>CM066032.1:261250736-262483384 GCA_033557465.1 Ichthyophis bannanicus
AGTAATTCAGCTGGGGAACAGTTATAGTGATGGGCAAATACAGAAAACACACCCAGCAAAGCTCCAGAAAAAAGAAATGAATTTTGGAAGGGTTTACGGAGCGGAGACTCTTCCAAAAAACATTTCCTTTTGTGGAGCTTTCCTGGGAGTGTTTGCTATGTTGCCCATTAATATCACTGTTGCCCAGCGTGGTGATATTTTGTCCCCCATTTCCCGTGGTCATTTCCGGGGTTTATTTGCACGTTTGTCACCAGACAGGGTGCATATGCCCACAGTAAATTTGCGTAGAGCAGGGTTTGTGACGCCATCCTGCAAGGCTTACTACCTCCAGGGGCTGCACTGTCTATGTGGCCATAGTGTGGTGCAGCAGACAGAGTCAGTACCTCTAGGACCAGAGGTTCAAAGCCCAGCTGGGGCACTTGCCAGCCCAGTCCCTATATTTTACCCACCACTAAACACAGATAGCGCAGACACCCCTGTATTGCAGGGGACATAAGCATGGGGAAAACACCCATATTTTACCCAACAACGCACACACACCACAACAATTACCCACAGCCAAGTACCCCAAATGCAGTCCCATACTGCCACATTCCAATCAGGTCACCTGACTTTTATGGGAGAAGCTCATGCCAGCATGTTGGCGGACGAGTACATGTGGTGCAGGGGGCAGTGGCTGCTAGCGACAGAAGACAGAGGCCTAGCCATGTGCAGGCTGGCACAGTCCACAGCAACAGACAGGCCCTGCCGGATCCACAGTCATGGACTATCCAGGGAATTCAGCCAAGCTGTGGCTACACAGTGGTGCAGTGCACACAGACAGTGCATGCAAGAACAGAAGGTCACAGGTTTAAAGACCAGCTGGGGCTACCAGCAATCCTGCCCACATATTTTCCCCACAAATAAACAGTGACAGTAAGGACACACCTTTCGTGACGAGGACATATGCAATGGTAATACGTTTATCTTTTACCCCACTGAGCACAGACACCATGAACAGGGGCAGAACCTACAGCAGAATCCCCCAAATGCAGTCCTGGTGGGCCACACACCAGTCAGGTTCCATGCTGCCACTCATACAAATGCCTGTGCTGTATATCTATGCACCACCCCCACGGCATGTAGATGTAGCTCATGCATATTCATGAGGGACAGCAGGAAGACCCGAACAGTGTGATGCAAAACTGGGCTGGAGTGGGGAAGCGCTGCCGTAAAGCAGCAGCCAACAGGGGCAGACACACCCACACCCACACCCACAGGCCCCATTGGCCAATATCTCCTGTAGAGGCAGAACATTGGACCCTGCGTGCATCTCCCAATACCAGCACCTGCATACCTTAGCAATGTCACCCTACACCTGAGGTACACAGCTCTGAAACGTTTGCTAAGAGTACAGGCTGATAGATATCCCTACGTTACACACATACTGCTAGTTGACCCCATCCGAACAATCTGTTTGGTGTCTGCGGTGCATGCTCCAGGCCTGGTCTCTGACGGTGTTCACCACTCTGGGGAGTGACCCCCAGCAGTACTGCGTACCATATCCATGCCTGTGCCGTGCCCAGGATCGGTGTGGTGGCCAAGGCTAATCACCCCCTCAATAGTAGCACAATGCTGGCATAGGTGTGGGAGTGTGTGTCTGTCTATACAGTGTGTGTTGGCTGCAAACACCTTCCCCAACCCACACTGCCAGCACTACTGCCAGTATTGGCCTGCCAATGTGCATAATGAGCAGCAAGGTACCATGGGTATAGGTCAGACATGGTGGGCTGGCCAGGATGCATCTGCACAGGGCATAGGGCACTGGCTGTGACATGTAGTGCCAGGCCACCACCTACACAGACAGGGTGACCTCTGTATGTGCTGCTGGGGGAGCACTCTCACCCTGAGTGTGCAGTGATGACAGCATGGCTAGGCACCCCCATAGTGCTGTATTGTGTTTCTCTCTTGTGATATATATGGGTTTCCTGTTGGGGGCCTTCTCACAGAACTCTCTGCTTGTGTGTGCTGCCACCCCAGTTTTGGGTGCATGCATTTCCATCAGGGCTAATCAGCAGACTGTTCACAGCTGGTATGTGTCTTGATGGAGTGCCTTGCAGGGTGCAGTGGCTGATGGCTTGCTGCAGGTGAATATCAGATAGTGCTGGGGTGCATCTTTGGATATCCAGGCCTAAAGTCTGTCTGATATTGTGTTTATGGATGTGTGTGGAGCTGCTTGGACTGCCCTGTAGGGTGTCTGTTCCCCCAGCAGGACTGGGGTTTGATGGTCCACTTTGCTGCCATTGGGGGGGGGTTACTTTGACCACCTGGGGGTTTCCACTAACTGAGACAGCCAACATGTTTCTGCAGCACCTTCCTAATCTCACAGGTTAGTACTGTTTTGGAGCTCTGTCATGGCCTCATCCAGCCATGGCTGGTGTTGTGGACCTGGTCCTGGCCGCCACATCACACCCTCAGGGTGAGCACAGTACCCGCACAATGTGACGGTGTGTAGCTACTCTTTGCTGGTAGTCCACCCGCTCAGGACCCCCTACCAGGCCGAGGTGCTGTGTGGGTGCACATGGACAATTCCCCCTACCAGGCCGGGTAGCTGTTGGGGTGCATTCCCCATCTTGTGTGCATCTGTGGACAGCTGATTTGCATGTGCAGTGCATCATGGGTACGGGTGGCCTAACCCTATCCTGTCTACAACAGCAGACTGTCTGTGGGGTGACGTGCAGGCTCTCTGCAGCCAGCCAGGGGCTTGCTGTCAGCTATAGAGCTGTAGCCCAATGGTTATGTCACTCCCTGTACAGCCAGAGGTCATGGGTTCAAACCCACAGTGGGGCCCTTTGATAGGGCTGTCCACAGCTTTATTTTTATTTACTGTACATATGTCTATGCCGGCAAAACCACACACAGCTTACTATACCCATTAGGTGCCTCTGAGGGTGCTTTATAGGGCGCCCTATAGGCCACCTTATGGTTGCCATCCATATAGGGTGCACTATACATTATCCTGTGTCGCAACATACATGGTGCCCTATAGGGGACATTCTAGGGTGCCTTGGCGGACAGTGCACTGTAACATGTGCCTTACGGGCATCCGTATGTTAACACACTGTGAGAGCGGGTTTACTAGTGGTGGGAAATAAAATATAAATGGAAGGCCTCCTACAGCACTCCTCACCATGATACATACTGCCCCAGCCAGCCTTGTTCACTGGGCACTGTGAGGGGTTGAACCCCTGGCCCCTGCACCATTGGTCAGTGTCCTAACCATTGTGCTCTGGTTCTGTTCCTGTGTTTGTGCATCCGCGCGCAGCCTTGTAGCCATCAGCGTGCCATCTTGTGGCGCACTAAATTAACAGCGTGCCGCCTTATGCCGCACAACATGGAAATGCCCCTAAAATAATGCCTCAGCCAGCTGTCTTCAATGGGCACTGTGGGGAATTGAACCCATGATCCCCGCACGAGTGGTCAGTGTTTTAACCATTGTGCTATGGCTCCATTCCTGTTATTTGCACATCAGCGTGCCACTTCTCCCTCCCACTATTGGACTGCCCCCTCACACATCAGCGTGCCGCCTTCTGCCCACCGGCTCACCGCCTTCTGTTGCCCACATTTATCAGCGCACCGCCTTCTGCCGCCCAAACCTACCAATGCGCCGCCATCTGCCGCCCACACTAAACAGTGCGCCACCTCATGCCGTAATAAAAATAACAGTGCGCCGCCTTCTGCCGCCCAAAATTAATATGCCTCCTAACCACTTTTGCCCATAAATGTTGGTGCCTCAGCTGGTCTATTTTGTTGAGCGCAATGGGGGTTTGAACCCCTGGCCCCTGCACCATTGGTCGGTGTCTTCACTGTTGTACTACTGCTCTGTTGTTTGGTTTTGCAGCAGCACCCCACTTAGCCTTCCCACGCGCTAATGTGGGCCCCGCACATTAGCGCGACGCACACACGTACGGTCCGGTTTTTTGCTTTTTTCTGCCTGGCCCGCCCACTCCTTATATGGCACCAGCACACTAATGGGGACCCGCACAGCAACGGAGTTTAGTAAACATACCCCCTAGTTACATGTACCATACCTACGTGCATATTATATTATTCTTGTTACATGTACCACACATACGTGATCACATTATATTATTCTTCAGCTTAAGATTAGTTTTGAAACTATTTACATAATGATATTGCCCTGTGCACTAATTTTACAGTGAAACAATGTGAAACACTAAGGGGTTTGTTTACTAAATGGTGGTAGTGGACTCCGTGTGAAATCAATGGAGCCGCAGCTCCGATATCACATGGAGTCCGCTACCGCCGTTTAGTAAACATACCCCTAAGTTTACTAAACGGCGGATGCCCACAGTATTCATTATAGTGGACAGGAATATGGTCCAGGCAGGAATGGACAGGAATGGACAGGAATATGGACCAGGCAGGAATGGACAGGAATATGGATCAGGAATGGACAGGAATATGGATCAGGCAGGATGCCCACAGTATTCATTATAGTGGACAGGAATATGGACCCCTCACTTTGAGACAACGTGGATGGCTGTTCACCTAGACTGCAGGGGACATAGTACAAGGCCTTTGGTGGGGGATAGGCCCCACAGATCATTTCCCTCCTCTGATTATGGCTTGGGCAGCATCTTAGTCATTGAGAGTAAGTTCCCCAAAGTTGAGGGAAAGGGGATGCAAGGGCCAGGAGGGTCTCGAGACCACGCACAATCAGCACACTTGCTCAAGGCAGTCTGCACATAGGGACCATAGTGTCAAGCAGCACCTCCCATGACCCCCCCCATCTCTAAGGGGAGGGGGAGGTGTCACAGCCATCCCACCCACAGAAGGTCTCCCATGCCCTCTCTTTCTGTAAGTATACTACATGGAAGTGGTGAATCCCACACAGCCCACAGGATGAGCACTCCAGCAGTCATGGCTCATCAGAAGGATCAAAAGAGCACCTCCCCCCCCTCCCCAGGGACATGGATTGCTGCAACCCCGGTACAAAGAGGCCAGGCAGGGGACACCAATCAGCACATTCAGTGTTAAAAGTATTATGCTGCTTCTCAGAGCTAATAGTCCTTAGCCACATCTTCCCTCGGTCAGGGCGAGGGGCCATCAGCCGACAGGTACATGGCCCCCCCCCATGTGCATGTATTCACAGCCATGTGAACCCCCATGCAGAGGGGTCAGGATCAGATGGTTTCTGTATTGCCACTAATACAACCAAGCAAATCACCTGTGAATAATATTTAAAAATATTTGTTATTCTAATCCTTTCACTGTAATAATAATGACACCAAATTTGGTTTCAAACATAACTTTAAAAAAAAAGTTTAAAAGAAGAGGGAAAAATCTCAGTGTTGTCCCTTAAATCAAAGTTGAGACCTCTCAACAAGGTCTAGGGCACTTGTCCTCAGGTCATAAAAACTCCTTCACTATAACTTTTTAATTTTATTTTACTGAAAAAATATACTCAATTATCAAAAAATCAAACATTTTAAGACATCTTTTCAGCTGAAGCACTTGGTACACTTGACGTGGCCGTGTTTTGCAAGCAAGCTGCTTCAGGAGTGTAGCCAAAAGGATTAATTTTGCTTCCCAAATGAAACATTTTAATGCCGCATTCTTGGTTTCAAAGGCTCAGCAAAAGAGGAGCTTCAGTGGTGAAGTAAATGTTATTGCCCCCTATCAGTGCATTCCTATAACATAATTTATCCATGAAGTGCTATATACTCTTCTGGCTGCAATTCTGCCTCTAAGGCAAGTACTGACTGAAGCACAGAACACAGGCCCTATCTCCAGACACCTCCACAGCACACACCAGAAGCCCTCTGAAACCTTTCCAATGCATATGCAGATGTGAACAGCAGTCTGTCAGGACAGCTTTTGCTATGTCCATGGATGTTTGCCCATAGTCCCAGCAGGATGACCTCAGACCTGCAGGCCCTGGTGTTGAGGATGTTAGGCTGGTGTGTTCCACCATCATGTCAGTTGTACCATGCAGCACCCTCAAAATGATGGCCTAGGCGTGCGCCTAGGTGTTCAGTTCCCATCTCCTATTCTACCTTGTCAAGCATGATGTCTTTCTCTAATGATCTCTCTCTTCGTATGATGTGTCCAAAGTATGAAAGTCAAAGTCTTGTCATCTGAGCTTCAAGAAAGCTTAGGTTTGATCTCCTCTAGTACTGACTGGTTTATTCTTTAGGCAGTTCATGGTGTACATTATACACAGTATTCATCGCCAGCACTATTCAAAGGCATCAATTTTCTTCCTATCTTTTTCTTTGCCCAACTTTTGCTTCCCTATGACATTATTAAAAATACCATGGCTTGAACAAGTCGAGTCTTTGTATGGAGAGAGACATCTCTGCTCTTGAGGATCTTGTCGAGATCCTTCATAGCCATTCTGCCAAGAGCAATGCGTCATTGGATTTCTTGATTGATTGTTGTTTCTTTATTGATAGTTGATCCAAGTAGGTTAAAGTTGTCCACTATTTCAATTTCATCTCCATCAACAATGAATTTATTGATTTTGCCAGTTGTCAGGATCTTTGTCTTTTTTACATTACGGTGCAGCCCATTTTAAGACTATGGGCCCAATATTCAAAGAGCATTTACACAGTTTATGGCCTAGTAAACCATGTAAATGCCTTAGATGGCTATATTCAATGGCATATTTATTTATTTAGTATACATTTGTATACTGCTACTTCCAGCAATCAGCAGCGGTTTGATTACAGATTGGAAATTGTCAAATCATGACAGGAAATTTTTGAGGTATAAACACATTGATTAGACAGGAAAGCACAGCACACAGAGAACTATTTTACAGGGAACATGAGCTATGGAGGGTTAAGTGGCTTGCCCAAGACCACATGGAGCACCTGTGGGACTAGAAACCCCAGTCCTTCCAGCCCAACGTTGCTGTCCTCTAGTGGGATTTGAACCCCCGACCTTCCGGCCCGAAGTACCTTGCCCCAACCACTAGGCCACTCCTCCACTCCATATAGATGGTTAGTGCTGTTGAATATCCCCGTCTGTCCCCTATGCGCCCTGATGCTATCCAGTTAGCAACAGGGCGTGTTAGGGGTGTTCTGGGAAGGAGCAGAGCAAAGGCAGTGACTGCCGCTAAACAGGTAGTGGCAACATTGGACCGCTACCTGGTTAGCAATCCATGGCTAAAATTAGGCCAGCTTTTGGCTCGGCTAGTTTTAGCCATGGATCGCTAATCAGGTAGTGGTCCAATATCGCCCTACCTGATTAGGCTCTGTGGCTGAATGCAGCTGGCGCCAAACCCGGATATTCAGTGCCATTGCTGCAACACTGAATATCCGGGTCTAAGGGTTGGTGGGGAGGGCTAGGCACTGTCATGACGCATAGCCTGCCCAAATGAATATCGGGCCCTACGATCCTTGAACTTGAGAAGCAAATGTTTCTGATTGTCTTCACTTTCAGTCAATAATGTGGCATCATCAGCATAGCGAAGGTTGTTGATATCTTCCACCAATTTTAACACCATGGTTGTCTTCATACAGTGCTGCTTCTCTGATGATTTGTTCTGCACATAAATTAAACAGGTAGGGGGAAAGTATGCAGCCTTGTTGTACACCTTTGCTGATTTTGAGTGGAGGAGTGGCCTAGTGGTTGGGGCAAGGTACTTCAGGCCAGAAGGTTGGGGGTTCAAATCCCACTAGAGGACAGCAACCTTGGGCTGGAAGGACTGGGGTTTCTAGTCCCACAGGTGCTCCTTGTGGTCTTGGGCAAGCCACTTAACCCTCCATAGCCCATGTTCCCTGTAAAATAGTTATCTCCAAGTTATAATGCCCTGTTCCATGTAATTTCAGTTTGTTCAATGTAAACCACACTGATGCAGAATAGCGCGGTATATAAAAGAATATAAATAAATTTTAAACCATTCTGTTTCTCCTTGTTCCATTTGAACTGTTGCTTCTTGATCAATGTAAAGGTTGTGCAAGAGAACTATCAGGTGTTCTGATATACCCATGCTTCTTAACGTGGCCCAGAGTTTCTCATAAAAGCCTTGCTGTAGTCGATAAAAAAATATAGATATCCTTTTGGTATTCTTTAGTCTTTTCAAGGATCCATCTCACATCCGCGATGATGTCTCTCATTCCTTGCCCTTTCCTGAACCCTGCTTGCACTTCAGGCAGTTCTCGTTTCAGGTATGGTTGTAGTCTCTGCTGAATAATCTTGAGTAGAATCTTGCTGGCATGTGGGATCAGAGCGATTGCGTGATATTTTCCACAGTCAGTTGCAACACCTTTCTTTAGTATTGGTATAAACACAGATCTTTTCCAGTCAGTTGGCAATGATATTTATTTATTTATTTGTTTACATTTCTTATATACCGCGTTATTTTAATCAGTGCGGTGTACATTTGAACATAACACACCACAATGTAACAGGCAACATTGGGTTTACAATAAACAGGGGTAGCGAACATGGAAGTAACCAGGGGGAACTATTTACATGTTATGATAAACTATTTATATAATTATAGTGAGCTCATTATGATAGGCAAAAATGGATTGTTTATCAGAGGGGTATAACATAAAGGCATGGAGAGTGGGAAGGGAGTGCCGATTAACCATTCTCTACGGGTGGCATAGATATGGAGCAGTCTGGGTAGGAGGGCGGGGTGGTGTCTGTGTGTTCTCTGGTGTTAGATTCAGGGTAATATATTAGGAACAGGTGATATTTAAGAGCTTTCCTGAATAACGTTATGTTCGTGATGGCTCGGATTTCAGATGAGAGGGCATTCCACGCTCTGGGTGCGAATAAGGAGAACGCTCTGCTGTCTGTTGTCTTAGTGCAGTTCGTCAACAATTTAGGAACTTCAAGTGTGTTCATAAATGGGGACCTTCTGCACCTGTTAACTGGCGTGCTGTGTATAAGACTACTGATGGGTGAGGGGGGCTGGTTCTTTGAGGCCTTGAATGTCAGGACTAGAGTCTTGTAGATGATTCTGGCCTGCAGAGGTAGCCAGTGTAGGTTCTTCAGGACTGGCATTATGTGGTCTGATCTTGATACTCCTGCAAGTACCCTTGCCGCTGAATTCATGGCAAGACGGAGTGGGCTTAGAGTTGCTTGTGGGAGACCGTGTAGGATGATATTAGCAAAGTCCAGGTGTGGGATAACCAAGGCTTGGAATATTGAGCGGTAATCGGAGAAGTCAAGTAATGGACGGAGATGACGTAGTGTTAGAATCTTATGATATATTGCTTTTGTGGTGTTTTTAATGTGGGCTGATATGTCGAGTCGCTGGTCTAGGGTAATGCCTAGATAGCGAATTGTGGGTTTTGCCTTCAGTTCCGTATTGTAGACTTGTAGTGAGGAAGGTGGTGTGAACTTTTGGTTCCTCGTGACGAACAGGACGTCTGTTTTGCTGTGGTTAATACGCAGGTTTTGTGTGAGGAGTCAGTCTGCTACGGCTTCAAAGAATCTTAGTATTGGTGAGAAGTCCGGTTGATCAATCTTGAAAGGTGTATAAATCAGGATGTCGTCCGCATAGGCCAGACATTGGATATTGAAGGAGCGGATCAAAGCACAGATGGGCTGCATGTAAATGTTAAACATTAGTGCAGATAAGGATGAACCCTGAGGTACACCTTGCTTTAGAGGAAATGGTTCTGATGTCGCAGAGCCTGTTCTGACTTGTTGCCATCTGTTGCACAAGTAAGATTTGCATCAGGTTAGAGCTAGGCCTTGTATGCCTTTTTCTTTGAGGTGAAGTAGTAGTGTCTCGTGGTTCACTGAGTCAAAGGCGGCCACGATGTCCATAAAGATGAGGACAAATCCTTGATGGATATTGTCGAGTCCTATGACTAGGTTGTTGAAGAGGGTTGTGAGGATGGTGTCCACACCATGTGCTTCTCGGAAGCCGTGTTGAGAAGGGTCAAGTGGTGCTTCGGTGTCGACATGCTGTTGAATTTGTCGCTGGACTACCTTTTCAATGATTTTGGCTAGCAGGGGGATGCTTGAAATTGGTCTGAAGGATTCGACTTTGGATGGGTCGAGTTTGCTATTTTTCAAAAGTGGGCGAATAGATGAGTACTTCAGGCTCTGTGGGAAGGACCCTGTTGAGAAGGATTGGTTCAAGATTCTACTTATGGTTGGGCTGAGATCGTGGCGTAGCTCTTTAATCCAACTGGCTGGGCAGGGATCATTGGGTGCAGTGGTAAGGTTAATAGAAGAGATGATATCTTCGATCTCTTTATTGGATACCTCGCAGAATTTCCATAGATCGGCTGACTCGGTAGTAATGTGCGGGTTGGAAAGGGATGTGGTGGTAGAGTTCATGTTGGTCTGGATCATCTTCGATTGTAGATAGTTTGAGTAGTCCTGCGGGTGCGGCATGGGTGGTTGAGCTAGGGCTGGATCCCCTGTTAAGGATTTTACAATACTGAATAGGTCATGTGGTTTGTTTATTGATCGCTTTAGTATCTCCGAGTTGTATTGTTTTCTCTTTTCCATCGTCTTTTTTCAGTGTATTTGTAGGTGTGTGGAGTATGCACAAAGTGCCTCAGAGGTCTGGGTGTGGCGCCACTGTCTCTCAAGCCTGCGTAGGTGTAGAAGCGATGCTCGTAAGTCTTGGGAGAACCATGCTGCATGTTCTCATTTAGATGGTTTCTTGTTAGTAGGTGGGAGGCAAGCGGCGGCTCTGAGAGCGTTATCCCAGTTGGATACTAATTCATCTGGGTCGAGGGAGGCATTGGAGAGTAAAGGTAAAATCTTTTTGAGGGCTTCTTTCTTAACAAGGGGCCGAAAGCGTGTTGCTATGGTTCTAGGGGGGTGACCTGTTTTATTTCTACTAACGCTGAGGTGGTTGTTGGGAATGTGGAATAGAAGTAGTTTATGGTCAGACCAGGGTACTGGGGTTATTGAAATCAGAAGGCTTTGGACTGAATTGACAGCAGACTGTGGAGCGAAGATCAGGTCCAATTTGCCTCCCTTACTATGGGTGGGAGAGTCAATGAGTTGCTCGTAGCCCAACTGGAGCATAGCTTCGAGGAAGGCTGATGAGTGCGTAACTTGTAGGGAAGGCAGGTTGAAGTCTCCTATTAACCAATTTAGAGAGCGTGGGTTAGGGGAGTTACATGCGAGGTCGATTATTGACGGTTGGTCATCTGGAGATGGTGTTGGTGCTCGGTACAGTAGGTTGATTGTACAGAGCTCATTCGATATGGAAAGCATGTCAAGGTGGGTTGTGCTGGTGGTGTTGTTTAGTTTAAATTGGAGTGTGGATCTGTCGAGGATGAGTGTACCACCTCCCCTCTGGTTGGTCCTATGACAGGCATAGAGAGAGAATCCTGATGGTAACAACTGGTTGATGAGAACATTATCGCTGTCAGTTAGCCATGTCTCGGTTATCATCAATATATCGAGGTTGTGGAAGGTTATCAGGTCATTGGCTACAGGCCATTTCCAGCGTATAGATCTGGCATTTATTAATGCACACTTGAGTAGGCGTTGGTGATTGTGCTTCTCAGCTGGAGTCCTCTTAAAGCTCAGCAGAGGGATATGCAGGAGGTGTGGGAGGAATATATTAGTTCTTGTGGTGGTATGACAGGGGGTTTTGGTCCATCTTCTTCCAGTATTATGGAGGATTGGGATATGATTGATGCCAGGGTCCAGAGCATGTGTTAGGTTGGGGATCCAGGAGGTAAGGAGGAAAAGGGATAAGGACAGGATTGGATGCATTTTGGGGTGTTCTGAGTAAGGCAAGGTACTCCAGGTATAGGGCACAGATTTAGGTACAAGATAGCATGAGTAGAACAGCAGGCAGGTTTGCGTAAAGTTGTAGAATAACAATGTATCAGCAAAGGAAGAGAAACTGTGTAACATCAACGTATCTGAAGTGTAACAACACTGTGATAAATAGGACAGACCTAAACCAAATATTGGAGGGAATAGTACAGTGTATCACCAGGTGTGTTTACAGAACTGTGCAAAGGGAGGTAGCTGGGGGGATTCAGACAACTGTTTAAAGTTCGGTATAGACATAGAGTTCAGCGGAGTCCTTTTTGAATCCTCAGATTACCTCGTGGTCCAGAGCATTTTCTTCCTGTTCTGTAGGGATGCAGCTAATGTTGCTCCTTTTTGTGCCAGTCTACTGAAGAGGCAGTGAAGAGTTCTTCCAGGGGTGTTGAAGTCGATGGTCAGGGCTTGCTGGGTTGGTCGTGTTCAGGCGGTCTCACGCCATTTGTCTTCCAAATTTCCTGGCAGAGCCTTGTAAGTATGGTAACAGCTGCATCCGATTACTGTAATATTTCAGTGGGAATGCCATCAATGCCAGGTGGTTTGTTCTTTGATAAGACTTTCAATGCTGCTTTGACTTCTTCTTTCATGCCCAATGGTTCCTGATCATAAGATATAGGTTGAAATGGCTTTTGGTCCACTTGATCTTTATAGTATAATGACTCTGTGTATTCTCTCCACATTTTCTTGATCTCTGAAACATCATTCAACATGGATCATTGAGTATCTTGTAACATTCCATTTCGAAGCTGTAATCTTTTCTTCAACTCTCATAGCTTTAGAAAAGCCGATCTTGTTTTTCTTCTAATATTAATATTACTGCTTCTACAGTATTTCCTGGCATGCATCATTATAGTACTTCTCCTTGTCTTGTCTGGCTGCATGTTGGAAATCTCTGTTGAGTTCTGCGATTACCTTTCTTTCTCATCTGGCTTTAGCTTCTCTGCATTTCTGGGCAATTTTCAGAGTTTCTTTGGTCATCCATTTTGGCCATTTTTGCTTTTTCACCTTTTGTATAGCCTTCTCTCACTCTTCCAACACAACCTTCTCTCTCCAGGAGTCAACATTGACTTGACGGAACTTAAAAAAAAATCAGATATAACAAAATGTTGCTATATTGATGCTGGAGACTTAGGGGAGTATTCCATGCCACAAATAGCGGGTTGGATGTGCGGGCTCAGCCACTAACCCTGATTCTACCAGCAGCACTTCCCGCATGTTCACAGCATTTGTGCAGGGAGGGCTGGATATGGGTGGGAGGGGGTGGTGCTGGGGCGGAGCAGGGGCAGAGCAGAGGGGTTGCCACCTTCCAGAATGTGCAGAGCCTATTCAGGTCCTCCTAGGATGCCCAGGTGATTCCACCCCGATGGTGGAATAAGTCCAGGGGCCCTCAGGGATCACCCGCCGTACACCCCTCACCCCAGTCCCTGGCGTCGCCATGACTTTGCAGCCACAATCCGGGCAATTGGGGCCTCTGGTGCCAGCTGGACTGTGGTCTGCAGGAGCGGTTGTAGGCGATGGCATTCCTAGCCACCACATGGATGGCTTGTTGCCATGGTACTGGAACGCCACTGCTCCCTCGCCTCAGCAGTCGTGTTCTGGCATTGGGATGGGCAGCTCTCCATACGTTGATCTCCTTCGCATATGGGAAGCACCCGGATGTCTGTGTCCCCGATTCTGCCATCGTGGGTACGTTTGGGCCCCATGCAGCAGAACTGGGTTTATCTCCGGCACATCCAGGTTTTGGCCGGGCACTCCGGACAGACGTGCGGGGATCTGAATCGCCCTCCACATGAACAACAATCCTGAGAGTAAAAAAAGCTCCCACCAATAATATTACAACTGTGGTCAATAATAGTCCCAAAGTTACAATAATTACATATAAAATGCGTTCTAAGTCACTGAGCTGTGGGTTGAAACATTGTTCAGTTCATAATTTTCTTCATTGCCAATGTCCCAGAAGTTCAAACAACAAGTAATGTGTTAGCAACACAGCAACACAACAAATACTGGATGCCTTCCTTCACCCAACCTGCCCGCAGGTTTTGAATCACTGCTTCAGGGGCACGGCGGTTTCCCATTATAATCCAGTGTACAGCTGGACACACATTTCTTTTCAACATTGTGCCATCTTACAAGATTCTCTTGCTGCAAGTCTAGATTGGCTTTCACTTTTGTACATGGACATAGGAACAAAGGTCAACAAAGAAGTTGGAGGTTCTTTGCTTCTGCTTCTATGAGTACAAATGACTAACCTGTGAACCTCATGACCACTGTATATAAAAACTGAAAATCCTTGATGCAAAATGACAATAGATAATGGTCAAGTGGCCTGTGTAGTTTGCTTAGTTGAGGTGCTTGCTCTTTGGTTTTCAACCCCATTATGTAAATGAAAATAAAAATTACTGGTTAAATCTATCAGAAGCTTTCCTTTCTACCATAACTTTATCCAATATCTTGAATGAATATTTAAAACTTTAAAAATCTTTTGGTCAACAGTTGTCCATGTTCTGCAAATTTCCTTGAGAAAAAGACTTCTAAGTTAGGAAAACTAACTTTGTCAAGATGGGACAATACTTCAAGGAGGCATTAATGGGATGGGAATAGCTGGGTAATGTAGAAAAGCAATGGGCAAAACTTGAAAGGGGATATTTTAAGGGCAACAAATCTTTTTGTTAGTAAAGTAAAATAAATGTAAAAGCAAAAGGAGGCTACTATGGTTCTCAAAAGAAGTAGCTGAAAATGTGAAAAAAAGAGGATGGCCTTCGTAAAATACAAGAAATCATAGAAAGAGGAAGATAAGCATCAATATTTGGGAAAACTTAGGGGTATGTTTACTAAACTGCGTTAGTGCAAATCGCGTTAGGAGCCGCGTTAGTGAAAGAAAAGCCAAAAAAGGACATGGGCGGGACATCGTAACGACTAACGCGCGTTCCAAAAACTAACGAGCGTTACAGGGCGCCGTGGCGCGTTAAGCATATGAAGGCGTACAGACACAAATCATTGAAACAGAGCTGTAGCACAATGGTTAGTGTACTCATCGCTATTACAGGCAGCACGGGTTCGAGTCCCCAGTGTGCCTAACGCAGAATGCTGTCCCAGGCAGCACCCTGTACATTACATAGGGAATGAGGAGGCATGTTTTTCTTTACGTTCAGTAGTTGTTAGTGAAACACACTCTCGCAGTGCGCATAGCCATGTACGTTGGTACGTGCGTGGCTGCATGCGTTGTTACTGGCGTAGCCCCGTGCGTAGGTACGTGCGTACAATCGTGCGTGGGTATGTGTGTTTTTACCAGCTTGGGCACCTTATAGTACAGACAATTTAGGGTGTCTTGCACTTATGCACTATGCTAACAGATGTACGTGTGATGGCCTATGGTTTATCAGAGCCTGAGAGCAGGCGCTGGATCTTCCCAGGGTTGGATCGTGCCAGTCACACCCATGATGCACTGCACATGCAAATCAGCTGTCCACAGATACACACCATGGGGAATGCACCCCCACAGCACCTCGGCCTGGTAGGGGGAACTGACCATGTGCACCCCCACAGCACCTCGGCCTGGTAGGGGGTACTGACCGTGTGTTGTACTGGCACAGAGTAGCTACACACCGTCACATTGTGCTGGTACTGTGCTCACCCTGAGGGTGCAGTGAGGCGCCCAGCACCAGGTCCACAGCACCATGCATGGCTGAAAGAGGCCATGGCAAAGCAGTGTTAATGTGTGAGATAGGTAGTTTCTGCACAAACACCTTGCAGTCAGGTGTAGCCCCCATGTAACACACCCCCCCCCCCAGGGTGGCAAACAGGGTCTCCCAACAATAGATCCACCTTCTACCTCCCCAGTTCTGGTGGGGAACAGACACCCACAGGGCAGGCACAGCAGCTCTGTACACAGACAGACATCAGGCCTGGATATGATAAGCTGCACCCCACCACTATCTGCTATACTCCTGCAGCAAGCCATCAGCCACTGCACCCTGCAAGCCACTCCATCAAGACACATACCAGCTGCAAACAGTCTGCTAGTTAGTCCATAATGCATGTGCCCAGTGGATATGCATGCACCCAGAACTGGGATGTCAGCATACACAGCAAGCAAATAAATCAGTGACTGAGCCCCAAAAGGAAACCCATATCTATCACATGAGAGAAATACTATATAGCACTATGGGGGTGCCTAGCCATGCTGTCGTCACTGCACAGTCAGGGTGAGAGTGATCTCTCAGCAGGACATACTGAGGTCACCCTGTCTGTGTAGGTGGTGGCCGGGCACTAAAATGTGCCTGTCACTGCCCTATGCCCTGTGCAGATGCACCCTGGCCAGGCCACCCTGTCCGGCCTATACCCATGGTACCTTGCTCCTCATTATGCACATTGGCAACTCAATACTGGCAACATTGCTGGCAGTGTGGGCTGTGGAAGGTGTTTGCAGCCACCACACACTGGATAGACAGACAGACACCCCCACACCTATGCCAGCATTGTGCAACTATAGAGGTGTTCAGCAGCCATACCCACCACACCAGTCCTGGGCACAGTTCAGGCATGGATATTGTACGCAAGACTGTTGGGGGTCACTCCCCATGGTGGTACACACTGTCAGAGACCAGACCTGCAGCACACACCACAGACAGCAGAATGATTGTTATGGTGGAGCTCACTGAGCAAACTGTGCTTAATGTAGGAATTGATATCTGCCAGTTATCACAGGAAACGTTTGATAGCTGTGTACCATATACCCAGGTGTAGGGTGGCATTGCTAAGGTATGCAACTGCTAGTATTGGGAGATACAGGCAGGGCCCAATGTCCTGCTTCTCCAGGAGGCATTGGCCAATGGGGCCTGTGGGTGTGTCTGGCCCTGTTGGCTGCTGCTTTACGGCAGAGTTCCCCAACTCCAGTCCTGGTGTTCCAAACCTGTTCGGGTTTTCATGCTGTCCCTCATAAATATGCATGAGCTACATCTGCATACCATGGGGTGGTGCATAGATATGCAGCACAGACATCTTTATTAGAGGCAGCATGGAACCTGAATGGTGTGGGACCCTCCAGGACTGCAATTGCGAGACTCTGCTCTGGGTAATGCGCCTGTTTCTGATGTCTGTGTTTGGTGTGGTATAATATAGGCGTATTAACCATGCGTATGTTCTCTGCAATAAAGGGGTGTCTTTACTATCACTGTTTAGTGGTGGGTAAAAATATGGGGACTGGGTTGGCAGGAGCCCCAGCTAGGATTTGGACCTGTGACCCTCTGGTCTTACAGGCACTGGCTGTGTCTGTTGCACCACACTGTGGCCACAGAGATGGTGCAGTCCCTGGAGTTAGTTAAAGCGGCCTGACGAGTCAGAAACCCTGCTCTGCACAGGTTTACTGTGGGCTCATTTACCTTTTATGGAGACAAAGGTGCACATAAACCTCAAAACAGACCTCAAAAAAAGGGGCAAACACCCATAACCAAGCTGGGCAACAATCATATCATTGGGCAACATTACACATCACTCCCAGGAAAGCTCCATCACAATGAAATGATCTTTGAAAGGGTCTACGGAGCGTAGACCCTTCCAAACATCATTTCTTTCTTTGGTGCTTTCCAGGGAGTGTTGTTCATTGTTGCCCATTGCTATCACTGTTGCCCAGCTGAATTGTGCTTTTTACAATGTTTCTTGTGGTCATTCTTAAGGTTTTATGTGAACTTTTGGTCTTTGCACATGTATCACACTGCTCACGTTTTGTAGGTTTCCCCGGTTTTGCTGTACATTGCTGACGGAAATGGTTTCTCTTCCCTTTAATATGCCTTTAACGACAGGTTTTCATTCGCGTTGGAATTGAGCTCAGAAATTCAGCGCGTTAGTATGAGGGGAGCCTCTCCCCGCCCACTCTCCGCCCATTGACCCCTTCTCTCCGCCCACTCTCCACCTTCTGCGTGTTTTAACGCGCCGCGGAGGTTTACGATCGTTAACTGCGGTTAACACGCGTAAAGTATGTTTAACGATCGTTAGCACGTCAGAACGCGCGTTCGGACGTGCTAACGATCGTTAAACGTACTTTACGCGCGTTAATCACGATTACCGCACTTTAGTAAACATCCCCCTTAGAGAAGCTAGGGAAATAGTCAGGAAAGGAAAGATACAAATACAAAAAAAAATAGTCAATGCAGTAAAATAGAGGGACAAGACATTTTTCAGATATGTTAGAGAGAGGAGGATGTGAAAAAGTGGTATTGTCAGACTCAAAGATTAAGGGGAGGAACACGTAGAAGCTGATGAGAATAAAGCAGAAAAACTGAACAAATAATTTTGTTCTGTGTTGTGTTCACAGATGAAGGGCCAGGAGCAGGGCCTCAGCAAACATCTACAAATAGGAATAGTAGTGAAGGGGATCTTGAACAATTTTCAGAAGACTGTTCGTGAGGAACTAGCTAAACTATAAGTAGTCAAAATGATGGGGCTGGATTGGATACATCCGAGAACATTGAAGGAACCTGGGGAAGTTCTAGTAAGCAGTAGCTCCACTGTCTGACCTTTTCAAAGCTTCTTTAGAGTGAGGAGTGATCCCAGAGGACTTGAGAAAAGCCCATGTGGTCCCTATACACAAAAACAAAAGTAAAGATAAGGTGGAGAACTACAGGCCGATTAGTCTGACCTCTGTGGTGCGTAAATGAATGGAAATGCCGCTAAAACAGAGAATAGTGAGATTTATGGAATCCAATGGATTGCAGGATCTGAGGCAGCATGGTTTTACTAGAGGCAGGTCTTGCCAGACAAATCTAATTAATTTCTTTCACTGGGAGACTAGAGAACTGGACCGAGCGAGAGCCCTAGATGTGGTGTACTTAGATTTCAGTAAAGCCTCTGACACCATTTTGCACAGACAACTTATAAATAAATTGAGAATCCTAGGAATAGACCATAAAGTGACTGACTGGGTTAGAAATTAGTTGAGTGGAAGTCAACAAAGAGTACAGGTAAATGAGCTCACTGAGGAGAAGGATGTTACCAGTGGTATGCTTCAGAAATCTGTCCTTGGTTCATTTCTTTTTAGCATCTTTGCAGTGATATTGCAGAAGGGCTGTCGGATAAGGTTAGCCTCTTTGCAGATGATACTAAAATCTACAATAGAGTAGACACCCAGGAAGGAGCAAGGAGGGAGGAGCAGCCTAGTGGTTGGGGCAAGTTACCTCAGGCCAGAAGGTCAGGGGTTCAAATCCCACAAGAGGACAGCAACCTTGGGCCAGAAGGACTGGGGTTTCTAGTCCCACAGGTGTTCCTTGTGGTCTTGGGCAAGCCACGTAACCCTCCATTGCCCATGTTTCCTGTAAAATAGCTATCTCCAAGTTATAATGCCCTGTTCAATATAATTTCAGTTGTTCAATGTAAACCACCTTGATATCATGAAAGGCAGTATATAAGAAATGTTAAATAAATAACCTGAGGAGGGATCTAGCTAAGCTTGAAAAATGGTCTAGAATTTGGCAGCTGAGATTTAATGCTAAAAAAAACCAGGGTCATGCATATGGACTGAAAAAATCCAAGGGAGCAGTACAGTCTAAGGGGAGAAATAATTCTGTCCATGAAAGAAGAGCAGGACTTGGGCATGATTGTTTCTAGTGATCTTAAAGTAGCTAAACAGGTAGAAAAAGCAATGGCAAAAGCCAGAAGGATGCTTGGGTGCATAGGGAGAGGAATGGCCAGCAGAAAAAAGGAGGCGAGGGTGTCTCTGTATAAGTCTCTGGTGCAACCTCATTTGGAGTCTTGTATGCAATTATGGAGACCACACCTTCAAAAGGATATAAACAGGATGGAGTCGGTAGAGGGGTGGCTACTAAAATTGTTAGTGGTCTTCATTATAAAGCATCTGAGGACAGACTTACAGATCTTAATATGTTTATGTTAGAGGAAACTATGTTCAAAAATACACTCCACTCAAACAAAAATGCTATGAAGAAATGTCCAGAGCAAAAAAAATGCATCAAAACAAAGACAGAGACATCCAAAAGAGGAGGGAAGGTCTCAGAATTACAGGTAACTACATAAGCTGAAGGAAACCGCCCAGCTTCTGCCCTCTCACATCAATGACCAACCCACCACTCCCCTAGAATGTTTCACTATAACATCTTATGGCAAAAGGTTCTTGCTTTAAACAGCATAAAAAGAATCAAAATTCACACTTAACTAACAAATACTTTCTTCTTATCAAAAAGATGATTCTCTTTATCTCGATGAAACTCTTTATCCCAACGCCATACTCTTTGGCACCAAATGCGCGTTTCGCAAAAGATGCTTCTTCAAGGGAAAGCCAGTAACTGCCATATATAAACACAAAAAGAAACATACACTATCCAGCTCTTTAATAATCCCATGTCCCTAAGCTAACTTGGCCAATTTCAACACAAAGGTGATCATCTCAGTGGGCTCTTGATTTAGACACGATGTTGGTAACACTGGATGTTGTTGCTTTGTACACCAGCATCCCTCAAGAGGTGGCTTTTGAAGTAATTTAGGCAGCCTTACACCGTCGGGGGGATCTCTCTGATGAGATGATCACCTTTGTGTTGAAATTGGCCAAGTTAGATTTGGGATAGAATTATTTCATATTTGAAGGGATGATTTACCATCAAATTTCGGGGGTGGCTATGGGAGCTACATTTGCCCCTTCCATAGCCAATCTCTTCATGGGTTTCTATGAGGAGAAATGGTTGAATGTGTTTTCATATGCCCCATATGTAAAGCTTTGGCGAAGATACATAGACGATGTGTTTATGATCTGGCATGGGTCCTCTGACATTTTGTTAGAATTTTTAGGGTGGCTCAGTAGTTTGTATCCCTGTATTTGATTTACTTCAGTGTATCATCAGGATGTGATTGCATATTTAGATGTGTTGGTACGAAGGAACCCAAGAGGTTGGACCACTTCTGTATTTTGCAAAGAGACTGATAGGAAAACCTTTCTCCACTTCTCCAGTGCGCATCCATTTTCTCAATTTATTAGGTTTCGTCGTAATTGTTCAGATGATGGGGATTTTAAATTCAAATCAAGATCTTTGAGAGAGGATTTTAAAGATAGAGGTTATCCTTCCCGGGTAGTGGATCTAGCATATAGTCGTGCCTTGTTTAATAATCGAGCTCCCTTGTTACGTCCTTGTAACCAGAGGCGTGCAATGGAGGATGATAATTGTGTTAATTTCGTTTCGAAATATTCCCCTTTTAGTATGCGTATTCAGTGTATTATAGCTAAACATGCTAATATGTTGTGGGCGATTCTGGGGTTAACAGGGGAACAAACACGGTGTGTGTGGTTACGAGATCAAAATCTAAAAGAAAAACTAAGTCCTGCCTCTTTGCGTCCGTTATGCCCTCCAAGTCTGACTGGTGAAGGACATCAGAGATGTGGTAAGTGCTCTATTTGTCAGGTATCCCATGATGACTTTTCAATATCAAGATATGGTTTATAAATTGAGATGGGAAACCTCTTGTGAATCTTCTGGGGTGTATATGGAATTTTTTGCCCGTGTGGCTTATTGTATATTGGTAAGACCATGAGACCCTTTCGGGTTAGGATCTGTGAGCACCACAGTAGATTGCGTTGCAAAGTACGTGAAGCTCCTATTGTTCAGCATTTTCTCGCATTGGAACACGCGTTTGAGGAAATGAGATGTTTTTGCATAGATGTCGTTGAGAGGGGATTTGGTGGCCGCACGCAGGAATAGGCATTATTGTTATGTGAGCAACGTTGGATCTTCCGACTGAGGACTGTGGCCCCGGGTGGTTTGAATTCACAGATTGATTGGGGAGTATGCATTTAGTCTGTGGGCAGAGCATGAATGTGAGGTTTGGCTACATATGGGGTGTGTTAGTACATAGACCGCATGCGCAGCGTTTTTGTGAGGAGCGCATGGTGTTGGTTAATGTCACCGGTGTTTAAGGTTTGCTTTTCTCGCTACAGTGTGGTAAGTGGGTATTATTTGCAGTTATAATACTGTTATGGGATTATTAAAGAGCTGAATAATGTATGTTTCTTTTTGTGTTTTTATATGGCAGTTACTGGCTTTCCCTTGAAGAAACATCTTTTGCGAAACGCGTATTTGGTGCCGAAGAGTACGGCGCTGGGATAAAGAGTTTCATCGAGATAAAGAGAATCATCTTTTTTATAAGAAGAAAGTATTTGTTAGTTAAGTGTGAATTTTGATTCTTTTTATGCTGTTTAAAGCAAGAACTTTTTACCATAAGATGTTATAGTGAAACATTCTGGGGGAGTGGTGGGTTGGTCATTGATGTGAGAGGGCAGAAGCTGGGCGGTTTCCTTCAGCTTATGTAGTTGCCCGTAATTCTGAGACCTTCCCTTCTCTTTCGGATGTTTCTGTCTTTATTTTGATGCATTTTTTTGCTCTGGACATTTCTTCATAGCATTTTTTGTTTGAGTGGAGTGTATTTTTGAACATAGTGATTAATTTCACTCCAGAAAGTGGCCTTTTTTACTTTTTTGGATATCAAAACGCCCTACCTCCAGAGATTCGTGCTATCACTGATCTATCCCTTTTTAGAAAGGCTCTCAAATCCCACCTTTTCCCCCAATATTACTTGACCAGCTAACCAATCTCGATCCTTACCCTATAACTAATAACAAATCCTGTTGTGTATACTTGTAAATACTCATGTAAATAGTTGCAGAAATGACGTCCCATGTTTTATCCAAGTTCTCTGACCTTGTTCTCTGTAAAACCAAACAGTTTGTTGTTCTGGTCTGTTGTTATATTGTGAACCGCGCTGATGCTGAATAGAGCGGTATAGAAGAGCCTGTAATAAATAAATAAATAATAAATAAATCAAATATGTTAGAGGAAAGACAGGATAGAGGAGATATGATAAAGACATTTAAATACTTCCATGGCATGAATGCACAAGAGGAAAGCTTCTTTCAATTGAAAGCAAGCTCTGCTACAAGGGGACATAGTCTGAAGGTGAAAGGGGATACACTCAGGTGTAATATGCGGAAATATTTCTTTATGAAAAGAGTGGTAGATGTGTGGAATAGTTTCCCAGTGGATGTAGTAGAGATGAGGACACTATCTGAATTCAAGAAAGCATGGGACAGACACAGATCTCTAAAGGAAAATTGGGGACTATTGTAATTGATATGGAAGGGCAGACTAGATAGGCCATGTGGTCTTTTCCTGCTGTCATGTTTCTATCTTATAGTGGCTAAGCAGGTAGAAAAGGTGACAGCAAAAGCCTAAAGGATGCTTGGGTACGTAGGGAGAGTAATGTCCAGCAGGAAGAAGATAGTGATAGTTTCTCTGTATAAGTCTTTGGTGAGACCTCATTTGGAATATTGTGTGCAATTCTAGAGACCACACCTACAAAAGGATATAGAAACATAGAAATATGATGACAGAAAAAGACCACATGGCCTATCTAGTCTGTCCGTCCATAACATCTACAACAGTCCCCTTTTTTCCTTTAGAGATCCTCTGTGTTTGTCCCATGCTTTTTTGAATTCAGTTACTGTCCTCATCTCTACCACCTCCACTGGGAGACTATTCCATGGATCCACCACTCTTTCCGTAAAGAAATATTTCCACATATCACTCCTGAATCTATCCCCCTTCACCCTCATCCTATGTCCCAGAACTTGCTTTCAATTGAAAGAGGCTCTCCCCCTGAACATTTATGCCATGGAGGTATTTAAACATCTCAATCATATCACCTCTATCCTGCCTTTCCTCTAAGGTGTACATATTAAGATCCTTAAGTCTGTCCTCATATGCTTTATAATGAAGACCACTAACCATTTTAGTAGCCACCCTCTGCACCGACTCCATCCTGTTCACATCCTTTTGATGGTGCGGTCTGCAGAATTGCACACTATACTCCAAATGAGGTCGCACCAAAAACTTATACAGAGGCATTATCACCTCCTTTTTTCTGCTAGCCATTCCTCTCCGTATGCACCCAAGCATTCTTCTAGCTTTTGCCGTCACCTTTTCTACCTGTTTAGTTACTTTAAGATCATCAGACACAACCACGCCTAGGTCCCGCTCTTCTTTAGTGGACAAAAGTGCTTTACCCCCTATACTATACTGCTCCCTTGGATTGCTGCAGCCCAAATGCATGACCTTACATTTTTTAACATTAAATCCCAGCTGCCAAATTTTAGACCATTCTTCAAGCTTAGCTAGAGCCCTCCTCATGTTATCTACACCTTCCTGGGTGTCTACTGAATTGCAGATTTTGGTATCATCCGCGAAAAGGCAAACCTTACCCTACAGCCCTTCCGCTATGTCACTAACAAAGATGTTAAAAAGAATCGGATCAAGGACAGATCCCTGGGGCACACCACTGGTAGCATCCTTCTCCTCAGAGTGAGCCCCATTTACCTGTACTCTTTGTCGCCTCCCACCAAACCAATTTCTAACCCAAACAGTAACTTTAGGGTCCATCCCTGGGGTGCTCAGTTTGTTTATAAGTCGCCTGTGAGGAACAGTGTCAAAGGCTTTACTGAAATCTAAATACATCACATCTAGGGCTCTCTCTCGGTCCAACTCCCTGGTCACCCAGTCAAAGAAATCAATCAGATTTGTCTGACAAGACCTCCTCTGGTGAATCCATGCTGCCTCGGATCCTGTAATCCGCTGGACTCCAGAAACCTCACTATCTTTTCTTTCAGCAGTGTTTCCAATAATTTACTCACCACCAAATTTAAACTAACCGGCCTGTAGTTTTCAACCACATCCTTACTTCCGCTTTTGTGTAAAGGCATCACATGAGGCTCTCTCCAGTCCTTTGGCACCACTCCCGATTCCAATGAGGCAATGAAAAGGTCAGTCAATGGAGCTGCTAGAATGTCCCCAAGTTCCCTCAGTATTCTAGGGTGTATCCCATCCGGTCCCATCGCTTTGTCTATATTAAGCTGAGCTAGTTTCTCACAAACACAGTCTTCTGAAAATTTTTCAAGATGTCCCTCACTTCTGTTCCTGTTTGTGGGTGTTTTCTGAGGTCCTGCTCCTGGTTCTTCATCTGTGAACACAGAACAGAAATATTTGTTAAGCAATTCCGCTTTATCCTCATCAGCTTCTACATATTCCTCCCCTTCACCCTTCAGTCTGACAATATCACTTTTGCCCTTCCTCTTCTCACTAACATATCTGAAAAATGTCTTATCCCGCCATTTTATTGCATTGGCCATTTCCTCCTCTTTTTGAATCTTCGCTTTCCTGATTACTTTGCTAGCTTCTCTAAGGGGTATGTTTACTAAAGTGCGATAAACGTGGCTAATGCGCGTTGTACGATGTTAACGACCATAAGTGCCGTATAACATGCGTACCGACGCGCTAACGACCGTTAACATAATACTACGCGCGTTAAGCATAGTTAACGATCGTAAAGTCCCGCAGTGCGTTAAAACAGCGCAGAAGGTGGAGAGTGGGCAGAGAGAAGGGGTCAATGGGCGGAGAGTGGGCGGGGAGAGGCTCCCCTCACACTAACGCACTGAATTCCTGAGCTCAATTCCAACGCGAATGAAAACCTGTCGTTAAAGGCATTTAAAGGGAAGAGAAACCATTTCCGTCAGCAATGTACAGAAAAACCGGGGAAACCCACAAAACGTGAGCAGTGTGATACATGTGCACAGAACAAAATTTCACATAAAACGTTAAAAATGACCACAAGAAACATTTTAAAAAGCATAATTCAGCTGGGCAACAGTGATAGCAATGGGCAACAAGGAACAACACTCCCTGGAAAGCACCAAATAAAAAAGAAATGATGTGTGGAAGGGTCTACGCTCCACAGACCCTTTCAAAGATCATTTCATTGTAATGGAGCTGTCCTGGGAGTGTTGTGTAATGTTGCCCAATGATATCATTGTTGACCAGCTTGGTTATGGGTGTGTGCCCCTTTTCTGAGGTCTTTTCTGAGGTTTATGTGCACCTTTGTCTGCATACAAGGTAAATGAGGCCACAGTAAACCTGTTGCAGAGCAGGGTTTCTGACTCGTCAGGCCGGTTTAACTAACTCCAGGGACTGCACTGTCTCTGTGGCCACAGTGTGGTGCAACAGACACAGCCAGTGCCTGTAAGACCAGAGGATCACAGGTTCAAATCCCAGCTGGGGCTCCTGCCAACCCAGTCCCCATAGTTTTACCCACCACTAAACAGTGATAGTAAAGACACTCCTTTATTGCAGAGAACAAACGCATGGCCTATATTTTACCACACCAAACACAGACACCAGAAACAGGCACATTACCTAAAGCAGAGTCCCGCAAATGCAGTCCTGGAGGGCCCCACACCATTCCGGCTTCATGCTGCCTCTAATAAAGATGCCTGTGCTGCATAGCTATGCACCACCCCCATGGTATGCAGATGTAGCTCATGCATATTTATGAGGGACAGCATGAAAACCCGAACAGTGTTTGGAACACCAGGACTGGAGTTGGGGAACTCTGCCGTAAAGCAACAGCCAACAGGGCCACACACCCACCCGCAGGCCCCATTGGCCAATGCCTCCTGGAGAGGCAAGACATTGGGCCCTGCCTGTATCTCCCAATACTAGCAGTTGCATACCTTAGCAATGCCACCCTACACCTGGGTATATGGTACATAGCTATCAAACGTTTCCTATGATAACTGGCAGATATCAATTCCTACGTTAAGCACATTTTGCTCATTGAGCTCCACCATAACAATCATTCTGATGTCTGCGGTGTGTGCTGCAGGTCTGGTCTCTGACAGTGTTCACCACCCTGGGGAGTGACCCCCCAACAGTCTTGTGTACCATATGCGTCCCCAGATGCTGGAATGCTCTACCACCCGACATTCGTGCCATTGTAGACCTAACTCAGTTCAGGAAGGCACTCAAATATCACCTTTTCCTCCAATACTACCCAGTCAGCAATGAAACCTAGGTAACCCCACCTAAGAAAGTAACCATATGTTAATTCTGATACAGTGTCAGCACCCTGCCTGCAGATTTATGTACATAATTTACTCATGTTATCTTAGCCTTTACTCTTGTTCTTTGTAAATATTTTATGTATATAGTTCACCCATGTTATCCAAGTTTGTACTCCTGTTCTCTGTAAAACCGAACAGCTTGTTGTTCTGGTCATTTGTTATAATGTAAACCGCGCTGATATCGAATAGTGCGGTATATAAGAAATTGTAATAAATAAATAATAAATAATAAATAAATATCCATGCCTGTACTATGCCCATGACTGGGGTGGTGGGTATGGCTGCTGACCACCTCTATAGTAGCACAATGCTGGCATAGGTGTGGGGGTGGCTGTCTGTCTATCCCAGAGGTGTCCAAACCTGTCCTGGAGGGCCACAATCCTGCCAGGTTTTGGGATAGCCCTAATGAATATGTATGAGATATATATGCATTAGAGATATCCTGCCAACCTGACTGGTTTGTGGCCCTCCAGGACTGGATTTGGAGACCCCTGCTTTACACCTCTGTCATTTAAGATGGTGAGTGGGCAAGGTATAGATGTCCTAGACATCAAAAGGGTAGCTAGAATGTGTCACATTCATCCTCGATTCTCACCACCACCAAAAAGATGTCTAATGGACAATATTTTGGTGGTGGTGAGAAGTGAGGAGGAATGTGACAAATTCTATCTAACCTTTTTGATGTCTTGGACATCTGCACCTTGCCCACTCACAATCTTAAATGACAGAGGTGTAAGGCAGGGGTCTCCAAATCCAGTTCTGGAGGGCCACAAACCAATCAGGTTGGCAGGCTATCTCTAATGCATATATATCTCATGCATATTCATTAGGGCTATCCCAAAACCTGGCAGGATTGTGGCCCTCCAGGACAGGTTTGGACACCTCTGGTCTATCCAGTGTGTGGTGGCTGCAAACACCTTCCACAGTCCACACTGCCAGCAATGTTGCCAGTATTGGGCTGCCAATGTGCATAATGAGGAGCAAGGTACCATGGGTATAGGCCGGACAGGGTGGCCTGGTCAGGGTGCATCTGCACAGGGCATAGGGCAGTGACAGGCACATTGTAGTGCCCGGTCACCACCTACACAGACAGGGTGACCTCAGTATATCCTGCTGAGAGATCACTCTCACCCTGACTGTGCAGTGACCACAGCATGGCTAGGCACTCCCATGGTGCTATCTAGTATTTCTCTCATGTGATAAATATGGGTTTCTTTTTGGGGCCCAGTCACTGATGTATCTGCTTGCTGTGTATGCTGACATCCCAATTCTGGGTGCAGGCATCTCCACTGGGCACTAGCAGACTGTTTGCAGCTGGTAGGTGTTGTGATGGAGTGGCTTGCACCAGGGGAATATCAGATAGTGGTGGGGTGCAGCATACCATATCCAGGCGTATTGTCTGCTTGCTATTGTATTATGGCTGTGTACAGAGCTGCATTGACTGCTCTGTGGGGTATCTGTTCCTCAGCAGGACTAGGGTTAATGTTCCCCTCTACTGCCACCTTTGCAGGGAGGTAGACTGTGGATCTTTTGATGGGAGGCCCTGTTTGGCCACCCTCGGCCCTGGGGGGGGAAGGAGGAGGGGGGGGGGAAGGAGGAGGGGGGGGGGAAGGTGGTGGGGGGGGAAGGAGGAGGGGGGGGGGAAGGAGGAGGGGGGGGAAGGAGGAGGGGGGGGGAGGAGGGTGGTGGTGGTGGTGGTGGTGCATGGGGGCTACACCTGACTGAAACAGACAGAGATGTCCAAGGTGTTCCTGCAGAAACTACCTATCTCACACAGTAATCACTGCTTTGGACCTGCGCCTTGGTCTCTTTCAGCCATGGACAGTGCTGTGGACCTAGTGCTGGGTGCCTCACTGCACCCGCACAATGTGACGGCGTGTAGCTACTCTGTGCCAGTACAACACACGGTCAGTACCCCCTATCAGGCCGAGGTGCTGTGGGGGTGCACATGGTCAGTTCCCCCTACCAGGCCGAGGTGCTGTGGGGGTGCATTCCCCATGGTGTGTATCTGTGAACAGCTGATTTGCATGTGCAGTGCATCATGGGTGTGACTGGCACAATCCAACTCTGTGAAACTCCAGCACCTGCTCACAGGCTCTGATAAACCATAGGCCATCACACGTACATCTGTTAGCATAATGCATAGGTGCAAGACACCCTACAGAGTCTGTAATATAAGATGCCCACACTGGTAAAAACACACGTACCCACGCACGTAAAAACACAGGTACCCACGCACATAAAAACACACGTACGCACGTAAAAACACACGTACCCATGCACGATTGTACGCGCACAGCTACGCACGGGGCTACGCACGTACCAACGCACGCAGCTAGGCACACTCCGAGGGTGTGTTTCTGACACCAATACTCAATGTAACGAAAAACATGCCTCCTCATTCCCTCTGTAATGTACAGGGTGATGCCTGGGACAGCCTTCTGCGTTAGGCACACTGGGGACTCGAACCCATTCTGCCTGTAACAGCGGTCAGTACCGTAACCATTGTGCTACAGCTCTGTTTCAGTGCTTTGTGTCTGTACGTCTTCTTACGATTAACGCGCAGTAATGCGCCACAGCGCCCGGTAACGCTCGTTAATTTTTTGAACGTGCGTTAGTGGTGACGATGTACCGCCCATGTCCTTATTTGGGGTTTCTGTCACTACCGCGGCTCCTAACGCGAATTGCACTAACGCAGTTTAGTAAACATACCCCTAAGTTTTTCCAAACATCATATAAACATGATCGAGTCTGTGCAGAGGGTGGCTACCAGAATGGTCAGTGGACTTCATCATAAGGCATATGGAAACAGACTTAAAGATCTCAATATGTATACGTTGGAAAAAAGGCAGGAGAGAGGAGATATAAATGAGATTTTAAATACCTCCGTGACATAAATGCACAGGAGGAGAGCCTCTTTCGATTGAAAGAAAGCTCTGCAATGAGGAAGATAGGATAAAGGTGAAAGGCGGATAGACTCAGGTGTACAGTAATATGCAGAAATATTTCTTTATGGAAAGAGCGGTGGATGCATGGAACAGTTTCCCAGTGAAGGTACAGTAGTAGAGTCCAGGACAGTATCTGAATTCAAGAAAGCATGAGACCAACATATAAGATCTCTAAAGGAAAAAAAGAGACTATAGTAGTTGGTATTTAAGGGCAGACTGAATAGGCCATATGGTCTTTTTCTGCTGTCATGTTTCTATGTAATTCTGGATATATGGGGAAAAAAGTTGAAAATGTCAGTCCTGAATCATTAATACAGAGAAATGAAATGTCCAGCAGATGGCGCACTATGATATTATTTGAGCTTTTATATCCTTTTAGTAGCTGATGGAAGTGGTGTTACTGAGGATGACAAAGCATCCTTGCTGCATTTAACACAAGTATAAGAAGAATAAGCACTTACACACTGAACAATTAATTACAAATTTCTAAATAATTAGAGCCAAACTTGCAAAATATATGCATGGAGCTCAATTCAATAACGTGCATGTCTTGCCCGTGGACACGTCTAAAACAAAAATGGGCCTTCTTAGAACCTAATTCCGCATCTGCAGGTCTGGACCTGCCCATGAGTCCGGAATCAGGGAGATAGATGTTTTTGGTGGGCACCGTGCAAGCGCTATTAAGCCGTCCCCATGCCTCAGATGTGGGGAAACGTTTTGGACGTCCCCACGCCCACCGTATTCTGAAAAGTTGCACGTTTCAGATCTTGCCAGTCTCCAGGATGTACCTGTGGACGCCACACATCCTTGGTAAAGCGTGCATCTCCTAAACTGCTCTTCACGCTGATAGTAGTTTGTTGATGCAACCTAGAAATAAATACTGATGAGAAATGACTGCTGCTGCAACCTAGACCATATGCCAGTCCTCCTCAGGCCCTGAAAAATGCTAATATGGTATAAGAGAAAGTAAATGTGAACGTGTATGTCAGAACATACCTTGCATCAAATGGTACTTGGCATTATAAAACGGCCCCAGTGATCTCTGCCTTGGTCATCTCTACAAAACTGCTAAGAATGGATCCTTACCAAGTGCACAAAACCCGAAACTAACATTGCAGTTTCCCAAAGGATGCATAATATTGCTGAGCAACAAATGTATGCCCTTTTCGTGCCTCTGGCCTATAAGTGCTGTTCCTCGCTTATTTCTCCCTACACCCCTCCTCGGGAACTCCGCTCTTCTGGCAGATCGCTTCTATCTGTGCTCTTCTCTTCTACTGCCAACTCCAGACTTTGCTACTTTCACCTTGCTGCTCCCTACACCTGGAAGAAACTATCCGAGTCTGTACATCAGGCTTCTCTGGTCCTTCGCTGTTGTGTTGTCTGTCTTAACTAGATTGTAAGCTCTGCTGAGCAGGGACCATCTTTTACATGTGTCTGTGCAGCGCTGTACATGCCTTGTAGCGCTATACAAATGATCAGTACAGTAGTAGTAGTGGTAGTGGTGGTAGGGCCTTCTGGCTATGGCATCTGATTCCCATCTATCTGGGTACTGGCATGTCTCACAGCAGCTACATCTGTCCCATCGTGGCGGTCTGTATCCATCTGCTATCTGTGGGGCAACCTTGTCTGCCTGCCCATAGTCTGCTTTGTGGCACTACTCCACTGGTCAGGCCTGTGTGGCCATGGGGCGGGGGGGGGGGGGGGGAGAGATCCCTGCGCCATCACACCAAGTAGCCAGACTCCAGATATACCACCACTCTTGCAGCTCTCATAGATCCTGGACTGGATAGGGATGTAGGACTCATGAAACATCTTGGGAATGTTGGCACAACATCAGTCAAGTCTCCCAGTGCCTGGCACAGCGGATGTATGGTTGCCCCATCATACTGCCAACAATATATGATCTTAGAGTACCCTATGAAAAATAATCCAGAAGGAATCTGAATAGGTTCCCTATAGCTAAATGTCAAAACATAGCCCTGTCAATAATAAGGGAGCCTCAGAATATGAGCATTCAGCAGTGAAAACAGCACTAATACATGCTCAACAGCAACATTATTGCTCTCAAAAAATGTGCATTATGGGCATGCATTAGTGCTGTTTTCACTGTTGAATGCTCTTATTTTGAGAGTCCCTTATTATTGGCAGGGATATGTTGTGACATTTAGCTATAGAGAACCTACTCTGCTTTTGTCTGCCCGATCAGACTGGCACCTGGTGACGCTGCAATTATCCATACATTCCAGGTACTGGCCAGGCTTTCATGTCTCCCCTGAATTACAGTTGAGCATACCACATCCACACACATCCACACACACACACACACACACACACACACACACACACACACACACACACTCTCAATTTCAGTCACAAAAACGTAATTCTGCCAAAAAGATGCCCTGAACCTATATATGATGGGCAGCATTTTCGAAGGCACTTACACGTGCCCTAGTTACCCGTGTAAATGCCTTATCCAGGATTTTGGAAAGGCACCTACACGGCTAAGTCCCTAATGCATCCAGATGCTATGCGGTTAGCATTGGGGTGCATTGGGGGTGTTCTGGGGTGGAGGAAAGGGCTAAACAGGTAGCAGCGATTTTCAATGCTACTAGCTTAGCCCTCTGTCCCTTAAAGATAGGCGAGGTCTTTCACGTGCATGGGCTAACTGGGTAACATCTAAAATTGCTGCTACCCAGCTAGCTCCTGCAGCTTCTGGGTTGTGCAGCGAGAACCGGATTTTCAATGCCGGGACCGCATATGACCCCAGCATTAAAAATCAGGTTAGACGGACAGCGGACAGGCCAATGCGGCACATAGCACCGCCCAAATGAAAATTGGGCCCTACAGTTATGACATAACATAATAGCATAGGGTATCAGGACTAAAAATACGATTTACGATTCTCACCCAGACAGGAATTCTTTCCCCACTCACATCCATACTATCCCTACAGTCCCATTTTTCAGAACATGGGGATTGCTAAGCTCCCCTAGATTGGCTCCTTTAGCACAAACAGCACATTTCAACATAGCCATAATACACACTACTGCTCTTCTTAATATTTCTCTAAGGGTGTTTAGTAATGTTTCTATACTTTAAAACATTCCCTCACCTCTTTCTTTATCTTTATTGTAGCGCTTGATATACCGCCCAAGCAAAGCGTCAGAGCGGTGTACAATTAATAGGACTGCAGGTAAAGAAAGAAAGGAACGCCATTGTTTAGACATTGTTTAGCTTTCTATTCCTTAAAACTGCATCGTGTGTTTTTCCAGACTGCAGTCACACCATTTCAAAACATAATTGTCTCAACCTTCTTCAATTTGGGATGCATTGCAGAGAAGAGCAGAATTTTTTCTAAGTCCTGCAATTATACCATGTTTCTGCAGGAATAACATGGACATTTGTGGGAAGCACTGAAAACATATGTGGGCCTTTCCTGAATATGCTTTACACATTTCCGTGGTTGACCATGTGCCCCCATTCCACCCCTTCAGGGCATGTTTTGAGATCCCCATGCTAGTGCCGTGGATGTGCATGTCAGCAGTGTTTCAGAATACAATCAGGGACGTTTTCAGCACATAAACATCCCTGCCGCACGTACAAACCCCTTATTCATATTCTGGAATGACTTCCATAGTGTTTAGGAAAACGGATACTTGCTACCATGAATGGTATGAAATGCTCTCATTTGAGTTATTCTTTTATACTATATATTAATCTTTTTTTTAGTTTAAAAACAATTTGATCATGTATCCTAACTAGATGAGGAAATTTTTCAAAAAGATTTTATACTTAAGAAATTTAGGGGTATGTTTACTAAAGGGCGCTATTTGCGCTGCTGTCATGTTATTGCATGATAAGGTGCCTTATCACATGATAATGGCGCTTTACTGGGCGATAAGGCGCCTTATCGCGCGTTAACGCACGCAGCGGCGCAAATGAGCGCTGAAGGCGGAGAAAGACTCCCGGAGGGCGGAGGAAGGCTCCCCAGGGGCGGAGAGAGAGGGTCAATGGGTGGAGAGTGGGAGGGGAGAGGCTCCCTGCACACTAATGCTGTGGATTCCTGGGCTGAAAACTAACGCGAGTGAAACCCTCGCGTTAGAGCAGATTTAAAGGGAAGAGAAACCATTTCCGTCAGCAATGTACAGCAAAGCCAGGGAAACCTACAAAAAGTGGTAAGTATGATACACGTGCACGGAACAAAAGGGCAAATAAACATTGAAAATGACCTGAACAAACTGGAAAAAAAACATAACCAAGCTGGGCAATAGTGATATTAATGGGAAACATCAAAAAACACTACCGGGAAAGCTCCAAAAAAAGGATATCAATTTTGGAAGGGGCTATGCTCTGTCCCCATACAAGGTGAATGATCCCACAGTGAAATAGCGCTGATTAGGGTTTTCCCTTTCTATTGAACAGGTTTCCTATGGTGTGCACATGTCCTGCAACAGCAGGGTGGGCATGTCGGAATGGGCAACTGGACAGATGCTGGAAAAGGGGATACAGAGGGCTGCAGGCGGCACATGCTGTGGTGCAGCTGGGCCACAGTGCGGACTTGGGTGATGCCTAGGTGGCCCATAGGAATGCTGAAACAGTAGAGCTACCAGACAGCAACTGATGAGGGCCTAACATGGGCACGAGTGTGTTTCCCACAGTGTCACAGGGGATAGTACCCAGCAGGTACCCCCAAGGGCACAGAACATTGGCAGGCAGTGCTGGGGGAAGCGTGGACGTCTATGCAGGCACCCCTACCCCAGAACCAACACCATAGGCAGCCTCCTACCGGCACACTGGATGACCTGAGACTGCGCACCACCAGCACCACCAGCAGAAGGGCATGTCAGCATGGCGACAGAGGAGTACTGGTGGTGGAGGGGGCAGTGGCAGCTGCCCACAGCAAACCATGGCCTAGCCCTGTTTAGGTGGGTGCCATGCACTGCAACAGACAGACCCTGTCTGACGAACAGTCATGGTATCCCCAGGGAATGCACTGTCCCTGTGGCAACAGTGTGGTGCAGTACGCACAGCCAGTGTGTTCAGGAGCAGAAGGTCACAGGTTCAAGTCTCAGCTGTTGCTCCCACCAACCCAGTCCCCATATTTTACCCAGTAATAAAGAGGGAACCTTTATTGCAGTTACATAAACATGCCTGAAATGCCTATATTTTACCCTACAGAGCACAGACACCACAGCCATGTGCAATACCTAGAGCAGAGTTTCCCAAATGCAGTCCTGGAGGGACAAACTCCATTCAGGCGTCATGCTGTCCCTAATAAAGCTGCCTGTGCTGTATTTCTATGCGCCGCCACCATGGTATGCAGAAGTATCCATGCATATTCATTAGGGACAGCATGAAAACCCGAACAGTGTTTGCCCACCAGGACTGGAGTTGGGAACGTATGCCCTACAGCAGCGGCCAACAGGGGCAGAAACACCCGCACCCACAGGCACCATTATCCAAAGCCTCCTGGAGAGGCAGGATGTTGGGCCCTGCATGCAGCACTATCTCCCAATACTAGCACTTACATACCATAGCACTACCACCCTAAACCTGGGAATACAGTACACATTTATCAAAAGGTTGTTATGATTACTGGCAGATAGCAATCCCTAGGTTAAGCACAATCTGCTCATTGAGCTGTATCATAGCAACCTCTCTGATGTCTGTGGAGTGTGTTTCAGGTCTGGTGTCTGACAGTGTTTACCACCCTGGGGAGTGACCCCACCAGTATTGCATACCATAGCCATGCCTGCACTGTGCCCAGGACTGGTGCGGTGGCCAGGGCTGCCAAAAGCCTCTATAGTTGCACAATGCTGGCATAGGTGTGGGAGTGGCTGCCAACACCTTCCTCAGCCTGCACTGCTTGCACTGTTGCCAGTGTCAGCCTGCCAATGTGCATAATGAGGAGCAAGGTACCATGGGTATAGCCCGGACAGGGTGGCCTGGCCAGGATGCATCTGCACAGGGCATAGGGCAATGGCTCGGACATTGTAGTGCCTGGCCACAACCTGCACGGACAGGCTGGCCACAGCATGTCCTGCTGGGAGGTCACTCTCACCCTGACTGAGCAGTGACCATGGCATGGCTAGGTTCCCCACAGTGCTCTATGATACTTTTCTTATATGATATTTATGGGTTCTCTTTTGGGGCCCAATCACTGACTTATGTGCTTGGTGTGTATGCTGACATCCCAGTTCTGGGTACACGCATCTCCTCCAGGAACATGCACTATGGACTAGTTAGCAGACTGTCTGCAGCTAGTATGTGTCTGGCTGGAACACCTTGCAGGGTGCAGCGGCTGGAGAATGTCAGATAGTGGTGGGGGGCAGCTGAGCATTTCCAGGCCTTCTGTCTGCTATTGCTTTATGGATGTGTACAGATCTGCATTGAGTGCCCTGTAGGGTGTCTGTTCCCCAGCAGGGCTGGGGTTGATGGTCCCCCTCTACTGCCACCATTGCAGGGAGGTAGAATGTGGATCTGTTGGTGGGAGATCCTGTTTCCCACCCTGAGCCACAGAGGGTGGGATGGGTGGTGGTACATAATCTGCCTATGGGTCCAAATGCACGCCCCCCCTCCCCTTCACCTACATCATGTGACCATGGCACCAACACAGGATATGCACTATTCTGGGTGCATCATAGCCCATAAGGGCTAGATATGACTGAGAAATATAGATGGACACAAATGTATCCTAGGTGTGTCTGCAGGAACTACCTATCACACACTAGCACTGATGGGGACCGGCAGCATAGCCTATTTCAGTCATGAAAGGTGCTGTGGACCTGGTGCTGGGCGCACCACCTCACCTCAGGGTGAGCACAGTACCCGCACAATGTGACGGTCTGTAGCTACTCTGTGCCCGTAACACACATGGTCAATACCCCCTACCAGGCTGAGGTGCTGTGGGGGTGCACATGGTCAGTTCCCCCTACCAGGCTGAGGTGCTGTGGGGATGCATACCCCATCTTGTGATCATCTGTAGACTGCTGATTTGCATGTGCAGTGCATCATGGGTATGGGTGGGTTACCCCTATCCTGGTAACCACAGCAGACAGTTTGTGTGGTGACCTGCAGTCCTTCTGTAGCCAGCCAGGGGTTTGTTAGTAACTGTAGCCCACTGGTTACTTCACTGCCTAAGGAGCCAGAGGTCATGGGTTTGATCCCACAGTGGGGTCATTTGATAGGGCTGTCTGAGACTTTTTCTTTTTTAATTTAAATTAGTGCTGCCAGCAAAAACACCCTCACAGTGCTGTAGCCTTAAGGTGCCTCATAAGGCGCCCTCTAAAGCACTCTATAAGGCACCCTATAAAGTGCCCTATAAGGCGCCCTATAGGGAACATTATAAGGTGCCTTGGCAGACAGTGCACTTTATAATGTGCCCTCTGGAGTGCCTTATAGGGCGCCTTATGCGGCACCTTAGGTTACGGCACTGTGAGGGTGTGTTTGCTGGCAGCACTAATTTAAATTAAAAAAGAAAATGCTACACCTCTATTTCTGTGTTTGTAGGTCAGCGCACCTAATTAAGGCTAACGCGCATTAACGTGCCACGGCTCCCTCTATCGCACGAAAAGTACCTTATCGCACGATAACCCTAAATGCTACCTTAAGACCGGAATGCCCACTACCTTATATGGCATCCTGCACACTAACGCCGGCTGCATGTTAAGACTGCTTAGTAAACATACCCCTTAGCTTCACTTCAGATTTTTATGTTTAGGACCTTCTGGAGTCATAGATAATTTTCTGTACTTTACGACAAGTGAGATTTTTCTGTATTTTGATGGATTTATGAATGTTGATGCAATCTGATGAGCTGGGTTATTGCCTTGTGGATGTATGTATGCAAGTGTGCACATTCCATGTTCTCTTTTTTTATGATTAATTGTTTTCATGTAGGTCATGCAGGGCATTTTGGCTGAGAGTGTCTAACAAATGTAATGCATGTATATGTATGCCCTTGAGTCAGTGCTTATTGGCAGTAGATTGCCAGGCCTTTCTTCCGAGGCAATGGAAAGTTAAGTGGGAATTGAACCTTGGTTTCTTGGTTACCAAGCCAGAGCTTTAACCACTAGGCTTATGGATGGATGTATAAATAAATAAACAAATAAATAAATAAATATAAATCAGTTCATTACAAATGTAAAAAATGGCCTAAAACCTGCAGACAGACTGCAAAGTGACAACTACCTAAAGCAAAAAAGAGACTACGGAAAAAAAAGTGCATTCATTCATCACCATATAGTTCCACTCAACCTTCCAGCAATAGCTATTATCAAGTCCCAAAAATAATCATATCTAAACATGTTGAAGATGTTCTCGCAATCAGTGAGGAAATTACTTCACCATCTATTGCCTCAGGTGGGGAACTTAGGGCTCTGCTCATTAATGTGCACTAACTGTTAATGTGTTTAACGTGATTTAATAAATTTGTTTCTGGATTCTTTCAAAAATTTATCAGAACGGTTTACAATAGTAAGTAAAGAAACAAATAGAGTTTAGATAAGCAGAGCGGGGTAGGGGGAAGGGAAGGGAAGCGAAAGGGAAGGATGCCTTAGGGAGAAAGGGGGTCAGAACAGGAAGGAATAGTACAGGGCTTTGTGCTCATCTGCCTGGTGAGGGCCTAAGGAACGAGGGAGACTGTTACAGGGAGGGGTTACCATTCATCTGCTTGCTGAAGGCCTGGGTAAATAATGCAATCCCCATTATTTTCAGTAGGGTCTATTTACTAACTGGGCACTTAACTCAAATTAATGTGAGTTAGTAAATAGAGAAAGCCCTTAGAGTGTAAGCCCTGCAGTGACAGGAAAATATCTGCTATACCTAAATGGAACGCATTCTGACCTACAAAGGTAAAGGCGTGAGCTAAATATAAATCAATAGAGACGTTTTTGCAATGATTATAAGAATTGATAAATCAGCTAATTAGCATGTTAATATAGGAGATAAGTAAAAATGATTCTGATTCAGTGCCGAAGCTTTGCTCACAGTTGTTCAGAGTCCTTGCACAGCGCTCCTTTCCATGTTAACAATACTATTAGGGGCCAATGTTCAGCCACAGTGATCAGATTTCTTTTTCAAAAGTCAACCATTGTGGCTAAATAAAATCCGGGTATTCAGCGCCAGTATCTGGAGAGTGCCCAGATTCAGCGCTGGCCCACGCTGCTTTCTGGATAGGGCTAATACTCAGCCTGCTATTTAGATCGCTAATCAGATAAAGTTAGGGGGGCCTTTTTTATGACGGCCCTGCCAGCATTATCTGGATAGTCTTGATGCAGTCAGAGGAAATATTCAGCCGCATTGTACGGGCGAAGGCACATTTGAGGTAGCACGTGGCAAATGGAATTGAGATGTCGAGGTTGTGACAGACACAATTCCGGCAGTATTTTAGAAAAGACTCTGCTAAACGTGGAGCCTGTTCTAAAATAGTGCAGGAGTGCACATATCTTTGCTGCCTCGTGGAGCCGGAGGACCCATTTTGCAAATCTACTGGTGGGAAAAATCACTGGGGAAACTCGGCAACTTCCAAGTGTAGGTGCTGCCAATTCCACGTGGAAGCTGGCATTTCACATATTACACATATAAATGCCACCAGCCAAGTACAGATACCACTCTATCTAATTCCAATTTTGGGAGGAAATAAATATTGTAATAATGGATTAAGGATAACCATAGAAAGATGATGGCAGAAAAAGACATGTTCTATCTAGTCTGCCCTTCCATAACAACTATAATAGTCCCTTTTTTCCTTTAGAGATCCTCTGTGTTTGTCCCATGCTTTCTTGAATTCAGATACTGTACTCATGTCCACCACCTCCACTGGGAGACTATTCCATGGATCCATCACTCTTTCCGTAAAGAAATATTTCCGCATATTACTCCTGAGTCTATCCCCTTTCACTCTCATCCTATGTCCCCTCATAGCCGAGCTGCCTTCAATTGAAAGAGATCCTCCAGTGCATTTATGCCACAGAGGTATTTAAATGTCTCTATCATATTGCCCCATCCCGCCTTTCCTCTGAAGTATACATATTAAGATTATTAGGTCTGTCCTCATATGCTTTATAACGAAGACCACTAAACATTTTAGTAGTCACTCTCTGCACTGACTCCAACCTCCAAATGAGGTCGCACCAGAGACTTTTACAGAGGCATTATCACTTCCTTTTTTCTATAGGCCATTCCTCCCCCTATACCACCCAAGCATCCTTCTGGCTTTCACAGTTACCTTTACTACCTGTTTAGCTACTTTAAGATTGTCAGACACAATTATGCCCAGGTCCTACTCTTTTTTTCTGGACAGAAGTACCTCACCCCCTACACTGAACCGCTCCTTTGGATTTTTGCAGCACAAATATATGGCCCTGAATTTTTAGCATTCAATTTCAGCTGCCAAATTTAGCATGGTTTAGCATGATGGTTAAAGTGCTGTCTTTACACACAGCGGACCTCCAGGTAATACCCACATACTCCTTTTGTGCAGGTTTAGTGTAATGGTAAAGCCACTGTCTTCGGTCACATCGGGGCCCCGGATCAATACCCACAATTTTGGGAGTGGTGCCAAGGGACTGGAGAGAGGCACATGTGGTCCTTTTACACAAAAGCAGAAGTAAGGATGTGATTGAAAACTACAGGCCAGTTAGTTTAACTTCAGTGGTAAATAAATTATTGGAAGCGCTGCTGAAAGAGAAAATAGTGAGGTTTCTGGAGTCCAGAAGATTACAGGATCTGAGGCAGCATGGATTCACTAGAGGCAGGTCTTCTCAGACAAATCTGATTGATTTCTTTGACTCTGTGACCAGGGAGGTGGACCAAGGGAGAGTCTTGGATGTGGTGTATTTAGATTTCAGTAAAGCCTTTGACACCGTTCCTCACAGACGACATAAACAAACTGAGCACCCTACGGATGGACCCTAAAGTTACTGCCTTGGTTAGAAATTGGGTGAGTGGGAGGCGACTAAGGGTACAGGTAAATGGAGCTCACTCTGAGGAGAAGGAAGTTACCAGTGGTGTGCCGCAGGGATCTGTCCTTGGTTTGATTCTTTTTAGCATCTTTGTGGTGATATTGTGGAAGGGCTGTCGGGTAAAGTTTGCCTTTTTGCAGATGATACCAAAATCTGCAATAGAGTAGACACCCAGGAAGGAGTAAATAATATGAGGAGGGATCTAGCTAAGCTTGAAGAATGGTCTAGAATTTGTCAGCTGAGATTTAGGGGTATGTTTACTACACTGTCTTAACGTGCGCTCTGCGATGTTATCGCGCGATAAGGTACCCTAGCACGCGATGATGGCACTTTTTAAGGCGCACAGGTACCATATCGCGCGATAACGCGCACTGCGGCGCAAACGAACACTGAAGGCAGGGAAAGGCTCCCGGAGAGCGGAGGAAGGCTCCCCAGGGGCGGAGAGAAGGGGTCAATGGGTGGAGAGTGGGAGGGGAGAGGCTCCCTGCACACCAACGCTGTGAAATCCGAGGCTCAAAACTAACGCCTGTGAAACCCTGGCGTTAGAGCTGATTTAAAGGGAAAAGAAACCATTTCCGTCAGTATTGTACAGCAAAACCAGGGAAACCTACAAAAAGTGATAAGTGTGATACATGTGCACGGAACAAAAGGGCAAATAAACATTGAAAATGAACCGAAGTAAATGTAAAAAAACATAACCAAGCTGGGCAATAGTGATAGTAATGGGAAACATCAAAAAACACTCCCAAGAAAGCCCCCCCAAAAAATATATGCATTTTGGAAGGGTCTACGCTCCGTCCCCATACAAGGTGAATGATCCCACAGTGAAATAGCACTGATCAGGGTTTCCCTCTCCATTGGGCAGGTTTCCTATGGCATGCACATGTTCCACAACAGCAGGGCGGGCATGTCGGAATGGGCAACTGGACAGATGCTGGGAAAGGGGATACAGAGAGCTGCAGGCGGCACATGCTGTGGTGCAGCTGGGGCACAGTGTGGACTAGGCAGATGCCTAGGTGGCACTTAGGAATGCTGAAACTGTACAGCAGCCAGACAGCACTGATGAGGGCCCAACATGGGCACGAGAGTGTTTATCACAGTGTCACAGGGGATAGTACCCAGCAGGTACCTCCAAGGGCACAGAACATTGGCAGGCGGTGTTGGGGGAAGCGTGGACATCTATGCAGGCACCCCTACCCCAGAACACGCACCATAGGCAGCCGCCTACCTGCACACTGGATGGCTTGAGACTGCACACCACCAGCACCACCAGCAGAAGGGCATGTCAGCATGGTGTTTGAGGGGTACTGGTGGTGGAGGGGGGCAGTGGCAGCTGCCCAGAGCAGACCATGGCCTAGCCCTGTGTAGGTGGGTGCCATGCACTGCAACAGACAGGCCCTGCCGGACAAACAGTCATGGTATCACCAGGGAATGCACTATCTCTGTGGCAACACGGTGGTGCAGTACACACAACCAATGTTTTAGGAGGCAGAAGGTCACAGGTTCAAGTCCCAGCTATGGTGCCTGCCAACCCAGTCCCCATATTTTACCCACTACTACAACGTGCTAATACAGACAGAACCTTTATTGCAGATGATGTAAACATGCCCAAAACACCTACATTTTACCCTACAGAGCAAAGACACCATAAACAGGCGCATTACCTAGAGCAGAGTCTCCCAAATGCAATCCTGGAGGGCCAAACACCATTCAGGTTCCATGCTGCCTCCAATAAAGATGCCTGTGCTGCAAATCTATGCACCACCCCCATGGTATGCAGATGTATCTCATGCATATTCATGAGGGACAGCATGAAAACCTGAACAGTGTTTGGCACACCAGGACTGGAGTTGGGAACCTCTGCCGTAAAGCAGCAGCCAACAGGGGCAGACACACCCACACCCACAGGCTCCATTAGCCAATGCCTCCTGGAGAGGCAGGACATTGGGCCCTGCATGCATCTCCCAATACTAGCACTTGCATACCTTAGCAATGCCACCCTACACCTGGGAATACGGTACACAGCTATCAAATGTTTGCTATGATTACTGACAGATAGCAATTCCTGCGTTAAGCACAGTTTGCTGATTGAGCAACCTTTCTGATGTCTGTGGAGTGTGCTTCAGGTCTGGTCTCTGACAGTGTTTACCACCCTGGGGAGTGACCCCCAACAGTATTGCGTACCATATCCATGCCTGCACTGTGCCTAGGACTGGTGTGGTGGCCAGGGCTGCTAAACACCTCTATAGTAGCACAATGCTGGCATAGGTGTGGGAGTGTGTGTCTGTCTATCCAGTGTTTGGTGGCTGCAAACACCCTCCACAGCCCACACTGCCAGCACTGTTGCCAGTATTGGCCTGCCAATGTGCATAATGAGGAGCAAGGTACCATGGGTATAGCCCGGACAGGGTGGCCTGGCCATGATGCATCTGCACAGGGCATAGGGCACTGGCTGGGAAATTGTAGTGCCCGGCCACCACCTGCACAGACAGGGTGGCCACAGCATGTTCCGCTGGGAGATCACTCTCACCTGACTGAGCAGTGACCACGGCATGGCTAGGCTCCCCCATAGTGCTATATAGTATTTCTCTCATGTAATATGTATGGGTTCCCTTTTGGGGCTCAATCACTGACTTATCTACTTGGTGTGCACGCATTTCCACCAGGAACATGCACTATGGACTAGCTAGCAGACTGTCTGCAGCTGGTATGTGTCTTGATGGAACGCCTTGCAGAGTGCAGTGGCTGAAGGCTTGCTGCAGGAGAATATCAGATAGTGGTGGGGGGCAGCTTAGCATATCCAGGCCTAATGTCTGTCTGCTATTGTGTTATGGATGTGTACAGAGCTGCATTGACTGCCCTGTAGGGTGTCTGTTCCCCAGCAGAACTGGGGTTGGTGGTCCCCTCTACTGCCACCATTGCAGGGAGGTAGAATGTGGATCTGTTGGTGGGAGACCTGTTTACCCTCTGCAGCCCTGGAGGAGGAGGAGGAGGAGGGTGGTGGTGGTACATAAGCCTCCTAGGGGCCCATAGGGGCTAAACCTTACTGAGACATACAGATATATCCAAGATGTGTCTGCAGAAACTACCTATCTCACACATTAGCACTGCTGGGGACCTGGTGCTGGGCTCCCCACCTCACCCTCAGGGTGAGTGCAGTACCTGCACAATGTGACGCTGTGTAGCTACTCTGTGCCAGTACCACACACGATCAGTTCCCCCTACCAGGCCGAGGTGCTGTGGGGGTGCATACACCATCTTGTGAAACTTTTATTTTCATTTTGCAACAAACAAAGAAACAACACACCAAAAGAGACAAAACAAGTATACAATAAGGAAAAGTAAACCCATTACCCCCCACCCCAGTGCTTCTTCTCTACCCGTTTGTATCAGCATGTGAGCGCTTCCAATTAACAGTGATTATACATCAAACGATCAAAAAGTATCCACAATACAGCATGATCATGAGACAGAGATATATACAAAGTTAGACAGTCAGATGAGAGCATTTAGCAAAATGTACATATTCATTGAACATCTTCCATGAAGACCAATAAGAAGGAGTCTGAACGGAGGAAGCGCACAGACGAGGTATTTGTTCATATTTACTGTAGAGACAGGCATGATTCCACTATTCATTGAGGCTCAGATGGGAACTAATTTCCCAGTATTACTTAATGAGGGAAACAGCAATGCCAAGCATAAAGTTCAAAAGGAGATAAGCCATTTCTTGGGAGAGAGGGGATCCCCGCAACTGGGCGAAGTCCCACTATCCCCCGAGAAAGGGACTCCTGAGAGTGCAATATAGACTAAATACGACCCCAGACCCGACGCCAGTTATACTGTAGTGCGGGATATTCATGCATAACATGAAATGAAGTAATAAACCAATGGCCACAGGACGTGTCCAGCAACCATTACCCTGAGTAGTGTTCCATTTGTCTAAACTGTGAGGAGTGTAAAAACACCGGTGGGCTAGAAAGAAGAGGGTCTAAGTGAGTGAGGCGGGTCGGAAACCCGTGTCCCTCTGCTCCAGATAAGGCTCCATTGCTCCGAGGTTAAAGTCACATGCAATTCTCTCTCCCATACTTTCTGCGCTATAGAGGTATCTCTAGTGATAGCATTACATAAGGTTTAGTAAAATTGGATGCTACACCCGGTAAACTACCGAGAGATCGGAAGTTTCCAATCAACCTTATGCAGAGAGTGCCGATGGCGGGAGTACTCTAGTGCTCCGAATGCAATGCTGAAGTTACACTGACCAGAGTCGGGAGTCGAAAGGTTGCATAGGAATATTAAAGGCACCTAAAGTGTCGAAAAACATTGGTGGATAGTGGGAGTCTAATGGGAGAGTCATACCAGGGAGTAAGGTAAGAGGAATCGGTGAGCAAAGGCCCGCTAATATATCTAGCCACACAGGTCTGCTCGGTACTGGAGCTTCCAACCAACAAGCACCTTGTTTGAGAAGAAAAGATTGAGGGAACACTTGAGTAAAATCGCCACCAAGTATTAATGGAGCATTGGCGGAGGCCGAGGCCAACTGCGCAAAACTTGCATAGTGAGCAGGGTTGTCCACATTCGGGACATAGTGCAAATACACGTGAATTCACTATCTCCAACCTCAAGGTGTACACGGGCCCATCTACCCTCCATGTCAGCGCTAATATCAGGTACAGTAGCGTGCAAAGACTTCTTAACCAGAATAACTATCCCGTACCGTTTGGAAACGGTGGGAGAATAGGCAGTTACATGAGGCCATTCAGAAAAGTTAAAATTCTGAGCATGATAGCACACATAATTTCACTATGTCCCTCAAACTGACTGTATCTGGCTGTACACATGACATAGGAAAATAAGCTAATATAATACAATGAAGCGCCCCACATTAACAAAGATAACCGCAGTACGGTAGAGGAGAAGCAAAACCCCAAAATTACTGGCGACCATGTGTCTGCGGGGAGAAACCCCAGAGAAGGCCGAAATTGAAAAAACATATAACCTGTAGGACTGTGCGTGCTCCGAATCCGACCGAGGCACACATCATGAAGGGATAGGAGACCAAAGACAAAAGTCATACAGAGAAAGAAAGAAAGTCCAGGCTATTTCTGTGCTGGGCTATGACCGCCGCATCGGGCCCTTCAAAATGGCGGACAGAGCCGGCAGATAAGAGTCCAAGACTTGGGATTAGCGCATCTGTTCTGCTTCTTTGGAGTCCAAAAATGTTGATAATAGATCAGGATCCTCGAACGTCCTGGTCTGGTTGTGGAGAGTCACTCGGAGCTTCGCTGGATACAACAGGCCAAAGCGAGCCTGTAGCTGTTGAAGTCGAGGGCGAAGAGCAAGGAGTTTCTTCCGACGGTCAACGGTAGGCTTTGCCAAATCAGGAAAGAAGGAGACCTTACGACCTTCATATTCCAAATGATGATTCGCTCGGGCAGCATGTAAAATTTGTTCCACTTGTTGATATCGTAGCAAGCTAAAGATAATAGGCCGGGGGGTCGTGCGGTTGAGCGCCATGCGGGCAGGAACACGGTGTGCTCGATCGATTTCCAGTTCTCTGTGAAAAGTGATCTTCAGCAAGGAGGGAAGAGTTTTGAGCAAGAATTCTCTTATATCTCCTGCTTCCACCCCCTCCGGCATTCCGAGGAGCCTCACATTGTTGCGACGGGCGCGATTATTGCTATCTTCCAACTCCTTTTGAAGAGTCTGTATCTGGCGCTCAGCCTCGTCCAGTTTGCCCAAGCGCACCTCGTGCGAGTCGAGGACCCCCGCCATATTGTCCTGCCGTAATGAAAGACCTTCAAGTCGGTCTTGAAGCACTCCAAAGTCTTCTCGCATGGCTCGAAGCGCTTCTCCATTAGACTGCACCAATTCCTTCACGCCGCGTATTTCCTCCAAAATCTCCAGGTGCATTGCGGGGTTTTCACGAAATGGAACCATCTTTTGCGGGGAGGATACCTCCGTTTTGGAGCGTTTTCCGTGAGAAGAAGAAGGAGACCCGAAGTCCAAGCGCGCTGGTTTGTGGGCCGCCATCCCCCCCGAGGTGCCCCGGTCAGCTCGGAGCAAAATAGTAAATTTATATAGGTATTAAGTCAGGATTCTGAGTAGGCCTCTCAGGAGCTTCAACGCAAAGCGTCCTACCCGCTGGACATCAGGCTCCGCCCCCCCATACACCATCTTGTGATCATCTGTAGACTGATGATTTGCATGTGCAGTGTATCATGGGTAAGGGTGGGTTAACCCTATCCTGGTAACCACAGCAGACTGTTTGTGTGGTGACATGCAGTCCTTCTGTAGCCAGCCAGGGGCTTGTTAATAGCTGTAGCCCACTGGTTACTTCACTGCCTGTGGAGCCAGAGATCATTGGTTCAAACCCACAGTGGGGTTATTTGATAGGGCTAATCCAGAGCATTGTCAATTTTTAATGTAAATTAGTGCTGCCAGCAAATACACCCTCAGAGTACTGTAACCATAAGGTGCCTCAGAAGGCGCTTTATAGGGTGCCCTATAAAGCGCCTTCTGAGGCACCTTATGGTTACAGTCCATATAAGGTGCCTTATAAGTTGTCCTATGGAGCGCCTTATAGGGTGCCTTATGTGGCACCTTAGGTTATGGCACGTGAGGGTGTGTTTGCTGGCAGCAATAATTAAAATACAAATAAAATGTCTCAAGAAACAATACTTACATCTCAAAGCTGATGCCTCAGCCAGGCTTATGCATTAGGCACACTGGGGGATCAAACTCATGACCCCTGTAGTATCAGTCAGTGTATTAACCATTGTACTACACCTCTGTTTCTATGTTTGCATGTCTGGGTGCCTACTTAAGATTACCGCGCGTTAACGCGCTTAGCGGCGCTTATCCCGTTAATGTGCGCAGCAGCGTGCATTATCGCACGATAATCCCGTTTTGCTACTTTAAGACTGAAACGCCCACTCCTTTTATGGCAGCCTGCACACTATCGCCGGGCACACATTAAGACGGTTTAGTAAACATACCCCACAATGTTATATTGACAATGTAAAGTCCTGTTGGCCATCTTTGTTGTCATGTAAACCGCTTAGGATTTTGCCAGGAACAGGTCACTGGAGACTTTTGCAAGAGCCACTTTTGTAGACTGTAAAGGATGAAAGCCAAATTGTATAGGATTCAGAAGGAATTGAGAGGAGAGAAAGTTGAGTCAATGGCGGTGAACCACACATTCAAGTAGTTTAGAAACAAAGGGGAGGAGGGATATGGGTCGATAGTTAGAAGGACAGGTAGGGTCTAGTGAGGGTTTTTTGAGAAGAGGACTGACCTCAGCATGCTTGAAGGCTGCAGGGAAAGTTGCAGTGGAGAACGATAGGTTGAAAATATGAAAGATGGAAGAAATTACAGTGGAGGAGATGGAGCTAAGGAGATGAGTGGGATAGGATCAGAAGAGCAGGTAGTGAGTTTGGATGAGGAAAGAAGGTGAGTGGTTTCCTCCTTAGAGATCAAAGAAAGGAAAGAAAGAGTAGCATAGGTGGGAGGGGGGAGGGATTTGGGAGTGAGGAGGGAAAGTAGCTAACATCTTGGGAAATTGGAGTGTAATCTTGTGGAATTTGTTATGGATGTAATCAGCCAGGGTTTGCACAGAAAGGGAAGAAGGGATCAGAGTGGAGACATCTTGAGGAGAGAGTTGAGAGTTGTACAGAGGTGGCAAGGGTCAGAGGCAAGAGTTAGTCAGATGGACATAATAGTCTTGTTTGGTGAGTTCTATGGCTGACTGGAAAGAGAAAAGCATGAATGTGAAGTGCAGAAAGTCCATAAGGGTGAAAGATTTGAATCAAGCACGCTCAGCTAAGGGGTGCAGGAACAAAGATAGCGGGTAGTGGAAGACAGCTAGGGTTGAGGTACAGTACGTCTCACAGGACATGGCATGGGTGGAGCAAGAGCATCCAGAGCAGAGGAGAATGCAATGTTATAGGAAGCTACTGCCTCATCAACAGACTCAGATGACATAGTAGAGGAAAGAGGTGATGAAACGGTGGAGGAGAGAACCAACGGGTCAATAGCATGAAGATTTCTAAAGAGGTTGTAGGAGACAAGGCGAGGTTGAGGTGGCGGGTGATAAAAAGTGAAGCTTAGCAGGTGATGGTCTTATAAGGGAAGGAGTGAGGTACAGAGGTTTGAGGGTAAGCAATTAGAGAAGAATACAAGGTCAAGGCAGTGGCCTTGTTGCTGAATGGGAGCAGTAGAGCAAAGCTGGAACATAAGAACATAAGATATGCCATACTGGGTCAGACCAAGGTCCATCAAGCCCAGTATTCTGTTTCCAACAGTGGCCAACCTAGTCATATGTACCTAGCAGTTTCCCCAAGAGACACAAGTTCCACAATGCTTGTACTGGAGGTTGAATGATGAGGTAAGAGATAGGAGCTTTAAAGCATAAGGGTCAGAGGGGTTATCAAAACGAATGTTAAAATCCCTGATAATAAGGGAGGGGGAAGATGAATCCAGAAAGAAGGAATGCCATGAGTAAAAGTCAGAGAGAAAGGTAGAGGTGGACTTCTCAGGGGGTCGATAAATAACAGCTAATCAGAGAGGTAGTGGAGTAAAAAGCCAGATGGAGTGGGTTTCAAAGGAGGGAAAGGAGTGAGACTGAGATAGAAGGAGGGGTTGAAATTGACAGGAAGGAGAGAGTAAAAGCCCAACACCACCACCATGGCCAGTGGGACAAGATGTGTGGGAGAACTGATAGCCGCCATGACAGAGAGCAGCGACTGAAACTGAGTCCACTGGGATGAACCAGGTCTCAGTTCCAGCAAGGAGATGGAGAGCATTAGAGATAAAGAGATCATAAGTAAAGGCAAGTTTATTTGAGATGGAGTGTGCATTCCATGAGGCACATCGAAAGGGAGAGAGGAGGGGGAAAGAAGAGGGATATCAATAATTTATTTTATTTTATTTAACTATTTTCTTCTATACCGCCCCTTCCAGAGATCAAGGGCGGTTTACATGTAACAGTTTAACAGTATTGTACACATCTGTATACATTTACATTGAACAGTAGAATTCAACTATTTACATTGAACAATAAAATTTAACTTTGTAAGGTATTAAAGTAGAACAATCGTCAAACTATTTACAATAAATATTTACAGTGGCTGTGTGTGGTGAGTAGGACAAGTGTAGGAGTTGGAATTTATTTCCTTTTATGTCGTAAATGAGGGGTGAGGGGGAGGGGGCAGACAGGGAGTTAGTTAACGGGGGTTAGGGGGTTTGTGTATGTGTGTCCATGTTTGATCCTAAAGCAACAGCTCAAATAATATTTGAGCTGTTGCTTTAGGATCTGTTCTGGGAGTGTGACAAAAGTCTAGTGGGGCTAGGGTTGGAGTTGATATCTCCAGAAGAGAGAAGGAGAAGGAGTAGAAGAGTGCAGGGCAGGGAGGAGATAGCATGATGGTAATAAAAGTGAGGTTGTTTCAGAGAGAGAGGAGATGGCTGAATCAGAGGGAGAAAGTGGTGAAGCTCAAGAGCTGATGGTAGGGTAGATGACAAGATGGTAGGGGAAGTGAGGATGGTAAAGGGGAAATAAGAGGGAGGGGCTTGAGGTGTTGGTAGGAGGGGAGACAATTAGGGAGTATGAGCAATAGGAAGAGAAAGTGTTGAGGAACCATATAAGAGAGAGATTGAGATGGGCACAGATGTCAGAAGAAATAAAAGGATAGGTGGTAGAAATTGCAGGGGATAAGGTGCACCTGTGAGTGATCATGTTTATGAGCAAAGGGTGGCTATAAGAGACTATAAGCCAGGGGACAGGTGGGATATGGAGAGGGAAGGTGGGATAATAAGGAAGAGGAGAGACACACACACAGCTGAAAACAGAGAGGGACAGCTGAACAAGATCACAAACAAAAATGCTGAAAAGTAGGGCACTCTAACAATGATAACATAAATAAATAAATAAATAAAATATACAGGCAGACAAACCTTACAAGCAAGCAGTTAAAAAAGTCAGACTGTAGCCAGAAGCTAGGAGCAAAGTCTATAATAGACTTGCGCGTTCCACAGCAAGAAGGCAAACGGCTGAGCACACGTGGGGAAGAGGGTTAACAGTGCTTCAATTAGGGGGCGGGGGGGGGGGGGGGTTATACTTTTAGCACACAGTAATAGGAGGCAGGCAGAGAAGGTGGGGGATTTTAAACTCAGAGAAAGCTGCAGAGAGCAGAGGTAGAGTGGATAAGGCAATTGAAGTTAATACTTGATCTCCGAAAGCAGAGACCAGAGAGAGGGAGAGGGGGTAGGGAAGTTACAACTGATTATGAGTAAAGCGAGAGTCACATAGCTGAAAATAGAGAGGGATAGCTGAACAAGATCACAAACAAAATTACTGAAAAGTAAGACACTCTAACAATGATAAGATAAATAAAGAAATGACATGTATATTTGGTGCCACTGACTCCTCGTACATATAGTGGCACTTAATAGATGTGATAATTTCAACACTGCAGTTAGTGCTTAACTTATTCTGGTAGCTGCCACCCCTGAATATCATTTTTCTAGGGTGCAAGTATCTGCAATGCTATTTTATTTTAGAGCAATACCAAAACACTTTAGCAAAGAACAAGTCCTATAACTAACTTTGTTTATCTATGGTAGCCTTGTAGTTTGTATTTATCTGGGCATATATAGAGATAAGCTGCATGGAGTAGACATTTAGCTGAAAAATGACAGCTGTTTCCTATCAAAGCTGAATGTTTTTATGCCCATAATCTTACAGTTACAGCAACTAGTCTAACACTTATACGAGACAGACTAAAGTCTCTGAGAAAAAAACAAGGAGTACGATTCATCTATTTTTAAATAAACCTTAATGGGTCTTTTATGTGAAGAGGATAGATCCTGAGCTGAGAAAAACACCTAAATAACAGCCAAGTTTGTGAACGAGGGATAGATTGTAAATAAATATTTATTGTGCAATAGATTTTTTTGTGACCCCCTCCCTCCTCTCCCTCCCCCTCCCCCTCCCCTCTCCCCTCCTCCCTCCCCTCTCCCCTCTCCCCCTTCCCTCTCCCCCTCCCCTTCCCCTTCCCTTCCCTTCCCCCCTCCTCCCCCCTTTTCCTTTCCCCTCCCTTCCTCCTCTCTTTCCCCTTTTTCCCTTTCCCTCCCCTTCCCCCTCCCCCTCCTTCTCCTTCTCCCTCTCCCTCCATTCCCTCCCCCTCCCTCTCTCTCCCCTCCTCCTTCCCTTCCCTTCCCTCCCTTCCACCTCCCCTTCCCTTCCCTCCCCTCTCCCTTCCCCCTCCCCCTTCCTCCCTTTCCCCCTCCCCTTCTTTCCCCCTCCCCTTTCCCCCTTTCCCCCCTTCTTCCTTCTTTCTTCCAACCCCTCCCCTCCCCCTACCCATCCCATCCCCCCCCCTTTTTTTTCTCTTTATTGAACAGTAGTCGTAGAGCGGTTATCTAAAAGTAGTAAAATAATAGGGTCTCTCAGTTTTCCAGTATGCAATTTACATAGTTTATTTTGGTCTCTTATGTATCCTTATTAAGGATCTAACTTGGGAAAACAAAAATATTTTATTTTTAAATAGCTGCTGGTAAAGTAACACATTGAACTTTGCATTACACGGTAAAGTCATTTTCATTCCTATATCCTTTGATTGACCTTAACACTGAACATTTTTATTTATAATTGTTAGTAATGGGTTCTTAGGGCATTTCCTCTTTGGAAAAGGAAACATTGAATTCTGCATTGAATGGATATCTATCGGTGTCCTATGCTCCTTTTCTTTCCTTTGACAGTTCTTTTGCACTGCACTCCTGCGCACTCATGACCCTTCACCTCACTAGGGCAGGAAAACACCTATATTTTTGAGGATTTGCAAGCAGTGCGCTCCATTTCAAAAGTAGCAAACAGTGTAGCCTGCATTAAACGGTAAGGCTCTTCCGTTTTTGGTTTTAACTTTTATTCTTTTTAAATATTTCACCTATATAGATAATTTCATTTTTTCATCTTATTCTTCTGGCGGTTTAGCCAGGATGGGAAAACATCTTTTTTGCAGAGTATTTCATTTTAAAGCGATAAACTTTGAAGCATGTATGAAACAGTAAAGTCTTCTTACCTCCGGGTTACTTTTATCATTGAACAAATTCTTTAGAAAATAGGTGACATTAGCGGGTTATGTTCCCTTTGGTGGCACTATATAGTATTTGCACTAGTATTAGGTATTATTTAAAATTGTTCTCATTTTACGGTTCATGCACCAAGAGCGTTTTTTTAGCGTTTTGCCTTCCATCCTAGCTCACAAGCGCTTAAACTTTTTAACATTTACATGTGTGTTTTAGAATTTAAAGTTGGTTTCATTTTACTTCCTAAGCAATAAAAGCAATTTGTTTTTTTAGCATTTTGACTTCCATCTTGGTTCTGAAGTGTTAAATTTCTTTAATATTCATACGTGCATTTTGGAATATATGACTGTGTATACATGTTCAAGCATTTTTACAAGACATGAACACATTACTCCAGTACTGAAAGACCTACACTGGCTCCCAATCAGTTCACGCATCAAATACAAAACAATCATAAACATATTCAAGATCAAACACCACACATCAGCCAACAGCCTGCACACCCTCATCCAACCAGACACCAGCACGCGCCCAAGAAGAAAAGGAACCTCCAACAGAGTCAACACCCCGAATGACTACAGAAAAACATGCAAGGACACCACAGAGAGAGCCCTCTCCCTGGCTGCCCCAACAATATGGAACTCCCTCCCAGACGAACTGCGATCTACAATGGATCTCAAAGACTTTCGCAAACAGCTGAAGACAACGCTGTTCATTGAACACTACGGACATGTCACTTAATCGTACCAACGGGAACCACCAACTTACCACTACAAACCCTAACCAGAAACTGTACAACGGCACATGATATATCTTAAACCCCAATTGTATAGAACAATGTATTATAGCTCATGCTGTACCATAGCTCACAATTTACATAGTTCAACCTAATCTAATACACTAAACCTCTTACACGCAACTCATGACATTTTTTCACTGCATGAAATACCCTTCCACTACTTTTGATTGTATTGCTGTGACACCGCCTTGATTGTAGGATAAGGCGGTATAGAAATACTGTTAAATAAATAAATAACTATTTTTTAAATTTTCATTTAATAAGTATGACCAAGGCCGCGGGCAGGGTCCCGACGGCCGGCATTAACTGGGCGCGCGGCCCGGTGCGGGGACCCTGCGCGCGGCCGCTTCCTGGGGCCGGGGGGGGGGGAGGTTATTCTTTGAAACCATTGGCTCCCGGTGAATGCGATCGCTCGGGAGCCAATGGGTGAGCGGCTGGGTGGAGCGCGGTGGATGGAGGGGCTGCTGCAGGTCTCCGCGTGGTCAGTCGTCACTGGAGACCTGCAGAGTGCCGGCGTATTGCGGTTGACTTACCCGGGGCCTGCTCTTTCTGGCGGCAGATCGTTGTTCGGGGTGGCTGGCGGCGGTGCTGTTTTGTTCGGTGAGCTGGGGGTGAGCGGGCCTGCGGGGGTTTTTTGGTTGCGGGTGTGGGGCTAGCGCAGGACTAGTTCGGGCCTAGTGCCTCTCCTGGTGGTGCTACTCGGAGGGTGGAGGCTAGCCCTTCTTGGCAGGGCTGGTGTTCAACGGCCCATACACTCGGGGTTTAAGCATGCCACCACGTGGGGGACGAGGGGGCAGGGAGAGGGGGCTGAGCAGGTCTTCGTGTCGGCGGCCTGTGCCTTCTAGGGCTGGGGGGGAGGGTAGGGGGGTTGAAGAGGTGGGGGGGGGATACAGCTGGGGAAAGGGGGCTGCGTGGGGGGGTGCCTGTGCGGAGGGGGGTCTCCAGGGATCGGGGGTTGGCTCGAGGGTGGGGGAGCTCTCAGGGGGAGCGGAGGGCATCTGTTGGGGGGCTCAGAGGGGTAAAGCGCGGGAAAAGGTAGGAGGGAGGCAACGGGGGGGGGCAGCAGGCTAGCGCTGTGATGCTAGGAAGGGGGGAGGCTCTGGGTGCGGGTGCCGGGGGGAGGGTGATGGAGGGGGTGGATGGTGGCGCTGGGGGGGCTGATGCGGTTGGCCGAGTGGGGCAGGGGCAGTGCGGTGCGTTGCCGGTAGGCGGGTCCCCTGGTTTGCCTGGGGCGCCTCCTGCAGCAGTGTGGCCATCTTTCCTGGGGGGCTATATTACGGCGAGGGGTACTTCGCCTTGGGACCATTGGGTGAGTGGGGGGCAGGGCACTTCTTCCGCGGATTGGCGAGCGCCTTGGTCCCCTATGTGGCCTGCGGCGGGTACCCCCCCTGTTTTTTCTTTTTTGTCTCCGCAGGTGCAGGGGATGGCACAGCTCGGCGCTGCGAGCCCGGATCTGGTTCCGGCGGCGGATGGCAGTGCGTCGGCGCTGAGCGGTGCCTCGGAGGTGTTGGAGGCTGGAGTCCAGGTCGCAGCAACCCGAGGAAGATGTCGCCATAGGGACCAAGCTGCGACTTTGCCGTCGGGGGTGGATGAACAGGCCGCAGGTGAGTTGTCAGGGGACCAGGGTGAGGATGGGGGGTGGCGGTTGGCCCTAGACAGTACGGAGCGCAGGTCGCGGATGAAGCGGCGGCGAGCTTGTCGTAGGCGTCGTAGTTCTGATTCATCTTCTTCTTCTTCAGCGGATTCGTCTTCGTCTTCCTCTGGTCGCGAGGCGGAAGTTGAGGAGGCGGGGTCTCGGCCGGGTGGCGGGGCCCCGTCGGTGGTAGCTTTTCCGGAGTTGTGGAAAGGGGTTCTGAGGAAATTGCGGAGGAAGATTCGGAAGCGCCGGTACATAGATATTTTTAGGTTGTTGGAGGGCAGAAAACGGTCCGGCGAGAGCCGGAAGAAGCGGAAGGAGGACGAGAAGGAGGGTCGGCTTCGGAAGGTGGCGCGCAACGTGGTCAACTGGACACGGGCGTTTTTGCACCTGGCCAGTGTGTGGGGGCATTCTTCGCCAGAGCATTATGGGATGTTGCTGGCGTATGCCGATTCTATTTTGGAGGCCTCGCAGACGCACGAGGGTTGGGCGTGGCTCAATTATGATGAGAAGTTTCGGGATAGGATGGAGGAGAATAGACTTGTCATGGGGCACGCAGGACATCAACCTATGGTTGACTCAAATGTCTGCTCGGTCGGGTGTGGCCTCCGGGGGGAGAGGGGGCGCGGCGGGACCTTCGGGTGGGGGCCGTTCCTTTCGATCGGCGGGGGGTGGAGTGCAGCAGAAAGGTGGGTCAGGGGGTGTCAGCGACATGTGCTGGCGCTTCAATAGGACCACCTGCCCCTTTCCTGATTGTAAGTTCAAGCACCTCTGTTCCGTCTGCGGCGGGGGTCACTCCGCAGTTAAGTGTGGTAGACGCGGACCCGAGAGCGGCGCCGGGCCAGGGCCAAAGACCCAGTGAGTGGGCTGACATGGCCCCGACTCCGGTGCGGGTGGAGTCCTTACGGTTTTGGCTGCAGCAATACCCGCGGAAGCGTGATCGGGAGCTGTTGGGATTCGGCTTCCAGTTTGGTTTCGTTATCCCGGTTCGGGGGGTCATGCAGGCTATGCGGTCTAGGAATTCCTCTTCGGTTCGGCAGTTTGTAGACGTGGTGCGGAGCAAACTGGCGGCTGAGTTGCGCTTGGGCCGGATCGCGGGGCCTTTTCTGGAGCCGCCTTTTCCGGGTATGGTGATCTCTCCTCTGGGGACTGTGCCGAAGAAGGCGCCGGGAAAATTTCGGCTCATTCATAATCTGTCATGTCCGATGGGTGCGTCTATGAATGATCATATCCCGCGGGAGCTCTGCACGGTGCGGTATGCGTCTTTTGACAGGGCGTCTGAGATGGTACAGATGGCTGGGCGGTCAGCTTGGATGGCGAAGGTGGATATCGAGTCCGCCTTCCGCTTGCTGCCGGTTCATCCCGTTTCTTTTCCATTGTTGGGTTTTCATTTTTTGGGGAGCTATTATTTTGATAAGTGTTTGCCAATGGGCTGCTCTGTTTCTTGTTCCTTATTTGAAAAGTTTAGTACGTTTTTGCAGTGGGCCTTGAGTCAGAAGACTGGGTTGCGGAATGTGGTCCACTACTTGGACGATTTCCTGTTCATAGGCTCGGCCCATTCCGATGAGTGTCAGGCGTTGTTGGCGGGGTTCCAGGAGCTATCGCAGGAGTTGGGTGTACCATTGGCGGCGGAGAAGACGGAAGGGCCTATGACCAGGCTCACATTCCTGGGCGTGGAGCTCGACTCGGTGGAGCTTATCGCGCGCTTGCCCCCGGAAAAGGTGGCTGGTTTACGCGCGTTGGTCGCTAACGTCCTTGCGTCCGCCAAAGTCACCTTGAGGGAGATGCAAGCCTTGTTGGGCTCTCTGAATTTTGCGTGTCGGGTTATCCCCATGGGCAGAGTTTTTTCCCGGCGACTTGCTGCTTCGACGGCCGGGGTGCTAAAGCCACACCACCGGATCAGAGTTACAGTCCCGATGTGGGAGGATCTTCGGGTTTGGAGCCGATTCTTGGAGGAGTTTAATGGAACTTCCGTTTTATTGGGCGCGGAGGTGTCTAGTGCGCAGTTGGAGTTATTTACGGATGCGGCTGGGAGCATCGGATTCGGGGTGTACTTCGGGGGGGCTTGGTGCGCGCAGCAGTGGCCCCAGCGCTGGCACGAGGCGGGTTTGACCTCCAACATCACCTTCCTGGAATTGTTCCCCTTTTTGGTAGTGCTGAAGTTGTGGCCTGAGCGGTTGCGGGACAGGCGGGTGGTGTGGTGGTGTGACAATGAGGCTGTGGTCAGCGTGGTTAATCATTTCTCGCCAAAATGCTTGCGGGTGACTCGATTGATGCGCGAAGTGGTGTTAGCCTGCTTGTCCTTGAATGTATCTGTTCGTGCCAGGCACCTTCCTGGTTGCAAGAATCATATAGCTGATGCGCTTTCTCGTTTGCAGTGGGATCGTTTTCGCGAACTGGCCCCGGAGGTGGACCCGGAGGGAGCCAGGGTCCCCGATTCCTTGTGGAGCATTGGCCTGGAGAGATGCTGAGCTTACTGCGAAGTTCGGTAATGCCGGGGACGTGGTCGGTGTACAGCCGCGGCTGCGACGCTGTGGCGGAGTTTCTCAGGGAATGGGGTTGGGTGGCGGATAGGGTGCCTGATGCCCTCATTGGTAGTTATATAGCGGAGGCTAAGGGTCGCGGGCTGTCCCGCAAGTTGGTACGTTCGCAGCTGGCGGGTTTTAACTTTTTTGCCGGCGCCGTGGGTTGGGGTGGTGCTGCTGGGGGGGTTTTGGCGCGTCGCTTGCTTCGTGGGTGGGAGTGGCTGCGGCCGTCTCCCGCAGATCGCCGCAAGCCCATTACGCATGGATTGCTGATGCGCCTCTTAGAAGCATTGCCCCGGGTGGCCTCGTCAGTTTTTGAGGTGGTGCTATTCCGGGCCGTTTTTTGTCTCGCGTTTTTCAGGGCTTTTCGCATGGGCGAGCTGGTGGCCCATTCGGGCAGGTTGGGGGCTGGGGGAGGTTTGCACAGGCGCCACATGTTTTTGGAGGGTGGCCAGATGCGGATCCTGTTGGAAAAGTCCAAGACGGATCAGCGGGGGCGAGGTTTGTGGATTGTATTGCGGGAGGTCGCGGGTCTCGTTACTTGCCCAGTGCAGGCGGTGCGGAGGTACTTGCGGGTGCACCCGGAGCGGGACGGGGTTCTCTTTCATCACGAGAATGATCGGGTGTTGACTCGTTTCCAAGTGGTGGCTGTGCTGCGGTTGGCTTTAGGTGCCTTGGGTGAGGACCCCACCTGCTTTGCCTCTCACTCGTTTCGTATAGGTGCGGCCACCAGTGCTGCGGGGGCCGGGATGTCGGATGAGGACGTGCGGGGTATAGGTCGTTGGCGGTCTCGGGCGTTTCAGGGTTACATACGGTTATAAGGGCTTGTCTTGGTTGGGGGTGGGGGTATGCTGATTGTTTATTTGTTTTTCAGATGGGGGCATTGAGCCTGGTGTTGCCTGGGTGGTGGGGCATTCCTTTGTCCACTGGGCCGGTCAGCGCGCTGCCATTCGACCTGGGGGACTGAACTTCCGAATGGATCCTGCAGTGGTGTCGGTCTCATGGCAGGGACAGAGAGGACTAAGATGGCTGCAGCTGCTTCCTTTGCTCCGTCACCACGTGAGGACATCGCGGAAACCGGCGGTGCTGCTGCTGCATTTGGGGGGCAATGACCTTGTCTCTTGGTCCTGTCGTCAGCTGATTAGAGCGGTGCAGGACGACTTGGCAGTGGTTATGCAAATGCTCCCGGGGACAATTTTGTTGTGGTCGGACATTATCCCTCGGCCAGCCTGTTGGGGACAGCGGCGCTGGTCGAGGGGGCTGACTAAGATAAACCGGCAAATAGGCCGGTGGGTCTGTATTAATGGGGGCTATCAGATCATGCACACATGGGTGGAGGTCGGTTGCGCTGGTCTTTATAGGAGTGATGGCGTCCATTTGTCCCCAGTTGGCTTGGACCTGCTCCTTAACGACTGGCAGGAGGCCTTAGAGTATGTTGTTTTGCGGGACAGATGCTGGTCGCAGCTTTAGGCTTGGGGGGGCGGCGCATCGACAGATTGTCGTGTGCCGGTGGCGGGATCCCGGAGGTCCGGGGTCCGGTGCCTCAAGGTACACTTGGGCGGGGGTGGGGGTGCCCCTGACTCGGATATACCCTGGCCGGCTTTTGCTATGGGCATGGCAAAGTCGGGAGAAGGGTGGGAAAACTTGCCGGGGCGCAAGTGTCGGGCCGTAGCGGTGGTAGGCACTTTGCTAAGGCATGGCTGGTGTGGCACTACTCCGCTAGGGGGCCTAGTTATGTTTTGTGGTTCAACATTGTTAATAGTTATTACCTAATAAAGCTGCAACCAGTTATTTTCCCATAATAATGGTGTGGTGTTTTTCTTGGAAGTGGAGGTTTGGCGGGAAGGTGGGGGGAGAATTGATGGCAGGGCCCGGAGCACCGGGTACGCTTGCCTCGGTTATGACCAAGGCCGCGGGCAGGGTCCCGACGGCCGGCATTAACCGGGCGCGCGGCCCGGTGCGGGGACCCTGCGCGCGGCCGCTTCCTGGGGCCGGGGGGGGGGGGAGGTTATTCTTTGAAACCATTGGCTCCCGGCGAATGCGATCGCTCGGGAGCCAATGGGTGAGCGGCTGGGTGGAGCGCAGTGGATGGAGGGGCTGCTGCAGGTCTCCGCGTGGTCAGTCGTCACTGGAGACCTGCAGAGTGCCGGCGTCCCTCCCGCCCGCCCGCCCTGGGGTGGACAGTTTGGGGTGTTGCAGCTGGGGTGGGGTGGGGTTGGGGCGGGATCCCGGAGGTCTGGGGTCCGGTGCCTCAAGGTACACTTGGGCGGGGGTGGGGGTGCCCCTGACCCGGATATACCCTGGCCGGCTTTTGCTATGGGCATGGCGAAGTCGGGAGAAGGGTGGGAAAACTTGCCGGGGGGCAAGTGTCGGGCCATAGCGGTGGTAGGCACTTTGCTAAGGCATGGCTGGTGTGGCACTACTCTGCTAGGGGGCCTAGTTATGTTTTGTGGTTGAACATTGTTAATAGTTATTACCTAATAAAGCTGCGACCAGTTATTTTCCCATAATAATGGTGTGGTGTTTTTCTTGGAAGTGGAGGTTTGGCGGGAAGGTGGGGGGAGAATTGATGGCAGGGCCCAGAGCACCGGGTACGCTTGCCTCGGTTATTCATCTTTAGTTTTCTGAGTGTTCCTTATCCATATGAGAAATCGCACCATACATTCGCTCATAATCACAAAGGTCATATTGGATTCATTGAGCAACACACATTCACTCTTTTTTTATCTTCCGATATCCTTGACTTGCAATATGAAAGAAATGATAGATTAGACAACTATCACATTATTTGATTTGGTTCAGCGAATTTGCATTATGACATTTTTATCATGAAAGTTCAGATAGTCCATTTTGTAAATTTGATTACTGTTATGGCATGTTCACTATGTAGTTGAGATGCTCTGTTTTACAAGTTTTAAACATTATATTGCCTATTTCTCTGGGTATGCGGCTCCTCATATCATATTGATCTTAAATACTCCTAATGTCAATGTCCTGTGTATCTTGTAAAAAAAAAAGTTTTTTAAACACTTTAAAAAATCTGTAGGATGTCCCTCTCTTATGTTCTATGGTATTTTTTCATCTTTTATTTTATGCCTTTATGATTTTTCTAATAATATAATAATTTATTTATTATTTTACTTTTTAGTGATCATTTTAGTGTACCACGAGACATATAAGGTATTTTTTAATAGTTATCTTTTTGTTTGTGTCCTCCTCATCGTTCTCTCCTTCTAATGCCCTCTGTTTTTAGGAATAAGTTTGATTTAATTGATTGTATGATTCATCTGTGATTTGGGTAGTTCATTTATGTTTTTAAGTTTTTTCGTATAATCATATTTATGTTCACAAATTTTGATATTCTATTTATGTTTTTAACATTTTTATATTATTAGAACTATGTTTATATATTTGATCTACATCTTCTAACTATAATTTATATTTTTTTAATATTTTAGCAGCACTTATTAGTTTTTAGTTAATTTTAACTTTTTCATTAAATTTTATTCTTATTTATTATTTTAATTATCAATTGATTTTTAAATGTTTTTCATGTTTATTTGTGATGTTATTGTTATTATTTTTTGAGGCCTGTTCCCTCCAAAGACCCCCTGAAGAAGGCTTTTTAGCCGAAACGCATCGGGGCAAATAATAAAGGTTTCCACCTGATTTGGATTACCGCCAGTCTCTTTCTTGTACCTGCTTGTTTGGTCAACCAGGGAAAAGAACATATTGGGACCCATTTACCAAAGTGTGCTGTGGTTTTGCATATAGGGTGTGAACACCATGAAAGTTCACGGGCGCTTGGTGCGAAGCCACCACATTAACCCCCTGCAGTTTGTCTGCTTTCAGGTACTCCTCAGTCAGAACATATTTTTGACCATCGAATGCAAGAGTAGCCAAATAGTGAGAGCAGTGGCTTGGGAACCAAGAGACCAGGGTTTAATTCCTACTGGTATGCCTCGGGCAAGTCACTTAACCCCCATTGCCTCAGAAAACCCAAGTCATTAATATCGCTGTTCAATGTACATTACCAAGTTTAAGTTACAATGTAACCCACTTGGACTGAAATGATAAAGTGGTATAAAAAAACAAATTAATAAGTTTCTTGAGCTTCATGTGCATTGCATTGGCTTCCAGTAACCTGGAGAATAAAATGTAAAGTTTTAACTTTGATACATAAGGCTCCCATCTATTTTAATAAGTAGTACGGATTTATAAACCTAGCTCAATGGGCACCTAATAACTTGCTGCTCCTTCTATCCATTATGTACACTTGAGTGAATACAGGACTAGATTGTACTCAATAGCTAGTCCAACAGAATGGAATAAGTTTTCTGCTTCACTTTGATTGAAGGCCGCCCTCAAACGCACCGGCCTCCTTACATCGAAGAGGGCCGGAGGGGGCCGACCACACGATCTCACACGAAGTCTCAAAAATTAATTTGTCTAAGAAGCAATTTACAGTTGATCAACTACAAGTACTTCAAATGGGATTGTCTTTTGTTCCGTCTCCCTACTATGACCCTTTCAAGATCCGGGTGTCACTATACCGCTTTTTTCGAAAATTACAGGTGGCACAATTCTTTAATTCTCGACCACCTTTGGTTGAAACAAAAGAAGATTCTCTAATTCGAAATCCCTCTAAATGGCTTCCGCCGGGACCGGTTGATCCCGTGATTGATACTTTTCAAAAGCTAGTATTAAGAGATATCTTACATTGGGAACACACGAAAAAGAAAAAAGGTTTTTCCAACTTTGATCGCACTCATAGTGCAGCGTTACGTTCCTTACAAAAGAGTGTTGATATTGTGATACATAGGGCAGACAAAGGCAGAGCGATTGTTGTTCAGGATGTTCAAAAATATCGGAGTATCGTTGAGGAACATCTACGGGATAAAAAATATTACTTGTCAATACCAGCTGATCCAACCCTTGCTCTTCAGGCTGAAATCCGTGAGATGACATCGGCAGCCTTGACGAACGGTTGGATTACCGCTCAGGAATATCAGTTCCTTAACCCTTTATATCCTACTACTCCGATTATTTACATGGTCCCTAAAATTCATAAGGACTTGATCAACCCCCCGGGTCGTCCAATTGTATCTTGCCGGGGATCACTTTTAGAACCATCTTCACAGTTTTGCGATTTGTTTTTCCGACCCCTATTACCAACCATAGTGTCCTATATCAAGGATTCCTTCCATTTTTTGTCTATTTTACAGAATACATCTGGGGATAAGCAAGATTGGTATATGGTTACGATGGACATTAAGGCGCTGTATACCAACATTGAACAGGAAGCTGCTCTACAAATGGCTGAATGTATTTCATTTGAGTTACCCTCTCGGCTGCCTAAATCATTCATGCTGCATTTATTGCGTTTGGTTTTGACCAAAAATTTTTTTATGTTTGATGGTCGCTACTTTCAACAGATCCATGGCATAGCCATGGGAGCAACAGTGGCTCCATCTATTGCTACTTTTTTTATGGCACAATTTGAAACTAATTTTGTTTACCCATCCCCATGGTTTCAGCAGATAAAAATGTGGACGAGATTTCTTGATGATATATTCTTTTTTTGGACCGGCACATTAGATACCCTTGAAGAGTTTTTTGTTTGGATCAATTCGCTATCGGACGATCTTCAGTTCACTCCTATAGTCAATAAGAATGTAATTGATTTTTTGGATATTCGTTTGATCAAGGAAGGGTCATCTATTCGCTCCACTCTATACCGCAAAAATGTTCAGTGTAACACACTCCTCCACTTTCAGAGTTTTCATCCTGGCCCTTTGAAACAAGGTTTGCCTATAGGCCAGTTTCTTCGACTACGTCGGTTATGCTCCACTTTAGAGGACTTTAAGATACAAGCTGTCCATTTGAAGCAACGCTTGTTGGATCGGGGCTATCCGCGGTGGATCATTAACCACGCTTATCGTCGAGCTCGATTCAACTACTCTGAGTGGTGGGATACTTCGATGTCATCACCTGCATCTGCTCCCTTACCTGAATCTGATTCTCCTTTTATAGGAGTATTACCATATATGCCCGGTACATCTGACATTATGAAAATCATTAAATCTCATTGGCCAGTTTTAGCGATTCATTCGGTCTTTAGGAAGCCACTAAGGATTGGACTTCAACGGGGCCATAATCTTGCAGACTGGATAGTGCACCATGGCAACCGATCTCAGTCAACGGAGGGTTTCCTTAACGGACACTTTGGCTGCCAGCAATGTGACTTTTGTGCTTCTACGCTGGACGGCCCTTCTTGGGAGGATCCATTGTCTCATCGCTGTTATTATAACAAATTTGCTACAACTTGCTTGACATCTTTTGTCATCTATATTATAGTTTGCCCTTGCCCCTTGGTATATGTGGGAAAGACGTCCCGGAATATGAAAAAACGACTCCAGGAACATCGTTCTCGAATTACTAGAGGGATTGTTACTGCCCCTCTAGTACCTCATTGTCAGGAGAAAAATCACAGCTATCAAGACTTAAGATGGCGAGTTATCGACTATATCCCCGCTCACTTCAGGGGGGGTGATCGACATTCTCGATTGAGTCTCCATGAGCAGTATTGGATCTACTCATTAGACACTGTTACCCCTCGGGGTTTAAATTCTCATATTGAATGGTGGTCTATTATTTAAATTAGTATCTGAACATGTCCTATGCCTATTGGTTAATACCTGGTCAGGTGATAACAGCCAGAATTTAAAAGGAAGCCCTAGACAAATATGTCTCAGAGCGCTAGAGTTTGAAGAAGAGCCAGGAAGTACAGAGGCTCGAAACGCTACAACGTTGGGTCACTACTTTTGCTCTCACCCACGCTTGGGTTGGTTTTTCGGAGTTTGGGGATCCCCTTGAACTGATTGCTGCCGTCGCTACTGGCATCTATTTCGCCAGATAAAGCTGGATATAAACAAGTGAGCCTATATGATAGCTGAGGCAACGTCGATGGGAACCTATACCCTTTTCCCAGATATAACCACAAGCTAAGTACTCTTATCTAATTCCTTGATGGCCGGTTGGTATTGAGGGTGTTGGTCCCTCGATCCATTATTAGGGGTGTCCCTAATTTTACTTTTAGAAAAAAACGGAACAACACGCTACGAGAAGGGGAGGTTTCTCTTCCTTCCTTCTAGGCGTGCGTTCCAACAAAAATTTGGTGAATGGTTAGGTTTCTCATTTTCAATGTGGTCACTTTGATTGATGGCTCGTACTAATCATTTTGGTAGCCACTGTCACTTTCACAAACTGCTACATCTTTTCCATTTTCCTTGTTAGTTTTGTCAGCCACACGTGGCCCTTCTCCAGGATCTTCATTTGTGAACACGGAATACAAGCATTTGTTCAACAAGTCCGCTTTTCCCCTATCACTTTCCACAAATCTGTCCTTAGCATTTTTGAGTCTTGCAATTCCACCTCTCGCCTACATCCTTTCCCCAATATACCTGAAAAAAGTCTTGACACGTCTTCACATGTGTAGCCATGTTTTCTTCTGCGTGTTGCCATCCTAATTTCTCTTTTTGCCTCTTTCAGCTTAATTTGGTATTCTTTTCTGCGTTCCCCTCTTTGTGATTCTCTGAAAATTGTGACCACTACCTTTTAAGCCCTGTAATTCTATAGCTTTAATATTATTTTTTACATATAGTGCCATTCCTCCTCCCCTTCTTCCTACACTGTCCTTCCTGAATAAAGTGTTATCTGGTATAATTACAGTACATCCCAGTCATGGTTGACTGTGAACCATGTCTCTGTAACCACCACTAAATCCAAGTCAGCCTGTTCCATTAAAACCTCAACAGCTGGGATCTTATTTATTTAACAAGTTTTTTTTATACTGCTTTATCATTTTAGTCATAGTAGTTTATATTGTAATTTAAACTTGGTAATGTACATTAAATAGGGACATTGATAATGGATTCTTCCAAGGAAATAGAGGATTAAGTGACTTACCTAAAGTGCTAGTGGGAATTGACCTCTGGTGTCTTGAGTCCCAAGCCAGTGCTCTAACCACTAGGCTACTCCTCCACTCAAGGAGTGTGCAAATGCTATGGGCATTTATGCACACAGATTTCCAGATGTTGCCCCTTTTACCCATTTCTACAGATGTATTTAATGTTTCACTTACCTGGGGGCTTTCTTAATCCATCCCCAATGAATCTAGGTCAAACCTTATCACCTCATCCTCTAATTCATCCCGACGCCTTCACCAGGTTCTCAATCTTCTTTCCTCATCCTCTACCACCTCTCTTCCTTCAGTGTCCCTTTCTGCTGCCTCCAGTCCGACTACACTTGCCACCTTTTTCTCAGACAAGATTCAGTCTCTCCGCTCCTCATTTGGTTTCTGTCCCACTCCTCTCTCACCCCCCCCCCTGCTTCTCCCACACATGTTCCCCCTTGTTTTCCCTCGCTCCCACATATTTTCCCACATACTTGGTGTGAGTTTCGGCCCGTTACCACTTCTGAACTTGTCAAGGCAATCTCTACTTCTCACAAGACCACCTGTCCTCTCGACCCACTCCCTTCCTCTTGGCTCCTCGACCAATCACTCACGCTCATCCCTTACATTCTCTTCATACTCAACTCTAGCCTTACCTCTGGCTGCTTTCCACAAGCTGGAAGCATGCCCTCTCCTTAATAAACCAACCCTCGATCCTGCTGTTCCTGCCAACTGGCGTCCGGTTTCCAACCTCCCTTTTTTGTCCAAAATCCTCGAAAAACTTGTTTTCCTGCAACTCGCTTCTCATCTCGATTCTACCCTTTCACTACACCCCCGTCAATCTGAATTTAGGGCTGGCCACAGTACAGAGACTATTCTCTTGGCACACCTCAGCGAAATATATCATTCTCATGATTGTGGTGATTTATCCATTGCTGTTTCTCTGGATCTCTCTGCTGCATTTGATGTTGTTGACTCACCCATCTATCAGACATTGGTATTCATGACACTGTTCTTCATTGGTTTCGGTCCTTCCTTTCATCTCACACTTTTGCTGTCCAGTCAGGCCTCAATACTTCCCCCTCCCTTCCCTTGCACTGCGGTGTCTCCCAGGGTTCCATCCTTGCTCCCCTTCTCTTCAACATCTTCCTTGCCCCTCTTGCCCTGCTCATTCAACAGGTTGGTATATCTGCTTACTTCTACATGGGCAACATTCTTCTAGTTCACCACACAAGTCCTTCGGCCCCGGATCTTTCTGCACTCAACACATATCTTGCGTCCATTTCCAGTTGGTTCACTAGTAATTTCCTTCTCATCAACGCCTCTAAGTCCTCCACTATGTGGTTTACTTTTGGTGCCCCCTCCCCTAACCTGGAGCCTGTTATGTCCACCCTCCCTATCCCTTTGGTTCCCACTCTCCGTTATCTTGGTGTGACTCTTGATCCCTCGCTTTCCTTCCTCCAACACTTATCTGCAATCGCACATTGCTCTTTCTTCCATCTTCATAAGATTCGAGCTGTTCGGTCATTTCTTCCAGTCTCATCCCTCACCACCCTTGTCCTCTAACTGGTGATCACTCGGCTTGACTACTGCAACTCACTCCTCGCAGGTCTCCCCCAATATCAGCTTTGGCGCCTTCAATTAATTCAAAACACAGCTGCCCATCTTCTTACCCATTCCTCCCTTCGTGATCACATTACCCCCTGTCTTCTGGCCCTTCATTGGTTCCCCATCAAGGTTAGATTTATATATAAGCTTCTCACTATCACACACAATGTTCTTCATACTAGCATGCCCCAGTATCTGGCTGACATCATCTATCTTCAGCCCACTCCCCGTCTATTTCGCTCTGCTCACGGCAATCGTCTCTTTCTCCCATCTCCTGCCCAAGCTCGCCTTGAATTAACTCGTCATGCCGCTTTCTTCTTTTTGAATCCAGCCCTTTGGAACTCCCTCCCACTCTCCCTCTGCACCGAATTGTCCTTTCCTCAGTTCAAGTCTCTCCTCAAGACCCACCTTTACTGCCAGGCTTATGATCTCCCTACTCCGCCCGACCTCTCCACACTCCCCCAGGTAGATCCCCCACTTGCGAAAATTTCATGACCCAATGTTGTTCACAATCACCACAGCTCCCCTCCCCCCTTCCCACCATTGATCCCTTGTTGTGTCTAATATTCATGGTGTCCTTTGTCCATTGCTGTCCTTTGCTATCTTTATCCCTGCCTTTTCTATTTGCCTTTCTATCAGTTTGATGGCATTCCTTTTAGTCTTTTGTTTCTAGCAGTTTTTGATTTTTTTATTGTACACAGTCATGATACCTTGGTAAGGGCGGTATATCAAATGATGCAAATAAAGATAAAGATAAAGAAAGATAAAAGCCCTCTTTAATAAGTTAGTCAGTCTGCTGCAGAAGACTCTTTGACCCTTCTTGGATAGATGGACACCGTCTCTGCTCTGCAGCTCTTGGAACATCATACCATGGTCTAGAACAGCGATGGCGAACCTATGGCACGCGTGCCAGCTGTGGCACGCGAAGGCCTTGCAGCTGGCACGCGGGAAGGTCCGCAATTGAAAAAAAAAAAGAAAACCTGTCTGCTGCCGTTGTCGGGGCCGCCGCGGCAGAATCGAGCGTGCCGCGGGGTCCCCCTGTACCCACCCGGCAGAGCCTGCCCTCCCCGTAGCAGCTCTCTCTTTGGAGCTACAGTCAGACGCGCCGGCTTGCAGAGCGCGAAGGGAAGAGTTTCCCTTTCGCGACTCTGTTAAGCCCGTGGGGGCTGATGGGAACTTCCCATCAGCCCCCGCGGGCTTAACAGAGCAGCGAGGGAACTCTTCCCTGCGCGCTCTGCAAGCCGGCGCGTCTGCCGGTAGCTCCATAGTGAGAGTTGCTACGGGGAGGGCCGGCTCTGCCGGGGGGGTACTGGGGGGCCCCGCGGCACGCTCGATTCTGCCGCGGCGGCCCCACCAACGGCAGCAGACAGGTTTTCTTTTTTTTTTAAATTTTCCCTGGGCTGGGCTTGGCTGGGGGGGGTGGGGGTTAGGAGTGGTTATGGGCTGGGCTGGGGGGGGGGGTTAGGAGTGGTGATGGGCTGGGCTGGGGGGGGGGGTTAGGAGTGGTGATGGGCTGGGCTGGGCTGGGGGGATTAGTATTGGTGATGGGCTGGAGGGGGGGTTAGGAGTGGTGATGGGCTGGGCTGGGCTGGGGGGGGGTTAGGAGTGGTGATGGGCTGGGCTGGGGGGGTTAGGAGTGGTGATGGGCTGGGCTGGGGGGGTTAGGAGTGGTGATGGGCTGGGCTGGGCTTGGCTGGGGGGGTGTTAGGAGTAGTGATGGGCTGGGGTGGGGGGGGTTTAGGAGTGGTGATGGGCACTGGGCTGGGGGGGTTAGGAGTGGTGATGGACACTCGGCTGGCTGGGGGGGTTAGGAGTGGTGATGGGCACTGGGCTGGCTGGGGGGGTTAGGAGTGGTGATGGGCGCTGGGCTGGGGGGGTTAGGAGTGGTGATGGGCGCTGGGGGGGGTTAGGAGTGGTGATAGGCGCTGGGGGGGCTTAAACTAAAAATTGAGTGATGGGGGATTAGGACTGGGAGTGGGCTGATGGGGAGGTTAGGACTGGAAATGGGCTGGTGGGATTAGGACTGGGAGTGGGCTATGGGGGCTAGGACTGGTAATGGGTTGGGGGGGTTGCTAGGACTGGAAATGGGCTGAGTGGAAGGGGGCTTGAACTGCAAATAGCTGTTGGGGATGGGGCTTGGAATGGAAATGGGCTGAGGGGAAGTGGGGGGCTTGAACTGCAAATAGCTGATGGGGACGGGGCTTGGAATGGAAATGGGCTGAGGGGAAGTGGGGGGCTTGAAGGGAATGGATGCTGGGTGAGACTGGAACTAGAAGGGAGCTGATGTTGGGGGAGGATTAGAATGGGATGGGGCTGGGAGAGTAAAATGGAGAGGGGAAAAATATTTTGTGTAGGAGGGATGAAAAATCTACAATTGGCCAGGTATTGGGAGAGTAATTGGGGATTGAGGATGGAGGGGTAAAATTTGTGTGGATGAAATAGGAATGAGGAAAGAGCAAAAGGAGAAAGATTAGTATGTTAAAGCAGATGTAGAGAGAGAGAGAATGGAAAAAAAACTAGAAGAGAGAAGAAAGGACAAATGGACAGCAGACGATGGAGAGTTAGCAGAAAACATGAAGAAACCAGAAGAAAATGGCTGGACCAATTGCAACTGAAAAAAAATGCACAAAAGGTAGAAAGATATCTCTTTATTTTGAATTTATTAACTGGAATATGTCAGCTCTGGGAAATGTGCATCATTAACATCTGCGCTTTGTTTGGTACAAGAGGAAATTCCTATTTGACGTTGCCACTTGTTCTCTTTCCCCAGTATTCTCTGAAATGTATTGGTTTAATATTTGCAGTGTTGCCTTTTGATAGGTAGGGTATGGTGCTTTGTGAGTCCTGGTAATGCTGTCAGGATACGGCGGGTTTGCTATGGGTTCTAAATGGGCAGCGTTTGTAGTAGTTCCTAATGTGCCTGGCGGTTGGCACTGGATTATAGTAATGTAGAAATCTTTTAGTCTTTCTTTATCCATACACTCATTAAGAGACATGTTTACTAAAAGTTAGTGTATGGTAACATTATGCAAATATTTATGCAAATAAGACCACTTATGCAAATGACGTGCTGGCACTTTGAGGAAATTCTTTGGTTTTGTGCGGCAGTTTGGGCACTCGGGCTCAAAAAGGTTAGCCATCACTGGTCTAGAACATAAGAACATAAGAGATGCCATACTGGGTCAGACCAAGGTCCATCAAGCCCAGTATTCTGTTTCCAACAGTGGCCAATCTAGGTCATATGTACCTAGCAGTTTCCCCAAGAGACACAAGTTCCACAATGCTTGTACTGGGACAAGCACTGATATCTTCGGTCACTTCTTAATAATGGTTTATGGACCTTTCCTCCAGGAACTTGTCCAAACCTTTTTTAAACCCAGCTACACTAACAGCTTTTACTACATCCTCCGGTAACAAATTCCAGAGTTTGATTACACGTTGAGTGAAAAAATATTTTCTTTTATTAGTCTTAAATAGTTTACCCTGTAGCTTCATTGCATGTCCCCTAGTCTTTCTATATTCTGATAATGTAAACAATCGATCTACGTTTACCCGTTCCACTCCGTTCATTAATGTATAGACTTCTATCATATCTCCCCTCAGCTGTCTCTTTTCCAGGTTAAAGAGCCCTAACCTTTTTAGCCTTTCTTCATAGGAGTATCCTTCCATCCCCTTTACCATTTTGGTGGCTCTTCTCTGAACCTTTTCTAAAATCGCTATATCCTTTTTAAGATACGGCGATCAGAATTGCACACAATTTTCAAGGTGCGATCTCACCATGGAACGATATAGAGGCATTATAATATCTTTTGTTTTATTTTCCATTCCTTTCCTTATCATACCTAGCATTCTATTTGCTCTCTTGGCCGCCGCTGCACACTGGGCCGAGGGTTTTAACATGGTATCCACAATGACGCCTAAATCTTTTTCCTGGGTGGTGGTTCCTAATGTGGAACCTTGCATCGTGTAACCATAGTTTGGGTTGTTCTTCCCAAGGTGCATAACCTTGGTCTAGGAAACCAAAACGCTCTCGATGACACTAAAGAATGATGACTCTAATGTTTAAAATGGCCATATTCACTCCCTGTTCCATTTGCATAATGGTGAAGACAAGAGAGTTGCCTGAGGCTATCAAAAAAGCCATTATCACCGAACATCAAACTTCAAAGGGGTACAAGGCCATCTCCAAAGACCTTGGAATTCCTGTGTCTACAGTTCACAATGTTATTAAGACATTTTCAGCTCATGGGAACTGTCAAGAACCTCCCAGGACATGGTGGGAAGAGGAAAATTAATCAAAGAAGTCTTCAAAGTTTAGTGTAAACTTTTGGAAAAATACCACGTACAACATTCAAAGAGCTTAAGGCTGGCCTGGAGCAATCTAGAGTGGTGGTTTCAACCCACACCATATGCCATGCACTAAACAAAGAAGGACTTCATGGGCAAAGGCCAAGGAGGACCTCACTACTCAAAGGGAGACATAAAAAGGCATGCCTGATCTTTGCCAATATCCACCTTGAGAAACCACAATCCTTCTGGGAAAATGTTGTGTGGATACATGAAACCAAATTTGAGCTCTTTGCCAATGCAGACCAGTGATACATTTACAGGCAAAGAAATGAAGTTTATAAGAAAAAAAACCACCCTTCTTACAGTTAAATATGGTAGAAGTTCTATAATGTTGTGGGGCTGTTTTGCTGCCTCTGGAATTGGAGGCCTGGAGCATATTAAAGGAATCATGAAGTCAGAGGTATTTTGGAGTGAAATGCACTACCTAGTGCCAGAAAGCTAGGTCTGGGTTGAAGGTCATGGGCCCTTCAGCAGGACAATGACCCAAAACATACATCCAAAAGTACAAAAGAATGGTTAAAAAGTAACAAATGGATTGTTTTCAACTGGCCAGCAATGAGTCCTGATCTCAATCCAACTGAGAACCTTTGGAAAAAAGCTGAAACCTGCCATTGGTTAAAGGAATCCTGGAAACATTCACGAGTTATTTATTTATTTATTTAAAGGGTATTTCTATCCCGCCTTATCCTTCAATCAAGGCGGTGTACACAGCAAACAATCAAAGTCAGTGGAGTTTATGTTGGATCAGTCTATGTACAGTGAGGGTGCGTGGGTGCAGGTGTGCTAATTAGTGTGAGCTATTTACAGTGAGGGCTCTTTACAGCTATATACAAGATTTGCTGGATCCACAGCATGCTGCGATCTGTCTTCATGGAGTCTGTAGTTGGCACAAGTTTGTGGAGGCTGATTATGTGTTTGTGCCGTAGTGCTCAGTGAAGAGTACTGTCTTTAGGAGTTTCCGGAAGTCCTTCTGATCTTCAGTTGATCGCAGGTCGTCTGAGAGTTTGTTCCAAATTGTCGGAGCTGCCAGTGAAAGGGCTCTTTGAGTGGTGGAATTGCATGCTTTTGTGTAGTTGCTTGGTGTGCTGAGTGCATCTGCTGTGGTTCTTCTTCTAGGTCTAGTGCTGGGGTCAGGGAGTATGAGAGCTTGGAGGCTGAGTGCAGAGCTTTTGCGTTTGATTCTGAATATGTTTAGTATCATTTTATACTTGATGCGGTGGCTGATTGGGAGCCAGTGGAGGTCTTTTAGAATGGGAGTGATGTGTGCCTGTGTTGGAGAATCGGTGATTATTCTGGCTGCCGTGTTTTGAGCCATTTGCAGCGGCCTGAGAGATTGTTTTGGGATGCCGTTGTAAATCGGGTTGCAGAAGTCAAGTATGGGAGTGATAAGAGCTTGGCAGACTGTGCGGAAGTGGTTTTGTGTGAGTAGAGGTTTGAGGCATCTGATTACTCTCATTTTGTAGTATGCGTTTTTGACGGTTTTTCTGATGTGGGACTGTAGGTTCAGCTCCCTGTCGAGTGTTATTCCGAGGTATTTCACTTCGTTCTTCAGTGGTATTGCTGTGTTGTTAGCTGTGATGAAGGGTGGGGGGCTGAAGTTGGTGTTCCGTGTGATGATGAGAGCCTCCGTCTTGCTGTAGTTTATGGATAGGTTGTTGTGCGTGAGCCAGGTGGACATGCTGTTGAGACAGTTAGTTATTTTGGTGTAGTCGGGGCTGTCGAGGTTGATTGGCGTGTATATCATAATGTCATCTGCGTAGATTGTGTAGTCAATTCTATGCATTTTCATGATGTTGCAGATTGGTTGAATGTATAGGTTGAAGAGTAATGAGGATAGTGCGGATCCTTGTGGTACTCCTTTCTTGATCTCTGTGGGTTGTGAGGTGTTGGATCCAATTTTGACCTGGAACTGTCTGTTTGTTAAGTATGATTTGAACCAATTCAGTGTGGTGCCGGTTATTCCAATGTTCTATAGTCTGGTTAGAAGAATGTTGTGGTCTACTGTGTCGAATGCAGCTGAGATGTCTAGGAATATCATTAGTGTTCCTTGTTTGTAGTTGTCCATGGTCTGGATTATGTCATTGAATAGGTATAGGAGTAGAGTTTCGACTCCGTGGTTTGGGCGGAAGCCATGTTGATGTATATCCAGTGGGGCATGTGGGTCGATGTGGTCTTGGAGCTTGTCAGACGGCTGCCTGGGTGAGAATCTTCACAGTCTTGGCAAGTGCATATATCTATATGATTTGCAAGGGATTGTGGGCAATGCAGTTCATTCACACCAGACACAGCTGCTGACAATAATTTAGTTGTGCTCAAGTGTTAAAGCCAATAAAATATTTATTTATGGGGTTATTTCTCCCAACACAGATATGCTTGGTAGCACATAAATCAGGTTACTTGCTTTCAGTGTTAAACTTGAAAAAACAAAAATAAGGAAAGCAACATTTGAACTTGTCAAGCAATCAAAGCAAAAGAAATAAGACCTGGTTGGTACAAACTGGTCTTTTCTGTAGGCACTAGCTAATGTTTTCTTAGCATATATCAAACAACAAACCAAAAGCCACAAAGAAAGAAAAAAAAACTGTTCTTTTCAGGTAAACTTCTTATATCTTCCCACAAAGATTCAGAAGTGATTCTCTCCTAGCTCACAAGCAATTAGGTCAGGCTCAATTGCTAGCAGTTATCCAGCTGAAACCCCTTAGCTGGCTTGCTTTCTACTGCGTGGCTAGAAATCCTACACAGGAGCTTTTCTGAGTAGATTAAAGAACACGTTTGTATTTCTTTGTGATGGTTGCTGTACTTTATAACAGAAAATCACCAAAGGAGTTTAGACAGAGAGCAGTCCATGTAAACAGATTCTTCATCTGCTATCACCCCCTCTTCTTCAACAAGCATGGGTTCAATATCATGGATTGGCACAGATGAATCTCCCACTGGAGCACTTTCAGGAGAATACTTATTTCCCTGCTGTCTTTCAAGGTTATAGCTAGGGCATAGATCAGTGTTCATACCTGAGCTTCCATTGCTGTTAGAGTTCCTCTCTATATAGCCTGGCCAGTATGTAGTCCAGTTCTTATGTCCAGCCTTCCAATCCAGATCCCTGGACACTGGATCTCTCTTCACATACCTTCTGGCACGGGTCTTAGGGTCCCTTCCACGTGCAGCCGTCTCCCTCACAGGTAGCGTCTGGAGATTCCTAGCTCTGCAGCACCATTCCTCTGGCTTTCCCCAGTCCAATGGTGTATGCTGGCCCTTGGAATGCCTCCCAGTATACGTACTGCTCTGGACTCTTCTAGACCTCTCAAAGGCTTTTCTCTTCCTTCTTCCAAAGGGTTTCCTGCCCTCTATGTCCGTCCAGTTTGGCTTCTGCTTCTGATAATCCTTCAGATGAAACTGATGATCAAGCTCAAGCTGATTCTTAGGATAAGGATAATTCTCTGTAGAATAAACTCTACCTTTATTCTGCTTAGATGAGTGCTCCTCCCTAATACAGCGCAGCTGTGCTGAATCAGGCCCTGCCCTTTGAGATGAGTGCTTAGGGATTACCTCATAGCCCTCCTGATTGAACACACGTTTCCCCACTTCAGCTCCTCTAATGGCTGTTGGAAACCTGGTGCATTCTGGGACTGGTAGTCTTTTATGGGAAAATTCTGTTTTCTTATTTCTACCAGAACTGACAGGTTGCTTGTTCAGAGTCACTTCACCTTTTCTATAGCTCCTTCCTGAGCTATGATAAGCTTCCTTATCACAAGCTGCTGTTGCACTGTCTTTTCTATGATTTTGACCAGAAGTGGTATGCTGGAGATTGGTCTGTAGGTCGCTGGGTTGCCTTTGTCCAGAGTGGTTTTCTTTGGGATCGGCCTTATAGTGGCTAGCTTCAGTTGGTCTGGCATGGTTCCTTGCATCAGGGAGTTGCTTACCATGTTGTGTATTAGGGTGTTGAAGTTATCCTTGGTTGCCTTGATCCATGGGACTGGGCATGGGTCTGTTGGTGAGGTGCTTGTGTTGAGAGCTGAGATTATATCTGCGATTTGCCTTGTGGAAGGGGTGTCAAATTTGTCCCAAGCTGTGGTGGGCATGATTGGGTTGTTGGTTCCTTTAGCTGTTTGTTGTGGTGAGTATCCTATTTTCTTTTGAAGATGATCTGCGAAGGTTTGAGGGTCGATCTGTATGTCTTTGTCGGGACTAGGTTCGTTGGTTAGGCTTTTTACTATCTCAAAAAGCTCTCTGGGTTTATTGTATGCTCTCTGGATGGTGTTGGTGTGGTGTTCTCTTTTCGTTTGGTTAATGAGATCATTGTAGCTCTTTTGTGCAATATATGTCTCTTGAGTGAGGTATAAGGCCTGAGTGGCTGGAGATTTGGAGCGTCTCCAGCGACGTTCTATTTTCCTCAGGTCTCTTTTTGCTTTGCATATGCTTTTGGAGTACCATGGGGTGTGCTGTCTCTTGGTTCTTGTTGTTGCGCTTGTTCTGGCTTTGGCTGCTTCGTTGATGATATTGTTCCACTTGCTGACCTGTTCGTTCAGATCATGCGTTTCTGTGTTGAGGTAAGGTAGTGTGTCCTGTAGGAATTGGTCCTTGTTGAAAGCTCTGAATCTCCTTTGTCCGTATGGTGTGTTTTGTGCTTTGTTGTGATTTTCCCTTTGAGTTGTGATCTCTATTTTGATTCTGTGGTGGTCCGACCAGGGTACTGGTGTGACAGTGGGTGGGGAGATGTCGCCTCTGTTTATTATGTGGTTGGGGGCGAATATGAGGTCCGGCGTCGATCCATATCTGTGTGTTTGGGTGTTGATTAGTTGTGTGAATTGTAGGGAGTCCATTGCTTGTAGGAATGTTTCCTTGTCCTTGTTGGTGGAGGAGCTGAGGTTGAAGTCACCCAGTAGTATTAGTGGTTTGTAGGTTGTGTTGATCGAACATACGGTCTCCAGAGTGGAGGCTAGCTCATTGGTTGGAGCATGGGGGGCTCTGTAGATGAGACATATGGCTATTTGCTTGTTTCCTACCGCAATTGTATTGCATTGGTCTGAGGTTTGTGAGGTGAGGGTTTTTAGCTTTAATGAGTCTTTTGCAATGATTAGCACCCCGCCTCCCTTCTTATGTGTGCGAGGACTATTAAATGCTGAGTAGGTGGGGGGGACTAGCAGGTTGAGGAGGACATTGTCGGTGGGGGTGAGCCAGGATTCTGTGATGCAGAGGATATCGGGTTGTTGGTCCTCTATGTGGTCTCTGATTGTATTTATTTTATTTCTTACTGACCTGGTGTTCATGAGCTCTATTGAGGTGGTGTTTGGGGTATTGTGCTTTTTAGAGTTTGTTTTTGCGTTTGAGTGTGGGTTATGCTTGTGTCTGCGTCCTTTGTCTTTCTTGAGTGGGCTCCTTGTGGTGTGTTGGGGTGGGGGGTATATTGGCATGGTTGCTGGTGACCATATGAAAGTTGGGTGTGTGTGTCGTGTTTCTGATTGTTGGAGGATGAGTTGTGTTATGAGGAAGAGTATAGGGAGGTATGTGGTTGTGGTTGTGGCCATGGTGGATGGTTTGACTTACTGTGAGGTTGGAATGTGGATTCTCTGGTTGTGTCTTCTTGGTCGGGTATTCTGTGTGGATGTGGCAGCCTTGTTTGTTGTTCCTCTTTGTTGGTTGTTATGTGCTGGCTGTTAGCTTGCTGCAGTGATTCTTTCGGCTGTTTCTGTATGGCTTTGTGGATCTGCTTCTTCTGGCACCTTAGTGCCCCGCCTAATGGCCACGCCAAAGGGGGGCTGCTTTTATTGGGTCCGGCTGCTGGCTTGTTGCTCCCACTGCCCCGATTGGGCAGGAGCTTCTGAGCGGGACGGCTTCCCACTCAGGCGCTCTACCACGATCGGGGGAGCTGTGGAGTGCTGCGGGGTTGCTTGCTGCTAAAAGCAGCTCCCTTTGTGTAGGGGGGCCGCTTTTATTGGGTCCGGCTGCTGGCTTGTTGCTCCCACTGCCCCGATTGGGCTGGAGCTTCTGAGCAGGACGGCTTCCCGCTCAGGCGCTCTACCCCGATCGGGGGAGCTGTGGAGTGCTGCGGGGTTGCTTGCTGCTAAAAGCGGCTCCCTTTGTGTAGGGGGGCTGCTTTTATCGGGTCCGGCTGCTGGCTTGTTGCTCCCACTGCCCTGTTTGGGCAAGAGCTTCTGAGCGGGACGACTTCCCGCTCAGGCGCTCTACCACGATCGGGGGAGCTGTGGAATGCTGCGGGGTTGCTTGCTGCTAAAAGTGTCTCCCTTTGTGTAGGGGGGCCGCTTTTATCGGGTCCGGCTGCTGGCTTGTTGCTCCCACTGCCCCGATTGGGCAGGAGCTTCTGAGCGGGACGGCTTCCCGCTCAGGTGTTCTACCCCGATCGGGGGAGCTGTGTAGTGCTGCGGGGTTGCTTGCGAGTTGCAACAAATCGCAATTGAAGAGTGGGAGAAACTACCAGCACAGATATACAAACCTATAGATGGCTACAAGAAACATTAGGGAGTATGTTTACTAAACCACGGTAAAGTTACCAGTGGTAAGTGCAGCGTTAATGTACCTGAAGCCATATAAGGCAATGGGCAGGTAGGGGGCGTTCCGGTGTAAAGGGAGCAATGGGCTGTTAACTTGCGTTAAAGGGCGCCTTGGCCGTTTAACGCACGTTAAACAGGACATTGCACTTTAAGGTAACAAACAAGGCACGTTAAGGCTGACAAGGCACCCTAAGTTAATGCGCCTTAACTCAAGTTGCCTTAAGGACTCTAAGGTGCCTTAGGTTAGGGCGCTGTACAGACCGTAGGACGCCTTAAAGCCTTTAGGGCACCTTAAGTTAAGGCGCCTTGTGTTAAGACTCCTTAATTCAAGGCGCCCTAAGGGCTTTAAGGTGCCTTAGGTTAAGGCACCTTATAAGGCGCCTTAGGTTAAGGTGCCCTAAGGATGTTAAGGTTCCTTAGGTTAAGGTGCCCAAAGGGCAGCAAGGTGCTTCAAGTTGACAAGCATGAACTGTAAGGCATAAAAACAGATGTTACCCTAACACTGAATAGAGCACCAAGGAAAGGCAATGAACAAGTGATGGAAGGAAAGAGAGGTGGGCGCTGATGGACCTGCCATATCTGCGGGCATCCTATGTGGCTGCCGGTAAAGTGTGCAAACATGTTGGAGGTAGCTGTACCAATGCACAGGGTGCTGGCAATGTAAAGTTCTGCAATGAAAGTGGGTGACAGAGGATGGGAATTCGTGTCCCCTAGTGGAGGCAGAGGTGGCAGGATATTTGCAATGATAGGAGGACAGAGGAGTAGTGGTGCCATGCAGATGAGGCACAGGTGAGGCTAGCACGAAGTGCCGCAATGCTGAAAAGGGTACCAGTGCAGGACATAGGGTAGCAGCCTGCACAAGAAGACATGAGGTATATGTAACAATGCCTAATATACTGCCCTCTCTGGGGTCAAAGTGGTTTGCAATATATGTCTCTTGTCCCCCAAATAAACCTTTTTGTAATTCAGGCAGTGGAGGGACATGTGGCATAGGCATGAAGAATAGCATTGCAACCAGTAACCCCAAAGCCCCTGGGCAGAGGCTGTCATCCAGGGGGTTAGACCAGATCTGTACCTGGTACTAGGGCACTGGCAGACTAGCAGTAATGCTGGGAGTAAGCCTGGAAAACCTCAGCTTCCATCCACTGAGGTCTGACATTCACCAGCAGGAGGGACAGTCAGACTGTACCTGCTGCACCCCTCCAGGTGTTCCAACCATGCACATACTAACTGTAGACAGTCCATATTGCATGTTCACAGAAGAACTATGTGCATCCAGAGTTGGGATATACAGCACAGACAACCAGCAGGTGCCTCAGTGATTGGGCCCCAGAAAAGAGAGCACACCAATATCACTAGAAACAAACACTATATAGCACTATGTGGGAACATAGCCGTGCCATGGTCACTGCTCGGCCAGAGTGAGATTGTCCTCCTAGCATGCCATGATGTGGCCATCCTGTACATGCAGGTGGTGGTAGGGCACTATGATGTCCCAGCCATTGCCCTACCCCCAATGCAGATGCATCCTGTCCAATCTGCCCTGTCCGGGCCATACCCACAATACCTTGCTCCTTTGTATGCACATTTGCAGGCTAACGCTGGCAACTGTGTACGTATTGTGGACCCAGTGAGGAGTAGGAAGCCACAAAATAATGGATAGACATACACACTCCTATATGAGATATATCCTCTTTACGTAAAGCTGGGAGGTCACAATGATGGCAAAATAGAAACGCATCTATACCAGTTGACCCAGACATCTGCTGCATATACATCATTGATGGGGAGTGCTATGTTGGGCTACCTAACGTGTCGCCATAATGCATAGAAATGTAGAAGAATGATTGTTTGCAGGTCACAGCAGAGCCAGGACTATGCGAGGTGGGTGAGCGCACCCAGGCACAAAATGAACAAGTGGGAATCAAATCCTGGATCTTTGACCATGGCGACATTGCATCAACCGGTAGGATACACCTCCACACAGCTCCATAGAGCTCTATATTAGATCTCTGATCAAGCTATTTGCTGTCTATGCAGGTATAGGTTGGGTCCTCCACTACCTATGAGGCACTGTACATGCAAAACAATGGTCTGCTGCTGAAAAATTAATGGAGAAGGCACTGATCCAGCATATCAGCTCACAAAGATGCACTGGCTGTGTGTGCTACATACACATAACAACAGCAAGCCATGCTGCAGAATGGTTTCAGCTGTCACCCTGAGGGTGAGGAGGGGTGCCCAGCACCTGGTCCACTGAACCTGCACTGTTAGAGATGGTCTCTGCTGTTGGGTCAGCTAGTGTGTAGTTTTAATGTGCTGCTGTTATGGACAGCCACTGCAGTGGGGGTGTATAGGCTGGTGTGAGGCTATGGCTACTGTCATGCCAGGATCCCAGTGAGTAGGCATAAACTACTGCTGTCTCAACCATTAAGAACTAACAATTAACTATAGCAGAAGACTGCCTTGCTGTCTTTCACAGGGCTGTGTCAGCAAAACACAAACCAACTAGAGTAGGTCTGCTGGTCAACATGCATGGCATGTGCATAATGTGACCACAAACCCACCACCTTGAGATACTCAGTGATTAACAGCACCAGAGAGAGAATGCATCCACATCACTGGATCCAAATACGATAACAGAGCTATGTGGATACATAGCCATGCCATGGTCACTTTTTGGTCATAGTGAGAGTGCCATCTCAGCATAGCATACAAATGCCACCCAGGCAATGCATGTGGCAGATGGGAACAATGGCAGGTTAGTCAGTGATCCTACCATTGTGGCAGACAAATCCAGGCCAATCTGTGCTGTTTCAGGTGATACCCATAATCCTCTGCTTCATCTTATTTATTTATTAATTTAACTTTCTTATATACCGCGCTCTTCTGCATCAGTGCAGTTTACATCAAACAAAACAGTCCAGCGCAGAAGGTCTGCACTGGATTTACAATAGAACGTGGGGATATGTACAGGTAATAACAGGGTAACTATATACAGATATATACAGGTAGATTAGAGCATATGTTCAGAAAAAACTCAGTTGTATCCTATTGGCTCATCTGTATGATGGCTGATATTGGGTGAAAGTGTTGCTACTTGTCGGGGGGATCCGGGTCTGGCGGGTTAGATTTCAATTTTACGTGGTCGTTACTCGTGGGTTGTTTATGTGGGTCACTGGGCGTGGCTTGCTGTGGAGAGTGAACCTTGTCATTGTAGTACTGTATGAAAATGTGATGTTTAAGTGCCTTTCTAAATTGGGAGATGACCGTGATAGCCCTGATAGCGGGGGGTAGGGCATTCCAGCAGGTAGGTGTATAAAGCGAAAAAGCTCTGGCCCTGGCTGCTTGTGAGCATTTAGTGATCTGCCTTGGTAAGATCAAAGTATTTATAGCGGCTGATCTTCTTGCTCTGTTAGGGGGTGTCTTCTGGATAAGATTTATAATAGATGTAGAGGAGCAATTGTTCACGGCTTTGAACGTCATAGTCACCACCTTGAAAGTTATCCTGCATTGAACTGGAAGCCAGTGCAGATTTTTTAGTATTGGTGTTATATGTTCCTTCCTTGAAACCCCTTGCAGAATTCTGGCTGCTGAATTCATGGCTAGTTGCAGCGGGTTTATGGTGGCTTTTGGAAGGCCATGTAATATGGCGTTCGCGTAATCAAAATGCGGGGTCACAAGAGCTTGGTAGACGGTCCGAAAATCTTCTGGTTCGAGTAGTGGTCTCAGATGGCGAAGTGTTCTGATTTTGTTGTAAATTGCTTTCACCATATTGCTTATCTGGACCTTCATATTGAGCTGTTGATCAAGGATAACTCCAAGGTACCGAATTGATGGTTTGCTTATGAGTTCAGCATCTCTGACCTTCAGGGAGCTAGATGGGATGAATGATGCATTTCTTGTAAGGAACTGGACCTCTGTTTTTTTTAAATTTATTCTTAGCTTCTGCGTATGTAACCAGTCTGTGATCGCATCGAAACAGGTGGAGAGGGGTGCAAGGTCTGGTTTGTCTAACAGGAAAGGCATGTAAAGGAGAACATCATTGGCGTAAATCAGGTAGTTAATGTTGAAGGATTGAATGAGATTACATAAGGGCTGCATGTAAATGTTGAAAAGTAGGGCTGAAAGTGACGATCCTTGGGGAACGCCTTTTTCTTGGAGGAAAGGTGCGGAGGTGGAGGGGCCGGCACGTACATGTTGCCATCGATCTGTCAAATACGATGCACACCATGATAGAGTGTTGCCCTGAATGCCCTTCTCGCTGAGGCGGGAGAGGAGTATTTCGTGACACACCGTGTCAAAGGCTGCTGCAATGTCCAGGAAGATCAGAGCAAACCCTTGTTTAATGTTGTCCAATCCGATGGTAAGTGTGTTGAATAAGGTGGTCAGGAGTGTTTCGACCCCGTGCGATTCCCGAAAGCCATGTTGTCATGGGTCAAGGGGTGCACTTATTTCGATATGATGGTGAAGTTGTTGTTGTACAACCTTCTCGATGATTTTCGCCAGAAGCAGGATACTTGATATCGGCCTGTAGGAGTCCATCCGTGCTGGGTCCAGTTTGCTATTTTTTAGTAGCGGTCTTATCGCTGTCTGTTTTAGGCTTTTAGGGAATGCACCCGTTGAGAAAGATAACCCAATGAGTTTGGAGAGAAAAGGGCTGAGTTCAGTCCGCAGAGATTTTATCCAAAAAGCCGGACATGGGTCATTCAGTGCTGTGGTGGTGTTTAAGGAGGAGATGATGTCCTGTATGTTTCTTGCCGATGGGGCGGAGAACTCCGTGATGGTGTGTTTGGTGTGTGTTATTCACATTTTCCAAACAGACTGGAAAAAACTCAGACAATGTGAACCAAAATGCAGTGCAGAAAGCCAAGAACAAAGGGGAGCCATACACACATGCATACACTCTCATTGATGTACTGAGCAAAAGTGGAGATGGTTAGCATTCCTGCTTGACACTCCTGTCTCAATGACTGATAACATGTGCTGTGTTTGCCCGTGCTATAATTACCATATACTATTAGCCTCCAACCAACTGTGGATAGTGGAGTCTGTCAGTGCTTCTGGTGGGTGTTTCCACCCTTGCTGGCCATCTCCTGGAGGGTTGCACATGCTGGAGCCGTATTTACATTATCAGCTAAACTTTGTGCAATACAGAAACCCCAGCAGGGACCTGAACCTGTGACCCTCCCCACATATACACAACTGTGTGTGTTCCACAGTGCTTCCTTATGGGGATAGCAGCTCCTGTTTCTGGCATGCTTCTCTTCAGCTGGCCTTTGGCATATGCTGCAATGCACATGGTGCACATGACCAGGACAAGGCTTCTGTCTACTGAAGTCTGGTGCCACTTCCCAAGTCACCATCAACACCCCACCATGCAGATATGTCCATGCACTGTCAGTGGTGGTGGTCGCAGTCTCAGCATGTTAAACATGTGGGTTTGGCAGGCACCTTGGGCAAAAGGTCCAGATGGGGGGGGGGGGGCAGGGGCACACATGGATGGCCATGCAGCCCCCCCCACCAGCTGCCCATGCAAGGGCCCCATCACTGCCTGCCACCGATATGTCTCGGGGGGAGGATGGCAGCCACTGCTGTAGTATTTCCCCAGCACCTACATTTTACATCTACCTGGAGGGCTACAGCATCTGGCACTATCGGACTCTTCCCCCATAGCTGGGTTCTGCGGCAGCAGGGGGAGGGGGGGAGGCAACCTAGATCTCTGCCTGGGGTGCCAGGACACTTGGACCACCTTATGTGGCACATTGCCTTTCCACAGCAGTAGCAGAACTGTGTGCTGCCACTGTCACTGTAGGATCATGACGAATATCACAGATGGTTCTGCGGATGGCAGAATACCCCTTTGTGGAGAAGCTAAAAAGATTGGGGCTCATCAACCAGGGGAAGAGATGGCTGAGGGGAGATATGATAGAGGTCTATAGATTATTGACTGGAATGGAACAGGTAAATGTAAGTCATTTTTTTATGTCATCAGACTGTGGACAGACTAGGGGACCTGCAATGCGGCTACAGTGTAACCCATTTGGGTCTTCTAGGTGAAAATACGTTTTCAGTCAATACGTAATCAAACCCTGCAATCCATTACCGGAGGCTGTGGTAAAAGCTATCAGTGTAGCTGGGTTTAAAAACGTTTGGACGGGTTCCTGGGTAACAGTCCATAAACCATTGCTAAACAGGATCTGAGCTATGCCCTGCTTGCCCCATTACAGTTATTGGGGATCCTGTGTATGTTTTGGGGAAACTGCTAGGTACTTGTGACCTAGATTGTGCACTGTTGGACACAGGATACTGGTCATGATGGACCTTGGTCTGACACAGTTTGGCATATTTTGTAGTCTTATGTTCCTAGGTGCCATCTAGGCAGCTGCCTGGTTCACCCTGTGCACTAGCAGCCCCACTGCATAACCTATGTGCCATCTCCTTTGCCCCTATTTGCACCATCAACATAGTTCTCTTCAATGACAACAGCTGCCACAACCCTACATACTGACATGAGATGTTCTTGGAGAGTCCCAGGACAACAGGAGCAGGGCACAAATACATCAGGGGGAGGGGGAGCTAACCTATCCCGCCACACACAGCAGACATTACAGGCAGGGATCTGCAGTCTCTCTGATTACAGCCATTGCTAGGCAGAATGTTATAGAGGTGTTATAGAACTTCTCGTTTTTTCTCCTAAAATTTCCCTTTCTCCTTCTTCTTTTTCAGTCTCTGTTGATGGCTCTGTTCTCCAACCTGTTTCATCTGCTCGCAATCTGGGTGTTATTTTTGACTCTTCGCTCTCTTTCTCCTCTCATATCCAACTCATCGCTAAGACCTGTTGCTTCTTTCTCTTCAACATTGGCAAAATCCGCCCCTTTCTCTCTGAGCTCACTACTAAAACCCTCATCCATTCCCTAATCACCTCCCGTCGTGATTATTGCAACCTGCTTCTTGCTGGTCTCCCTCAGTCTCATCTCTTCCCCCTTCAGTCTATTCAGCACTCAGCTGCCCGTTTGATTTTCTGTCAGTCTCGTTTTGCCCACATCACTCCTCTCCTCAGATCTCTTCACTGGCTCCCTATCCGTTTTCGTATTCACTTTAAGCTTCTCCTTCTGACCTATAAGTGCATTCACTCTGTGGCTTCTCAGTACCTTTCTTCTCAACATTTCTCCCTACTTCCCTCCTCGTAAACTCCGTTCTTCTACCCAGTTGCTTCTTGCTATGCCATTCTCCTCTATTGCCAACTCCAGATTCCGCATGTTTCACCTTGCTGCACCTTACGCTTGGAATAAACTTCCCTTATCTTTACGCCAGGCATCTTCTTTGTCCCTCTTCAAACTTAAGTTAAAAGCTCATCTTTTCGCCTGTGCCTTTGGCTCTTGATTTTGCTGTTCTTATTCTCCTTTTCTTGCTTTGTCTTTTTTTTAGATTGTAAGCTCTTTTGAGCAGGGACAGTCTCTTGTATAGCACAGCGTGCACCTGGTAGCACTTTATAAATAGTTAGCTTTAGCAGCAGTAGTAGGTGTAGCCTAGTGGTTAGGCTGCTATCTCTCTATGCCAGGAACATGGGTTCAATTTCCTGTTGTGACTGTGTACCACTCAGTTTATTTTCATGCCTGTGACAGTCTGGGTGCTGCTGTGACTGGCTGTCACACATTTTGTTGGGTGCTCAGGCCACACTTTGGGTATGTAGACATGCTATTTGCCATCCTGCAATTATGAGTGGATGCCTTTATTGCCTATACACAGGCCCATTGCAGGGGGTCAGATATCTCACCCTGCAGATGTTTGCTACCTGACTGGAGGCATAGCCTAATGGCCAAGATACTGGCATAGGTGCCATGATGCATGGGTTCAATACCCACTGCCTATTCCTCATGTGACTGGTTTAACTCAGCTTTCCATGTATAGCACAGCCTTTATAAGATGTCTACAACCCCTTTGACCTTGGATTGGTCACATAACACTCCATTGCCTCAGCAGACTAAGTTCTCACAGCCCCTGTTGTTCATCACACATTATCAAAGATTGGGTATAGGATACCCTACTTTGACTGCACTGATACAGCAGTATGTGAACATGCATACATTGTAAATGCCATATTAGGTCACACTAAGATTGATAATGCCCAGTATTCTGTTGCCGATCAAGGTCACAGGTACCTGCAGTTTCCCAGACAAACACACATGCTCCAGAATGCCTGTATTGTGGCAAGCAGTGGATTTCCTGGGTCCTCTTTAATGATGGTTTATGGACTTTTCCTCCAGGAACTGGGTCAGACCTTCTTTACACCCAGCTATACTAACAGCTGTTACTACATCCTCTGGTACTGGCTTCCAGAGTCTGGTGATACAGTGAGTGTGGAATTATTGACATTTATCAGTCTTACATGGGTTACACTGTAGCTTCATTTCTCCAGGAACAAGCAGGAAGTCAGTCCTCACATATGGGTGACGTCAGCGCCGACGGAGTCCCCATGTGGAGCAAATCCCCAGCTTTCTAAGAAAGCGTTTGGGCTTGCATCACGCATGTGTGGTCCCCTTCCCGCCCAAGGATGCCATCTTACTCAGTCTCCTTTTTTCCACGGAGCCCAACGGACGTCGTCCAAGTTCCCTCACAAAAAAAGTGTTTATAAAAGTCAGAAAATTGCTTTTCTGTCTGGCCGGTTCGATGCTGGTTCCCCTTCCCACCTCGGCTCGGTACACCGGTATCGAGTCCGGTTCAAATGTTCGGATTTTTTCCTTAGAGACTAGCATTCTCGCTCTGTTTCTTTTTAGCTGGCAGTCCAGTCCTTTGACCTCGCAGGGGCCCTTTTTCCCCTGATGGCTGCCAGCGGGTTTAAGAAGTGTGATCGATGCACGAGATTAATGTCCCTCACCGACACACATGACTGCTGCCTCCGTTGCCTCGGGCCCGACCACGACCCGAAGGTCTGTGGCCCGTGTAAGAAAATGTCTTCCAAGGCCTTGAGGTGCAGGCAGCAGCAGCAACATGATAGGATTTTTCCTGAGTCTGCACCCGCCCGGGCCCAGACCTCATCAGAGGCCTCGATGTCTCGGGAGCTCTCTAATCCTGAGCAGCGTTGTGTGTCCTCTGAAAGGGGGTCTCCCTCGCGGGAACACCGGAGGAAGAAAAAATCTGTGAGGGCGGTGTCTTCAGATGGCTCTGAGCAGCCTGGTCCCTTGCGGGCCAGGTTGCGGAGCCTGGCCTGCCGCCCCGGATCCTCGGAGTTGGAGAGGCTAGCAAAACTCCCTCGTAAGGAACCGGAGGCACTGAGGCAGGTAAGCACTGTCCTCATTGTGGACTCTCCTCTGGGAGAGCCGGCGTCGGGCCCAACAGCATCCGGAACCGACCCGGGGGCTGCGGAGCCTCCTGAGCTCAGTCTCAGGATGGCGGCCTTGGAGCGCAGCATGTCTGCCTTCATGTACCAGCAGCAGGTGCTGATTGCCGGTCTCACCGGTCCATCCACCCCAACCACCGGGACATCGACGTTGAAGTCGACCCCTGAGGCCGAGCCGATCCTCGAGACTCTAAGAACTTGAGTCAATCCTCGGCCGTCCCCCTCGACCTCCCATTCGGGACTGAAGTCGTTGATGCCAATTCCACCGGCATCGGGGTGGCCGAAACCGAAGCCCTCGAGGACGGAGCCACTCGATTCCTCCTCAGAGGGGTCTGGTTGGGAAACGGAGGACGAGGAGTCACTGGGTACCCATCGGACCAAATACGTCCCCTCGGATTCCCTGGGATCTGAACCTCAGAGAAGGTCCCCTCCGGAGGACACTTGGTTCTTGGACTTTATCCGGGACATGGCAAAGGCTTTGTCATTCCCGGCGGAGGCCGAGGAGGAGCCTCGAGCCGAAGATCTCAAGATGCTCCAGTATGACTTTCCCCCTCGAGAAGCCCTTACTGTACCGGTGCCTCCCATTCTGGAATTGCTGATATTCCACATGTGGGAGACTGTAGCCTCACTGCTGGTACTCAGCAGGTGAATCGATTCCATTTACCGAGTTCGCAAGAGCCCTGGGTTCCAAAAAGCACAACTGCCGCACAACTGCATGGTTGTGGAATCGGCCATGCGCCGGCTCAAGAGCTAGAAGACGCACTCCTTGGTGTCTCCTGGCCGGGAGGCCCACAAAATGGATGCCCTCAGCAGGAAGTGCTACCAGGGCTCAATGCTGTCATGCCGAATCCAGACATACCAGCTATACATGGGCATGTACCACGAGACCTGGCAAAGGAGGTTGCCGGGTTCTCAGCTGGCCTCTCCGAGGGACCTTTGCAGCACTTCCAAGTTTTGTCCACTGGGATCCGAGAGTGCTCGAAGTTTATGACTCAAGCAGCCTATGACGGCTTCAAAGCATCGGCCCGGGTAGCTGCGGCTGGCATCGGTGCACACTGCCAGGCATGGCTACAGTCGTCAGACCTGGAGCAATGGGTAAAGGAAAAGTTGGTCGATGTCCCTTGCCGAGGTGAAAACCTCTTTGGCAAGCCCATGACAGAAAAGGCTGCTGAAATCGAGTCTGAGTACCTGACCCGGACAAGACTTGAGAAGAAGACTTATGCCCCTTCTAAGAAGGAGGGCTCGGGTAAGAAGCCCTTTTTCCCAAGAAAGGTTACGGCTTACCGCAACTACCCCATATATCAGGCCTCCACAGCTCCCCAACAGGGGCATCAGGCCAAGGGACGGGGGCATGGCCCACGTAAGCAAAAAGCCCCCATGCCCAAGGCACCGGCTCCAGCCCAGCCTGGTGGGGTTTTTTGACTCCCAGAGCATAGTCCCTCTCTCCAAGGAAGCAAGGCCATGCACAGGAGGAAGGCTGACCCTGTATGCCCACAGGTGGCCAGCCATCACAACAGATGCCTGGGTTCTACAGATAGTCCAAAGGGGCTATCGGCTACATCTCACCCAGGCACCTCCCTCTTACTTTCCAGGGGAGCCTCTCAGACCTCCTCTTCACAGGGACCTCCTCTTAAAGGAGTTGGAAGGTCTTCTCGAGGATCAGGAGGTAGAAGCGGTGCCCCACCGCCTGCAGGGAAAGGGCTTCTACTCCAGGTACTTTCTAATACCAAAGAGAACTGGAGGTCTAACAACCATCCTCGACCTGCGAAACTTAAACAAGTTCCTGGTGAGGGAAAATTTCAAGATGCTTTCACTTGGAATATTGCTGCCTTACCTCCACCAGGGAGATTGGCTATGCACCTTAGACCTAAAGGATGCTTATACACACATGCTCATTCATCCAGACCACATATAATATCTATGATTTGTAGTGGGAGGAAACCACTTTCAGTACAAGGTGCTTCCATTTGGCCTAGCCTCTGCACCCAGGGTGTTCACAAAGTGCCTAGCGGTGGTGGCGGCCTTCCTAAGAAACCAGGGGGTATGTGTCTTCCCCTACTTGGACGACTGGCTCATCAGAGCCGTCAGCCTTGGAAGCCCAACAGGTCACATCTTGCACTATCCAGTTACTACAGCACCTAGGGTTTGTGATAAATTACACAAAGTCCATTCTGGTTTCCTCTCAGGGACTGAAGTTCATAGGAGCAAGGTTAGACACCCTTCAAGCAAGGGCCTATCTACAGGAAGACAGGGCACAGAGACTTCTGGCCCTAGTGCAGCAAGTGAGCCGCAGATCCCAGATCTCAGCAAGGCACTTTCTGCGCCTCCTTGGTCACATGACCTCCACGGTACATGTGACACCTAATGCCCGCCTCCATATGAGAACAACTCAGTGGTGCCTGAGGGACCAGTGGACACAGGCCACAGGTTGACTCAGAGACAGCATCCAGGTGTCCGGACGACTGGTACAGTCATTGACATGGTGGCTTCAGCCATACAACCTACTGGAGGGAGCGCCTTTCCAGTCTCCCTTGCACATGAGAGTTCTGACTACTGATGCAACCTTGCTGGGCTGGGGAGCCCATTGCCAGGAATTGTGAACTCAGGGTGTGTGGTCTCCACAGGAGAGAACACAACAAATCAATCTCCTAGAGCTTCGAGCTATCTGCCTAGCTCTACGGCCCTTCTGTCAAACCCTGGCTCTTCAGCCTGACTTAATTCAGACAGACAACCAAGTGGCAATGTTCTATGTGAACAAGCAGGGAGGCACAGCGTCTCGCATCCTCTGCCAAGAGACCCTGGATTTGTGTTCTTTTGCAATCAATCAGGGTATGCACCTCAAGGCAGTTTACTTGCCCAGTCAAGAGAACCTCTTGGCCGACAAGCTAAGCAGAATTCTGCAACCGCATGAGTGGCAACTGGATCCCAGCATAGTCCAGCAGCTGTTTCAGTGCTGGGGGCGACCATCCATAGATTTGTTTGAGAGCCCACAGAATTACCAGTTGCCCCGCTTCTGCTCCAGACAGCCACACCCACGCAGGGTGGCAGCAGATGCTTTCCTAATATCATGGTCTGTGGGCCTCCTGTATATGTTTCCTCCCATGCCCCTGGTGGCCCTTACTCTATTCAAGATCCTTCAGGGCAAAGCCTCGGTCATCCTGGTAGCACCCAGGTGACCGAGACAGCCATGGTTTCCGCTGCTGCTTCAACTGGCGGCAGAGGCTCCAATTCCTCTGGGATTACACCCCAACCTCCTATCGCAGGAGGGGGCACTCTTCTGCATCACAACCTCAGGTCTCTCAACCTGATGGCATGGTTGCTGAAAGGGTAGGTCTTGCACCACTCCCTAAAAATGTAGAGGAGGTGCTGCTAGCCTCAAGAAGGCAATCGACTAGGAAAACCTATGCGTTTAAGTGCCATAGGTTTGAAGTGTGGTGTGATAAGCAGGGAGAAAACCCTTTTTCCTGCCAAGTGTCAGTGGTGTTGCAGTACCTGCTTCACCTCTCGGATTTAGGCCTCAAGTCAAACTCTGTCTGAGTCCACCTTAGTGCCTTATCAGCACACCACTCTCCAGTGGAAGGACAACCTCTTTCTGTACACCCTTTGGTGTCCAGGTTCCTGAGAGGTTTACTTCTGCTGAAGCCTCCGGTTTGCCACCCAGTGACCAAATGGGATTTGAATGTGGTCTTAGAGCAGCTTACTTGCCCATCTTTTGGGCCGATGGATACCTGCCATCTTTGCTTCCTCTCTTGGAAAGCGCTTTTCTTGGTGCACTCATCGGCCAGACGAGTGAGTGAGCTGCAGGCTCTGGTTTCCGATAGAACGTACACATGGTTCTATAGGAACAGGGTAGTGCTTCGCACTCACCCCAAGTTCCTCCCGAAAGTGGTCTCCTCATTCCACCTCAATCAGGAGCCGGTACTTCCGACCTTCTTTCCCAGGCCGCATGCCAGTCGGACAGAAGCAGTTCTGCACACCCTGGAGGGCTTTGGCCTTCTATATGGAGCGTACATGGGGACATCGAAGGGCTTCTCAGCTCTTCATTTCTTATGACCCCAGTAAGCTGGGGATGCCTGTCTCACTCAATGTGTAATCAAACTCTGGAATTTGTTACCGGAGGATGTAGTAAAGGCTGTTAGTGTAGCTGGGTTTAAAAAAGGTTTGGACAAGTTTCTGGAGGAAAGGTCCATAAACCATTATTACATAAACCATTATTGTCACCACAAGAACTTCCAATGTAATTACACAATGTTCAATTTAAATAATTAACAATACTGCCTATACTACTGTTCATGTAAATAGTTGACTGTAATTAGTTTTACAAGATGTTGTTGTTTAAAAAGTTGATTGTAAATAACTCAAAATCGTTCCATGTAAAACCTTGTTCTGTTCCTGTTATCTGTAAACCGCCTTTGATCTCTGGAAGAGGCGGTATATAAAAAAAGCTTAAATAAATAAAAATAAATAAATTATTAAAAAGGGACCCAGGATATCAATGTTTGACCCAATACAAGCATTTATTTACATTCTCTTATATACTGTGCTATTCTGCATCAGTGTGGTTTACATTGAACAAACTGAAATTACATTGAACAGGGCATTATAACTTGGAGATAACTATTTTACTAGGAACATGGGCTATGGAGAGTTAAGTGGCTTGCCCAAGACCACAAGAAGGACCTGTGGGACTAGAAACCCCAGTCCTTCTGGTCCAAGGTTGCTGTCCTCTAGTGGGATTAGAACCCCTGACCTTCTGGCCTGAAGTGCCTTGCCCCAACCACTAGGCCTCTCCTCCACTCCATTGTGGAACCTGTGTCTCTTGGGGATACTGCTAGGTACGTATGACCTAGATTGGCCACTGTTGGAAACAGGATACTGGGCTTGATGGACCTTGGTCTGACCCAGTATGGCATATCTTATGTTCTTATGCTTAGAATGCCCCCCCCCCCCCCCGATGGGGGTGGTGGGGCAAATAAGTGACAGAATTAAAATTGGCATGGGACAGACACAGTGGATCCCTTTATAGCAACAGGATACAATCAAAATAAGCATAATTAACTCTTATATCTGAACAAATAGGGGGAACCTACACGGAGCGGTGGGCACACCTCTAAACAAAGGCATAGGGAGACGTGACCTGCACGGAAAGGCAGGTGCACCTACTCTTGCCACCTTGCTGGACAGACTAGATGGACCATGATGGTCTTTATCTGCCGTCATATATTATGTTACTATGTTACTATCTTTGTCCTCAAATGAAATACCTCAAGTATAGAGGTAACAAGGGCACAATACCTCATGTCAGGTGAACTGAATGTGTTTTTCATTGAGCATTTGATGAAATATCAAAGAGACAGCAAAGCTCTTAAAATCATCTGTACTACCTGAAGATTGGAATGGAAAACGTAACATCAGTTTCTAAAAAGGGTTCCAGGAGTGATTTAGGAAATTACAGACCGGTGAGTCTGACATCAGTACCAGGCGATATGGTAGGAACCATTATAAAGAATAAAATGACTGAACATAATCATGGTTTATTGGGAGACAGCCAATATGGATTTAATCAAGGAAAGTCTTGTCTTACTAATGTGTTATATTTTTTTGAAGTTATAAATAAACAGGTAGACAAAGGTGAGCTAGTTAATATAGTGCATCTCGATTTTCAGAAATCCTTTAACAAGGGAATAATGAGTGAGGTGATCAAATCTGCAGATGACACAAAATTATTCAAAGTTGTTAAAACACAAGAGGATTGTGAAAAATTTCAAGAAGACCTTGATAAATCAGAAGACTGGACGTCCAAATGGCAGATAGAATTTAATGTCGACAGGTGCAAAGTTATGCACTTAGGGAAGAACAACCTAAACTATGGTTATATGATGTAAGGTTCCACATTAGGAATCACCATCCAGGAAAAGGATTTAAGTGTTATCGTGGATAATATGTTGAAACCCTCTGCCACATGTGCAGCGGCGGTCAAGAAAACTAGGAATCATAAGGAAAGAAATGGAGAATAGAAGCAAGGATATTATCATGCCTCTGTATCGTTTCATGGTGCGACTGCACCTTGAATATTGTGTGCAATTCTGGTCATCATATCATAAAAAGGATATAGCAGAATTAGAAAAGCTACAGAGACGAGCCACCAAAATGGTAAAGGGGATTGGAAGGATACCCATATGAGGAAAGGCTTAAAAGGTTAGGGCTCTTCAACTTGGAAAAAAAATGGCGGAGGGAAGATATGATAGAGAACTATAAAATAATGAATCGTGTGGAATGACTAAACATAGATCAGTTGTTTACTCCTTCAAAAAGTAGAAAGACTAGAGGACATGAAATGAAGCTACAATATAGCCCTTCTAAGATGAATAGGAAAAAATATCTTTTCGCTCAACATGTAATCAAACTCGAATTCATTACCAGTGGATGTAGTAATAGCTGCTAGTGTGGCTGAGTTTAAAAAAGGCTTAGATAAAGTCTTGGAGGAAAAGGCCATAAACCATCATTAAGAAGGATCAGGGAAATCCACTGCTTACCCCAGAAAACAGAGTTACTTACCTGTAACGGAGTTCTCCGTGGACAGCAGGATAAGTCAGCCACACCTGGTGTCGTCCCCCGACGGCGCCGTGACGGAAGTGCTCTATAGCTCAGAACTTCTGAGCATGTGTGAGGTGGTCCCACCTCCCCAGCCTGCCCCTAGCCGGCCAGTTGGTGACTAGCTATGCCGTTGCGGCTAGGTGCGGTGCGCAGGCCACCCTCATGAAGGGGAGGCGGGTGGGATGGTGTGGCTGACTTATCCTGCTGTCCACGGAGAACTCCGTTACAGGTAAGTAACTCTGTTTTCTCCTAGGACAAGCAGGATGTGTCAGCCACACCTGGTGTCTCCTGAGCTATTTTCACGCTGAGGGGAATGAGGGAGGCATGCGTAAGATTCAACGTTTATTGTGAACAACAGGTTAAGAACAGTGCAACTCCCATAACTGAACAGTGCAACAACAACAGTGTAAGAACAGTGCAACAACAACAGTGCAAGAACAAGGCATAACTGTGCAATCTCGTGAACAGTGCAAACAACAAAGTGCAAGAACAAAGTGCATAGACCGTGCATCAATAGTAACTAGTGCAATAGCTATTCAGAGCAATAGTGTTAAGTAACGGGAAGACAAATGTCCTAGAGGCCTTCAGTTCAGTCACGTGCAGCGCTCTCTGGAGCCATGGCTGCGGATAGGACTGCTCGGCCGAACGAGCCGTCGGTCTCAGAATGAATGTCGAGGCAGTAGTGCTTCTGGAAGGTGTGGTGAGAGGACCAGGTGGCGGCTTTGCAAATATCGCTCACTGGAATCTCCTGAGCACAGGCCAAGGAAGCGGCTATTGCGCGGAGCTGGTGTGCACTAGCCCTGTTTGCTGGGAGTGCGCCAGCCTTCTGCAGACAATAGGCCACGCAGGTTGAAATCCAGAGGGACAGCATACGTTTGGTAACAGGTCTCCCTGGTTTGTTCGGGTCAAAGGAGATGAACAGCTGTGTCCCCCGACGAGTGGCAGATGTCCTGGCGATGTAGGTACGCAGAGCGCATACGCAATCTAGAGAATGAAGACGTTGCTCTTCGGGTGATGAATGTGGTGCTGGGAAGAAGGATGGCAGCTCCACTGCCTGGTTGATGTGAAAAGCTGAGGCAACCTTAGGCACGAATTTTGGGTGAGTCCGGAGGGATGCCCGGTTGTGATAGAGTTGCGTGTATGGTGGGTGCGCCACAAGAGCCTGCAGCTCGCTAACCCTCCGTGCAGAGGTAATGGCGACGAGGAAAAGGGTCTTCCAGGCGAGGTACTTTCCTTCGGCTGTGGCCAATGGTTCAAATGGTTCTTGCATAAGCTGTTGTAGAACGATGTTAAGGTCCCAGGAGGGTACCGGTTTCTGTACCGGGGGCTTTAGATTTCTGAGCCCTCTCATGAAACGGGTCACAATGGGAAGGGTGGCGATGGAGCCCGAAGTTGTGTTATCTGTGCGCTCGTGTAGAGAGGCGATGGCCGCCAGGTGCACCTTGATGGATTGTGGTTTTAAACCCGATCTGCAGAGGAGGGCCAGATACTGTAGGATTGTGGGTATCGGGCAAGAGGTTGGGTCGACTCCTTGGTCCTTGCACCAGATGGTGAAGCGTTTCCATTTGAGGCCATATGCCTTTCTGGTAGATGGTCTCCGGGAAGCCAGGACAATTTGTTGCACGTCCGGAGGAAGGTGTGAGCCGTTGAAGGTTAACCTTTCAGCCTCCAGGCTGTCAAAGCTAGCGTCTGGAGATTGGGGTGCCAGGTTAGGCCTCCGTTCTGGGTTAAGAGGTCCGGCCTTAGAGGTAATCGGATTGGGGGTTCTTGAGAGAGCTGCAGCAGCAGGGGGAACCACATCTGTCGTGGCCAATAGGGGGCGACCAGAATCACGTGTGCGTTCTCCTTGATGATACGTTGTATCGTGTTGGTCAAGAGAGGTGTCGGGGGGAAGGCGTATGCCAGCTCCCAATTCCTCCAGGGAATGGCGAATGCATCCAAGGCTACCCTCTGCTGTGACGGGTGCTTGGAGCAGAACAAGGGACATCTTGCGTTCTCCTCAGTCGCAAAGAGGTCGATCTGGGGTTTTCCCCAACGCTGGAAGAGGTTGCGTGTCACTTCCATGTGGAGCATCCATTCGTGAGGTTGAAGCTGTCTGCTGAGCCTGTCTGCTAAGGCGTTCTGATCCCCGGGAAGGTAGGTGGCCTGGAGTGTGCAGTTGTTGTGCAGCGCCAGAGCCCATGTGTCGAGGGCTTCCTTGCATAGTGAATGGGAGCGAGTGCCCCCATGCTTGTTTATATAGAACATGGCGACCTGGTTGTCCGTCTGTACCAAGACTGCTTTCCCTTTCAGTTTGGGCATGAAAGTCTGTAGGGCATACCTGACAGCCCTGAGCTCGAGATGATTGATGTGGAGGGCTTGTTCCGCTGTGGTCCATGCACCTTGTGTGCTGAGCTGCCGTAGATGGGCCCCCATCCCGTGGAGGAGGCATCCGTGGTGAGGATGAGCTGGTGTATGCGTGGGTGAAGGCACTTGCCCACCGCGAGGTTGGATGATTGCGTCCACCAGCGCAGGCCCTGGACCACACGGGCAGATATTGGAATGCGAGTGTTGAGTGGTTGGGAGAGTTGCTTCCAGTGCGTCCGTAGGTGCCATTGCAGTGTGCGCATGTAAAGCCTCGCCAATGGCAGGACTGAAGTTGTTGCAGCCATGTGGCCTAGCAGACAGAGAATCCCGCGGGCGGAGGTATGCTTCTCCGCCGACATCTTCAGGGCCAGGCGGATGATGGTGCTGATCCGTAGTTCGGGCAGAAAAGCCTTGCAGACTTTGGTATCGATTATCGCCCCAATGAACTCTGTGCGCTGGACCGGTTCCAATCTGGACTTCTCTTTGTTGAGAAGGAATCCCACTCGGATCAGCAGGTCTGTCGTCTTGTGTACTGCCTGCGGAGGCCGGAAGCCGAGTCCGCCGACAGGAGCCAGTCGTCCAGGTAGGGAAAGATGGCGATACCTTGTTTGCGGAGGTGCGCGGCGACCACCGCCACACACTTTGTAAAGACTCTGGGTGCTGGGGATAGGCCGAATGGCAGGACTCGATACTGGTAATGGCACCCCAGTGCTGTGAATCTGAGGAATTTCCTGTGGGAAGCGTGGACTGGGATGTGGGAGTAGGCGTCCTGAAGGTCCAGAGTCACCAGCCAATCTCCCGCTCTGATGAGGGGGAGGATGGAGTTGAGCGAATACATCCTGAACTTCTCTTTTATTATGAAGTTGTTCAATTTCCTGAGGTCTAGGATAGGACGTAGGCCCCGTGACTTCTTGGGAATAAGGAAGTACCGGGAGTAGAAGCCAGTGTTGACCTCGTCCGGGGGCACCCGCTCTATCGCTCTGGCCTGGAGAAGCTGCTGTATGAGTTCCTGCAGCGGCTGTTCCAGGTGTTGAGGAGTATGGCTGGTAGGTCGCTTGTGCTGGCGTGGAGGGGAGGAGAAGGGTAAGCGGTAGCCCGACTGGACTATCTGCAGGACCCATTTGTCCGTGGTGATCTCTTGCCAGGCCGAGAGGAACAGAGACAGGCGACCCCCAACCGGGGTATAGTCAGAAGGAGGAGGTGTCTTTCCCTGAGTGGGAAGGGTTGGACTGCTTCTGCTTTCGTTGTCGCGGTTGCTGTCGCTGAAAGGGCGCCTTCTGATAGGTCTGTTTGAATTTTGGCGCCTGCCATTGACGGTTGGAGCCATAGAACTGCTTTGAGTTGGAGAAGGGCTTTCGGAAATAGCCCCCTTTCTGGGTCCAAGAGTGGGGTTCGAGTCCGTCCGCTGCCAGGGTCTTTAGTGTGGTGCAGTCCTCTTTGAGGTCTTTCACGGTGTCGGCTACCTTGTCCCCGAACAGGGAGTCTCCTGAGCAAGGTGCGTCCGCAATTCGGTCATGGGTGTTGTCGGAGATTCCTGAGGCCCAAAGCCATGCCCAGCGACGGGCCGAGATGGCCGTGCCCGCTGTCCGGACGGCAGTATCAAAGGCATCGAAGGCTGTACTCATCAGATGCTTGCTGCATTCAGCCAACTCCTGCATGTGGGTTAAAGCAATTGTACGTACGTCCTTGGGAAGGTCCTGTATTTGCTTTTTAACGTCGGCCAGGAGGGCGTCCTGGAAGAGGACGTGCTGAAATTGGTGGGCTGCTATTTTTGCGTTGAGCATGGCCCCTTGAAATACTTTTCTCCCGACGTCGTCTAGGCGCTTGGGGTCCCGACCTGGCGGGTGGTTTGTCTGGGTACGGGTGGATTTAGATCTCTTGAGAGCCGATGCCACCACGATAGACTGGTGGGGTAACTGCGCTCTGTTGAAACCAGGTGCCGTGTGGACAATGTACTTGCTGTCCAAGCGTCTGGAGAAAGCTTGACCGGATGCTGGGGACTGCCAGAGTGTCATCTGCTTGTCCTTCAATCTGCGGTGGAGGGGAAGAGCCATGGCTGGCTTGGGACCACTTAGGTACTTCATGACCTCTGGTTCCTTTTCATCCGAGGTTTCCTCCGAGGCCAGCCCCAGTTTAGAGACCACCTTCCTGAGGAATTTAGGGTAGGTGAGGTCCTCCGGCACTGTAGGTGGAGGTTCGTCTGCCTCGTCCGTTGCGTTTTTGAAATTGTCCGAGCCTAGACCTGATTCTTCCACCTCAGAGCAAGGTCCTCGGTCCTCTGCGTCGCTCCCCCCGGAGTCCAGGTGTGCTGGTGAGGGAGATCGCGCTCTGGAAGGAGCAGGGGAGGGAGTCCGCGCTCTAGGTGAGAGTCTGGGGTATGGGGAGGGTGCCCGCTCTGAGAGTGCCTCTTGTGGACTGATTGCCCTGCGTTGCTGGTCTGGCCGTAGTGGGGCAGTCTGTTCCACAAGGCGAGATAGCAGACTCAGGATGGCAGAAGAGGTGGATTCAGATCTGCTGCTTCTGTGCCTCTTGCTGCGGTGTGAACTGGATCTGCTGCTGTTCCTGGAGGACCCACGATGGGAATCCCTTGCCTCTTGTGGTGATAGATGTGTGCGCTTTTCAGTCTTCTTCCGGCCCATATCCCCTTCGTCGCGCTGACAGGGGGATTCCCTGCTGTCAGCGCGGTGATCGCGGCTCCCTCGTCGGCGCTGAGGATCAGCGCGGGCTGCAGATCTGTCGCGGCGCTGACAGGGGATCTCCCTGCCGTCAGCGCTGAGATCGCGTCTCCCTGGATCGCGGCTCCCTCGTAGGCGCTGAGAATCAGCGCGGTCTGCAGAGCCGGCGCGGCCTTGTGAAGAAGCTCGTTGCTCCCGCGCCGTGCTCCGAAGTTCCCCTTGTAGTGACGTGCTGGGCTGGGGGGAGGGCTGTCTGCTGACGTCAGGGCAGGAGCCGCTGGAGCCAATCGGCAGGGAGGAGGCGTTTCCGGAGGCGGGGCCTGGCGGGACCACGAGGGCAGTGCCATCTTGGCCGGCAGGACCGCATGGCCGGGGGGAAGGGCCCGGGCTGTTACAAACCGGAGAGGGGCTTACCGTGACGGCAGAGGCCTCTCCGGGTGCAGGAAGTCCAGCGCGGCGGTCAGGAAGGAGCGCTTTGTTCTTCTTCGGCGCTTTTGCAGAGGCAGTGCTGGGAAGCTTTGGCAGGCCGGAACGCTCAACAACGGAGTGCTGGGAAGACTTGGGTCTATCCACCGACCTGGATTCGTTGCTTCTGGTGTCCTCCGGGTCCCGGAATGTGGAGGCTGCGGCGGGGGAGAGCAGGTCTCTCAAGGATTGCTCGCGGTGTCTCTTAGCTCTGGGGGACATCCGGCAGCAGCTATCACAGTTTTTCACTTGGTGAGACGCCCCCAGGCATCTAACACAGTGCTGGTGAGAGTCGGAGAGATTCATCTTTCTGTTGCAGGTAAGGCACTTTTTGAAACCCGGTTTGGGCATTCTAGAGTAATTGGTGTAGGAGAGCTTGAAAATCCGTCTTGAGGCAAAGGCGGAAGAAGAAAAACTGGCCGGCTAGGGGCGGGCTGGGGAGGTGGGACCACCTCACACATGCTCAGAAGTTCTGAGCTATAGAGCACTTCCGTCACGGCGCCGTCGGGGGACGACACCAGGTGTGGCTGACACATCCTGCTTGTCCTAGGAGAACCTGTATACCTTTTTGGGAACCTGACGGGTACTTGTGACCCAGACTGCCACCGTTGCAACCACGATACTGGGTTTGATGGACCCTTGCTCTGACCCGGTATGGCATATCTTATGTTCTTATGTAAGCTGTGATCTTCACTGCCAATCATACAGAAGACTGAGATGCTTCAATCTAAGGGATCTTTATGTTATAAAAGCATGATTCAATCTACATTATTCAACCTTTATTTAGAGGAAGTCTTCAAAATTGTCAGAAAGGACCTTGAACTCTTTTCCCTTCCCCAATCCTCCCTGCCCCCCCCCACCCCACCCCACATCAAAAAGAATCCTGCATTTACAAGAAGAAAATTCTCTTTAGGGGACTAGGTAATTAGTTCAATGTAGTGGCTTTCTTGCTCTTGTGTTTTTCCTTGTTTACATGATCTCACCTCTTCTTTAGTCATTATATGCCACTCAGGGAGTGGTTCCAAGACAACAGATTCTAGGAAGAAACATTAAATTCAATTTTCAGATGACTCAGCCGGTGAACAATTTACATCTGAGTGCACACAGTATGTTGTTTGAAGCCTTAAGGAACTGAGAGTGAGATATGATGCTAAGTAAGACACAATGATGTACTTTAATTTCATTGGGGAATTTCCATCTGTAATGCATGCAGTTCAGCACTACACTTCTCATTAATGGTTGCTCAGGAGAGAATCTTTCTAAAGGAAATACTCTAAAGTGACAAAACAATCATCCTAAAATGAGAAAACAGGATTTGTTTGATAGTTAGAAACACTTGGTCCTTCCTCCTACAGTATGTTACTTCTCACTCTCTTCGATCCCCTTCACAATCTCCCTGAAGTTCCCCTGTCCTCTGTCTCTTCAGGTGTACAGTATGGTGCATCCATACCATGTGACAATTGCAGCTGAGCACCTGCTGGCTGAAGTATGAACCTCATGATGTAGAGTCCCTCCAGTAGGTTCAGGGTCTAGGTCCTGGGCCTATAAATCCTCTAATAAGGATGTCTCCTCCTGAGTTTCCTCCACAGCCTCTACTAGGGTTGTGCAAGTCAAAAAAATTCATTTTGTTGTGTTTCCTTTATTATTTATGGGATTTTTTGTTTTATTATGTTTTTCTCTTCATTTAGGGGGCTGTATCATCAATAGTGTACACCAAACATTTCCAACCCAGTCATTGGGGCACACCTAGGTCAATCAGGTTTTCAGGATTCCCACAAAGAATATGCATGAGATAGATGTGCATACAATGAAGGCAGTACATGCAAATCTATCTCATGCATATTCATTGTGGGAATCCTGAAAACCCAACTGGCCTAGGTGTGCCTCAAGGATTGGATTGAGAACCTCTAGTGTACACTATTGTGCAATAGTGCACCCTGCTGCTCAAATGGCACAAAATGGCCTTTATTCTAGAAAGCGGGTTGTGGGCCTGCACATCTGGCTGGGATGTGCAGCCCGCAATCTACCTAAACACTATTCCCCCACCAGCTCTCCCCATACGTCCTGTGCTTAAGGACAGGGAGAGCTGGCATGAGGGGGGGGGGGGGCGGAGCATGGGTGGGACACCCAGCAGCATGTACAGGACCGATTCAGTTCACAGCCCTGTATGTGCTGCAGGGCCTGTTGGGACGAATTTCTTATATCACCTCAGTGGAGGGGAGCCACTCATGGGGCCGAGGCTGAGTGCGGGGGGTGGGCGGGTGGGTGGAGGGATGTCCCCATGGCCTGATCCAGGCTGCTGGAGGCTAGCCATGGGTCAGGTGGCTGGGATATTGGGGGCCAGAGCTGCGGCAGCCTGGGGCACCTGTGAGGAGGACATCCCTGCAGACAGGAGAGGCACACCGGGCCATCCTCAGGACCGATTCTGGCTCCCGCAGGAATGTTTTGTTTCCGCAGACCAGAATCAGGTCCTAACGGGGCTCCACATTGCTCAATATCATGCACTGTTGAGCAATAGTGCACACTATTTGAGCAGTAGTGTGCACTATTGCTGATATTGGAAAAACCCACAAATTGTGTTTTTTTATCCTGTCATTAAACATTTTATCAAATGACATGAGAAAATTCAAATGAATTCATATCCATAACTTCTACCACCTGAGATCACCCGCCTGCTGAAACCAAATACCTGAGGTCAATTATTATGATTTCAGAACCTACCATAGCATACCCAGAGCCTACCACCAGCTTTTACCCCCCTCCCCATGCATGATCCTTCCGAAGCAGAAGCCTCTCCAAGGAAATCCCTTTTTAACAGCCTCCTGGAAAGCAAATCCAAAACCTAAAGGCAACCCCCCCAGGACCTCCATCCCCAACAGATCCCTCAAAGGGCCTAAACCTGACCATCTCCCACCCCCCTAACTCCCAGGTCTTACCTAGAGGATCCTTAAAGTCCAGCATTCCTCCTCCATTCCTGCCCTGGCTGCTGTGGGTTCCAAAAGGGCAGTAGTAACCCCTAGCGGTAGTCTCATACATTGGGGGCTTTGGTGCTATAGGGAGATCAAACTGGGGATTGGGACATTTTGGCTGCGGCCTCTTGCTTTTCTGCAAATATTTTGGTGTTGGCCTTCATTCCCTGACTTGGCAGGTAGTGCAAGTACTAATGTACTATCTGCAGAGGCAGGGAATATGGACCCATTGCAGTAAGTGTCTGCCCTGCACAGTAAATGCAAGGCACATGCTAGACATGCCCCTACATTTACTATGGAGGCTTTGCGCTTACTGCATGCTATGTTTTGCATATAATGCCCGTTATGTGCAAACCATACTGCACTTTAGTAAACATGCACTTTTATTCATTGGAATTTTACTGAATAGAGTTTTATATTTTGTGTTATGGTTGTATTTTTGTTCTTAAACATTTGTAACGTGGAGCCCAATTCCAACAGGGGCACATCCGGGCTGTCTGGACATCCAGAAAATGGATAGCCCTAAATTGCACCTGATTCTGCAACTGCGGGAGCTAGACGGTCCCACGGTTGCAGGATCTTGTACATAGAAGGTCCGGCATAGCCCTGATTCAGTGGCGCAGGACATCCTCCCTACAACCCATCCAGCCCACCCTATGCTCTTGCTGGTGTGCTGATGCCATGGCATCCCATCACCATGGCACCGGGACGCCCAGCAGGAGTGCAGAAATGCCGTAACGGAGGACACCCTCATTTCCCCGCCACCCGACCCTCAGCGCGGGCAGCCAGGGCTGGGATTGGGCGGCAGGGACACTCCTGCATCTGCTCTGCTGATTTGGTGGGGCTGCCTGGCCCGAACCCCGCAGTCAGTGGGACTTATTCCACCTCAGAGGTGGAATAAGTCCCACGTCTAACTCTCCCCCGCCGGACATACAGAGCCGTGATCTGAATAGGCCCTGTACGTCTGGGGGCTTCAGCCCTCCCCCCCAGTGCTCCCTGCACTACCCCTCAGTATGTGCAGGGAGAGCTGGACTCAGGATTGAGTACTGGGCCAGAATTGAGTACTATGCGTTTCTGCATGGGGCCCATAGTAACAGTAAATTAAGGCAGATAAAGACCAGCAAGAGTTGTAACTGCCACTCTGTGCAGATTACCTCTCTCTATGCCTTTGTTTAGGGTTGTACATGCCACTCCTCACAGGTTACCTACCTCTATTTTTGAAGTATAAAAGTTATTTACATTTGCTTTGATTCTATCTTTTTGCTATAAAGCCATCCTCTGTCTCTGTCCCATGCCTTTTTGAATTACGTCACTCTTTTCACCTCCACCTCCTCCACTGGGAGAGCATTCCAGCCATTCATAGGGTTGCCAACTTTTTCACCGAGAAAAACCCAACACCCGTGGCTCGCCATGCTCCGCCCATTCTCCGCCCCAAGTCCCACCCCTGCCCCGCCCCCAGCACTCACCCCCTCCCCTGCTGGTTCACTCACACCACCCCTCCCCTCCCTGCTGGTTCACTCACCCACCCCCCTGTCACTCACTCACCCCCTCCCCTGCTGGTTCACTCACACCAACCCCCCTCCCCTGCTGGTTCACTCACACCACCCCCCCTCCACTGCTGGTTCACTCACCCACCCCCCTGTCACTTACTCACCCCACCTGCTGGGTCACTCACTCACACCCCCTCCCCTGCTGGTTCACTCACACCACCCCCTCCCCCCTTGCTGTTTCACTCACCCCCCCCCCCCCTTGCTGGTTCACTCACACCACCACCCCCCCCCTTGCTGGTTCACTCACACCACCCCCCCTTGCTGGTTCACTCACACCATCACCCCCCCCCCCTGCCCAAGCCGCTGCTTCTGCTTTGTACAGAGCAGCGGCTGCAATACACTTACATTGAAAAGTAAAGACAAACTGTGTAAGGAGCCCTCCGGTCATTGCAGAGCCTGAGGAAGTGATGTCATGGGGGCGGGCTCCTCACAGGTTGTCTTTCCTTTTCAAATTAACTTTATTGCAGCTAAAGTTAATTTGAAAAGGAAAGACAACCTGTGAGGAGCCCGCCCCCATGACATCACTTCCTCGGGCTCTGCGATGACCGGAGGGCTCCTTACACAGTTTGTGTTTACTTTTCAATGTAAGTGTATTGCAGCCGCTGCTCTGTACAAAGCAGAAGCAGCGGCTGCACTGCTATGGGGAATCGCGTTCGCGCCGCGGACTTCGGCACAAAAGCCGTTTTTTTGCTCTGGCCGCTCCCAATCTTGCGGCCAGAGCAAAAAACCGGCTTTTCAATGGCCGGTTTTACATCTGTGCCGGCAGCCATGTAAAAACCGGCCAGGCCGGCTGAAAACCGGCCAGTTGGCAACCCTAGCCATTCACCACCCTTTCCATCAAAAAGTATTTCCTGATATTGCTTTTGAGTTTACCTTCTTGCAGCTTCATTTTATATCCTTTGGCTGTACAGGTTCTCCATCTTTGAAAAAGATTGTTTGTTCATTAATACCCTTTAACTATTTAAACATTTGTATCATTTCTCCCCTATCTCTCTTCTCCAGGGTATACATATTTAGGTCTTCGAGGCTTTCTTCATATGTCTTCTGAAGTCCCATATCATTTTAGTTGCCCTCCTCTGAACTGTTTTAAGTCTTTTTATATCCTTTGTGAGGTGTGACTCCAAAATTGAACACAATACTCCAAGTGAGGCCTCATCAATGACTTGTATAGGGACATTAAGACATCCTCCTTTTTGCTGGTTATGCCTCTCTGTATTTAGCCTAGCATCCTTCTGGCTTTTGCTACTGTCTTGTCATATGGTTTTGTTACCTTGAGATCCTCAGACACTATCATCCTGACATCCCTGTCCTGGTCCTTGCACACCAGCTTCTTGCCTCTTATTGCACACTGCTCTTTAGGATTTCTGCATCCAAAGTGCAACACTCAGCATTTGTTCGGATTTAGGAGCATATTTACTAAAGGGCACTAACAGTTAGTGTGGGGTTTACCATGTGCTAAACACACTGGGCCAGTTTCTGTCCCAGACGTAGATCATCTCTGTACATCCGACCTGAATTAGACATATAGAGGGGATCAGAATTGCGATCAGGCATGTACGTGCAGGCTGGAACTGCAATTCAGTCCAGCCTGCATGTACATACACAGTCTGGCTAACTCAGTCAGGGCTTTTAAATGGAGCCGCGGCGCCCTGGCATCCTGTTGCCATGGCACCACGGCTCCATTTAAAAGACACGATGCCGGCCGCCTGCAACTAATGTTAATTCCCCGCAGCTCGACCCCCGATCTGGCCTCCTAAGGCCAGGGTTAGGCTGCGGGGAATGTCCCCTAGCCCCCCTGACCCATCCGTGTACCAGCAGTTGCAAAACAAAACATCCAGGGGGAAGTTATTCCACCTTGGAGGTGGAATAACTTCCCTGAACATGTCGCCGGCCCTGGACGTAAAGGGATGACATTTGAATCGGCCCTGTACATCCAGGGCCGGTGACCACCCACTGCCTGCCCAGACTCTGCCCCGGGCCGCCCATTCTCCTTCCCCGCCTAACTTCCCTACACAACCGGCGGGGAAGTTATTCGGTGGCAGGAGAACACTGCTATTCATGGCTCAGAATAACCCCCATTATGGTAACCATTTCCATGTGCCAAAAATGTGGCCATGCTAAAAATCCCATGTTAACCACTTAACGCAGTTTGAAGTGCAGACTCGGCAATTCAGGGGTGTATCATGCAGACTGTGGTTAGCACAGGGATCTTTAATGCACACTAACCATCAATGTTGTACTTAGCATTGATGCACTTACTGCCACCTCAATGGGTGGTGTTATGTGCACCTGCATTAGTCATGGAAAACTGCTTAGCATTGGGGTGGCGCAGAACCCATGCTAAGTACATGAGGACATGCCAGGCACACTTCCATGTCTTTGCAAGGGTCCAATGCCACCCTCACACTAGGTTTTAGGGCTTAATGTGTGATACACTATCACAGGCATGTCCATCTTCGAACAGGTCGTGATCTACTTTTTCCGGCCAAAAGTGCCGGTGATCTACCACCATGAAAATTAAGTTTCAAATTAGTTTCAAATTAAATTTTAACCCAATAAAGTTGGCGGATTCCCCCCCCCCCATCCCACCCCACCCCACCCCATTTTTAATGAACCTTCTGTCATTTACTTGGATGTGATCAGCTGTTAAGCAAATTAAGCAAAAACAAAACAGAGAGACGAAGATCCAGTAAGAACTGCGAGAGGAAATGGAAAGTACATTTTTTCTTAAAGTTCTATTGAGTAATAACTTTCTTTAACTTTTATTGAGTAGTTTGTGTTAAATTTAGGTTGAGTATTGATCCAGGCTGATTTTGCACAATCTTTAATATTTCGCTCTTGCTCATTAGTGAGACGTCTGAGCCTGCATTTCATTCACCAGCTTTTTGAAGTTGGGTGAATATTGCATGAGGGCCAGTCTCAGGGAATCCTGGAGATATTCATCTGTCATGTTGGAACATTGTGTACTCTTTGTCATTTTCAGATGGGAAAACGCAGATTCACACAAATAAGTTGAACCAAAACAGGAGTATACAGCTTCACTGCATCTTCTCAAGTTGGGAAATTTGTCTCTAGGCACTAGCTTCCAAAACGATTCTTGCTCAGCATGGGTCTTGAGAAAAATGTCATTTTTAAGGGTTAATATTTCATTTTCAAGAGATGGCTTCATATCACTTAGATCACCTGTAAAGTCAGCGAGAAATGCCAGATCACATAACCACTCCTCATCTTCCAACTCTGCTTGGTCATCTCCCCTCTCCTTCAAAAAACTTATTTCTTTCAGCAAATCACAAAATCTTTGCAGAAATCTGTGCCTACTTAGCCACCTTACATTCTGTTGCCCCTTCATCAAGAGTAAGATTGAAAAGCTGTCTTTGAAGTGAGCTTCCACGAACTGAATTTACAATTTTGAAAGTGATGTCCATGACAGTCTTTGTATTGAGTCTCTTGCTTGCCAAAACTTGCTGGTGAATGATGCAGTGGTAAGAAAGGAAATCTGGGAAGTCGTCATGCTGTCTACAGAGGGCTATGAAACCTTTAACCTCACCTGTCATTGCTCTTGCTCCATCAGTAGTGATGGAAACAAGTCTATGCAATGGAAGATTACACTTTGTCACAAAAGAATGGAAAGAACTGAATATTTCCTGACCGGTAGTTCTCCCTTTTAAAGAAATCATTCCAAGTAGTTCTTCTTTAACACTGAAGTTTTCAAAAAACATCCGGTTAAAGACTAGTAATTGGGCTATGTCTCTTATGTATGTAGATTCATCCAGTTGGAGTGAGAAAGCAACACAATTTGAAACATCCTCCAACAAGTGTTCAGTTGTATCTCCACACATCTTTTCTATTCACCGCACGACAGTGTTTCTTGACTATTGTACATCTTGAATAGCAGCTATGATCTCTTTCTTATTTTTAAATCCTTCAAAAAGATTGTCAGCTGCTTCAAGAAAACAATCTTTTATAAATTCCCCTTCAGTGAAAGGTTTGCATTTCTTTGCGATCAGGTTGCTGACCTTGAAGGATGCTATGGTTGCATTGACCGAATGTGACCTTGGCTTCGCCATCAACTGTTGCTGAGTAGTCAATTTTGATTTAAGTTCTTTGAGCTTCAGTTTACAAATTTCACTTTCGGGTGGAAAATTACCATCAAACTTATTGCTATGCAGAGCCTTATAATGACGTTCCAGATTACCCTTTTTGGGCAAGGATACTGGGGCGTTACAAATTAGACAACACTTATCTTTCACCATGATGAAGTAGTCCATTTCCCATTCATCATGAAAGTGGTAGGTTTTGCTCTTTTTTGGAACACTCATCTTCGTTATACTGGGTGGCTGGATGTAAGAAGGCCAAATCTGCTAAGTTAGTATAAACACTGGCTGCATCTGGTCCAAAACTGTCACTGTTCCAAAGTATTAAAGATCAACAGGAACTGAAGACCTCTGGTTGATATGCAATACAAGGACTGGAGATGCCAAAATCACACATGCAGTTCTAAAAGTAAAAATAAGAATTCATCATACTGGCACCAATAATCAAATACCACCAAACAATCATCAAAAAAACTCAAACACTTTTCCAGCAAACCAGATAAAATCAAATACCGCCAAACAAGTTCAAATACCACCACACGCGATTTAATAAATTCTGCACACAGAGTAGAATGAACACAAAGGCTAGGCAAAATAAAATTGCAGAGGCAAGTAAAAGTCACAGTGGTTTGAACTAATTCGAAGGCAAACCATAGGCAAGTTAGAACAAAATTGGAAAAGCCCGCCAAAATCACCAAATTCTTGACACTTTGTTGTGTCTGCCCGAAATTATTTAATAAAAGTGAACTATAAAGCGACCAACAACCAGCAGACGACACAACTAATAGGGTAAGTGTATTCAGGTAAAGCCTGGGCGAATGGATATAGCCCGGTATATAACACACTTCTAAGGGGTGTTGGGGAGGGGGCAGGAATGGGTGATTCTGAGAGGCAGGAGACCAGGTATGATGCTGGGCCTGTGGCATCTCGTCGCAGGGTGCAGGCGGTGGCCCCCTGGAGTACCCACAAACTATTGGCACGAAAACAACAAGCACCCCCAATACACCTGCAGGCAAGATTCCCACAGGCAGGGAAAAAAATACAGGCAAAGGATCAGCAGCGGCGGCATGCCCTCGGCAGATGACCTGCCGGCACAAGCTCTCTCCTAGTGATGGGGCAAGCTGCTAGCAGCTAGAGAGATGGAGCCAAGTGGGGCTGGAGATCTACCTCTGACCCCTCTGCGATCTACAGGTAGATTGCGATCTACCTGTTGGACATGCCTGCACTATCATATTTTAGTAAACATGCCCCTAAATCTTAACTGCAATTTCTCTCATTTTTGTGGCCATGAAGAAGTAATGCAGTAACTTAAGTACACCTCCTAAAATGCAGTTAATTCTTTTGTGTTTGCTCATGTTTAATGATAAACTTGTGGTTTACAAATAGTTGGTGGTAACTCAATTGAATATTTATGAGCTGTTTTCCATGTATTTGCATGTGATTTATTTAGCTGTATTTATATCCTGCTTTTCACTGGGTCAAAGCGGTCAATTGGGGGATACATTTAACATGAGGGGATATGAGACACATATGCTAATACTTACAGGGAACATGGGCAATGGAGGGTTAAGTGGCTTGCCCAAGACCACAAGGAGTACCTATAGGACTAGAAATCCCAGTCCCTCCGGCCTGAGATTGCTGTCCCCAGGTGGGACTTGAACCCCTGGCCCTCCGGCCTGAAGTACCTTGTCCTAACCACTAGACCACTCCTCCCATTTTGATTTTGATTTTTGATATTCTGAGGTCTCTGTTCCCTCCTTATAGCACATTTATTGCTACATTTTGTTTTTTTATGGTTGGTTAAACTGTAGTGCTGTGTCCCAAATTTGAGATGACAAGAGACTTTGTCTGAAGCTTCTATATTCCCAACCCAGTCCTCAAGACACCAGGCCAGGATTAAGGAATAGGCAACATAGGTAACTGCTAGTGTATCAGATTTGGAAGACACCAAATACCTGGGTTAAATAGAAGCTTGATTCCACTTGCTTTAGCACTGCCCTCCAGTTCTTCCTCTGGGCACCACCATCTTCAATCTGACTTTGTGGAACACATCCAGCCAGGCAGGTTTTGAGGATATCCACAATGACTATGCATGAGAGACATTTGCATGCACTAACTTCATTGTATATAAAAAAGATCCCAGTCCCAAAATGCTATGGAATAGACCGTGCTAGTGACTTCATGTTATTTGTTGGAGCTGCAAAACAAAACAGGGGTAAAGGAACAATTTACCCCCCCCCCTTGCTGTAGAAGCTCCTTTTTAATTTTTAAAATATTAATCTTAATACTAGAAGTGCCTTTTAGGAACCGTTGCAAACCATAACTCAGAAACTTTTTAACATTTATGTTAATCCAATACTGGAGTGCTGAAATGCTGAAACGCTGTCAGTCATCGACTATTCAAATGATGAAGTGCTTAAACGCTATCAATCATCAAGAATGTGCCATGTTTCGGACCGACCATGCTGCTCCTTCTTCAGGTTGAAAGAGAAATGTCTGATAAGCTTTCAAGCACACAGCAGAGATCGAAGCTACATATGTCCCAACTTTATTGTATGCAAATCTGTCTCATGAATATTCATTGAGGATATCCTGAAAACCTGACTGGCTGAGTGTGTTCGGAGGACTGGATTGAGACTATTTTAAAGGATCCTCTAAGGAAGCATAGGAATGTGAAAGGGTTTCGCTCTTGTACAGGCATTTATCTTTGAAGCAAGGAAGAGAATATATTCAGTTTATATTCAGCAACCAAAAAGGGAAGCCCATATCTTGTATGGTCTCTAAAGCAGGGTTCCTGTGCTTATTCTGGGGGACTCTCCCAGTCAGTCAAGTTTTCAGGAAAATCACCTTGAATATTAATGAGATAGATTTGCATATACAGCCTATATTATATGCAAATTTCTTTCATGCATATTCATTGTGGATATCCTGAAAATCCAACAGGCTGGGTGTCTCCCAAGTCAGGATTGGGAACCACTGCTTTAAAAGAGTATCTTGATAGGGATCTGGGAGTCAGAGAAAACCCCATTGCTGATGTGGATGGATTTTGATGAATTGTAGTGATGTGAAAGTTTGGATTTTTGTTTTTGCACAACTCTTTCAATAAGCTGGTTTAGTGGTTTGGTTGCTTTTTTTAACAATCCCAAAAATCAGTCTGACCGTGTTATATAATTACTGGATAACAAAGCAAAAGCCCAAAACCTTAAGGGCCATGAAGATGGTCCTTCCCCCTGTCAGAAGAATCCAATAATTGGATGAATTGTATGATGGACCCATAGCTCCCAGCTGTGCCCTGAAATAGGGGTTACACGTGTTTTATGGTGCTCTGCATAATATAGGAAAATTTGAGGTATGCTACTGTAAAAATAGCCCTGACGCAGTGGGGCTGAGCACAGGGCAGCAGGAGGCTCCTGCTGTAGCAGCAAAGCGCAGACAAACCAATGATACCAGGAGTCTGTTCAGAAGGTCCAAATCATTTATTTGTGCACAAGTCTCGAACCAGTCAATTTCAAAATGGCTGAGCAAAGTTTTCAAGCATTACAACAACTTTTATAGACTTCTGTTCCATTCTAGGTATAGAAAAACATTTCATTGGTCCCGGTACTCTCCCGTACCTCCCGTACCCCTTCTATTGGTCCCGGTACTGATAAGTTTATCCAATTATGTCCCTTCAGTGGGCATGGCACCTGCATACCCCCCTTCTAGTCCCAATTACAATGGTCAGTTCATCAACTTGTTACTTTCACACTCTCAAGGCCATAGAGCCAATTTGTGCATGCAGGGGAGCAGGGCTCTGCAACTCATCTGTCAGCACTCCCAATTATATTCCTTGCAGATGTACTTTTTCTTATCAGTAACTTTTAAACACATTTTTCAGTATTTTTCCATCTCTCAGTTTTGCTTACCTAAGTTAGTTTAGTTCTCTTACAGAGTTCTATCCTACAATAGCAGCATATTGGGGGATGTGCAATTCCTATGTGCCTCTCCACAGGCTTCATTTACAGGTCAAGCTAGCCATGCTGGCCTGCTTATGTCAGACACCGTGGATCACAGGCCTTCACCTGCCACATTCCCCCCTTTGATTAATCTCACCCTATTACTTAATAAGGTGTGAGAATTAAATCACCTTTAGAAGAATCACATCATGATTGAAGGATTTCGACTAGGGCTGGCTTTGTATAAAGCCATTATTTTAGTTGCGGTCTTCCGCTCTACTGTGCTATCAATGGCATTATGAATGGAACGCATACAACATGGGATTAAACATGGTAATAAAAAGATAACAGCAACAAGGATTAGTACTAAAACAATGAAAGTCTTAAATCCTCCCACCCATGAAAAGAGGTTAGCAAACCAGTTAGGAAATTTCAATGAGTGCCAAGTCTGTACTGGCACATAAGCATGTCTTTGCATATCTTTAGCAATTTCTTCAACTACTTGACCCTTATCATCTATTTTCAGACAGCAATTAGTTAAATTCAGTTTACCACATACTCCTCCTTCAGCTGCTAACAAATAATCAAGTGCTAAGCGGTTCTGGTATATAGCAGTGCGCATCTGAGTACTTTGTCTAGCTAAGAGCGTAAGAGCATGACTAGTTTCATTGGTTATTATTTCAACTACTGCTTGTAAGCGAATAATACGATTAATCATATAAATTGGAGTACGATAACCATACATACCATCATCATTCCAAGTGGCAGGTCCATAATACTCAATGATTCTTTCTGGTGGCCAATCATCACCTTGCCACTTCTCCCACTTGCCTATCTGTAAGGCTTCTCTTTTCTGTCTTAGTGCTCTCTTGTGTCGGTGGGTAGTGTATACAGGGTATCCTAATTGTTCTCCATGTTCAGTGTTTAGAAGAAAGAAGGAAGGTCTGATGGTTCCTAAGACACATGCTCCTCCCCAGTGTGGCGGGAGTTGTGCATATGCTCGGTTTCCACAGATCCAATATAGGCCAGGTGGGGCTTGCCAGGCTTGGACTTTGGCAAGGTTAGTCCATAAACCAGCAAGTTCAGGAAATCTGGCTAATGGGTTAGGAGGTTCAGGGTGTCTGATTCCTGACCACCATGCTGTCTTTTTGGTCGTGGCATTATAGTACTTCTGGCTAAGACAGACCAGCTGTCCTACCTTCTGGGTGAACTGGGGTCCAGTTCTGGCATAGCAAAGACGTCCAATGATTGAGTGCGCTAACACCCACTCACTGGTAGTCTTGTGTAATTCAGTCTGATTGTAAACTAAAGAATAATTCAATTCTTGGGCTTCCCATGGCCACTGGTCTCCCATTTGAGTTCCGCCACAGAAATAGCAATCTGAGATCTTAAGACTAGATACTACTGCTCCTGCTAATTCTAAAAATAAATTCTGTGAGGGATGAGGGATCTCAAACTTATTTACATGCATGGCTTCATAAAAGGTATTATGAATATGATATTTAGATGACTTGTGGGCTTGCGTATTCAATCTGATATACACAATGGTTCCTGGATCTATTGCCCCTCCAGCAATACGTAAACCAAACTTGTATCCTTGTTTCCATGCATGGGGGTTGTGTATACGTAAGTGTAAGGGGTTACAAGCATCTTTCTGACATTTATCATTTGTGGTTGGCTTGGTTAAAGTAGCCATTCGTTTATCTATTTTCTCATCAGTTATACCAGTATTCCAGGTAGCATAAAAAACACATCCCCAATACGGGCAATAGTAGTCTGCCGCTGGTGCAGTACTATAGCCTGATCCCGTTTTACCTGTACACTTCCACCAATTTGTGGCACCTTCTGGACACATGTACTTATGGTCATTCCGATACGCTTTCTCCCATGTACCACAGGTGGAATAACTATCTCTATTAATGGCATTACATGCATCAAAATTCAAAACAGCAGGTTTAGTAATGTCTTTAAGTGGTGGTGTAGCAGCTAGTATAGGTCCATCTGCATCCTTCCATCTTATTTCCAACGTGTAATAGGATGGATTCTGATGCGGATTAAAGCATGCTTTGATTCTGCCATGAGTGCAAACATTTAGTTCAGTGGTGTTATAGATACACCGAGTCACTGTTCCCTTGCAGGTATAGTAAGAATGATAAAGCAAAGTCTGAGTTACTTTCAGTCCAGTTCGAGTAGAGGTAATGCAAGCAGTGCATGGAGGTAAAGCATAAGTCAGTTCAAAACCTCCAAAGAAGGCAACCAAAGCAAAGCAAAAGTAAAGATGCATGTTGATGTTGATTGGAGTTCTTCTGAATCCTCAGCTTGCTGATCTTGATCACGACGGTCTTTTATTCTTCGTCCCGTTTGCTAATGAAGCAATTTAACGGGTGCTGAGTGTTGATTGAAGATCCTCAGGTTGTCCAGTACACATCATTAACCAACTTATTAGCAATTTCAGTTGGCTTGTGAAGTCTAGCTAGTCAATGTAGTATCAAAGAGGTGTGTCAAATCACACGCAAATTGGATTCGTTGAAACAAAACTGTTGCTGCATGGAAAACAGCAATCCTCTTCGAAAGACTTGGCTACTGCAAAGCACTTGTGATGAAGTGTCTAAGCTGCTGGTTGCCGTCTCAGAGTAACTCGCAAGGGTGCATCAAGATGCTGTTCTGCTGTCCACTGCTCTGGTTCAGGATCAGCGGCGGGCTTGACTCTGCTGTGGTGGATCCAGGCGTCGATCTCGGCTACCTTTACTGCAGTTGGGGTAGACAGGATGACGGTGTACGGTCCCTTCCAATGGGGTTCCAACGGTGTCTTCTTCCAATCTTTGATCCACACCGAGGTACCAGGCTGATAGGGATGCAAGGGTTCCGTCAAGTTGATAGGCAACTGGTCTTGGATCCACGTATGGAGAGTCTGCAGAACAAAACTAAGAGCTAGGAGTTCTTGTCTGGTTACTTCTGAACCAATCTGGGCTAAACTTCCTTTGACTCCCTGCACTATTGGTGGGGGTTTACCATACAGAACTTCAAAAGGGGAAAATCCTGTCGACTTTACAGGGGCTGAGCGTATTCTGAGTAAAGCTATTGGGAGCACTTGGGGCCACTTCAAGTGTGTCTCCTGACAAAGCTTGGACATTTGGGCTTTTAGGGTACGATTCATTCGCTCAACTTTCCCTGAACTCTGGGGTCTGTATGCAGTGTGGAGTTTCCATTGTATCTGTAAAGCTTTTGCTAACTGTTGAGTAACCTGGGAGACAAATGAGGGTCCATTGTCTGACCCTATTACTGCTGGAATTCCGAACCTAGGGACAATCTCTCTCATTAAGACTTTGGTAACTTCTCGGGCTTTCTCAGTTCTGGTTGGGAAGGCTTCTACCCACCCAGAGAAAGTACAAACTAGTACTAATAGGTAATGGTATCCATTGGCTCTTGGCATTTCGGTAAAATCAACTTGGAGGTTGTGCATGGGGGTGACACCTCCTGACTGAACTCGGGGTGCCGTTATAAGGCCTTGCTTGGCATTATTTTTGGCACAGGTTAGACATTGACGTGCTACTGAGGCTGATATGGTTGTCATCAAAGGGATGTAGAAATGTGGTCTGAGTGCTTTTTCCATAGCACTCTTCCCATAGTGGGTGGCTTCGTGGAAAGCTTTGACAAAAGATGGTCCTAACAGTTCAGGAATTACTATTCGTCCAGGGGGTTGACTGCCCTCTTCTGGTGGCAGCTCAATCCATCCATCTTTCAGTACTCCATCTTCTTTGTTACAGTAGTAATCTAATTCTTTGGTGGTATATCGTGGTGTCCATAAATTCAGAGGTACTGGAAACAATGCTGCTTGCATTGGCATAGCTTGTGGGGCAATCTGTCCTGTCATAGCTGCTTGTCGTGCTGAGGCATCTGCAAATCTATTTCCTCGAGCAACTTCTCCTTTTCCTGCTTGATGTCCTCTGCAATGCATGACAGCTACACGTGTTGGGGCCCAAACTGCATCAAGTAGCATCAATATCTCGGGACCATACTTGACTGATTTTCCTCCGTATGTGATGAGTCCTCTTTCTTTATAGAGAGCTCCATGGGCATGCAAGGTAGTGAAGGCATATTTGGAATCTGTATATACATTTAGCACAAGTTTTTCTCCTAACAATAATGCTCTGGTGAGTGCTATCAATTCGGCTTTCTGGGCTGATGTGCCTGAGGCTAGAGCTGATGATTCAATTACTTCGTGTTGAGTGACGACTGCATATCCGGCACAGCGTCGTCCATCAAGGATGAGACTGCTCCCATCAACATAATAGATTTGGTCAGGATTGTCTATGGGCACATCTGTCAAGTCGGGTCGACTGGAGAACACAGTTTCCATGACTTCGATACAGTCATGTTCTGGGAGTTCTTCACTGATGGGTATCAAGGTGGCTGGGTTCAAGGCATGACTCACTTCTAGTTGTATCTGTGGGTTTTCACATAACTTGCTTTGGTACTTCAACATTCGGGAATTGGTGAGCCAATAATTTGCTTTCTGTTCCATAAGGGCAAGGACTGCATGTGGCACAGTGACTCGTATGTTCTGTCCTAGTGTGAGCTTGTCTGCTTCGCTCACTAGTAGCGCTGTAGCTGCAACTGCTCTCAAGCAAGGTGGCCATCCTTTGGCCACAGGGTCCAATTGTTTCGATAGGTATGCTACAGGTCGCTCCCAATTTCCCAATTTCTGAGTCAACATGCCTAAGGCATTTCCCTGTGCTTCATGTACAAACAAGTGGAAAGGTTTGTGGACATCTGGTAGTCCAAGTGCTGGTGATGACATCAATTCTTCCTTTAATTTCTGGAAGGCTGTATCCTGCTCAAGTCCCCACTCCAGTGGCGACTTCTCTTCTCCTTTTGTGGCTTCATACAGTGGTTTGGCAATTTGGGCAAAGTTGGGTATCCAGATTCGGCAATATCCGGCTGCTGCTCCCAGAAAGGCTCTGACTTGCTTTCTGGTTGTTGGAGTTGGAATTCTGCATACTGCTTCTTTTCTTTCTCTGCCTAATCTTCTGCTTCCTTGGGTAATACGAAAACCCAAGTATTTCACTTCTTTTTGGCATAGCTGTGCTTTTGCTCTGGAAACTTTGTATCCAGCTTCATCTAGTAACTGCAAGAGATCTTTGGTGGCTAGTATGCATTCACTTTCTGATATGGCAGCTATCAACAGATCATCCACGTATTGGAGAAGCACTCTCTTCCCCGGGGCTACTGGATAGCTTGAAAGGTCTTGATTCAGTGCAGCACTAAAGATGGTAGGCGAATTCTTGAATCCTTGGGGTAATCTTGTCCAGGTGAGTTGGCCCCCTCTTCCAGAGATGGGGTCCTGCCATTCAAATGCAAACAATATCTGACTTACAGGGGCTAATCTTATGCAAAAGAATGCATCTTTTAAATCCAGTACAGTGAAATGGGTAGCTTCAGCAGGTATCAGTCCTAGAAGAGTGTAAGGATTGGGTACAACTGGATGTATAGTTTCAACTGCATCATTTACTCTTCTTAAATCTTGTACTGGGCGGTAATCATCCGTCCCAGGTTTCTTTACTGGCAAAAGTGGAGTGTTCCATGGGGATTGACATACTTTTAGTAGGCCATACTCGAGCAATCTCTGTAGGTGGCGATGAATGCCTTCAATTGCAGCTCTTGGGAGAGGGTACTGTTTGACGTGCACTGGTGTAGCACTAGGCTTGAGGGTTACAATCACTGGAGCTATATGCTTGGCTAGGCCTGGGGGACTGCCTTCTGCCCATACTCCAGGTGGTGCATCGATGTTCTTTAAAGTTTGTTCAAAATAGGTGTCTTGGATGGAGTCATCAACGTAATACCTCCATTCTTCTTCTCGGGGCACTGTCAGCAGCATTACTCCTGCTGGTTTGGCTTGGGGATTTACTGTCATTTGCATTTCTCCTTGTTCAGAGAAGGATATTTGTGCTTGTAGCTTGGCTAACATATCTCGTCCCAGTAATGGCACTGGACATTCGGGCATGTAAAGGAATTGATGAGTTATTTGCTGTCCTCCTAGACTGCATATACGATTCTGAAGAAAAGATTTTGTAGCTTTGGCACCAGTTGCTCCTATAATGGTGACTGCTTTTGTAGAAAATGGGGCTATCTTTTTGTCTATTACTGAATGTTGTGCTCCAGTATCAACCATAAAGTCCATAATTTGGTCTCCTATTTGTATTCCGACCATAGGCTCCTGGAGACCTAAAGCAAACTTGGAGCCCGGTCTGTCCTAATCCACGTCATTCTCATCATGGATCGGTGTGGCCAATGCTTGAATGGCTCCTCCTCCTCTTTCTCGCTGGAATTGTTCTCGATTGGCTCCTCCTCGGTTTCGGGGATAGCCTCGTCTTTCTTCTCGCCACTGATGATTGCTGTCGTCATCTTGCTGGGCGTCTTCGAGTTGCGGGCACGTATCTCTCCAATGTCCTTCTTCTCTGCAGTAGGCGCATTGGTTCACGCCTAGCTTCTGGGTCCGGCCTCCGCCTTGACCCCGCCCTCTTCCTCTGCTCCGTCGATTAGGGACACCTCCCCTTTTCTGTTCAACTATGGCCGCAGCCAAAAAATCAGCTTTCTTCTTCATCTTTCTATCACATTCTCTCTGTCTTTCAGTATCACGATTCACATACACTTTATGAGCGACTTCCAGTAACTGTGTTGCATTCATGCCCGCAAACCCTTCTAACTTCTGTAATTTACGTCTAATGTCTGGTTGAGACTGGTTTACAAAAGCAGAATTCACCATACATAAACTTCCTGGTGCCTCGGGATCATAGGGGGTATACATCCTGTATTTATTTATTTATTTATTTATTTAACAGGTTTTCTATACCGCCTTTTCCTTAAATCAAAGCGGTTGTATGCTTCAGTTAGTCTTTCATAAAAATCTGCTGGGCTTTCATCTATACCTTGGATAACTCCTGCAACTTTGGAGAGGTTCATAGCTTTTTGGCCCTCCCTTTTCAGGCCTTGTAAAAAGCCTTGGCGAAAACGGGCTAGGGCTGTGGTTCCTTCTTCGGTATTTGGGTCCCAATGGGGGTCTTCATTCGGGAATTCTTTCTGAGCTGCTTCCCGATAGTCTATTCTGCTCAGTCCCTGCCCCGGAGCTACAGGGTTATCTGACATCCACTCAATAGCTGCTTTTCTAATTCGTGCTCGTTCCTCTGTCGTGAATAGGGTGGTCAGGAGCTGACGGCAATCTGGCCAGGTGGGTTGGTGAGTTTCCATAATAGTAGTTACTAATTCTGTCAGCTCCTGGGGCTTGCTAGTATAGGAGGCATAATGCGACCTCCAATTTAACAGATCGGTTGTTGAGAAGGGAATATACACATAAGTTAAGGGTCCCGCCACCACCTCTTCATTATCGTTCTTTATGGGCACTCCAGGGACTTGCCGTAAAGGCAGCACCTTGGCGGGAGCTGTCTTTTGGGATCTAAGGACTGTTTTCTTAACTATTTTCCCGGGGACTACTTTTGCTTTCTCAACAGGTTTCACTACTTTGGGTGTATCTTTTGCTGGCGCGCTGGCACTAGCAACCGCTTGTACACTATCATCTTCACTTTGGACATTCTCTTTTTCTTCCTCTTCTCCCTCTACTTCTGACTCGCTTTTTATGGCATCCTCGTCTTCAGCTGATTCCTCTCTCTGCCCTCCAGGAGGGGGATCAGGAGTTGGGTCCCGCTCCGGCCGTCTCTGGGGTTCTGGGGCCGGACGCCGGGCTACTCTTATCGGACCTGGGGTTAGGGGCTGTCTGGGAATTATTTCTGGGGAATCAGGATCTACCAGGATGGGCTTCTTTCTGGCTTTCTTATCCTGCTCTTTCACTTTGGGCTGTTCCGTTTTCTGTCTAGAATCTGTTTTAGCTAACATTATTCTTGCCTGTTCCTCATAACAGCGCTGCGCCCAGGGGGGCGGATCTTCACAAATACTTAACCAAGAATCTATATAGGGGTACTGATCGGGGTGCGCTATCCGCACTCTACGGTGTATTGACTGAATGATCTCTACATTAAACGTTCCCTCTCGGGGCCAGATGGGGTCTAGATCGGGCCACTCCCTAGTACACAAAATCTGCAAACGGGCTGCTGTCATTTTAATACCATAATCTCCTGAATATCCCTCTTTAAAATGTGCGATCATACATTCTAATGGAGTGTTTCTAGTAGACCCCGCCCCTCCCATTTCGATGTGTGCGCGCAACAACAGACAAAAGGGAAAAGGAGGGCGGACCGTGGGTAAGGGGTCCTCACGGCCCTAGAAACGTATAGGGAGTACAAATAACAAGACAAGACGACAATCGCTTCCCCCTTTTCGCGACCTGAACGCGGTCGCCCGGTCAGGAAACGCGCTACTCAGTGGTCCGCCTTCACTTGGTCCGTGCTGCCAGACCTCTCATTCACACTTCGTTCACACAATCATGCTAGCAACGTATCCCAGAATGCATTCGTTTCTATCTATTCTGACTAGTCTTTTTTCCCAATTATAATAAGGATGAGGGTTTCACCCGGCGAATTCCCATGCGGGGTTACTCGGCCCTTCCTTGAGAGGTGATCAAGCTCTCTTACCAATTCCCAATATCTCGAGATTACAAATTCCAAATTCCAAGTTCCAATGGCAGTACTGCTCTTTCTATTTCTGTCTAGACACCAAATCAAAACTATACTCACCGGATCCGGTCCTCAAACTTCCCAAGCAGGCGCATGAGTTGGACCTCGGACTCCCCTCACTCAGGTTTGAGGCGTTGGCTCCAACCGGGCCCGGCACCCGCCGAGGTCCGACCAGCTCCCTCCGATACAAGGGACCGGTGGCGCCAGGGAGCAGCCCTCGTCGGAAGGGCGCGATCCCGGCAGGACCAAGCCTATAGAGGCGGAAAGTCGTGGTATATTGCCCTATATACACTTTGATTCCACAACTTCCCGGCTAACGCACCAAGAATATGTAGCAGCAAAGCGCAGACAAACCAATGATACCAGGAGTCTGTTCAGAAGGTCCAAATCATTTATTTGTGCACAAGTCTCGAACCAGTCAATTTCAAAATGGCTGAGCAAAGTTTTCAAGCATTACAACAACTTTTATAGACTTCTGTTCCATTCTAGGTATAGAAAAACATTTCATTGGTCCCGGTACTCTCCCGTACCTCCCGTACCCCTTCCATTGGTCCCGGTACTGATAAGTTTATCCAATTATGTCCCTTCAGTGGGCATGGCACCTGCATACCCCCCTTCTAGTCCCAATTACAATGGTCAGTTCATCAACTTGTTACTTTCACACTCTCAAGGCCATAGAGCCAATTTGTGCATGCAGGGGAGCAGGGCTCTGCAACTCATCTGTCAGCACTCCCAATTATATTCCTTGCAGATGTACGTTTTCTTATCAGTAACTTTTAAACACATTTTTCAGTATTTTTCCATCTCTCAGTTTTGCTTACCTAAGTTAGTTTAGTTCTCTTACAGAGTTCTATCCTACAATAGCAGCATATTGGGGGATGTGCAATTCCTATGTGCCTCTCCACAGGCTTCATTTACAGGTCAAGCTAGCCATGCTGGCCTGCTTATGTCAGACACCGTGGATCACAGGCCTTCACCTGCCACACTGCCATGAAGAGAGAGAGAGAACAACCTTCCATAGTGTACAGCAATCCAGAGAAAAGAGGATGAGAAGAGGAGGAAGAGGCCCACCAGCTTAGAGGATCCCATCCTAGACCAGAGGCAAGAGTACAAAGGTTCCCCTAGCCTACAGCATACAGCCAGCAGAAACTTCCTCCCCCCCCCCTCCCCCTAGAGTACAGTGACCAGTCACAGGAAAGGAGAAGTGCACCAAGGAACCCTGGGAGAGAAAGAGGTCTGACATCAGAAGAACAAGAAGGCCTCCCTCTCCTCCAGAGAGGAAGAATGACATCAGCAACCTTATATGGAACTGCAAAGAAGAAGAGCAGGATAAGTGACAGGCAGGTGGAAACCAGAGTCTGCCATAGAAGAATACAAAGAACATGTGCTGAAGAAACAGAAGCTCTGTGGGCCGATGCACTATGAAGCAGAAGCTCATGTTGCTGGGAGGGGCTGAACTAAAGCAAGATAAGGAGCCCGTCACTCTCCCTCCTAGAGAGGAAAAAGGCAGAAGAGTAAGTTAGAGAGCCAGAAAGCAGGAAAAGCTGGGATAAAAGAAGAAGGTTTAACCCAGCAGAAGAAAGACAGACAAGTGAAAGAAGGGAACAGTCAGGACCGCAATCTCGGTGAAGTCCCATAAAATAAAAAGTACTGCAGATCTAGTGAAAGGCTGCCAAAATACTCAGAGAAGGAGCAAACAGCTTGAAGGTAAGCACTGAGTGTGCTGCTGATGGAAGAAGTAACAGAGAGCCCTGGGATAGCACAGTCTGGGAATCCAGTTTGTGACGAGAAAGTTAAGCTCCATCTCTCCTTCTTTGTCCCCATCCCCAACTACTAATATGCACCACTTCCAAACTAAAGTTCATTCCCTTTAAGCGACATTTCCAAACTGTCCGCCTCCCTTAGCGCCAACCCCCCCTGAGCCCAATTTGTCCCTCCCCCTTCCACAAGGGGTTTCCTTCATACTTGGATCACCTTTCACATTATTTCTTCAGTTGAACTGCAGAAGACTCTGTCATTATCTTGCAAAACCAATTGCCCCTCAGACCCTATCCTCTCTGCTTGGCTTTCTGAACCCTCTTGTTCTCCTACCTTTAATTCTCTCTATATTCAACAACAGTCTGCTTTCTGAAATTTTTTGCTCCCACGGGAAGCATGCTTTTGTCAGGCCTATCCTGAAGAACTCCTCCCTCTGTCCCAGCCCACTATCATCCAATTTCCACTCTTCCATTTCTTTCAAAGGTTCTTGAAAAATTAGTCTTTTTTTCAAATCTCCGCTCATCTAGATTCCACACATGCACTACACCCCTGCCAATCTAGATTTCATAAAGGCCATAGCACTAAAACTATTCTTCTCTCTTTCCTAAATGAAATCCACCACTCTCACGACTGGGGTAAGATCTCTTTGGCTGTCTCTCTGGATCTTTCTGCAGCATTTGATTTGGTTGATCACGTCACCCTTCTCACCCATTTGTATGACCTTGGGATTCACGGCACTGTTCATCATTGGTTTCACTCTTGCCTCTGTCAATGCTCTTTTTCTGTTTCGGTTACCTCTTCCTCTTCTCCCTCCTTTCCCTTATCCTGTGGTGTACCCCAGGGTTCTGTCCTTGTACCCCTTTCTTCAATATTTTCTTAATTCCCCTCAATCTGCTCATTCAGCAGCACCGGATCTCTGCATATTATTATGCAGATGATATCATTCTTCTCTATCACACGAATCCTTAAGCCCCTGATCTGTTTCCCTTGAACACCTGTTTTTCTTGTGCCTCGACCTAGCTTATGCAAAATTTTCTTCATGAAGAGATCGAGTAGTACACATTCCATTTCATTCTTGATCATCTCCAAGTTCCCTTGGTTCATGCTTCGTACATTCCATGCCCCAATATGTAAAACATCTTTGCAGCTTCTGACTCTGATTTAATGTGCAGCTACATCAGCAGTCAGATGTCCTGAGGGCTTTGATCCAACCACATCATGCATGCTGGCTTTATTCTGAGAAGTCTTCAGTTCATCCCCAGTAGCCAGTTGAGTGCCTTCTGACCTGGGGGTCTCATCTTCTGGCACCACAGTGCAATTTGTTTTGTTGTGACTATCCATTGGGTTTTTGTGGCAAGATAGATTGCCAGGCCTTTCTTCCACGCAGATAATTCTAGTGTTGTTGCCATTGTCACAGAATTGTGATCCTTCGCCACCAACACCGTCACATTCTACTGCTGCCCAGATGGGTGGTTTGCAGCTTGTCGTGCTGTGAAGGCTTGTGTGCATCAGTGATGCTGAGAGCTAAGCTATTAGTAGCTTAACTACTGGCAGGATCTCCCAAGATGGACACGTCTCAGCTGAGGTGCCAGATTAAGACAAACCACCCATCTGGGCAACAGCAGAATGGGACGGTGCCAAGTGAATACTGAGAGGAAAAAATTGACGGCTGAGCTGATCCTTTATAAAATCAGTTGCAGATAAATAGTAATGTTTTCTCAAATTGTAGTGAACTGCATTTGTTTGTATTGCTTATACTGTGTTTTTCTAAGAATTTAGTGCTTTTATTCCTATTCCCTATTAACCTAGCTCACCTCAACAAACAAATACAATTTTGTTGAGCACCCGAGTTCAGGCTTGTGATTCCCACTACCACTCCCCTCCCTTGCAATAACCTTATCTGTTTCTTCCAGCACCAGTCCCTCACCCCATCCTCCAGAGAAAATGTTTGGGAGCATAAATTGTAACCTCATGAAGAAGTGATGTCTTTTTGTGCCCCGTCCTGTGGGAGGGTTGGTGCCCTGTGGTCCAAACTCGGCACTGGTGACACAAGGGGAATCCGGGATACTAACCCTGCCCATGCCCATGCCCATACTAACTCTACCTTACAACTTTAGCAAGTAGATCTAAAATTGTCTCAAAATATAATTAGTGACGGAGGAGAACGTCTATTTCTGGGAAAACCAACTGCTTTACTAAACTAGTTAAGCAAATGGCTTATACTGTGAACATGCAAGCCGAGACCATGAGATACACCATGAACAAGGCTGCATATGAAAGTTTAATTTAGACTTCTTATTTGTCTTTTGAAAAATGATCTGACAGAAAAGATAAGTAGCCCTTTGTACCCAGCACTCAATTTAAAACTGCCTTTTCATCTTTCATCAGATTTTTTATTTGTATATACTGTAAACAGTTCAATCAGAGTGAAATGTGGCATAAAGAATTCCAGAGCTGAATGTTTATGCCTCTGAGTGGCTGATGAAAATCATTGTTGTGAAATTTCACAGAAGCAATTTAACTATTTTCTTGTTTTGCTTTGTTTTTGCAAACCTTTTTCAAAGACGGACACGGCTGAGGGGAGATATGATAGAAGTCTATAAATTAATGAACGGAGTGGAACGAGTAAACGTAGATCGATTGTTTACCTTATCAGAATATAGAAAGACTAGGGGTCATGCAATGAAGCTACAGGGTAAACTATTTAAGACTAATAAAAGAAAATATTTTTTCACTCAACGTGTAATCAAACTCTGGAATTTGTTACCGGAGGATGTAGTAAAGGCTGTTAGTGTAGCTGGGTTTAAAAAAGGTTTGGACAAGTTCCTGGAGGAAAGGTCCATAAACCATTATTAAGAAGTGACCAAAGATATGTTTCTTTATCTTACAACATTCCCTCACCTTTGTTTTCTGTTCTTTGCAACGGCATCTTGTATTTTTCTAGACTGCAGTCACACCAGTTCAGCACATATTTATCACAACCATTCTTCTATATGCAGGGGCGGCCCAAGGGGGGTGCGGGGCCAGGTGCGGAGACTCGGTGTGGGGCCTCATTTGCATAAGGGGCCTCATTTGCATAAATATTTGCATAATGTTAACATATACTAACTTTTAGTAAACGTGCCTCTTAATGAGTGTATGGATAAAGAAAGACTAAAAGATTTCTACATTACTATAATCCAGTGCCAACTGCCAGACACATTAGGAACTACTACAAACGCTGCCCATTTAGAACCCATAGCAAACCCGCCGTATCCTAACAGCACTAACAGGACTCACAAAGCACCATACTCTACCAATCAAAAGGCAACACTGCAAATATTAAACCAGTACATTTCAGAGAACAACAATACATGACCTACTGGGGAAAGAGAACAAGTGGCAATGTCAAATAGGAATTATATAAACAGAACACCTCAGCTCAGTTACACATGCAGAACATAGACCATCACCAAACAAGTAATCACAATTTAGAAACAGGAAGACAATAATTAAACTGGGAATCCCAAAAGCCAAACTTGGAATGTACAACACTGTAGAAATAAAACTATACATTAATTTGCTCTTGTACTAAACAAAGCGCAGACGTTAATGATGCACATTTACCAGAGCTGACATATTCCAATTAATAAATTCAAAATAAAGAGATATTTTTCTACCTTTTGTGCATTTTTTTCAGCTGCAATTGCTCCAGCCACCTTCTTCTGGTTTCTTCGTGTCTTCTGCTAACTCTCCATCGTCTGCTGTCCATTTGTCCTTTCTTCTCTCTTCTAGTTTCTTTCCATTTTCTCTCTACATCTGCTTTAACATACTAATCTTTCTCCTTTTGCTCTTTCCTCATTCCTATTTCATCCACTCAAATTTTACCCCTCCATCCTCAATCCCCACTTACTCTCCCAATACCCGGCCAATTGTAGATTTTTTATCCCTCCCACACAAAATATTTTTCCCTTCTCCATTTTACTCTTCCAGCCCCATCCCATTCTAATCCTCCCCAACATCAGCTCCCTTCTAGTTCCAGCCTCACCCAGCATCCATTCCCTTCTAGTCCCTGCATCAGCCCATTTCCAGTCCTAGCCACCCATCAGCCCATTTCCAGTCCTAGCAACCCCCAACCCAATACCAGTCCTAGCCCCCCCATCAACCCACTTCCAGTCCTAACCCCCTATCACCCCATTTTCAGTTTAAGCCCCCCCTATAACCCATTACAAGTCCTAACCCCCTATCAGCCCACTTCCAGTCCTAACCCCATCAACCCATTTCCAGTCAGCCCCCCATAGCCCATTGCCCGTCCTAACCCCCCTCCCCCATCAGCCCACAGCCTATTACCAGTCCTAACCCCATCAGCCCACCGCAAGTGCGAACCCCTCCCCATCAGCCCAAGTCCTGTCCTAGCCCCCCCATAGCCCATTATCAGTCCTAACCCCCCATAGCCCATTACCAGACAGCCCCCATCAGCCCACAGCCCATTACCAGTCTTAACCCCCCCATAGCCCATTACCAGTTCTAACCCCCCCCAACAGCCCACAGCCCATTACCAGTCCTAACCCCATCAGCCCACCTCAAGTCTTAACCCCTCCCCATCACCCCATTTCCTGTCCTAGCCCCCCCATAGCCCATTATCAGTCCTAACCCCCCCATAGCCCATTACGTCCTAACCCCCCATCAGCCCACAGCCCATTACCAGTCTTAAACCCATCAGCCCACCTCCAGTCTTAAGCCCCCCAGCCCATTTCCAGTCCTAGCCCCCACCATAGCCCATTACCAGACAGCCCCCATCAGCCCACAGCCCATTACAAGTCTTAACCCCCCCCATAGCCCATTACCAGTTCTAACCCCCCCCACAGCCCACAGCCCATTACCAGTCCTAACCCCATCAGCCCACCTCCAGTCTTAAGCCCCCCAGCCCATTTCCAGTCCTAGCCCCCTCCATAGCCCATTACCAGACAGCCCCCATCAGCCCACAGCCCATTACCAGTCTTAACCCCCCCATAGCCCATTACCAGTTCTAACCCCCCCCCCCAACAGCCCACAGCCCATTACCAGTCCTAACCCCATCAGCCCACCTCCAATCTTAACCCCCCCAGCCCATTACCAGTCCTAACCCCCCCTCATCAGCTCAAGTAAAATTAAATTAAATTAACAAAAAAAACCCGCTGGCTGCTACCGCTGCCGCCGCGGCAGAATGGACTGTCCCGCGGGGCCCCCTCTGCCCGGCTGAATCCCTCCCTCCCTCCCTCCGTGACGGCTGAGCCCCTCCATACCGGCTTTGAGAGTCGCGAAGGGAGAGTGTCTCCCTCGCGTCTCTGTTAAGCCCACAGGAGGGGCTCAGCCGTCACGGAGGGAGGGAGGGAGGGATTCAGCCGGGCAGAGGGGGCCCCGCGGGACAGTCCATTCTGCTGCTGCCGCGGCGGCAGCGGTAGCAGCCAGCGTTTTTTTTTTAAATTAAATTTTGAAAAAAGCAGAATGTTCTTTGCGCGGGGCCCCCTGAAACATGGGGCCCTGTGCAAAAAACATTGTTCAATGGACGGGCCGGCCCTGTCTATATGGGACGAATTGCAGAGCACAGCAGAGTATTTAAGTGGAAGCCTTATTCCACATTTCAGCAGGAATAACGTGGACGTTTCCGGGAAACACTTAAAACATACACGGGCTTTTCCTGAATACGCTTTATACATCTCCACGACTGACTATGTCCCCGTTCCACCCCTTCTGGGCACGTTCTGAGATCCCCATGCTAGCACCATGTACATGTATGATAGCAGTGTTTCAGAATACAGTTGGGATGTTTAAGGCATATACAGGTCCCTGTTGCACATACAAACCCTTTATTCATGTTCTGGAATGACCCCATTAAGTACAGCTGTCCTTGCCATATTTTTGTATGCACCAATATCACATCCTGCTTGGCAGACATGCAGAGGTGCAGTGCACATGGTGCTGGTCCTATACAAAAAACCCCCCAAACCAACAGAAAACAACCAACCAACCTACCAAAAAAACAAATATTGACTGGGTGCTCATAAGATCTTTCATGTGCTATCATATACTCACATATGCTCTGGAATCTGCAGAGTTGCACATCTGTGTACTAAGGATGCAGGTTACTCAGTTTAAGGCTGAGTTGGCCAAGTTTAGAGGACTCTTTCCCCTACCCACGGTCTACAAAATCTAACTCTGCTGCATCCATGAATGTGATGCAGATGGATTATTATGACTTCAGGAAAGCTAAAAGAGGTAAGTCAGTGATATAGCCCAGTCTTCCCTTAGTTGGGGGGTTAAACAATTTATAAGCTGGTGCCTGTTACTTTAAAAGTGGGGACACTGCAAAAACACAACATAGCTGTGCACCCAGCTAAAACAAAGGATCCTTCTGGATAGGGGAGCCATTGGCCCAAGGACTAAACTGGACTAAGGCACAAGTCAGAAGTGCAAGAGACCGCAAATGCAAGACACTACTTACTTCAGGCACAAACTGCCAACAGGATATGAAAAACAGTTGTTGTTGTTAAGTGCCTTTGAGTCGGTGTCGACTCATGGCAATCCTCTAGATAATTGTCCTAAATTGTGTTCGGTCTTCAGTCAAGTGGCTCATTGTTGACAGACTGGCATCCATAGCTGCTGTTATTGTATTGATCCATCTCATTGCTGGCCTTCCTCTTTTGCGTTGACCTTCTACCTTGCCAAACATGTCTTTCTCTAATGATCTCTCTCTTTGCATGATGTGTCTAAAGTATGAAAGTTGAAGTCTTGTCATCTGAGCTTCTATCTAAACAAAGCTTAGGTTTGATCTCCTCTAGTACTGACTGGTTTGTTCTTCAGGCAGTCCATGATATACACAGTATTCGTCACCAGCACCGTAATTCAAAGTCATCAATTTTCTTCCTGTCTATCTTTTTCACTGTCCAATTTTCACATCCATATGACTTTATTAAAAATGCCATGGCTTGAACAAGTCGAATCTGTATGGAGAGAGACATCTGTGCTCTTGAGAATCTTGTCTAGGTCCTTCATAGCCATTCTGCCAAGAGCAATACGTTGTCTGATTTTTTGACTGCTTGTTGCTTCTTTATTGATAGTTGATCCAAGTAGGTTAATGTTGTCCACGATTTCAATTTCTTCTCCATCAACAATGAACTTATTGATTTTGTCAGTTGTCAGGATCTTTGTCTTCTTTACATTAAGGTACAAGCCCATTTTAAGACTATGTTCCTTAACCCTGAGAATCCAAAAGTCATAAACCTATCAAAATCAAATGGTAATCCATATCACAAAGATTCTGACCTAAAGCCCTCACTAGTATTTTTTCGCTAATGTTTATTTGTCAGAGCTGGTCGTCCAAGTGTACAGAATTAATCTATACACCACTGCGACCTCTCCCTTTTATTTTTTATAAATTTTGAAGTAAAAAACTTCACACTTAGCTTTGCTGAATTTTGTAGACAAGTTATTCAGACTTGAAATTTCATCACCAGAAAACAGAAACGGCAATGACCTTTAACCTTTCCCGGCGTTCGCGGCTTCACAGAAACAGCCGCCAGCATGAAGGAAAAGGCTCTTCATGCTGGTGGCTGTGCAGAGGGAGCTGGGGCCTCGCGCAGGATTTCCTGGCTCCCTCTGAAGCCCCTTAGACAGCTGCGGGGCTGTTCAGAGGAGGAGGGGGGGCTAGGACTGGATGGGCTGTGATGGTGAGAGGGGGGCTATGACTGCAAATGGGCTGTGATTGGGGGGAAATCTGGACTGGAAATAGGCTATGATGGGTGGGACTTGGACTGGAAATGGGCTGATGAAGAGCTGGAATAGGACTGGAAGTGGGCTGACGAGGGGGCCCATAGGCAGATTATGTACCACCACACAACCCACCCTCTGGGGCTCAGGGTGGGAAACAGGATCACCCACCAATAGATCCACAGTCTACCTCCCTGCAATGGTAGCAGTAGAGGGGACCATCAACCACAGTCCTGCTGGGGAACAGACAGAGCAGTACATATCCATAACGCAATAGCAGACAGACGGCAGGCCTGGAAATGCTCAGCTACCCCCCACCATTATCTGACATTCTCCAGCAGCAAGCCTCCAGCCCCTGCACGGTGTTCCAGCAAGACACATACTAGCTGCAGACAGTCTGCCAGCTAGTCCATAGTGCATGGTCCTGGAGGAGATGCATGTACCCAGAACGGGGATGTCAGCATACACACCAAGCAGATAAGTCAGTGATTGGACCCCAAAAGAAAACCCATAAATATCACATGAGAGAAATGCTATATAGCACTATGGGGGAACCTAGCCATGCCATGGTCACTGCCCAATCAGGGTGAGAGTGACCTCCCAGCAGGACATGCTATGGCCACCCTATCCGTGCAGGTGGTGGCCAGGCACTACAATGTCCGAGCCATTGCCCTATGCCGTGTGCAGATGCATCCAGGCCAGGCCACCCTATCCAGGCTATTCCCACAGTACCTTGCTCCTCATTATGCACATTGGCAGGCCAATACTGGCAACAGTGCTAGCAGTGTGGGCTGTGGAGGGTGTTGGCAGCCACCACACACTGGATAGACAGACACACACTCCCCACACCTATGCCAGCATTGTGCAACTATAGAGGTGTTGAGCAGCCCAGGCCACCACACCAGTCCTGGGCACAGTGCAGGCATGGCTATGGTACGCAATACTGTAGGAGTCACTCCCCAGGTTGGTGAACACTGTCAGACACAATACCTGTAGCACACTCCACAGACATCAGAAAGGTTGCTATGATGCAGCTCACTCAGGTAATTGTACCTAACCTAGGAATTGCTATCTGCCAATAATCATAGCAACCTTTTGATAGATGTGTTCCATATTCCCCGGTTTAGGATGGCATTACTAAGGTATGCAAGTGCTAGTATTGGGAGATGCATGCAGAGCCCAAAGTCCTGCCTCTCCAGGAGGCTTTGGATAATGGGGCCTGTGGGTGCGGGTTTGTCTGCCCCTGTTGGCTGCTGCTTTACGGCAGAGGTTCCCAACTCCAGTCCTGCGGTGCCAAACACTGTTCGGGTTTTCATGCTGTCCCTCATGAGCTTCTCAAGCTGCTAAGAGGGAAGGAACAGCTGAGCTGCCGACAAAGATGTTTGCTTGAGGAAGCGGTGTTAAATAGACGTTACTGTTGGTTAACTATTTGAGCTGAAAGCACTGTCTCATTATCCCCTGAAGAACCTCATTAAATTGAGTGAAACGCAAATTACAACGTTGCTGAAGAGGCGTCGGGATGAAGATTCATGGGTGAAATATCATCAAGATTTAAGAAGTTAAGTGCTGGTCTCATGTTAAAATATATTATAATGGAAGTTTGATACGCACAAAGGGAGAGGGTATATAAATTTAAAAAGAGCCGGAACAAGTCATTGATGCTATCAGGCTGTGCTGATGAAGTTCTTTTCAATCCAGCTATTATCAGCCGAACTGTCTGAGACAAGTTCCGTGCATTTATAAGATATTCTAATTTGAAACCCTCCTAGTCTCTACTGTGAAAGTCTGTTTGTTTGGAGTAATTTTTTGGAACACTACTGTCCCTCATGAATATGCATGAGATACATCTGCATACCATGGGGGTGGCGCATAGAAATGCAGCACAAGCATCTTTATCAGAGGCAGCATGGAACCGGAATGGTGTTTGGCTCTCCAGGACTGCATTTGGGTGACTCTGCTTTAGGTAATGTGCATGTTTATGGTGTCTGTGCTCTGTAGGGTAAAATGTAGGTGTCTTGGGCATGTTTACGTCATCTGCAATAAAGGTGCTGTCTGTATTAGCACGTTGTAGTAGTGGGTAAAATGTGGGGACTGGGTTGGCAGGAACCACAGCTGGGACTTGAACCTGTGACCCTCTGCTTCTGACTACACTGGTTTTGTGCACTGCACCACCTTGTTGCCACAGAGTCAGTACGTTCCTTGGTGACACCATGACTGTTCATCAGACAGGGCCCATCTGTTGCAGTACACGACACCCACCTACACAGGGCTAGGCCAGGGTCTGCTCTGGGCAGCTGCCACTGCCCCCTCCACCACCAGTATCCCTCAGCCACCATGCTGACATGCCCTTCTGCTGGTGGTGCTGGTGGTGCGCAGTCTCAGGCCATCCAGAGTGCAGGTAGGCGGCTGCCTATGATGCGGGTTCTGGGGTAGGGATGCCTGCATAGACGTCCACGCTCCCCCCCAGCCCCGCCTGCCAATGTTCCGTGCCCTTGGGGGTAGCTGTTGGGTACTCTCCCCTGTGATACTGTGGGAAATACACTCGTGCCCATGTTGGCCCTTCAGCAGTTGCTGTCTGGCTGCTCTGCTGTTTCAGCATTCGTATGGGCCACCTAGGCATCACCCTAGTCCGCACTGTGGCCCAGCTCCACCACAGAATGTGCCGCCTGCGGCCCTCTGTATCCCCTTCTCCAGCATCTGTCCAGTTGCAGTTCCGACATGCCCGCCCTGATGTTGCGGGACATGTACACGCCATAGGAACCCTGTCCGATGGTGGGGGAAACCCTGAGCAGCGCTATTTCACTGTGGGCTCATTCACCTTGTATGGGGACGGAGTATAGACCCTTCCATGATTTATATCTTTTCTATGGAGCTTACTCGGGGGGGGGGGGGGGGGGGTTGTTGTTTCTCGTTGCTACCACTATTGGCCAGCTTGGTTATGGATTTTTTCCAGTTTGTTGGGGTCATTTTCAGTGTTTATGTGCCCTTTTGTTCTGTGCACATGTATCACACTTATCACTTTTTTTAGGTTTCCCTGCCTGGGCTGTACATTGCTGACACTGAAATGGTTTGAATCCCCTGTAATGTGCATTTAACGGCAGGTTTTCAATCGCGTTTGAATTCAGCTCTTCAGATCAGCGCGTTAGTGTGAAGGGAGCCTCTCCCTGCCCACTCTCCGCCCACTGACCCCTTCTTTCCACCCTCTCTCCACCTTCTGCGGTGTTTTACCGCGCCGCGGGGCTTTACAATCGTTAATGTTGGTTAACGCACGTTATGTAATGTTAACGATCGTAAGCGTATCATAATGCGCGTTATGATGTGCTTACGATCGTTAACGTTACATAACGCGCGTTATGTACCGTTACTGCAGTTTAGTAAACATAGCCCTATGTTACACAGTCAAAAGCCTTGCTGTAGTCAATAAAACAAAAATAGATATCCTTTTGGTATTCTTTAGTCTATTCAAGGATCCATCTCACATCCATGATGATGTCTCTCGATCCTCACCCTTTCCTGAACTCTGCTTGCACTTCAGATTGTTTTCGTTCCAGGTATGGTTGTAGTCTCTGCTGAATAATCTTGAGTAGAATCTTGCTGGCATTTGTGATCAGAGTGATTGTGTGATAATTTCCACAGTGAATTGGATCACCTTTCTTTAGTATTGGTATGAACACAGATTTTTTCCAGTTAGTTGGCCATGATGTCTTCCAAATTTCCTGGCAGAGCCTTGCAAGTATGCTAACAGCTGCATCAGATTGCTGTACTGCTTCTAAGGGAATGCCATCAATGCCTGATGCTTTGTTCTTTGATAAGGCTTTCAATGCTGCTTCAACTTCTTCATAAGGTACAGGTTGAAAATGCTGTTGGTCCACTTGATTTTTATCATATAAAAACTCTGTATATTCTTCCCACATTTTCTTGATCTTCTCAGCATAATTCAACATAGATCCTTGAGCATCTTGTAACATTGCAATTTGAGGCTGGAATTTTTTCTTTAACTCTCGCAGCTTTAGGAAAGTCAATCTTGTTCTTCCTCTTATAGTTTCTGATTCTATTTCCTTGCATGCATCATTGTAGTACTTCTCCTTGTCTTGTCTTGCTGCACGTTGGAAATGTCTTTCGAGTTCTGTGATTGCCTCTCTTTGTTCTCTGGCTTGAGCTTCTCTGCATTTCTGGGCAATTTTCAGAGTTTTTCGGTCATCCATTTTGGCTGTTTTTGCTTTTTTACCTTTTATAGAGATTTCTCACTTTCTTCCAACACAACCTTCTTGATGTCATCTCATAACTTTTCTGGAGCTCTGTCATTTATATCTAAAGCAGCAAATCGATTTTGCAGGCAGTCTTTAAATTCCAGTGATATATGCTCAAGATCACATTTTGCTACATTCATGAGTGGCTTGCTCTTTTTCAACTTTAGCTTGAGTTTGCCTACTAGTAGTTTGAGATCTGTACCACAGTTAGCTCCAGATTTTGTCGTTGTTGATGTTATGGAGTTTTTCCAGCATTGACTTCCACAGATGTAGTCAATTTGATTTTTGTACAATCCATTGGGTGAAGTCTATGTGTACAGTCGCCACTTGTGTTTCTGGAAGAAGGTGTTCAAGATGAATAGGTCGTTGGTCTTGCAGAATTCTAAAAGTCTTGCTCCAGCTTCATTTCTATTGCCAAGTCCATATTTTCCAACCATTTTGCCTTCTTCTTTGTTGCCAACCTTTGTGTTCCAGTCACCGATGACTATCAGAATATCATGTTTGCATGTTCTATCAATTTTAGCTTGTACTTGTTCATAGAACTCATCAATTTCATCCTCTTCTGCAGCTGTTGTTGGGGCATATACTTGAATTATAGTTGTGTTGATAGGCATTCCTCGTAGATGAATAAAAATTAAGCGTTCACTGATTACATTGTATTTCATTACATTTCTTGCCAATTTCTTAATTATAAATGCAGCATCATTTCTTCTTTGTCTTTCATTTCGAGCATAGTAGACCATGTGATCATCAGATGCAAAGTGCCCGTTGCCAGTCCATTCAGTTTTAGATCAAGTTGTACACATTCCATTTCATTCTTGACTACCTCTAACTTACTTTGGTTCATGCTATGCATGTTCCATGTCCCAATATATAAGACATTGTTGCAGCTTCTGACTCTCATTTCATATGCAGCTACATCAGCAGTCAGACGTCCCAAGGGCTTTGATCCAACCACATCATAAATGCTGGCTTTACTCTGAAAAGTCTTCAGCTCCTCCCCAGTAGCCAGTTGAGTGCCTTCCGACCTAGGGGTCTCATCTTCCAGCACTATAATGCAATCTGTTTTGTTGTGACTATCCATTGGGTTTTCATGACAAGATACGAAAGTAGATTGTCAGGCTTTTCATCCATGCAGTTTAAGTTTAGTGTTGTTGCCATTGTCACAGAAATGTGATCCTCCGCTGCCAATTCTGTTGCTGCCCAGATGGATCAAAAGTCTATTGGGCCTCAGTATCTCCAAGGTAGTCTTCTATTTCTCCTTTTCCTCAATACTCCTCATACTGGCAGATCTCATAGGATACTTGATCTTCCTTTTCTCTTCTGTAAATTAGCCCTGTAGGGGAGAGGCTACCACAATTCTCAATCATTGTTTCTTCTTCTCTCCTCTTCTCAGTGTTTACAGCTCTGGATTACAAATATCTAAATTTATTTATTTAGGGGTCATTCTGTGCCATGAACAGCAGGGATGTACATCCCCACAGTTTGTCCCTCTGCCTCTGCCGGCGTTAAGGTTCCCCGTACGAAGAGTGCTGTTGTACGAGGAGCCTTAGACAGGGGTGGGAGGTGGTGGTCCAGAGGTGGAGTGAGGGCAGGGCAGGGCAGAGGTGGGCAGTGACCCACGATGTACAGGGCTGATTCCGAGGTTGGCCCTGTATGTCCAGGGCCTTCAATGTGGACAGGGGGCTTATTCCACCTCAAAGATGCATTAGGTCCCCCTGGATGGCAAGGGATCACAGTGCGAGACCAGGAGGAGCAGGTGAGGGGTGCAGGGGGTTCCCTGCAGCCTGACCCAGGCCTTGGAAGGCCAAATCGAGGGTTGGACTGCGGGAAAAGTGATGTATTTGTTGGGTCAGAGATTGCGGCTCCTGAAGACTATTCCTCCACTCCGTATGTATATATCTATATCTATTTATAGATATATAGATAAATATATAGAGTGGAGGAGTAGCCTAGTGGCAGGGCCATACCGATGGTGAAAAGCGCCCTATGTGATTTGCACATCGGGCGCGTGCCCCTCCTCCCTCACCTCCATCTAGCCACTTTATGGGGGTGGGAGAGAAGAGGTGCGCACCCGATGTGCTACTCACCGGCACACTAAGCAGGTCTGGACCCTCCCGTAGAGACCAGACCTGCTTAATGTGCCAGCAAGAAGACTTAAGGGGCGCATTTCGGCTCTCTGCTGCTGCTAAAGTGATGGTGGCAGGTAACAGCAGAGAGCCGAAATGCGCCCCTGAAGTCTTTGCGCCCTGTGCGGCCGCACCGCTCACACAGGGCTCAGTACGGTCCTGCCTAGTGGTTAGAGCAACAGCCTAGTACCCAAGAGATCAGGGTTGGACATACACACACACACACACACACACACACACACACACACAAACACTAACCCATTAATGCTTCAAGTTCAGTTCCCTATAGATACACCCGCCAACCACTCTCATACCACATGCATGTGCACAAACATGTACTTGCTTCCTCCACAGTATACATAATCACATTGACAAACACACACAACCCACCTCCGAACCACAGATGTATGCATGGACATACCCTATTATACACACACACATTATTCACCATCCCTGCACAACTCCCCACACCGGCACTATGCTTACACTCCCCTACTACACTCACACACACACTGTCTCAAGATAGGCACGAATGTATACACGTTATCACTGATAGAGGTACCACATACAGCCCCATTTTCACTGTTGCCCTATCGAGACATATTTTACCATGTCTCTTTGTATCCAGTCCCCGCTCAGACATGCATGAGTTTGCAAATGGAGGCAGGGAAAACATGCAGGGCTCGATATTCAAAGGCATTTACATGGTAAATGCTGCTATTCCCAGGTGCTGCCACTACACTCCCTGATGCTAAGCGGTTAGTATTGGGGCAGAGTAGAGGTGACTCCTATCGCTAACTTGGCAGCGGCGATACTGAGTTACTGCCCATGTAGTGATAAGCGGTGAAAGTTAGTCGCAGGTAACCCTGGCCTAACTTTTGCCACATTAGCTAACCAGGTAGCGGCTCAATATCACTACTGCTCATTGAACCTCACTGCAATCCGGTGAACCCAGATATTTAATGGCCCAGCTCTGAATATCATGCCCACTGTTTTTTCACACTATAAATGTGCACTTTTCAACCTGTTCAAATTAATGTGCAATAACTGCAAAACTTTATCACACTTTAGTAAACAGGCGCCTTAGTAGCAATATTCATGATATCCTTCTTCCTGTTTTCAAATAAATTGTATATCTAAAAAGGATATTGAGGGAATAGATCATTAAATGAAGGAAATAATGTATTCAATGGCTAAAAGCAGCAGGAATTACATACAATCCATTCAAACTCCAGGTACACAAATATTCAGAGTTATACAACATGGCTGTGGCACTCTTTTTGAATTCAGAATGTAAATATTTGTAGGTCTCATTGAATTTCACTGTGCATGCTTTTTGGGCTCACTTCTAAATTTTATAAAATAAAAGCTTAGGGCCTGATTTAAAAAAAATGGATGTGGTCATTGCCAATGCCAACTGCATGTCTTTTTTTAAATATTGCCCCTATACTCATCATTTTATGTATAAACTGTACCATAGAGAGCTATATGCATAAAAGTTCAGCCAGGAAGAGGGATTAAGAGTGGATTGGGAGCTGTACCAGTTATCTGGATAGCATCAAAATTCATCTGCTTTCCCGATAACTTAGATGAAGGCACATTTTAGAAAAGTTGTTTAGGTGAAATCTGGGACATCTATGCCAAAGCATCTGAAATTCTGTCGGAGAAGCAGCAGTGAAGATGGACGTGTGTATCCCACCTAAAATTGCCATATCTCCACCCTAAAAAATAAAAGTGTCTGTCACTATATAGAGCAGGATGGGAATGTGCAGAATAAGGGGCTAGATTTGTGCAAGATATAGTCATTTATGGTACTGCCCACATATTGTCAACGCCGGTATTTTGGGATGTGCACATGTATATGGTACCACATACACACCCCGGCTTGCCATTTTAAAAACAGAGACATGCAGAGGCACAGTAACAGACAAAAAGGCCTGGCTATGTACCTACAATGTTTTTTTGAATTGACAAAAACCTTTGAGGGAATGAGAGGGTATTCTCTTCTTTGTACTGTTGATAGCCAGCAGAAATGAGCACTTCCCAAAGATCATTCATGCCCAGGAGCAGCTATAGATATGGATGTGTCTGCCACTGGTTTTAAACATTCGGAATTTGGATGCACAGATGTATCTTTTGTGGAAAGCCCCAGACATAACTCTGAAATACCCCCGTGCAACATGAATGTGATCATCTTTATCTTTTGATGGACCGCTTTGGCCAAAGCATACAAGTGGTGTACAATACAAAGGACTGCAGGAAATTGAAAGAAGGAAAGGAACACCATTATTAAATAGGACAGCAAGGAGAGTGAGAGAGAGAGCTAAATGGGAGAGGAGTCTCAAATTATGGTCACACGATGCAAGGTTCCACATTAGGAACCACCACCCAGGAAAAAGATTTAGGTGTCATTGTGGATAACATGTTAAAATCCTCTGCCCAGTGTGCAGCGGTGGCCAAGAGAGCAAATAGAATGCTAGGTATCATAAGGAAAGGAATGGAAAATAAAACAAAGGATATTATAATGCTTCTGTATCGTTCCATGGTGCGACCACACCTTGAATATTGTGTGCAATTCTGGTTGCCGTATCTTAAAAAGGATATAGCGTTATTAGAAAAGGCTCAGAGAAGAGCCACCAAAATGGTAAAGGGGATGGAAGGATACCCCTGTGAAGAAAGGCTAAAAAGGTTAGGGCTCTTTAACCTGGAAAAGAGACGGCTGAGGGGAGATATGATAGAAGTCTATAAATTAATGAATGGAGTGGAACAGGTAAACGTAGATCGATTGTTTACGTTATCAGAATATAGAAAGACTAGAGGACATGCAATGCAATTAAGAATATAGAAAGACTAGAGGACATGCCTGCAATTAAGACAAATAAGAGAAAATATTTTTTCACTCAATGTGTAATCAAACTCTGGAATTTGTTACCGGAGGATGTAGTAAAGGCTGTTAGTGTAGCTGGGTTTAAAAAAGGTTTGGACAAGTTCCTGGAGGAAAGGTCCATAAACCATTATTAAAAAGAAACCCAGGATATCAATGCTTGACCCAATACAAGCATTGTGGAACCTGTGTCTTTTGAGGAAACTGCTCGGTACGTATGACCTAGATTGGCCACTGTTAGAAACAGGATACTGGGCTTGATGGACCTTGGTCTGACCCAGTATGGCATATCTTATGTTCTTGTGTTCTTAAGGGGGTAGAGGGAAAGGCAGACAGAAGGGAATAAGGGAGAGAGGAGGGAAGGAATGAGTGGATTATGATGACAGACTGGTGGTATTAAAAGCTAAACTGAAGAGGTGGGTTTTTAATGCGGCCTTAAACTTATTAAAGGAAGGTTCAGAACAAAGGGTGAGAGGAAGGGAATTCCATAGGGAGGGATCCAGAAAAAAGAAGGCCGAGTGACGTGTGCGTTCAAGTGTGCCTTAGAAACAGAAGGGAGGGCCAGGCGGTAAGTATAGATGGAGTGCAGGAGATGAGAGGGGTGTGGAAGTAAAGGAGTTCAGCAAGGTATTGCAGGATGGAGGTATGAATAATTCTGGGCACAAATGTGCGGATTTTGTAATGAATTTGGAAAGAAACCGGCAGCTAGTGAAGGCGGAAAAGGAGTGGTGTGACATGATCAAAATGGGAGGAGAAGGTTAGGAGGCATGCAGCTGTATTTTGGAGAAATTGAAGTCTGTGAAGATGGTATTGGGGGAGGCCAGCTAGGATAACATTGCAATAATCGAGTCTCAAGATGACAAGGGATAGGAGCAGAGCAATCAAAGCAGCAGGGGAGAGGAATGGACGAACTGAACGAATCTGACAAAGGTGATAAAAGGACCAATGAGAAATGAAGGAGATGTGTTCTGAAAATGAGAGGAGTCAATAATCATTCCAACATATCTGAAGGAGGAAACCAGGGGTACGCCAGACACATGCACATTCTGGGCATTTTAAACTGGCTCTTGGGAGATGGATGTGATTAGGATGTCCAAATACCCGTTTCAGACATCCAAATCATGAATAGGGCTTCTAAAATGACCCCCATAAGTTAAGCCAGAAAAAAAGCAGGACTAATTCATAAATTGAAGTACTGTAGATACCACAGAGCAGTACAGTTCATATTCAGCACTATTACTTTAATTTATTTTATGGATAATAGGCTTGATGGACCCTTGGTCTGACCCAGTATGGCATATCTTATGTTCTTATAGACCGCACATCTGGCAAAGCTGATCTAAGTGGTGAGCAACCAAACATAGACAGTAAAACAACATGAGGCAATCAATATATAACCCCTGCTACAGCATGCATATCAACCTCATTATATATTTTATTTATTGTTTTATTGGTTTTTATATACCGTGCTATTTCACATTCATTGCGGTTTACAGAGAACAGAACAGAACTTACATAGAACAAGTAGATAACATATTAACATATTAACTTACATGGAACAATCATATGAGCAATTAAACAGAGTAAATAGAACAGGTTTGGAGCAGTAAACCTATATAACTTAGGAGGGTATAACTTGGACCATAACAGGAAAACTATATACAATGTAACTATATATAGTTCAGATGCATGACCATTTAAAGAAAGATGCATAAACCCCAAAAACAACAATAAATTCCAGCTGCATTCCTTCATGACCCAAAGGCACATCTAAAAGAAATGTACCTCTAACTGCTGACTACTACTACTACCAGTTATCTTTTGTATAGCACTACAAGAGCAGAGATGTCTCTCTGCACATGAAAATTTGACTTGTCCAAGTCATGGCATTTTCAGTAACATCTTATGGATGTGAATGTTGGACAGTGAAAAAGACAGATAGGAAGAAAATTGATGCCTTTGAATTATGGTGCTAGCGATGAATACTGTGTATAGCATGGGCTGTCCAAAGAACAAACCAGTCAGTACTAGAGGAGATCAAACCAAAGCTTTCTTTAGACGCTCAGATGACAAGACTTCGACTTTCATACTTTGGGCACATCATGTGAAGAGAGAGATCATTAGAGAAAGACATCATGCTTGACAAGGTAGAAGGTCAATGCAAGAGAAGAAGGACAGCAATGAGAAGGATCGATAACAATAACATCAGCTATGGGTGCCACTCTATCAACAATGAGCCACCTGACTGAAGACTGAACACAGTTTAGGACAACTATCCAGAGGGTCGCCATGAGTTGACATTGACTCAATGGCATTTAACAACAACAACAACAAGGCATACGCAGCACCGTACATACCATATACACATGGGAGACAGTCCCTGCTCAACAGAGCTTATAATCTATGCAAGACAGAAACATAGGGAGGGGACTTGAGAATTACACTCTGCTTTCAAAACTTTCCATAACACTTTCTGGATTATTAGTGCAGCTACCAAAAGGCAGTCATAGGAATCTTTGAAAGCCTTGTTTTGCATATTGAAGAATTGGCTAGCAAGTGTGAGTTAGAATAATGTAACACATGGCTTGGGGTATAGGGCAACATATTGTCCCTAAAATAGCATAGTAAACGCTCATGATAAGCCTTAAACACCAGGCAACAGACCTAAGACTGAAGGCAAAATGACACAGGAAGCTGGTGGAGTGAACACAATGCTGGCATCATTCCAATGCAAGGCCACAGTGCATAAAAAGGCAAGCAGCCACAATTTGAACCAGCTGAAGAGCATGCCATCTATACTGGCGATCCTGGAGACCGCATTTTAGCCAGTTACCAGGTCTACTAATTAGCTAAAATGTTTTAAATATTCTCCCTCATATTTATTTAGTGTAATTATCAAATAAGGTTTCAGGCTTGTTAAAATATAAAAGAAATCCATCAAGAAAAATGATTGCAACAAACTTTGCATCAAAAAATGTTATGCTTTGCTGGGATATTTTCCATAAAGAAATGAGGAGGGCAGACGATTGTAATACTTCCTGAGAATTCCATCCCAGTGATATCCTATATTGAGTTTGACATGCACTTTTGCCTTTTAAACTTATGAACTATAGCTTCCCCGAGGCTATGAAGCCTCATTTAAGCTTTTCTTTTGTTCTTTTTATGTACCCCAGCCATGCAGTTAAAATGCATCAATTTCTGTGGATGTGAAGTTTGCTACCAAATATTTAAAGTGAAAGAAACATCTCTTGAATTGTTTGTATCTGTGGGCTTGCATAATGATGAATTTCAAATAATCTAGCACAGAGTGTAACACTTGAATAAAATGTCTATTGTATCCAAAAGCAGAACAACTAAGCACAATATAGAGTACTTCTGGAGGTAACAAGGTCTGTTACTGAAAAGATCCCCAAAGTGAATTCACTTATTAGCCATAATGACTCAGTTACATATCATTGTTTATAAATGTTCGCTAGAAAATAGCAGAGATGTTGTAATCCTTATCTTCATTTATACCTCTGAAATAAAATCCATGCAAAAATTCAACAAGGGGCTCAACCAATGGCAAATTAATAGTTTCATGAACATATTTAGGTCCATATTTGAAAGCACATATGCAGTTGATGGCAACAACAGTCACATATATGTGGGGATTTTTTTTTAAATTCTCTGTGGTTGAATCAATAATTTGGGAAATATAAATTGTTATACACCCAAAATTACCTGTTTGAAAAGGAGACAGAATTTGGGGGTGTTCTGAATACCTAGACATCTAGGAGGATATTCAAAGCGATTAATGCAGTTAGCAAACCTGCTAACCATGTTAATTGTGCTGACTCAGATAATTCAGCGGTACTAATACAGAATATCCATAGGTGCTGCTGCTGCTGCAATCCCCGATGCTAACTGGCTAGAATCAGGGGCAGCACCCGGTGATATTCAGCCGCTGCCAGGTTATCCCTAAGCAGCAAAAGTTAGGAACAGTGACAGCTGGTCTAAGTTTCACTGCAGAATCTAACCGGACAGCTGAAAATCACAGCTGCCCGGTTATCTTCTGTGCTATCTGGCTGACCTAGATATTCATCGCCAATGGCCGGATATGGTTCTTGTGTTGAATGTCCGGGTCTAGGACTAGCTAACTGTCACTGCTGAATATTAGGCCCCTAACATGTAAGTATCAGCATTGACATTCAGCCATTAAATGTATAAAATAGATGGCCAAGCGGGCCACAGAAATAGTAGGATGTTTCAACATATATGGATAATTTCTAAATATACTGGGCCCGATATTCAAAAGGATTTATATAGTTTGCAAGAAGGGAAAATTAGAAGGGGACATGTTTGAGCAGCTCCTAGTATCCCAGTTCCACTGCGAGAAAGTGCTTCATTTGGCTTGTAGCCATTTGCTATAGGACATGTAGCCATTTGCTATAGGACATGTGGGAGAAGAAAAATATGCATGCAAATTACACAGTTCTATCGGCCAGGGCTATATAAGCAAGTCATACTTCACTGTCAGTCCCTTCATACTGTTCTGCCCCTGTAGCTTGTGTGTGCATGTTTACCTTAATTTTGTATTTTTCTGACTTACATTAGCCTTTAAGCTAATGCAAATTGCTTCTTTCATGGGTTATGTAGTCTTCACTCTTATAGGTTGAATGTGGGATTTTAGAAGGGACATCAAGGAGGAATCTGGGACATCCAGAGCAGAACGTTTAAAAATCCGGGCAGGAAATAATACTTGCGCAATGATAGTGCATTATGCACTATCCCCTGGAAGACTTACATTCATGAAGCAAGTCCTTTTTTTCACCTTATTCGTGGTTAAGCGCAGGTATAGACATGGACATCTTACCAACCTGGGCCAGACATACTTGTGCCATTCTGAAATCACACTATGATGTACATTTCCCGTGCTCTACTCAAGCCATGCCTCTACCATGCCCCCATGCTACATGGACGTTCTTGCACTGGAGACTTCTAAAATGGATCCAGGGAAGTCTCCATGCTTTACATACTGTATCTAAATTTTTAGATGTCCAATTCACACATAGGGCTTCTAGAATAACCCTCTTAATGTTACATGAATCCCATTCCCTCCAGTCTTTGATACCTTCCCGGCTTCATGTCTTAAACCAAAGTATAACCTTTGATCCTATTGGTCATTTCCAGAGACTCCATTTTTCATGGGTAATCTATTGCTCCCCTCTGTCTATGGAAAAATAAATTTCCCATCTTGGGATCAGAAAGAAAGCCTCTCTACTGTTTTCCTTTCCTTTCTACCTCTGGAAATCATTTTGTCTTTTCACCAGTTAACTCAAATATCCATTCTTCCAGTTTCTTAATTCAATAATCCATCCCTTCAGCAATTGTTCAACTGAAGTAGTTGTGAAAAGACTCATCATGCTTGAAGTAAACCAGAATCAGTGTAGCACTCTTTGTTTCAACCATCTATAGCATGTTCCTTGTTTGCTTATTAATAATAAGCAGAAATTAATAAAGCGAGTCTTTTGTTATAAATGTTGAGCTGGTTTGGCTTGCTGTGTAGTAGTGCACCACATATGTGCTATGTGAATAGCACAACAACATGTTGGAGGAAACGCCTTTTGAGTAGGTCACCGTGGATTTGATAGGACTTTTGGAGATGACCACCAGAGACAACTGGTACATTCTTGTCATCCTTGATTATTATCTGGAAGGTTTACAGTGCCTTGTGAAAGTATTCATCCCCTGGGTTTTTGTCCTGTTTTGTCACATTACATACAACCTGCAATGAAAATGGAGGTTCATTTGGATGTTAGGTAATGGACCTAACAATATATTCCAAATTGGGGAAGTGAAATAACAATAACATATCTTGTATATATAAAAAAACAAGTAAAAACTGAAAAGTTGTGAGTGCATATGTATTCATCCCTTTTGCTATGAAATACTTAAATAAGATCTGGTCCAACCAGAAGTCACATAATTAGTTGATTAGAGTCTACCTGTGTGCAATCAGTGTCACCTGATCTGTCACCCGATGCCTGTATAAATATACGTGTTCTGAAAGGCCCCTGACTCTGCAACACCACTAAGCAAGCAACATGAAGACCAAGGAGCACTCCAAATACATCAGAGACAAAATTGTGGAGAAGTATAGATCAGAGTTGCATTATAAAAAAATATCCCAAATTCTGAATATCCACAGAGCACCATAAAATCCATTATAACAAAATAGAAAGAATATGGCACCTTGACAAGAGAATGCTGCCCACCAAAATTCACAGACCAGGAAAGGAAGGCATTAATCAGAAATGCTACAAAGACACCAAGGATAACACTGAAGAAGCTGCAAAGATCCACAGCGGAGATGGGAGTATCTGTCCATAGGACCACTTTAAGCCATACACTCCACAGAGTGGGGCTTTATGGAAGAGTAGCCAGAAAAAAGCTATTGCTTAAAGAAAGAAATAAGAAAACATGTTTGGAGTTTGCACAACAGCATGGGGAGGACCCCCCCAAACACATAGAAGAAGGTTCTCTGGTCAGATGAGAAGAAAACGGAACTTTTTAAGCATCATGGGAAATACCATGTGTGGCACAAACCCAACACTTCCCATCACCCCGAGAACACCATTCTCACAGTGAAACATGGTGGTGGCAGCATCATGCTGTGGGGATGTTTTTCATTGGTAGGGACAGGAAAACTGGTCAGGATTGAAGGAACGATGGATGGCAATAAATACAGGGCAATTCTTGAGAAAAAAGCCTGTTTCAGTCTGCAAGAGATTTGAGACCGGGACGAAGGATCACCTTCCAGCAGGACAATGACCCTAAACATACTGCTAAAGCTGGTTTAAAGGAAAACATTTAAATGTCTTGGAATGGCCTAGTCAAAGTCCATACCTCAATCCAATTGAGAATCTGTGGCATTACTTGAAGATTGCTGTACACCAATGCACCCCATCTAACTTGAAGGAGTTGGAGCAGTTTTGTCTTAAGGAATGGGTGAAAATTCCAGTGGCTAGATATGCTAAGCTAATAGAGACATACCCCAAGAGACTTGCAGCTGTAATTGCAGCAAAAGGTGGCTCTATAATGTATTGACTTTGGGGGGTGAATACATATGCACACTCCTGCTTTCAGGTTTTTTTTGTCTTAATTATTGTTTGTGTCACAATAAAAGATATTTTGCACCTTCAAAGTCAAAAGTATGTTGTGTATATCACATGGTATTAACCCCCAAAACTTCATTTTAATTCCAAGTTGTAATATGACATAACAGGACAAATACAGAGGGGATGAATTCTTTTGCAATGCACTGTACATTTGTGTAATATGAAGACTACAACAGTGGCAGTTGACTTGCTCAAGGAGGTATTAACAGACCAGGAGGCCCCATTTTTGCCATGGGTAGTACAACAAGTTTATACATTGTTGAAGATGAAAACTTCATACTTCAGTGTATCATCCACTCTCAAATAAATGTTGAGAAAGTTTGTCACCGAGAATAGCAAGAACTGGGATTCCTTGCTCCTCTATGTACTGTTTGCCTTCTGAGAGCTTCTGCAGAGCTCAGTGGATTTCTCCCCATTTGAGTTGCTTTATGGAGACCCAGGGGAAAGTTTGGAGGAGAAGCAAAACTTGGGACAGAACCTGGTGGATTCTGTGCTTCTGCTGCAAGAATGACTGGAGAAAGCTGGAGAAGCTGTCAGGCTGTGTCTTGAAAAAGCTCAAGCTACACAAGCCTGTGAATATAATTACTGTATGGTCCCATGGGTCTTCCAACCAGGACATCATGTACTGGTGCTATCACCTACATCAGATGGCAAGATAATTTATCTCTGGCAAGGCCCTAACAAGGTCATCAAAAATGTGGGGCCTTGTCATCTCTCATTGTATTTGTCCCTAAGCCAGATAGAAGTCTCCCTTTCTGCACTGGCAAGTCTACCTGCAGATATGGAAGATAGAATCCATTGTATGAGTGCCCATTCCCCAGCCAAAGAAACAGGTGAGAACCTTTTTAGGAACTGTTGGTTATTAGTGATGCTTCATCCCACAGTTTGTAGAAAAGACAGAACCATTAATCCGCATTCTGCAGTAGAGGACACCAGTCAAGATTTCCTGTTTGGAAGAGTTATAGAATGCCTTCTAAGGGTTAAAAGAAGCTCTTTGCTCGGAACCAGTTCTGATGAGTGCTGACTACATCAGTGTTTCATAGTACCTATGGACACCTCAGATTTAGGCCTGGGAGCAGTTCTGGCCAAGGAGAAGAATGGTCAGAAACACCCAGTTACCTTTATAAGTCAGAAACTGCTCCCTCAGTGGAAGGCATACACAGTGATTGAGAAAGAGACACTGGTGATACAATGGGCACCGGAGGAGTTCTGATATTACCTGCTGGGGTGTAGGTTTACCCTGATAGTGTACCACACATAGCAATCACTTAGAGCAGTAAGCTTCACAGAGTGACAATTCATCGCTGGCAAAGGCATCAGTGAGGAAGCCCTTTAAAGCCTTTCAGCATCTGTGTGTGTGCACATGTGTGCGTTCAAGGCCTGCTGCATACCACCCCCAAGTCGAAGTAGATGGGATGTGGCAGGCCTTGAGCTCATGCATGTCTGCAGATACTCCAACCCTCACCAACATGGTTTCTAAGAGCATCATAACACAGGAGCATGTTTGGTCTTACTTCTCAATGAAATCAGTTTATTGATTCAGAAAAAGTAGCTATTGTTAGGGAAAAAGTTCATTTTGTTTTGTTGGGGGTTTTCTTTTTTTATCATCATAATGTTTTTTTAATAGTGTGCTCTATTGCACAATAGGGAACACTATTGCACAATATTGTGCACTGTTCGTAATGCATGACTAGTGCATACTATTGCACAATAGTACACCATGTTGCGCAATAGGACTCACTTTTGCTGCTTTCGTTTCAAAACAAAAATACATTCCTATATATCACTAGATTTAACAGCTGCATTTGACACAATTGACTATGAGATTCTTCTTTCCTAGCTTGTAGATAGCATAGTTACTTACTTGTAATGTGAGTTCTTTGTATACAGTAGGGGTGTGCAGCCAAACTCTAGATGCTGTCCATTGACAGTGCCTGTTCCTGGCTCTCCCCAAGCTCAGAGAAGTCCTTTGGTTCCTGTCTTGCCATTTTGCTCTGATCTCCTTCAGTCAATGTGAAAGCAGGTGAGCACAGTGTTAAGGCATTCAGAGCGGCAACAAAAGCAGGAACAGTGATGAATGGAAGGAGATGTGAGGCAGCTGGATCTCATCCGATGCTGTAGGTTGCATGGAGTGGTGAAGAAGATGCAAGTCAGCCAGTGGTGAGTCTGTGCAGATACTGCATGCAGGTATTAGTTGCATGTGAGGGGATGGCGGGCATATGAGTGTGGCTGCATACCCCTGCTGTATATGGAGAACTCCTGTTACAGACAAACAACTATGCTTTCTCCAGATACAAGCAGGGGTTATGCAGGCACACTCCAGGTGAGTCCAGAGCTGAGGGCTGCTGAAAAGGCCCAGGTGAGAACTGGGAGGCGAAGCCTTTAGGCAAAGAGGTTGCGCAGAACAGCCTGGTCAAAGGCAAGGTCCATGACTGAAGAGCGATCCAAGCTGTAGTGCTTTGTGAAAGTATGTACAGAAGTCCATGAAGTGGCTTTGCAGATGTTTTGAGGAGGGATGGCATCCAAATTTGCAATCATAGCTGCTGTAGCATGAAGATGGTGGAGTCCCACCCATCCAGGTGTGTTTTGACCCACCTGAAGGTAACAGAAAGAAATACAGTCTGCAATCCAGGAGGAGATGGTTTGTTTAGATGTAGATCTCCCTAGATTGTTAGGGTTAAAGGTGACAAAAAGTTGGGAAGACTAACGAAGCTGTTTGGTAGCTTGCAGATAGTACAGTAAAGCTCGTCTGCAATCCAAAGTATGTAGTGCTTGTTCAGGTGAATCCAGTTGTGCCACTGAAAAGAAGGCAGGAAGCACTATAGATTGATTGAGGTGAAAACTGGAGACAATCTTTGCAAGAAATTTAGGATGCGTACATAACAGAACTGAACAGAACATGAAAGAACTGAGTATATAGAGGATAATGTATGAGAGCCTGGAGCTCACTGACATGTCTTGCAGAGGTGATGGCGACTAGAAAAATTGTTTTCCAAGTGAGATACTTCAATGAAGCAGACTCCAGGAGCTCAAAAGGAGACTGCATGAGCACTGAGAGAACTTCATTGAGATCACATGCTTGAGCAGGAGGCTTCAAAGGAGATTTAGTGTTCATTAGACCCTTCATGAAGCGAAAGACTAAGGGATGCCATCTTCATGATGATGGGTTGCAACAATGGCAGAGAGATGATAATGAACTAACGAAGTCTGTAGCCCAGAGTCAGACAGGTGAAGAAGATAAGTGAGAACATGACTGAGGGGACATGAGATGGGGTCCAAAACCCTGTGACGAAGCCCAATGAGAGAAATGAGTCCATTTAGAATTATAGGAGCACTGCGCTGAAAGGCATCAAGACACCTAGAGTATAGCTTGGACTTCAACTGGCGTGGAATGGAGAGGATCAGCTAGCTGGTCAACTTTCAAGCAGCTAGGGTGAATGATTGAAGGTTGGGATGGTGGAGATGACCTTCCTGCTGCATTAGGAGGAAGGGATGAAGTGGAAGAGGCTAGGGACCATGTTGCGCCATGGGGAGGACATGCGGGTACTACATCCTTCTGGGTCATCAAGGGGCAATGAGGATTACAGTCTCTCTGTCTGCACGAACTTTGAGTAGTGTCCAAGAAATGAGTGAGAATGGTGGAAAAGCATAGAGGAGGCGATCTGCCGAAAAGATAAGGAAGGCATCCGCTGCCCATCTGTCCCAGCTGGGATAAAGGGAACAGCAGAACGGACACTTGGTGTTGTCGTCTGATGCACAGAGATCCACTTCGGGCATCTCCCAGGCCTGGAAGATGAGAAAGAGGATCATGGGGTCCAGAATCCACTTGTGAGGCTCGAGGTGTCGACTGAGGGAGTCCGCCAGGGTTGGCCCTAACATGATGCCACCTAAGGCACTCGCCTCAGGCAACAGTTTGAAGGGGGCAGCACTCGGACAGCAGCAGTGCTCTGGCTCTGTTTTAATTTTAGATTTTCCCTTTTCTGCCCTGCCTCTGCCTTTCTGTGCGGGGAAGGAACTGTTTTATAAAATTTGTTTCTGGGAGAAGTTTCTGCTGAGTGATGGAAATATTCTCAGTCCTGTAATAGCAGAGTCATTCAAGTATTCTGAGTATGGGAGAGCTGCTTGTCCTCCTCATCTTCCGCGTAGGACTGGAAACTTGATGAACTTCTATGTTCCAAAGAGTTGATCTGGGTAGAAGGCTAAACTCTGGTAAGAGGGATTTCTAGCTAGTGCTGCTGAATATTTCCTCAGAGCGTCACAGCACTGTCTGGAGAGTGCTGGCGTGGTCCATCGGTGGGGCGAGGGCAGTCTCAGGTGTTATCAGTCTGCTAAGTGGATAACAAACCACATATAAAGTTAGGCCCCCAGATTGCAGGCCTGACTTTATGTGGTTGGTTATTTGGATAGTGGCCGATTATTGCAACAGTCTCAATAGCTGAAAGCTGATATTCAGCGAATGCTGCTATATGGATCCTTTTGCTGAATTTCACCCACACAGCTGTGGGCTCACTATCGGTCCGTCTGATTCAAATGTGGTCATTCCTTCTCTGGCCTGATGCTGAAGTCTCAAGGAAAATGGCTTACCCCAGGTGCTAAGCAATCCATCATAAAGATTAGTTTCTCCTCTCTCCAAGAAAGATTGGAGAGAGGAGAAAAAACCCTGCAAGTGATCAGGCTGATTCGTCCAGCAGCGGCACTCCGGCTCTGGCAGACGAATCAGCTTGATCGCGATGTTCTGGCAAGCAATCTCGCTGATTCATCTGGTGGCGGTACTTCGGCTGTTTTCATTTTAGATTTTGTGCCTCTGGCCTGCCTCTGCCTTCCTACCACTTTTTTTTCTTGCTCAAGCATCCTTGAGAAAAAAAAAAGCGCCAGGAATGCAGTGGCAGGCCAGAGGCGACAAAATCTAAAATAAACCAAGCCGGAGTGCCACCGCCAGATGAATCAGCCAGATCGCCTGCAGAAACATCCTAGCGGCAGTGCAGGAAGAGAGGAGCAGGTGGAAGGAGGGGGGACAGGAGGACAAGTGCTGTACAATGGGGGAAGGCAGGGGGGGACAAATGCTGGACAACCGGGGGAGACAGGAGGACAAATGCTGGAGAACAGGGGAGGGGGGTAGGAAGACAAATGCTGGAGGGGGCAAGTAGGGAGACAAATGTTGGATGGGAGAAATAGGGAGACATGCTGGACAATGGGGGAGGGAGACAGGAGGACAAATGCTGGACAACAGGGGAGGGGGGCAGGAAGACAAATGCTGGAGGGAGGAAGCAGGGAGACAAATGCTGGATTGGGGGGGGGAAGCACGAAGACAAATTCTGGACTAGGGCCAGTACTACCCAGTAAGCTGGGTAAGCGTGCCAGGTGATGCCAATGTCATGAGGGTGTTATCGCTAGCTACCCACTCCCCATTCAGTGTGGCCTGCGGAGTGCAGGTGGCCTAAGGGAGAGTCTGCCCACAGGACACGCTGCTCTTGCAAGCGGAAGGCTGTGACTGGCAATTGTGGCCTCTCATGGCCTTCTGCTCCACTAGGCCGCTAGCACTCCGCAGGTCATCCTGCATGGGGGGTGGGGATGAGCAACCAGCAACAGTGCCATCCTGCTGCGGGCAGACTCTATTTCTCTGGGCCGCAGTCACGGCTTGCACAGACCCTGTCTGTAAGACATACTGCTCCCGCAGGCAGAAGGGTGTGTGAGGCAATGATCATGGCCCGGAGAAGCAGAGCCTGCCCACGGAATCAGCATGCCCTGCAGGCAGGGGCTGTGCAAGCCAATTGTGCCCTGCCGTTCTGGGCTTGGATCATGGTCTGCACAGTCCCTGCTCGTGGGACATGCTGCTTCGTGGGTAGGCTCTGCCTCTTGTACATAAATGGGGAGGGGCATTGGGAAGGAGGAGTGGAAATGAGGGGGCATTGGGAGGTGGACATGAATGGGCACAGGGAGTCAGAAGGGAGATGCTGAGTGAGGGGGAGGGGGATATGGAGGCAGCGGGGATAAGATTGAGGTGGGGGGCTTGGTAGATACTGGATATGGAAATGGGTATAGGGAGAAGCACAGAAGAGTGATGGAGTGGTGATGTTGGCCAGAGGGTTATAGGGAGACTATTGGAAAATGCTGGACTTGTGGAGGGGGAGACAAAGGGAAGATGCCATACACTGGGTAATAAGGAGAGAAGGAAATGCAGGGCATTGGGGTAAAAGGGATAGAGAGGAGAGAAGATGGACATGGGGTAAATAGACTGAGAAAGACAAAGTGATGCTGGACATGTAATAGGAAGGGATGGCATGGTATGGAGATGGGATAGATGCTGGTTGCAGGGGGGATAGGAAAGGAGATGACAGACATGGAAAGAGAGAGAGGAGGTACTGGATAGAGGGAAATGCCAGAGAGAGAGAGACACTGGATGGGTGATGAGAAATGTTAGACATGGAGAGTGAACAAAAGACTAGGGAATAATGGACCAGGGAAGAAGAGCTGGGGAATGGAAGGACTGGGATGAAGGTTGAAAAGAGGTAGGTAGATGGTGTAAAAAGAGGGAGATTGAGAACTGGATAGTAAGGAGTAGTGAAATCTGGGTGGCCAGAGAGAGAGAGAGAAATAAATGGAAGAAAGGTGGAAAGAAAAAAAATCAATATCCAAGATGGAAGGAAGTGAAGAAAACAAAAGGAGAGACAAGAAATGGCAGATGGAGTAGAGACCGTAGAAAGAGAGCTAAGAGAAGACAGAAGAAAGCAGAAGCCTCAGATCGAGACCAGGATGAACAGAGTATAAAATGGTCAGACAACAAAGGTAGAAAAAATAATTTTATTTTCAAATGAGTGACTGGACTTTGCACTATTTTTATATTTTACACAGTACAGGTAAATGTGTCTCTTTTATTTCTCTGGTATTGCACAGCATGCAGAGTCTGGCTTCTTGGGCTTTCAGTTTAATTTTTGTCTACATATTTTTATTTTTACTTTGCGAGGGTCTATGTTCTGAGTGTGTGACTGAGGCCAGGCATTCTGTTAACATGGAGTTTGTACGAAAGGACCTGTACTGTAGTAATTTGACTTGTTTAGCTTTTCAATAGGTGTATGGATGTTCTAGGGCCCGCTACAGTATTTATAGTACTGCTTTTATCTGGGTAGGCCCCTTGTTGTGTGAGTTTTGGAAGTTTATGCTGGTTTGATATGGTTGATTTGGCCTTGTAGATCATCCGTGACTTTTGTAGGGTTTTGTATTAGTTCACAATATGCCTGGTACTGGAGAATGTTTATGTTAGTGAAATGATCAGAATCAGAATGTGTTTTAATATATTGAATTCTGTGGGTGAATGTCCTACCTCTGCTCTCCACCCATTGTCCAGGGAGAGGTTTCTGTGGATGCAGAATATATATTCAAAAAGAAAGAGAACTATAATGCAGTTTATAACAAAATAAAATGAGTTCTAATTTTATAATTTGGTATTATAAACTGCGCTATGATTCTCACTTTTTCTTTTAGTTCCTTGAGCATCTTCTATTTCCTGTTTTTTCAGAGGGGTGGGAAGTGCTGTGTTGGGGCGCCAAGTCACTCATGTTATGTGAAAGTGGGAGATGCTGCATGGTGCTGTTGAGTCCCTCTTTTTTGGCATATTTAGCAATATGTTTCCTAAGCTTTGTGCTGGTATGAACATAAGAACATAAGAAATGCCATACTGGGTCAGACCAAGGTCCATCAAGCCCAGTATCCTGTTTCCAACCCTGGCCAATCCAGGTCACAAGTACCTGGTAGGTTCCCAAAAAGGTGCACAGGTTCCACAATGCCTCTCTTGAGACAAGCAGTGTATTTCTTGTGTCCTCTTTAATAATAGTATGCACTTTTCCTCCAGCAACTTGTCCAAACCTTTAATAAAACCCAGCTACACTAGCAGCTTTTACTATGATCCTCGGGTAACTAATTCCAGAGTTTGATTACACGGGGCCATAGACTAACTGCAAGGAGGCAGTTTTCCTTGCCTATCTTTATGGCACATTTTGCTAACTGAGCAGCATCCAATATCGTTGCTGCTCGGTTAGCACCATTCTCCAGCCCAGAATGTCCCCAACATGCCCTGATGCTAACTTGATAGCATCGGGGCATGTAGGGGACTTAGGAGGGGATATCCAATGGCACTAACCATATAAGTGCCGTTTAATAGTCCTAACTAAGGCATCTACATGGTTTACTGCGCTGTAAACCGTGTAGATGCCTTTTGAAAATCGTGCCCTTGGTTCCTAAGCCAGTGCCCTAACCATTAGGCTATTCCTTCACTCCTATTAGTTCATAATATGCCTGGTACAGGAGAATATTTGTTAGTGAGATGGCCAAAATTAGATTTTTTTTTAATTAGATAATAATTTTTGTGGGTAGATGTCCTACTTTTGCTCTGCACCCATTGTTGAGGGAGGGGGTTCTGTGAATGCAAAATATTTATTCAAAAATAAAAAGCAACAACCATAACACAGTTTATAACAACAAAATAAAAATGAGTTATAATTTGGTGTTATAAACTGTGCAGTGGTTCTAGCTCTTTTTTTTAGTTCCATGGTGTGCTAACATCTTTTTATTTCCTCCACATTATCTAATTGACTTTTTGATTTGGTTTAGTCCCTGACTGCAGTTTTAAGAAAGCCTCCTCCCCCCATCTCAGAGGGGGGGGGGCACCATCTCATCCCTTGCCTCAGGCAGCAGATTGCCTTGAGCCGCCCTTGGAGTCTGCTAACTATTTCTGGACTCCAGGGCATTATATTGCAGTGAGAAAGACTCTAATGGATTGGGCATAGATCCATAAGTGAATGTCTTTGCGGCAGAGCTGGAGGGAACTGGATCCTCCCTGCTTGTTGACGTAGAACATAGTGACCTGATTGACGGTTTGCACAAGGAGTGATTTGTCATGGACCAAATGTTGGAAGGCCTGAAGGGCATAGAAGACTGCATGCATCTCCAACAGGTTGAGATGCAGGAAATGAGCACCCCAGCCCATATGAGAGGCATCTGTGGTTAATGTAAGTTGATGCGGAGGCTGCAGAAAAGGACGTCCCACTGTGAGGCTGGATAGGGGGGTCCACCACCACCTGGCATCAAAGGGATTGAGTATACTGAGTCCAATTGAGCTTGAGGTGCCACTGGAGAAGGCACATGTAATGATATGTGAACAGAACCACATGTCTCAACAGGCATAGGATAGTGCATGCTGAAACTCATGGAGAAGCCAGGAGCTGGGTAGTGAGCTGTTGCAGGATAGTTATTCTGCTGGGAGGTAGGTAAGCTTGTGCTACAGTTGTGTCTAAGCAAGCTTCTATGAATTCCTGAATCTGACGAGGTTCGAACTCGGACTTTTGGAAGTTGATGACGAAGTTGAGTTGATGGAGGAGCAAGGCTGTCATGTGGACTGATGCTTGAGTTGAGGCCTTGTCTGGTCCTGAGATGAGCCAGTCGTCCATGTAAGGGTAAACACAGAGGCCTTGACTGTGTAGGTGTGGTGCGGCAACCTCCAGGCACTTCGTGAAGACTCTTGGAGCTGAAGAGAGCCCGAAGGGTAGTGTTCCATCTTGAAGTGGAACTTCAGGTATTTCCAGTGACGAGGGTGAATGAGAATATGGGTGTAGGCATCTGAGATCTAAAGAAGTAAGCCAGTCGGTCTGTCATAATAGAGGTAGAATGGTGGCTAGGGATGACATCTTGAATTTTTCCTTTTTGATCGAAGATGAGGCTGAGGCCTCTGGACTTCTTGGGGATAAGGAAAAACCTGGAGTAGAAGACCTAGTTGTGATCTGATTCCGGTACAGCCTTGATTGCATGGCTGTGGAGTAAGGCCGATATCTCTTCTTCGAGAATGGGCAGGTGAAGGGGGGGTCTTGTTTGGCGGGGTTAATGACTGAGGGGGGAGGGCTGTGAAATTGAGTTTGTAATCAGTTGAAATGATGCTGAGAACCCTTCGATCTGTGGTGATGGAGTGCCAGGCTTCCTGGAAGTGCTGGACTCGCCCTCCTACAGGTAGATAGTCAAAAGCTGGGGATCGCCTTAGTGGGTTGCACTGAAGCGACAGCAGGTTGCTTCCTGTCTCTTTGTCTGGGATGTTGAGAATGAGCAGGATCAGGCTGATGCTGAGGTGGAGGCTGAGAATAAGGCTGAAAATGCAGTTGAGGCTAATACTGCTGGAAGTACTGGTAATGGTATGGTCTCTTGTACTGAGGGTATGGAGGACTGCGGAACTGCTGGGCAGTCTCTGGTGATTGAGCTTAGAGTTCTCACACTGTGGAGAATGGTCTTTCATCTCTGAAACAGCCTCCTGTACTTCAGAACTGAAGAGGCTATCTCCTTGACAGGGGATGTCTGCCAATCAGTTATGAAGATCCTCCCTGAGACCAGAAACTCGGAGCCAAGCTATGCGTCTAGCTAAGATGGATGTAGCCGTGGTTCGGGCAGCTGAATCAAAGGCATCATAGGTAGCCCTAATGATATGATAAAGGGACTCCTGTAGATTGTCTTGAAGGGACTGATCAACCGGCCGTGGGTTGGAAGTTGGATCTGGCATCTTAGAGAGAAGATCATGATAGTATTGGAGCATTTGTAGTTGGTGTGCTAGTATTTTCATGGTGAGGATGCCACTCTGAAAAGTCTTTCTACTGACTGCATCCAATGTCTGCTGATCTTTTCCTGGCAGAGTTTGGGCATGTATTTTGGAGGACTTAGCTTTCTTAAGGACTGCCTCAGAGATGACAGACTGGTGAGGAAGCTGTTGATATTGGAATCCCAATGCGGGGAGCACCTTGTATTTAAGGTCCAGATGACGTGCCGTGGCATGTCCTGAAGCCAGTGTGCTCCAGACAGATGCAAGGAGATCCTGGAGGACTTGAGGGACTGGCATGGCGAGGACCTCCTTGGGAGTACTACAAGCGTGTAAGATGGATTGGAAGTCTCTTTTATTGGTGGGGGTTTGAGAGTCACTGAGGGACAGGGCCCTAGAAAGCGTTTGGAGAAATTTCGGGTAGGAAAAATCTTCAGGAGATTCATGCTCAGTTGCTGAAGACAGTGTCACATCCATATCTCCCAAGAGGGAGGGTGCTGTAGCCCACTGGTGGGAGTAGGAGGGACTCGCTGTCAAGTAGGCCTCAACATCCAGAGGTTCAGGATCTCGGCAATCCAGAAGGGGCAGGAGACCCCTAGGGGAGGCCGGAGGAGGCTGGGAGGGGAGAATTTCTGTAAATGGTAAAGGTTCAACAGGAGGAGTGGTTCCTAGGAGAGCTGTGCTGTCCTGGACAAAACAGCATAACAGCTGCAGGAGAGGATCCCTGGAGAAGGACATGCTATTCATCAATGGGGCTAAAGGGGATGAGGTCATGACAGGGTCTGAGTGTTCTCGTTCTCTTAGAGGTATGGGAAGAGGTCTGATGAGTTTCCCTCAGACTTATGCTTATGAGGCCGCGACTCCTTGGAGCTGTGAGTGGTGGCGGGGTTACTGCCATGGATATGTTTAGACTTGGACGTATGTTTGAGACTTATCAGAGAAACTGGCTTCGATGAATGATTCACAGAGGCCGAGGGAGGAGGAGTTGGAGTCGGGCCTCTGGCCTGACATTTGAGGGTCTGTGCTGTCTTCTTTGACGCTGGCGCCTGTATGGATTTTTCCTCCAAGCAGTGGCCCCTTCAGTTCCCAATCATGCCTTGTCTTGGCCCGATGGAATAGGAGTTGAAGCAGCAGCCGATGACATCCTTGTGGTTCTGAACTGTGGAGGAGAGAGACTTAATGAAGTCTTTTTTTTTTTGACTGACAGATCGCTGTCAGTGACTGCAGATCCTGCACTCTTTTTTTTTTTTTTGGTGATGAGAGACTGAGGAGTGGGACCTCCACAACCTCTGTCGTTGAGCTGCTTGGTTCCTGTTTTTTTTGTTTTTTTTTTAAAGAAAACCGAGCACGGGAAAAAAACACAGCAGTAGAGATGGGTCCCAGCGTTTGTTTGTTTTTTTTAAACGGAGGTGACGCAGAAGCAGGGAATCCTGCGGTAACTGGAGAAAACAAAAACTAAATAAAAGAAATTGAAAAATGCGTGATCCTGATGGAAGAGGGGAACAGAAAGACTGAAGGAGATCAGAGTGGGACGGCAGGGTGGGAACCAGCGCACATGCTCAGAGAAGTCCAAAGATTTCTGAGCTCGGGGAGAGTCAGGTACAGGCACTGTCAATGGACAGCACCTGGAGTGTGCCTGCATAACCCCTGTTTATATCCAGAGAATATGGTATCTCAGGAACTGTAAAAAGTTGATTTGCCTTATATCTTGAAGTATGAACATTCAAAGTGAGAAGTAACTCTTCTCTATCGTATTATATCCACATAATCTTGACTGTGGAGTGCCGCAGGGGTCAGTCCTTAACCCCCCCCCCCCCACCCCGTCTTCTAATGTCTTTTTATTTCCACTGGCTACTCTCATTCAAGTACTTGGAATTAGTTCCTTCATTTTGCAGATGAGATACCAGTTGCATGCTTCATTAACCAAAGAGTATAGGTTTCACCCAATAAAATTCATCACTATTGACTAGTTAGATCTGAACCACTTAAGGCTTAAATCTAGCAAATGTCATTTTATGTGGATTACTGATTGAGAACTGCATCCCACTGCTGCTCTTAAACTCAATGGCCAAACCATTGCTTTAACTTCCTCCCTTAGAATTCTTGGGATCATTTTATCCTGGCCTTTCTTTTGACTTACAAATCTCAGCAGTTGTGAAAGCACGCTTCTTTTTCCTTCACCAAATCAGAGTTATCAGATTACTACTGGATAACGATACTATTGTAATTTTGAATCATGTTTTTTTATTAGTCGCATAGACTATTGTAATGCCTCTTACAGCGGGCGTTTCCATTCATTGCTCCAAAGACTTCAGCATTTACAAAATACAGCTATCCATTTAGTTCATTTACCTAAATACACTGATCATATAACATTGCTTATTAAAGAATCATTGGCTTCCAGTGGTATACAGAACTCCTAATCTTGGCATTCAAAGCAATGCATATTGGTCAACCAGCTCAGTTTTTTAATGTTCTAATTCCTCATACCCCTTTTCCATCTACTTGGCTCAGGATGATGAACTCCTTTATATTCCTTCGTCAAAATATGCATGTTTGGAATCCACCTATAGCAGAGCCTTTACAGTATATATTAGCACCTCTTCTGTCGAATGCAATACCTAAATATTTGAGACTGGAGTCCTCCCTAGTTAAATTTAAGTCTGATATTAAGTCCTATTTTCATCCTAGGTCTTTGAGTACTGATGGTTTAGGCAGTATATGTTTGAACCCACAAAGGCCAGACTTTCTCCATTTGTTTTCTTTAGGCTCTCCCTTTTTTCTATTCTTTTCCATGTTTTTCAATTTTATTTCAATTTAGTAAACTCTGTGATGTATCCACAAACTATGGTATATTAAGCTTGGAAACAAACAGATGCTGGAGACTTGGGGGGGGGGGGTTTGAGGATTCTGGACTATGGGTAGTGTCACACCGCCCCCCTGGTGGCAATGGTGGGTCACAGCAGAAAGGGGGTGGACATGCAAAGTTTGTTTGTGGAGGAGTTTAGCTCAATTACAGGGCCCAGGTTTTTATAGTCCTGGTAGCCTTCTGTGTAACTAAAAGCTCCCAAGAATATCACAGTCCGAGGGTAGGGAAAAATTAAGGCTTTTATTTCCCGTGTTGCAAATAGGTTCAATAGCTGAGATTACAATAACACAAAAGAATGTCCTTGCTTCAGGTTAAAAGGAAAAGAAACCTGAACTGAAGAAAACATGTTAACTTCACAGCAATACCAAACGGAATACAGAATCAAGCTTTTACCCCAGACCACAGCTATTCCTCCTCTAAGGGCTCAATTCTTTCGGCAAGGCAATATCTACAATCCATCGGGAGGTCCGAGGGATCATCTGGGAATTCCACCTGCATTGGCTCGCAGTCTGGAATGTCTAGGGGCTCTCCTTCAGGCTTTTTGTATAATGCCCCAATGTTCAGCATCTAAAGGTAAGCCTTTGCTTTGTACACTTTTAGAATGTGGACAGTCTCTCCTGCACACTGTTCCTTCTCTAGAAAGTCTCCTGTTTGGTACAGGTTTGTATTTTGTAGCATGAATGCATCTAGAAGGACAGCATTCTCCAGTGCCTTGCTCCTTCTGCTTCACATCATTCGTACAATCATAGTCAGAAAAATAGTAATTACCTTTTCTTCTAAGGTTATCACAGTGAGGTGAGGGCTGAGGCCTGTTCCTGGTGGGGCTTGGCTTCTCTGGCACCCCGGTAGGCCTCCGGTTCTCAGGTCGGCCTTCAGCTGGGGTTAAGCCGCACGTGCACTGCAGCTTCTTTCTCCCAGGGCCTTGAAAGTTGCCTTTCAAAATTCCTCTTTCACCTCTCTCCTGGTTACTCCCTGTTGCGCCTTTCAACAGTGGCTGGCCCTTGCTATACTCAGGCCTTGGACTCTCTGGTACATTCCTTCTCCTTCCAGGGTTAGCTTCCACACGGTATCTTTCCCTCCTGGAAAGTGTGTCCTCTCCCCTTTTGAGATATCTAAAGCAAGTTTCTTCACCTGGCTCTGCTGAGTCTGCTAGGCCGGTTCCATCTGTCAGGACTCCTATTCCTGGGTCCTCCTCTCCTTCCAGGAAAGCTCTCCTTTCTCCTTCCAAAGTTAGCTTCTGATCTGGATCTGGATCTGGATCTCCATGTGAATCTGGAACTGGAACTCCTTGCACAACTCCCTGCCAGTCTGACTTTCTCCAGTCATCTGGGCTTTTAAAAGGAATCCTTCCCTCTCTGGATTGGGTGCAGGCCGGTATTGCATCATTGGCTCTAGGGCGTGGTTCCTTCAGTCCTCCAGAGGTCCCTCTTGCTCCCCCTATATGGCTCCTCGTGATGCTGCAGCCGGTGTCTGCCTCTTTTTTCTGAGTTTAAAACATTTTCTTCCGCCTGCAGAGGGTCTGCAGTGCCACAGTAGGGAGAGTGGGGAGGGAAAAAGGAAGAGGAGAAAGGTGGTGGACACCTTAGAGGGGCAGGAAAGGGAAGGGAGAGATACTGGACAACTGGTGGAGGAAGAAGGGAAGGAGAGAAATGCTGGGCACCTTGGGAAGTGGGGACGGAGGGGGGAGATACTGGATACTCTTGTAGGAAGGAGAGAAATGCTCTACACCTTTAGGGGAAAGGGGGGAGATCTAGGGCCGAAGGGGAAGGGTAGATGCTAGTCTATGGGTGGGGACAGAATGAGGAGGGAGAAGGGAAGGGGGGAAGGTGCTGGACCCCTTGGAGAGGTAGGGAAGGGAAGGGAAGGGAGAGATGTTGGACAACTGGGGGGAGAGAGTGAAGGGAAGGAAATAGATACTGGACACCATGGGAGGAAGGAGAGAAAGGCTCTATGAGGGGAAAGAGAAGAAAGAGATGCTAGAGCCCTGGGTGAGGGGGAGGGGTTGGGAAGGGGAGAGGAGATACTGGACTATGGGTGGGGTGGTGGCACGTGGCCAATGATTCACCTAGGGTGTCAGATACCCTTAAGTTGTGCCTGCACATGATGCTCAACTGGATTGGCAGGACAAGGAGGCAATTGCCAGGGTAATGTGCTGGTTCCTGAACTTCCTGCCCGTCAACTATAAAATATGTCATAAGACAGGCAAGAAACATATGAATGCTGACTTTCCCTAGAGGTATCCACTGCAAAGGCAGATGCTTGATCCAAGAAAGTCGAGTTGAGGGCGAGGGTGTGTATATGGATAGATAGAAGACATCCCCAGTCCTCCTTAAAAGGCAAAAGCCCAACTAACCTTAATAGTAGTGGAGCTGGAGAACCTGGGTAGATGGTTGAAGCCTAGGTAAAGAACTTAAAACCCAAGGCTCAGAGTGAGGAAGAAAGGCCCAGATGAGAAGGGATAAACTTTCAAGGCTATGCTAAAGGCAGGCTTATGTATTGTGCTATATAAATGATTAGTAGTAGTGCTGTTTGCAAACCTGCGAAAGATAAGCCGGGCATTTTATGTTCCCTTTACAGACTAAAACCTTTTCTGTTGGAATTCTGAACCTGGCTCAGCTGGATTGGTTTTGGCAGGGTTCAAGTAGGACTGGAAGAATATCAAATAGGGGAAAAAAATCCCCAGGAAGTTGAACATGAAATCTTCCAGCCATGGTTCTGATTGAGCAGAGGAAACGGCTGAGTCAAAAAATGTATTACAATAAAACCTTTAGTAGAACCAACAAAAGGAGGCTTTTGTGTGAAGAAAAACACCTTGAATGAAGGTACTTCTGTATATCTTTATTAGACTCCAGGCTTGCTCTCCTTGCTTTCATGATGTGGCATGTATCTTAGAAACCCACCTGCTGGGGAATACTGATAGCACAATGATCCATGGTCCATCCCAACCCTGTTTTCAAACCAGTATCTGCTCATTTAACTGCTTTGCTATTAGTTTTGTTTCAGATTATTTTATACTTGCGATAGTTCAAAATACTTTGGCATCATTTAAATATTATTTCATATTTCAAAAGCAACATGAATGTGCCTTTAAGCAGATGTCGAAGTGCTTAGAAATGGCGGTTCACGCCCCGAGTACTGTCATTTCTAAGCACTTTGTCATCTGCACAGTCACAGAAAAATTACAGGAAGCTGGTGTTATGATTTAAAATGCCACAGGATGAAAGGGAACATTTGTAAAATATCCTGCTGTCATAAATCCATCAGTGAGGTGAATAAAGCACAGAAGGGAATTCTGCAACAACACAAACCTGCGTAGGAATCTTGTTATCTTTTATTACTAAGTGCATGTGTTCCTCAGTCATTGTAATTCTGGACAGGTATCACAATGACTATCTTCAAAGGAACACTAATAAATATGTCTAAAATGCATAGTTAAAACAGCTAGGTATGTAGCACATGGCTAATTAAGGTCAAGCGGTAGCTGGCAGAATGAATGCTTAGATGACCTTTTTCAGGCACCTTCTTCATTGAGGCTCTTCTTCCTTCTGTGCCTATAGGAAAAGACTTTGATGGACCAGGCCCTTATAGTGCTTGTAAGAAAAACAGCTGGGTGGATTCACTTGTGTGACATGATCTCGATACGATGCTCCAGGCATGGATGCACTGTACTGAGAAATCCCCCTGTCTCTGAACTGGTAAGTTAAACTTAAAATGCTATGTTTCAAAATGCTGGAGGCAACTCAGTCAAATGACATATTGAGGGTTAGTTTAGAAGCATATCTACATCTAAAAGCAGCCTTTACACAGGTAGAGATACCTATTGTACCTGAATGTAACTTGCCTTGCACTACTACTGCAAAGGCGTAAGCTAAATACTACTACTACTACCAGGGGCGGCTCAAGGCAATCTGCTGCCTGAGGCGAAGGATGAGATGGCGCCCCCCCCCCCCTCATAGAGGAGGGGGGGCTTTCTCAAAACTCCAGTCAGGGACTGAACCAAACCAAAAAGCCGATTAGATTATATGGAGAAAATGCGCGATGTTTGCACACCAAGGAATTAAAAGAGAGCGAGAACAACAGCACACTTTAAAAAACTAAATTATAACTCATTTTTATTTTGTTATAAACTGCATTATGGTTCTTGCTTTTTTTTTTAACATGTATTTTGCACCCACAGAACCCCCTTCAACAGTGGGTGCAGAGCAGAACCAGGACATTCACCCACAGAACTCAATATCTTAAAAATAAAATCTGATTCTGATCATCTCACGAACAACAACAAACATTCTCCAGTACCAGGCATATTGTGAACTAATACAAAACCCTACAACAAAGTCACTGAGGATCTATACAACAAATCTACCATACCATACCATATCAGCACCATCTTCCAAAACTCACATAAGGAGCCCATCCAAAAAAAGCATCACTGTAAATGCTACAGTAGGCCCTGGAACATCTATTGAAAAGCTGAACAATTCAGATTTCTACAGTACAGATCCCTACATACAAATTCCATGTTAATAGAACACCAGGTCTTTGTCGCACACTCATAACACAGACCCTCACCAAGTACAGAATAAATGACCACAATTTAAAAATAAAAATACAGTATGCAGATAAAAATTAAACTGCAACCCCAAGAAGCCAGATTCTGCATACAGTGCAATACCAGAGAAATAGAAAGAGATGCATTTCCATGTACTATAAGTCAGATAATTACATTGAAAATAAAATTCTCTTTGAACATTGTTGTCAGACCATTTTATTCCCTGACCATGTAGGTCCCAATCTGAGGTTTCTGCTTTCCTCTGTCTCCCAATGAAGCAGGGCCAAGGGTGGAGACTCACTGCGGCATCATGTGCGTAAATTTAGCATACTTTTTTTTCCATTTGACTTTTATTAAATTTTCAAATTAACATACAGCCAATGCTTATCACATATAATATACTTTTACATCTTACCCCCTTTAGCATCATGTATTCCTAAAATCCTTTATCTTTAATACAACAGTAATTGTAGCTTAACTTAATCCCCTCCCCCCTGCTATTCTCCCTCTAATCCCCCCCCGCCCCCTTAGCATTTAGGCACAATATGTTGTCTTTGCTTACAATTATGGTCAGCCTGATCCATTGCGTACAGCTTGTCACACTGCTTTTCATATAGCATTCTCTCAATGATCTCCCAGGTCTCAATGCCCAGAACAACCCTTGTAAATATACATTACACATTTGGCGCCCCTGAGCTGCCCTCCCCCTTGCTCCCTCCATGTGTTTCCAACCAGGTGAACACGTGTTTCCATTGCTCCATAATTTTATTGCCCCTCCCCTTCTTAAGTCCCGTCAGTCTATGCATCAAACACAAGTCTGCAACTCGGTGGATGAAATCCCTACTCCTTGGTAGTCGTACCCCCGTCCATAATTTAGCAATTTCCCCCTTGCCGCCACTAAACAATGGTGCAACACTTCCTTGACTCTCAGCGGAATGTCCTCCTCTATGTGTTGGAGTAAACATACCTCCAGCCGCCATTTTAATTGGATGCCTGTCATACCCATTATGATATCCAACACTTCTTCCCAGCATTGGTGGATTTTCCCACAGCTCCACCACATGTGTATCAAGCAGGGGCGGCCCAAGGGGGGTGCGGGGCCATGTGCGGAGACTCGGTGCGGGGCCTAATTTGCATAAGTGGCCTTATTTGCATAAATATTTGCATAATGTTACCATACACTAACTTTTAGTAAACATGTCTCTTAATGAGGGTATGGATAAAGAAAGACTAAAAGATTTCTACATTACTATAATCCAGTGCCAACCGCCAGGCACATTAGGAACTACTACAAACGCTGCCCATTTAGAACACATAGCAAACCCGCCATATCCTGACAGCATTACCAGGACTCACAAAGCACCATACCCTACCTATCAAAAGGCAACACTGCAAATATTAAACCAATACATTTCAGAGAATACTGGGGAAAGAGAACAAGTGGCAATGTCAAATAGGAATTACATAAACAGAATACCTCAGCTCAGTTACACATGCAGAACATAGACCATCATCAAACAAGGAATCACAATTTAGAAACAGGAAGGCAATAATTAAACTGGGAACCCCAAAAGCCAAACTTGGAATGTACAACACTGTAGAAATAAAACTATAAATTAATTTCCTCTTGTACCAAACAAAGCGCAGACGTTAATGATGCACATTTCCCAGAGCTTTCATATTCCAGTTAATAAATTCAAAATAAAGAGATATCTTTCTACCTTTTGTGCATTTTTTTTCAGTTGCAATTGCTCCAGCCACTTTCTTCTGGTTTCTTCATGTTTTCTGCTAACTCTCCATCGTCTGCTGTCCATTTGTTCTTTCTTCTCTCTTCTAGTTTTTTTTTCCATTCTCTCTCTCTACATCTGCTTTAACATACTAATCTTTCTCCTTTTGCTCTTTCCTCATTCCTATTTCATCCACACAAATTTTACCCCTCCATCCTCAATCCCCACTTACTCTCCCAATAACCGGCCAATTGTAGATTTTTCATCCCTCCCACACAAAATATTTTTCCCCTCTCCATTTTACTCTCCCAGCCCCATCCCATTCTAATCCTCCCCAACATCAGCTCCCTTCTAGTTCCAGTCTCACCCAGCATCCATTCCCTTCTAGTCCCTGCATCAGCCCATTTCCAGTCCTACCCCCCATCAACCCATTTCCGGTCCTAGGTCCCCCATCCATTTTCAGTCTGAGTCCCTTCATCAGCTCATTTCCAATCCTAGCCCCCCATCAGCCCATTTCTAGTCATTTCCTAGCCCCACCATCAGCCCATGTCAAATCCTAGCTCCCCTCCACTCAGCCCAATTCCAGTCCAAGCCCCCCATGAGCCTACTTCCAGTTCTAGCCCCTCCCTGTGTCGATTTCAATTCAAGCCCCCACCACAGCCCATTTCCAATCTTAGCTCCCCCCAACAGCCCATTTCCAGTACCAGTCCTAGCCCCCCATCAACCCACTTCCAGTCCTAATCCCCCATCACCCCATTTTCAGTTTAAGCCCCCCCTATAACCTATTACCAGTCCTAACCCCCCATCAGCCCACTTCCAGTCTTAACCCCATCAGCCATTTCCAGTCAGCCCCCCATAGCCCACTGCCAGTCCTAACCCCCCCCATCAGCCCACAGCCCATTACCAGTCCTAACCACATCAGCCCACCTCAAGTCCTAACCCCTCCCCATCAGCCCATGTCCTGTCCTAGCCCCCCCCCATAGCCCATTATCAGTCCTAATCCCCCCATAGCCCATTAACAGTCCTAACCCCCATCACCCCATTTCCAGACAGCCCCCATCAGCCCACAGCCCATTACCAGTCTTAACCCCCCCCAGCCTATTACCAGCCCTAACCCCCCATCACCCCATTTCCAGACAGCCCCCATCAGCCCACAGCCCATTACCAGTCCTAACCCCCCCAAAAGCTCACAGCCCATTACCAGTCCTAACCCCTCCCCATCAGCCCATTTCCTGTCATAGCCCCCCCATAGCCCATTATCAGTCTTAACCCCCCCATAGCCCATTACCAGTCCTAACCCCCATCACCCCATTTCCAGACAGCCCCCATCAGCCCACAGCCCATTACCAGTCCTAACCCCCCCAACAGCTCACAGCCCATTACCAGTCCTAGCCCCCCCCAGCCCATTACCAGTCTTAACCCCAACAGCCCATTACCAGTCTTAACCCCCCATCACCCCATTTCCAGACAGCCCCCATCAGCCCACAGCCCATTACCAGTCTTAACCCCCCCCGGCAGCTCATTACCAGTCTTAACCCCCCCCCCCGCAGCCCATTACCAGTCTTAACCCCCCCCCCAGCCCAGCCCAGCCCATTACCAGTCCAGCCCATTATCAGTCTTAACACCCCCCCAGCCCAGCCCAGCCAAGCCCCAGTCTTAACAACCCCCAGCCCAGCCCAGCCCAGCCCATTACCAGTCTTAACACCCCCCCAACCCAGCCCAGCCCAGCCCAGCACCAGTCTAAACACCCCCGCAGCCCAGCCCAGCCCCAGGCTGAACACCCCCCCGCCCAGCCCAGCCCAGCCCAGCCCCAGTCTTAACACACACACCCCCAGCCCAGCCCAGCCCAGCACAGCACCAGTCTTAACACCCCCCCCAGCCCTGCCCAGCCCAGCCCAGCACCAGTCTTAACACCCCTCCAGCCCAGCCCAGCCCACCCCCAGTCTTAACACCCCCCCAGCCCAGCCCAGCCCAGCCCAGCCCCAGTCTTAACACCCCCCCAGTCCAGCCCCGCCCAGCCCGGCCCCGGTCTTAACAGCCCAGCCCCGCCCCAGTCTTAACACCCCCCCTAGCCCAGCCCAGCCCAGCCCAGCACCAGTCTTAACACTCCCCCCCAGCACAGCACAGCGCAGCCCCATTCATTACACCCCCCCAGCCCAGCCCAGCCCAGCCCCAGTCTTTACACACCCCCCAGCCCAGCCCAGCCCCAGTCTTAACACCCCCCCAGCCCAGCCCAGCCCAGCCCAGCCCCAGTCTTAACACACCCCCAGCCCAGCCAGCCCAGCCCAGCCCAGCCCGTCTTAACACCCCCCCCAGCCCAGCCCAGCCCAGCCCCAGTCTTAACAGCCCAGCCCAGCCCCGCCCCAGTCTTAACACCCCCCCAGCCCAGCCCAGCCCAGCCCCGCCCAGCCGCAGTCTTAACACCCCCGCCCCGCCCCGCCCCAGTCTTAACACCCCCCCCCCCCCATATCGGCTTATGGCAAATTTAAAATTTTAAAAAAAACTGACTCTGGCTGCTGCCGCTGCCGCCGCGGCAGCAGCAGAATTGAGTGTCCCGCGGGGCCCCCTCTCCTCGCTGAGCCTCACTGCAAGGGCTTTCAGATTCGCGAAGGTAGAGTGTCTCCCTCGCGTCTCTGTTAAGCCCGCAGGGGCTAATGGGAAATTTCCCATCAGCCCCTCGCATCTAAAGGGGCAGATGGGAAATTTCCCATTAGCCCCTGCGGGCTTAACAGAGACGCGAGGGAGACACTCTCCCTTCGCGAATCTGAAAGCCCTTGCAGAGAGGTTCAGCGAGGAGAGGGGGCCCCGCGGGACACTCCATTTTGCTGCGGAGGCTGCGGCAGCAGCCAGAGCCAGCTTTTTTTTTTTTAATATAATTTTAAAAAAAAAAGCAGAATGTTCTTTGCGCGGGGCCCCTTGAAACGCGGGGCCCTGTGCAAAGAACATTCTTGCTCAATGGACGGGCCGGCCCTGGTATCAAGGTACCCCTCTCCTTACAACCCCTCCAGCACTGATCTGATTGTCCACGCCCTGCCTTCCATTGTCGTATCGGTGTCCAGTACCACCAATACAACACTTTATATGCATTTTCTTTTATTTGGGTTGCTATCGAGATACCTGCTACCGTTTGCACTATTTTATCCCAAACCTGTTCTCCCCATTCCACTTCTAGTTCCTCTTCCCACTTTTTCATGTACTCTAGTTTACCTACCCCCCTTCCAGTAAGCATTTATATATTTTGGACAAACATAACATAAGAACATAAGAACATAAGATATGCCATACTGGGTCAGACCAAGGTCCATCAAGCCCAGTATCCTGTTTCCAAGAGTGGCCAATCTAGGTCGTACGTACCTAGCAGTTTCCCCAAAAGACACAGGTTCCGCAATGCTTGTACTGGGTTAGGCATTGATATCCTGGGTCCCTTCTTAATAATGGTTTATGGACCTTTCCTCCAGGAACTTGTCCAAACCTTTTTTAAACCCAGCTACACTAACAGCCTTTACTACATCCTCCGGTAACAAATTCCAGAGTTTGATTACACGTTGAGTGAAAAAATATTTTCTTTTATTAGTCTTAAATAGTTTACCCTGTAGCTTCATTGCATGTCCCCTAGTCTTTCTATATTCTGATAACGTAAACAATCGATCTACGTTTACCCGTTCCACTCCGTTAATTAATTTATAGACTTCTATCATATCTCCCCTCAGCCGTCTATTTTCCAACCAAAACTCCTTTGCAACCCACCTGCCCTGTGCATAGTACCTCAAAACACCCTCTTTCACTCCATAAATCTTGCCACACCTTCCTCTGTGTTAAGAAATGACTCATCTGGAGATAGCTATAGTGATCATGCGTTGAAAGACCATATAGATCCCGCATCCCCTCAAAATCCCTAATCCCCTCTTTATGCACTACTTGTGCAATATACGTTAAGCCCAACTTGGCCCACCGCCTTAGTATGTTCCTGTCTGGCCCCCTTCACTCCTTGAAGCACGCCTCCAAGGTCATCCCCTGTATATACTCTTTATCCTGTGCTAATGCCATCCTGTGTTGTTGCCATATATTCAGAGTGTGCTCAATGATAGTATTCTGCCCCCGAATCTTACCACCCCTCCATACTAACTGTTCTAGGCCCACCCCCCTTACTGACTCCTCTTCCATTTTTTTTATTACATTCTCTTATATACCGCACTATTCTGCATCAGTGTGGTTTACATTGAAGAAACTGAAATTACATTGAACAGGACATTATAACTTGGAGATAACTATTTTACAGGGGACATGGGCTATGGAGGGTTAAGTGGCTTGCCCAAGACCACAAGGAGCACCTGTGGGACTAGAAACCCCAGTCCTTCCGGCCCAAGGTTGCTGTCCTCTAGTGGGATTTGAACCCCCAACCTTCCGGCCTGAAGTACCTTGCCCCAACCACTAGGCCACTCCTCCACTCCATTTGAACCCAGTGTTTCTGTTTCCCCCTATGCCAATCATACACAGCCTTTAACTGCACTGCGGTATATTACTTCTGAAAGTTAGGGACCCCCAGTCCTCCATCCTCCCTAGCCCTTTGCAGCATATGCATAGCTACCCTGGGGTGTCTACCCTGCCATATAAACCTATTAACCTGCTGTTGTATTTGCTCTAGTCTCCTCCCCGGCACTCCTATAGGCAACGTTTGGAAAAGAAAGAGCAACCTGGGCAGCAGGATCATCTTTACTGTTGCCATTCGCCCCAGCCAAGAGAAATATCCCTGACCCCATGTGTTTAGCCAACCCTCCACTTGCCTGGGTAATTTAGATTGTAGATTGAGCTCATTTGGTTACCTATATGAATCCCTAAATACTTGATGGCACACTGCGCCCACCTAAACGGGTACTTTTTTTGCAGCAATTTCTTTTCTTCCTTAGCTAGTGACAGATTAAGTATTTCCGACTTCATCCAGTTTATAGTAAATCCTGATAGCTTTCCAAATTCACCTTTTTCCCACATGATTATCGGCAAAGAGAGCCGTGGTCGAGTCACACACAACAAGATATCATCTGCAAAAGTGATAGCCTATATTCTTGCTTCCCTATGCCTATCCCCCTTAGGTCCGCGTGTTCCCTGATCCTGGCCATGAAAGGTTCTATTGAGAGTGCAAATAACAGGGGCGACAGTGGGCATCCCTGCCTCGTTCCCCTTCCTTGCTTGAAGAAGGAGGTGTAACCCCCATGCACTTTGACACACGACTTTGGACTGTAATACAATGCTCGTATCCACCCCATAAAGTTCGCTGCTAACCCCATTTTTTCCATCATCTGAAATAAAAAGGCCTACGAAACCTGGTCGAAGGCCTTTTCCGCATCCAGAGACAATAAGAGCGCCTTCTCCTTACTCTGCTCAACCGACTATATTAAATTTAAGGTCTTCCGAATATTATCCACTACTTGTCTCCCTGGGATAATCCCCGCTTGATCCTGATGCACCAATTGCCCTATGACTTTATTTAAGCGCTTAGCCAATATCTTCACTAACAATTTAGCATCCAAATTCAGCAATGCAATAGGTGGATGGGATGCACATTCTTGTGGATCCTTTCCTTCTTTGGGTATTAAGAAAACGCCTGCCCAGCCCATCGTCGCAGCCAGAACTCCTCCTTCCCTTGGCAAATTAAACAACTGGACTAACGGGGTAATTAATGCCTCTCCGAATTTTCTATAGAATTTCGCTGTCAACCCATCGAGCCCAGGTGCCTTATCCACCTTCAGCTGCTTTATAGCTATCCTAACTTCCTCTGGCAGGATAACCCTGTTCAGTTCTCCTTGGGCCTCCTCCCCCAACCTCGGTAGCGAGGTCGAGTCCAGATAACTCTGCACCCGTTCCAGCGGAGGTTCGTTCCTTGCTGCATACAATGTTTGATAAAATTTTTTAAAAGCCTCTCTGATTTTTCCATCTCCCTGGACTAGCTTCCCTCCTGAGTCACGCACCTGCAGTATATGTGCTTTTAATTTCCTTTGTTTCAACTTTAGCACCATGTACCTTCCTGCCTTGTTCCCTCCCTCAAAAAATTATTGTTTCAATAATTGCATCTGATATCTAATTGTTTTGGCCTGCATGGAGCTGAGTTGAGCTCGTACTGCCAGTACTTGACCATGATACCCTCCTCGTCTGTCTTGCTCATCTAATTCCTCCAAGTCTAAAAGCTGCTGCCGTAACTCCCTCTCCCTGCCTTCCTTCTCTTTCTTTATACATGCCCCCCCATTTAATCAGGACACCTCTCACGATCGCTTTAAATCCATCCCATACTCCTCCTCACGCCACTTCCCCATTATCATTATGCCTAAAGTAATCCGCTATTTCTCGTTCAATTTCCTCCTTAATTCTCTCATCTTCTAGTAAAGATTCATTTAGTCTCCAAAATTGATTCCCCCGCCCTTCCCTTTCCGCTTGCAACTCCACCACCACTGGCACATGATCTGACCATGTTATTGTGTCCATTTCGGCCCCCTTAAGCCTCCCAACCACCTCTTTTGTGACCCAAATAGCATCTATTCTGGAATATGACCCATGAACCGGTGAAAAATATGAAAATTGTTTCTTCCTGGGGTTTTGGAGTCTCCAGCTATCTACCAGGCATTGATGTTGCACAAATTTATGATATTTATTCCTATCCTCTTTCCTGCCCTCACGTTTCCCTGTAGCATCCTTTTCTGGATGCCATGTTATGTTAAAATCTCCCCCACAAATCAGTGTACCTGCCCCCAGCTTACCCACCTCCTCATTGAGTGCCCTCCAAAATTCCCCTTGTGCCCCAGTAGGTGCATACACATTCACTATTGTCAAGCCCAAGCCCTCCACCTAGGGCTCAGAGGGTTGGGGTTGCCATTATATGCTCCTTGCAGAAGGTGAGATAAACCTTTTGCTCCTGCTATGCCTGCTGGGAGTGGTAGTTCTTTTGCCCTCTGATAAGGAAATAGTTGTGAGACCAGTGGTAAGGCAAAATGACAAGAATTTATTCCCCAACAAAAAGATTCAGTGCAGATTAAATCAGGATACTCTTCAGGTGTTTGCTCGAGGATATTTACAGAACTTAAACTGATTGAGCTTCACACTCTGCTCACAAAACGTGCAATGCATATCACATGTAACAGATAGAAAACATAACAGCTTCTTCTCACAAAGAAAAATATCTTCTTTCCCTTTGTTTACACTCAGCTCCCTCATACACCTTTAGCAAAGGGATTCTATATCATCTGCCAAACACAGTGTACAGTCCATAGGCACTTCTGCTGAGTCACTCTCATTAAAGTCCTGTTGCATCTCTTCAAACTCTGGAACTATGGAGTTTGGCTTTAAGCTGTTATTATACGGCTTAGGATAATTTCCCCCGAAGACCTCTGGTGCTTCCTTTGGGCACAGTTCTATATGGTAAGGATTGGAAATACCTGAGATTGTGGAGATTCCTCTCTGGCTTTGTTCAGCTATCTTTTTCCAGCTGTAGAGAAACGCTCTCTGATTCCCTGTTTGGAGTTCTTGTCTGGAGCACTGCTTTGGTTCCCAGTCCCAAACTGAGCTTTGCAAACTCCTGGGTTTAGTGCTAGGTTCCCACCTGTGAGCTCCTTGAAGCTTTTTATCTGGCAATGAGGTCTGAAGGTCTCTCTGCTCTCTCCCTTTAGGAGGGTTTCTGACAGCAGTCTGTCCCTTCTCTCCTTCTGCTCTGTCTGCTTCAATTCCAGAACTGCAGCTGGGTTTCCTCAAAGGACTCCTCCCAGCTCTTCTCCAACCATCTCTTCAACCACCTCTCCAGTCAATACTCTCATCAACACTCTTACCGGCTCTCTCAGCGAGACTCCAATCACCAACTCCTTCTCTTTTGCTTTCTCCTAGCCCGGGTTTATATTCCTGTTCCCTGAGCCTTGGGTCTGCCTTCCTGAACAGGTGTGTGTAATTAGGTTCCAGGCTTGCAGTTACGTCAGAGCTTGGGTGTATCAGCCTAGCTCCTGTTTCCCTATGCTTGCCTCTCTCTTGCAAACGCTGAAACATGTGTGTAGCCTGACTGTCAGTTTGTTTAAAGGTAAAATCACCCTTTTCTTCTACTTCCATATGTTCAGTATGGGCTTCTTCATCACACTATGCAGTACCATTCCGCCTCTATTTTGGCCCGTATTAACACATATCCTCCCGCTTTGTCCCGAATGATGTTCTGAAGCACCACTTTGATCTTTGAGTCTATCAATATCGTCACCCCCCCTTTTTTCTTTTCTGCTGTGTTTGATGCATACACCCCCAAACCATAGCTCTTTGGCCTGACCATGTGTTCTGTTGCCCTGGTCAAATGTGTTTCCTGTAAGAGCACCACTGTGGCCCTTTGATGCTGGAGCTCCTTATATAATTTTTGCCTCTTAAAGGGTGAGTTGAGACCCTTCACAGTCAGTGACATTATTGTTTCACCATTTGATAAAACCTCCCCTTCCCCTCCCTTGGCTAAAAGTGCCCTTCCCTAACTCTTGATGTCCCCCCCCCCCTTCCTCCCCCACCTTCCCACCCACCCCCTCCCCCTCCCTACCTCTCCTGCCTTCCCCCCTATCTCCCTTCCCCCCTCCCCCCTTCCACCCAACCCCTTCCCTCGTCCCCTCCTTGGAGACTCATCTTCCATGTATAGTGACAGTCTATCAGACCTCTGCCACGCACTTCCCCTTCCATTCCTCCTCCCCTTCCTTCACACCTACTCCCCTCCTCCAATGGCCTGGTCTATCCCTCCCTCCTTCCCATCCCAACTCCCTTCATCCCCCCTTATCCTCTTCTCCTACCTTCCCCCACTACCCTACCCCTTCTAGCCCACCCGCACAAACCATTCTGCCCCCTACCCTCAGCCCCTTATCGCTGCCCATAGTTGAACTACTTGATGTTTTCTACCCGACCTTGCCCGTTATACCTCCCACACCCCTACCCCTCTTACAACCCACCTCCTCCTACTCCTCCCACCCTTCTCCCCTCTCCTGCAAGAATCATCTCTTACTTTAAACTCTTAGCAATATTTTACATCACTGTACATTTAATACAACATCTGATGCCAATTACTCTGGGTCCCTCTTCAGCCGCTATCCTTCGCTGATACGCTTAGACCTGGGCTGCCTTTGGTCAGTCTCGCTGGTCTTCGACCCTGGGCTGGTGTCCTCTGCCATCATAAACTGGCCGCCCTGGCTGCGGACGTCGTACCAGTTTTTAGTGATATTTGGCTCTCTTTGTCTCCTGGCAGGTTGCTGAGTCCCAAATCTCCAAGCACTCCCCATGCCTCTTCACTATTCCTCACCCTTCTCGACATGCCTTTCACCATTATGAGCAGTCCAAAAGGGTACATCCATCTGTAACGCACCTCCTCTCTCCTCAGGAATGTCGTCACCTCCCGCATCTCTCTCTGTCAGGGTGCCCAGAGATAGGTCCTGGAAGAACTCCACCATGTGTCCTTCCCGTTGGAAATGACCCAGTTTCCCTGCAGCCTTCAGGATACTCTCTTTGCTTTTAAAAGAGTGTATATGGGGGAACCATTTTTCCAGAGCACATCATATTCCTCAATTAAAGATAAGCAGATTTTTTACTCATCGTTTTATGGCAAATAAGAAATATTGGAAATTACTTAAGAAATTGAATAAGCACTACTGGGAAGCACTCTATATATTTTTGAAAAAATATAGGGAGGTCGTTGATGCTACCAGACTTTGCTTCCTTCCTTTGGGAGATAAGCTAGTCATCAGTCTGAGACCTGCCCTTAAGTAAAAATTTATTGTTTGTCTTCTTCAGTACAAGCATAAATAGATTTTAGCTACAACTGGTTAAAATTGGAGTGTTTTGTGAATACTATATTTAAGTGTTATTAATACTCTGTTTATGGACCACGGTTTTTGAGTTTTAAAAGAGTGTAGGCACACCACTATGTCCCTTGGTCTGTTGTCTCGCCTTGGGCCCAGCCCCCTGTGTGCTCTTTCTACTTGCAGTGATTCACCCCCTGCACATTCGTCTACGGCCGCTGCTTGTAGTACCGCTGCAAACACTTTTTGAATAACTTCTTCACAATTTGAATATTGGGGGCTCTCTGGAATGCCTCACACTCTTATATTACTCCTCCGTGAACGATCTTCCAGATCCTCCGTCTTCTCCTTCAGCTCTTCCTGCGCGTGCTTTAATTCTGTCCATCCTTTTTGAATCTTTTCCAGCAGATCCCCTTGTTGTTCCAGCTGCGTTTCCTCCACTTGGGAATTGTCTTAACGACTGCAAAGTCTCTTTTTGGTCATTTTTTACCCCACAAATTTCCACTAAGTTCTTCTTTCAGCTCATTCAACCACTTCTTTATCATTTCTGGAATTCCCGGGCCCCATGTACTTTCCAGCTCTTCTTCAGCTTCTGCCTCAGGCTCTGCCACCATTTTGCCCTCCCTCTCTCCTTCCTTTCCTCCTTTCAGGGGAGCATATGAGGATCTGTACTCTGCCAATTTTTTCTTAGCTGCTATCCCTCATTTGGACTTCTCCATCTTCCTCACGGCCTTCTCCTTTGAGCTTTACTGCTTGGCACTCTGTGAGCCCCTTTTTCTCCCTGCTCATCCTGTCCAGAGACTCTTAGAGTTGTTAATGTTGATAGATTGTCCTTAGAAAATTTAGCTAGCTTGGGGAATCAGAGCTTTACTTGGCAGCCTGCACTCCTTCACCCTACTGGGCTCACAGAAGCCTGTTCCAGCTGTCTGCGCCCCTCTCACCTCCTTCCCGACTCTGCTGCTGTCTCACTGCTGGCTCTCCCTGCCTGCTTCTGATGGCTCTGTCAGACTCTCCTTAGCCCCCGGGGCCCCGCCGCTTCTCTCGGGCACCACGTGCTCTCCCTCTGGCCCTCTCGGCATTCCTAGCAGCCCTCCGCCTCTGCAGACACGTCCCCACGCACCGCTGCTACTCGCCTGTGGAGCTTTCTGCCACCGCTCGGCACTGTCGTCGGCTCCCGATCGCTTCGGCTGCCCTCTCTCCGGCGCTGATCTGTTCCCTTTGCTGCTCCGATGCTTCCTCCACTGGCGCCGCAGAATTCAGGCTGTCTCTCTCCCCTGCCACATGCTCCCTGATGTCAGCCTCACCGTTGCTCCTGCCGCTCGCTGATCCTTCGGGCTCCCCGGCTTTCGCTGCTGATGGCTCTGTTATCCGTTCACCACTGCCCCATCATCTCACACTATTGGGCTGCCCCGTTCAGTTTCTGGTGTGTTTTCCACCTTTAATATAGGCTTAGGCAACGGAGCTCTAGAATCGCGCTGCCATTAGGCCCGATGACATCACCGGAAGTCCAGCATACTTTATTTTTAAATGTATCTGCCATCCATCTAAAATCCTAGGTGGCTTCCAAACATACACATGCAATTTACTAAAACAGGTGTTACAATAAAACTAACATAATAATAAAATATTAAATTTTATTAATGAAAAGTCATTTATACAGCCCCCATCCCCCAATCAAACCAATTTAAGTATCTGCACATCAGATTTATTTTGTTATGACCAGATTGTTGATGAAGAGGGAAGATATAAAATGAGAAAAACTAATCCCGATAGCCATGAATTCAATGGCTGGATTGGATTGTGCTAAAGTTGGAAAGTCCAGAACTCAGCAGCGGTGAAGACATCAGGGTACTACACAAAATTAAACTGAAAGATTCCCTTAAAAATTTAAAATTTCTTTGAGTCTGAACTGACAAAATATTTAAAATGTCAGAGGCAACATAAAGAACACAAAACTTCAAAGCTCAAAGGCAATCCATATTTCATTAATCCCCCACCAACACCCTACAGTTGACTAAGACTAATAAGAGAAAACTATTTTTTCATGGCTATCAGGATTAGTTTTGCTCATTGTATATCTTCCCTCCTTATCAATCTGGTCATAGCAAAATAAATCTGATGTGCAAATTCTGGCAAAAACAGGCACCTCTGAAGTTGAGACGGTCCTTCCAACAGAGCTACGGGACTACCTTCTGTGCAATATCCTCTGCCCAGCTCAAATCCGAAGGGCCTTCCCTGAGGCCCACCGCCTGTCCTGGAGGTGATACAATGGCAGCATGTCCCACCAAAATCTGTCTGTCTACCAAGGCAAGTGACAAATTGTCTGATGCTGTCCCCTCCCCATCCATCCCCACTAACCTTCTCTGTCTTGCTGAGATGCAAAAAATAATAATCTGTGCCCAAAAACAGCTCTCTCTGGCAGCTGCAGCAGCACCTGGCTGCTCTGAGGTGACTTCTCCAACTGCTGCCAAACTGGCAGCGATATGGCACAGCTCTGCACTGCTGCTTTTGCTGTGTTGGGGTCGGCAGCAGCAGAAACAGATCACCGAAGCTGGGAGTTCGAAATTAAAAAAAAAACCAAAAAACAACCAAGCAAAAGTGCGGGCCTGTGCCTCATTCCACTCATGTGAGCAGCCTGACCGGTCCCGCCCCCTCTGATGTCGTGTTAGGGGGCGGGACTGGCCAGGCTGCGCACATGAGCGGAATGAGGCATGGGCCTGCTCTTTTGCTTAATTGGCTGTCTTTTTTTTAAAATCCAAACTCCCAGCTTCGGCAGCCTGCTTCTGCTGCTGCCAACCCCAAGACAGCAAAAGCAGCAGGGCAGAGCTGCGCCAAATCACACCAGCTCTGGCAGTGTGAGGAGTCCAGCGCTGGTGTGATTTGGGGGCATTTTTTTTTGCTGCCTCTAAAACTTTGCTGCCTGAGGTGGCCGCCTCAACCTGCCTCATTATAGAACTGCCCCTGACTACTACTACTACCATTACTACTACTACTAACTACTACTACTAATAGATTGGCATACATATGTAAAGACCATTTTAGAACAGGGGCTTTTTATACAAGGGGATGCTTACTCTGTTTAAATTTCCTGGAGGCATGGTAAGAGTGAGGAGAGGGAGTGGTTTGGGTGAGCCTACAATATAAACTTGGCATCTCCATTTTACAAGGGGAATCCATGTTTCTAGAAAAAAATTATAGATATCATTTAAGCTTGTCAGACGGCTGCCTAGGGTGAGAACTTACACAATCTTGACGATGCATATATTCATATGATTCTTGCAAGGTATTCTGGGTAATGTAGTTCATTCACTCCCAAACACAGCTGAAGACAATAATTGAGTTGTGAAACCAGTGGTAAGGCCAATAAAATACTTCTTTTATTGATGGGGTTTAATTCACCCAGCACACGTATGCTTGATAGCAATATAAATGAGGTTACTTGCTTGCAGTGTTTGAATGGATAACATAAAGTCACAAAGCAAATCAGAAAACAACCTTCAGCTTGTCAGGCAATTAGCTAATGTTTTCTTAGCAAATAATTACCAACTAAAAAGGCACAAAGAAATAAATGAACTTTGCTTGTTAGGTTAACTTCTGCTTATTTTCCACGCAGATCCCAGCAGTGATTCTCCCTTGCTCACACACACAATCAGGTGCAGCTTTAATTACTATCAATTGACCAGCTGAAACCCTTTAGCTGGCTGGCTGCTACTGTGTGAACCCAAATCCTGCTTTAAGAGCTGTTTGCAGTGGAAATAAAGAACAAAGTTAGGTTTCTTTGTGATGGCTGATGTGTTTGCTCACAGAAAGCTAGCAATAGCATTTAGATAGAGAACAGTCCATGTAATTAATAGTTTCATCTGCTGTATCTCCCCCTTCATCAATCAGCATAGGGTCACTATCATACATTGGCACAGACGAGTCTTTCCATAAGGCACTATCATGAGAATGCTTATTCCCTTGCTGCCATTCTCTATTATAGATAGGGTCTGGATCAGTGTTCATACCTGAGCCTCTCCTGCTATCATAATTCTTCTCTGTATAGCCTGGCCAGTATGTAATCCAGTTCTGATGTCCAGCCTTCCAATCTTGATCCCTGGACACTGGATCTTCTCTCACATACCTTCTGGCATAGGTCTGAAAGTCCTTTCCACCTGCAGTCTTCTCTCTTCCAGGTAGCCACTGGTGATTCCTATCTCTGCCATTCCATTCCTCTGGCTGACTCCAGTCCAATGGTCTCTGCTGGCACTTGGAATACCTCCCAGTATGGGTACTGCCTTGGACTCTCCCAGACCATCCAATGGGCTTTCTTCTCTTCCTTCCAGAGAGTTTCCTTCTTTCTCTATCCGCTTGGCTTGGCTTCTGTTTCTCCAGGTGATACTGGTGCTTGAGCTTGAAGTTGTTGCTGTCTCCTTTCCTGAAGCTCTTTCTGAAGCTCTTTCTGTAGCTGTTATCTGAAGAATAAGCTCTATTCTTATTCTGTTCTAATGTGTGCTCCTCCCTAACACAGCGCAGCTGTGTTGAATCAGGCCCTGCCCTTTGAGATGAGTGCTTAGGGATTACCTCATAGCTCTCTTGATTGCACACACATTTTCTCACTTCAGCCCCTCTCATGGCTGCTGGAAACCTGGTGCATTCTGGGACTGGTAGTCTTTTATGTGAAAACTCTGTTTTCTTACTTCTACCAGAACTGACAGGTTGCTTGTTCAGAGTCACATCATCTTTTCTATAGCTCCTACCTGAGCTATGATAAGCTTCCTTATCACAAGCTACCCCAAGGCATAAATAAGTGCCTACTGGAAGGGATAACCATCAATGCCAAGTTCCCCTCACCCCCTCGATCACCCCAACCTCAATCTCTCCCCTGATTACCTAAGCCATTCTATCTCCTTCCTGACCCCCGAAAGTCAATTTCCCCAATCTATTTGTTTTTTAACAAATGTCTAAACTGTCAATCACTGCATGTCCCAGAGAAGGGCGGCAGTGGTGCCAATTGGAACAGGGCCTGGAAAAGGATGGTGCAAGGGATGTGGTTCACTTAAGGTGCCTCATGTCCTTACATTGGTCCTGATTATAATATCCTTGTTTTTATTCCCCATTTCTTTCTTTATAATACCTAGCATTCTATTTGCTTTCTTAGCCAGTACTGCACACTGAACAGAGGGTTTCAATATATTATTCACAATGACACTGTGGTAGTGTGGCATGTGGTAGGAAGGGGGTTTTCTTTACAACAGAGGCTAGACATCAGTTCAGGGAAACAAAAGCAGTTTTTATTCTTTCCCAGCTTGTTAAACCTCCACAAAGCAAAACCCAGAATAGACAGCAGTTCAGAGAAAACAAAAGCGGCTTTACTTCTGTCCCAGCTTGTTAAACCTCCACAAGCTGGTTTTCCCTGCCCTTCCTCCAGTCCCAATTAAAGTTCCTAACTCAGAACTCCTTTGCATGGGTTGCCTTGGAAGGATCTGGTTCCACGGGTCTCTCTTATTCCTGCAGCCTGCTGGGTTCTTAACCTCTCCCTCTGAGCCACACCCTCCCAGACCTGAACTCTAGGCTGTAGACTCTCTTAAAGAGGACTATTGATAATTCCTTTGGAGGGGGATGGGTAACATTCTATATACCCCATTATAGACCTAGATCTTTTTCCTGGCTGGTGATTCATAATGTGGAACCTTGCATCGTGTAACCTTAATTTGAGTTGTTCTTCCCTAAGTTCATAACTTTGTACTTGTCCGCATTAAATTTCATCTGCTATTTAGATGCCCAGTCTCCCAATATCTCAATGCCCTCTTGCAATTTTTTACAATCCTCTTATGATTTAACAACTTCTGCAAATTTGATCCCATCATGGCTCTTATGGTTTTGCGGTAGTAATGTGAGATTACACTAGGGATCATCAGTGCCATTTTGAAATGTTACTCTGTAAGAGCAGGAGTGATTGGGATTGCTCCTGCTAGCACCAGATACCAGGGACCCCCAGAAATGCTGGGAATAGGGATCAGAGGGGTAGGGGGTGGCGGGTCTGCTGTAGGGGGCCTTGGGGTAGGGGGTGGGGAGGTTTTCATAGGGGAGGGTTGAGGAGCTACAACATTCTAAGTAAATGAGTGCCAGAGAAGAATCAATAGTCTTGGGTCAGCAGATTGAAGAGAGTGGGAAGGGATGCATGGCACTAATAAATCAGCTAAATAACTGGGGCATTAAAATGTAGAGCTCGGGATACCAAGAATAAGTTTTTAAATTTAATACAATAACTACTAATAAGCAGCCAGTAATAAGGTGACATGGTTGAATTTATGTGCCTGGTTTAGCAGGTTAATAGCTATAGTTTATACAAGTTGAATTCGGGACAGTTCAATCTTGGGAAGACCATGCTACGAGTTGAGGCAATTTACTAATGTGATGGAGAATCCATTGAAAAACATTAACTTAACCATTGTCTTGATCCTACCCAAGAATATAATGAGAGAGAAATATATATTTTGTAAACCTAACCTATCATTTGGTTAATACTAAAATCTATTCTTAAGTCCACTTCTGAATAGAGGTGGTACATTCTAGCCTTAAGTTGTGTACACATTTTGGCATATTCTGGCTAGGGGGAATGTGTAAGAATTTGCATCTAGTTCTTAGAAGGAGTTTGAAAGAGTAAGAAGTGTGCTTCAGAATGTTCACCAGAATACTGAAACAATGGAAGCTGTATACCTTTGCCCCAGTAGGAGTTTGTCTTATTCCAATATAAACTATTGCTTTAGGATTGACCTTTTGTGAAAGAGGCTTTGAAAAGCTAGATCATGATGCTACTGGAGCATTGTAAAGATTTGGCAGCAAGGAGTGTTTAGTAAATTCTTTTTGGTGTGGGATCTGAACAAAATCAAGATCCAGGCTAGGACAAGAAAGCATGGTATGCCTTTAGAACAAGTTAACAGGTTATAATGCAACCTTTTTAAAAGCATTAGTTCTTTACATTCCACTTGGTGTCAGCTTTAGAAGTAATGTTGTTGTTGAACTGACTCGATGTCTGCATGCATTGCTCTTTGTTAAATTTACCGTTGTTAAAATATTCAGCAACATTAAACCATGGAGTTGCCGCCTGCATTTCGGTATACTGCAAAGGCCTTGCTAGGTACTTAATAGGCTTAGGCCCATATAGTCTCCCTCCTCCCCTAAGAATGATCCCATAAAAGCATAGGATATACTAATATTACTGAGATCCTGCTGGCCTTAAGGGGATCATTTCAAAAATTGGCACCAACCGCAGCAGAAGAGCAAATATATTGGAAAGTCAGGGGTATACCATACTGGTTGATTCTTTTTTTTAAATTTAATTTTCTTGAATTATCACTTATTATAATTAGGCAACAACACTTGTACAGAAATATACATTGGTATGAAACAGAAATTAAGAAAGTGCTAGAAGTCAATGAAGTGCATATTCACTTAGTCCACCATAGTGGGGAATATAAATGTAGAAACGAGAGGGAAAACAAAAGAAAAAGTGGAAAAAGCAATGATTCACTATGTTACAAGAAAGCTAAATCAGCAGTTAGATCCTGATGCTGTCTGAGGAGGATCCAGACCTCTCTTACTGATGATAAAATCTATCAACTGAGAAGGTTCAAAGAAACTATATTTAATTCAGTTGAAGCATCCCAGGTCTCAAAAGCTAGAAGTGTTTCCTTCTCTGTGTCTCTCTAATTACATCTTGATATATCCTGATCAAATAGGAGAAGTCAATCCTGGTCAGAGCTTACTGCCAATGTCACAATTAGCATCGCAGCGTACCACAGTTCCCACATCAGATAGTTGTAACAAAACAGAAACATCTAGTACATCCATCGATCGCCCATCTTCCTTTTATTGATCAGTAAGGGGATTTTTATAGTTGGCAAGTAATAAATTCAAGATATAGGAGATAGCAAGCCCTCAGGCATCCTCAAAATCTCCAATAAGTACCCCTTAAACATCGCTCCAGGAAAAATGAATGGAGACTTAAACAAGTTAATAACCTTAAATTTGAGTTCCTAGTAATATTCACCCATGTTTCCACTTTTTTTCTGAAATTTGTAACATCCTTAATCATTACAGGGTTCAAGTATGCCGAGGACTAAACTTTACATAGAAACATAGAAACATGATGACAGAAAAAGACCACATGGCCTATCTAGTCTGTCCTTCCATATCAACAACTACAACAGTCCACTTTTTACCTTTAGAGATCCTCTGTGTTGGTCCCATGCTTTTTTGAATTCAGTTACTGTCCTCATCTCTACCACCTCCACTGGGAGACTATTCCATGGATCCACTACTCTTTCCGTAAAGAAATATTTCCGCATATCACTCCTGAATCTATCTCCCTTCACCCTCATCCCATGTCCCCTCGTAGCAGAACTTGCTTTCAATTGAAAGAGGCTCTCTCCCTGAACATTTATGCCACGGAGGTATTTAAACATCTCAATCATACCACCTCTATCCCGCCTTTCCTCTAAGGTGTACATATTAAGATCCTTAAGTCTGTCCTCATATGCTTTATAATGAAGCCCACTAATCATTTTAGTAGCCACCCTCTGCACCGACTCCATCCTGTTCACATCCTTTTGAAGGTGCAGTCTCCAGAATTGCACCTCCAAATGAGGTCGCACCAAAGACTTATACAGAGGCATTATCACCTCCTTTTTTCTGCTAGCCATTCCTCTCCGTATGCACCCAAGCATCATTCTAGCTTTTGCCATTGCCTTTTCTACCTGTTTAGCTACTTTAAGATCATCAGACACAACCACGCCTAGGTCCCGCTCTTCTTTAGTGGACAAAAGTACTTCACCTCCTATACTATATTGCTCCCTTGGATTGCTGCAGCCCAAATGCATGACCTTACATTTTTTAACATTAAATCCCAGCTGCCAAATTCTAGACCATTCTTCAAGCTTAGCTAGATCCCTCCTCATGTTATCTACACCTTCCTGGGTGTCTACTCTATTGCAGATTTTGGTATCATACGCAAAGAGGCAAACCTTACCCGACAGCCCTTCCGCTATATCACTAACAAAGATGTTAAAAAGAATCGGACCAAGGACAGATCCATGGGGCACACCACTGGTAACATCCTTCTCCTCAGAGTGAGCTCCATTTACTTGTACTCTTTGTCGCCTCCCACCCAACCAATTTCTAACCCAAGCAGTAACTTTAGGGTCCATCCCTAGGGTGCTCAGTTTATTTATAAGTCGCCTGTGAGGAACAGTGTCAAAGGCTTTACTAAAATCTAAATACACCACATCTAGAGCTCTCCCTCGGTCCAACTCCCTGGTCACCCAGTCAAAGAAATCAATCAGATTTGTCTGACAAGACCTGCCTCTGGTGAATCCATGCTGCCTCGGATCCTGTAATCCGCTGGACTCCAGAAACCTCACTATTTTCTCTTTCAGCAGCGTTTCCAATAATTTACTCACCACCGAAGTTAAACTAACCGGCCTGTAATTTTCAACCACATCCCTTACTTCCGCTTTTGTGTAAAGGCACCACATGAGCCTCTCTCCAGTCCTTTGGCACCACTCCCGACTCCAACAAGGCATTGAAAAGGTCAGTCAGTGGAGTTTCTAGAACGTCCCCAAGTTCCCTCAGTATTCTAGGGTGTATACCATCCGGTCCCATCGCTTTGTCTACTTTAAGTTGAGCTAGTTTCTCACGAACACAGTCTTCTGAAAATTGTTCAAGATGTCCCTCGCTTCTGTTCCTATTTGTGGGTGTTTTCTGAGGTCCAGCTCCTGGTTCTTCATCTGTGAACACAGAACAAAAATATTTGTTAAGCAATTCCGCTTTATCCTTATCAACTTCTACTTATTCCCCCCCTGTACCCTTGAGTCTGACAATACCACTTTTGCCCTTCCTCTTCTCACTAATATATCTGAAAAATGTCTTATCCCCCCATTTTATTGCATTGGCTATTTCCTCCTCCTTTTGAATCTTTGCCTTCTTGACTACTTTGCTAGCTTCTCTAAGTTTTTCCAAATACAGATGCCTGTCTTCCTCTCTCTGTGATCTCTTATATTTCATGACGGCCTCCCTCTTTTTCTTCACTTTTTCAGCTACTTCCTTCGAAAACCATAGCGGTCTCCTTTTCCTTTTGCCTTTATTTACCATTTTAACAAAAAGGTTGGTTGTCCTTAAAATACCCCCTTTCAGTTTTGCCCACTGTTTTTCTACATCCCCCAGCTGTTCCCATCCCACTAACGACTCCCTGAGGTATTGGCCCATCTTTGCAAAGTTAGTCTTCCTAAAGTCTAATATCCTCACCTTGGAATGGATTCTAACAGCCCTAGTCCTAATACTGAACCACACCATCTGGTGATCACTGGATGCAAAATGATCTCCCACTACAACATCAGAAACACTTTCACCATTGGTAAGCACCAAGTCCAGTATGGCCCCTTCACGTGTGGGGTCTGTTACCAATTGCCTGAATAGTTCTCCCTGTAGAGAATCCAGGATCTCCTTACTTCTAGATGATACTGCAGTAGGAATGTGCCAATCAACATCTGGCATATTGAAATCTCCTATCAGTAGCACTTCCCCTTTCCTAGCAATGCTGCGTATGTCTTCAATTAACTCTCTGTCCACCTCTTCCTCTTGTGAGGGAGGTCTGTATTTCACACCAATGCAAATAGATTTGTCTTTCCCTCTTTCTAGTTTAACCCACAATGCCTCCTCTCTCCCTTTTAAGCTCTGTAATTCCAAAGCTTTAATAGTAGTTTTTACATATAGTGCCACTCCTCCTCCCCTTCTTCCTACCCTGTCCTTTCTGAATAAAGTATAGCCAGGTATAGTTACATCCCAGTCATGGTTTTCTGTGAACCATGTTTCTGTAACTGCCACTAAATCCAAGTCAGCCACTCCCACCAAAGCTTCAACATCAGGGATCTTATTTCCCATGCTACGGGCATTTATACACACTGCTTTCCATATGTTACCCCTGTTACCCATTTCCATAAAGGTATTTAATGTATCACCTACCTGGGGGCTTTCACTTTCCTGGGGGCTTTCTTCACCTATCTCCAACGAATCTAGTTTAAAGCCCTCTTCAGTAGATTAGCCAGTCTACTACCGAAGATGCGTTGACCTTTCTTGGACAGATGGATGCCATCTCTGCTCTGCAACCCTTGGAACAGCATCCCATGGTCTAGGAAACCAAAACGCTCTCAATGACACCATCCACGCAGCCATGCATTCATCTTATATACCAACATTGGGTAATAGTCAGTGGGCTTGATGAGTCTCGGCAAACTCTCCGTAACATCTTGGATTTTGGCACCAGGCAGACAGCATACCTCTCTGGACATCCGCACTTTAGTAAACATCCCCCTATGTCTCTCCAAACAAAGATTCCAACATTAAACTTTATTTTCTCAGCAGATGTTTTAGCCTTTTTTACCCTAGCTGTCAGTGGGATGGAAAGCATGGCAGCAGCAGGTACAGGGGAGAACATGGTGAACCCCCACTAAGGCCTGAGACAGCAGCATGCATGCCCACATCCCCTGGTGGAGGGGTGCAGGAGTGGCACAGTGTGCTGAGCTGCACGTGTGCAACATCAATGAGGCCGCCTGCAGCACTGAAGCATTGGTTGTGCCACAATGGCAGGGAGAGAGGGATCAGCTGGCATGCTGTCCACAATGAGCGTTGGACCAGGGCACCCAGCTAGTTAACAGAGTGGATGGGCTGGCCCTAGGATCAGGATGCCCCTTGCCCGCACATATTGAGTGGATATGTGCATGTGGGGTGAAAAAAATAGCATTGAGGCAGGAATAGTATGCAATAGCATAACAGGCCTGGCAGAAGAAAAATTCCCTCCCAGCCCCCTCACCTGCAAATGATGACTATAATTAGTGTGTGAAATGGTGACCCCTCCAAAAGTAAGACCTCAGTCAGTAACAACCATCTGAGCCACATGTGAATCCACATCAGCTATGTTGGTCTGCGAGATATGAGGTTATGCCATGACTGCCCCACAAGCACACACCATGGATTGGGGACCTTGGCCATTTTGCTAGTACCCCCATGGTATGCTATGTATGTGTTCCTGTATCATGGACTGCCCCTTTGAATGGACAGATCCCATATGTTAGACATGAATGTCAGTTGTACCAGAAGCATAGCAAGGCAGTGCAACATACAAACCTAGCAAGATGTCCCTCTCCCACACCTGCCGAACACACCTTGGCAGACAAGTATGGCATAAAGCCAGCAGAGATCTAAGCAGACATAGGTATAATCCTGCTCATTCCCACGTGTACCCTGACGATGACCACATCTAAACCCATTGAGTGATGACCCCCCGCGTCCCCTCCTCCCCAAGGAAGCTCTGTGGCTCTGGTATGTATATGAAAGGAGGGTCACAGTTTCAAGACCTGCCTGTGGATCAGGAATTGTATGCCCTGGTGTGTTAACTTCATCCTACACTGCAGGATCTGCATGCACAACCTACAACAAGAGGCCACACTGAGAAGATGCACCACCCACAAATGGCAGAGAAGGCTGATAGCACCTGCATACTGAGCAGGCATTGCAGAGCATGCTAAGAGCACCTGCACACTAAGCAGGCATTGACAATGCTTGATCAGCTAAGGGGCAGGTAGGAATGCCAACTCACACCACTTTTGCACAGTGGGGTCATGTGTGTTTCCAGAGGTGTGTGAGCTTCAGCAATGCACTGTGCCTGCATGTGGTGACCAGGCTATATGGCTGTGCATAGAACATGCTTTGGGACAGCTATACAGCAAGCCCACATACTGTATGAGACACCAATTACAATATGAAGGTTATTTTGCAGTAAGCAATTGCAACCTGTAGCTGTGATGCTGTCATGCATTCCCAGTTACACAATTGACAAGGCTCATCACCACAGCATTCCCCAAACACCTACCTCCCAAAATGGCACTGTCATGCAACTTCAAAATCATCTGCTGGTTTGACTGGAGTGAGCAGGGGGGACACATATGTGTGTGTTGCAACACTTTCCTCTGACATAGCCTCCTGGCCTCAGGACACACCAATGTGTACAGATTACTTCAAACTGCCTACCTGGTGCGGCTGCAGTCTATATCCAATCCAATGTGAATGTCTAATCCATCCATTCAGTTGGTGACACTTTCAGGAATCTGCGATTTCCTTGCATGCACATTGCTCTTTTCCATGCTGGATCGGCAGAGGGCAAGTGAGAGGTCCCTTTGATCCGTGCAGCGCATGCATATACAAGGAGGTACGCATCGGGCAAAGTTGCACACAGGAACCACCACCTCTACATTGTCTAATGATCATTGGCTAAAGCATCCAGCAGTACATTACCTATTACCCCACATGAGATTCCAAATGCACCAGTGTATCTGATTGGGACAGTGTGACACAGACCTCTGGAAGGTGTGTGCACATGTCCAGCTATCAAATGTGGCACAGGACGTCATGGTGGTCCCTGCATCACCTGCCACTGTATGGGAAGGCAGTGCCTGGAGGTTAATGTTGTGATGGGGGTGGGAGTGCGGGGTACATACATGTTTAGCATGTGCCCTTCGTAGGAGGCATTGCTGGCCAAAGCCTATGTTCACATGGGCAGAACCTATGTGGGCCTACTCAGTGTCTGCATGTGTTACATCAGAGGGCCTGAATGACAGCTGCACTGGCTCCCCATGGGCATCAAGTTTGACAGTCACAAGGATGGTGTTAGTGTACAAAGAGGTAGAGAATGGTGGTGGTGTCGACAGCAACTATTCCAACCCCATGTCCATCCTGCCATGATTCTACATGATCTGTGTGTGTGTGGGGGGGGGGGGGGGGCAATGCTAATGCAGCATGGGAGAGTGCATGTGCTGCAATGGCCAGTTTCGCAGGGTCCATCACTGGGGACATGGCCTTTTGTGGGAATACAAGCATGGCCCTATGTGCAATCCTCACTGCCAGAAGCTGTGTGGGGTGACAGCATATTAGGTTATGAGATGTAGGCCACCGTGGGCCAGCATGCACTCGCAGTCTGTCTCTGGCCCACTTTCCATTGTGCCTCGCATTGCTTATGTTGTCCCCCACCAGGTTCAGATTGAAAGGCTATATAATGAGGAGCAGAGGATTGTGTGTATTGCATGACAGTGCGGTTTGCATAGGATGTTTATGAGTCAGTGGTAGGATAAATGGCTGAACCTTCTTAGTGTCGGTCTGCCATGGCCATGGCCTGGGTGCACACATCATGTCATGCTGAGGGGCCACTCTCACTCTGACCGAGCTGTAACCATGTCATGATTATGTATCCATATTGTGTTATTATAGTGCCAAGCTGCAGTGATATGGGTGCTGTTCCATTCTTGGCAGTCCAGTCACTGGACTGGCTGCTGGGTGTCTGTGCTGTTTGTACTAAGCCATGGTTTACATAGTCACTATAGAAAGATAGAGACATAGAAAAATGATGACAGAAAAAGACCACATGGCCTATCTAGTCTGTCCTTCCATATCCTCTTATTTGGTCCTTTCAGAGCAAGATTAAATGACTCTATAATGCTAATTGCTCTATACTAACCTACATCCAACGTGGTACATACCTGTCTGGTAGGAAATATTAATTTTTAAAAACAAGGAATAGAAATGTTAAATATGCTAAGTGTGCCCAGAATGTCTCAGACTAAGCGGCGCTTTAACAAATGATGTATTTCATATCGTGCCTTAGCGCCTAATAGCATCAAGGGCTGTTCGGGCAATCTAGCACATAATTTTTCACTTTTATAGAAAATTTCCACCACCAAGACTTCCAGCGTTTTTTGGAAGTCACACTATTTGAGAACCTTTTTAGGAGTTAACGTTGGCAGCATCACAGCATGAAAGTCTTGATTGATCCCCCTGAGGAAACTCTTTTTTGAGTGAAACGCATGATTGGCGCCTGAAGGAGGCGTTGGGGAATACCTAAGCCGAATATTTGAAGCTAAGGGGCATGTTTACTAAAATCCGCAACGTGGCACTGAAATGCGCAGAAACGCGTTTAAACGCCCCGCACACGTGCGTGTCACCCCCGCACAGGTACGCGGCTCACTAACGGGCCCCGTACAAGTGCGGGCCCGCAAATGTCCGATAGAGGCGTGGAACGGCGAAAGGAGGGCGGAGGAAGGCTCCGGAGGGGCGGAGGGACGGGGTCAATGGGTGGAGAGTGGGAGGGGAGAGGCTCCCCGCACAGTATCGGGCCAGAATTTGCATGTAAAAACTACCGCGAGTGAAACACTCGCGGTAGAAAGCATTTAAAGGGAAGAGAAACCATTTCCGTCAGCAATGTACAGGAAAACCGGGGAAACCAGCAAAACGTGAGCAGTGTGATATATGTGCACAGCACAAAAGTGAAAATAAAAATAGAAAATGACCACAACAGAACTATTAAAAATAGTAATTCAGCTGGGGAACAGTTATAGTGATGGGCAAATACAGAAATCACACCCAGCAAAGCTCCAGAAAAAAGAAATGAATTTTGGAAGGGTCTACTGAGAGGAGACTCTTCCAAAAAACATTTCCACGTTTTGGAGCTTTCCTGGGAGTGTTTGCTATGGTTGCCCATTAATATCACTGTTGCCCAGCGTGGTGATATTTTGTCCCACATTTCCCGTGGTCATTTCCGGGGTTTATGTGCACGTTTGTCACCAGACAGGGTGCATATGCCCACAGTAGAATTGCGTAGAGCAGGGTTTGTGACTCCATCCTGCCAGGCTTACTGCCTCCAGGGGCTGTACTGTCTCTGTGGCCAAAGTGTGGTACAGCGGACAGAGTCATTACCTCTAGGACCAGAGGGCAGAGGTTCAAAACCCAGCTGGGGCACCTGCCAGCCCAGTCCCTATATTTTACCCACCACTAAATAAAGATAGCGCAGACACCCCTGTATGCATGGGGAAAACACCCATATTTTACCCAACACCGCACACACACCACAACAATGGGCATTACCTACAGCCAAGTCCCCCAAATGCAGTCCCATACTGCCACATTGCAATCAGGTCAACTGCTTTTTCTGAGAGAAGTTCATGCCAGCATGTTGGCGGACAAGTACATGTGGTGCAGGGGGCAGTGGCTGCTAACCACAGAAGACAGAGGCCTAGCCATGTGCAGGCTGGCACAGTCCACTGCAACAGACAGGTCCTGCCGGATCCACAGTCATGGACAGTCCAGGGAATCCAACCAATCTGTGGCTACACAGTGGTGCAGTGCACACAGACAGTGCATACAAGAACAGAAGGTCACAGGTTCAAAGCCCAGCTGGGGCTACTGCCAATCCTGCCCACATATTTTTCCCACAACTAAACAGTGATAGTAAGGACACACCTTTCATGGCGGGGACATATGCAATGGTAAGACATCTATCTTTTACCCCACTGAGCACAGACACCATGAACAGGGGCAGTACCTAGAGCAGAATCACCCAAATGCAGTCCTGGTGGGCCACACACCAGTCAGGTTCCATGCTGACACTCATACAAATGCCTGTGCTGTATATCTATGCACCACCCCCATGGCATGTAGATGTAGCCCATGCATATTCATGAGGGATAGCAGGAAAACCCGAACAGTGTGATGCAAACCTGGACTGGAGTTGGGAATCTGTGCCGTAAAGCAGCAGCCATCAAGGGCAGACACACCCACACCCACAGGCCCCATTGGCCAATGTCTCCTGGAAAGGCAGAACATTGGACCGTGCATGCAGCACCCAAAACGAGCACTTGCATAACTTACCAATGTCACCCTACACCTGAGGTATACGGTACACAGCTCGGAGACGTTTGCTAGGAGCACAGGCAGGCAGTTATCCATACGTTACGTACATACTGCTAGTTGACCCCATCCAAACAATCTGTTAGGTGTTTGCGGGGCATGCTCCAGGCCTTGCCTCTGACGGTGCTTACCACCCTGGGGAGTGACCACCAGCTGTAATGCGTACCATATCCATGCCTTGCCGTGCTCAGGACCGGTTTGGTGGGCAAGGCTACTTACCCCCTCAATCGTAGCACCATGATGGCAGAGGTGTGGAAGTGTGTGTCTGTCTATACAGTGGGTGTTGGCTGCAAGCCCCTTCAACAGCCCGCACTGCCAGCACTGTTGCCAGTATTGGCCAGTCAATGTGCATAATGAGGTGCAAGGTACCATGGGTATAGCCAGGGCAGGGTGGCGTGGCCAGGATGCATCTGCACTGGGCATAGGGCCCTGGCAGGGACATTGGCTGGGATATTGTAGTGTCCGGCCACCACCTACACAGACAGGGTGGCCAAAGCATGTCCTTCTGGGGGATCACGCTCACCCTGACTGTGCAGTGACCACAGCATGGCTAGGCCCCCCCATAGTGCTGTATAGTAGTTCTCTCATGTGATAGATATGGGTTTCTCTTTGGGGCCCAGTCACTGATCTATCTGCTTGCTGTGTATGCAGACAGCCCAGTTCTGGGTGCATGCATCTCCATTGGGAACATGCACTATGGACTAACCAGCAGACTGTTTGTAGCTGGTAAATGTCTTGCTATAATGGCTTGCAGGGTGCAGTGGCTGTTGGCTTGCTGCAGGGGAATATCTGGTGGTGGAGTGCAGCTTACCATACCCTGGGCTTATGTCTGTCTGCTATTGTGTTATGGCTGTGTATGGAGCTGCCTGGGGGGGGGGGGGGGGGTGGTGGTGGTGTTCCTCAGCAGGACTGGGGTTGATGTTGCCCTCTACTGCCACCTTTGCAGGGAGGTAGAGTGTGGATCCCTTGATGGGGACCATATTTGCCACTGGGGGGGTGCCTGATGGCGGCAGACAGGGATATCCATGGTGTTTGTGCAGAAACTAGCTATCTTACACATTAACACTGCTTTGGAACGCCCGCTTGGCCTCCATCAGCCATGGCAGGTGTTGTTGACCTGGTCCTGGCCACCTCATTGCACACTCAGGGTGAGCACAGTACCCGCACGATGTAACGGTGTGTGGCTACTCTGTGCCAGTAAAACACCCGGTCAGTGCCCCCTACTAGGCCAAGGTGCTGTGTGGGTGCACCCGGTCACTTCCCCCAACAGGGCCGAGGTGCTGTGGGGGTGCATTCCCCATCTTGTGTCCATCTGCGGACAGCTAATTTGCATGTGCAGTGCATCATGGGTACGGGTGGCCTAACCCTATCCTGTTGACACCAGCAGACTGTCTGTGAGGTGACGTGTAGGCTATCTGCAGCCAGCCAGGGGCCTGCTTACAGCTATGGAGCTGTAGCGTAATGGTTACATCACTGCCTGTGCAGCCAGAGGTCATGGGTTCAAACCCACAGTGGGACCCTTTGGTAGGGCTGTCCACAGCTTTATTTTTATTTACTGTACATATGTCTATGCCGGCAAGACCACCCTCAGCTTACTATACCCATTAGGTGCCTCTGAGGGTGCTTCATAGGGCGCCCTGTAGGCCACCTTATGGTTGCCATCCCTATAGGGTGCACTATACATTATCCTGTGTCGCAACATACATGCTGCCCTATAGGGGTCATTCAAGGGTGCCTTGGCGAACAGTGCACTGTAACATGTGCCTTATGGGCCGCCGTATGTTAACATGCTGGGAGAGTGCGTTTGCTAGTAGTGATAACAAAATAAAATTATACAGCCTCCTACAGCACTCCACAACATAATACATACTGCCTCAGCAGGCATTTTTCACTGGGCATTGTGAGGAGTTGAACCCCTGATCCCTGCACCATTGGTCAGTGTTTTAACCATTGTGCTGTGGCTCTGTTCCTGTGCTTGTGCATCAGCGCGCCGCCTTGTGCCTATCAGCGCGCCGCCTTCTGCCGCCCAAGGGGACCAGTGTGCCGCCTTCTGCTGCCCAAAAATAACTGTGCGCCGCCTTATGCCGCCCAAAAAGCACTGTGCGCCGCCTTCTGCCGCCCAAAAATAACTGTGCGCCGCCTTATGCCGTTCCAAATTAATTTGCCTCCTAAAACAATGTTAATCATTACAGTTACTGCCTCAGCTGACCTTTGTCGTTGCGCACACTGGGGGATTGAAACCATGGCCCCTACACCATTGGTCAGTGTCTTCACCGTTGTACCACAGCTCTGTTGTTTTGTATACTCAGCAGCGCGCCACTTTGCCTTTCCACGCGCTAATGTCGACCCCCGCACATTAGCGCGACGCACACACGTCCGGTTGCTTACTACCGTTTTTTTTCTATTTTCTGCCTGAACCGCCCACTCCTTATATGGCACAGGCACACTAGCACGGCCCCGCACGTTAGGAATGTTTAGTAAACATGCCCCTAAGCATTATTTCACTTCGTTTTGAGTTGGAAGTCTTGGTGGTGGAAATTTTCTATAAAAGTGAAAAATTATGTGCTAGATTGCCGGAACAGTCCTTGATGCTATTAGGCGCTAAAGCACGATATGAAATACATCATTTGTTAAAGCGCTGCTTAGTCTGAGACATTCAGGGCACACTTAGCATATTTAACATTTCTATTCCTTGTTTTTAAAAATAAATTTTTCCTACCAGACAAGTATGTACCACGTTGGATGTAGGTTAGTACAGAGCAATTAGCATTATAGTATCCTTCCATATCAACAACTACAACAGTCCCCTATGGGCACATGCAGTGTGGATGACTAGCAAACTGGACACAGTTGCTATGTGAGTGCTGACACAGCCCAGTGATTACTGAAGTTGTTTAGACTCCCCAGAAGGTGAGGCTAGCAGCTGTTCCTGGGTTGATAGTTATGGTCTTGGCAGGCTCCTCTGCTTGGTGTCAGCTCCCCCCTCCCTCTCCTCCTCCACTCCCCCCCCCCTCCCCCCCTCCAGTCTGCAGGAGAGAGAGAGGCTCCTGAAGCCAGGAGTTTGTTCAATGCAAGCCATATGAAGATAGGAACTTTAACTGGGCAAGGAAAGAATTTTAACTGGGCTGGAGGGAAGGCCTGGAAACCAGTTTTGTGAAGGTTTAACAAACTGGGTCTGAATAGAAAGACGTTTTGTTTTCCCTGAACTTCTGTCTGTCTGATGTTTTAACAGAAAACCCCTTCCCACCGCACGCCACACTACCATATCCTCCTCCTAGGCTGTTGACAGTGATTGCAGGACAAACTATGACATGCCATCTTGATGGAAAGAGGGCCACATGATGGTGCTGTTTCGCTGCAAGGTCTGTTAAGAATGATTTCTTCACCATCTGCAAAGCTCTCCACTGCAAACGCCCGAATAATTCAAAAGGGTTCATGGTTTCAATTTTGCCATTATGGGACAATGTCCCCAAATGGATTCATTTTGTGACTACCATGACAGGCATGAATCTTATCCCATGCTAGAGTCTGTTGAACATTATCCCAACCTCTCAGATTCACTATTAGTGCTCAGTACTTGCATTGTTCTAAAGAAAGCCTCCTTCTGGAGTTCAAAAGATGTAATATTTATTTATTTTATTTATTTATTTATATTTCTTTTATACCGCACTCTTTTTCATCAGCGCGGTTTACATTAAACAGGAATACTCATTGCAATCAACAGACTGTGGAGAGTTTACATATAACAGGAGAATACAACTGGGATTTTAACTTAGGGAAACTTTGTACATATTTGTAACATGTAAGGAACTTATATACACAGGATAGAATTTCTTATTATCTTACATGTAAAGAACCTATATACACAGGATAGAATTTCTTATTATCATCTTGAGTAAATAAGGCATTTACACTTTACTGTAAGTGTTAGAGGGTTGATGATGTGCTTTGGAAATGTAGAATGAAGAGGTGGTGCTTTATGGCTTTTCTGAATTGTTTGAGGTCAGTAATCGCTCTAATGTTGGGAGGTAGGTTGTTCCAACATCTGGGTGCGTAGTACGCGAAAGCCCTGTCTGTTGTTGAACGTTTGTATTTTGTGGCCTCAGGTGGTGTAACTAGGGTATTTGCCGCTGCTGACCTCCTAGATCTGATGTTGGGAGTGTGATGGAGGAGTTTTGAAATTGATGAAGGAGCTATAGTATTTATCGCTTTAAAGGTCAAGAGAAGGGCTTTATATGCTATTCTGCAGTATATAGGGAGCCAGTGAAGCTCCATTAGGATGGGTGTTATATGTTCGTTCTTTGAAGCACCGTATAGTACCCAGGCTGCGGCATTCATGGCTAGTTGCAATGTATTTAGGGAGTTTTTTGGGAGACCATGGAGTATTATATTCGCATAGTCGAAGTGGGGTGTGACTATGGCTTGGAATATAGTTCTGAAGCTGTCTGGGTCAAGCATATTTTTCAGATGGTGTAGGGTTCTTATCTTGAAATAAATGGTTTTCACGGTGCGGTTGATATGTTCTTTAAAGTCTAGTCGATGGTCCAGTATTACTCCAAGGTATCTTATGGAGGGCTTGATTGGGAGGTCTGCGTCTCGTACTCTTAGGGTCTCCGGGGGTGAGAATTCTCTGTTTTTCGTGATGATCAGTACCTCAGTTTTTTTGTAGTTTATTCGCATATTCTGCGTGAGGAGCCAGTCTGCTATTGCGTTAAAGCAATCTACTAATGTTGTGTAATCTGGGAGCTTGACATTGAATGATGTGAATATTAGCACATCGTCTGCATAGATCAGCGAGGATATGCCAAAGGAGCGAGTGATATCACATAGAGGCTGCATGTAAATGTTAAATAGTAGCGCAGATAGGGATGAGCCCTGTGGTACTCCTTGTTTTAACTGGAAAGGTTCTGAGGTACCTGTAACCGTCCTGACGTGTTGCAATCGATCTTCCAGGTATGATTTGCACCATTCCCATGCCAGCCCGTGGATTCCCTTGTCATATAGACGGGTTAGTAGTATTTCATGGTCCACAGAGTCAAATGCTGCAGATATGTCAAGGAATATTAGTGCAAAGCCCTTTTTGATGTCGTCCAGTCCACTGATGAGAGTGTTGGTTAATGTGGTCAACAGTGTCTCTACTCCGTGGGCTTCCCTGAATCCGTGCTGACTGGGGTCAAGGGGGAGGAGGTGTCTATGTGTTGTTGTATCTGATTGTTGGTTACTTTCTCAATTATTTTGGATAGCAGCGGTATACTAGCTATCGGGCGGTATGATTCTTCTTTTGTTGGGTCTAGTTGATTGTTCTTTAGCAGCGGTCTTATGGAGGTCTGCTTTAGTGCCGATGGGAAGGTGCCTGTTGAGAAGGACATCTTTATTATTTCTGCTATGACAGGGCTAAAGTCGGATCGCATAGCTCTTATCCAGTGTGCTGGGCAGGGGTCGTTAGGTGCTGTGGTAGTATTCATTTTGACGATAATGTCTTCAACGCATTTTGCTGAGGGAGATGAGAGCTGAAGGAGTGGGAAATTTTGTGCTTGTTGCTGGTGGGGACTTTGGGATGAAGAAGTTGTTGTACTGATAGCTTTAGATTGTATAAAATTGGCATACTTCTGAGGGTGTATAGGTTCTTGTTGAGGTGGAGAAGGTTCTGTGGTTAATGACTTTACTAGATTGAAGAGCTCCCGAGGTTTGTTTAGGGAGCGGTTGAGGAGTTCGGAGTGGTAGGTTTTTCTTGTGTCCCATATTGTTTCACGATAGGATTGAAGGTGGGTTAAGTATGATTGTTGATCTGCTGGGTTATGAGATTTACGCCATTTTCTTTCGAGCTTCCTCAATAGAGTAAGAGACTTCCTTAGTTCTTGAGAGAACCATGGTGCAGATGGTCTTTTCACTACATTATTCTTCGTTGTTGGGTTTTTGCTGGCTGGCGGTAGTATGGCGTATTGGTTGATGGTTTCATTCCATGTGGTGACCATGTCGTTGATGTCGGAGGACGGTTGTTTGAGTATTGGAAGTATGTTTTTCTTGATTTCTTCTTCGTTGAGAGGTCTGAAGCGAGTGGTGTTTGTTGATGATCGTTTTGTTGTATCGGTGGATGGATCTTGATGTGCTGGTATTGTGAGTACTATCAGGTTATGGTCTGACCATGGGACCGGAGTGATGGATATGTCAAAATCATCATTCGTGGACGTGTAGGAGGGCGGAGCGAAGATGAGGTCGAGCACATTGCCATGTTGATGAGTGGGTTGGTGTATGAGTTGGCTGTAGTTGAGGATTGACATTGCGTCTAAGAATGAGTTAGAAAGGGCAGTTTGTATGGAAGGGAGATTGAAGTCGCCCATTAGCCAGTTAGGTTTCTCTGGGTGTACTGGGTTGCAGGCTAAGTCAATTACGCTGGATAATTCTTCAGATGTCGAGTTTGGTGTCATATATATAAGGTTGATGGTATTGTAGTTGTTGTATATTGAGATAGTGTCTAATTGTTTTGTGCTCTTGGTTGTGATTGTACGATATTGGAGGTCAGTCTTTGCTATAATGGCGACACCTCCTCCTCTTTTATTTGTTCTGTTACATGTGTAGGTGGAATAATTAGGTGGTGTGAGCTGGTTTATTATGACTGAGTCGGATTCTGAGAACCATGTTTCTGTGATCATTAAAATGTCTAGATTCCGTTTGATTATTAAGTCCGAGATGGCTGGCCATTTCTTGCGTGCAGATCTAGCGTTTATGAGAGCACATCTGTTGAGGAGCATGTCGGTTGCGTTTTGTGTTGGATGTTTGGTCTATTGCTATATGAAGTAGGTGAGAGTGTCTCTTGTGGTAAGGGTTCTGTGGATGTTGGTGAAAGCTGTGGAAGTGTTTTTTGTTTGTGCTGTGTAATGTAGTGATATGGTAGTGATCTTGGGAGAGTGAATTAGCTTCGTATAGTACACTGGAGAGTAGGCAAACTAACGTTATGGCTGGTATGGTCATGGTTGCTGAAGTGTGGGAGAGAAAAGCTTTTTATAGATACCTTTTTGGAGTGATATAGCAAGGTAGGCAGCTGGTAATTAAGCAGCAGCAACGATGTAACAATTTTTAAGTTGGAGCATTGGACATGCAGCAGAAACAATGTATCAATTTTTAAGTTGGAGCATTGGATACAATGTAACAAGTGTGGCTAGGTGTTCCTATCCACAAGCAATCATTAGTTAACTAATGCAGTAAGCAATAACAGGTAGTTAATTCTAGGTGGTATGAGACAGTCATAGTTTTGTGTATGACACACAGGGTTGATAATGCTTAGCAAACCTGGTTGCAACGGGAGGGTTGCCCGGTGTTGGATGAAGGAGAAGGTTTGGAGGATAGGCGGACTAATTTGTTGCAGCCGCGTGGTTCTTTTTTGGTGTTCAGTGGAGGTGCAGGAACCAGGGGAGAATGAGCTCAGTGCCAGGGGAGCTCACGCTGTATGATTGTCATTGATGTTGATTCCTTTGGAGCGTTGACGATCAGTGTGGGTGCCTTGGTGTGTGCCTGCTGGACGGCGGGATCTTTTTGTAGCTTTTTGGGCTCAGCCTCCCACGGCTCCGATTGGGCTGGAGGCTCCTGAGCGGGGAAGATGGCTGCGTCCCGCTCAGGTGTGCTCTACCCCGATCGGGGAGTACGGAGCCGGAGCTTGGTTAGATGGTTGGTATCCCCTGGTGCAAGGAGACTTGCATGTGGATTTATGGATCTCCTGTCGTGCCCCTCCTAAGGGCCACGCCAAAGGGCCCTCCCGCTGCTTGTAGCTCGATCCCCAGGAAGGGGAGAGTTGCTGGTGGTGGCGGGGGCTTAGAGGACCTGCGCCCGATGGCGCGAAGCTTTTAAAAGCTTTGTAGAGCTGCCCCGATTGGGCAGCGCTGCTCCGGAGGCCCCTCCCGCTGCTTGTAGCTCGATCCCCGGGAAGGGGAGAGTTGCTGGTGGTGGCGGGGGCTTAGAGGACCTGCGCCCGATGGCGCGAAGCTTTTAAAAGCTTTGTAGAGCTGCCCCGATTGGGCAGCGCTGCTCCGGAGGCCCCTCCCGCTGCTTGTAGCTCGATCCCCGGGAAGGGGAGAGTTGCTGGTGGTGGCGGGGGCTTAGAGGACCTGCGCCTGATGGCGCGAAGCTTTTAAAAGCTTTGTAGAGCTGCCCCGATTGGGCAGCGCTGCTCCGGAGGCCCCCTCCCACTGCTTGTAGCTCGATCCCCGGGAAGGGGAGAGTTGCTGGTGGTGGCGGGGGCTTAGAGGGGCTAATAGGCACAGGCAACATATAAAGATATGCTTGGACATTCTTTATAATCAGGCGTGGGGCTCCCAAAACAATTGGAACAATTTCTGTATCTTTCAGCCACACTTTCTTAGTCCCAGATTGCATGTGCTTATTTTTGAAGATGTTCTTTTTCTCCATGCATAAAATGGGACTGTGACAAGCTAGCCCATGCTAACGCAGTAGCACCCTTTAATAAATCGATTCCAATGTCTTTTCTTGCTCATGCTTTTTTTATGTGGAAAGAGGAATGTTCCACGTGATCACAACTCCTTTATTCTGCATTGTCCTGTCAGTGTCATGATCCCAGTGTTTTTCTGGCACAGCAATGTTATAGCGTTTATATAACCTCCAGTGGACAAGACGTATTGCCTTGCTGTACCTTTCTGAATATAGTTTTTAGTTCTAGTTTATTTTGTTTAGGCAAACAAAGAACAGGAACAAATGGAAAAAGCACTAGAGCAATGAAACACTGCATGCAGCAATGTGTAGAGACATCATTGCAATACAATATTATTCAGCAACAAATTTATCAAAAGAGGCCCAAGTCTGATGGCATCTATGCAGTTTATTTAGTTTCTCAGCATCTATTTGTGTATATTTATGGGCAACATTCACTAAATTCCACCACATGCTCACATTCAGCACAGTATTGCCTTTCCAGTTATGCAAAATTATCTTTGTGGCTAGACATAAGAGTAATGGTAACAGCTGTGAATCAGCTTGATAAGTCTGATTAGACTCCTAGAGCTTTCCAAATTATCCTCTTATAGACAGATCTGCATGAATTTTTAATATAGCGCAGATATGTTCTCAAACTGTATTCCAAAAAAAGAAAGATCGGAACAGTAAGATAACATATGTGAATGGAAACCTATATAAGAGTTAAATGACCAACACACATTTGCTCCTGACTTTGAAATCTTTGCTGTTTTGACTGGAGTCCAAAGGCTCCATGTACTTCAAAATATGTTTGTGTCATACAAGGCCGGTTCAAGGATTTCTGCTGCCCTAGGCAGAAAACCTGGCCTTGTCGCCCCTCCCCAACAGCTGCCATTGCCCCCCTCAGCTGCCGCCGATTCCTTCTCGGGAGGGGGAGGCGGGCAACAGCAACATCCACGAGCAAGAAAGGGATGGCAAAAAGTAGCCACTTTTGGAAATGCTGCTGCTGCCTGCCTCCCTCTCCAAACGGAATCAGCGGCAGCTGGGGGGAGGGGGGCAGCATGGCCGCCTTTGTGTGCTACTGCCACTGGCCACCTGGGCCAGCCACCTGGCTTGCCTAGTGGATAGGCTGCCCTTGGTATCACAGAGAGATTCCAAATGACTTTTCCTAAAAAGTCTTCCATTCTTTAGAGAACGGAGCTCCTGCCATATCAGCTGCCTAGATATTTTGTTGAAATTAGAAGTTATTGTCACTGAAGAACGTGAGGTGCGATCAAAAAGTATCAAGACTTGTGTAGCTATATAACAATTCTGTACATCGCACCACGATGCTATTAAGCATGCAGTGACCTAATTATGTGCTGTGCATGTGCAGAGTGTAGCTGGCTGCAGCACACCTGTACTTTTTTTTAATCACGTGATGTTTGCTATCGTGCAAAAACAGGTCATCAGATTTATGATCAGTGAAAAAATTGAACAATGAATTTGTATTAAATTCTACCAGAAACTTGGAGATTCATGCAAAGAGACTTATGACAAGTTACAACAATGAATGCAAGAGTGGTGCTCAAGTTTATGACTGGTACAAACATTTCCAAGATGGCCACCAAACTGTTGACAGTGCTGAACATTCTGGAAGGCCATCTACAAGCAGAAATTTATTTATTTATTTATTTGGTCTTTTTAGACTGCTTTTCACAGGGGCAAAGCAGGCAACATTTCAACAACAGCTTGTACAGAGAACAGTGAAAACTGATATACAGATTGAAACACTTGCAACAACTACTTACTACATAATGAGTTATGTAGTTCAGAGGCATTAGAAGAGAAGGAGGTACTGTAAAATATGATCATGCTTTACTGAGGGAGGGAGGGAGGGAGGGAGGAAGGGGGATAGATAGAAGGAAGGATGGATTATGTGATAGAACCAAAATGTTCTTTAGATAGGCTTTAAGAAGTTTTCTGAATGTGGAGAGCTCATTGGTAGATCAGAGAGTTCCAGGAAGAGAGTGCCAGGTGGTTGGAGCATTTAATCCAAATGCTCTGTTGCAGGCATACTGGGCACTTTTGATTTTCTCATGTGGTATATTAGGCATGTTTATTGTATTTTGTCTTCTTGTCTTGCCTGTGTTGGAGGAATTCAGTAGTGTTTGTAGGTAATGTGATGACTGGGTGTTGATGATTTTGAAGAAGTTGAAGAAGTGCGTGCCACAATATGCGCAAAATATTGATTGACAATCAGGAAGCTTGCTGAGGATATGGACATCAGTTTTGGGTTGGTACAGTTCATTCTTACTATTGATTTGTGGATGAGATGTGTGTCTGCAAAATTTGTGCCGAAACTCCTGTCCCCTGACCAAAATGAAGATCGACTGTCTGTAGCCAGAGAGTTGTTGGAATGCATTGAAAATGATACAGATTTAATCAAAACAATTATTACTGGTGATGAATCATGGGTTTATGGTTATGACCCAGAAACTAAGGCTCAATCCTCACAACAGAAGACTCCAGACTCTCCCAGACCCAAGAAAGCCCATCAGGTGAGGAGCAATGTCAAGGTCATGCTCACAGTTTTCTTTGATTACCAGGGCATTGTTCATCTTGAGTATGCTCCAAAAGGCAAAACCATCAATAAGGAGTACTATGTCCAAGTTCTGACTTGTTTGAGAGATGCTGTTTGTCGTAAGAGGCCAGAGTTGCACAGGAATGGTGAATGGTTGCTTCATCACAATAACACCCTAACTCACGCATCACATTTTGTTCAGCAGTTTTTGGCCAAACACCAAATCGACAAGTCTGTCAGCTTCCATACTCACCCGACCTTGCACCCTGTGACTTTTTCTTGTTTACAAAACTGAAATTACCACTGAAAAGAAGGAGATTTGACAATTTGAAGATCATTAAGCAAAATTTGACACAGCAGCTTCACAGCATAATAAAAGAAGCACTTCAAAATGGTCTCCAGCAGTGGCAGGAACACTGGAGGAAGTATGTTTTATCGGAAGGGGGCTACTTGGAAGGAGGCTGAGTACAATAACTGTCAGTGTTATACTTCTTGTATTATTGTACAAGTCTCAATATTTTTTGATCACACCTTGTAGTTTAATGGTTACAACAGCAGCCTAGGACTAGAAAGGCCACAATTCAAATCCCTCTGACACGTCTTGTAGCCTTGGGAAAGTCATGTAACCTTCTATTGCCTCAGATATAAACTTAGATTGTAAGCTCTCTGGGAGATGGAAGTAGAGTACTTGATTGTAACTCATCGAGCTATTACTGGAAAGGCATAACCTTAATAATAAGATGCCTTCTAAATTCTATCTCTCAGAGAGATTTTGTAATTCCAAACAACTGGCTTGTAAGCAGTGATGCAGCTTCATACATGGATAATATACTTTAGTAGAAAGACAAAATTTTGGTTGCAATTCCTCAAAGATTTTAATTCCACCCAAGGCCGTACCTAGGGTTGTGCGAGCAGTGCGGCTGTACAGTGTGCAAGTAAAAAAGGGGCACTGATATCATCACTGGGCTTCCAAGAAGCTCAAAAAGAATGATTTCCTGCAGTTGCCTGTGTGGAAAGGGGAGGAGCACTAGATTTGTTAGTCTCACAGGGCACATTTCTAGCCTGGTATGGTCCTGATTCCACCATGACCCACAAGTTGTCTAATTGTCCAAACACCTGTCATCGCAATCTCCAGCTAATCATGGAATTTTGTATTTTTAGCTGAATTACTCCATAAATCCATTTTCTCTGAAATTGTCTCATTATTATGTACATGCAATTCTGATTTCCTGACTACTGTAAAAGTTGCTGTTAGCATCAAGTCATCCTTAAGAGCTCTGGGAAGGTTCACACTATGGGGTATTTTTACTAAACTGCGTTAGTGCAAATCGCGTTAGGAGCCGCGTTAGTGAAAGGAAAGCCAAAAAAGGACATGGGCGGGACATCGTAACCACTAACGCGCGTTCTAAAAACTAACGAGCGTTACAGGGCGCCGTGGCGCGTTACTGCGCGTTAATCGTATGAAGGCGTACAGACACAAATCACTGAAACAGAGCTGTAGCACAATAGTTAGTGTACTGACCGCTGTTACAGGCAGCATGGGTTTGAGTCCCCAGTATGCCTAACGCAGAAGGCTGGCCCAGGCATCGTCCTGTACATTACATAAGGAATGAGGAGGCATGTTTTTCTTTACGTTGAGTAGTGGTTACAGAAACACACCCTCGCAGTGTGCGTAGCAATTTACGTTGGTGTGTGTGTGGCTGCGTGCGTTGGTACAGGCGTAGCCCCGTGCGTAGCTACGTGCGTTGGTGCGTGCGTACAATCGTGCGTGGGTACATGTGGTTTTACCAGCGTGTGCACCTTATATTACAGACACTTTAGGGCAGGGGTAGGGAACCCTGCTCCTGGAGAGCCACAGACCAGTCAGGTTTTCGGGATATCCCTAATGAATATGCATGAGATATATATGCATTAGAGATATCCTGCCAACCTGACTGGTTTGTGGCCCTCCAGGGCTGGATTTGGAGACCCCTGCCTTACACCTCTGTCATTTAAGATTGTGAGTGGACAAGGTGCAGATGTCCAAGACATCAAAAAGGTTAGATAGAATGTGTCACATTCCTCCTCACTTCTCACCACCACCAAAATATTGTCTATTAGACAACTTTTTGGTGGTGGTGAGAATCGAGGAGGAATGTGACACATTCTATATACCCTTTCGATGTCTAGGACATCTGCACCCTGGGCCAAGGGTAGCAAACAGGGTCTCCCATCAAAAGATCCACAGTCTACTTCCCTGCAAAGGTGGCAGTAGAGGGGAACATCAACCCCAGTCCTGCTGAGGAACATACACCCCACAGGGCAGTCAATGCAGCTCTGTACACATCCATAACACAATAACAGACAGACATTAGGCCTGGATATGGTGTGCTGCACCCCACCACTATCTGATATTCCCCTGGTGCAAGCCATCAGCAGCTGCACCCTGCAAGCCACACCATCACAACACATACCAGCTGCAAACAGTCTGCTAGTGCCCAGTGGAGATGCATGCACCCAGAACTGGGATGTCAGCATACACAGCAAGGAGATTGGGCCCCAAAAGGCAACCCATATCTATCACAGGAGAGAAATACTAAAGAGCACTATGGGGGTGCCTAGCCATGCTGTGGTCACTGCACAGTCAGGGTGAGAGTGATCTCTCAGCAGGACATACTGAGGTCACCCTGTCTGTGTAGGTGGTGGCCGGGCACTAAAATGTGCCTGTCACTGCCCTATGCCCTGTGCAGATGCACCCTGGCCAGGCCACCTTGTCCGGCCTATACCCATGGTACCTTGCTCCTCATTATGCACATTGGCAGCCCAATACTGGCAACATTGCTGGCAGTGTGGGCTGTGGAAGGTGTTTGCAGCCACCACACACTGGATAGACAGACAGCCACCCCCACACCTATGCCAGCATTGTGCTACTATAGAGGTGGTCATCAGCCATACCCACCACACCAGTCCTGGGCATAGTACAGGCATGGATATGGTACACAAGACTGTTGGAGGTCACTCCCCAGGGTGGTAAACACTGTCAGAGACCAGACCTGCAGCACCCACCGCAGACATCAGAATGATTGTTATGGTGGAGCTCAATGAGCAAAATGTGCTTAACGTAGGAATTGATATCTGCCAGCTATCATAGGAAACGTTTGATAGCTATGTACCATATACCCAGGTGTAGGGTGGCATGGCTAAGGTATGCAACTGCTAGTATTGGGAGATACAGGCAGGGCCCAATGTCCTGCCTCTCCAGGAGGCATTGGCCAATGGGGCCTGTGGGTGTGTGTGTGTGTGTGTCTGGCCCTGTTGGCTGCTGCCTCACAGCAGAGTTCCCCAACTCCAGTCCTGGTGTTCCAAACACTGTTTGGGTTTTCATGCTGTCCCTCATAAATATGCATGAGCTATATCTGCATACCATGGGGGTTGTGCATAGATATGCAGCACAGGCATCTTTATTAGAGGCAGCATGGAACCTGAATGGTGTGGGGCCCTCCAGGACTGCATTTGCGAGACTCTGCTTTAGGTAATGCCCCTGTTTATGGTGTCTGTGTTTGGTGTGGTAAAATATGGGCGTAGTAACCATGCGTATGTTCTCTGCAATAAAGGGGTGTCTTTACTATCACTGTTTAGTGGTGGGTAAAACTATGGGGACTGGGTTGGCAGGAGTCCCAGCTGGGATTTGAACCTGTGACCCTCTGGTCTTACAGGCACTGGCTGTGTCCGTTGCACCACACTGTGGCCACAGAGACAGTGCAGTCCCTGGAGATAGGAAAACTGGCCTGACGAGTCAGAAACCCTGCTCTGCACAATTTTACTGTGGGCTCATTACCTTTTATGGAGACAAACGTGCAACTAAACCTCAAAAACGACCTCGAAAAAAGGGGCAAACACCCATAACCGAGCTGGGCAACAATGATATCATTGGGCAACAATGAAAAACACTCCCAGGAAAGCTCCAATACAATAAAGTGCTTTTTGAAAGGGTCTACAGAGCGTAGACCCTTCCAAACATCATTTCTTTTTTTTGGAGCTTTCCTGGGAGTGTTTTTCATTGTTGCCCATTGCTATCACTGTTGCCCAGTTGAATTATAATGTTTACACTGTTTCTTGTGGTCATTTTAAAGTTTTATTTGACATTTTGTTCTGTGCACATGTATCACACTGCTCACGTTTTGTAGGTTTCCCCGGTTTTGCTGTACATTGCTGATGGAAATGGTTTCTCTTCCCTTTAATATGCCTTTAACGACAGGTTTTCATTCGCGTTGGAAATGAGCTCTGAAATTCAGCGCGTTAGTGTGAGGGGAGCCTCTCCCCGCCCACTCTTTGCCCATTGACCCCTTCTCTCTGCCCACTCTCCACCTTCTGCGGTGTTTTAACGCGCCGCGGGGTTTACGATCGTTAACTGCGGTTAACGCGCGTAACGTACACTTAATGATCGTTCGCACGTCAGAACGCGCGTTATGACGTGCGAACGATCGTTAAGTGTACGTTACGCTTGTTATTGACGATTACCGCAGTTTAGTAAACATACCCCTATATATCAATGATAAAGGATATGGCTCAGGTACATCTTTCAATTTTGAGTCATATTGTTTATGTCTAGCTACCAAATTTCTGAAGCGGTTTCTGCCCTGCCCTGCCTTAGATAGAAGGCGCAATGATGAAGATGTATGTTTATATTCAATTTTTATTTTAATTTATATAATACCAAAAAAGGCACACCACCTGTTAGGAATTATTTGGAAAGGAACAGATTATAATAAAACAAATAATATCATAATGCCTTTGTATGACTCCATGGCATAACCATACCTTGATTATTGTGTGCATTTCTGGCTGCAGCAGCTCAAAAAAGATGCAGCAGAATTAGGAAAGGTCCAGAGAAGGGTGACCAAAATGCTAAAGAGGATGGGACTCCTCCCCTATGAGAAATTTTATATTTCCTGTTTTATTGTAAATACAATACAGTCACGACTGCATTTTATAAGCTACAGTTACATGTACACCGCACTGATATTGAATAGCGCGGTATAGAAAAGAAATTAATTAAATAAATAAATAAATAAATAAATAAATAAAATGTTAAAGAGGTTAGGCTCTTCAGCTTGGAGAAGAAACTGCTGAGGGGAGATATGACAAAGGTCTATAAAATCCTGAGTAGAGTGGAATGGATAAATGCAAATCAATTATTTACATTCTCAGAAAGTACAAAGACTAGGGGACAAACCATGAAGTTACAGTAAGTAGTACAGTTAAAACAAATAGTAGAAAATATTTTTTCACTCAATGCATAGATAAGCTTTGGAACTCATTGTTGGAGGATATGGTAAAAGAAGTTAGCATTTCCTGGAGAAAAAGTCAATAGACTGTTATGGTAGACTTCACGAAAGCTACTGCCTATCCCTGTGGGTAAAGTAGCAGGAAACTTAGCTACATTTTGGGATCCTGACAGGTACTTGTGACCTGAATGGGCTTCTGATGGAAACAAGATACTGGATTTCACAGACCTTTGGTCTGATCCAGTATGACAATTCTTATGTTTTTGCCCAGTATAATCTTGACTCAGTGCCCTGGTATCAGAAAACTGATCAAGAAAATGGATATTCCTTTTTTCTTCCCTTTACTGCTGAGAATGTCTTGACCTTAAATCATTTATCAGTCAACGTTAATGATTCTTTATGATTTAAATGTGCTTCTTGTAGAAAAATCACATCTGGATTCTCATTTTTCAAATAAAACATTATTTTCTTGATGGGGTTATTTGAGCCCCTTCACATCTAAATAAAAAATTCCTCAAGCAGAGTCAACAAATTAAGCCTCTAATACCAACTCATACTATACTTATGAAAAACTCTTTAACTACAGTAATGGCCAAAAAATTAAGGCAGGTATCTTTTTCTACAATTTATTGTTAAATAATGTACTGTGGAGATGTCACACGTGCTTACTTATTTAATCAGCATGGTGATTAGTCACACCATGGGCATGTTTACTAAACTGCGGTAATGTCATTCCGCGGTAAAGGTAGAGATGCCCATATAAAGGAGTGGGTGGGGCAGCAGTAAAGCTGTGTGTCAGATAAGGCGCGTTAGAAGGCGCGTTAAAAGGCGCATTATAAGGCACCGTAGAAGGCACGTGCCTTACATGCCTTATAAAACACCTTATAACGCGCCATATAAGGTGCCTTATACTGTGCCTAATTAGGAGACTTGTAACGTATTTTAAGGAGTGTTGATAGCTGTGGAGAGGATACTGTGTGGCTGGCAGCACAGATCTGCAAAGATATGACTGTCACAGGCAAGCAAAATATCTGCCCCGGACAGGAGGGAACAACAAGGAATTGAACCCATGACCTCTGCCTCCACAGTCATCAATGCAACCAGTGGGCTACAGCTCTATAGTGTCTAACACACTACTGGCTGGCTACAGAAAGACTGCAGGTGACCACACAAGCTGCCTGCTGTGGTTATCAGGATAGAGTAGAACCACCCATACCCATGATGCACTGCACATGCAGATCAGCAGCCTATGTCTGATCACAAGATGGGGTATGCACCACTATAGCACCCCAGCCTGGTAGGGGGAGCTGACCATGTGGGTTACTGGCACAGAGTAGCTACAGACCGTGACAGCATGTGGTTCCTGTGCTCACTCTGAGGGAGAAGTGGGGGGCCCAGCACCAGGTCCGCAGCACATAGCATGGCTGAAATAAGCTGTGCTGCAGCTCCTCATCAGTGTGTGATAGGTAGTCCTTGTGGCTACACTTGTGTCCATCTGTATTCCCAGTCATGTCTAGCCCTTGTGTACTATGATGCACCCAGAATAGTGCATATCCTGTGTGGGTGCCATGGTCACAGAATACGTGAAGGGTGGTAGGCAGACCCTAAAGCGAATTATATGAGCACCTCCCAACCTGCCCATGTGGGTCAGGGTGGGGAACAGGATCCCCCATCAACAGATCCACAGTCTACATCCCTGCAATGGTGGCAGTAGAGAGGACCATCGACCCCAGTCTTGCTGGGGAACAGACACCCTACAGGGCAGGCAATGCAGATCTGTACGCATCCATAAGGCAATGGCAGACAGAGAGTAGGCCTGGAGATGCTCAGCTGTCCCCCATCATTATCTGACATTCTCCAGCAGCAAGCCCAGTGAACCTCCAACCGCTGCACCCTGCAAGGTGTTCCAGCCATACACATACTAACTACAGACAGTCTGCTAGCTAGTCCATAGTGCATGTTCCTGGAGGGGATGTGAGTGCACACACCAAGCAGCTAAGTCAGTGATTGGGCCCCAAAACAAAGAACCCATAAAAATCACTTGAGAAAAATACTATACAGCACTATGGGGGAACCTGGCCATGCCATGGTCACTGCTCAGTCAGGGTGAGAGTGACACCACCCCCCCCCCCCCAAGCAGGACATGCTGTGGCCACCCTGTCCGTGCAGGTTGTGGCCGGGCACTACAATGTCCGAGTCATTGTCCTATGCCCTGTGCAGATGCATCCAGGCCAGGCCACCCTGTCCAGGCTATACCCATAGTACCTTGCTCCTCATTATGCACATTGGCAGGCTAACACTGGCAACAGTGCAAGCAGTGTGGGCTGAGGAAGGTGTTGGCAGACACCACACACTGGATAGACAGACACACACTCCCACACCTATGCCAGCATTGTGCAACTATAGAGGCTCTTGGCAGCCCTGGCCACCGCACCAGTCCTGGGCACAGTGCAGGCATGGCTATGGTATGCAATACTGTTGGGGTCAATCCCCAGGGTGGTGAACACTGTCAGACACCAGACCTGAAACACACTCTACAGACATCAGAGAGGTTGGTATGATACAGCTCAATGAGCAGATTGTACTTAACTTAGGAATTGCTATCTGCCAGTAATCATAGCAACCTCTTGAGATATGTGTACCGTATTCCCAGGTTTAGGGTGGCATTGCTAGGGTATGTAAGTGCTAGTATTGGGAGATGCATGCAGGGCCCAACATCCTGCCTCTCCAGGAGGCTTTGGATACTGGAGCCTGTGGGTGCAGGTGTGTCTGCCCCTGTTGGCCGCTGCTCTAGGGCAGAGGTTCACAACTCCATTCCTGGTGGGCCAAACACTGTTCGGAATTGATATCTGCCAGTTATCATAGGAAATGTTTGATAGCTGTGTACCATATACCCAGGTGTAGGGTGGCATTGCTAAGGTATGCAACTGCTAGTATTGGGAGATACAGGCAGGGCCCAATGTCCTGCCTCTCCAGGAGGCATTGGCCAATGGGGCCTGTGGGTATGTGTGTGGGTGTGTCTGGCCCTGTTGGCTGCTGCTTCACAGCAGAGTTCCCCAACTCCAGTCCTGGTGTTCCAAACACTGTTCGGGTTTTCATGCTGTCCCTAATGAATATGCATGAGATACATCTGCATACCATGGGGGTGGTGCATAGAAATGCAGCACAGACATCTGCATTAGAGACAGCATGAAACCTGAATGGTGTTTGGCCCTCCAGGACTGCAGTTGGGAATCTCTGCTCTAGGTATTGCTCATGTTTATGGTGTCTATGCACTGTAGGGTAAAATATAGGCGTTTAAGGCATGTTTATGTTATCTGCAATAAAGGTTCCGTCTTTATTAGCATGTTTTAGTAGTGGGTAAAATATGGGGACTGGGTTGGCAGGAACCACAGCTGGGACTTGAACCTGTGACCTTCTGCTCCTGAACACTGGCTGTGTGTACTGCACCACCGTGTTGCCACAGAGATAGTGTAGTCCCTGGGATATGGGGCCTGTCTGTTGCTATGCATGGCACCCACCTACACAGGGCTAGGCCATGGTCTGCTGTGGGCAGCTGCCACTGCCCCCTCCACCGCCAGTACTTCTCTGCCACCATGCTGACATGCCCTTCTGCTGGTGGTTCTGGTGGTGCTCACTCGCCGGCCATCCAGTGTGCCGGTAGGTGGTGCAGGTTCTGGGGTAGGGGTGCCCGCATAGATGTCCACGCTTCCCCCCAGCACTGCCTGCCAATGTTCTGTGCCCTTGGGGGTTCCTGCTATGTACTATCCTCTGTGACACTGTGGGAAACACACTCGTTCCCATGTTGGGCCCTCATCAGTTGCTGTCTGGCTACTCTACTGTTTCAGCATTCCTATGGACCACCTAGGCATCACCCTGGGCCACACTGTGGCCCAGCTGCACCACAGCATGTGCCGCCTGCAGCCCTCTGCATCCCCTTTTCCAGCATCTGTCCAGTTGCCCGTTCCGACATGCCCACCCTGCTGTTGCGGAACATGTGCATGGTCAGGCACAAGGAGAGCAGTTAGCTCTTGCTGATCCAACAGGAAACAGTGAGGCAAGAGATTGGATGACCACCAATAAAGGCACCTGTGTTCATCCAATCTCTTGCCTCACTGTTTCCTGCGGAACATGTGCATGCCATAGAAAACCTGTCTAATAACAAGGGGAAACCGTGATCAGTGCTATTTCACTGTGGGATCATTTACCTTGTATGGGGACAGAGCATAGACCCTTCCATAATTAATATCCTTTTTTTGGAGCTTTCTCGGTAGTGTTTTTTGATGTTTCCCATTCATATCACTATTGGCCAGCTTGGTTATGTTTGTTTTACATTTTGTTCAGGTCATTTTCAGTGTTTATTTGCCCTTTTGTTCTGTGCACATGTATGACACATCACTTTTTGTAGGTTTCCCTGGCTTTGCTGTACATTGCTGACTGAAATGGTTTCTCTCTCCTGCAATTGTGTGCTAACGCCTGGTTTTCAGTTGCGTTAGGATTCAGCCCTTAATTCCTTCGTGTTAGTGTGAAAGGGACCTCTCCCCGCCCACTCCCTGCCCATTGACCCCTTCTCCCCGCCCTCTCTCCACCCTTTTTTGCACTTAACGAGGCCGAGAAAGTTAAGGCGCCTTAAGGCACCTTAACGGTACAGAATGTCCCGTTAAGGCGCCTTATGGCGCCTTAAGGTGCCTTAACGTAGCCGCTGCTACGTTAACGCAGTTTAGTAAACATGCCTCTAAATTATAACTCATTTTTATTTTGTTATAAACTGCGTTATGGTTCTTGCTTTTTCTTTTTGAAAATATATTTTGCACCCACAAAACCTCTTCCATCAACAGTGGGTGCAGAGCAGAACTAGAACATTCACCCACAGAACTCAATATCTTAAAAAAAAAATTGATTCTGGTCATCTCACTAACAAATATTCTCCAATACCAGGAATATTGAAAGCTAATATAAAACCCTACAAAAGTCACCAACGATCTACAAGGCCAAATCTACCATACCATTACCAGCATAAACTTCCAAAACTCATACAAAAAAACAGCACTATAAATACTGCAGCAGGCCCTAGAACATCTAACACCTATTTGAAAAGCTGAACAAGGCAAATTGCTACAGTACAGATCCCTGCGTAAAGATTTCATGATAACAGAACACACAGCCTTGGACACACACTAGGCACACAGATTCTCGCCAAGTACAGAATAAATGATCACAACCTAAAGTACAAATAAAATATTTAGAGAAAAATTAAACTGAAACCCCAAGAAGCCAGACTCTGCATGCAGTGCAACACCAGATAAGAAATGCAGTATCCCATACTATGTAAACTATAAAAATAGCACAAAGTCCAATCACTAAATTAAAAATAAAATTATTTTTTTCTACCTTTGTTGTCTGACCATTTTATTCTCTGGTCATGCTGGTCCTGATCTGAGGCTTCTGCTTTCATGTCTTCTCTTAGCACTCTATCTGCCATTTCTTGTCTGTTCTTTAGTTTTCTTCACTTCCTTCCTTCAGCTTATTTCCAGTCCAAATGACCCTCCCCACATGTCAGCTCCCTTCCAGTCCCAGGGCCCCCTCGCTGCCAGCCTCCTCATTACACAGCCACCTACCAGTCCCGTCCCCGAATGTCAGCTCCCTTCTATCCCCCTCTTCCCCCCATGTCAGTTCCCTTCAGCCATCTCCTTCCCCTCCTCTCAGTTCCCTTTCAGACATCTCTTTCCCCTCCTCTCAGTTCCCTTTCAGACATCTCTTTCCCCTCTCTCAGTTCCCTTTCAGCCATCTCTTTCCCCTCTCTCAGTGCCCTTCAGCCATCTCCTTCCCCTCTCTGTTCACTTAAGCCATCTTCTTCCCCTCTGTTCCCTTTCAGCCATCTCCTTCCCCTCTCTCAGTGCCTTCTCAGCCATCTTTTTCCGTCTGTCAGCTCCCTTCCAACCCTCTTTTCCCCGTGTTAGCTTTCTTCCCCCGTGCTACTTTCCCCCCCCCCGCCCCGTGCAGCTCGTATCTCTTCTCCTTCCCCCCTCCATACAGCTTGTATCTCTTCTCCTCCCCCCCGTGCAGCTCGTATCTGTTCTCCTTCCCCCCCCCCCGTGCAGCTTGTATCTCTTCTCCTCCCCCCTGTGCAGCTCGTATCTCTTCTCCTTCCCGCCCCCATGCATCTTGTATCTCTTCTCCTCCTCCCCCAATCCCCCGTGCAGCTTGTTCCTGTTCCTCTTCTTTTTTTGCCTCCCCGTCCCCCGTCGTTCGCTCTGCTCTTCGTTTGAAATGACAAGAAACCGGTGCGGAACCTCCCAATGGTAAGGAACCTCTTCTGCTGCTGCGTTCCACTCTAGCATCACTTCCTTTTGGGGGTGGGACATGGCAGCAGCAGACGTTCCTTACCACCATGATGCTCCGCACTGGTTTCCTATCATTTCATAATGCAGAGCAGAATGAACGACGGGGGACGGGTAGCAATTTGTGCGTGTTTTTTTTTTTAACTGAAGGCGGAGTGAGGCGGCTCTTTTGGGGGCATTTCTGCCGCCCCCCCAAAGTTTGCCGCTTGAGGCCACTGCCTCACTTCGCCTAATGATAGAGCTGCCCGTGTATGGGTCAACGAAATCACTCTGGCATACTGTAAAACGCTAGTTAACAGTATGCCTACAAGAATCCAGGCTGTGCTGAAAAATCATGGACACCCTATCAAATATTGACACATATATTGTTTCCTGAATAAAACTTTGAAAATGACATATACAGGTTGGCCCAAAAAAAGTGAGAACATCTCGAAAATTAAAGGCTTAAATAGTTTATTTATTTACCTTTTTTAGCTATATAACGTCTTTATTTCAACAATTTCCGGGCGCCATCTTTTTTTTTTTAAATTTGTCAATCGTTTACATCTGTCTTTTTGAATTTTTAAATAACTTATATGCTACGAGATGTTCTCACTTTTTTTGGGCCACCCTGTATATCTTTGGTTCTTAAAGCGTTTGACCATGAAAGTGACAATAACACATACTTTTCTAATAAAATTCTGATATTTTGGACTCTGCCTTACTTTTTTGGCCACTACTGTAGCTATTCTGGCTAAAATATAAGAAAACATAATGCTCAAAGGAGCAGAGGAGTAGCCTAATGGTTAGAACACTTGCTTGGGAACCAAAAGATTAGAGTTCTATTTCCACTAGCACTTCTTGTGGCCTTGGACAAGTCGCTTAACCATCCAGTGCCTCAGAAAAATCCAAGTTATCAATGTCCCTGTTTAATGTACATTACCAAGTTTAAGTTACAATGTAAACCACTTTGACTGAAATGATAAAGCAGTATAAAAAACCTGTTAAATGAATAAGTCCAGGCCATGAAAGACTTGAATTTTGGGACAAACAAAAAGTATTTGCCAAGAAAGATGCACATAAAGTGAAAGAGCACAGTATCAATTGTAACATGCACTAAACAAAACAGGACCTATATCTCAGCAGATATCATAGAAAAGGTCATTTGAGGGAGAGCAAAAGAAAATTCTAACACACATTCAAGCTACAGTTTAAACCATAAGATCCAGGAAGTGCCCACTCTGAGAGAAAGCAGAATGGCAGAAGCAAAGGAACAAGCTCCTGCCAGCGAAATGACATGAGGCAGGTGGTAGAAAGGGGCTGGGGGCTTGGAGATGGGTCTGATTTTAGGGCTGGGGCTGATTCAGGAGCAGGGATGGGAAATGGGAGCTGACGCAAGCAGTTATTGAGCATGAGGATGGAAAAGGGGACTGAAGAGGCAGGAAGAAGTAGGATGGGGGATGACATAAAGGTTGGGGCTAGGAGAAGAGGGTGAAAGCTCACATGGTGGCAAGTGAGAGAAGGGGTCTGGCTGCTTGAAGAACGGTCTCATACTGAGGCTGGGAGGAGGAGGAGGCTGAGGATGGGCAAAAAAGGCTGACACTGATAGATACTGGTGATGGGAGTGGAAGAAGGAGGGTGATGTCATGAGAAGGTTCTGATGCTGGGGTGAGTGCTGAGGGAAGAGCTGGGTATAGGAGAAGGGAGCTGATGTTGGGTCTGGTGCTTGGGGCAGGAGCTGATACAGAGGCTGGAGCTGAGAGAAGGATTGGGGATGCTGAAAGGTCTTATGCAGGGAATGATAGTAGGAGAAGAGGCTGATATTGTGTGAAGAGGCTGATGCTGGGGCTGAGAGAAGAAGGTTGGGATCTGATACAGGAGCTGGAGATGGGAGAAGGGGGCTGATACTGGCAGATACTGGATGGGAGTAGGAGTGGAGATGGATGATGCTGGGGGAGTGAGAAGCAGGAGAACAGGTACTATCAGAAATAAACAAGGGCATGTGCAGGGGAAGGTGGAGATGGAGGGGCAGAGGGATGAATGCTGAGGATAAGGAGGAGGGAAGGCACTGCAAATGAATATTGGGGAAGAAGGTAGGCGAGTGAATGCTGGGGAATGGGAAAAGTAGCTATGAGGGAAGAGGTAGAGAAATGGATGATGGGGATGGGGATAGGGGAGAAAGGCAGGGCCTATGGAAAAAGAGAGAAACAAAAGAAGGGAACATGCCTGCAAAGAAAGTGAGAGAGGAAGGAAATGGGGGTTAAAAGAGGGACTACAAATAAGGATAAGGGAGTAAGCCATAAGAAAGGGATTAGAGATGGAGAGGCGATGAGTGAAAAGGAAGGAGCTGGGGTTTATGAGGGGATAAGAGGCAGATACAGATGAGGCTGAGGCAGGAAGGAGTACAGAGGGTAGATAATGGGGATTAAAAAGTGAATGCAAGAGAAGGAAAAGGAGGCTGATAAAGAAATAAGATACAAGTAGCCAGGGGCGGCCCAAGGGGGGTGCGGGGCCATGTGCGGAGATTAATTGTGGGGCCTAATTTGCATAAGGAGTCTCATTTGCATAAATATTTGCATAATATCATGCCCTTTTAGTAAACATGGCTCTTAATGAGTGTCTGGATAAAGAAAGACTAACAGATTTCTATATTACTATATTGCAGTGACAACTGCCAGGTCCATTAGGAAGTACTATAAACACTGACCATTTAGAATCCATAGCAAATCCACCCTATCATAACAACACTATCAGGACTCACAAAGCACCAAACCCTACCTATCAAAAGGCAACACTGCAGATATTAAACCAATACATCTTAAGAATACCAATACATCTCAATGGGGGAAAGAGAACAAGTGGGACTGTCAAATAGAAACTACATGAACAGAATACCTCAGCTCGGTTACACAGAACATAGACCATCACCACACAAAGAATAAGGGATCACAATTTAGAAATAGGGAGATAATAATTAAACTGGGAACCCCAAAAGCCAAACATGAAATGTACAACACTGGAGAAATAAAACTATAAAGTAATTTCTTCTTGCACTAATCAAAAACACAAAGATGTTAGCAATACACACTTCCCAGACCAGACATATTCCAGTTAATAAATTCAAAATAAAAAGTATTTTTCTACCTTCTGTTTGGGCATTTTATTTTTCAGTTGCAATTGCTGCAGTTACTTTCTTCTGGTTTCTTCGTGTCTTCTGTGAGCTATCCATTTGTCCTTTCTTCTCTTTTAGATGTTTTCCATTCTCTCTATATATCAGCTTTAACATACTGATCGTTTCCCTTTTGCTCTTTCCCCCATTTCTTTCCTTATTCCTTTATCATCCACTCAGATTTCACCCTTCCATTCTCAATCCCCTCTTACTCTCTCAATGCCTGGCCCATTGTAGACTTTTCTTCCCTCCCACACAAAATATCTTTTCCCCTCTCCACTCTCATTCCCCAACCCCATCCCCTTCTAATCCTCCCCCAAATCAGCTCCCTTATAGTTCTAGACCCACACAGCATCTGCTCCCTTCTAGTCCCATTCTCCCATGCCCCCACATCAGCCCATTTCCAGTCCTATTCTAGCCCATCAACCATTTGCAGTCCAAGCTCCCCCCATCAGTCCATTTCTAGTCCTATTCCAGCTCCTCATCAGCCCATTTCCAGTCCTAGCCCCACATATGCTCTTTTCCAGTTCCATTCCAGCCCCCCATCAGCCAGTTTTCAATCCTAGCCTCCTCGTCAGCCCACTTCCAGTTCCATTCCAGCCCCCATCAGCCCATTTCCAGTCCTATTCCAGCTCTTCATTAGTCCATTTCCAGTGTTAACCCTCCCGTCACAGCCCATTTCAGTCCTAGCCCCCCCACCATCACAGCCCATTTGCAGTCCTAGACCCCCCATCACAGCCCATTTCCAGTCCGTTCCCCCCCAACCATCACAGCCCATTTGCAGTCCTAGCCCCCCTAATCACAGCCTATTTCCAGTCCAAGTTCCCCCCTCCCCCCACTATAGCCCATTTCCAGTCCAGGCCCCCCCCCTCCATCACAGCCCATTTCCAGTCAAGGTTCCCCCCCCCCCATCACAGCCCATTTCCAGTCCAGGTTCCCCCCCATAGCCCATTTCCAGTCCATGTCTCCCCTATCACAGCCCATTTCCAGTCCAAGTTCTGCCCCCCCCCCAGGCAATTTTCAGTCCATGTCCCCCCCCCTCATAGCCCATTTCCAGTCCAGGTTCCCCCCCCATCACAGCCAATTTCCAGTCAAGTTTCCCCCCCCCATCACAGCCCATTTCCAGTCCAGGTTCCCCCCCCCATAGCCCATTTCCAGTCCATGTCCCCCCTATCACAGCCCATTTCCAGTCCAAGTTCTGCCCCCCCATAGCCCATTTTCAGTCCATGTCCCCCCCCTTAGCCCATTTCCAGTCTAGGTTCCCCCCCATCACAGCCCATTTCTAGTCCAGGTCCCCCCCCCCAATCACAGCCTATTTCCAGTCCAAGTTCCTCCCCTCCCCCCCACCATAGCCCATTTCCAGTCCAGGTCCCCCGCCCCCCATCACAGCCCATTTCCAGTCCATGTTCCCCCCCCATCACAGCCCATCCAGTCCTTGCCCCCCCCCCCACAACCAGCCCCATGGCTGTCTGCAGGGGTTCAGAGGGAGCCGGGGAAGCCCGCGCGAGGCCCCGGCTCCCTCTGTACAACCGCCAGGGTGAAGATCCTTTTCCCTCACGCTGGCGGCTGTTTGTGTAAAGCCGCAAATGCTGGGAAAGGTTAAAGGGCATTGCCTTTAACCTTTCTCAGTAATCACGGTTTCACACAAACATCTGCCAGCGTGAAAGAAAAGGATCTTCACGCTAGCGACTGTACAGAGGGAGCCGGGGCCTCACGCGGGCTTCCCCGGCTCCCTCTGAAGCCGTCCAGTGTGCCATAATGGTGTTCGCGCTGAGCCCCCTGAAGCGCGGGGCCCTGTGTGAACAACATTATTGCACAATGGACGGGCCGACCCTGCAAGTAGCAATGAGAAGTCTATGGAGCCAAATATAGGAAGTGCAAAGCTAGTAAGCAGGTGAACAAAGAAAAGAGGGAGACTGAAGACTGGAGAGGGAGGAATGAAATCTAGCAATAGGTAGACAAAAAGGCTGATGAGACAAATGAAGAAAAAAGATGAAACTGGAGGATCAATGTCAGAGGTAGACAGGGGAAGAGGAGAAGAAGAAAAGGAAGTGAAGAAACAGAAAATGGAAATGAGACCCTAAAAAAGGACTTAGGAGAAAACCAACCAGAGAAAGTGGAAAAGAGACCAGGACAAACTCAAGAGGAAAAAGAAATTGACCAGACAACTAAGGTCAAAAAATTAATTTCAGTTTCTTTTTTTTTTAAGTGCCATCAAGTCAATGCTGATTCTTTGTGACCCAGCAGCTCCTTTTCTTCTAGAGGCCAATCCCTCACTCCATGCAAGCATGCCCCAGCTGCCATCACAGTGCTACTGGTGGTCTTATTTTGGTTGCACACATGCAACTAGTCACACCATGCCGCTCCTGCCTTCCTCCACTGAGAGCTATGGACACATGTGCTGCTGCCATAGACCTCATGAGGAGGGTGGAGGATGTGCTCCACTGTACCTGCTGCTGACATGCTTGGTATCTCATTGACAGTGGCAGCTGCAGCGTTGCACCTGTCACACAGCTCTGGACCACAGATCTCTCCAGCTGCAGGCTGTAGCGACCACACCGCCACCCCCACCATCGCACAACACTGACATTGCCTTATTTAAAGAATTAAATTTGGTTGGCAATTGGTCTAGCTCTCCAGAACTGATAAGCAGTTTTTAAAAGATTGTCTGGCATATAAAGAAAAAAAATGGTTATGGCACAGAGAGTTCTCTGGGTGGGAAAGTTAAGGAATTTGCTTATCTTTTATTTTGGGACATTAGTAAGTCTCACAATTCATAGGATGAAACAAATAGAGAAAAGGATAGGAACACCTTTCTAGTTTTCCACACATAGCTAGGGCGAGAGTTTCTTTTTTTGATTTTTAAGGATAGGTAGTAGGTATCCTGAGGTATTCTGACTGCAGCTACACATCACTAGAGCAGAGGGGATTCTAAGGTGCCCAAAATTCAAGATAGCAGCAAGACCTGGAAAATAAGATTGAGATAAGTGACTGACATACCACAGTGATTATTTTTTTTGAAACATTGTTAAAGATAAAGCTTTTTCCTTTGAAGTATTTATAAAAACTGTTATTGTTGGTTTACAAAAATGGAATTTATACTACATTTCAAATTAAAATTGGAAAGTTTTTCAACAGTTAAAGTTGTTCAAGTTGTTCTTTGTGGGAGAGTTCTCACTCATTGGTAAGTCCTTATTTGAAATTTGAGATACATGAAGCTGTAGAGTGCATTGTAGAAAAAAATATTTTCTCTGTAAGCTAGGAGTTTCCATTGGTGACTTATTTGAGGTACCTCAGACTGTTGTGATACTTTCATAGCATCAAGGTAAAGTAAGATAATTCCCCCATGGAGCCTCAGTTTACAGAAGGAAACAAAATTGGGATGAGATGGTAACAAAATAAAAAATAGAGTGACAGAGGCAGGGGAACAATACGGGAGAGCAAGAAAAATGAGAAGGATGGTTAGGAACAACCAGCAAATTCTGGGTTGAATCAGCTCATGGTTTGTATTGGCACATAGAAAATAATGAAATGAGACAAGAAGAGGGGCAAACCTGAAAAAAACCTGAAAAAATTCTACAAACCAGAACCACAATCTTATAGGCCAGTAGTTCCCAATCCAGTCCTCGAGTGCCCCCAGGCCAGTCAGATTTTCAAGATATCCACAATAAATATGCATATCCACAATTCAATATGCCGGTTGTGAATTGGCACATCCCTGCTACGGTGTCATCTAGAAGTAAGGAGATCCTGGATTCACTACAGGGAGAACTATTCAGGCAACTGGTAACAGAACCCACACGTGATGGGACCATACTGGTTAAATAAAAATAAAATAAATAAATAAATACTGTACTTAATGCTTACCAATGGGGAATGTGTTTCTGATATTACAGTGGGAGATCATCTCGCATCCAGTGATCTCCAGATGTTATGGTTCAGTATTAGGACTGGGGCTGATAAAATAGATTCAAAAGCGAAAGTCTTAGGGGTATGTTTACTAAACCGTCTTAATGTTACCGGCGCTAGTTGCAGCGATAATGTGAAGAATGCCATATAAGGAGTGGGTGTTCCGGCGGCAAGGTAACAAGAATCTGTATCGCACGATAGTGGGCGCTGTGGCACGTTAATGCGCGTTAACCCTAAGTTCATGCCAGTGCAGTGCTAGCAGTAATAAAGATGTAACCCACTGGTTACTGCAATGACCGTGGAGGCAGAGGTCATGGGTTCAATTCCACAGTGGTGTTATGTAAGAAGGCTGTCTGAAGCATTTCCTTTTAATTTAAATCAGTGCTGTCTGAGGCATTTCCTTTTTTAAATTTAAATCAGTGCTGCCAGCAAAAACACCCTCACAGTGCCATAACCTAAGGTGCCGCATAAGGCGCCCTATAAGGCACTCCAAAGGGCACATTATAAAGTGCCCTATCTGCCAAGGCACCTTATAATGTGCCCTATAGGGTGCTTTATAGGACGCCTTATGAGGCACCTTAGGCTACGACACTGTGAGGGTGTTTTTGCTGGTAGCACTGATTTAAATTAAAAGGAAATGCCTCAGACAGCTGTATTAAATAGCACCACTGTGGGATCAAACCCATGACCTCTGCCTCCACAGTCATTGAAATAACCAGCGGGCTACATCTCTATAAGATCTAAGGCACCACTGGCTGGCTACAGAAAGATTGCAGGTCACCACACAAACTGTCTGCTGTGGTTACCAGGATAGGGTATACCCACCCGTACCCATGATGCACGCACATGCAGATCAGCAGCCTACATCTGATCACAAGATGGTGTATGTGCCTCTATAGCACCCCGGCCTGGTAGGGGGAACTGACCGTGTGTGTTACTGGCACAGAGTAGCTACAGATTGTGACATTGTGCGGTTCCTGTGCTCACCCTGAGGGCGAGGTGGGGCGCCCAGCACCAGGTCCGCAGCACCTGGCTTGGCTGAGGTAGGCTGCACTGCAGGTCCTCATCAGTGTCTGGGTAGATCCTGCAGACACACCTAGGATACACCTGTGTCCATCTGTATTTCCCAGTCACGTCTAGTCCTTGTGGACTATGATGCACCCAGAATAAAGCATATCCTGTGTGGGTGTCATGGTCACATGTTATAAGGGAAGGGTGGTGTTTGGACCCCAAAGCAGATTATATAGCACCACCCAACCCGCTTTCTGTGGGTCAGGGTTGGCGGACAGGAACACCACCACCACCACCACCACCACAGATCCACATCTCTGCAATGGTGGCAGTAGAGGGGACCATCAACCCCAGTCCTGCTGGGGAATGGGCACCCTACAGCACAGTCAATGCAGATCTATATGCATAACATAAGGCAGTAGGCCTGCAAAAGTTCAACTGCCTCCTACCCCTATCTGACATTCACCAGCAGAGGGCACAGTCAGTCTCCACCCTGCAAGGTGTTACAGCCATACACATGCTAACTGCAGACAATCTGCTAGTTAGTACATAGTGCATGTTCTTGGAGAAACTGCGTGCACCCAACAATGGCATGTGAGCACACACACCAAGCAGGCAAGTCACTGACTGGGCCCAAGAAGAGAAAACCCATAGATACCACTTGAAAGACATACTGTAAAGCACTATGGGGGAACCTAGCCATGCCGTGGTCACTGCTCAGTCAGGGTGAGAGTGACTTCCCAGCATGACATGCTGTGGCCACCCTGTAATTGCAGGTGGTGGCCAGGCAGTACAATGTCCCAGCCATTGCCCTATGCCCTGTGCACATGCATCCTGCCCAGACCGCCCTGTCCGGGCTATACCCACAGTACCTTGCTCCTCATTATGCACATTGGTAGGCTAACATTGGAAACAGTGCAAGCAGTGTGGGCTCAGTAAGGTGTAGGCAGTCACAAAACACTGGATAGACATACACAGACTCCCACACCTATGCCAGCATTGTGCAAATGTAGAGGTTTTTGGCAGCCTTGGCCGCCACACCAGTCCTGGGCACAGTGCAGGCATTGCTATGGTACGCAATACTGTTGGGGTCACTCCCCGGGGTGGTAAACACTGTCAGAAGCAAAAACTGAAACATACTCCACAGATATCAGAAAGGTTGCTATGATGAATCTCTGTTAACAAATTGAGTTTAATTTAGGATTTGTTATCTGACATTAATCATAGCAACCTTTTGATATATGTGTAATGTTTTCCCAAGTTTAGGATGGCATTGCTAAGGTATTCAGGTGCTAGTTTTGGGAGATGCTGCTCTGCGCAGGGCCCAACAACCTGACTCTCCATGAGGCTTTGGATATAGGAGCCTGTGGGTGTGGGTGTTTGTGCCCCTGTTGGCCACTGCTCTAGGGCAGAGGTTCCCAACTCCGGTTCTGGTGGGCCAATCATGGCTCAGGTTTTCATGCTGTCCCTAATGAATATGCATGAGATACATTTGCATACAATGGGGGCGGTGCATACAAATGCAGCACAGGCATATTTATTAGGGACAGCATGAAACCTGAATGGTGTTTGGCCCTCCAGGACTGCAGTTGGGAAACTCTGCTCTAGGGATTGCATATGTTTATGGTGTCTGTGCTCTGTAGGGTAAAAAATAGGCATTTATGGCATGTTTATTTTATCTGCAATAAAGGTTCCATCTTTCTTACCATGGTTTAGAACTGGGTAAAATGTAGGGGCATGGTTTGCAGGAGCCACAGCTGGGACTTGAACCTGTGACCTTCTGCCCCTGAACACACTGGCTGTGTGTACTGCACCAAACTGTTGCCACAGAGGCAGATCATTCCCTGGGGATACCCTGACTGTTCATCAGACAGACCTTGTCTGTTGCAGTGCACGGGATCCACCTAAACGGGGCTTGGCCGTGGTCTGCTGTGGGCAGATGCCACTGCCCCCTCCGCTACCAGCACCCCTCCGCCACCATGCTGACATGCCCTTGTGCCAGTGGTGCTGGTGGTGTGCAGTCCTAGGCCATCCAGTGTGCCAGTAGGCGGCTGCCTATGGGTGCATGATATGGGGTAGGGGTGCCTGCATAGACATCCACGCTTCCCCCCGGCACCGCCTGCCAATGTTATGTGCCCTTTGGGGTACTTGCTGGGTACTGTCCCCTGGGACACTGTGGGACACACACTCGTGGACATGTTTGTCCTTGGTCAGTTGCTGTCTTGCTGGTTTTCCGCTTCTACATTCCTATGTGCCAGGTAGGCATCTGCCTAGACCACACTGTGCCCCAGCTGGCCCACTGTATGTAACGCATGCAGCCCCCTGTACCCAATTTACACCATCACTATAGTGCCCTTTCCCACGTGCCCACTCTGCTGTTGCTGCACATGTGAAAGCCACAAAAGCAAGGTACCCCATACACACCACAGAAAACCCTCATCAGCACTATTTCTATGTTGGGACATTCTCTTTGTAGGGGGACTGAGAATTGACCCTTCCAAAGGTGAGCTCGTCCTTTTTATTCTTTATAGGTTGTGTTCATTACCATTTGTCATTATTTGTTCTATTGGCCAGCTCGGTGTTTTGGATTTCACTTTTGTTTCTGGTCATTATATCTGGGTTTTGCCTTTTTGGTTGCTGCACATGTATCACTACTATCACTTTTCTGTGTCTCCCTGCCTTTGCTGTACACTGCTGACTGAAATGGTTTCTCTGTCCTGCAAATGTGCCTCTAGCATGAGGTTTTCACTGGCGCTAATTTTCAGACCTTCATTTCACGGCATTAGTGTACCTGAAGCCTCTCCCTGCCCACTCTCCGCCCATTGACCCCTTATCTCCGCCCTTGGGGAGTCATACTCCACCCTCTGGGAAGTCTTACTCCACCCTCTGCGCACCTTAATGCCACCAGACACATTATCACACGATACGTGATGTTCTCGCATGGTAATGCGCCATTATTGCGCGATATCGTCGCAGCTGCGACGTTAGTGTCGTTTAGTAAACATACCCCTTAGACTTTAGGAAAACTAACTTTGCCAAGATGGGTCAATATCTCAGAGTCATTAGTGGAATGTGAACAACTGGGGGGGGGGGGGGGTTTGTAGAAAAACAGTGGGCAAAACTGAAAGTGGATATTTTGTTGTTGTTGTTAAGTGCCGTCGAGTCGGAGTCGACTCATGGCGACCCTCTGGATAGCTATCCTAAATTGTGTTCGGTCTTCAGTCAGGCAGCTCATTGTTGACAGACTGGCACCCGTAACTGCTGTTATTGTATCGATCCATCTCATTGCTGGCCTTCCTCTTTTGCGTTTACCTTCTAGCTTGCCAAGCATAATGTCTTTCTCTAATGATCTCTCTCTTCGCATGATGTGTCCAAAGTATGAAAGTCGAAGTCTTGTCATCTGAGCTTCTAAAGAAAGCTTAGGTTTGATCTCCTCTAGTACCGACTGGTTTGTTCTTCGGGCAGTCCATGGTATACACAGTATTCGCCGCCAGCACCATAATTCAAAGGCATCAATTTTCTTCCTATCTGTCTTTTTCACTGTCCAGCTTTCACATCCATATGATGTTATTGAAAATACCATGGCTTGAACAAGTCGAATCTTTGTATGGAGAGAGACATCTCTGCTCTTGAGAATCTTATCTAGGTCTTTCATAGCCATTCTGCCAAGAGCAATGCGTCGTCTGATTTCTTGACTGCTTGTTGCTTCTTTATTGATAGTTGATCCAAGTAGGTTAAAGTTGTTCACAATTTCAATTTCTTCTCCTTCAATGATGAACCTGTTGATTATGCCAGTTGTCATGATCTTTGTCTTCTTTACATTAAGGTGCAGGCCCATTTTGAGACTATGTTCTTTGATTGTGAGAAGCAAATGTTTCAGATCATCTTCACTTTCAGCCAGTAATGTGGTATCATCAGCATAGCGAAGGTTGTTGATGAGTCTTCCACCAATCTTCACAACTCTGTTGTCTTCATACAATCCTGCTTCTCTGATGATTTGTTCTGCATATAAATTAAACAGGTAGGGGGAAAGTATGCAGCCTTGTCTTACACCTTTGCTTATTTTAAACCATTCTGTTTCTCCTTGTTCCGTTCGAACTGTTGCTTCTTGATCAATGTACAGATTGCGCAAGAGAACGATCAGGTGTTCTGGTATAGCCATGCTTCTTAATGTGGCCCAGAGTTTCTCATGGTTTACACTGTCAAAAGCCTTGCTATAGTCGATAAAGCACAAATAGATATCCTTTTGGTATTCTTTAGTCTTTTCAAGGATCCATCTCACATCTGCAATGATGTCTCTCGTTCCTCGCCCTTTCCTGAACCCTGCTTGCACTTCAGGTAGTGGATATTTTAAGGGTCACAAATCTTTTTGTTAGAAAGATAAATAAAGATTAAAGGAAAAGGAGGCCGCTATGGTTCTCAAAAGAAGTATCTGAAAAGGTGAAGAAAAAGATGGAGGCCTTCATGAAATACCAGAGATCACAGAAAAGAAGAATGGTATCTATATTTGGAAAAACTTAGAGAAGCTAGCAAAGTAGTCAGGAAAGCAAAGATACAAAAAGAAGAAGAAATAACCAATGCAATAAAATGTGGGGATAAGAAATTTTTCAGATATGCTAGTGAGAGGAAGAAGGGCAAAAGTGGCATTTTCAGACTCAAGGATGAAAGGGAGAAATATGCAGAAACTGATGAGGATAAAGCAGAATTGCTTAACAAATATTTCTGTTCTGTGTTCACAGATGAAGGACCAGGAGCAGAACCTCAGAAAACACCCACAAACAGGAACAGAAGTGACGTGGATCATGAACAGTTTTCAGAAGACTGTATTCATGAAGAACCAGCTAAATTAAAAGTAGACAAAGCCATGGGTCCAGATAGGATACATCCAAGAATACTGAGGGAACTTGGGGATGATCTAGTGACTCCAATGCCTGACTTTTTCAATGCCTCTTTGGAGTTGGGAGTGGTGCCAGAGGACAGGAGAAAGGCACATGTGGTCCCTTTATACAAAAGCAGGCATAAGGATGACATGAAGAACTACAGGCCGGTTAGTCTAACTTCTGTGGTTAGTAAATCTGATTGATTTCTTGACTGGGTGACCAGGGAGTTGGACAGAGGGAGAACCCTAGATGTGATGCACTTAGATTTCAGTAAAGCCTTTGACACCAATCCACACAAGTGACTTATAAACAAACTGAGCACCCTGGGCATGAACCCTAAAGTTACTGATTGGGATAGAAATTGGTTGAGTGGGAGGCGACAAAGGGTACAGGTAAATGGAGCACTCTCTGAGGAGAAGGAAGTTACCGATGGTGTGCCGCAGGGATCTGTCCTTGGTTCGATTCTTTTTAACATCGTAGTTAGTGATATTGCAGAAGAACTATTGGGTAAGGTTTGCTTTTTTATGGATGATTCCAAAATCTGCAATAGAGTAGACACCCAGGAAGGAGTAGATAACATAAGGAGGGATCTAGCTAAGCTTGAAGAATGGTCTAGAATGACAGCTGAAATTTAATGCTAAAAAATGCAGGATCATGCATTTGGGCTGCAAAAATCCAAAGGAGCGGTACAGTGTAGGGAGTGAGGTACTTCTGTCCACAAAAGAAGAGCGAGACCTGGGCGTAATTTTGTCTGACGATCTTAAAGTAGCTAAACAGATAGAAAAAGTTTCGGCAAAAGCCAGAAGGATGCTTGGGTGTATAGGGAGAGGAATAGCCAGCAGAAAAAAGGATATGATAATGCCTCTATATAAGTCTCTGGTGTGACCTCATTTGGAGTATTGTGTGCAATTCTGGAGACTGCACCTTCAAAAGGATATAAGCAGGTTGGAATCAGTGCAAACGGTGGCTACTAAAATTGTTAGTGGTCTTCATTATGTAGCATATGAGGACATATTTAAAGATCTTAATATATGAGGAAGAGGAAAGGTGGGATGGGGCGATATGATAGCGACCTTTAAGTACCTCCATGGCATAAATGTACAGGAGGGTCTCTTTCAATTGAAGGTAAGCTCTACTACGAGGGAACATAGGATGAGGATGAAAAGGGATAGAATCAGGAGTAATATGCAAAAATATTTCTTTACGGAAAGAGTGGTGGATGCGTGGAATAGTCTCCCAGTGGCGGTGGTGGACATGAGGACAGTATCTGAATTCAAAAAAGCATGGGACTCTCTAAAGGAAAAAAGAGGACTATTGTAGTTGATATGGAAGGGCAGACTAGATAGGCCATGTTGACTTTTTCTGCCGTCATTTTTCTATGTTTCTATGAGATAGATCTGCATGCACTGCTTCCATTGTATGCAGATATATCTCATGCATATTCATTGTGGATACCCTAAAAACCTTGCCTGGGGATACCTGACTGGCCCCAGAGGTGCCTGAGGAATGGGTTGGGAACCACTGTTATAGGCTGTCCTGTGTGACATGGGGACCTAATGATGCTCCATCAAAAAAGGAGTCATATGTTCATACTTCCTTGACCCCCCCCCCCCCCCCAAGGAGTCTCACAGCTATATTTTTGGACTAGCCATAGATGATTTAAAGGTGATGGGTCTGATATTCAGTGGCAGCAGCTAGTTACTTTTAAAGCACCTACATAAGAGCATAAGAACTGCCGTACTGGGGTCAGACGAAAGTCCATCAAGCCAAGCCCAGTATCCTGTTTCCAACAGTGGCCAATCCAGGTCACAAGTACCTGGCAGATTCCCAAAAAAGTACACAGGTTCCACAGTGCTTATCCAAAGTAAGCAGTGCATTTCCCTGGTCCTCTTTAATAATGGTTTATGGACTCTTTATGGAAAGAGTGGTAGATGCATGGAAATAGTCTTCCAGTGGAGGTGGTGGACACGAGGACAGTATCTGAATTCAAAAAAGCATGGGACAAACACAGAGGATCTCTAAAAAAGGGGACTATTATAGTTGATATGGAAGGACAGACTAGATAGACCATGTGGTCTTTTTCTGCTGTCGTGTTTCTATGTTTCTGTCAGAAGTAATATGCGGAAAACTTTCTTTACAGACTTTTCCTCCAGGGTGACCAGGGAGTTGGACCAAGGGAGTGCCCTAGATGTGCTGTATTTAGATTTCAGTAAAGCCTTTGACACTGTTCCTCACAGGCAACTTATAAACAACTGAATACCCTAGGGATTGACCCTAAAATTATTGCTTGGGTTAGAAATTGGTTGGGTGGGAGGCGACAAAGAGTACAGGTAAATGGAGCTCACTCTGAGGAGAAGGATGTTACCAGTAGTGTGCCCCAGGGATCTGTCCTTGGTCTGATTCTTTTAACATATTTGGTAGTGATATAGCGGAAGGGCTGTCGGGTAAGGTTTCCCTCTTTGCAGGTGATACCAAAATCTGCAATAGAGTAGACACCCAGGAAGATGTAGATAACATGAGGAGGGATCTAGCTAAGCTTGAAGACTGGTCTAGAATTTGGCAGCTGGGATTTAATGTTAAAAAATGTAAGGTCAGGCATTTGGGTTGCAGCAATCCAAGGGAGTAATATAGTATAGGGTTGTAGTACTTTTGTCCACTAAAGAAAAGCGGGACCTAGGCGTGGTTGTGTCTGATGACCTTAAAGTAGCTAAACAGGTAGAAAAGGCGACCGCAAAAGCTAGAAGGATGCTTGGTTGCATGCAGAGAGGAATGGCTAGCAGAAAAAAGGAGGTGATAGTGCCTCTGTATAAGTCTTTGGTGAAGAACATAAGAACATAAGAAATGCCATACTGGGTCAGACCGAGGTCCATCAAGCCCAGTATCCTGTTTTCAACAGTGGCCAATCTAGGTCATACGTACCTAGCAGTTTCCCCAAAAGACACAGGTTCTGCAGTGCTTGTACTAGGCCAAGCATTGATATCCTGGGTCCCTTTTTAATAGTGGTTTATGGACCTTTCCTCCAGGAACTTGTCCAAACCTTTTTTAAACCCAGCTATACTAACAGCCCTTACTACATCCTCCGGTAACAGATTCCAGAGTTTGATTACACGTTGAGAGAAGAAATATTTTCTCCTATTTGTCTTAAATAGTTTACCCTGTAGCTTCATTACATGCCCCCTAGTCCTTCTATATTCTGATAGCGTAAACAATTTATCCACGTTTATCCGTTCCACTCCATTCATTAATTTATACACCTCTATCATATCTCCCCTCAGCCGCCTCTTTTCTAGGTTAAAGAGCCCTAACCTTTTTAGCCTCTCTTCATAGGAGTAGCCTTCCATCCCCTTCACCAATTTGGTGGCTCTTCTCTGTATTTTTTCTAATAACTCTATGTCCTTTTTAAGATACGGTGACCAGAATTGCACACAATATTCAAGGTGCGGTCGTACCATGGAGCGATACAGAGGCATTATAATATCCTTTGTTTTATTCTCCATCCCTTTCCTTATGATACCTAGCATTCTATTTGCTTTCTTGGCCGCCGCTGCACACTGGGCGGAGGGTTTTAACATGTTATCCACGATGACTCCTAAATCTTTTTCCTGGGTGGTGGTTTCTAATGTGGAGCCTTGCATCTTGTAACTATAGTGTGGGTTGTTCTTTCCTAGGTGCATAACTTTGCACTTGTCCACATTAAATTTCATCTGCCATTTGGATGCCCAGTCTTCCAATTTATCCAGATCCTCCTGCAGTTTTCCACAATCCTCTTGGGTTTTAACAACTTTAAACAGTTTTGTGTCATCTGCAAATTTGATTACCTCACTAGTTATTCCCTTTTCCAGGTCATTTATGAATATGTCAAAAAGCAGCGGACCCAGTACAGATCCCTGGGGTACTCCACTATTCACCTTTTTCCATTGGGAATATTGGCCATTTAGCCCTACCCTCTGCTTTCTATCTTTTAACCAGTTCCCGATCCACAATAGTACACTGCCTCCTATCCCATGACTTTTTAGCTTCGCCAAAAGTCTCTGATGGGGGACCTTGTCAAAAGCTTTCTGAAAGTCCAGATACACTATATCAACCGACTCACCTTTGTCTACCTGTTTATGCACACCTTCAAAAAAACAGATCAGATTAGTAAGACAAGATCTTCCTTGTCTAAAGCCATGTTGGCTGTCTCCCATTAGGCCATGACTATCTACATGCTGTGTAATTTTGTTCTTTATGATGGCTTCTACCATTTTCCCTGGTACTGACGTCAGGCTCACCGGTCTGTAATTTCCCGGGTCACCCCTGGAACCCTTTTTAAAAATTGGTGTTATGTTGGCGACCCTCCAATCTTCAGGTATTACAGATGATTTTAATGAAAGTTCACAGATTACCAATAACAGGTCTGCAATCTCATATTTCAGTTCTTTCAACACTCTGGGATGTATACCATCCGGTCCAGGTGATTTGCTACTATTCAGTTTATCAAATAGTTGTAATATATCTTCCCGGTGTAGCGATATTTCTCTCAATTCCTCTGCAGTATCACCTTTAAATACCACTTCAGTCTTGGGTAACACCCCTACATCTTCCTCAGTAAAGACCGAAGCAAAGAATTCATTCAGTCTCTCTGCTATAGCCTTGTCTCCTCTTACTGCCCCTTTTACCCCTCTATCATCTAATGGTCCAATTGACTCTCTCACAGGCCTTTTGCTACGAATGTACTTGAAAAAGTCTTTATTTCGTGTTTTTGCTTCCGTAGCAAGTTTCTTCTCAAATTCCCGCTTTGCCTGCCTTATCAATGCTTTGCATTTAACTTGCCAGTGCTTGTGCTGTTTCCAGTTTTCATCATTTGGCTCTTTTTTCCATTTTCTGAAGGTTGCTCTTTTGGCAGCAACAGCCTCTCTGACCTCACCTTTAAACCATGCTGGCAGCTTTTTGGACTTTCTTCCACTTTTCTTAATGCGTGGAATACAGCTGGTCTGGGCTTCGAGGATAGTATTTTTAAATAACACCCAAGCTTGCTGTAAGTCTTTAACCTTTGGAACTGCTCCTTTTAGTTTTTTCCGAACTATATTCCTCATTCTATCATAGTCACCCTTTTGAAAGTTAAAAGGTAGTACTGTGGATTCCTTTACTATCTGTCCGCCACTGATTAAATCAAACATGATCATACTATGATCACTATTGCCAAGTGGTCCCAACACCCTTATTTCTTGCACCAGATCTGGCGTTCCACTAAGGACTAGGTCCAGTATGGCTTCCCCTCTGGTCGGTTCATGAACCAGCTGCTCCAAGAAGCAGTCATTTATTTCATCTAGAAACTTTATCTCTTTAGCTTGTCCTGCTGTGACACTGTCCCAGTCGATACCGGGGTAATTGAAATCACCCATTATTACTACTCTGTTGTGGCTTTTGTTAGCTTCCTTGATTTCTTTGAGCATTTCATCATCCATTTGTTCATTCTGGCCAGGTGGTCGATAGTATACTCCCACTGCCATCACCTTCCCCTTCATAAATGGAATTTCAATCCATAGAGATTCTACAGCATATTTTGTTCCCTGCAAAACTTTAATCCTTTCTGACTCAATGCCCTCTCTAACATAGAGCGCAACCCCTCCACCAATTTGTTCAGCTCTATCATTACGATATAGTTTGTATCCAGGTATCACAGTGTCCCACTGGTTATCCTCCTTCCACCATGTCTCTGAGAGTGCAATCATATCTAACCTCTCATTTAATGCTATATATTCTAATTCTCCCATCTTATTGTTTAGACTCCTAGCATTGGCATACAAGCATCTTAGAGACTGTATTTTATTAATATTAATCTGGCTATTGGTAGGCATGGGTAATTGGGAATCTTTATGCTCTGTCTGCTCCTTACTCAAGGGCATTTGGGCTACTATACTCCCTTTTGGAACCTCACTGCTTTTGGTAGTATCCTTCAAGGATACCTTTGTCCGAACCGTGCGCTCCTGGGTGACTGTCGGCTTTCCCCTATTTTCTAGTTTAAAAGCTTCTCTATCTCTTTTTTAAAGGTTAATGCCAGCAGTCTGGTCCCATCCTGATTAAGGTGAAGCCCATCCCTTCGGAAGAGCCCCCCCTTTCCCCAGAATGTTCCCCAGTTCCTAACAAATCCAAAACCCTCATCCTTGCACCATTGTCTCATCCACGCATTGAGACTCCGGAGCTCTGCCTGTCTTTTGGGTCCTGCACGTGGAACAGGAAGCATTTCGGAGAACGCTATCCTGGAAGTTCTGGATTTCAACTTCCTACCTAAAAGCTTAAATTTAGCCTCCAGAACTTCCCTACCACATTTTCCTATGTCATTGGTACCAACATGTACCAAGACAGCAGACTCCCCCCAGCACTATCTATGATCCTATCTAGGCGGTGCGTGAGATCTGCTACCTTCGCACCAGGCAGGCATGTTACCAGGCGATCCTCACGTCCACCAGCCACCCAGCTATCTACATTCCTAATGATTGAATCACCAACTATAACAGCTGTCCTGACCCTCCCCTCATGGGGACATGGCCCTGGAGAAACGTCCTCGGTGCGAGAGGGTTTTACATCACCTGGAGGACAGGTCCTAGTTACAGGATCACTTCCTGCCACACCAGGGTGATGCTCTCCTGTCACGTGACCTCTCTCCTTCATGGCAACAGGGATGCTGCCAGACTGGAGGTGGGACTTCAGGACTATATCCCTGTAGGTCTCGTCCATGTACTTCTCTGTCTTTCTTATGTCTTCCAGGTCTGCTACTCTAGCCTCTAGAGAACGGACTCGTTCCCTGAGAGCAAAGAGCTCCCTGCACTTAGTGCATATGTAGGACCTCTCACCAACTGGGAGATAATCATACATGTGACACTCGATGCAAAAGACTGGAGAACCCCCATCTCGTTGCTGGACCTCTGACTGCATCTTAGTTTAAAGCTTGTGTTTAGGTCTTTTAAATCGGTATATAATAAGGATTGGTGTAGATGCTTATACTAATAAAAGTGTATCTAATACCCCTAATACACCCTGTGTACCTGAAGCTAATTAATCACAGGTCCTCTGTGTATGACTGATTTGGATTAAGAGCTGCACCTGAGAGCAGCCCCTTTCCTCTAAGATGTCCAAGTACCTATAAAACTACAATTTCCCCAGGGGTGGGTGGGTGCTGGGGAGGGAGGGGGGGAGATAAGTCCTATTAAAGAGGGCAGTTACAAGGTACCCTGTCCTGAACCCTCAGCAGGGGGATGGGGGTACCACACAAAGCCCAGTTGAGAGAGGCAAGGTAAGTACAGCTGAGAAGGCTGAAACTTGCACACCACTAAGACAAACACTAAATAATTAAAACAAACAACAGTTAGACAAACAGTAAATAATTAAATAAACAGCTAGAACTCACAGTAAGATGTCCCAGGAGGCAAAAATCCACTCACTAGCAGAGCTCTGTAAAAGTTCAGCCTTTCTCTGATCAGAGAAAAGCAAACTAAAACAGCCTATGCACACGTGGAGAAAACAGGAACAAGGTTACAGGATACCTCAGGGGGAGGGGGTCAGGGGGAGGAGTCACTCAGGCAGGCAAGGACAGGAAAAAGCTTAAACAAACAGCAGGCTCTGGGGAGAGAGATTAATTCAAAATGGCTACCACACACACAGGGGGAGGAGTCACTCAGGCAGGCAAGGACAGGAAAAGCTGAACAAACAGCAGGCTCTGGGGAGAGAGATTAATTCAAAATGGCTACCACACAAGGCCCAGTTAATTGAGAGAGGCAAGGTAAGTACAGCTGAGAAGGCTGAAACTTGCACACCACTAAGACAAACACTAAATAATTAAAACAAACAACAGTTAGACAAACAGTAAATAATTGCGACCTCATTTGGAGTATAGTGTGCAATTCTGGAGACTGCACCTTCAAAAGGATACAAACAGGATGGAGTCAGTACAGAGGGTGGCTACTAAAATGGTTAGTGGTCTTCATTATAAAGCATATTAATATGTACATTATAAAGCATATTAATATGTACATCTTAGAGGAAAGGCGGGATAGAGATGATATGATTGAGATGTTTAAATACCTCTGAGGCATAAATGTACAGGGGGAGAGCCTGGGTGAAGGGGGAAAGATTCAAGAGTGATATGCGGCAGATGCGTGGAATAGTCTCCCAGTGGAGGTGGTGGACATGAGGACAGTATCTGAATTCAAAAAGCATGGGACAAACACTAAAGGAAAAAAGGGGACTGTTGTAGTTGTTGATATGGAAAGACAGACTAGATAGGCCATGTGGTCTTTTCCTGTCGTCATATTTCTATGTTTCTAACTTGTTCAAACCTTTTTTAAACCCAGCTGCACTAATACTGTAGCTTTTACTATATCCTCCAGTAGAGAATTCCAGAGTGAAAAAATATTATCTCCAATTAGTCTTAATTGTACTACATTCTAGCTTCATTGTGTGTCCCCTAGTATTTCTACTTTTTATGGTGTAAGCAACTGATTTATGTTTACCCATTCCATTCCATTCATTAATTTATAAACCTCTATCAAATCTCTCCTCAGCCATCTCTTTTTATTCTTTATAATGGCTTCTACCATTTTGCCTGGTACTGACGTCAGGCTCTCTGGGCTGTAGTTTCCCAGATCACCCCTGGAACCCTTTTTAAAAATTGGAGTTGCATTGCCATTCTTCAATCTTCAAGTACTACAAATGATTTTAATAATAGTCCACGGATTATATTATTAATAGTAGGTCTGCAATCTCATATTTCCGTTCTTTCAGCACTCTTGGATGTATATTTATAACAGTGGGTATTTTATAAGAGGCTATTTACATGCGTATGTGACTACAGATACATGTATATAGTTTAACCCCATTATCCAAGTTGTTATTCCTGTTCTATGTAAAACCAAACAAATTGTGTTTAGGTTGTTTTTGTTATACTGTAAACCGCGCTGATACCGAATAGTGCGGTATATAAGCAACTGTAATAAATAAATAAATAAATAAATAAATGTGGAAATGACTTTATAAAATTATTCGCACAATATCTAGAGTAACAACCTCCGTTTTAGCTCTAGAAAGATTTTCACAGTTCCAGATGGAGAAACAGTTGCATCACTTCAAATTTCTGGCCCTGCAACTAACTCCACACACTGAACCTCCACTGCTAGCTCCCCTTTAGTCTTTCTCTGTTGGCCAGCTATACTCTTCTCACACCTCTCTGGCCATTTCTGAGACTTTGTAGCAGTCAGAATATCCAACCCATCACTCACTTGTGCCTGAGTAGTATCTGGAAACATCAGCACATCATTTTTTACCCACAGAACAGGAGCATTTGGCACAAATCAATCATCAGGGCTCAAAGACACTTTTTGATCCTGGTGGTGAGCTGCTCCCTCATCTACCTACACTCTGGAGGCCCTGATCAAAGTAAGTGGCTGCTGAATAAAATTAGTGCTCCTTGTGGCCTTGGGCAAGCTACTTAACCCTCCATTGCCTCATGTACGAATGTAGATTGTGAGCCCTTTGGGTACGAGGGAATATATACAGTGCCTGATTGTAAACCACCTAGATTGCATTGTTTCGCAGATAGGCAGTATATAAATGTTTCAAATACAAATACAGTGCTGTCAGAATCATTGAGCTGGAGGGAAGGCCTTGAGCTTTGCTTTTGAATTTGCTGTTTAAAATTGGCAGAAAAAGGGAAAATAAATTATAAAACACAGAGCCCCATCCCAGCGGCCAATCCCTGGCGTCTTTTTTATAAATTGGTGTTTCAATGATCACTCAGGTATTATGGCTGTTTTAACTGATAGGTTTACAGGGGTAGGGGTTCAAATCCCGCTAGAGGACAGCAACCTTGGGTTGGAAGGACTGGGGTTTCTAGTCCCACAGGTGCTCCTTGTGGCCTTGGGCAAGCCACTTAACCCTCTGTTGCCTCAGGTACAAAAAAATCATAGATTGTGAGCCCTTTGGGGACAAGGGGAAAAAAATATATATACACTGCTTTGACTGGTAGAAAAGAAGTATATAACCTTAGATAGATAAAAATAAAATACATCCTCTAAAATGCCTATATGCATATGATAGAAATCTAAAAGATACAATTGGAGAGCTAGAATATATAGCACTAAATTTTTAAAAAGGGTTCCAGGGGTGATCTGGGAAATTACAGACCGGTGAACCAGACGTCAGTACTGGGCAAAATGATAGAAATCATGAATGAAGAATAAAATTACTTATCATGTAGATCAGGAGTTGCCTATTCCTGTCCTAATACACTACTACTGCCCCTAATTAATATTCATGAGGTATATTTGCATTTATCTGTATATTCATTAGGGGCATCCTGAAAACCAGGCTGGATTGTGGTGCACCAGGACTGGAATTGGCCACCCCTAATGTAGATCAGTGTTTCCCAACCCAGTCCTACGGGGCACACCGGCCAGTCAGGTTTTCGGGATATCCCTAATGACTATGCATGAGATATATATGCATTAGAGATATCCTGCCAACCTGACTGGTTTGTGGCCCTCCAGGGCTGGATTTGGAGACCCCTGCCTTACACCTCTGTCATTTACGATTGTGAGTGGGCAAGGTGCAGATGTCCAAGACATCAAAAAGGTTAGATAGAATTTGTCACATGCCTCTTTGCTTCTCACCACCACCAAAATATTGTCTATTAGACAACTTTTTGGTGGTGGTGAGAATTGAGGAGACCTGTGACACATTCTATCTACCCTTTTGATGTCTAGGACATCTGCACCTTGTCCACTCACAATCTTAAATGACAGAGGTGTAAGGCAGGGGTCTCCAAATCCAGCCCTAGAGGGCCACAAACCAGTCAGGTTGGCAGGTTATCTCCAATGCATATATATCTCATGCATATTCATTAGGGCTATCCTGAACACCCGACTGGCCTAGGGGTTCAAGGAGGACTGGTTCAGAACCACTGGTTTAATGGGAGAAAGACAACATGGATTTAGCCATGGAATATCTTGTCTCGCTTATCTGTTATATTTTTTTGAAGGTGTGAATAAAAAGGTAGATGAAGGTGAGCCGGTGGATATAGTGTATGTGGATTTTCAGAAAGCCTTTGATAAGGTTCCTCGTGGGAGACTCTTGGAGAAATTAAAAAGTCATAGGATAGGAGGCAGTGTACTATTGTGGATTAGGAACTGGTTAAAAGATAGAAAACAGAGAGTAGGGATAAATGGCTAATTTTTTCAATGGTGAATAGTAGAGTACCCCAGGGATCTGTGCTGGTCTTCCTACTTTTTAACATATTCATAAATGACCTGAAAATGTGAATAATGAGTATGGTGATTAAATTTGCAGATGACAGAAAATTATTCAAAGTTGTTAAAACCCAAGAGGATTGTCAAAAATTACAAGAACACCTTGATAAATTGGAAGACAGGATGTCTAAATTGCAGATGAAATTTAATGTAGAAAGTGCAAATTTATGCACTTATTGAAGAGCAACCCAAACTACAGTTACTCAATGCAAGGTTCCACATTAGGAACAACCAACCAGCAAAAGGATCTAGGCATCGTCAAGATTGGAAAAGAAAGAGGCGTTGGTCATATTGTCCTTTTCAAGAGATATTTCTATGACTGGAAGATTTGGATTCCATTGACATCTTTATGTGCAATTAACCGCATACACATCCCTGAAGAAGGAATGTGCCAAAACATGGTCGTGTTGAGTGGAATATATGTGGCCTGTTGTGACACAGTACTAAATAGAGGAGAATAAGTACCAATTGTCCAAAGTCTTTATGTACGTCATGTTAGCCCACCCCTCATGTTCAATGTAGACCCTTGTTGTTGACCACTTTGATTGAAGGATAAAGTGGTATAGAAAACTGGTTAAATAAATAAAAATAAATATATAAATCTATTCCTTTCAACATGTCTAGTTGGTGTTTTATCTTCACTCAGTACACCTAATTTTTGAGGGGTTTTTTTAATAACATAAATTCATATCTCATAACGCCACCCAACTGCTATTCCTCAAAATGCCTTATATGTATACGATGTAAACTTACAAGCTGTGCTGACACTGAGTATAATTACATGTTTATCCCTGGTCTATTATATAAGCTCCTATATCTGTGTGTTCACAGAACACAGAGTATTCAGGCATTCAGTACAATCTCATAAGCCTCTATTCTATCAAGCCCAGGCTATAAGCATCACTTCTAGGGGTATGTTTACTAAACCGTCTTAACTTGCGCCCGGCGATAGTGTGCAGGTTGCCATAAAAGGAGTGGGCGTTTCAGTCTCTTAAAGCAGCAAAACGGGAGTATCGCGTGATAACGCGCACTGCTGTGCACATTATCGGGTGAAGCACCGCTAAGCACGTTAACGCGCGGTAATCTTAAGTAGGCGCCCAGACATGTAAGTATAGAAGCAGAGGTGTAGTGCAATGGTTAATACACTGAGTGATGATACAGGGGTCATGAGTTCAATCCCCCAGTGTGCCTAATGCATAAGGCTGGCTGAAGCATCAGCTTTAGCATGTAAGTAATGTTTCTTGAGGCAGTTTATTTGTGTTTTAAATATTGCTGCCAGCAAACATACCCTCACATGCCATAACCTAAGGTGCAGCATAAGGCACCCTATAAGGCACTCCATAGGATACCTGATAAGGCACCTTATATGGACGGTAACCATAAGGTGCCTCAGAAGGCACTTTATAGGGCACCCTATATAAAGCACCTCCTGAGGCACCTTATGGTTACAGTACCCTGAGGGTGTTTTTGCTGGCAGCACTAATGTACATTAAAAATAGATAATGCTTTGGACAGTCCTATCAAATAACCCCACTGTGGGTTTGAACCCATGACCTCTGGCTCCACAGGCAATGAAGTAACCAGTGGGCTACAGCAGTGTTTCCCAACCCAGTCCTACGGGGCACACCGGCCAGTCAGGTTTTCGGGATATCCCTAATGACTATGCATGCGATATATATGCATTAGAGATATCCTGCCAACCTGACTGGTTTCTGGCCCTCCAGGGCTGGATTTGGAGACCCCTGCCTTACACCTCTGTCATTTAAGATTGTGAGTGGGCAAGGTGCAGATGTCCTAAACATCGAAAGGGTATATAGAATGTGACACATTCCTCCTCGATTCTCACCACCACCAAAAGGTTGTCTAATAGACAATATTTTGGTGGTGGTGAGAATCGAGGAGGAATGTGTCACATTCTATATACCCTTTCGATGTCTAGGACATCTGCACCTTGCCCACTCACAATCTTAAATGACAGAGGTGTAAGGCAGGGGTCTCCAAATCCAGCCCTGGAGGGCCACAAACCAGTCAGGTTGGCAGGTTATCTCTAATGCATATATATCTCATGCATAGTCATTAGGGATATCCCGAAAACCTGACTGGCCGGTGTGCCCCGTAGGACTGGGTTGGGAAACACTGGGCTACAGCTCTATAGCTGCTAGCAAGGCCCTGGCTGGATGCAGAAGGACTGCATGTCATCACACAAACCGTCTGCTGTGATCACCAGGATAGGGTTAACCCACCCGTACCCATGATGCACTGCACATGCAAATCAGCAGTCTACAGATGAACACAAGATGGGGTATGCACCCCCATAGCACCACGGCCTGGTAGGGGGAACTGACCGTGTGTGTTACTGGCACAGAGTAGCTACACACCATCACATTGTGCGGGTACTGTGCTCACCCTAAGGGTGAGGTGGGGCACCCAGCACCAGGTCCACAGCACCTTCCTTGATAGAAATAGACCATACTGCAGGTCCCCAGCAGTGCTAGTGTGTGAGATAGATAGTTCCTGCAGACCCACCTTGGCTACACCTGTATTTCCCAGTCAGGTTTAGCCCTTATGGACCCATGGGCAGGTTATGTACCACCACCACCCCACTCTCTGGGGTTGAGGGTGGGAAATAGGGTCTCCCATCAACATCCACATTTCTCTTCCCCGCAATGGCAGCAGTAGGGGGGCCATCAACTGCAGTCCTGCTGGGGAACAGACACCCTACACGGCAGTCAATGCAGCTCTGTACACATCTATAAAGCAATAACAGACAGACATTAGGCCCAGAAATGCTCAGCTGCACCCCACCACTATCTGATATTCTCCTGCAGCAAACCACATACTAGCTGCAGACAGTCTGCTAGCTAGTCCATAGTGCATATTCCTGGAGAAAAGGCATGCACACCAAGCAGAAAAGTCAGCGATTGGGCCCCAAAAGTGAACCCATAAATATCACATGAGAAAAATATTATAGAGCACTATGGGGGAACCTAGTCATGCCATGGTCACTGCTCAGTCAGGGTGAGAGTGATCTCCCAGCAGGACATGCTGTGGCCACCCTGTCTGTGCAGGTGGTGGCCGGGCACTACAATGTCCCAGCCATTGCCCTATGCCCTGTGCAGATGCATCCTGGCCAGGCCACCCTGTCCGGGCTATACCCATAGTACCTTGCTCCTCATTATGCACATTGGCAGGCCAATACCGGCAACAGTGCTGGCAGTGTGGGCTGTGGAGGGTGTTTGCAGCCACCACACACTGGATAGACAGACACACACTCCCACACCTATGCCAGCATTGTACAACTATAGAGGTGTTTTGCAGCCCTGGCCACCGCTCCAGTCCTGGGCACAGTGCAGGTATGGATATGGTACGCAATACTGTTGGGGTCACTCCTCAGGGTGGTAAACACTGTCAGACACAAGACTTGTAGCACACCCCACAGACATCAAAAAAGGTTGCCATGATGCAGCTCAATCAGAAACTTGTACTTAACATCAGAATTGCTATCTGCCAGTAATCATAGCAACCTTTTGATAGCTGTGTACCGTATTCCCGGGTTTAGGGTGGCATTGCTAAGGTATGCAAGTGCTAGTATTGGGAGATGCATGCAGGGCCCAATGTCCTGCCTCTCCAGGAGGCATTCGATAATGGAGCCTGTGGGTGCGGGTGTGTCTGCCCCTGTTTGCTGCTGCTTTACGGCAGAAGTTCCCAACTCCAGTCCTGGTGTGCCAAACACTGTTCGGGTTTTCATGCTGTCCCTCATGAATATGCATGAGATACATCTGCATACCATGGGGGCGGCACATAGAAATGCAGCACAGGCATCTTTATTAGAGGCAGCAAGGAACCTGAATGGTGTTTGGCCCTCCAGGACTGCATTTGGGAGACTCTGCTCTAGGGTATGCGCATGTTTATGGTGTCTGTGCTCTGTAGAGTAAAATGTAGGCATTTTGGGCATGTTTACGTCATCTGCAATAAAGGTTCTGTCTGTATAGCACGTTTTAGTAGTGGGTAAAATATGGGGACTGGGTTGGCAGGAGCCACAGCTGGGACTTGAACCTGTGACCTTCTGAACACACTGGCTGTGTGCACTGCACCACTGTGTTGCCACAGAGACAGTGCATTCCCTGGTGATGCCATGACTGTTCATCAGACAGGGCCTGTCTGTTGCAGTGCATGGCACCCACCTACACTGGGCTAGGCCACGGTCTGCTCTGGGCAGCTGCCACTGCCCCCTCCACCACCAGTATCCCTCGGCCACCATGCTGACATGCCCTTCTGCTGGTGGTGCTGGTGGAGCGCAGTCTCAGGCCATCCAGTGTGCGGGTAGGCGGCTGCCTATGGTGCGGTTTCTGGGGTAGGGGTGCCTGCATAGCTGTCCACGCTTCCCCCCAGCACCGCATGCCAATGTTCTGTGCCCTTCGGGGTACTATCCCCTGTGACACTGTGGGAAGCACTCTCGTGCCCATGTCGGGCCCTCAGCAGTTGCTGTCTGGCTGCTCTACTGTTTCAGCATTCCTATGGGCCAGCTAGGCATCACCCTAGTCCGCACTGTGGGCCAGCTGCACCGCAGCATGTGCCGCCTGCAGTCCTCTGTGTCCAGTTTTCCAGCATCTGTCCAGTTGCCCGTTCCGACATGCCCGCCCTGCTGTTGTGGAACATGTGCATGCCATAGGAAACCTGGCCAATGGAGTCGGAAACCCTGCTCAGCGCAATTACACTGTGGGCTCATTCACCTTGTATGCGGACGGAGCATAGACCCTTCCAAAATTCATATTTTTTTTGGAGCTTTCTTGGGAGTGTTTTTTTGATGTTTCCCATTGATATCACTATTGGCCAGCTTGGTTATTTTATTTTTACATTTTCTGCTGTACATTTTCAAGGTTTATTTGCCCTTTTGTTCCGTGCACATGTATCACACTTATCACTTTTTGTAGGTTTCCCTGGTTTTGCTGTACATTGCTGACGGAAATGGTTTCTTTTCCCTTTAAATCTGCTCTAACGCCAGGGTTTCACTGGCGTTAGTTTTGAGCCTCGGCTTTCACAGTGTTAGTGTGCAGGGAGCCTCTCCCCTCCCACTCTCCACCCATTGACCCCTTCTCTCCGCCCCTGGGGAGCCTTCCTCCGCCCTCCGGGAGCCTTTCCTCGCCTTCAGCGCTCGTTTGCGCCGCAGCGCGCATTATCGCGCGATAAGGTACCTGTGCGCCTTGTAAAGCGCCATTCTCGCGCGATAAAGTACCTTATTATGCGATAACGTTACAGAGCGCACGTTAAGACGGTTTAGTAAACATACCCCCTAGAGTCTAGACAATATTGATCAATGCTATTGACATCTACTGTTTTATAAAAGGATGGACTGAAAGACCGCAATATGATCACAAACCCCTATAATTTGGATAGTTGCCTGGTTCACAATCGCAGATTATAATGGTAAGAATCCAGAAAATTAGGGAATGCATGAAAGGGCTCAATTTACCTTATCATTTTTAGATTGTACTTGATGAAAAACTGCCAAATATCAGGTTTTTCCTAAAAGCAACTGTCATAAATGTTTACTTTGAACATATTCAGAGCAAGTGAGAATCTAATGGGCACAGGAAGAAAAGGATATTAGTTTGCACAGGAACAATTAATGCTCCACTGATATCTCTACTACGTTCCGACTGTGCCTACAGTAGGTTTTATTGGGAACCTGCCAGGTACTTGAGACCTCGATTGGCCACTGTTGGATACAGGATATTGGGCTTGATGGACCTTGGTCTCACCCAGTTTGGCATTTCTCATGTTCTTACATTCTTATGTTGTTATCCATACACATATTTGTGCAGCATTTATTTTCCTTCTGGAGTTCCTATATGCCAAATACAGTTACTCCTGCTTAGAACAGGACTAACTTTTTGAACTTCCCTTTTTGTCAAATATCTCACATTACTTTCTATAGGAGGAAACATGACCTTTCTTTATTTCCCCCTCATGTAATATTATGGGAACTGGATTGTAACAACGTATTTATTTTAACTTTTGCATGTTCCATTGCAATGGAATCTCAAAATTGTCAGAAATTAGATCTTATATGGTCAACTATCTTTTCTTTTGCATAACCATTTCCTCCAATTCCTTTTTATTTTCAGTTCAGTTGGAGCCCTGGTACCATGAGCCTTCATTTGCAACTATTCAGAGGGCTTTCTCTATTTCTACAACCCCTTCTCAACTCAGCCCACTCATTGCAATGCCAGTTTTTAGCTAGGGGCCCCAAACCATGGCTCTTCCAGGACCTGGCTAATCTGAATGCAAAGGGTTGCCAGTGAGAAATAACTGAGAGTCTCTTCCCCCAGGCATCTAAGTGCTAGCCCCACAGCGCCCCCAGTTGTAGCCAGTCTGAGAAATGGAAGGCCTGACCCGAGAACTAAACCCATATCCTCCACTGGCCAATGCATAGCACTTAGCCCTGAGCCACTGGACTGGCAAAGGAGCCTTTTTTAAAAAAAAGATAGAACAACTGACTCAGCCAGTGATCATATCACTCATCAACTGAATTGCATCTTGGCAAACCATTCCTACTAGTTATACATGTCAACATATTCACTAACCACACATTCCCCTCGCTGCCATATACTGTACATAGTACCATGCTTGTGTGCTATTGCATAAACATTCATTATCTATTAGGCATGTTCATTTCATACTCTTGGCCATTCGTTTGTGTGCCTAAATTTTAAGCATGCACGCAAATTTCTTGTGCATATGTATATTGATAGTGCATGCTTACATTTGGAGGAATATGGTGCACAAGCAATTTGCATGCACAGAGGTGCACAGTGAGGAAAAGCAAAATAACTTTGATTTCTATATGATGAATATCAGGGTCATGCACAAGCCTATTATCTATACATGTGAAGGATAATTTCATAAGAGGATGCCTATGTGAAAAGTCCAAAAAGATGCTATTTTATAAAAACTTTCAATATACTGAAACCTTAAGCTAGGAAAATATTAGAACAACTAGGGGCATGTTTACTAAACCGCGGTAGCAGACTCCGTGAGATATCGGAGCCGCGGCCCCATTGGAATCAATGGGGCCGCGGCTCCGATTTCACATGGAGTCCGCTACCACGGTTAGTAAACATGCCCCTAGATCTCAAACAGATCTCCTGCTATTCCTTATTCAAAAACTCTGTATTTAAAATGCCTATGGACCTCATGGGGGCTAGTCGTTTAGAGAATTCATATGGAGTATCTCTAACCATACCCTTGCCAAAGGAAATCATGCAATGTGACACCTGCCAGCAAGCTTTCTCAAGATAGCCCCCAAACTCTGGAACTCCTTCCTCTCCTTCAGGAAGCACATGAAAGCCTGAATCTGTTTCCAAGCCTATGATGGCTGTGGCGATTGACGATCCATTCATTCGTCCCACTTCAGGATTAGGTTGCTGCACCCCTTGCAAATGAGTCAAGTTCCACATATCTTATTCATCTGTACATGTGGAGGCCAATTCTGTTGTGGGTGTCCCCTGTCTGTCCAGGTGCACAGAATGTGGACATGCCCTGATTGCACCTGATTCTGATCCCGCAGAGGCTAGACGTTCCCTTGGGATCAGAATCGGATGCAACTGGCTGCATGTGCAGGCCGTGCCCTGATTCTAGGCACCCGGATGTCCAGTCCACTACCTAGCTAGCCCAGCCAGGCTCCTGCATGGAGTCATGGCGCTGTGGCATCCTGTTGCTATGACATCACGGCTCCATGCAGGAGCTACAATCCCCGGCAGCCCTGAGATGTTCCTTTCCCCACTGTCTGACCCCCAATTGGGCCTGTTGTGGCCAGGGTTGGGCTGTGGGGAACCCGCTGCACCCCTGACCTTCCTTTCCAGGCCCAAGTCCTCCAACCTCAGCCGTCCAGGTGGGCTTATTCGTGGCCAGGGTTGGGCTGTGGGGAACCCCCAGCACCCTTCACCTTCCTTTCCAGGCCCAGTTCCTCCAACCTCAGCCATCCAGGTGGGCTTATTCCACCTCTGAGGTGGAATAAGTCACCCATACAAATCGTCGACCCCAGATGTACAAAGTAACATAGCAACATAGTATATTACAGCAGATAAAGACCATCAGGAGTGGAGGAGTGGCCTAGTGGTTGAGGTAAAGTACTTCAGGCCAGAAGGTCAGGGGTTCAAATCCCCCTAGAGGACAGCAACCTTGGCCTGGAAGGACTGGGGTTTCTAGTCCCACAGGTGCTCCTTGTGGTCTTGGGCAAGCCACTTAACCCTCCATAGCCCATGTTCCCTGTAAAATAGTTATCTCCAAGTTATAATGCCCTGTTCAATGTAATTTCAGTTTGTTCAATGTAAACCACACTGATGCAGAACAGCACGGTATATAAGAGAATGTAAATAAATAAATAAAATCTAGTCTGCCCAGCAGGGTGGCAAGCATAGGTGCACCTACCACTCCATGCAGGTCACCCCTCTCCATGCCTTTGTTTAGGGATGTACCCACTGCTCCATGCAGGTCACCCCTCTCCATGCCTTTGTTTAGGGATGTACCCACTGCTCCATGCAGGTCACCCCTATTTGTTGAGATATAAGATAGTTAAGTTTATTTTGATTTTATCCTGTTGCGATAAAGGGATCCACCGTGTCTGTCCCATGCCATTTTGAATTCTGTCACTGTATATGCTCCCACCACTTCCATCTGGAGGGCATTCCAAGCATCCACCACCCTTTCAGTGAAAAAGTATTTCCTGACGTTGCCTTTCAGTTTACCCCCTTGTAGCTTCATGTTATGTCCTCTAGTTTTACAGCTTCCCCATCTTTGAAAAAGGTTTGTTTGTTAATTTGTATATCAGTTATGCTGCAAAGCACCCCCTGCATGACACCCCACCCTGAGTTCCATATTAAGTTCTCTGTACATGTGTGAATATAAGTTCTATGTAAAAGTGTCAGTTATAATGTAAACCGCTTTGATTCCACGATAAGGCGGTATATAAAATTTGTTAAATAAATAAATTAATTAATTAATACTCTTTAAGTATTTAAAGGTCTGTATCTTATCTCCCCTGTCCCTCCTCTCCTCTAGTGTATACATATTTAGGGCTTCAGGTCTCTTCTCATCCGTCTTCTGGCGCAAGCTCCAAATCATTTTGGTCGCCTTCCTCTGAACCGTTTCTAGTCTTTTTATATCCTTTGTGAGATACGGTCTCCAAAACTGAACACAATATTCCAAGTGAGGCCTCACTAGCGACTTGTACAGTTGCATTAGTATCTCGTCCTTTCTGCTGGTAATTCCTTTCTATATGCAACCCAACATCCTTCTGGCTTTGGCAACTGCCTTGTCATACTGTTTCGCCAACTTGAGATTCTCAGAACCAATCACTCCAAGGTCCTTCTCCTGGTCTGTGCACACCAATCTCTTGCCCCATATTGTATTCAATTCCCTTGAATTTCTGCATCCCAAGTGCATGACACTGCACTTCTTCACATTAAATCTTAACTGCCAAGGATTAGACCATTTTTCCAGCTTTTGTAGATCTTTCCTCATGTTATAGACCCCCTCAGGGGGAGTCCACTCTGTTGCAAATTTTGGTGTCATCTCCAAAGAAACAGACTTTTCCATGCCGTCCTCCAGCAATACCACTCACAAATGCATTGAACGGTACCGGTCCCAGGACCTATCCCTGGGGCACACCGCTAATCACATTCCTTTCATCCGATTGAGTTCCGTTTGCCATCAACATCTGTCGTCTGTCAGTCAACCAATTTCTGGTCCAGTTCACCACCTTGGTACCCATCCCCAGGCTGTTTAATAAGCCTCCTGTGAGGAAACGTATCGAAGACTTTGCTGAAATCTAGGTAGATCACATCCATCACATGTCCTTGATCTAGTTCTCTGGTCACCCAGTCAAAGATCTCAATCAGATTTGTTTGGCGTGATTGTCCTTTGGTAAAACCATGTTGTCTTGGATCATTGGTTTCGAAAAAGTCCACTATTCTCTCTTTCAGAAACACCTCAATTACTTTTTCCGCCACCGAGATAAGACTTACTGGCCTGTAATTTGTCACTTCTTCCCTATTGCCACTTTTGTGAAGAGGTACCACATCAGCCCTTCTCCAGTCCTATGGAACTTCTCCTGTCTCCAAGGCTCTATTAAAAACATCCTTTAAAGGCCATGCAAGAACCTCTCTGAGCTCTTTCAGTATCCTGGGGTGTATCCCATCCAGTACCATAACTTTGTCCACTTTCAGTTTTGCAAGCTGTTGAAACACATCATCTTCTGTGATGTGTTCCATTCCCATTTGTATATTTGTCAATCACCGGTGGTCCTTCTCCAGAATTTTCTTTAGTAAATACAAAACAGAAGTATTTGTTTAGCATTTTTGTTTTTTCAATGTCACTTTCCATGAATCCATTCTCAGCACGAATCTAGAATCGGCCCTGTATGTCCGAAGTCATGGTGCCTCCCACAGCCCGCCCTCACTCCACCTGCAGCCTGCCCCCTCCCACCCACAAACAGAGCTCTCCACACAGCTCAGATCTACATGCGGGGAACTCTGGAGCTAACCGTGTAGCATCAAAAATTGGTGCTACATGGGTAGCTTCTGCGGCTACCTGGTTATGTGGTGACACCTGGATTTTTGATGCCGGGGCTGCATATGACCCCAGCATGGAAAATCCGGGTTAGGAGAGAGGTGGGAGGGCTATGCGCTAACGTGGCGCATAGCACTGCCCAACTAAATTCGGACCCTATGTTCCTTGATCTAGAGAAGCAAATGTTTCAGTTCATCTTCACTTTCAACCAGTAATGTGGCATCATCAGCATAGTGAAGACTGTTGATGAGTCTTCCACCAATCTTCACACCTCGGTTGTCTTCATACAGTCCTGCTTCTCTGATGATTTGTTCTGCAAATAAATTAAAAAGGTAGGGCGAAAGTATGCAGCTTTGTCATACATCTTTGTTGATTTTAAACCATTCTGTTTCTCCTTGTTCCGTTCAAACTGTTGCTTCTTGATCAATGTAAAGGTTTGCAAGAGAACTATCAGTTGTTCTGGTATATCCATGCTTCTTAATGTGGCCCAGGGTTTCTCATGGTTCTAGAGCCCACATGTTCAAAATAATATAGACCAGACAGATAGAGCCCAGATGGAGTCAGTCCGGAAGACAGTTTTTAAAATGCTTTGTGGTCTTTGTCGTAAAGTAGGCATGTGCACCATCGTATTTGTCTTTTTCATTGAAAATAAATCAAACTTTTTTGTCATGATTGTGCAACTACCGTGCATGCATCTACTTTAGAATTTATGCGCTCACTATCGATACTATACATGCACACAAGCAGTTTGTAGACATACTGAAATGCCAATGCAGAAAGCCAGCACTAAAGGAGCTCTCTATCAACTTTTTACACCTATTTGCAGCATACCGATATCGCACGACTTCAGAGCCGGCATGCAGAAAAGAGTTCATATGCAAATGAGCCACGCCTTAAACTGTGTGCAAAATGGCAACGTTAAACTGGGAAAGCAAGTCAAACACATGCATAAAAAAGTCGGTGATAGTTTGGCATGTTCTCCCAGAGAAACAGGGGCACTATGTGGTGTAACAGGGTAGACCCTGTACAGACAGAGGAAATGCAGGCCAGCACAAGTGAAAACAGAAAAACTGACAGGGTAAACAAGAAAGTGTCAGATAGTTACCCTGAGCAACGCAGGAACACGTGCAAAAGCTCAATCAGGACACACCCAGCTAGCACAGGAAGGGAATTCACTTCACCTGACAGGGTTCAGCTAACTAAGGATGGAGCAAGCGAACGCTGGTTTAAAACAAGCTCTCAGACATTCAGAGACAGTTTAGGATTCGGATTAGGATCAGGATTAAGGCAAAGCCAGGAGCTGGTGCCGGAGCTGAGAGAGAGAGAGAGAGAAGCCGTGGCAGCCAAGGACACACTTGGAGAAAATGCAGAGAGGGCAGCTAAAGCCCCGGGAAGCATGGCACAGGTATGAGAATGCAAGAGAGAGTGATAAAGAAACTCTGGAGCAATTAGAGTGCCCATATGAAGGTCAGAGGGAACCCGAGGACCTGAATAAATCAGAGAGATATTCACAGCCAAATAGTGTGTATGAGCAAGAGAAAAGCTTTTACTTACCAGATAAAGCTGAAGAGTTTTGTAATTGTAAGTTCACAGCTCCGTCTGAAACTCCGTCACGAGCACTCCGATTCAGCTCAGCTGGGTTACAAAAGGGAAACCTGGATAGGTTGGAAAGTTCCCTTAATTATCCCACGAGCAGAGCAAGTAAGGGGCTAAGCTCTACTCAGAAGTACCAGCAGGGGCAGTGCCTGGGAAGTCTCTATTCCAGACTATATGGTAATACCCAGAGAGGCTCTAGCCCGGTGAAAGAGAAGAACTTCCTGGTTGACGTGCTTAGGCAGCAAGTCTCTCATAGTACTCCTAAAGTACAGAATGAATATACCAGTCAACCAGAGATGATGGAATACCAGAATGCTGAGGAGAATGATACACAGGAATTAATGGATTGTTCTTTATCATTAATTGAACCTGAATTCTCCCTGAGATAAGGAAGATAACTTTGTGTCTTAAACTTCAGTAATACAGCAACAAGCCTGTAACTCTCTCTCTCGAGGCAGAACAGAGGTATGCTCTACTCTCAGCTACCGGGGAGAGAACCTTAAAGCAATATTTAAGCTTTTGTTCTTTTGTTTATTTCTCCTTTAAAAGCTGAAGAAAGCAAGTTATGTTTACATTTGTTATTGTACATGAGATGTCCAAGCAAAGCATATAATTTATGTTCCTTGAAGATAAAATACCCTCAATGGGACGGGGAATAAAAACCCTTTGATTTGAAGAAAGAAGTGTTTGCGTTTATATTCATAAAGGCACAACTACCACCCTCCAAGGGCCTTGCAATACAGGAGGCTACCGCTTGGCCAGAGGAGGTGTGACAGTGGTTAATTTTCATATGAGCCCTGACAGTATTTTGATGGCATTGGGGGTTTTCTCTGATGCCTGGATCATCTGAGGGGAAATGTCAAACTCCCTTCAGATGATCCAGGCATCAGGAAGTGCTTCACCTCTCAGAATTAGGTCTCAAGTCTAACTCTGTCAGGGTCCACCTGAGTGCTTTGTCAGCAAACCACTCACCCGTGGAGGGGCAACCTCTTTCGGCTCATCCCCTGGTGTCCAGATTCCTCAGAGGTTTGCTTCTGCTGAAACCCCCAGTTCGTCCTCTGGTAACTGAGTGGGATTTGAATGTGGTCTTGCAGCAGCTTACTCGCCCACCATTTGAGCCGATGTCCTCTTGCCATCTGCGCTTCCTCTCCTGGAAGATGCTCTTCCTGGTGGCACTCACATCAGCCAGACGTGTGAGTGAGCTGCAAGCTCTCGTAACTGATAAACCATACACAAGGTTTTATAGGAATAAGGTGATCCTCCACACTCACCCGAAGTTCCTTCCAAAGGTGGTCTCTTCTTTCCAAATCAACCAGGAGGTGGTGCTTCTGACCTTCTTTCCTAGGCCGCATTCCGGCTGGGCAGAGGCAGTCCTGCATACTCTGGATTGTAAGAGGGTGTTGTCCTTCTACCTGGAGTGTACGAATGGACATCAAAGGGCTACTCAGCTCTTCATCTCATATGACCCCAGCGTACGCTATCCACCTGGGTGGCAGACTGCATTGCCTGTGCGTACAGGGCGGCTGATCTCCCGTAGCAGGGTTGAGTCACGGCCCACCGCGTCAGGGCTAAGGCCGCATCAGTGGCTCACTTCCACTCTGTTCTGTTGGCAGACATCTGCCAGGCTGCAACTTGGTCTTCAAGCCAGACTTTTGCAGCCCATTACTGCCTGGATAGGGAGTCCCGACAGGACAGTGCTTTTGGCCAGGCGGTTCTCCGGAACCTATTTGAGGTTTAGGCAACGCCAACCCTCCGATCCTTTGGTGTCAGGCTACCGGGGGGTGTTGCTTTCTCGACTGAATTCCTATTGCAGCTGCTGCGGCTCTTCTAGAGGGAGCCATTTTTCAGCTATGGGTTCTTGGTAGCCTATAGCTAGGGAGTCCCATATGTGAGGACTGACTTCCTGCTTGTTCCTGGAGAAAGTGTAGTTACTCACCAGTAACAGGTGTTCTCCAGGGACAGCAGGAATCAGTCCAAACAACCCTCCCTCCTCCCCTGGAGTTGTAGACCAATTATTGGTTTTTATTCATTTTGCCGTCTTTTTAGCTATGTCATTTGACTGAGCAGGATGGCACCCTTGGGCGGGAAGGGAACCACGCATGTGCGATGCAATCCCAAAGGCTTTCTTTGAAAGCTAGGGAATTGCTCCGCACGAGGGCTCCATCGGCGCTGACGTCACCCCATATGTGAGGACTGATTCCTGCTGTCCCTGGAGAACACCTGTTACAGGTGAGTAACTATGCTGTCTCTCAAATTTACTGCTAATGCTTGGCGTAATACTTACATTGTGCCAAAGAGAGCTTCTTTCTGGAATTCATAAGATATAACAGATATGGGTAGTTTATCAAGATATGTCTGGAAATTCTTCTTTATCAAGCCTGTCATTCCCAGTACAAAGGGAAATATTTCTGTATCTTTCTGCCACATTTTCTTCATACTCCCAATACCCAGCCAATCTTAGAGTCTGTCTTTTCATTTTTTCCTGACTCAATTTTAAAACCTCCACCTAAGTCCCAGTCCCTGCTCTCCTCTCAGCCCCCTGCCCCCAGTACCTATCCTTCTGCCTCCTACATCTATTACCCACATCCATCCAGCTATTTCCTTCTCTGATATTCATTAACCCTGCCTTTCTCCTCCTTACTGCAGCATCCATTCTTATGCCCCCTTCTCAACCTTTCCCTCTGTATGAGCTTGTTTCTTCCTTCCTACACAAAGTATCTGTTCCCCTCTCCATCTTCACTCTCCCAGCTTCTGCCTCTTTTTCTCCACCCTGACCCCAGCATCTCTCCCCTTTCGGCCCCTAGTCTCAGTCCCAGCCCCTTCCTGCTACCCCTATTTCCCTGCATCAGCCCATTTCCAGTCATGGTCCCCCAATATCGGTCTTCTCCAGTCCCAGTCCCTCCCCAAATCATCTTCCTTCCAATCCCAGTCTTCTCATCCCTCACCTTTAGCTTATTTCCCATCCCACCACCCCAGTATCAGTCCTCCTCCAGTTCCAGTCCCTTCTAGCATCATCTCCCTTCCAATCTCAGTCCCCCATCCCCCAGTATGAGCCCATTTCCAGTTCTAGCCCCCCAGCAGTAATCCTCTTCCAGTGCCAGCCTTCCCCCCCACCCTGCATCAGATCCAGCCAGTCACCCCCTTTCCCCCTACTCCCTGTGGTCCTGTCACATCTGCATTCCTACACAGACACGGAAGTGTTTTCCTTTTAAAAGAATGGTGAGTCAACGACTGCAGTTTGCACAGCCACAGGAGCAAAGAAAAAATTTCCCGCAGCTGTGTAAAGGTGAACCGGTGAGGCAGGCTTTGGTGCCCTTGTGTGCGGTGCCCTGAGCCAGTACCTCACTGGCTCACCTCTTAAGATGCCTATTCGGAAGCAGAACCATGTGCAGGCAACATGCCCACACATGCCTAGGGCAGCTCTGGATATGGCCATAGTAAACAGTGCCTTATAAATACAAATATACAACATGCAGCTTCTCCAAAGGACCAGTGCTACATATCAGACATACTACCAGTAGATAGATGCATGCCTGCTTTCCACAGATTTACTCTGGAGGGATTTGCTTCCTTTGTTCCAGCTTTCTACCTGTTGATTTCTTTTGTCAGTGAGGCATTCTGAGTGACTCTTTTTCTTTCCCTTCTCCCAACATTCCCATTCTTTATCTCTGGGAGTAATAGAAGGAGAACTCCCAGAGTACCATCACTCCAACCCCAGAGAGAGGTTTGGAAGTCCAGTACTCTCCTTTCCATCTACCCCTAGGAACATAAGAAATGCCATATTGGCTTAGATCAATGGTCTGTTGAGTTTGACATCATGCATCTGACAATGGGCTAAGCTGGGTTCCTTTTAGTGGACCTACTAATAAGAAATTTCTAGTAGAATTCTTAAGGATGAATATCTATGTAAGGCAGATGTACACTCCAGTTTCCCTCTTCAGCTTTGGTGTAATATATCATCCTACTTTCAAGCTTCACATAAAATATAATACTGGAATAGTAGAGAAATCTTCAAAGCAGATACCCAAAGACAGATTTTTGTAAAAGAAAATATTTATAATCTAGTACTTATCTACATATACAAAATGAGTCAATACACAAATGCTTTCAGGCAACTCCTCATCAACCACACTCCACCAGGTTTTATACATTCCTGCCCATAGGCCAGAAGGCCAAGAAATGTGACCCTTGACCTCAAATTGGTAAAAGATCGAATGGATGCCATCCTTTGTAATTGCTAAGGAATTTTCTGCAAATGTCATGTACTGTGTGAATGCAATGAAATTTCAATATATAAAATGTATTTAGTAAAATATACTTAAAAAACTTTACTGGTTTTGGTAAATATCTTCTTGCAATTTCATTAGCATGTCAAAATTCAGGGTGTATTCTCCTGTTTGCAAATGCTATGTGTTCCTTCAAGTCATACATGACCATAATATATGATCACAACTGTGGCAAACATTCAATGAAGGACATATATAAATATGGTGAATATCTCCAAAGGGAAAAAGCTCTACTCAGTCAGCTGTAAAATTGTTTGAAGTGGGCATCTCTACAGTACTGACTTCAGAAACAGGCTACCATAAGGTAAAGTTTAATTACCAACTGTTCAACCCAACAATATATAACCACAATTCATCTTGCTTTGGGTAAAACTCCAGTACTCAGTTTGTCTGAATACTTAAAGCACTTCCCATTTTCCGACACTCATGGATGAGATCTTTTTGGAAAGACTAAAAGACAGATTTACCAAACATGGCTACATTTTTAGCACAAGCTACCATTTACTGCATAGGCATGTGCATAGGCAGTAAATCCTGTGTTAGCCATTAGCACACTTTAATAAACATACCCCTTAATGTGTTAATTCAACAATATGCTCTTACACATGCACTGTGATCCTGTCAGAAAGATTTATTGAAAATTCCCTCTAGTTTTATAGGAAGTAAAGTTGAGACAAGTTCATGAGCTTTTTCGTTAGCCGGTCCTGTGTCTAGGGTAGAGAAGGATTATTTAACATTTCTTAAAAAGCTGAAAGCATTTTTAATCTCAGAGGCTTTTATCTGAATTCAATATATTTTTATTCACTTTATTTTGTAATATTATTTGTTCTATTATGAATGTCAGAATTGTTCATCACTTAGAAACTGGTGGATAGGCAGTCTACAAATAAGTTTGATTGCTGGATTGATTGAAGTGGGCAAAGAAATAACTACCTTGGTCTAGGAAGCACAAAGAGGAAATGTTGACCAAGAATTTTATCCATGGGAGATAGTCGAAAACAGAGAGTGAGCATGAAGCCTGGGTACCTCTTCACTTTACCCAGAACAATGAGCACAAGGCTGTAGGATCATCTTTGGGACACAGAAACAGAAAAATAATGGATCCAGGGTCGAAAGGCCCCATTGTAAGCATGGTCAAGATTTTGAACATGAAATTCTCTTCATGGGGGTCATTTTACAATAGAGTGCCTAAGTAAAGTGGGCATAAAGGAGCCTATTGTACATCTATTTTATAAAGCCACATATGTTTTTTTTATTAAAGTGCCCTAAGCAGTTAACATATGTTTTTATGCAGTAATTGCCTGCTCAGTACTGGGGCAACTATTACCGTGGGCAGGGCCGGCCCGTCCATTGATCAAGAATGTTTTTTGCACAGGGCCCCGCGTTTCAGGGGGCCCCGCGCAAAAAACATCTTGCATCAGCCCAGCTAGGTTAAAAAAATACAAACTGGCTGCTGCTGCTGCTGCCGCTGCCGTCGTGGCAGCGGCAGAATTGAGCATCCCGCGGGGCCCCCCTGCCCTGCAGAGTCCTCCATGCAGCCTCAGTGTTGGCTGTCAGAGCTGCGCGAAGAGAGAGAGTTTCTCCTCTCGCGGCTCTGTTAATCCCATGGCGGGATTAACAGAGCTGCGAGAAAGGGAAACTCTCTGAAAAGCCCACGCTGAGACTGCATGGAGGACTCTGCAGAGCAGGGGGGGCCCCGCGGGATGCTCGATTCTGCTGCTGCCATGGCGGCAGCGGCAGCAGCAGCCGTTTTTTGTTTTTTATTAACCTAGCTGGGCTGATGGGGGGGAGGGGGTTAGGATTGGTAATGGGCTATGGGGGGGGGCTAAGACTGGAAGTGGGCTGATGGGGGAAGTGGAGGAGTGGCCTAGTGGAGTGATGGGGGAGTGGAGGAGTGGCCTAGTGGTTGGGGCAAGGTACTTCAGGCCGGAAGGTCGGGGGTTCAAATCCCACTAGAGGACAGCAACCTTGGGCTGGAAGGACTGGGGTTTCTAGTCCCACAGGTGCTCCTTGTGGTCTTGGGCAAGCCACTTAACCCTCCATAGCCCATGTTCCCTGTAAAATATTTATCTCCAAGTTATAATGCCCTGTTCAATGTAATTTCAGTTTGTTCAATGTAAACCGCACTGATGCAGAATAGCACGGTATATAAGATAATGTAAATAAAAAAAAATTAAAAAAGTGGGCTGATGGGGGGTTAGGACTGGTAATGGGCTATGGGGGGCTAAGACTGGAAGTGGGCTGATGGGGGGGTTAGGACAGGTAATGGGCTATGGGGGGCCTATGGGGGGGCTAAGACTACAAGTGGGCTGATGGGGGCATTAGGACTGGTAATGGGCTATGGGGGGGCTAAGACTGAAAATGGAGTGATGGGGGATTAGGACTGGAAGTGGGATGATGGGGGGCTTAGGACTGGTAATGGGTTATGGGGGGACTAGGACTGGAAATGGGGTGATGGGGGGCTAAGACTGAAAATGGCGTGATGGGGGGTTAGGACTGGAAGTGGGCTGATGGAGGGCTTAGGATTGGTAATGGGCTATGGGGGGGCTAGGACTGGAAATGGGCTGAGTGGAAGGGGGACTTGAACTGCAAATAGCTGATGGGGACAGGGGTTTGGAATGGAAATGGGCTGTGAGGGGAGGGAGCTAGGACTGGAAATGGGCTGAGTGGGGGGGGCTAGGACAGGAAATGAGCTGATGGAGGGACTTGGATAGGACTGGAAATGGGCTGTTGGGGGTGCTACGATTGGAAATGGGCTATGGTGGGGGCTTGAATTGAAATGGACTCATGGAGGGGCTAGAACTGGAAGTAGGCTCATGGGGGGCTTGGATTGGAAATGGGCTGAGTGGAGGGGGAGCTAGGATTTGACATGGGCTGATGGTGGGGCTAGGAAAGGACTAGAAAAGAGCTGATGGGGGGGCTGGGATTGGAAATGAGCTGATGGAGGGACTCGGATAGGACTGGAAATGGATGGGGGGGCTAGGACTGGAAATGGGCTGATGGTGGGGCTAGGATAGGATTGGAAATGGGCTGATGGGGGGCTAGGACTGGAAATGGGCTGATGCAGGGACTAGAAGGGAGCGGATGCTGGGTGGGGCTGGAACTAGAAGGGAGCTGATGTTGGGGGAGGATTAGAATGGGATGGAGCTGGGATAGTGAAATGGAGAGGGAAAAATATTTTGTGTGGGAGGGAAGACAACTCTACAATTGGCTGGATATTGGGAGAGTAAGTGGGGATTGAGGATGGAGGGGTAAAATTTGAGTGGATGAAATAGGAATGAGGAAAGAGCAAAAGGAGAAAGATTAGTATGTTAAAGCAGATGTAGAGAGAGAATGGAAAAAAAAAACTAGAAGAGAGAAGAAAGGACAAATGGACAGCAGACGATGGAGAGTTAGCAGAAGACACAAAGAAACCAGAAGAAAGTGGCTGGAGCAATTGCCACTGAAAAAAAATGCACAAAAGGTAGAAAAATATCTCTTTATTTTGAATTTTTTACTGGAATATGTCAGCTCTTGGAAATGTGCATCATTAACGTCTGCGCTTTGTTTAGTACAAGAGGAAATTAATTTCTGGTTTTATTTCTACAGTATTGTACATTCCAAGTTTGGCTTTTGGGGTTCTCAGTTTAATTATTGTCTTCCTGTTTCTAAATTGTGATTCCTTATTTGGTGATGGTCTATGTTCTGCATGTGTAACTGAGCTGAGGTATTCTGTTTATATAATTCCTATTTGACATTGCCACTTGTTGTCGTTCCCCAGTAGGTCATGTATTGTTATTCTCTGAAATGTATTGGTTTAATATTTGCAATGTTGCCTTTTGATAGGTAGGATATGGTGCTTTGTGAGTTCTGGTAGTGCTGTTAGGATACGGCGGGTTTGCTATGGGTTCTAAATGGGCAGTGTTTGTAGTAGTTCCTAATGTGCCTGGCGGTTGTAGTAGTTCCTAATGTGCCTGGATTATAGTAATGTAGAAATCTTTTAGTCTTTCTTTATCCATATATTCATTAAGAGGCATGTTTACTAAAAGTTAGTGTATGGTAACATTATGCAAATAGTTATGCAAATGAGGCACCTTATGCAAATGAGGCCCCGCACCGAGTCTCCGCACATGGCCCCGCACCCCCCTTGGGCCGCCCCTGACCATGGGGACTTGACAATTGCCGCACACTGATTCTTGCACTAACTACCACTTGTGTATTTGGGTGTTGTATCAGTGGGATAGTGGCAGAATGGGCATCATGAGCACATTGCAGTTAGTGCAAGGGGACATATTATACATTGACTGTCAATGTTGCCATTAGTGTGGGTGCATCTAATGCCATCTCAATAGGTGGAGATAAATGCACCCTCAGTAATAGCATCATGCATTAGGGTACTCATCCACACATTAACTGTCGAGACCATGCTGTTCACGCCCCCCCCCCGAATAGTTACCATGGAGGCTTTGCATGTTAGGTGCAAAAACCTAACACACTTTAGTAAAATGGTGCCATAAGTTTAGATCTGTCAAATGATAATGTTCATTCACTCTATATATATCTTAAAGGCTTATATGTTCTTGAAAATTCAGTAGTATTTATTTCTCATTCTATTCTCTCATGGTCATTTATACCATAGTGTGGGAGGTCTCAGACTTATCGTCACTCATTATTAGACTTCATTCATGTCTAGCTATAGTGCCCGTTTGCATCAATGACCTTCCCAAACACTATTACACATGAAACAGATTAAAACTTATAATGTGCTTGAAAAGTGCTTATCTTTAATTCCCAATGCCTCTTTCCAGTGCCTCCATTGCGTTTCACTCTTCCTAGTTTCTTCAGGGGTTTCTGCAAGATTTTCATGGCACAATTCACAGCGTTTTTTGGCAAGGAAAACTGACAGAAGGCTGTATGCCTCACAAAAAAGTAAGACATCTGCAGCATGAATTATGCCGTGAAAATCTTGCAGAAACTTTATGCACATGCATGTGCATTTTACAAAATTTACATATAAATCATGGCTCGGCCCAGGTACTGCCTAAACTCCACCCCTGTGCATGCCTTCTATGCAATGTAGATATGAGATCTGCCACTTAAGTTAGTATTCCATAAAGACAAGTAGTACTCTTAGACATGACTTAATTTTATATGAGCCCATTTGCACTGTAAAACACTTACAAAAATGTTTTATAAAATTATCCTCCATAGGCTCGAGAAACTGAGTGAAGTGAGTACAAGGCTGGAGATTCCCTTTTCAAGTAGAGGTGAGAATGATCACAAATAAAATTTTACTTATAAATCACACAACTGGCTGGTGACCAAGGAGGATATCTTCCAGAATACACTGTATAGTGACTAGAACTGTACACAGTTCTCAAGGATTATAGTTTATGGTTTTAGGCACTTGATATACGACCCTTTACTGTGTGTATCAGAGCAGTTTACCGATATATTCTAATAGGCACTTTTTATTCCCTGGTCCCTGAAGGGCTCACAATCTAAGCATACTTGAGGCAATGGAGGGTTAAGCAGCTTGCCCATGGCCACAAGGAAAGGCCCTGGGACTAGAGCTCCCAGTCCCTCCAACTTGAGGTTACTTGTCCCTACATGATGGTCCCACTCAAAACTTGAATCCTGCCTACACCATGCCAAGGTGAAGTCGTGCCTTGGAAATACTTGCAATTTTGTCAGCAAACCAATAACCAATAATATAATGTGAAACAAAACATCAATATCTAAAACTACCCATATATAAAAAAGAAAATAATGTAACAACCTACAAATGAAAGTTGACTTAAAAGATAAGTTTTAGGCTATGTCAGAATCTTATGCTATTCTTACCTTATCATATTCCCCATGGGAACAGCATAAAAGAATGCACAAGAACAAGCCTGAACCCATCAAAAATCCTTCAGAGAAGGGATATACAAGCAATAATTGACTACAGATCTAAATGCATGAGATGAAACATAAATGGCTAGTATACATTTCATATATTCAGTTCCCATTCCAAGAAAAACCTTAAATGCTAAGGGGGTCATTCTGAACTGCATTTAGCGGGGCTGTACATCTGGTCTGGATGCATATCCCCCACCAAACACTTGTGCCAGATTCTCTGCCCAAAGCTACCCGCACATACAGAGATGTATGGGGAGCTCCGGATGGGGACAGACGGGGGTGGGCAGGGAGGGCCGGAGGAGGAGCGTGGGTGGGGCAGAGGCAGGACCCTGACCCCAGATATACACGGCAGATTCTGGTCACAGCCCTCTATGTCTGGGGAGGTGGAATAAGTCACCCCGTGCTCGGAGATGCAGCACTGGCGGACACCCCTAGAGAGGTGAAAGGCACCAGGAGGATCTCCGGTACCTGATCCTGGTCTTGACAGGCCCATCAGGGGGTTCAGCAGCGGGGAACAGCACATTTGGGGCTGTGCGGGGCAGCGGGGCTCCTGTATGGCGTCCCAGGGCCATGGCGACGGGACACCATGGCCCCGAGCTCCATGCAGGAGCATTGTGTGAGTTAGATAGGGAGGGAACTGTGCATGCAGTGGGCCAGAATTGGGACCCGTCCTACCATGCAGGTTCTCTGCACCCGATTCTGATTCCGTAGGAATGTCTAGTTCACGTGAGTGCAGAATAGGGTGCAGATCCAGCCTGTCCAAATTTTGGACGTCTGGATGGGCCAGGCGTGCCCCAATCAGAATTGGCCTCCATGGGGGTCATTCCGATCTGCTAATAGCAGGGGTGGGCATCCGGTCTGGAAGTCCAACTCCCACTATTCACTGAGGGCCAATGCAGGCACCAAAGCTCCCCGCATGTACAGAGGAGATGTGCGGGGAGCTCTGGACGGGGATGGGAGGAGGAGGGTCAGAGGAGGAGTGTGGGTGGGGAAGAGGTGGGACCAAGACCCTGGACATACAAGGCCAATTCTGGCTGTGGCCGTGTACGCTCAGGGTTGTGGAGTTAGACGGGGGACTTATTTCATCTCAGAGGAGGAATAAGTCCTCCCTGACAACAGCGGACCAGGCAGGCAGGCCCCCTCACAGCAGCGATTAGTGGCAGGTGAGGACCTCTCTGTCTGACCCCGACCCTGGCAGGCACTTCCGGGGGTCAGACAGTAGGGAACAGCTGATTGTAGGTTTTGCCAGGCATCGGGCTCCTGCATGGTGTCCCAGTGCCATGGTGCCGGGACGCCAGGCACCGAGGATCCATGCAGGATCATAGGGTGGCCTAGAAGGGGGATTTTCCAGATGTGCAGTGGGCCTAAATCGTGGCACATCCGAGCTATCCAAGTGCCCCAATTCTGCTCCAACGGGAACAGCTAGCTCTCGCAGGTGCAGAATCGGGGCCAGATCTGGGCTGTCCAGATTTTGGATATCTGGATGGCGCGGACAGCCCAGTTCAGAATTGGCCTCTAAGCAAAGAACTTTACACTAGGCATAAAAATGGAATGGGGAGTCAGTGTAAAGCAGTGAACTCTGGTGAGATATGTTCTCTAAAATCAATTCCCATAATCAGTCAGGCCACCACATTTGGCGATATTTCCAAACTATGTAGGGCCCGATTTTCATTTGGGCAATGCTATGTGCCGCATCAGCACATAGCCCGCCCGCCGTCCATCTAACCTGGATTTTCAATGCCGGGGTCATATGCGGCCCCAGCATTGAAAATCTGGTTCACACCGCACACTGCACAACCCATAAGCCGCAGGAGCTAGCCAGGTAGCAGTGATTTTTGATGCTGCCCACTTAACTCCTGCCTATCTTTAAGGCACAGAGGGCTAAGCGGATAGCATTGAAAATTGCTACTGTCCGGCTATCCCTTTCCTCTGCCCCCGTTCCACCCCGGAATGTCCCCAACATGCCCCGATGCTAACCGCATAGCATCTGGGCGTATGATTTTCAAAAGACACTATCCTTGTAGGTGCCTTTCAAAAATCCCGGATAAGGCAGTTACCTGTGTAAATGCCTTTGAAAATGCTGCATGTAAACCTTTTTTGGCTGGCCCAACAAAAGGGAACTATATAATCAAGTTCTCTAACAACCAGAGAGTTACAGCTTAAATTTGTCATAAAATTGGCATCTAGATATGTGAGTGAAAAACTTAATAGTATTTTAAAAATGCTAACTGAACGTGAAGCCATTTTAAAAAATACGTATTGTAGCATGAAAAAAATACATGTATTTGCTGGCATGAACAGTGGGAAGAGCCATTTTAAGGAACAAAAAAGAGTGGTATCACGCAGAAATTTATACTTGTAAGTGGTGCAAATTACACACACATTTGTATTAATAATTATTCAACTACTCAATTATTAAAAATTGCAATAAAAAGAAAACTAAGGGGTATGTTTACTAAAGAGAATTAAGTGCACATCGGTTAGCAAGTATTAACGGCAGTGGTAAGGGTGTTATCATGCAGTAAAGGCCGGGGCAGGGAGTAGGCATTCCGGTGTTAGGGGCACTAGGCTCCACTTATTGGGTGCTAACAGGACACTGGGCGTTAAGGTGCCCAGTGTGCACCTTAACACCCGAAAATGATAAAGCAGGTTAGGGAGACCCTATGAAAGTCACATTTTAGGTGATGGATGGAAGAAAGGTATGGGCTGATAGACATGTCAGATAGATATGTAACCTACATGTTAGTCAGTAAGTGGGATGACCATGTGGGAGGCATCTCTACTGTATCAGTGAGGGGTGCTCACATAATCTGCTGTAATGGCAGTGTGTGGCATATGATTGAGAAGAACTGTGCCCTGGCGGAGTCAACATCACCACAATACAGGCATCAAAAGGATGACTGAGCAGGGGTGGAGACGTACAGATCATTCACAGGAGAGGCGTGAGTGCTACCTCTGAATGCTGGAAATGTTCCTGTGTGGGCCATGGTGTAGCAACTGGCAGGAGAATACGTGACTGTACATAATGTGCATATGATAATGAATGGGCTGGAGGATGGATGGTGGTAGATGTGATTGTGGTATGGCCTTGCTGTGCCTGCACAAATGCAGTTGTAGTGAGTGTTGAAAAAATAGTAGCCAAAGACATTGGTTAGGGCTTAGTGAGGTGGTCCTGGTGTTAGCAGTCAGAAGCAAAAGGGAAAGGGGTTGGTGATGTTTTCCTCAGCCTCCGGTACCTCAACGTCGATTTTCACTGGTCCTCTTGATGCCTTCTTGCTGAGACCGCCTCGATTTCCAGCCGTTTCGGGGTGGGGGGGAGGGTAATCCCAGCTGTTGTGACACCAGAGTTGGAGGGCTTGGTGTCTGCCTCGGGAAGTCTTTCTCTCTCCCCCGGTCTATGCTCGTCCGTGAAGGTGGTGTGCCTACAACAGCCTGAGGTTGGTGGCCTGCAGCAGGAGGTTTCCTCCCATGTTGGGACCCTGGCGGAGCTGGGAAAGCTTGGTGCGGCAACGGTACACTCTTCAGAGACCTTTGCCCCTGATGAGCTTCAGCGCACTTCCTTTTCGGCGGATCCAGGCTGTGGAACATCAGCTGGAATGGCTGCGGCAATTGTTGTAGTACCAGCGTTGACAGGAGGGGAAGATATCCCTGGTTATGGTCACGGAACCATCTCCTTTTCCTTGGAACTGGGAGCTGCTATTCTACCACAGGTTTCCTCTTTGGCATTTCAAGTTCAATCTAATGCTGCTGCGGTGGATCTAATTTCATCAAAGGTAACTGGGCTACAAACTGATGTGTCAGAGGTACATTCTAGGGTTGGATTAATTATTGGAGAAACAGTCTATGCTTTCTATTAAAAGCTTTCACTCTTTGACTGCTAAGATTGAACAGTTGGAGAATTTATCTCATGCAAATAACTTAAGGATTATTAACTTTCCAAGAGTTTCAACGATAACACCGAGGGACATGTTTAAAAGATATTTAATGGAAATCCTTGCGGTTTCACCTGATTTGTTTCCCCCTATTGTTAAAGTGTTTTATCTAACATCTGCTTCCTCTGTTACACTTGCAGATCAACCTGTTGATGCTTTAAATATTTCTGCTTTATTGGAGTCCTCTGCGGAGGAAATTCCTGTCCCTTCTACTCTATTGGTTACCTTTGCTCTGTTATCAGATAAAGAGTGACTCCTAAAGTTGTTCTTTAGGAAGCAACATCTACCTTTCAAGGGGTTGATGGTTCAGATGTATCCTGACCTGTCAAGGGATACCCAGAAGAGGCGTAGGGAATTTTTGCTACTTCGCCCTGGTGTTCTCCAGTTGTGGGGGGGAGGGGGGCCTCTTTTTTCTCAATCATCCTTGTAAATACTTGGTTAAATATCATTCAGTTTCTTATATTTTTTTTTGTCCTCCCAACTGGTCGCTTTCATAAATCCTTGTTGCCTGGGGGCGTCTATTGATTCCCTGCCTGTTGATACGTAGGATTATGTTATGCTGGGTAGTGCCCTGACCTTCTTTCTTTACAGCTTATGAATTAATAATGTTTTTCTTTATTTGCTTCCTCCCCCATTTGTGGGTTAGGTAGAGCTAGCAGTGGTTATTGCCTTGTGAACATTTTCTTTACTGTTTTCTTCTGTTTTGCTCTGTTTTCTGTACAGGAGGTTTTTGTTACTACTTGGTTATTGTAAAATTTGCATAAATAAAAATTAAAAATAAAAAATAGTAGCTGTGCCACAGGGACATTCCAATACCAGCTACATGGGTATGACTCATCTTTTCTAACCACCATACAATCTCCCTGATACATGTGCATATAACAATTGTACAAGTGTCTGTCTTATTGGCCATATGGATCAAGTAATGACGTGATGATCCCTGCAGAGGGAAGGAGGAGGGGAGAGGGGAGGGGAAGAGGCGGAGGGGGGAAGGGGTTCTGACACAAAGCAGAAGGGCTTGGCAAGACCATAGCTGCCAGTAGCCCAAGAACAGCTGCTAGCCTTACTTTCTAGTAATTCCATTTGACCAGATCAATCCCAGGTGGCTTGTATTTGTTGGAAAACACCTGCCTGTGTCAGCCACTTACATACCATTTGTGCCCAGTTTGCTAGTCACCACCAGCTGTATGTGCAAATAGTCATCATAAACACATCAGCTTTCTACAAACAATGCAGACAACCAGCATCATGTCTAGTGATCGGACTACCATAAATGAAACAGCCCACACATCATTGACCCTATATAACACCATGTGCATACATAGCCATGAAATGGTCACAGTTCGGTCAGAATGAGAGTTGCCTTTCAGCATGAACAGGTGTGTGCACCCAGGCCATGCCCATGGCAGACTCATGCTAAGATGGCTCATCCATTGACCTAATCTCTGATACATAAACATCCTGTGCATACCGCTCTATTTTGTGCAATATCCAGAATCCTCTGCTCCCATTATGTACCCTTTTATCTTGGACTTGGGGACAGCTTATACAATGCGAGGCACAGTGGAAAGGTTCAATGCTCACAACTCTTTGCAGTGAGCATTGAACCTAGTTCCATGCTTGTACTTGCATACAATGTCATGTCCCTAGCCATGGACACTCCAATCCTGGCCAGTGCAGTTCATGTCCTCTCCCATGCTGCAGACACATTGACCCCCCCCCCCCCCAAGAGTGCATGGAAGCATGGCAGGTTGTACATGGGGTTGGATATTGTAACAGCTGCTGGCGACACATACGCCACCATACCCTGCCACTTTCTACGCTAACACCATCCTTGTAACTGCCACACTTGGTACACATGGGGAGCCAGTGAGGCTGTCATGCAGGCCCTCTGATGTAATACATGCAGACACTGAGTAGGCCCACATAGCTTGTGGCCATGTAAACATAGGCTTTGGCCAGCAATGCCACCTACAACGGGCACATTCTAAACGTGTCTGGTACTGTTCCCCCCTCCCCTATCTCCACCCCAACATTGACCTCCAGGCATTGCCTTCCCATATAGTGGCAAGCAATGCAGAGACCAACATGATATCCTGTGCCACATTTTGGCAACTGGAATTGTGCACGCACCATTCAGAGGTCAGTGTTCCAGAATCACAATCAGGCACATAGGTGCATTTGGACTCTCATTTGGGATAATAGGTAATATACTGCTGGATGCTTTGGCCAATGATCAATAGACAGTGTTGAGGTGGTATTTATTGTGTGCGAATTTGCCTGATACATATCTCCCTGTATGTGCATACCCTGCACATACCCTCACTTGCACTCTACAAATACAGCATGGGACAAGAGCAACGTACATGCAGGTAAATCACATATTCCTGCCAGTATCACCAACTAAGTGAATGGATTGGATATTCACAGAGGCCAGCCCTCCCCCTGAGCCTAGTTCCCTATAGACTTCAGCTGCGCCAGGTGGGCTGCTGCTGTTGCCATTGATACACCTGTTATTGCAGTTGCCATTAATTAGGCCTCTCACCTGTGGAAACTGGTGTGTCCTGAGGTCTGGAGGCTCAGTTAGAGCTGATGGTTGCAACACACACACATGTGTCCCCTACCTGCTCACTCCAGTCAAACCAGAAGGCAATATGGGAGCTGCACAGCAGTGTCATGTTGGGAGGTGAGTGTAGAGGAATGCTGTGAGGATGAGCCTTGATGATGGTGTAACTGGGAATGCATTACAGCATCATAGCCACAGGTTGCAAATATTTAATGAAAACTACCCTCCTGCTTGTAAATGGTGTCTCACACAGTATGTGGGGTTGCTGTATAGCTGACTGCAATATTCAAATATATCCCAAATAAACCAGAGACAAAGGTTTACTTCAAAATACAAAAAAGTCCCGGTGATGACAGCAAACAAATGAAAACATTTTTAACTCTTTTTGTCGGAGCAAAAAACACAAAATGAGGTGGGAATTACCACCAACTCGCTGTGCTTGTTCCTTTTACTTATAATATTAAAGTGTTGTGTTTTTTTGCTCTGACAAAAAGAGTTAAAAAATTGTTTGTTTGCTGTCATCACCGGGACGTTTTTGTATTTTGAAGTATAGCTGACTGCAACATGTTGTATGCCTGCAGAGATCTAAGCAGACATGGGCATACCCCAATTCATGCCTGCATGCATCCTGACAAAGAGCACATATATACCCATGGAATGACAACCCCACATGACCAGTGTGCGTGTGAGAGAAGAGACATATTTCAAGACCAGCCTGTGGATCAGGAATTGTATCTCCAGGTGTATTAACTTTATTCTACATTTCCAGAACTGTATCAGTATGTGCAAGTCTCAACATTTTGCCCATCAAGCTGCCACACTGAAAAGCTGCACCACCCATGTCTGGAGGCAGAGCACACTAACAGCACTGGCACACTGAGCAGGCATTGTCTGCACCTGAGCATTGCAAAGCATGATAATAGCAACTGCACCCTGAGCAGGTATTGACAATGGTGGAGCATCAAGGGAGGCCTAAGGGGCAGGTAAGAATGCCAACCTGCACCACTTTTGGACAGCGGGGTCATGTGTTTGTGTACATGTGTGTGTGTGTCTCCAGAGTGGTATGTGCTTCAGCAATGCACTGTGCATGCATGTGGAGCTCAGGCTTTATAGCTGTGCATACAGCATGCTGCAGGTTAGCTATATAGCAACCCCACATACTGTGTGAGATACCATTTACAAGCAGAAGAGTAGCTTGCAGTTATTAGGCACAACTTGTGGCCATTATGCTGCAATGCATTCCCAGTTACACCCTCAACAAGGCCCATCCTCACAACATTCCTCTATACTTACCTCCCAACTTGACGCTTTTGTACAGCTCCCAAATCATCTGATGGTTTGACTAGAGTGAGCAGGGGGGGGGGGGGACGACGACACATGTGTGTGTGTTGCAACACTCAATTCTGACTCAGACTCCAGGGCTCAGGACACACCAATTTGCACAGGTGAGAGGCCAGATTAATGGCAACTGCCATAACAGCTGTATCCATGGCAGTGTCAGCCCACCTGGCACAGCTGCAGCCTATAGGGAATTAGGCTCAGGGGAAGAGCTGGCCTCTATGAATATCCAATCCTGTCACTTAGTTGGTGACACAGATAGGAATCAGTGATTTACTTGCATGCACGTTGCTCTTGTCCCATGCTGCATTTGCAGAGTGCAAACGAGGAGACTCTTTGCTCTATGCAGTGTATGCACATACAAGGAGGTATGTATCAGGCAAATTCACACACAGGAAACAACACCTCAGCACTGTCTACTGATAATTGGCCAAAGCATACAACAGTACATTTACCTATGACCCCAAATGAGAGTATAAATGCAACTGTGTGCCTGATTGGGACAGTGGGACACTGACCTCTGAATAGTGCATGCACACTTCCAGCTGTGGAAATGTGGCACAGGATGTCATGCTGGTCTCTGCAGTGCACATCACAATATGGGAAAGCAGTGCCTGGAGGTGAATGTTGGGGTGCAGGGAACAGTACCATTCATGTTTAGTATGTGCCCTTCGTAGGTAGCATAGCTGACCAAAGCCTATGTTCACATGGCCAGAAGCTATGTGGAACTACTCAGTGTCTGCATGTGTTATATTAGAGGTCCTGCATGACAGCCTCACTGGCTCACCATGGGCACTGCATGTGACAATCACAGGGATGGTGTAAGAGTACAAAGAAGCAGGATATGGTGGTGTGTCACCAGCAACTGTTCCGACATCTGACCCCATGTCCAACCTGCCATGCTTCCATGTGCACTTGGTGGGAGGGGGGGGGGTGAGGGCAATGACTAGCAGACTAGGCACAGATGGTATATTAAAGGCTTACACAGCCCAGTGTTGCCCAGTATATGCAGGCTACCTGTGATTGATCTAACTGATTGGAATTCTCAGAAAGTGAGGCTAGCAATGGTTCTTGGGCTGCTGGTAACCTGCTAATAACTATGGTCTTGGTGGGCCCTTCTGCCTGCCCGCACTCCCCTGTCCTCTCCCCCCACCCCCCTGCCCCTCACTCCCCTGACCCCCCTTCCTGCCTCTCGCGCCCATGCCCTCACACCCCCACCTCCGCCCCCTAAAAGGGATTCAACTCCAATGATAAGCATGTGACCTCTCAGCAGCTTTTTCAAAACAGGATGCCAGTAGCTTAAATTCTGCCCAAGTCAAGAAGAGGACCCAGCATCACCTCCTGCTTTCTCTAATAAAAGTATTCTCTCCAGGCAGCTAGAGAAGTACATAAGCACCTCACCTCATGAAATCGCATGGCTGTTATTGTGAGACTTTGGCCTGGCAATGGGAGGTGAGGCATTTATGAGCTTCACCAGCTGCTGGAAGAGAATACTTTTACTACAGAAAGACAATGGGAGGCGGCAAAGCAAGTTATTTAAAAATAAGGTACTGCCACTCTCTGTCATTTGACTTTTGGAGGATCAGAGATGGGAAGTCCATCCCTACCATCACCACCACCATGGGGGGACGTCTTAGAACTCATGATACTGTTTTTTATTCAGCTGATATGGAAAATATATTTGTGCTTGAAAGTTTGTTAAGTCTTGAGTTGTAGTAAATAAGACCATAGTTCTTAATCCTGTATTAGTGTTAAGCTGCATGTTGTTGTTGTTAAGTGCCGCTGAGTCGATGTCGACTCCTGGTGACCCTCTGGATAGTTGTCCCAAACCTTGTTCGGTCCTCAGTCAGATGGCTCAATGTTGATAGAGTAGCACCCATAGCTGCTGTTATTGTATTGATCCATCTCATTGCCGCCCTTCTTCTTTTGCGTTGACCTTCTACCTTGCCAAACATGATGTCTTTCTCTAACGATCTCTCTCTTTGCATGATGTGTCCAAAGTATGAAAGTTGAAGTCTTGTTATCTGAGCTTCTAAGGAAAGCTTAGGTTTGATCTCCTCTAGTACTGTCTGGTTTGTTCTTCGGGCAATCCATGGTATATACAGTATCCACTGTCAGCACCATAATTCAAAGGCATCAATTTTCTTCCTGCCTTTTTCGCTGTACAACTTTCGCATTCATGACATTATTGAAAATACCATGGTTTGAAAAAGTCAGAGCTTTGTATGGAGAGAGACATGTCTGCTCTTGAGAATCTTGTTTAAGTCCTTCATAGCCATTCTGTCAAGAACAATGCATCATTGGATTTCTTGACTGCTTGTTGTTTCTTTATTGATAATTGATCCAAGTAGGTTAAAGCTGTCAACTACTTAAATTTCTTCTTCATCAACGAAGAACTTATTGATTTTGCCAGTTGTCAGGATCTTTGTCTTCTTTACATTAAGGTGCAGGCCCATTTTAAGACTATGTTCCTTGATCTTGAAAAGCAAATGTTTCAGATCATCTTCACTTTCAGCCAGTAATGTGGCATCATCAGCATAGTGAAAGTTGTTGATGAGTCTTCCACCAATCTTCACACCTCAGTTGTCTTCATACAGTCCTGCTTCTTTTATGAGTTTTTCTGCATATAAATTAAACAGGTAGGGAGAAAGTATGCAGCCTTGTTGTACACCTTTGCTGATTTTAAACCATTTTGTTTCTCCTTGTTCCATTTGAACTTTTTCTTTTTATCAATGAAAAGGCTGTGCAAGAGAATTGGTATATCAATGCTTCTTAATGTGGCCCAGAGTTTCTCATGGTTTACATAATCAAAAGCCTTGCTGTAGTCGATAAAGCACAAATAGATATCCTTTTGGTATTCTTTAGTCTTTTCAAGGATCCATCTCACATCCGCAATGATGTCTCTCGTTCCTTGCCCTTCCCGGAACCCTGCTTGCACTTCAGGTAGTTCTCCTTCCAGGTATGGTTGTAGTCTCTGCTGAATAATTTTGAGCAGAATCTTGCTGGCATGTGGGATCAGAGCGATTGTGTGATAATTTCCACAGTCTGTCAAATCACCTTTTTTTAGTATTGGTATAAATATAGATCTTTTCCAGTCAGTTGGCTATGATGTTGTCTTCCAAAGTTCCTGACAGAGCCTTTTAAGTATGGTAATAGTGCATCTGATTGCTGTAATACTTCTATGGGAATGCCATCAAAGCCTGTGCATTGTTCTTTGATAAGGCTTTCAATGCTGCTTTGACTTCTTCTTCATTACCAATAGTTCCTGATCATAAGGTACAGATTGAAACGGAAGCTGGTCCACTTGATCTTTATGGTACAATGGCTCTGTATATTCTTCCATCTTTTCTTGATCTTCTCAGCATCATTCAAAATGTATCCTTGAGCATCTTGTAACATTCCAATTCGAGGCTGGAATTTTTTCTTTAACTCTCGTAGCTTTAGGAAAGCTGATCTTGTTCTTCCTCTAATAGTTTCTGCTTCTATTTCCTTGCATGCGTCATTGTAATACATCTCCTTGTCTTGTCTTGCTGCACATTGACAATCTCTGTTGAGTTCTGCGACTGCCTCTCTTTCTCCTCTGGCTTTTAGCTTCTCTGTGTTCCTGGGCAATTTTCAGAGTTTCTTCGGTCATCCATTTTGGTCAATTATTCTTTTTCACCTTTTGTAGAGACTTTTCACTTTTTTCCAACACAGCCTTCTTGATGTCATCCCATAACTCTTCTGGAGCTCTGTCATACATATCTAAAGCAGCAAATCGATTTTGCAGGCAGTCTTTAAATTCTGGTGGTATGTTCATGAGTGGCTTGCTCTTTTTCAACTTTAGCTTGAGTTTGCATACTAGTAGTTGGTGATCTTACCACAGTCATCTCCATGTTTTGATCCAAACACATCATAAATGCTGGCTTTACTCTGAAAAGTCTTCAGCTCCTCCCTAGTAGCCAGATGAGTGCCTTCCGACCTGGGGGTCTCATCTTCCAGCAGTATAGTGCAATTTGTTTTGTTGTGACTATCTATTGGGTTTTCATGGCAAGATACGGAAGTAGATTGCCAGGCCTTTCTGCCATGCAGGTTATTATAGTGTTGTTGCCGTTGTCACAGAAATGTGATACTTCACTGCCAACACCGTCCCATTTTGCTGCTGCCCAGATGGGTGGTTTGTCTCGATCTGGCACCTCAACTGAGACCCGTCCATCTTGGGACACCCTGCCAGTAGTTAAGCTACCAATAGCTTAGCTCTCAGCATCAATGATACACACAAGCCTTCACAGCACGACAAGCTGCAAACAAAGTGAGGGAAGCAGCACAAATTATAAAAATAATGTGAAAATAGTTAGTCTGTGGCAATGTTTCTTATGCAACTCATAGAGTTTTATTTCTGTGCATAATATTTTGCACACCTCTGAATTTTCAAGTGTAGTGGACAAGAAATTTACTAAAGGAGAAAAGTGATTAAGAAATGTGTTTCTGTGCAGCAACTGTAGTTCTATTGTGGGACCAAGACCTTTGAACAGAGTGAGATGTGTTTACGCTGTTTCTATCAAAGAGCTTTTCATCTCCACAAAGCAAATTATTAACACATTCCATTGAAGATGTGGGGGTGGTAGATGCTTGGCCTTGGAAAAAAAGTTGGCCAAAAAATGAACCTTTTTTTATGAACACTTTTAATGATAGTTAATGGCTTTTTGCCAAAGCTCTTATGCCCAACGAAGCACTGCAGGCTGATTGTCTGCAGAAGTCCTGTGGGCCGAGTCTTTTGTACCTAGGAATTTTCAATTTGCAAGCCAGTGGTGTGGGAGGTGTAGGCCTTCCTAGGTTCAGTTAGTTAAGGCATATACTGTATGTGGCTACGTAACTGCCTCCAACATGCACTACAGACTCATATTTGTTTGATGACTGAACGCTAGATTCAGTTCCAAATATTGAATCTTGGAAGTCGAAACAAAATGTTAAAAAACACGTAGATCAGCTTTGCAAGATATCCTGTGTAGAGCTGTTTTGCAGACATGTTAATGGCTTATTTTCAACATTTAATATAGAGAATCTTATTTCTAAAGATGGCCTAGGGTTTCTGACAGAAAGACCAGTTTGCAGTTCTTTATTATAACCATATATCTGTTGAAAGTTTTCTACTGTGAAACCTTAATACAATTATTTAATATCACTGCCAAAATTAGGTCTTATACTGTAAGGGCCTGATTCCATCCTGGACATCCCGGCCCTCTGTGTGCCTGGACAGAACTGGACGCACAAAGTTAGACAGGATTCTGATCCCACATCCAGACCTGTATGTTGATGTAGGGATTATATGTGCGTGAGTATAAGATGGATGCATGCATGGGTGAGAAACGCAGATAAGATTAGTAGTCCTGGGACCCCATGCCATCATGTTATACCAGCTGTTTTCTAGAGGTGCAGGGCATTTGTACTGCAGATGCATGTTTTGTGTGACTGCAAGTGAGTGTGTGTGTGTGTGTGTGTGTGTGTGTGGTTAGAGGGATGCATGGGGGGACCTGTTGTGTGCAACAGCAATTTGGGGGGTCATCAGTGCCTGGCTAGTACCTGGTCCATAGGGCGACCACAGTGTTACCAGGTGCTAGTGTGATCGGCCAGGATACAGCAGAATGGGTTCTGTATGGCTAAATGTCAAAACATATCCCTGTCAGTGATAAGGGACCCTCAGAATGTGTACACAGGGTACACAGCACCATCAGCGGTCTCACAAATGAGCACATTTGTATAGACAGATGCTGGTGTTCTTGGGCTTCTGTTTTCACTGGTGCATGCACTCAGTCTGAGGGTCCCTATTTAATATAAGGGATATGCTCTAATATTTAGCTGTGGAGGACCATTTCTGATTTCTTCTAGTCCATATATAGCATTGTATAGACTGTTGTCAGAGATGACCAATGCAAGCTCAACAAAAATGTTCACCTACTGCCATGTATGTTGTGCTGCAAGGTATGTCAGGACAATCATATCACTTTCTACTTGCTGTTACCTTGGATTGCCTTGCTCCCTTATGCCAGTGCCCTTATCCTGGAAAAGCACTCACCATCCCTGGTATCATCCAGGACTCTATCTGCAACACACTCATCTCCGCCATGCAGAGCGAGCATGGTGCAAACACCCTTCTCCAGATTTACTTGCCCATTTCAGGCTCCATCACCAACAATACCATTCCAAGATCTGTGCCACTAAGCAAACCTACTACTCTGACCAAATTACCAGCTCATCCAATTCCTCTAGGCAACTCTATCAAACACTCCACTCCCTTTCATCACTCCGACTACCCACTGCGGCCCCAAGTGTTCCCCATCCTGCCACAGATCCAACCCTCCTGGCTACCTTATTTTCAGATAAAATACAATCTCTTTGCCTTACCTTTCCTAACTGCCCCCCCCTCCCCATGTGCACCCGTTTCTCCTTCTTCTTTTCTGGTTCCTTCCACCTCCTCAATTCTTTTGCACATATGGCACTCCTTTCGACCAGTTACATCCGTTGACTTCACTAAAGCTCTCACTTCCTCCCACAAACCCATTTGTCCATTGAATCCCGTCCCCTCTTCTTGGCTGTCGTAACCTTCCCTTGCCCTTTCTCCATGCGCTCTCCAAATTGTTAATTCCAGCCTATCCTTGGGTGTTTTCCCCACTCCTTAGAAACATGCACGTGTCAAGCCCATTGTGAAAAAACCATCTCTTGACCCTTCCATCCCTGCACATTGGCATCCGGTGTCTAACCTCCCTTTCCTATCTAAAATCCTAGAAAAGTTGGTCTTCTCTCAGCTGTCTGCACACCTTGACACCACCTCTGCCCTCCACCCTCATCAGTCAGGATTTAGAACCGGACACAGTACTGAAACCATCCTTCTTTCACTCCTCAGTGAGCTTCACCAATCACATGAAAGGGGTACTCTTTCTCTCACTGTATCCTTGGACCTATCATCTGCGTTTGACTTAGTTGATCACCCCATCCTACTCACCCGCCTGCATAATCTTGGTATCCATGGCATGGTACACCACTGGTTCCACTCCTTCCTCACAGCTAGCTCCTTTTACGTTCAGGGTGCTCCACCTCATCACCAATAACCCCACTCACCTGTGGCGTCCCCCAGGGCTCAGTGTTGGCCCCCCCTTCTTTTCAATATCTTCCTCACCCCACTTGCCCTTCGTATTCAGCAGTCCGGTGTCTCCGGTTATGACTGTGCTGACAACCTCATTCTTCTTTTCCATACTAATCCATCTTCCCCCAACTTCTCTCAACTGGATCCATGCCTCTCTCAGGTTTCCTCTTGGTTGCATGACAATTATCTACACATCAATCCCTCTAAATCTGCCGCTATCTGGTTCACCTTCGGTGATCCATATCCCCCACCCCCCCCCCCCCCCCGGCTATCTTTTTTCCCAATACCTCTTGTGACATCCCTTACATACCTCGGAATCAATCTGGATTCCTCTCTCACCATCCATCACCGTATCTCCTCACTAATCCGTTGTTCTTTTGCTTCCCTCTGTCAGATCCATGCCGTACGCTCTCTCCTCCCCCCTCCTCCCTTATTACCCTTCTATTATCACTTGTCATGTCTAGAATTGATTATTGCAATATCATCCTTGCTGGTCTGCCCCTTCACCAACTCCACAGACTTCAGCTTATTTAGAATACCATAGCTTTCCTCCTCATTTACTCCTCCAGGTTTGATCATGCCCCCCTTTGCTCATACGCCTACATTGGCTCCCCATCAAATTTCTATCTACATACAAGCATTGTGGAACCTGTGTCCCTTGGGGAAACTGCTAGGTACGTATGACCTAGATTGGCCACTGTTGGAAACAGAATGCTGGGCTTGATGGACCTTGGTCTGACCCAGTATGGCATATCTTATGTTCTTATGTTCTTACAAGATACTTATCCTCACTCACAAAATCATTTACACAAACACAGACCTCATTCATCATCATGTCTCACCCCGTTTACTCCGATCCATACATATGAACCACCACTCTCTTCCCTTCCCTTCCCTCCCCTGCACATGCTCACCTCGAGCTTACCCGCCACTCTGCATTTTTCTTTTTGGGCCCCGCACTTTGGAATTCACTACCCCACACACTCCATTCTGAATTATATTTCCCTTGCTTCAAAGCAGCACTCAAAATCCATTTGTTAAAATAAATAGTTAATGTATTTATTAATCACTAAAACCATGTTCATACTGCTATAAGTTATACTGTTGTTCCATTCTAATTGTAAACTCTGTTAATTGTTACTTGTTCAATGTAATACTGTTCATTGTAAACCTGTTTTATGTATTAAGTTGTTTTCTGTAAACCGCACTGAACTAAAATAGCACGGCATATAAAACCAAACAAATAAATAAATTTGTTTCACCTTGCTTATGACCTGCCACTTCCCTCCTCTCCCTTCCCTACCTAAAGGCGCTCCTCCCCATCTACCTGGGTTGTCTCCACCCTCCTCTCTCCCCTATAGCCTTCTCTCTATTTCTGCCTAGTCTCTTTTTCCTCTCTGTCCTGTCTACCAATGCTGTTCCTTTCAATTTCCTTTTTCTGTAGCTTGCCTTTACATTGTACACCACCCTGACGCATTGCACGGGTGGAATATCAAGCGATAAAATAAAGATAAAGACCTCTAACTGTACAGAGATCACTTTGCAGTTCCTGGTCATGCAAAGGACTAGCTTATATGGTTTGTTTTGCATCAGCACATCTGTTTTCATGGGTAGTTGGCATGGGTACCACATCGTCAGTGTGAGGAGCAGTTTCGGGATGTATGTTTTAATTGAGGAGACATGGCTGCACAGAGGCGGGCAACAGTGGAGCTATACATCTTTTCAGAATTTTCCAAAGGGCAGGGACATCCAGCCTGCTTGCTACATTTACCCATGTACCGTGGTTTGTGCGTGCCATGTCAAACATGTCTACGTCCCCAATTCTGGACCCGCAGGCACATGCAGAATTGGGGTCAAACGGGGCTCATTTTTCATTTAGATGTGTCTGCGGGCCTGAGGGTCAGGTGGCGGGAAAAAGAGAAATACTCCATCGTCGGACCTGCTTGCTCCTGCTGGCATCCTGATGCAATGGCAATGGGGCACCATGGCCCTGTCACACCAGCAGGAGCACTGAACAGTGGAGACGGGCAGCATGCTGTACATCTCCCCGCTCAGAATCCTGAGCACACAGGCCCGTCCAAGCTACTTGATTCTTAGTTGTGGGAACATATAGCTGCTGAGGTTACAGAATCAGGTACAACTGTGCCACATCCATATTATGTGTGTCAGGATGCCTTAAAATGTGCACAGAATGGAATCGGCCTCCACAGGGTAATATTGAGTGGTGGTAGTTACCGCTGTTAAAGCAGCTAGACGTTGCTACTGTAAACTGAATGCAGATATTCAATGCCAGGGTCATATTTGACCAACAGCATTGAATATCCAGGTTGCCCGGATAGCAAGTCAACTGACTGATCAGTGATGATATTAAACCACTGGCTGGTTAGTTAAAGCAGCTAAAGTTAGGCCAGTCATTAAAATACCTCACACTTTAACTGAGCCAAAGGATCGAGTTCTTGGAAAATCAGTCAAGAAAGAGCAATTTGCCATTTTTAAAGTCACCTAAGTGTCCTTGAATTGCACTGGCTAAGAGAGGTGCTTAAATGTCTCTCAGATAACTTACCTCTCATTGTTTAAGCCTATTATATTTCACTACCTAGAGGATGTAAGTTCTGGTTTGGATGGGCAGGATGAGAGTCAAATGAATCTAACCATCTTCCTGGAATCATCTCTGGAGGTGGTAACAGAGCAGACATTTCTGGTGGCCAACTTTGCGTTTGAATCGGATCCGGACTCTGTTTTGCATTTAGTTTTCCATCATATTAATCCTGCTTTTCTGGATTCAAATGTGAGGCCTTTTCCTGACTTTTCACGCAAATCCATCAACGGCCCTTTTTAGCTCTTCGACTGAGAATTTTAGCTCTTGGAACTGGATTTGCTTTGAAATTTCCTTGTAAGTTGTATCTTTTTTTTGGGGGGGGGGAATCTATATATTTTTTGATTCCAGTCAGTTAATTGAATTTCTCATAGCAAGAGAAGAAATACAAGTTACTGTAGGAGACGTCACTGAATTGCGTGATCCAGCTGCTCCTGTTTAGTTCAATCCCACTGCCTTTTGTATAAATATTTGGTTTCCTCTAATTTTTATTTCCTAATGTGCCTTCCTTTAATTGGTAGACTATCAAACTTTTGAGATTTGCTTTATTATTGCAATTTTTCCTGATTTGGTTTATTTTACATGTGTTTCCTATATTTGAGGTATATTAGAAACTTCTTATAAATAAAAAAAAAGAAAGACCCCTCCATCATTTCACCAAATTAAGCAAATACTGTATATGTGCATACCGGGCATGATATTTTAAAAGGCCAATATTCAAACAAAATGGTGGTCAGCCACGGGGCTTAAATATTGGTGGGATGTTCAGTGGCATTTTCTGGATAGGAGTTGCTACTGAAGACATGAGTTGAGCGGCACTATATAGATAAGTGCCGGCACATATCTGGTTAGTGTGATTTTCAGCCAGCACTAATCTGTATTGCAGCTTAAGCCTGCTTTTCATACAGCCTAAGATGTCCGAACAAGGGGCCACTGAAAATCATGCTAACCAGGTAAGAGCTGACACTTATCCAGACAGCACCGGCACAACCCTCGTTCCGCCCATGGACTGCCCCTGCACTAAGCGGGTAGTACCAAGTTTGTGGAGATATTAAGCGACACTATCTGGATAGTACTCTTATCTGGATAGCCTCCCATTGGCTGGCTGGCAAAGGATTTTTAATTTTGGCCCAACCAATCCCAATTTTTTTGTTCATATTTTTATTAAAGTTTATAATAACTAACAATGCTTCACATAAATATTCAGTTGTGGTTGAGTAACAAAAGATTAGTTTTGCTGCACAAACTTGTCCAATAGCTTTAATTTCTGCTTACACTGAACTAAGGAACTAGAAAACCTCTTGGCCATTATCAGTTCATATTTATGCACACTAAAAACCAGAACCGGACCAAGAAAGAAATGCACCCTGAGAGACTAATGAATCTGGTACCTCCCTTTACCCATCCTCGTTCAGTAACTCACTCATTTTCAGCTTCCTGGAAACCCAGTGATGATATTGGTACCCCCTTCTCTTCTCGCACCCTGTGTAGCCACACTGCTCGCACAGCCCTTGGTACGGCCCTGCTGCAAATTATATTTCATAGTAACCTAGTATATGATGGCAGATAAAGACCAGTATGGCCCATCTTATCTTCCCAGCAAGGCGGCAAGAGTAGCTGCACCTGCCGCTCAATGCAGGTCACCCCTCCCTATGCCTTTGTTTAGAGGTGTACCCACCACTCCTTGCAGGTCAGGAGTGGCTCAGGTTACCTTAGACCAGAGGGCTGCATGTTCAAGTCCCACATGGGGACAAGTAACCTCAGGCTGGAGGGACTGGGGTCTCTAGTCCCATGGCCACTCTCTGTGGCCTTGGGCAAGCCACTTAACCCTTCATTGCCTCAGGTACACTTAGGGGTATGTTTACTAAACTGCGGTATTCGTGAATAACGCACGTTATGTAACGTTAACGATTGTTAGTACGTCATAACACGCGTTATGACGCGCTAACGATCGTAATGCTCTGCGGCGCGGTAAAACACCGCAGAAGGTGGAGAGAGGGCGGAGAGAAGGGGTCAATGGGTGGAGAGTGGGCGGGGAGAGGCTCCCCTCACACTAACATGCTGAATTTCAGGGCTCAATTCCAACGCGAATGAAAACCTGCCGTTAAAGGCACATTACAGGGGAGAGAAACCATTTCAGTGTCAGCAATGTACAGCCCAGGCAGGGAAACCAAAAAACAGTGATAAGTGTGATACATGTGCACAGAACAAAAGGGCACAGAAACACTGAAAATGACCCCAACAAACTGGAAAAAAACAATAACCAAGTTGGCCAATAGTGGTATCAATGAGAAACATCAACCCCTCCACCCCCTAGTAAGCTCCATAGAACAGATATAAATCGTGGAAGGGTCTATACGCCGTCCCCATACAAGGTGAATGAGCCCACATTGACATAGCGTTGCTCAGGGTTTTCCCCACCATCGGACAGGTGCACATGTCCTGCAACATCAGGGCGGGCATGTCGGAACGGCAACTGGACAGATTCCGGAGAAGGGGATACAGAGGGCCGCAGGCAGCACATGCTGTGGTGGATCTGGGCCACAGTGCGGACTAGGGTGATGCCTAGGTGGCCCATACGAATGCTGAAACAGCGGAGCAGCCAGACAGCAACTGCTGAAGGTCCAATATGGGCATGAGTGGGTTTCTCAAAGTGTCACAGGGGATAGTACCCAACAGCTACCCCCAAGGGCATGGAACATTGGCAGGCGGGGCTGGGGGGGAGCGTGGACGTCTATGCAGGCACCCCTACCCCAGAACACGCACCATAGGCAGCCACCTACCTGCACACTGGATGGCCTGAGACTGCGCACCACCAGCTCCACCAGCAGAAGGGCATGTCAGCATGGTGGCTGAGGGATACTGGTGGTGGAGGGGGCAGTGGCAGCTGCCCAGAGCAGACCGTGGCCTAGCCCTGTGTTGGTGGGTGCCATGCACTGCAACAGACAGGCCCTGTCTGACCAACAGTCATGGTATCACCAGGGAATGCACCATCTCTGTGATAGCATGGTGGTGCAGTGCACAAAACCAGTGTATTCAGAAGCAGAAGATCACAGGTTCAAGTCCCAGCTGTGGTTTCCGCCAACCCAGTCCTCATATTTTACCCACTACTATAACGTGCTAATACAGACAGAACCTTTATTGCAGATGACGTAAACATGCCCAAAACACCTACATTTTACCCTACAGAGCACAGACACCATAAACATGCACATTACCTAGAGCAGAGCCTCCCAAATGCAGTCCTGGAGGGCCAAACACCATTCCGGTTCCATGCTGCCTCTGATAAAGATGCCTGTGCTGCATTTCTATGCGCCACCCCCATGGTATGCAGATGTATCTCATGCATATTCATGAGGGACAGCATGAAAACCCGAACAGTGTTTTACACCGCAGGACTGGAGTTGGGAACCTTTGCCGTAAAGCAGCAGCCAACAGGGGCAGACACACCCGCACCCACAGGCCCCATTATCCAAAGCCTCCTGGAGAGGCAGGACTTTGGGCTCTGCGTGCATCTCCCAATACTAGCACTTGCATACCTTAGTAATGCCACCCTAAACCTGGGAATATGGTACACAGCTATCAAAAGGTTACTATGATTACTGGCAGATAGCAATTCCTAGGTTAAGTACAATTTTCGGAGTGAGCTGCATCATAGCAACCTTTCTGATGTCTGTGGAGTATGCTACAGGTCTTGTGTCTGACAGTGCTTACCAATCTGGGGGGGTGACTCCTACAGTATTGCGTACCATAGCCATGCCTGCACTGTGCCTAGGACTGGTGTGGTGGCCTGGGCTGCCCAACACCTCTATAGTTGCACAATGCTGGCATAGGTGTGGGGAGTGTGTGTCTGTCTATCCAGTGTGTGGTGGCTGCCAACACCCTCCACAGCCCACACTGCTAGCACTGTTGCCAGTATTGGCCTGCCAATGTGCATAATGAGGAGCAAGGTACCGTGGGAATAGCCTGGATAGGGTGGTCTGGCCTCGCTGCATCTGCACAGGGCATAGGGCAATGGCCGGACATTGTAGTGCCCGGTACCACCTGCATGGACAGGGTGGCCATAGCATGTCCTGCTGGGAGGTCACTCTCACCCTGACTAAGCAGTGACCATGGCATGGCTAGGTTCCCCCATAGTGCTATATAGTACTTTTCTTATGTGATATTTATGGGTTTCCTTTTGGGGCACAATCACTGACTTATCTGCTTGGTGTGTATGCTGATATTCTCGTTCTGGGAACATGCATCTCCTCCAGGACCATGCACTATGGACTAGCTGGCAGACTGTCTGCAGCTAGTATGTGTCTTGCTGGAACACCGTGCAGGGTGCAGCGGCTAGAGGCTTGCTGCTGGAGAATGTCAGATAATGGTGGGGGGCAGCTGAGCATTTCCAGACCTGCCGTCTGTCTGCTATTGTGTTATGGATGTGTACTGCTCTGCATTGCCTGTCCTGTAGGGTGTTTGATCCCTAGCAGGACTGGGGTGATGGTCCCCACTACTGCCACCATTGCAGGGGGGTAGAAAGTGGATCTGTTGGCGGGAGATCCTGTCCCCCACCCTGAGCCCCAGAGGGTGCGTTGGGTGGTGGTATGTAATCTCCCTGGTAACCACAGCAGAATGTGGGTGTGGTGCCGTGCAGTCCTCCTGTAGCCAGCCAGGTGTTTATTAGCAGCTCTAGCCCACTGGTTACTTCACTGCCCATGGAGCGAGAGGTCATGGGTTCACAACCCACAGTGGGGTTCATCGATAGGGCTGTCTTAGGCATTGTCTATTTTTATTGTATATTAGTGCTGCCAGCAGAACCACCCTCAGGGTACTGTCACCTTAGGGTGGCTCATAAGGCGCCCTGTAAAGCGTCTTATAAAGTGCCTTATATGGTGTCCTATAGGAGACATTATAGGGTGCCTTGGCAGACAGCGCACTTTATAATGTGCCCTATGGAGTGCCTTCTAGGGTGCCTTATGTGGCACCTTAGGTTATGCCACTGTGAGGGTGTGTTTGCTGGCAGCACTATTAAAGTACAACTAAACTTCCTCACAGCCCAATACTTAACCCTTTCCAGGCCAAGCCCAAAACTTTCGGGATCCACACTTCTGCCTAAATATTCCTATCAAATGGTATATAATACATGACCATGGCAGAGGGAACGTCACTATTGGAACATATTGAATATGATGGGTACAATTTTCCTGACATATGCAAACTTTAACCCGGCTGCAGAATGTGGATTAAAATATTATAGTAGGCCTTCAAAGGGTTACACATGACGCCTCAGCCAGCCTTATTCATTAGGCACACTGGGGAATCAAAACCATGACCCTTGTACCATCAGTCTGTGTAGTAACCATTGTGCTACAGCTCTGTTTCTGTATTTGGGTGTCTGTGCGCCTTCTTACGCTTAACACGCAGTAACACGCCCTGTAACAATCGTTGCTGCGCAGCGCCTTATAGCGCGCCTTAACGCGCGTTATTGGTAACGATGTACCGCCCATGTCCTTTTTTGACATTTCTTCTACTAACGCGGCTCCTAACACGAATCACACTAACGCAGTTTAGTAAACATACCCCTTAGACTGTGAGCCCTTCAGGGACAAGGGAATAAAAAGTACCTGTTAGTATGTATATATAAACCACTCTGACAAGTAAGTAAAGGGCAGTATTTATTGAGGTATAAGAGACAGTTAAGTTTATTGTGATTTTATACTGCTGTTATAAAGAGATACACTGTGTCTGTCCCATGCCATTTTGAATTCTGTCACTGTGTTTTCCCTCACCACTTCCATCGGGAGGGCATTCCAAGAATCCACCACCCTTTCAGTGAAAAAGTATTTCCTGATATTGCATTTCAGTTTACCCCCTTGAAGCTTCATGTTATACCCTCTAGTTTTACAGCTTCCCTGTCTTTGGAAGAGTTTGTTTGTTCATTCATAAGCATTTAATGGTTTGAATCATATTTCCCCTGTCCCTTCTCTGCTCCAGAGTGTACATATTAAGGTCTTCAAGTCTCTTATCATAAGTCTTCTGACGCAGGCTCCAAATCATTTTGGACACCTTTCTCTGAACCGTTTGCAGTCTTTTTATATCTTTTGCAAGATATGGTCTCCAAAACTGAACATTATATTCCAAGTGAGGCCTCACCAGCGACTCTTACAGTGGGATTAGTACTTCTTCCTTTCTGCTGGTAATTCCTCTTTGTATGCAACCCAGCATCCTTATGGCTTTTGCCATCGCCTTGTCACACTGTTTCGCCACCTTGAGATCCTCAGAAACAATCACTCCAAGGTCCTTCTCTTGGTCCGTGCACAGCAACGTCTTGCCCCCTATCACATATAATGCCCTTGGATTTCTGCTTCCCAAGTGCATGACACTGCACTTCTTCACATTAAATCTGAACTGCCAAGCTTTAGACCATTCTTCCAGCTTTTGTAGATCTTTCCTCATGTTATCCACTCCCTCAGGGAAGTCCACTCTGTTGCAAATTTTCGTGTCATCTGCAAAAAGACTTTTCCATTCAGTCCTTCAGCATTATCACTCATAAATATATTGAACAGTACCAGTCCCAGGACCAAACCCTGGGGTATACCGCTAATCACCTTCCTTTCGTCCAAGTGAGTTTCATTTACCATCACCTTCTGTCATCTGTCAGTCAACCAATTTCTGATCCAGTTCACTACCTTGGACCCATAGCCAGGCATGTCAATTTATTGATAAGCCTCCTATGAGGAACAGTATCAAAGGCTTTGCTGAAATCTAGGTAGATTACACCCATCACATGCCCTTGATTTAGTTCTCTAGTCACTTAGTCAAAGAACTCAATCAGATTTGTTTGGCAAGATTGTCCTTTGGTAAAACCATGTTGCTTCGGATCACTTCACCACAAATTCATATTTAACTTTGTCATGTTTTTCCAGTTCTTCACAATGGGCCCAATTTTTTAAGACATTTACATGGGTAATTGCCATAGTTACCCATATAAATGCCTTATCCAGGATTTTCGAAAGGCACCTACACGGGTAGTGCCTTCCGAAAATTCCAGATAAGTTCCTAATGAGCCCCAGTGCTATGTTAGGGGCATGTTAGGAGCATTCCGGGGTGGAGTGGGGGCAGAAAAAAGGGCCAAATGGGTAGCAGTGATTTTCGATGCTACCCGCTTAGCCCTCTGCGCCTTAAAGATAGGTGAGGTTTTTCCTCACCTATCTTTCAGGCGCAGGGGCTAAGCAGGTAAAGTAATATGATTATATTTAAATTCAATTGTTTGTAAATAGTTACCCCCCTTGTTATCTATCCAAGTTCTGTTGCCTGTTAATTGTAAACACAAATCGAAAGTTTTGAGATGTGTATTTAACTGGTTCTATGTAAACCGCACTGATGGAAAATAGCGCGGTATATAAGTGCATGTAATAAATAAATAAATAAATAATATTGTATTCATGGATTTTGGTATTAGTATTTGTTTTAGACTGTTTAAATTGTTTTTATAATAAAATTCTTTTGTCATTTTTTATCCACTATTTTGATATTTATTTTTCAATACTAATATTTTTTTTATTTGATCGTAGTATATGCTTAGGGTTGTTTTTTTACTTTGCCCCTGCTTTTGTTTGTTGTTCTACATGTATAAACATTTTAAAATTGCCTTTGTTATGTACATAAGAAAGTTCTCAGTTTATCTGACATATCTAGGGGAAGGATACAAATGATAGAGTACAGAAGAGCTATGGGATGTCATTGAGAACGTTGTATTCAAAGAAAGTGAAAATTTTCTACACAAAGTGAAAAAGGAAAGATGACCAAAGAAACTCTGAAAACTGCTCAGAAACACAAAGAAGCTAAAGTCAGAGGAAAAAGAGAGGTAGTCACAGAACTTAACAGAGATGCCCAATGTGTAGCAAGATGAGATAAAGAGAAGTATTACAATGACACATGCAAGGAAATAAAATCAGAAAATATTAGAAGTACAAGATCAGCTTTCCTAAAGCTATGAGCGTTAAAGAGAAAATTCCAACCTTGAATTGGAATGCTAAAAGATGCTCAAGGATCCATGTTGTGTAATGCTGAGAAGATCAAGGAAAGAATATACTGAATCATTATACCATAAAAAATCAAGTGGATGATCAGCCCTTTTCAGCTGTATTTTATGGCTGGGAACCATTGTTAAAAAACAATATAAGTCGGAACAACATTGAAAGCATTATCAAAGAACAAAATACTGGGTATTGATGGCATTCCCCACTGAAACATTACACAATCAGATCAAAATGGCTGTCCTAATTTTAGTTGCTTTTGCAATCCGGCTGAATATCGCTGCTGACCGGACTGCAAAATCATAATCCGGCCAAACTGGATATTCAGTGCCGGTGGCCAGAAATGGCCCAGGCATTGAATATCCTGTTCCATATTAATGTGGCGACAGCCAACCACTTTCATTGGATTGATCGCCACTGCTGCTGAAATTTCCCCCCCCCCCCCATAGTCTTAAAATGTGCCTCTCCCTTAATGTGAAGACGATAAAGATCCTGACAACTGGAAAAATCGATAATTTCATCCTTGATGGTGAAGAAATAGAAATAATAAACAACTTCAAACTGCTTGGATCCATCAATAAAGAGACAACAAGCAGTTAAGAAATCTGATGATGCTTTAGTCTTGGCAGAATGGCTATGATGGTCCTAAACATGATTTTAAAGTGCAGAGATGTATCTTTCGGTAAAAGATTCAACTTATTCAAGCCATGGTATTTTCAGTAATGCCATATGGATGTGAAAGTTGGACAATGAAGAAGCAAGACAGGAAGAAAAATCAATGCCTTCGAATTACAGCACAATTAGACATGCATTTGTATGTGACTAGCGTAGGTGTATTTGACTAGTGGAGGAGTTTGAGTGAAGCATTTACATATGTATTTTATAAAACTACCCATACATGTGTGTACTTTACGTGTTAACCTCTACACCTGCTCCCAAGCAGGCATAAAGGTGTACAACTTCAATCTACTTGCGATTTCTACCAAATGTTTGCTGGTATTTTAAAATTTTTCGGTTCCCTTGTTGAATGACATTTTGGCTGACCAATGGTAGTAGGACGCAGGGCCGGATTTACCTTGAGTGAGGCCCTACGCCAACAAAAATTGTGGGCCCCCAGCAGGGGCGGCCCAAGGGGGGTGCGGACCTCATTTGCATAAGGGGCCTCATTTGCATAAATATTTGCATAATGTTACCATATACTAACTTTTAGTAAACGTGCCTCTTAATGAGTGTATGGATAAAGAAAGACTAAAAGATTTCTACATTACTATAATCCAGTGCCAACTGCCAGACACATTAGGAACTACTACAAACACTGCCCATAGTAAACCCGCCGTATCCTAACAGCACTACCAGGACTCACAAAGCACCATACTCTACCAATCAAAAGGCAACACTGCAAATATTAAACCAATACATTTCAGAGAACAACAATACATGACTTACTGGGGAAAGAGAACAAGTGGCAATGTCAAATAGGAATTATATAAACAGAACACCTCAGCTCAGTTACACATGCAGAACATAGACCATCACCAAACAAGTAATCACAATTTAGAAATAGGAAGACAATAATTAAACTGGGAATCCCAAAAGCCAAACTTGGAATGTACAACACTGTAGAAATAAAACAATACATTAATTTGCTCTTGTACTAAACAAAGCACAGATGTTAATGATGCACATTTACCAGAGCTGACATATTCCAATTAATAAATTCAAAATAAAGAGATTTTTCTACCTTTTGTGCATTTTTTTCAGCTGCAATTGCTCCAGCCACTTTCTTCTGGTTTCTTCGTGTCTTCTGCTAACTCTCCATCGTCTGCTGTCCATTTGTCCTTTCTTCTCTCTTCTAGATTTTTTTCCATTCTCTCTCTACATCTGCTTTAACATACTAATCTTTCTCCTTTTGCTCTTTCCTCATTCCTATTTCATCCACTCAAATATTACCCCTCCATCCTCAATCCCCACTTACTCTCCCAATACCCGGCCAATTGTAGATTTTTTATCCCTCCCACACAAAATATTTTTCACTTCTCCATTTTACTCTTCCAGCCCCATCCCATTCTAATCCTCCCCCAACATCAGCTCCCTTCTAGTTCCAGCCTCACCCAGCATCCATTCCCTTCTAGTCCCTGCATCAGCCCATTTCCAGTCCTAGCCATCCATCAGCCCATTTCCAGTCCTAGCCCCCCCATCACCCCACTTACAGTCCTTAACCCCCCATCACCCCATTTTCAGTCCTTAACCCCCCATCACCCCATTTTCAGTTTAAGCCCCCCCTATAACCCATTACCAGTCCTAACCCCCCATCAGCCCACTTCCAGTCCTAACCCCATCAACCCATTTCCAGTCAGCCCCCCATAGCCCATTGCCAGTCCTACCCCCCCCCATCAGCCCACAGCCCATTACCAGTCCTAACCCCATCATCCCACCTCCAGTTTTAACCCCCAGCCCATTTCCAGTCCTAGCCCCCCATAGCCCATTACCAGACAACCCCCATCAGCCCACAGCCCATTACCAGTCTTAACCCCCCCAAAGCCCATTACCAGTTCTAATCCCCCCCAACAGCCCATTACCAGTCCTAACCCCATCAGCCCACCTCCAGTCTTAACCCCCCAGCCCATTTCCAGTCCTAGCCCCCCCCATAGCCCATTACCAGACAGCCCCCATCAGCCCACAGCCCATTACCAGTCTTAACCCCCCCCAAAGCCCATTGCCAGTTCTAAGCCCCCCCCCCAACAGCCCACAGTCCATTACCAGTCCTAACCCCATCAGCCCACCTCTAGCCTTAACCCCCCCCAGCCCAGCCCATTTCCAGCCCCAGCCCCCCAATAGCCCATTACCAGCCCTACCCCCCCCAGTCCATTTCCAGCCCCAGCCCCCCCAATAGCCCATTACCAGTCCTACCCCCCCCATAGTCCATTACCAGTCCTACCCCCCCCATAGCCCATTACCAGTCCAACCCCCCCCCCCATAGCCCATTACCAGTCCTACCCCCCCCCCGGCCTAAAGTAAAATTTAATTTAAAAAAAAAAACCTGGTGGCTGCCGCCGCGGGGCCCCCTCTGCTGCCGCGGGGGCCCCGTCTACACGCTGGTCGGGTCCGGTCGGGTCGGGTCGGGTCCGGTCGGGTCTCTCTCCCTCCCTCGCTGCAGGCTGCGAGGGAGGGAGGGAGAGAGACCCGACCGGACCCGACCCGTCCGGACCACCGCTAGGGCGTGTAGACGGGGCCCCCGCGGCAGCCGCGGGGGCCCCGCGGCGGCAGCCACCAGGTTTTTTTTTTAAATTAAATTTTACTTTAGGTTGGGGGGGATAGGACTCCTACCCCCCCGCCCCGGCCTAAAGTAAAATTTAATTTTAACAAAAAACCTGGTGGCTGCCGCCGCGGGGCCCCCTCTGCTGCCGCGGGGGCCCCGTCTACACGCCGGTCGGGTCCAGTCCGGTCGGGTCTCTCTCCCTCCCTCGCTGCAGGCTGCGAGAGACGCGAAGGGAGAGCGTCTCCTCGCGTCTGTGTTAAGCCCGCAGGGGCTGATGGGAAATCCCATCAGCCCCTGCGGGCTTAACACAGACGCGAGGAGACGCTCTCTCTTCGCGTCTCTCGCAGCCGGGAGGGAGGGAGGGAGACGAGACCCGACCCGACCCGACCCGACCCGACCGGACCAGACCATCTTGTAGACGGGGCCCCCGCGGCAGCAGAGGGGGCCCCGCGGCGGCAGCCACCAGGTTTTTTTTTTAATCGAGTTGAAAAAAAAAAAAACCTGGTTCTATTTTTTGTGGGCCCCTGCCGGTTGTGGGCCCTACGCCATGGCGTACATGGCGTATACGTAAATCCGGCCCTGGTAGGACGGATTCCTTTTTTTGATTGGTTACCCGGTGTGAACCGGGGTTTTTAAAATGGATGCACAAGGCTTTGTTTGACCAGCACAGGGGGAAGAATCATTTCTTAGTGACGTCCATAAAGAGCGCTTGATACAGGGGTTTTTGACCTCGAAACGTGCACGTCGTGCCATCTCAAATGTGGACTTCAGCACTCAAGTTTTTGGAATTTCTTCTCTTCGGTTATTGAGATACGTTTTCACAAAATTTTTCACATGTTTTACTAAAGAACTGTTTGATGATTAAAATGGTCCGCAGTAGTCTGGAGTGGTTTCAAAATTTGTTTTAACCTCCCTCTCTGCGGCCCGACAAAAAGATACATTGATTTCATTAAGGAGTCTTAGGGAGATTTTTTGGTGGGGTATTTATTAATCTCTCCCATTGGGATTTATTCTTTTGTGGTATTTTAAAATAGGCTAAAAATATGCTCCTCCTTGGCCTCTACACATAGGTAACCTGTTATAAAATTATCCCCCTCATTAAAAATGAACTGTAGGAAAGAGTTGTTTTAAAATGATTGTTTTGCAAGCAAACCTAAATTTGCATTTGCAGCTTTAGATTTATAAAATGCTCCCCAAAATTCATTTTTTTCTACAGCAAGAAGAAAACAAAACGCAAGACAGCTTGAAAAGTAATATGATTATATTTAAATTCAATTATTTGAAAGCTTTGCTTTATCCCACGACTTGTTTCCCTGCTCCAGGATATATCTGAAAAGTAGGTCAGTGAAGAAAGACTTCTTGACATGCATTTACCAAGACTATAATCATTCTTCTTTGTGAACTGCAAGGTCATACTGATTCACTGGCCTAAAGAGAGGCTACACAGCAGCTTGAGCAGCTGAAAAATAGCTCCTATTCATGGTAGATTACATGTTATGAACTCACTGAGACAGAAAGCATACCTGTCAAACTCCATGGCAGGCTGATTAGGCTATTTAAGTTCTTGCCCACGAGCACTGTAATTAGAACTGTCAGTAGTGGAACATAACTGCAAGAAAAAAATATTACAGAAACAGAAAAAGGATTAAAGATTCCATTCTAATAGGAAAGGGAAGCAAAACTAGCAGCATTGTAATGTCGTTCTTAAGGTATTCTTGCTTCCAAGAAGGAGATAACAGATACAAGATCCAGAACCAGATGTGAGAATCAGATAAGTAAAAGGGAAGAAAAGTAAAAAAAAAAAAAAAAAAAAAAGTGCCTGCGAGCTACTTTGATTACACAATTTTGAAATAGCACAATCCTGCTGCTGGAAATGGAAATCCCTGTGCTACCGTGTATTGTTTATTTATTTATTTTATTTATATAGCTATTTTTCTATACCACTATTTTCTACAAGTCAAAGCGGTTTACATGAAACAACATAGCTCAATAGAGCTTTACATGGGACATGGAACATAGAACATAATAACATTAACTGTTCAGAGACAATATTTCAAGGAAATCTTAAGTTAATTTAACATTAGAGTGATTGGGGTGATAGGTATTGTGTATACAGTAGAGTGGAGGGATGTCGGGTGGTGTTGGGTAGGTACGGGGGTGAAAGTAAGTTGGGAGTGCGTAGTTCCCTGTGAGATGGGTGGCTATGTTTCATCAGCAAAGCATTCTAGGAATAAGTGAGTTTTCAGTTGTCTTTGTTAGGACATCTGTGATGCGTAGGTTGTCCGGAATTGCATTCCATAGTGTTGGGGCAAATAGGGAGAAGGCTCTTTTGGAGGTCGTGTGGTTGGTCTTAGTGTTTATTATGGGAATGGAGAGTTTATTCAGTGAGTTTGCTCTTCTGGATCTGTTGTTAGGCGTTTTCTCTAACAGTGACTGGAGGTAGATTGAGGATAGGCTGTGACTAATTTTGAAAATTGTGAGGATGGCTTTGTACTTTATTCACTCTGTGATGGGTAACCACTATAGTTGTTTGAATAGCGGGGTTATGTGGTCAGCTCTAGAGGCATTGCAGAGAATGTGTACGGCTGTATTTTGGGCCAATTGAAATGGATGAAGTGCATATTTCCGCAGGCCTTGAAAGAAGAGGTTACAGTAGTCAAAGTGGGGAAAATGAGTGCCTGAAACACTGTGCGAAAGTCGTGAGTATTCAACAGCATTTTAAGGTGTTGAACTGTTTTAATTGGTTCTTGTGATATTGCTGATATGAGGATTTAGGGTCAAGCATTGGCCTAGTGTTACTCCCAGTTAAAGAACTTCAGATTTTACATGCAGTTGTGTTCCATCAATAGTTATGGCAGCAGGTGGGGTGAAGTTGGTGTCTTTGGTAATGTATAGAATGTCTGTTTTTTTGTAGTTTATGGCCATATTGTGTTCTGAGAGCCATTATGTGATGGAACCGAAGCATTCTTTTATGGATGAGATTGTTGGATTGGTTGTGGTGAACGAGGTGTAGAGCATTACATCATCCGTATATATATGGTAGAATATGTTATGTGCTTGGATAATTGTGCAGATAGGTTGGAGGAAGATATTGAATAGCAAAGAGGATAGGGTGGATCCTTGCGGGACTCCCTGGTGCTGTGAATATGGGGCTGATTTTTTGGAGCCCATTTTTACTTGGAGTTGGCACTTGGTCAGATAAGAATTGAACCACTTTAGAGTGGTGCCTTGTAGCCCTATTGATTGCAGTCATTGGAGTATGAGGTGATGGGGAACAGAGTCAAAGGCTGCCTTGATATCATGGAAGATCAGAATGAATCCTTTGTGGGGTTTGTCGGTGCCTTTTAGGAAATTGTCAGTGAGAACAGTCAAGAAGGTTTTAATGCCAAGGTGGTGTCTGAATACATATTGCTGAGGGTCAAGCAGGAAATGAGAGCCAATATGGTCTTGAATCTGTGACTGGATGATTTCTTCTATTATTTTTGCCAGAAATGGTAGGCTGGCAATATGTCTGTATGAGCTTGGTTGGATTGTATTAGTTCCTATCCCTTTCTTTATTGGGCGGATGAAGGCTTTTTTGAGTTCCTCAGGCATATATCTGTGATGGAGTGATGATTGTACAAGTTTGAGAATTGTGGGGATTAATTCTGTTTGGGCAATCTTGATCCAGCTCACTGGGCAGGTACTGAGTGGGGATGTGGTAGTGTTTGTGATAATGCTTTCCAGTTGTTCGGTGAGATGCTTGTGAATGAGTTCCAGATGATATTGAATTCTGAGTGGTTGTGGTTTTTGTATATTGCTGCTGTGCTTGTTCTGTTGTCATAAGAGAAGGTCTGGCTTTGATAATTAGTTGGCCATTATCTGGGGGGATAGAATTATTTCTTCCTCTGCTGGGTATTGCCCCTTACTAAAGATTTAACTATATTGAAGAACTCCCTGGACCCGTTTAGAGAGCTTTTGATTAGTTTGGAATAGTATTCTTTATTGCTTTGTTTGTGGATGTCTGGTAATCGTGTAATTTGGCCATGGATTTGTCAAGGTTTTCAACGAATTTGCAGCGCATCCATTTTCTTTCTAGAAGCCTGAAAATACATTTCATATCTTTTAGCTGGGTGATGTACCATATGGCTGTATTGTGCCTCCTGCGGACTGTGGGGATGAGTGGTTTTATGGCAATTTTGCTTATAGCTTGATTTTAGCTCTGGATAAGTGTGTCAATATCTTCTGAAGTGTGCTGGAGCTGTGTAGGGTTTTATCTAGGAATTCCTTCTTTCCCAAGTGGCAGAATCTGAGAGTTGAGGTTTGTGTTTGAGTGTTCTTTTGGGTGTGTGATCCATATGGGAGGAAAAAGGAAATTATTTTGTGATCAGACCAGGGCACAGTTGATAGGGTGGGAGTTGAGAGATCATTATTCTTGAGCATTTGCTGCAGGGTAAATATAAGTTCAAACATATTTCCTTTATGGTTTAGGCACTTGATATGCCACCCTTTACTGTGTGTATCAGAGTGGTTTACAGATATATTCTAACAGGTACTTTTTATTCCCATGGCCCTGAAGGGCTCACATTCTAAGCATACCTGAGGCAACAGAGGGTTAAGTAGCTTTCCCAAGGCCACAAGGAGTGGCCATGGGACTACACCACCTCTCTGCCTCCTCAGCTCCCCCGATAGGGGTAGAGCGCCTGAGCGGGAAATCTTCCCGCTCAGAAGCTCCTGCCCAATCGGGGCAGTGGGAGCAAAAGCAGCCAGCAGCAGACCATTCAAAAGCAGTGTCCCTGCACACAGGGAGCCGCTGAACCGGACTCACCACCTCTCTGCCTCCTCAGCTCCCCCGATAGGTGTAGAGCGCCTGAGCGGGAAATCTTCCCACTCAGAAGCTCCTGCCTAATCGGGGCAGTAGGAGCAACAGCAGCCAGCAGCAGACCATTTAAAAGCAGCGTCCCTGCAGGGCTCGCCTGTGCCTGGCGGGCCCGTGCCTGAGGGCCCGCTCCTGAGGGCCTCACCAGAGGGCCCTTTGGCGTGGCCCTTAGGCGCGGCATGAAGGCGAGCAAAAGGAATCCAAAAAATGAAACAGGCTCTCCGGCACACAACAGAAGAAATCAACAGGGAGCAGACAGAAGTGAAGTACAACAAAAACACAAGTAAAGCATAACGGGCCTTCACAAAAGTCAACATGCACGCAACATTTTTTCTCCCCCTCAGCCTCCTCATCACACAACTCCTTCCACCACACACACACATCCACCACCCACACTTAAACACACCATGGCATCCACCAACAATATTGACATACATAGAACCACAGTACACTCATAATGACATACACAGAACACCCTTGACAAAAAAACAAACTAAGCACAAATCAAACACCCACACCAGACCAAAGGAAACACACAAAACAACAAATTCTTCAAAGCCAATAACAATAGAGCTCATAAACTCCAGATCCATATGCAACAAGATACACACAATAGCAGACCACATAGATGACCATCAACCCGACATACTTTGCATCACAGAAACATGGCTCAGTCCCACCGACAATGAGCTACTCAATCAATTGGTACCTAACACATACACAGCATACAACTGCCCATGCACCCACAGACGAGGAGGAGGAGTCTTGATAATTGCAAAAAAGAGCCTAAAGTTCAAAGCTCAGAGTAACACAGACACCCAACAATGTAACACCATCAGCATCGAGAACAAACACATGGCACTCTGCCTTACCTACAGAGCACCCCAGGCTTCATCCAACGAACTAGCCTCAACGCTCGAAGCAGTCTGTGCAATCACCTCATCCCACAAACCCACTCTACTGCTAGGAGACTTCAACCTCAAGTTCACCAACACCAAGATACAGAAACTTTCCTTCAAGCGATGACTTCACTTCAGTTCACCCAAATAATCAATGCCCTGACGCACAGACACGGATCATCCCCAGACCTTACCTTCGCACCCAACTACCTAACCTCGAGAGAACTAATATCAACACCCACCATCACACCAGTTCTATGGTCCGACCATTACATAATTGAGATAAAGATGGTACCACAAAAAGATAATCTAAACGAACGCCCAGACAACACACCCACACAAAGATGATTCAAGAGCTTCGACAGGGACCTGTTCCTCCAAGACACGATACAACAATTGACCACAGAAACAGATGACCTGGAGGCTCAAATCACCAACTGGAACAGCACCCTATATAACGCCGCCAAAGCAACAGATGTTAGACCGATGAAACATCGCTGCAACAAATTACAACACAAGCCGTGGTACTCAAAAACCATACGACAAGAAAAGAGGGAACTCAGAAAAATAGAACAGAGATGGAGAAAGACCAAGGCATCCGAAACCCAGCAACTATATACCTAACAAAGCAAAAACAATACAATGAACACATCAACCAAAGAGAGAATACCATACAAACATGATAGGTAACTCCAACAATAAACCCAGAGAGCTATTCGAAATCATGAAAATCCTCACAAAAGAGCAAAGGTCAGAAGACGAAGTACAAATTGACCCGCAAAAATTTGCTGACCACATCAAGGAAAAATTCCACTCTGCAGAACAAACAAGACCTAGCGCAGCCACAAAGACTAACTCATACCCTAAGACCTGGGACACATTCAGCACACCATCAATAGAGCAGCTCTCCCACATCATCACCACAATCAATACAAGCACCGCTCCTACAGACCCTTGCCCAGTGTCATGGATCAAAGCCACCAAATCAAGCTTCATCCAAATCATACACAATATGGTGCACAACTCCCTAACTCAAGGATTCATGCCAAATCAACTAAAGCTCGCCACAGTAAGACCTATCCTAAAGAAAACAACACTCAACAAAAACAACCCAGCAGCATACAGACCAATCTCCAGCATACCCTTTCTGGCAAAAACACCAACTACAAGAACACATTGACAACCACGCACCACTGGATGACAACCAACACGGCTTTCACCCCAACCATGGAGTTGAAACATTACTGATTTACCTCTTCGACAGCATTCTCCAACTCATAGACAACACCAAGAATGGAATCATAATGATCTTCATTGACATCTCGTCAGCATTTGACACAGTAGACCACAAAACTCTCCTGGAAAGACTACAAAACATTGGGTTACACGGTCCCACCTTAAAATGGTTCCACTCATACTTAACCGACAGGCAGATACAGGTCAAGGTAGTCCACAACACCTCTCGACCCATAAAAGTCCTCCAAGGAGTACCACAAGGATCGGCCCTTTCAGCCCTACTATTCAACATCTACATCCAGCCAATATGCGACATCCTGAAAGAGAACAACATTCAATATACAATCTACGCAGATGATATCATGATATACACACCTATCACAGTCGACTATTCCAAAATAACAAACTGCCTCACACAAATGACAAGATGGTGTCAAAACAACAACCTCTCAATAAACTACAGCAAGACCGAGGCACTAATCATCACTCATAACCCGGACTTCTTCCACCCACCAGACATCAAGATATAAAACACAATCATACCAATAAAATCGGAAGTAAAGTACCTCGGAGTGACCCTGGACAATGAGCTGAATCTCAAGCCATACGTAAGCAAAACCATCAAAAATGCGTACTACAGGATGAGAATCATCAGAAGACTTAAGCCCCTCCTCGCCCCTGAGCACTTCCGTACAGTATGCCAGGCACTAATAACCCCCATACTAGACTTCTGCAGCCCAATCTACCTTGGCCTAGCAAAACAAACACTCAGACCACTACAACTAGCACAAAACACGGCGGCCCGCATAATAACTGGATCAACAAGACAGGAACACATCACACCCATTCTGAAAGACCTACACTGGCTCCCAATCAGTTCATGCATCAAATACAAAACAATCAGAAACATATTTAAGATCAAACAACACACTTCAGCCAACAGCCTACACACCCTCATACAACCAGACACCAGCACACGCCCAAGAAGAAAAGGCACCTCCAACCGTGTTAACACCCCTAAAGACTTCAGAAAAATACGCAAGGACACCACAGAATGAGCACTCTCCCTGGCTGCCCCAACAATCTGGAACACCCTCCCAGACGATCTGAGAACAACGACGGACCTTAAAGACTTTTGCAAACAGCTGAAGACAACACTATTCACAGAGCACTATGGACATGTCACATAATCTACTAACTAGCAAGAACAACTAACATACCCCCCTCCTGACCCCCGTATATAAGAATGTATAACAGCACACGATGTATCATAGCACAATGTATAGAAGAATGAATAATAGCACATGATGTATTATAGCGCACAATGTACATAGCTCCACCTAATCAAACACACAACACATCAGACACACCAAACACGATATACCCTTCACTGCATGAAAACACATGATCACCCCTTTGATTGTTTGCTGTGAAACCGCTTTGATTTTAAGAGAAGGCGGTATAGAAATACTGTTAAATAAATAAATACAGACCCCAGTCCCTCCAGCCTGAGATTACTTGTCCCTGCATGGGAATTGAACCCCCAGCTCTCTAATCTGAGGTAACCTGTGCCAACCTGTGAGTTGGTTCATTGATAAGCTGTGTGTATTCCATGGTTCAATGTCCTTGGGGAAGCAGATACCAGGGTGAGTTCACCTAGAAGCTGGAGGTGGTTGGAATGCGGTTTGTGGTTGCTTTTAATCTGAGTACATTGCCGCTGTTAATTATTTAAACCACTGTTTTGCCTACATTCTTGACCTCTAAAAATTATGACTAGGTACAGCAAGCAGAAAACATAAATAAATATATCTCTTTTACAGGTATCTTGCATTTTCTGGCGTAGAGTTACCGATGTGCCCTACTGATTTTTCATGCATTAGCACAGTTAATGCATGCCATTGGGAACTAGGTCCCATTGCAGAAAATGGAAATTGCAATAAAATAATGCATATTACTAGGCAGGCATGTTACCAGGCGAGCCTCACATCCAGCAGCCAACCAGCTAGCTGCATGCCTAATGATCGAATTGACAACTATTACAGCCATCCTAACCCTTCCCTCATGGGTACATGTCCCTGGAGAAACCTCCTCTGTGTGAGACAGTTTTACCTCACCTGGAAGACAGATCCTAGCTACAGGATCATTCCCTGCAACACCAAGGTGATGCTGTCCTTTCACGTGACCTCTCTCCTCCATGGCAACAGAGACAATGCCAGACTGGAGGTGGGACTTTAGTACTACATCTCTGTAGGGCTTGTCTATATACCTTACTGTCTGTCTTCCTTAGGCAAGGTTTTAGATAGTGCTGGGGAGGAGCCTGCTGTACATAGCAAAATGTGGGAGGGAGGTTCTGAAGGTCAAATTTAGGGTTTTAGATAGGAAGTTGAAATGCAGAACTTCCAGGTAACATTCCCTGAAATGCTTCCCTTCCACGTGCAGGACCCAAAAGGCAGACAGAGCTCTGGAGTCTCAATGCCTGGATGAGGTGATGGTGCAAGGAAGAGGGTTTTGGATTTGTTAGGAACTGAGCAACATTCTGGGGAATGGAGGAGCTTTTCTGAAAGAATGGGCTTCACCTTAATCGGGATGGAACCAGCCTGCTGGCATTAACCTTTAAAAAGAAGATAGAATGGGTTTTAAACTAGATAAGAGGGGAAAGCCGACAGTTGCCCAATAGGGCATGGTTCAGAAGGATACTAGCAAAAGAAGGAAGTTAGGGCACCTCGACAGAGAGGTTCCAATAAAGTTAAAAGTAACCCAGATGTGCTTAAGTACAGAGCTGAAAGATTCCAAATTACCCTTGTAAACTGATAGCCAGATTAATATGAATAAAATACAACCTCTAAAATGCTTGAATGCAAATGCTAGAAGTCTAAAAAATTAGATGGGAGAGGTAGAATATATAACACTAAATGAAAGGTTAGATATGATTGGCATCTCAGAGACTTGGTAGAAGGAGGACAACCAATGGGACACTGTGATACCTGGGTACAAACTAAATCACATTGATAGGGTAGATCAAATTGGTGGAGGGGTTGTGCTCTATGTTGGAGATGTCATTGAATCACACAAATTAAATGCCATCCATAACCCTCCCAATCAGTCTCATCCGCTCTCCAAAAAATGCCGTTTTCACCTTGGTTTAGAAGTCAAATAATTTACCTCTTGTCTAATATGCAGGGGAATATTGTTCCAGAGCTTAATCAACTGAAAATCCCAAGCCAATGGGACAGCCTAAGGGATTGCTGGCGTGATCTCAACTTCCTCTTGAGCAACTAGCGGCAAAGTTTCCTAAGTATTTGTGGCCATTTATTTATTTAACCAGTTTTATATATCGCTCTGTCTTAAAGTCAGAACAGTTTACAGGTATCATTAAGTACCATTAGTTTATACATTTAAATAGAATGGGCTGACATGGAAAAATTAACTCATAACAAATTAACTCATAATAAATTAACCCTTGGTTGTTGGGAAGGGCGGCATGCGATACTGGGCAGGTAGTTGCTTTAAAGGCCTTAATATGTTCTTTATGCTACTTTTCAAATTATTGCTGGATTAAAAGGGTCTTTAGTTCCCCTCTAACCCAAACAGTCTCTGCCCAAACCTGTGCTAAGTAGTTAGTGCAGGACATTTACTGCAGCCACATTTTTAGTGCATGGTAATGGTTATCACAGCACACGTGGAGGCTGATTCTGCCTCCGGCACATCCGGCCACATTGTCCTGCCAAAACCTGGTTGTGCCGGAGATTTATTTATTTAGACAGATTTGTATACCACCTTATCCAGGAGATATCCCCGATTCTGCCACCGTGGGGCCCAGATGTACCCGCGACGACAGAATCGGGGACTTATACACCTAGGAGCTCCCTGTATGCCAAATAAATTGGCATACAGGGAGCTGCCCATCCCAATCAGAATGCCACTGCTGGTGTGAGGGAGCAGTGGTGTCCTGGCACCATGGCAATGAGCCACTATGGCATACACCTGCCCCTGCAACCCACTGTCTGGCCTTCCCCGTTGGCCACTGTGAGCCGGATCCTGGCTGCAGGGGAACAGCATTGCTATGACACTGTGTTGTGGGGATATGAAGCACGAGATATGGGGGCACTCGAGAATTATTCCACCTTCAGGGAAATTGCGCTGAGCAGGGAGAGACACAGCATCACTGTTAAGGCTGAAAGCCTGCCCCTAGGTTTCTCAAGAAGATTCTCTGGGGAAGACGGAAGTGACCCTTCCCATGGTCACGGAATCACAGAAGAGTGGAGGCCTTGCTTATGACAATATTGCATAAAACTGGCTCCTGGACTAATCTTGTGGCATCCCATTGGTCACTTTCTGTTTGAAATTAAGTCTATCTCCACCATTGTTTGCCTAACACTGAATCAGTTTCTAATCTAGTTTATCATCTTAAGAACCACCCTAAAATCAGGGACCTCTTGTAACCTTAGAGGTGGGGCTTCTTTTAATCAGATGTCATTGATACAAATGAAATGTTATGAATAGGTACGATATGTAAGAAGGAGCCAAAAGAGTTGATTCACAAACTGTCTTTCCCAAAGCAGGATCAGTTAATGTCTTAGACCAGTGTGCGCTAAGCATCTTACTCAGCAATCAATAAAGCTATTGATAGGTTTGAAGATGAGAACACAGTAAATAACAGAATTATATATTGAGCTAGCATTCATTTACTTATCTATTCAATCCATTCTTTGCTGGCTCGCTGATTTTTAACATTTTCATAAATGACCTGGAAATGGGAAAGAGTGAGGTGGTCAAATTTGCAGATGACACAATTATTCAAGTCATTGCAGGAGGACCTTGAGAAGCTGGAGACTGCGCATCCAAATGGCAGATGAAATTTACTGTTGATAAGTGCAAAGTTATGCACTCAGGGAAGAACAACCCAAACGAGTTACATGATGCAAGGTTTAACATTAGGAATCACCATCCAGGAAAAGAATCTGGGTGCCATCATGGATAATATGTTGAAATCCTTTGCTCAGTGTACAGCGACGGCCAAGAAAGCAAATAGAATGCTAGGAATCATAAGGAAAGGAATAGAGAATAAAACCAAGGATATTGTAATGCCTCGGTATTACTCCATGTTGCACCATATCTTGAATATTGCATGCAGTTCTGGTCACCATATCTAAAAAGGATGTTGCAGAATTAAAAAAGGTTCAGAGAAGAGCAATCAAAAAGATAAAGGGGATGGAAAGATATTCCATGAGCAGTGGCATAAATTCCAATGAGGGGCTTCCAAGCAAAATTTTGCTGAAGGCCAACCATTATCACGGTGGTGCACCCCCACTTGTGTGGTGCCCCACCTCATGCAGCGGCAACAAACTTTATTATCTTTGCTGCACTGCCTCCTCTCTTGTACGTTTGCTGCATATCTGGCAGCTGTTCCCCGCTGGGTTGAAGTCTCATGATGAGGCTGTTATCCCAAGGTTTAAATGCCATAGTTTGGCCTCAATATTGACAAAAGCCCACAAGAACAGAGGAAACCCACCACAGAGAAAAACATTCACAGTAACAGTGGTGGTCCCAAAAAAATACCAAGCAAATAAATAGACAAAAATAATTTAACACAATGAAACATAAATCATAAAAACATACATAATCAAACAAATCGTATTAAAAGTGCAAAAAGGTTTTAAAAACGTGCTGTTTCTTGCATCTTTTTGATAATTTTTGGAGTTTTCAGTTTAAGGTGCCTCATTTGGCAGCACTGTCATTCATGCAGTCCTGGCGGGAAAGCCACTTTAAATGGCAGCATGCAGCCCAATCACGATCTTGGTAGTACTGAACTGACAGTCGGGTAAGTTTTCTGAGAAGTCTTTTTTGCCTTTGCGTAGCATTGCCATGGGTTTCACTTTTGATCTGGTCACTTTGTTTGATCAAGCCTTTGTTTATTATTATGCAGCTAGGGTTGTCTGCCCTATTATTCATTTATCAAGAGTGAATAAGTGTATGCGGCTTGAGCTTATTCTTGAAGAATTTTTTGTGATAATGTTTGCCCCCTTTGTACACATGTTTGCATTTGATTAAAAGGTTTTGAATGCTGTTTAGGAAGTATGCCTTGTTTAAGAGCTTTGAATTCGTCATGGGGAAGAAGTGTCTTTATGGTTGGGGCAGTACTTCTAAGATATGATCCCTGGGACCTTTATGGGTAGATGCCGCCCACCTTTCACTCTCTTATTTATATGTTTAGTTTTGTTGTAGGCTGATGCATGAAGGTCTGCCTTTATTGTATGCAGAAGAGATATTTTGACAGAGCATGTGGGTTCCTTATAACAGCCTATTACCCTTGTGAGTTTTATCTATTATATAATATGGTGTCATCATTTTTAAGGAGGTTTTTGAGCTTATTGTTTTAGTTTATTTTGTAGGTCAGTCAGGCTTTGATTTGGTGGTTTCTCATATTCAAGAGTAAGACATCTCAAATTAAGGTTTGTTTATGGTTTTTTAAATTATAGTTTATTAATTTAGTTTTTAAATTATAGTTTATTAATTTAGTTTTATTTATGTATATATTTTTCACTTTTTATTATCATCATTCATTATTTACATTTTATGTAACTATACTCTGTTATCTGCTTTTATGCCTACATTTTTTATTGTCTGATTCTTTGTAGATTGCACAGCATTCAGAAAGAGCCGTCTTGCCCTGTATTTTGTGACTGCTCCTGATGCAGGCTTTCACCAAAACATATTGGGCTTTTTATAAGATTTGTATGATTATTTATGTTTTTATGATTTATGTATCATTGTATTAAATTATTTTTGCCAGTTTATTTGCTTGGTATTTTTTGGGGACCACCACTGTTACCGTGATTGTTTATCCCTGTAGCGGGTTTCCTCTATTTTTGTGGGAAAAGTCTATAAACCATTATTAAAGTGGACAGGGAAAATCCACTATTTACTCCTGTGATAAACAGCATGGAATCTCTCTACTCTTTGGAAACCTGACAGGTATCTGTGATCTCGATTGGCCACTGTTGGAAACAGGATGCGGTGCTTGATGGGCTTTTTGTCTGGGTCAGTATGGCATATCTTATGTTCTTATGAAGTTTACCAGACATCCCTGATTTTTGGGTATTGTCCCCAAATTTGAACACTTACTGCTGATTAGTTCAATGCCTCTGGCTAAGAGGCCAATTCTATTCTGGCCATCCAACCCCTGTGAAGCCCCTCAGAATCTGGGCGTACAGCGATACCACCCGATTCTGATCGCGCGAGGGCTAAATGTGCCCGCGGGATGAGAATCAGGTCTACCGGCTTGGATGTGCAAGCCGGGCCCCGATTCTGATGGGCTGCATGCCCAGCAGATCCCCGGCTAACTCAGCCAGGCTCCATAAAGGAGCCGCAGTGCTATGGTCTCTCATTGCCGCTGACCCAAAGTGCTCTTTCCCCACAGCCCAACCCCCATTCTGGCCTCCCATGGCCAGGGTCAGGTTGCGGGGTACCCCTTGCACCCCTGACTGTTTTGTCCTGGCCTGGCATTGTGGTCCCCCGGCATCTAGGGGGACTTATTCCACCTCCGAGGTGGAATAAGACCCCCTGTCTACGTGGCCAACCTAGGACGTACAGGGCCGACCTCAGAATTGGACCTGTACATCGGGGTCACGTCCTGCCCATGCCCCACTCTCACTCCTCCTCCAGACCATGCACCTCCTGCCCCCATCTAAGACTCCCCACACAGCAGTGATGTTTGTACAGGGAGCCTTTGCACAGGGAGCAGCAGGGGAACGAACAGTAGAGATGTACATCCAGACAGGACGTACATCCCCGCTATTCATGGTACAGAATGAAGTACTACTACTACTACTACTGAACATTTGTATAGCGCTACAAGGCATATGCAGCGCTGTACAAATACATGTAAAAGATGGTCCCTGCTCATTGGAGCTTTCAATCTAGTCGAGACAGAGAACACAGTAGCTGTAAACATGGGATACAGCTAGGGGGAGTGGTAAGGAAACACAAAGGACATCAGATGAGTCGAGATCCAAAAGTGGCAGAATGACCCCCTAATTGTCCCCGAATGCAAAAAATAGCCCAAACAAAAACCCTATGCATGCTCTGTCCATCTGTGGCAGCTCAATGAGGGAGTATTGGGCAAAATTTCTTAGTTCTCTAATGCTGCCACAGATGGAGGAAGGCCTATAATCAATAGAAGCAGGCTGATGGTAACCCTTTGTGATGACCGAGAAGTCCCAACCTTGCAGATTCTGGTAACAAATCGATTCCAAACCTCCCATGCTTATGGGAGACAGACAGGGGAGCAACACAGCCAATCCCATTGCAGCAGTGAGAAGAGCTCTGCCCCACCACCATTCCAGTCTGGCCCCGCCTACAGCACAGAGTTAGAGTTGGAAAAACAGCATTCAGGTCCTGATTAAAGCAGAGACCACATGTTTCACTGCAGTAACACATAACACTGCAGAGAAGAAGAAACAGAATGGGGCAGCAAGAAGCAAACCACCTGAGCTCCAACTTTGCAGATAGATAGAGGAGCAGTACGGAGTATCAAATCAAGGGGACCCGAAGAGCTCTGCTGTGTCCCTGGCCCAGCTCCATAGCAGAACCCAGTGAGTGAGAGCTGGAGGTGCAGGAGTCTCGGAGTGACGAGATAGGAGGAATTTGCCCAGTGACAGGACTGTGGAAGGAAGATTGAAGGCCCAGAGTTGCAGCCTGCAGAGCCAGATTATAAATGTACTGTCTTTAATGTTTTCACTGTTCATACAGAGAGTCAAGGCCAGGGGCAGTGGATACAAAGAGGGTGCTAAGGCAGAGGGATTCTGAAGGAGGTAGAAGATGACGGCCTGGGGATGATGGGACAGGCAGAGTGTTTTTGAACCAGGAAGGGAGATGAATAAGGGAGGAATGATAGAATATGGATGAAGAAGAAGTGGTAAGGGAAGGGCAACTGTATAAGGAAAAATTCCTCTTGCTGGCCTCAGGTGATGGGGGAAGGGGGAGGGGCGCAGATTGGGAGGTGATCATTCCAGGCGTGAGAATGGAGAGGGTGGGCGGATGGTGATTATGCCAGGGATGGAGGATGAGAGAGATGGAGGTTAAGTCAGGGGTGGGAAGGGAAGGAAGGTGATTGTGTCAGGAAGAGTGACAGCATGAAGAAGGAAGAGAGTACCCACAAGGAACTGGAAAACGTTTGGGAACAGTGCCAGAGAAAGAGGCTGGAAAGTTGAGGAGAACTGAAGATGGGAAGAGGCAGGAAGGAGAAGAAGAGGAGAAAGGGGAAAGAATCAGGAAAATGAGATAGAAAGATAGAAAGAGAAGTAACAAGGTATTAATATATCCACAGGAATAGAAATTAGACAAAAAAAAGACAGGACTGAAACAGGAAAGAAAAACAGTGATATCAAAGAGAGAATCAAATAAAACCAGTAATGGCATAAAAGACTCAACCATAAATCAAACCAGACACACTAAAAGTTAGAAACATTTATTGCCTGATAGAGAACATTAATAACTAATCTGTGTAAAATATCCTGGGACAAACACAGTGACGGAATTGAAAGTGGCCTGGGACAGACACTGTGGATCACTTTACAGCAACAAGGTTAAATCAAAATAAACGGAACCATCTAATTTCTCAACAAATAGGGGTGTCCTACCTGGAGCGATGGTGGGAGGAGCGGTGTGTTCACCCCTAAACAAACAAAGAAAAAAAGATATGGGGAGGGGTGAAGACATGGGGAGGGATGCACCTGCTCCTGGTGGGTGCACCACTAAGCAAAGACATGGGTAGGGGTGCACCTACTCCCTAAAAGACATGGGAAGGGGTGCACCTACTCCTGTCATATTGCTGGGCAGACTAGATGGACCATACTAGTCTTTATCTGCCATCATTTACTATGTTACTATGACCCAGTTCAAAACCTCAGCACTTCAATTGATGTCCACATGCAATTTATGTGTTGGGAACAGCTGGATTTGGTGTGCTGATTTGTTTTTTTTCAGTGCATAATGTATTCTCATCTACGTAGACATGCCTGTCCATCTAAAACTTTTGCATTTTGTCCTAAATATTTTGTAGTCAGGAAAGCTCATGTGTTTTGAACCCACTCAGTTGAGGAAATGTCTGGATTCTAAGAAATCGTAGTTGCTGTAGTGTCCTGGGGTAATCATGGTTATCAGAGGGTAGGAGAAGACATAGGGGCATGTTTACTAAAACCCCGCTAATGTGCGGGACACGCTAGTGTGCGGGTGCCATATAAGGAGTGGGCGTTTCTTCCTGAAAAAGAAAAACCGTGATTTACATATGCGCTAAGGTGCGCAGCGCCCATGTGCGCCCCGCACATTAGTGCATGAGAAAGCTGCGCGGGAGGCATAAGTGGCGCGCTGATGTGCAAGTAAAAAAGCAGAGCCACAGCACAATGGTTAAGACACTGACCAATGGTACAGGGATCAGGGGTTCAATCCCCCACAGTGCCCAATGAAGTCAGCTGGCTGAGGCATTACTTTAGGAGCCAGTTTAATATTGGGCCGCATAAGGTGGCACGCTGATGGGCATAAGGCAGCGGGCTATTGCTTTAGGAGGCATTTTAATATTGGCAGGCATAAGGCGGCGCGCTGATGTGCAAGCACAGGAACAGAGCCACAGCACAATGGTTAAGACACTGACCAATAGTGCAGGGATCAGGGGTTCTATCCCCACAGTGCCCAATGAAGTTGGCTGGTAGAGTCATTACTTTAGGAGCCAGTTTAATATTGGGCGGCATAAGGCGGCGCGCTGATGGGCATAAGGCGGTGTGCTATTGCTTTAGGAGGCATTTTAATATTGGGAGGCATAAGGCGGTGCGCTGATGAGCAAACACAGGAACAGAACCACAGCACAATGGTTAAGACACTGACCAATGGTGCAGGGATCAGGGGTACAATGCCCAATGAACAAGGCTGGCTGAGGCATTACATATTATGGGGAAGATTGCTTTAGGAGGCATTTTATTTTAATTTTAATTATCACTACTAGCAAACGCACTCTCAAATCGTGTTAACATAAGGCGCCCCATAAGGCACATTTTAAAGTGCACTGTCCGCCAAGGCACCCTAGAATGTTGCTTATAGGGCGCTTTATAGGGTGCCGTATGAGGTACCGCAAGGTCAGAGTACTGTTTTTGATGGCAGCACTGTGCAGTTTAAGGAATGAAAAGCATAAGTAGGTGCGCTGACATGCAAGGAGGAGCAGCAGTGGAGCACAATGGTTAAGGCACTGACTGCTGATACAGGGGTCATGAGTTTGCCCCCCAGTGTGCCTAATATGTAAGGCTGGCTGAGGCAGCAGCTTTGCAATGTATGTTTTCTTTCCTGCAGCACTTTATTTTTATTTTATTAATTGCTGCCAGCAAACATGCCCTCACGTGCCGTAATTGAAAATGCCGTAGAAGGCACCCTATAAGGCACTCCAAAGGGCACATTATAAAGTGCACTGTCCGCCACGGCACCCTAAAATGTCCCCTATAAGTTGCGTCACAGGATAATGTATAGTGCACCTTATATGGACGGGAACCATAAGGTGCCCTATAGGGCGCCCTATAAAGCGCCCTCAGAGGCACCTTATGGGTACAGTACGCTGAGGGTGTTTTTGCTGGCAGCAAAAATGTACATTAAAAAATATAATGCTTTGGGCAGCCCTATCAAATAGCCCCACTGTGGGTTTGAACCCATGACCTCTGGCTTCACAAGCAGTGAAGTAACCATTAGGCTACAGTTGCTAGCAAGCCCCTAGCTGGCTGTAGAGAGCCTGCACGTCACCACACAGACAGTCTGCTGTGGTCACCAGGATAGGGTTAGCCCACCCGTACCCATGATGCACTGCACATGCAAATCAGCTGTCCACAGATAAACACAAGATGGGGTATGCACCCCCACAGCACCTCGGCCTGGTAGGGGGTACAGACCGTGTCTTTTACTGGCACAGAGTAGCTACACACCGTCACATTGTGCGGGTACTGTGCTCACCCTGAGGGTGCGGTGAGGTGCCCAGCACCAGGTCAACAGCACCTTCCATGGCTGAAAGAGGCCATGCTGGAGGTCCAAAGCAGTGTTATATGTGTGAGATAGGTAGTTTCTGCAGAAACACCTTGGATATCTTTGTCTGTCTCAGTCAGATGCATCCCCCCTGGACCCACAGGAGGATCATGCACCACCACCACCCTCCTCCCCCAGGGCTGAGGGGTGGCAAACAGGGTCTCCCATCAAAAGATCCACATTCTACCTCCCTGCAATGGTGGCAGTAGAGTGGACAATCAACCCCAGTCCTGCTGGGGAAAAGACACCCTGCAGGGCAGTCAATGCAGCTCTGTACAGAACCATAACATAATAACAGACAGACATTAGGCCTGTATATGCAAAGCTGCACCCCACCACTATCTAATATTCTCCTACAGCAACCCTTCAGTCACTACACCCTGCAAGGTGCTCCATCAAGACACATACCAGCTGCAGACAGTCTGCTAGTTAGTCCATAGTGCATGTTCCTGGTGGAACTACATGCACCCAGAACTGGGATGGCAGCACACACACCAAGCAGATAAGTCAGTGACTGGGCCCCAAAAGGAAACCCACAAATATCACATGAGAGAAATACTACATAGCACTATGGGGGTGCCTAGACATGCTGTCGTCACTGCACAGTCAGGGTGAGAGTGATCTCCCAGCAGTATATACTGAGGTCACCCTGTCTGTGTAGGTGGTGGCCGGGCACTAAAATGTTTGAGAGCTGTGTACCATATACCCAGGTGTAGGGTTGCATTGTTAAGGTATGCAAGTGCTAGTATTGGGAGATGCACGCAGAGCCCAATATCCTGCCTCTCCAGGAGGCATTGGCCAATGGGGCCTGTGGGTGTGGGTGTGGGTGTGTCTGCCCCTGTTGGCTGCTGCTTTACGGCAAAGGTTCCCAACTCCAGTCCTGGTGTGCCAAACACTGTTTGGGTTTTCATGCTGTCCCTCATGAATATGCATGAGCTACATCTGCATACCATGGGGGTGGTGCATAGATATGCAGCACAGGCATCTTTATTAGAGGCAGCATGGAACCTGAATGGTGTGTGGCCCTCCAGGACTGCATTTGGGAGACTCGGCTGTAGGTAATGCCCATTGTTATGGTGTGTGTGCGGTGTAGGGTAAAATATAGGTGCTTGAACCATGCTTATGTTCTCTGCAATAAAGGAGTGTCTTTACTATCACGGTTTAGTTGTGGGAAAAATATGTGGACTGGATTGGCAGTAGCCCCAGCTGGGCTTTGAGCCTGTGACCTTTTGTTCTTGCACACCCTGTCTGTGTGCAGTGCACCACCGTGTTGCCACAGATAGGCTGTATTCCCTGGGGAGTCCATGACTGTACATCCGACAGAGCCTGTCTGTTGCAGTGGATGGTGCCAGCCTGCACAGTGCTAGGCCACTGTCTACTGTGGCTAGCAGCCACTGCCCCCTCCACCACCTGTACCCTTCCGCCAACATGCTGACATGTCCTCATCTTGGAAAAAACATATGACCTGATTGTGTTGTGGCACTCCAGGACTGCATTTGGGGGACTCAGCTGTAGTTAATGCCCATTGTTATGGTGTTTGTGCGGTGTAGGTTAAAATATAGGTGCTTGAACCATGCTTATGTTCTCTGCAATAAAGGAGTGTCTTTACTATCTCTGTTTAGTGGTGTGTAAAATATAGGGACTGGGTTGGCAGGAACCCCAGCTGGGATTTGAACTTCTGACCCTCTGGTCCTGCAGGCACTGGCTGTGTCCGCTGTACCACACTGTGGCCACAGAGATAGTGCAGCCCCTGGAGATAGGAAACCTGGCCGAAAGAGTCAGAAACCCTGCTCTGCACATTTTTACTGTGGGCTCATTCACCTTGTATGGAGACAAAAGTGCAAATAAACCCCAATAATGACCTCAAAAAAAGGGGAAAAAACATAACCAAGCTGGGCAACAGTGATATTAATGGGCAACCATAAAAAACACTCCCAGGAAAGCTTAAAAAAAAAAAAGGAAATGATCTTTGGAAGGGTCTACGCTCCATAGACCCTTCCAAAAATCATTTCTTTTTTTTGGAGCTTTGCTGGGAGTGTTTTTTATGGTTGCCCATTAATATCACTGTTGCCCAACTGGATTATAATTTTTTAGGATTTTGTTGTGGTCATTTTCAATTTATATTTGCTATTTTGTTCTGTGCACATGTATCACACTGCTCACGTTTTGCAGGTTTCCCCGGTTTTGCTGTACATTACTGACGGAAATGGTTTCTCTTCCCTTTAAATCGGCTCTAACGCGAGGTTTTCACTCGCGGTATTTTTTAGCTTGATTTTCAGCCCCGCTCCTGTGCGGGGAGCCTCTCCCCTCCCACTCTCCACCCATTGACCCCGTCCCTCCACCCCTCGGGAGCCTTCCTCCGCCCTCGGAATGCCTTTCCACGCCTCTATCGCACTTCAGCGCGCCGCGCACTTGTGCGGGCCCGTTAGTGCAGCGTGCACGTGTGCGGGGCACAAAAATGCACTATTAGCGTGCGCTAAGGTACCTTAGCACACGCTCAAGTGCGCCCCGCACAATTGCGCGGTTTAGTAAACATACCCCATAGATTTACAGAGTTTATAGCTCCTATTTTGAGTTTATCTTTTACTAGTTTGCCTTCTTGCAGTTTTGTTCTACGCTTTTCTTTCTTGGCGGTCCTCTAGCTTAATATTGGGAGGGATATGGATTTAGTATGATTTCATTATGCATTATTTCTTTGTTTTATGATTTATTATCTGGTCTATCTATTTCATTGCTAAGTGCTTCTTGACAATATGGTTGAAACGTAATGAAATAAAATGTGTGAGCCTGATATTCAAAAGGGTTTGCAGGACCTGCTAACTGCATGAACCTCACTGAGTCTGGTATTCAGCGACACTGGATGACTAGTGCTGCTGAATATCCCCACAAACTGCTTTGGCAATCCTCATAGTCCCATCTATCTGGTTAGCAGTCAGGGCTGTACCAAGGGCTGTGCGAGCAATGTGGTCACACAGAAAAGGACACTGATATCATTACCGGGCTTCCAGGAAGCTCAAAAGAGTGAGCTACTGAATGTGGCTGGGTGGAGGGGGGCACCAGATTTATTAGTCACACAGGGTGCATTTCTAGCTTGGTACGGATCTGTTAGCAATGATTTTCAGCTCACTAATTGGATTGGTAACTGCATAAGGTTAGGACAGATCAGTGGCTGTCCTAACTTTATGTGGTTGTGCTATTCAGTTAGCGGTTGAATCTCACTGTTACCTGGATAGCAATTGATGTCAGCACTGAAACCAGATATTTAGTGCCAGAGGATATCCGGCATCCAGAGCTGAATATCTAGTTTTAGTTTTACCCATGGTGGCCGGGCACTTTACCAGGTTGAATTTCAAGCCCTTTATTTTATGAAGTATAGGAACTTGCATATTTTAAAAGTAGATTTCTGGAATGACTTCCTTCAGCTCCCCTAGCAGGTGTCTCAGATTCACTCACCAAAAATCTGGCAATCTTAACATTCAGGGTAAAAACCACGCAGGAAATGCATATGTTACTGGTGCAAAATACCACCATCTGCATCCAGAAAATGGCAACAAGATGTGCAGACCATGGCAGATCGCCACCTGCACATATTGCCATTGATGTCCAGCTGCCTATCTCTGTGTGAGTGCCAGATTTTTGCAACCATATGGCATAGAATGTCATGCAGGGACAAGAAGACGTGTTTCTGGTCCACTCAATGCACAGCAGCCTCAAGTGTGCTTTTTCAGAGTAGTAGTATACTAATAATATACTGCTACTTATCATTTGTATAGTGCTACTAGGCACATGCAATGCAGGGATGGACATTTTGTCCTCACATGTGGCCTTTGGACAAATGCTTTGTGCTGTTGAGTTTCTTTCTGCAGCTACATAACTGTGTGTCCAGTACAGTGCATACTGCATTGCACTGCTTTTGGCAGACCCTCAATGTGGTTTCACACTGTCTCTGACTGTGCCAGCCACACTGTTTCATGTCCTGGGTTTTGGCCACTGCTGCTGAGGATGTGATGTCTCTTTGGTTCTGAACAGTGCTGTCCTGAAAGGTGTGGTGGTGTAGCCTAATGGTTGGAGTCATGACATAGTAGATATTTATTTATTTACATTCTCTTATATACTGTGCTATTCTGCATCAGTGTGGTTTACATTGAACAAACTGAAATTACATTGAACAGGGCATTATAACTTAACTATTTTATAGGGAACATGGGGTATGGAGAGTTAAGTGGCTTGCCCAAGACCACAAGGAACACCTATGGGACTAGAAACCCCAGTCCTTCTAGCCCAAGGTTGCTGTCCTCTAGTGGGATTTGAACCCCTGACCTTGCAGCCTGAAGTACCTTGCCCCAACCACTAGGCCACTCCTCCACACCTACAAACCAGGGTTTGAATCCCACATGCTCTTTGGGGGCTGTGGGAAACTCACTTCATTATACTGCCAGAATCAGGTCAGGATCTGCATTGTCAGTTAATGGCACGGTCATTATCTTTTTTTGATGTGTTACGATGGCACATTGGGAGGTGGGGGCTGACCTGCTTCCCATCAGCCAGACCCTGGCACATGTTGCAATGTGCATGGCATACAGGACATTGCTTTGGTGCACTGCAAGCAGCTGCTACTGCCCCCTCCGCTAACACTCCCAAACTATACTGACATGCCCACGTGCTGTTAGTGGTGGTGGTGCACAGTCCCAGCCTGTCCAACATGTGGGTTTGGTGGATGCTTAGGGTGAAAAGTCCAGATGGGGCACAGAGGCACACATGGATGGCCAGGCAACCCCCCAACCACCTGCCTTTGCAGGAATCCCATCCCACCTGCCATTGATACATCTCAGGGGGCGGATCACAGCCACTGCTGTGGTAGTTTCCCAGGTGCATGCATGATTTAGCTACCTGGAGGACCACAGCTGCTGGTGCCATCAGCTTCTTCCTGCACAGCTGGGTTCAGCAGCAGTGGGAGTGGGAGGCCATCCAGAATCTCTGCCTAAGGTGCCAGGACCCTTGGACTGTCCCATGTGTCACCTTTCATTTCCGCATCAGCAGCATGTCTGTGTGCTGCCACTGTCACTGTGGCATCATGCCAGACATCACAGATGGTACTGCAGATGGAAGGATACCCCTATGAGGAGAGGCCAAAAAGATTAGGGCTCTTCAACCTCGAGAAGAGACAGCTGAGGGAAGATATGATAGAGGTCTATAAAGTAATGAATAGAGTGGAATGGGTACCCGTGGATATTTATGCCATCAACATGTAGACAGACCAGGGGACATGCAGTGATGCTACAGTGTAACCCATTTAAGACTACTTAGAGCATATATTTTGTCAGTTAATGCGTAATCGAACTCTGGAATTCATTACTGAAGGATGTAGTAAAAGCTGTTCATGTAGCTGGGTTTCAAAAAGGTTTTGACAGGTTCCAGTAGGAAATGTCCAGAACCCATTATTCAATGCCATTGTCCAGAACCCATTATTCAGTACTGACATTGTGGAACCTGTGTGTCTTTTGGGGAAACTGCTAGGTACTTGTAATCTAGATTGGCCACTTTTGATTGAAGGATAAGGTGGTATATAAAACTGATTAAATAAATAAATTAATTAATAAATGATGGACCTTGCTCTGACCCAGTCTGACATATCATAAGATCTTCTGTTCTTACATTCTTATGTGCCACCTGGGCAGCTGCCTGGCCCCCCCTGTGCACCAGAAACCCCCACTGCATGACCCATGCGGATGCTTCTAATGGAGTACTACTATCACTGTCTGGGGCTCCGCTGTCCATTCATCACATTGCAGATGTAGAAATGGGCTCTAAATATACCCTTTCCATGAGGTTTTACTTGGCGCTAGGGTTTCCAGTGTTAAAGGACTTTTAGGCATGTTGCGCAACAGGCGTTAAGGGAGCACACGCTGTTTCCACACACTCTCCGCCCCGTTACTGCCCACTCTCCGCTTACTGTGCCCTTAATGCTGCTGGTATCTTTAACGCCCTTTAAAGTGGCTTTTCAGCTACTTTAAGGGTGCCAGGGTGCTGATAACTGGCGTTAACAGCACACTGGCTCACTTACCGCTGTTTAGTAAATATACCCCTTAGATTCTGTTCCTGCTTGGTTAGAATTGCACCATCTTCGATGAAATCTGATTAAATCTCAGGCCCTATGGGTCACAAAAAGTATGTCTTCTCATGCTGTGAGTCCAAAGATCCACAGTTTCCCTATACCATTGGTTAGCTTCTTTATGTATTTAGGTTTTATTTTTGATGCGCAGTTGTCTTTCAATCAACAAGTAGCTGCCATAGTACGATCTTCATTTTTCCCATCATGCAAAATTCATTCAGCTAGATCTTTTCTTTCTACCAGTGCCTTACACACTCTTATCCATGCCTTTGTTATATTCCACATCAACTACTGTAACTCCGTCTACTGAGGTCTCTGGTCCACGAATCTAAACAAACTACAGTACAATTAGTTCAGAAAATAGAAATCCATTTACTAGCTAACACTTCAAGATTTGAAACGTTTCCCCTCTGTATCTTCACTACCCTTGGCTCCCCCTTCCATACAGATTCCATTTTAAAATTCTCATGCTTGCTCATAAGGCCTTCTATACTGGTCTCCCATTTCATCTCTCTATATTACTGACTTCAAATAGTCCCTTTTGGACACTCTGTTCGCAGAATGCAAATCGTCTTGTTAGCCTACCTGCCTCTGCTGCCTGCATACAGGCATCTAGATACGTGGCAGTTTATTTTCTGGCTCCAACCCTTTGGAATTCTTTTCCATCCTATATATGCAATGAGTCTGCCTACTAGAAATTCAAGATGCTACTGAAGACTCATTTTTCAAGGAGGCTTTCGGGGACTGCTCGGCCTAGAGTGGGTTTCACTTTATTGCTTACCCTTTGCTGCCTTCTCTTTCTCTTTCCTATTTTTAATTGGCATTCCTTTCCATGTTGGATTATTTTAGCAATTGTACATCGCTCTGATGCTACCTGGTCTAGAGTGGTATAGAAAGTTGTATTATTATAATAATTTAAAGGCACCTAGGCTATTATAGATTTTATTGATACCTCTCTATTGGGATGACAACTTCCCTATTATGATGGTATCCTGCATAGATACTTTATTCCAAATCATGCACTCCTGAGCAACTGTGGACTTTCCTCCAGGTTCTAGTTTAAAAGTTGCACCTATCTCCTTTTTGAATCTTAGCACCAACATCCTACTACCACCACCGTTTAGGTGAAGACCATCTTTGCAAACTAGGCTCTCTGTTTACCAGAATGTAGCCCAGTCCCTAACAAATCTAAAACCTTCCTCCCTGCACCATCGTCTCATCCATACATTGAGACTCTGGAGCTCCGCCTGTCTCTTGGTTCCTGCATGTAGAACAAGAAGCATTTCTGATAATTCAACTCTGAAGGTCCTAGATTTCAACTTTCTGCCTGAAATCCTAAATTTGGCTTCTAGAACTTCTGTCCCACAGTTTCATATATCATTGGTACCAACTTATATCAGAACAGGCGCTCCTCCCCAACACTTTCCAAAAATCTATCTTGGTGACCAAGTCATCCTCACGTGCACTGGCCACCCAGCTATCTACATAACCTGATAACCTGAAAAGCGGTACAAAGAATTGTTAAACAAATAAATAAATAAAAATAAATACATGCCTAACAATCAAATCACCAACTAAGATGACTGTCCTAACTGTTCCCTCCTGGGCAGAAGCCCCTGGAGAGACATCCTTAGTGTGAAAGGATATTGTATCCCCTGGAGGGTTGGTCAGTATTACAGGGGAACTTCCTGCCACATGAAGTGGCGCCCAATCCAGGTGACCACTCTCCTCCAAGGCAGCCTAGAGGAGTTGCTTTTTAGCAATTCAAAGATAGTTCTGATTTTGCAGTGGGCCCAATTGTACCATTCTTCCACCTCATTCTGGGGTCCTGTGATGGGGATAGTCAGTCAGCTTCTTTGATGACAATCTCTACCATGTGTGTGGGAGAGGGAGAAAAAATCAAGACAGGCAGTGTGAAACAAGAACACAGCTCTGCTGGACCAGGTCTTTCCTGATGCTTCAACCTGTATTGTTGGAGGGAGGGAGAGGCCAATGTGTGCATACCACAACAGTGAAGAGGTATAGTGTATGTTTGAGAGGCAAATACTCATCTAGCTGCCATTCCACAGTGATGTGGCCACTCCCATATTTCTCACATATTCCTGAATAAGTTAATATGTAGGCATTATGGCAGAAGTGTGGAAAGCTTGGGAGGACATCAGGAGTGTGCAGACAAAAAAAGTTTGTTTTGTCTCTGCATTTCCTGTTTTGTTTGCAGGTTTTTTCATTTTATTTTGTTTTGTTTTAATAAATGTTCATTTTGTTTCATTTCATTTTTATAAATTTTTCATTTCAGAGCAATTTTTTTAAATTAAAGAGGTAGTTGTCACTGTCGCCTAAATGAAAAATATTGCTGAAAGGTTATTAGAGGTTGCAGGTAAATAAACCCAGCTGGCTTTTTTCCTCATAGTCCGAGGCTGGTCTCAAAACAGTGACTATTGGGTTAGATGGCAGGCACTTTGTGGAATAAACACCCCATGGGGGATGGCTTTAGCCAGCCTGCTGTATTGCTGGTGATCTTTCTTCCTGCTTCCTGATTGGCCCAAAGTTTGTCTGGTCTGGACGTCTACTGTATGTAAAATGCTAACTGGATTTTTGCTTTGTGAGTCTATTGACTCCCTCCTCTAGAGATTTACTCCAAAGTTTTTTCTTTTGCCATGTGCCAGAAATTCCATGAAACTATATCTAAATATGCTATCAGAGATGTTTACCAATCCGTATGCAGATCCTGATTGATCATCACTAAATGGACAACCACGATCTGGATTAGGCTTGGTAAATGTCTCTCATAGCATACCTAGACATGGTTGCATAGAATTTCTGATGACTTTTTAAAAAATTCCTTTTAGCTCCAGGGCCCACATTACATGCCTTGGCAGATAGTACCAAGGCATGTAATGCGGGCCCTTGCGGTAAATATCTGCCCTCTGCAGTAAAATACAGGGCAGATGCTGGGCATTCCTCCTGCACTTACTGCAGCTTAACCTTTGCAAACCAAACATTTACATCTTTCATACTTTTGAAAATTTAACATAATCATTACATAAACCACATGAGGTTCATTCTAAAAGGCTTAGTCATGGTTTGGACGTCTGCAGACATGCACATGGTCATCGAAATCACAGACACATCTCCATAACCATTCCATAAATGCCATTTACAGATGTCTCCAGTACAGGGAAGTTCAAATAGGCACCAATGTGTGTCTGGGGAAGGGTAATGGACTTACAAGTCTCCGTTGGATCCCAGAAGTAGCAGAGCCATCTGCAGGCATGTGCATGTTTATTCCTGCTCCAGGCATGAATAGGTATCAGGAAAGTGTTTGTTTTCACCTTAAAACATCCAGAGAGTGTAAAGAAGATAGAGAATTAAGTGACTAGCTTTAGATTACAAAATCCAGCACTGGGATTTGAACCCCCAGCCACCTAGCTCTTAAGATACTACTCTAACCATTATGCTTTTAAACATCTTGATTTGGAATTGCTCTCCTGGGGATATCTATATATATATTTGATACACATGCATATCTGGCACATCCATGTGCATATTGGGTACATCCAGGTGCCTGATCATGCACGTGCCTGCCTTTCTTTTCGGACTTTCTGGCTTTGACGTCCTAGATTGCACTTGGATGTTCCATTTGGAATGTGCCTCCATATGAATAATCTTCAAGGACCTGCTGCGAGTTATCACATTTAAAGAGAGCTATTCTCATGATTTATTACAACCATGTTCAATAGTATATATGGAAAAGAAATGTGTGCCAGAAACACAGTCCAGTTTGTGCAGATGTTTGAAGGAGGATTTGTGGGCTTTTTACTATAACAAAACATAGCAACTGTTATTGGTAAATGAGAAATACTGTCTACATACAAGATCATGTGTGTTCATTATACTGTACATAATCACTATAAACTGTCTAACCAGTTCAATAAATCTGATGCTTGAAGAAAGTAATGCATTATTTTAACAGATTATCTGCAGATTTAATCATTGATAGAAATCAGAGATAACTGATCACTTAGTATAAGATTGCTGTAGACCAGTGGTTCTCAACCCAGTCCTCTCGGACCCGTAGTCCAGTTGGGTTTTCAAGATATCCACAATGAATATGCATGCGATAGAGCTGCATACAATGGAAGCAGTGCATGCAGATCTGTCTCATGCATATTCATTGTGGATTTCCTGAAAACCTGACTGGCCTGGGCGTCCCAGAGGACTGGGTTGAGAACCACTGCTGTAGACAGTAAAATAGCAAAATAGTTTCTTTGCCCTTTGAGAATAACTGTATTTTTATTGAACAGCTGTGTTAACATCACTTCATGCTGTTGCTGGGAAGCCAAATAATACAAGCAACTAAAAAAAACTAGGACATCTAATGCCATAAGAAGATTTAAAAAATAACCTCTGAATACTTTTGGCATGATATTTGAACACTATGGTCCACATTTGCCAGTCGTGGCCTTTAAGTCTAATCTGTATATTTAGTGCCCTGCTCTGCTATTTGTGGTTGGCACTGAATCTATGTCAAGAGTGGTCAGGGCCATGGCTGTCTGGTTAGTGGTGATATTCAGTCCACTATCTGGAATAATTTTCCAAATGGTGGATCGGTTACATCCCTGCTCCTCCTGTGCTTCATCCTGGCACTATATGGATAATGCAGAGGTGGTCTGCTGAACATCTAAGGATAGTGCCAGCTAGAAAATATATGTGCAGAACAGCTGCTGTTATCCATATGTTTGTTTTTGAAATACTGATCCATTGATTTTTCATGATTTTTCAAACATATAATAATTTTTGAAAAGAGAAAAAGGGCTCAGTTCTTGTATTATGATAGAGCAGAGTTCTGTACTTTAACATTGTTCAATTAAGACCATAAGAACTGCCATATTTGGTCAGACCAAAGGTCCATCAAGCCCAGTATCCTGTTTGCAACACTGGCCAATCGAGATCACAGGTATCTGACAAATCCAAAAGTAACCAGTTCCATGCTACTTATCCCAGGGATTAACAAAGCTTTTCTCTTGCATTACCTTAATAGCTGTTTATGGACTTTTCCTCCATGAATTTGCACTATATGTCTCCAGGAAAAAAGCATTCTCCCAACCAAAGACAATAAGGCAAGCATAGAGATCAAAAACGAGGTATATTTGGGCATAACATTAGACCAACACCTAAACTTCATACAACACATCAGCAACATCACAAAAGCAATTTATCATAAAATAAGAGTCCTAGGACTAGGAAGAAGGTATCAGTCCTCCTACCATCACTCAGCACCACATCCGCACCATATTAGGCATTCTCACCTACTATATATCTCCCTTAACACTACTAGTAGCTCCAAATCCAATCCTACTCCCTCACATACCAACCTAAATTGTGCCCTCATCAACGCTCGCTCAGTATGTAAAAAGTGGCCAGCCGTTACAGATCTTATCACAAAGCTGAATGTAGACATCCTCCTGATCACAGAATCATGGCTAGCAGACACAGACAATGTCCTCATAAACCAACTAATTCCCCCAGCATACTCAATTCACACCTGTCACAGAACAGGCCGAAGAGGAGGTGGAGTCCTCATTCTTTCAAGAACTAACCTTCAATTTAGTCTACTTTCATCTAGGAGTACCACACACATGGACTTAGTTACTATAGCTAACAAACACATCATCCTAAATCTCATATACAGAGCTCCATCCTCGCCACCAGAAGATCTATCTAGTATAATAGAGCTTGCATGCAACCCAGAAAGTCCACACAAATCCAACTGGTTAATGGGTGACTTTAACCTCACCTCACTTCACCATAGCCACTCTACCACATTCCTTGATGCCATGGCTGAGCTCAACTACTCACAACTAGTCAGCTCCCCTACACACCTCAAGGGTAACACCCTTGACCTCATTTTTGCACCCCAGTCTACAGCAATCACCAACTTTAATCTATCACTTACCCCTGTTCCATGGTCTGATCATAACTTGATATCCTTCCAAGTCCCGCATCAGCAAAACAGTATCCCAACAAGACAGACAAATATGGTCTCAGCAGGATCAACAACCCGCTTCAAAACGCTCGATAAGGATGACTTCATCAGCCGTACTCTTCCTGCTCTTCGTCTTCCAGCCAATGACCTTGATGAGCTGATCAACAATTGGTACACCACCCTGAACTCCTCTTCACAGCTACCCTCCTCGAGTAGACCACCAGCATCCAGCACATCACCAAAAAGTAGAAGTCCAAAACCATGGTTCTCGGCTGAATTACGACTATCCCTCCAGAATCTAAGAAAACAAGAGAGAAAATGGCGCAGATCACGATCTCCAACCGACCAATTGGATTACGAAAATGCCCTAAAGAAACACCTGGAGAAAATAGCTGAAAAGATAAGAGAACACCATACAGAAATCCTTCTCCGATCATTAAACAAACCATGAGACCTCTTTAACATTGCTAAATCCCTAACCAAGGCACCATCCTCCAACCAAACAATATTAATTCAGCCTCAGTCTTTTGCCGACTACCTTCAATCTAAAACTATTAACACAAAATCGACACCAAGTTGTATACCCAACCCCGTCTCAATTACACAGCCTCTAAAAAAGTTTGTCGCTCCTACGGTGAAATCCATCACTGACCTTATTGCTACCTTGAATACTACTACAGCCCCAAACGATCCATGCCCTGCTTACTGGATCAGAGCGATGCGTGCTGAACTGAGCCCCACACTTGCCCTTATCATGCAACTTTCCTTCACAACTGGAGCATTCCCAACATCTCTCAAGCAAACTTCAATACGCCCTCTCCTGAAAAACAATAAACTCGACCCAGCGAAAACGGACTCATACTGTCCAATTTCAAGTATACCCCTTCTAGCCAAAATCATCGAGAAGGTGGTACAAATTCAATTGCAGCAGCACATAGATACTTCAGCCCCTCTGGATCCCTGCCAACACGGGTTCCGTGAGTCCCACGGCATAGAGACCCTACTCGCATTACTTATCAACACCTTATCAAGAGGGATTGACAAAATTGAAAATGGGTTCATCCTTATCTTCCTTGATATCTCGGCAGCGTTCGACTCGGTTAACCATGTGCAACTGCTCCACCGTCTTCAAGAAAAGGGAGTTCAGGGATCAGCTTGGGAATGGTGTAGATCCTACCTAACTAACTGCTGGCAACAGGTTCGGATAGGATCTTCAACATCTGATCCCTTCCATCAACAACAAGGTGTACCCCAAGGATCCTCCTTATCATCTCTACTATTTAACATATATATGCAACCAATCTGTGAAATCATCAGAGCATTCAACGCCTCCAGTTTGATCTATGCAGATGATGTACTGATTTTCACTCCAATAAAAATCAATACCCCCGACTTCTCCCCAATAATCGCTTGCTTCAACGCGATTACAGACTGGCTCTTATCCCAGAACCTGCGAATAAACTTCAAGAAAACTGAAGTCCTATTCGTAACCAGGAATAAGAAATTCTCCCCTCCCACAACATTGAAGGTGAGAGACGCGGAACTACCGTGTAAATCATCGATTCGCTACCTGGGAGTCACCATAGATCAAGAACTGACCTTCAAAGATCACATAAAGCAGACCGTCAAATCCATTTACAACAAAATAAGAACGCTGAAACCCTTAAGACCTCTACTCGCCCCTAATGACTTCAGAACAATCTTCCAATCCCTTGTAACACCACATTTTGACTACGCCAACGTCATCCTTCATGGTCTGCCCAAGAGCACCCTCAACCCACTTTAATTGGTGATGAACTCAGCAGCCCGCATCCTCTGCTGTACCTCCAGAAGAGACCACATCACTCCCATACTAACAGAGCTTCACTGGCTACCCCTACAAGCCAGGATAACTTACAAAGCTCTATTGCTGTCCTTTAAAGCAATCAATCAATTAGCCCCACCTTCCCTCTCCTCACTTCTTATCAACACCCCCACGAACAGGCTAAGGAGATCCACAGCCGCTAATACCCTTGTTGTACCAAAGGAGTACACTAAGGGGCATGTTTACTAAACACCGTTGCTGTGCGGGTTCCCGTTAGTGTGCTGGTGCCATATAAGGAGTGGGCGGGCCAGGCAGAAAAAAGGAAAAAAACGGACCGTACGTGTGTGCGTCGCGCTAATGTGCGGGTCCCACATTAGCGCGTGGGAAGGCTAAGTGGGGCGCTGCTGCTTAACCAAATAACAGAGCCGTAGTACAACGGTGAAGACATTGACCCATGGTGCAGGGGCCAGGGGTTCAAACCCCCATTGTGCCCAACAAAAAAGACCAGCTGAGGCATCAACTTTTATGGGCAAAAGTGGTGTAGGAGGCATATTGATTATGGGCGGCAGAAGGCGGCGCACTTATTTTTTTAAACGGCATGAGGCGGCGCACTGTTTATTGTGGGCGGCAGATGGCGGCGCGCTGTTAAGGTTGGGCGGCAGAGGGCGGCGCGCTGATAAAATTGGGCAACAGAAGGCGGCGAGCCGGTGGGCAGAAGGCGGCGCGCTGATGTGTGAGGGGGCAGCCCAATAGTGGGAGGGATAAGTGGCGCGCTGATGTACAAATAACAGGAATGGAGCCATAGCACAATGGTTAAGACACTGACCACATGTGCAGGCATTATGGGTTCAATTCCCCACAGTGCCCATTGAAGACAGCTGGCTGAGGCAGTATTTTAAGGGGCATGCCCATGTTGGGCGCTGTTAATGTTACATGCCAGAAGGCGGCACGCTGTTAATTGTAATTTTGTGCGCAACAAGATGGCGCGCCGATGGCTACAAGGCTGCGCGCTGCTGCCTAAACAGAGCCACAGCACAATGGTCAAGATACTGAGCAATGGTGCAGGGGCCACGGGTTCAATCCCTCACAATGCCCAGGGAAAAGGCTAGCTGAGGCAGTATGTTTTATGTTGGGGAGAGCTGTAGGAGGCTGTTTAATTTTATTTTGTGATAACTACTAGCAAACGCACACTCACAGCATATTAATATAGGGCCGCCCATAAGGCACATGTTACAGTGCACCGTCCGCCAAGGCACCCTAGAATGTCCCCTATAGGGCAGCATGTATGTTGCGACACAGGATAATGTATGGTGCACCCTATATGGATGGCAACCATACAGTGCCCTATAGGGCGCCCCATAAAGCACCCTCAGAGGCACCTTATGGGTACAGTACACTGAGGGTGTTATTGCTGGCATCAACATATGTACAGTAAATTTAAAAAATGCTTTGACCTCTGGCTGCACAGGCAGTGACGTAACCATTGGGCTACAGCTCCATAGCTGTAAGGAAGCCCCTGACTGGCTGCAGATAGCCTGCACGTCACCTCACAGACAGTCTGCCAGTGTAAACAGGATAGGGTTAGGCCACACATACCCATGATGCACTGCACATGCAAATTAGCTGTCCACAGATGGACACAAGATGGGGAATGCACACCCACAGCACCTCGGCCCTGTTGGGGGGCGTGACCGGGTGCACCCACACAGTAACTCGGCCTGGTAGGGGGCACTGACCGGGTGTTTTACTGGCACAAAGTAGCTACACACCGTTACATCGTGCGGGTTCTGGGCTCACCCTGAGTGTGCAATGAGGCGCCCAGGACCAGGTCCACAACACCTTCCATGGCTGATGGAGGCCAAGTGGGAGTTCCAAAGCAGTGTTAATGTGTAAGATAGCTAGTTTCTGCACAAACACCATGGATATCCCAGTCAGGCACAGCTGCCCACGTGCACCAACACTCCCCCCGGGGCAAACATGGTCCCCCATCAAGAGATCCACACTCTACCTCCCTGCAAAGTGGCAGTAGAGGGCAACATTCAACCCCAGTCCTGCTGAGGAACACACCCCACCCCACCCCCCCCCCCCATACACAGCCATAACACAATAGCAGACAAACATATGACCAGGTTATGTATAGGTTACACCCCACCACCAGGTATTCCCCTGCAGCAAGCCAACTGCACCCTGCAAGCCATTCCAGCAAGACACATACCAGCTACAAACAGTCTGCTGGTTGGTCCATAGTGCATGTTCCTAGTGGAGACACATGCACCCAGACCTGGGCTGCCAGCATACACAGCAAGCAGATAACTCAGTGACTGAGCCCCAAATAGATACCCATACCCATCACATGAGAGAGAGATTGTATAGCACTATGGGGGTACCTAGCCATGCTGTGGTCACTACACAGTCAGGGTGAGCGTGATCTCCCAGAGGGACATGCTTTGGCCACCCTGTCTGTGTAGGTGGTGGCCGGACACTACAGTGTCCCTGCCAGTGCCCTATGCCCGGTGCAGATGCATCCTGGCCAGGCCACCCTGTCCTGGCTATTCCCATGGTACCTTGCACCTCATTATGCACATTGGCCAATACTGGCAACAGTGCTGGCAGTGTGGGCTGTGGAAGGGGCTTGCAGCCAACACCCACTGTATAGACAGACACCCACTTCCACACCTATGCCATCATGGTGCTACTATTGAGGAGGTAAGCAGCCTTGCCCACCAAAACCGGTCCTGAGCACGGCAAGGCATGGATATGGTAGGCAGTACAGCTGGTGGCCACTTCCCAGGGTGGTAAACACCGTCAGAGGCCAGGCCTGGAGCACGCACCGCAAACACCTAACAGATTGTTCGGATGGGGTCAACTAGCAGTATGTGCGGAACTAGCAAACGTCTCAGAGCTGTGCATCGTATACCTCAGGTGTAGGGTGACATTGGTAGGTTATGCAATTGCTAGTTTTGGGAGATGCATGCAGGGTCCAATGGTCTGCCTCTCCAGGAGACATTGGCCAATGAGGCCTGTGGGTGATGGCTGCTGCTTTACGGCACAGATTCCCAACTCCAGTCCAGGTTTGCATCACACTGTTCTGGTGTTCCTGCTGTCCCTCATGGATATGCATGAGCTACATCTACATACCATGGGTGTGGTGCATAGATATACAGCACAGGCATTTGTATGAGTGCCATCATGGAACCTGACTGGTGTGTGCCCCACCAGGACGGCATTTGTGTGATTCTGCTCTGGGTACTGGCCCTGTTCCTGGTGTCTGTGCTCAGTGGGGTAAAGATAGACGTATTGCCATTGCATATGTCCTCGCCAGGAAAGGTGTGCCCTTACTATCACTGTTTAATTGGGGGAAAAAAAGATTGGGCTTTGAACCTGTGACCTTCTGCTCTTGTATACAGTGTCTGTGTGCACTGCACCACAGTGTAGCCACAGATTGGGTGGCTTCCATGGAATGTCCATGACTGTGGATCCGGCAGGGCCTGTCTGTTGCAGTCTGTTGCAGTGGACTGAGGCCGCTGTCCTCTGTCGCTAGCAGCCACTGCCCCCTGCACCACATGTACTCGTCCGCCATCATGCTGGCATGAGCTTCTCCCATAAAAAGCAGATGACCTGATTGGAATGTGGCAGTACGGGACTGCATTTGGGGTACTTGGCTGTGGGTAATGCCCATTGTTGTGGTGTGTGTGCGTTGTTGGGTAAAATGTGGGTGTTTTCCCCATGCCTATGTCCCCTGCAATACAGGGGTGTCTGCGCTATCTGTGTTTAGTGGTGGGTAAAATATAGGGTCTGGGCTGGCAGGTGCCCCAGCTGGGTTTTGAACCTCTGACCCTCTGGTCCTAAAGGTACTGACTCTGTCTGCTGCACCACACTATGGCCACAGAGACAGTGCACCCCCTGGAGGTAGTAAGCCTGGCAGGATGGAGTCACAAACCCTGCTCTACGCAATTCTACTGTGGGCATATGCACCCTTTCTGGTGACAAACGTGCACATAAACCCCGGAAATGACCACGGGAAATGTGGGACAAAATATCACCACGCTGGGCAACAGTGATATTAATGGGCAACAATAGCAAACACTCCCAGGAAAGCTCCAAAACGTGGAAATGTTTTTTGGAAGAGTCTCCTCTCAGTAGACCCTTCCAAAATTCATTTCTTTTATCTGAAGCTTTGCTGGGTGTGATTTCTGTATTTGCCCATCACTATAACTGTTCCCCAGCTGAATTACTATTTTTAATAGTTCTGTTGTGGTCATTTTCTATTGTTATTTTCACTTTTGTGCTGTGCACATATATCACACTGCTCACGTTTTGCTGGTTTCCCCGGTTTTCCTGTACATTGCTGACGGAAATGGTTTCTCTTCCCTTTAAATGCAAATTCGGGCCCGATACTGTGCGGGGAGCCTCTCCCCTCCCACTCTCCACCCATTGACCCCGTCCCTCCGCCCCTCCGGAGCCTTCCTCCGCCCTCCTTTCGCCGTTCCACGCCTCTATCGGACATTTGCGGGCCCGCACTTGTACGGGGCCCGTTAGTGAGCCGCGTACCTGTGTGGGGGTGACACGCACGTGTGCGGGGCGTTTAAACGCGTTTCTGCGCATTTCAGTGCCGCGTTGCCGTGCGCTATTTTGCGGATTTTAGTAAACATGCCCCTAAATGTAACCAAGCAACCAGAGACAGGGCCTTTACCTTATTCGCGCCAACTTGCTGGAACAATCTCCCTCCGCATATCCGATCAATAAAAGACCTCTCTCAATTTAGAAAGGTCCTTAAACACCACCTATTCTGTCTTCACCTTTTAGGCACTAACCCTACGCCTCCCCCCCCCCCCACCTCTCAAATCACTCAATCAGCCTCTGACACTCCAACAACATAGTCCTAACAGAACACGAACCAGACTCTCTGCACACCCAAAGTCATGATCTCCAATATGTAACCTGAACTGTAAATTATCCACAGGTGAAGTATCTGTTTGTATATAGTTTGATAAAGTTTCCCCTGTTATCTGCAAGTTACTGACCCTGTTATAATGTAAGCAAAGGATTGTTCCAATGCAAAAATTTGTTATCTGTAAACCGCGCTGATACCAAAGAGCGCGGTATATAAGAACTGTAAATAAATAAATAAATAAAATAAATAAATAAAGAATCTCCGACTTCTCATCAATGAAGATGGCTTCAGAACTGCATGCCAAGCAATGATATTTCCTCATCTGGACTTCAAGGTCTCCCCAAACAATCACTACATAATCTCCAACTAGCATAAAACACAGCAGCCAGAATCATAATGGGAGCAAAAAGATCCGACCACATCACACCCATACTTAAAAAGCTACATTGGCTCCACTGGCTAGCTGGATCAGATACAAGATGACAATAGTAATTTTCACAATAATTTATAACATCTCAGCACCCTGTCTGGAATCTACAATAGACAAAGCTATAAAGGACAGAGAAATACAGACATGCAGGCAAAATAAGTTAGCTCTACCAGCCAAGTTAATGAAATGCCACCAGGAAACACGGAAAAGAGCATTCTCATTGCACGCACCAGACCAATTGAACATCCTCCCTACAGAAATAAGAATAATCCCAGATCTCTCAGATTTCAGAAAGCAATTAAAAACCCATCTATTCAAAGAACACTTTAAGGACTAAAGATATTTCCCCTGCAGTTAACAAGTTCTCCTACACAGCTGTATATAGGTTAAAAATGTAAATTGTTATAATTATATTCAGGGTCATTATGAGGCTCAAATAGTTGGGATGGACGTCCCAATGGGATGTCCATCACCGCTATTGGGCCCCTCTGCCAACCCCGACTAACTTCCCCATACATTGTATGGAAAGGTTAGACAGGGGTGGGAAAGGGGCAATGCGGGGGCAGAGTTAGGGTGGGCAGTGGGCAGTCCATGGCCCCTGACATACAGGGCCGATTCCAATGTCGGCCCTTAGGTCCAGGGCCGGCAGGCTGAATGGGAAACTTATTCTACCTCTGAGGTGGAATAGGTTCCCCTAGATGGTTGGTCCTGGCAGGCCCTGGGCGTAGCAAAGGCAGGAGGAGGTACAGGAGATTCCCTGCAGCCTGACCCTGGCTTTGGGATGCCAGATCGGGGGTCAGGCTGTGGGGAATGAAACTTCTTTTTGGTGGCCGGGGATCGCGGCTCCTGAATGCCCTGGATGTGATTCTGATCCCACGGGGCTAGACTGGGCACACAGAGAGCCAGGACGTCCAGGGCAGAATCGGTCCCATTATATTTTGTTAAGCACTGTTCTGTGTAAAGTGAAAGTTCCCCATTTCATGTCCATTTTACTTTGCAAATACTCTCCATTTATCTCTCCAATTCCTGTTTACTAGGCTGTGCAAAGTTTTTGTAATTGCCAGTTATATGAGCAGAGTTTACACACTGTAACTGCGAAATCTCTGCATTTACTGTTGGTGATATTCCTAGCATTTTGCTGTGCAGCTAACTCAGAGAAAGTTTTCTTTACTGTGCATTAACGTTACACCAGATAACACAATGCAGTTAGCTGTATTTCTTGAAGCGGCATTAACTGCAATGCATTATCTGCCACTTCACCAGTTAATACACAACAATGAGCTCTGTGTTAACTGTAAGGTGCAATCCCTGCTCACTCCATGCCCATTCCATACTTCCATCTACATTAGCTATTTAATGTGGGAAATAGCATGCACTGTTAAAATGCCACATTCATGATTTTCCCTGAGAGATCCAAGACGGTGCTCTGAGGTGACATGGCTGAGGACGCTCTGTGTCTTAACTCAGTGTTGTTGGCATATTGGAGGCTCCCTCTGCCTGCTTCATGATGGGTAAGAGGAAAGGAAAGGAGAAGCTTCTGCTCCTGGAAAGTGCTGGTTCCATACCCCTTCACCATACTACCTTGGACGGCTTCAGAGTGTCAGCAATTCCTCCAGCGATGCCTTCCTTGGGCCAGTCCAACAGACAGACTGCGGGCAGCAGTGAAGGTACTTCGCTTAGCCCCATTGTAAGAATGCTGCCTCCCAACCCCAGAGGTGTTGGAACTACCAGTGCATTTGGGTCCTCTCAGACTGGAGTACTTTGTGGAGTAGTTTGTTAGTCCTGGGTGGTCAGGACAGCAGTTGTTCCTGGCCTACTGACTGTGGTCATGGCAGGACAGCAGCAGCAGCCCCACACAAGCCTAGAAGCCACCACTGCTTATGGCATCATCTTTTTAACACTGGGTGCTGACATGCACTTTTCTAGAAGGGTCCCTGTCCAACCGGGTCGGAACACAGGACCCAGCTGCAATTGTGCAGGAAACAAGATGACTAGCATAACACACTAGCAGTGATATGGACCTGCCACACAACCTGCAGGAAGTTGCACACGCAAATTTCCTAGCATGTGAGTAGCGCTAAAGGTATACGTCAATTGCAGCAAGGCGCATGTATGCAAATGAGATAAACACATAAATTTGGCATAAAGGAGGGAGGAAAGGGGATGACACATGCATAGACAATGTTGTTCTCCCCATTTGTTCCATGGGCAGCTCTAGCCCGTGCAAGGAGCAACGCCTCTAAAGGATAAGAAGCAAAAGCCATTTCTTCTTGCACACTAAATTTTTTGCTTAAAAGTCTGAAGATCCACCCCAAAGATTTTCACGACAAAGGAATAACTGTTCACTGGTACTCATGCCTAAACTGTCTTTCCCTACATGCACAAGAATTTTACATCACCTCAGACCAGGCATATGGACAATAGCGCTACTGGACTTTGCGCTCAACCATCTAAATTTTTACGTGCTTCTCTGTATCAGGTGAAGATGTCATTAGCATCTCATTTCAATATGTGCAGCTTATTTGGGTATCATTTGAATATGCGTGGTTCTATTGTGTGAGCTTTCCTTTCTGTGCAGATTATGCACATGTCAACCTGTTCTCCGCATCAGTCGCTGATGGTAGTTATGCGTAAATGCTGCAGTACCTGCATGCAAAAGGTGCGCTATCATTTCTGTATCGGCCTGTTTGTTTCTGAAATCCACCTTTAGGTAATGCCCATAGTGTGCACTTTTCAATTTACTGCTCTTTGGGGAAACTTGGAAAACTTCATCTTAAATAATACAGACTGCAGCAATAGGTTTCATTGTTGATTTCTTCATAGTAGTTGCACTGTAACTCTCTGTTCCCCACATCCAGTCATAAAGATAATACATTTGATAACCCGAGATACAGTCTGTCTGAGGATATTTTTTATAACGTTTTATTTTATCAAATGACAGGTTGAACACATCACATTCATTAAAAAGAAAGAAGGGTAAACCACCCCTGACATAACAGAGGTTTGATGCCTCCCTCACTAATAAGAACTGTCAGAATACTTAGACCCACCTATCTTTTTTAACTCCCCACAAAAAGTTGCATCTTTTTTGTCATTAATTGCATGTGTTTCACTTTTAACTTCATGGGTAACATCTGTAATAGGCACAAGAGCTTGGGCAATTAGCACATCTTGAAGAGAGCCACTCTCCCATACAGTGATAATGGCAGAGCTCTCCACATCTGCTCCATTATTGGGGGAATATTTAGTTTCTATATATCATCAGAACTGGCCTATAGTCAGATTCCAAGAAATTTCAAAGATCCATTGAATCACAGCAAGGGAAAATCCTCTCCCCACTCTTCTGCTAAGTCTGGATGTAATACTAAGCCAATTAGATTTGTTCAACTCAGAAAATTCTCCGCATTGTTTAAATATTCCAATTAGATCATATAAATTATTGCTGAATTATTCACTAACAATAATATGCCATGCACAAACAATATAATTGTAATCTTTTGCATCTGTATCTGCACACTAAATAACCACATTTCTTATTTTTATGGCTAGAATTTCAAGAATAAGAACAACCCTGTCTCCTGCCTTTTTGTAGCTGAAACCTTTTGGACAGTGAAGAATTAACCAAGACTGTTGCCTCTGAGTTGCTGTAATGGACTTTGATCCGTTCTATAAAGTTGCCCATAAGCCTAAACATCTCTTGTATCCACTTAATCCCATGATACTCTATCATATTGGTTCTCTACCCGTCTTTGGGACATACCCAGTCAGTGAGGATATCTACAATGAATATGCATGAGTTACATTAGCATACAATATAGGTAGTGCATGTATATCTAGAAACATAGAAACATGATGGCAGAAAAAGACCATGAGCCCAATATTCAGTTGGGCGGTGCTATGTGCCGTGTCAGCACATAGCCTGCCTGCTGACCGCACAACCCAGAAGCCAAGGAGCTAGCAGGGTAACACCGATTTTTGATGCTATAACAGTTAGCTCCATCACCTTAAAGATAGGTGAGGGTTTTCCAAGCCTATCTTTAAGGCGTAGAGCGCTAAGTGGCAGCATAAAAAATCTCTGCTAGTGCCATTCCGCTTAGTGCCACTCCCCGCCTCCGCTCTACTCTGGAATGCCAACAAACATGCCGCGATGTTAAGCGGATAGCATTTGGGTGCATTAGGGACTTAACTTGGATTTTCCAAAGGCACTACCCATGTAAATAAATAAATAAAACATATTAAGAATTCTATGAAGAAAAGCGCGATGTTAATAAAACTTCCTTATGATCTGTAAAAGCGCTAAGAGTCCCATTCATACGTGGTCCACTCCTATACCTCCTTATTCATATTTTAGAAAAGGCTCCATATTTGCAGAGCCTTTTCTAAAATAACAGCAGAAACCATGACTGTGATGTCTCAGTTCTGATCTCCACATGGAGGCCAATTCCATAAAGGCCATGCAGGCCCGGTGCGGTCGATCAGAAGTGGGGCAAACAAAGGTAGATCCAATTCTGATCCCGTGGGGGCTAGACGTGCACACGGGATCAGATCAGCCAGGCTTCTGAATGGCACCGCAGTGCCATGGGGTCCCATCGCCATAACACTGCAGCTCCATTCAGGAGCCACAATCCCTGGCCACCGACCAAGCTCTTTTTTCCCCACAAACTGACCCCTGATCTGGCCTTCCAAGGCCTGAGTCAGGCTGCAGGGAACCCATGCACCCCCTCACCTGCATCCCCGGGTCCCGTGCCGTGATCCCCCACCCATCCAGGGGGACATATTCCACCTTTGAGGTGGAATAAGTCCCCCATCTAGATTTGAGGCCCCAGACATACAGGGCCAACCTCTGAATTGTCCCTGTACGTCCGGGGTCATGGCCCACTCATTCCCTGCCCTCGCTCTGCCTCTGGAACACTCCCTCCCACCCCCTTCTAGGCCTCCTTGTACAACCAACTGGTCATATGGGGAGGATATTGCCGGGGCAGGCAGGGGGATGAATAGCAGCTATTCACGTGACAGAATGACCCCCATAGTATTTAAAATGTGCCTTATAATCTATCAATCAGTGTTACTCCATGGGTGTAGGGCATGATTTATTGTCATTAATTCCCTGGTTCTTTGATCAATTTTACCTAAATCAGCTTGTGTCTAGTCTAAAATTCGGATTACTACTACTACTACTACTACTGAGCATTTGTATATCACGACAAGTCGTACGCAGCGCTGCACAGATATGTAAGAGACAGTCCCTGCTCATCAGAGCTTACAATCTAGTCAAGACAAACACAGAAGGTGAAGGCAGGGATAAAGCAAGGGGAAGGAAAGAAGATCAGGTGAGTCAAGAACCAAAAGCAGCGGCGAAGAGGTGAGTTTTCAGCCTGGATTTAAAGAGGGTTAGAGAAGGTGCCTGGCGCACAGACAATCCAAGTTAAGTCCCTAATGCACCCAAATTTGTTCCAGGCATAAGGTGCAGCGAGGTGAAAGGAGCAAAGTCTGGAGTTAGCAGTAGAGGAGAAGGGCACAGATAGGAGCAGTTTGCTAGAAGAGCGGAGTTTCCGAGGGGGGTTGTAAGGAGAGATAAGAGAAGAAAGGTAGTGAGGAGCCGCAGAGTGAATGCATTTATAGGTCAGCCTGAGAAGTTTGAACTGGATGCAGAAACGAATAGGGAGCCAATGAAGTGACTTGAGAAGAGGAGTAATATGGACATGACGAGGCTGGCGAAAGATTAGTCGTGCAGCAGAGTGTTGAACAGATTGAAGGGGAGAGAGATGACTCAGAGGGAGACTAGCAAGGAGTAGGTTACAGTAGTCAAGGTGGCAGGTGATTAGGGAATGGACAAGCATTTTAGTAGTGTGTTCAGAAAGGAAAGGGTGGATTTTGCTGATGTTATAGAGAAAGAAACAGCAGGTCTTAGCTATCAGCTGGATATGTGTGGAGAAAGAGAGGGAGGAGTCAAAGACAACCCCCAGATTGCGGACTGAGGAAACAGGAAGGAGTACAGAGTTATCCACAGAGACTGAGAAAGGAGGAAGAGGAAGAGGAGGGGAGGTTTTAGGGGGAAGGATAAGAAGTTCAGTCTTGGCCATGTTCAATTTCAAGCGGTGGTGAGACATCCAGGCAGCAATGTCGGAAAGGCAGGCAGAGATCAGGGTCTGGATTGCCGGAGAGATTTCAGGTGTAGAGAGGTAGATCTGGAAGTTATCAGCGTACAGATGGTACTGAAAGCCATGGGAAGAGATAAGCTCACTAAGGGACTGGGTATAGAGAGAGAAAAGGAGTGGACCCAGGGGTACACCAACTGGGAGAGGGGTAGTAGAGGAGGAGGAGCCACCAGAACACACACTGAAAGAGCGATGGGAGAGATAGGAGGAGAACCAGGATAGTACAGAGCCCCTAAAACCAAGCGAGGACAGGGTATCGAGGAGAAGGTTGTGGCCAATAGTGTCAAAAGCAGCAGAGATGTCAAGAAGGATGAGGACAGAGTAAAGGCCATTGGATTTTGCCAGGAACAGGTCACAGTAGACTTTGGCAAGAGCCGTTTCAGTAGAGTGTAAAGGATGAAAGTCAGACTGTAAGGGATCCAGGAGGGCATGAGAGGAGAGGAAGTTGAGGCAGTGGCAGTGAACCGCATAGTTTAGAAATGAAGGGAAGGAGAGAGAGATGGGTCGATAATTAGACGGACAGGTGGGATCAAGTGAGGGTTTCTTGAGGAGAGGTGTGACCACAGCATGCTTGAAGTCTGCAGGGACTGTTGCAGTGGAGAGCGATAGTTTGAGAATATGAGAGATGGAAGGGACAATGGTGGAGGAGATGGGGCTTAGGAGACGGGCGGGGATAGGATCAGAGGAGCAGGTAGTGAATTTAGAGGAAGAAAGAAGGTGTGCAGTTTCCTCTTCAGAGATCGCAGGAAAGGAAGAGAGGGTAGCAGAGGTGGGGGGGGGGGGGAGAGTTGGGAGTGAAGAGGGGGAAGAGGGGGAAGAGGGGAAGTAGCTGACTTTGTGGTGAATTGGAGGGTGATCTTGTGTATTTTTTCATGGAAGCAATCAGCCAGGGTTTGGGCAGAAAGGGAGGGAGGGATCAGAGGCGGGGGCACTTTGAGGAGAGAGGTGAGAGTAGTAAAGAGACAGTGAGGATCAGAAGCAAGAGAGTTAGTAAGATGGACATAGTAGTCTTGTTTGGCAAGAGCTATGGCTGACTGGAAAGAGACAAGCATGAATTTGAAGTGTAGAAAGTTTTCAGGGGAGCGGGATTTGAGCCAGGCACGCTCAGCAGAACGGGCACCAGAACGTAGATAGCGGGTGGTGGATGAAAGCCAGGGCTGGGGTGCAGAACGTCTCACAGGATGGGGCATGGGCAGAGCAAGAGCATCCAGAGCCGAGGAGAGTGCAGCATTATAGGAAGTTACTGCCTCGTCAACAGACTTGGATGACATAGAGGAAGAAAGAGATGAAGAAATAGTGGAAGAGAGAGCCAAGGTATCAATAGCATGAAGATTTTTAAATAGGTTGAAGGAGACAGGGCAAGGCTGAGGTGGCGGGTGATGAAGATTAAAACTTAAAAGGTGATGGTCGGATAAGGGAAGAACTGAGCTACAGAAGTTTGAGGGTAAGCAACTAGAGGGAAATATCAGGTTAAGGCAGTGGCCATGCTGGTGAGTGGGGGCAATGGAACAAAGCTTGAGGTCAAACGAGGGGGTAAGGGAGAGGAGCTTTTAAGCATAAGGATTAGAGGGGTTATCGACATGAATGTTAAAATCCCCAAGAATCTAAGAGTGGGGGAAGTGGAATTCAGAAAGAAGGAAAGCCACGAGTCAAAGTCAATGAGAAAGGTAGAAGCAGACTTGTCAGGAGGTCGATAAATAACAGCTACCCAGAGAGGAAATGGAGTGAAAAGGCGGATGGAGTGGACTTCAAATGAGAGAAAGGAGTGAGACTGAGGCAGCAGGAGGGATTGGAATTGGCAAGAGGAAGAAAGTAGAAGCCCAACACCACCACCACGGCCAGTGGGACAAGGCGTGTGGGAGAACTGATAGCCCCCATGACAGAGAGCAGCAGTAGATGTGGTATCATCTCTTTTCTCTTCCTCTGGCATATCAGAGTTGTCTGGTCTTCGTTTTCGATTCCTACCTTAATCACTTTGGTTGTCTCTCTGGTTCTTTCTCGTTTTGATTATTGTAACTCTGTTTTGGCTGGTCTCCTCCTCTATGAACTAAACGTTCTTCAACTTACTCAACCCACAGTGGCTAGAATGATACTTCACGCATCCTGCTTTGTTCATGTAACCCCCCTCCTGCATCGATTACATTGGTTCCCCATATCCTTCCATATACAATTTAAAATCCTTATTCAAGTCCATAAAACACTCCATACCAACACTCCTTCATATCTCTCTTCAGTTATCATACTACACACCTCTCATCGGTCCCTTGGCTCGTTTCATATGAACTGCCTTTACCGCCCCTCTCCCTCCCAGGTGCACCTGGAAGCCACCCTCCATTCATCCTTCTATTTCCTGCCCCCCTTTCTTTCTTTCTTTTTATAAATATGATCTTTATTAAACCGAGGAAGTGTCACAATTGTCTACATACATAAACTCAGTGAGGCAGCCAAAGACCCACAGCCTCAATCCTCATCCCCGTTTACCCCACCCCTCCTTTCTACTTACTGGCTGTCTCTAGTTATTCCCCTACCTTCCATCTGCAACATTCCAATACCCATGCCGAGCATGCTTTATCTGGATAACAAAGTCTTTAACTCAATAACATAAACTAACAACCAACATAACTGATCGGTGCTTGCTCAGTGGTGAGGCTCCTCTCTCCCTTCCCTCCTCTAGGTGGAGTGGCCCCATTCCTCTCACACCCTTTTCTTCCTTCTCATGGTATCACTCTTCCTCCTCCACTCCTCTCTAGCCAGGAGTTCCAAATTCCTCTCCAAAGGTCTGACTTTCCTTGCAGATCACATTTGGCTTTGTCAAACTTCTTAGCTTCTGCCACCTTCTTCCACCAGTCCTCAATTCTGGGTCCTTTCAGGGATTTCCACTTCCATGCCAAGGTGACCCTTCTTTCAGCAAGAACTTACCCCAAAGCATATTGCCTTGGAAATCCCCGTGCTGCCCCTCACCCAATCCCAACAGGCAACTTCACGCACTCATCAATCCCTCTCCCCCGACTATGGAGAATATTTCTTGGGTGACCTCCTACCAATAAAACTGACTCTTTGGGCACTCCCACCACATGTGGAAAAAAGTCCCTACCCCTACTCCCCCCCCCTACATTCCCTTCAACAGAGATCCGATCAAAGATTTTCCCTCGAAAAAGCTGCTGGGGGATGATGTAGCTCAATGTATTCTTTGGAGTTGTGTCTGTCGCCAGGACGTCACCAGAGTATGCTTGTAAATTCCCTTGTTTATTTGTTACCACTCTCACTTTGTATGTTCCCTCTGCAACCACTAGTGCCACTGAGCCGCCCCTTCAGGGAGGGGACTCCCCTCATTTTGCAGAAGGCTGTAATACATCTTAGAATGTATTCCACTTAACCCCTTCCCTCTAAACAAATTCAAATCAAGCCCTGTTGAGCTTTTGTTGACCTGTTCCCATATTCTCCCCTCTATTAAAAAGTGCCTGAGTTGAAAATACTGATAGAATAGAATCTTTCACTGAACCATCCCTTCTAGTGCCCTATGGGCCATGCAACTACCCTCCTCCAGCAGATCCAAAAAATGCCTGAGTCTCTACTCTTCCGCCTCTTTAAGCCATCCTGCAAATTTGGGTTCTGAAAAAGGGGAGAAGCAGGCTATCCTAGACCATCTAGAGGGGAGGGGGCAGAGCTTCCCCCATTTTATAAGGGCCTGGGCTGCCCGCTTCAGGGGAATCAAAAAAGGATGTTGCAATGGTTCCTTTTCCTTCCCCCTCTTTTCCTGTGAGCCAGTCCAACTCAACACTGATCCTGGTTTCACCCACTGTTTTTCAAGTTCTGCCCAAGTCGCTTCCCCAGTCTGGCAGGTGAAACACCCTCAGGGCCTTCAACACTACCGCCTGATAGTATATCCTAGGTCTCGGAACCCCCCCCCGCCCCATTCTGCTTAGTCCTAGAAAGATGTGCCACCCCAACCTGGGCTCTCTTTCCCCTCCAGACAAACCGCAGGAACATTATTTCCCATTTTATTATGCACCTGTCCAGAATTCCAATAGGTAGCTGAGAGAATTGAAAAATGAATTTGAGTATTACTACCATCTTCAGCACTGCAATTCTACTTATCCAACTCAAATGATGTCCTCTTCAATTGTTAAGCTGCTGCCTCATTGAGACTGCTAGGGAACTATAATTTAATCTAAGCAGCTCCTCTGGATCGCTACTTATGTATACCCCTAAGTACCGGATCTTGTGTTCTGCCCAATGAAAAGAAGTTTATCAACATTCTCCTATCTAAGCCTCCCAGATTCAATGCCTCTGTTTTGCTGAGATTTACCTTGAAGCCAGACACTTTAGAAAAGGAAGAGACTGCCGGGGTTTAGTCATGAAGACTAGTGTATCATCTGCGTAAAACTGAATCCTGTGCGAGCCCACTCCGACAGTGAGCGGAGAAATTTTGGCGTTGGCCCAGATCCTGGCAATGAAAGCCTCTATAACCAAAACAAAAAACATAGGGGAAAGTGGACACCCCTGCCTGGTTCCTCTCTGCGGTTGCGCATTGTGTGATTAATGGGATTTAAAAATGGAGTCGGTATCACACTGTTCGCATGCGCAGCGTTTTTTTGAGAGTTGATGCTGGTTGAGTTAGAGCCGAGAGCGTGTTGAACCGGCTAGTGTGAAACGTGGGCAGCATGTCTGGTAAGTGTTATTTGGTAGTTTGTTATGGTTTGTGATAAAAAATTTTAGTGAGGGTGAAGGTTTATTGTTCATTTTGTGTTTTTTTGTAGTATTTTAACGGTCCCCTGAAGAAATCGTTCTGAAACGTCCGACTGGTGCCGGGGTTGTACGTTGGGATCATAATCTAATAGGAAGAGTCAGTCCTTTTTGAAGCTGAGTATTTATTACTATTTATTCTTTTTTCATTATTGTCTTATAAGGACTGGAGTTTCTTCTTATAACTGTGTTTTTCTTGAGGTCATTGATGTGCTACAACACGATTGCTGTGAGTAGGTGTGAGCCTCAATACAGCAGTGTTCTTTTATACTGAGACCTCTTTTGTTGTTCCTGACCCTTCACAACGGTGAATTTGAACGATACTACTTTTTTGATTGGATTGTTGCTGAATCGTTCTTGAATATAGTGACCAATTGACTTTTTTGTGGTTCCTCTCTGTAGCTGAAATGTCTCAGAGAATTCCCCATTCACCAAAACTCTAGCTGTGGGGGCCCTGTACAGCGCCCTAACCCCCTGTATAAATTCAGCACCTAAATTAAATTTTCCCAGCATCCCAAAGAGGAACTGCCATTCAATCCGGTCAAATGCCTTCTCAGCATCCAAGGCCAAACACAGCATCGGTTCCCTCCTTCTTTTAATCTGCAGAAGCAGGTCCACCACCCTCCTCACGTTGTCTGCTATGAAGCTACCTTTACCAAAGCCCGCTTGATCCGGGTAAACTAACTTAGCCAAGACCCTCTCCAACCTACATGCCAAATCCTTTGCAAATATATTTGCATCACAGTTCAACAAAGCAATGGGTCGATAACTCCAACAGTTTTCTTTGGGTTTCCCTTCTTTAGGGAGCACAACTATATTTGCACCCCCATGGACTCAGGAAGTGGTTCCCCGAGCAGTGCCTTGGAAAAAATCCTAGCCAATAAAGGTGCCACCTTCTCCCTCATCTCCTAATAAAATTCTGCCGGGAACCCATAATCTCCCCCTCCCTTCCCCTTAGAAAGTGAATTGATGGTATTCTTCACATCCTGTGGGTCTATCGGACAGCCAAGTAGTGCAGCCTCCTCCCCAGTTAGTTTTGGCAAGTCCAGGGGCACAGTATATGCCTCCAACTCCTGCTCACCTATCTGACATTCAGAGGTATATAGTCCTTGGTAGAAATCTCGGAAAGCTTGACAAATGTCCTTAGTTGTGCACACCCTTCTCCTGTCACTATTTTGTATCTCCTCTACCTTACACTCCAATTGCTGTTTCCTAAGCTGTTGGGCTAATAGCTGACCTCTCTCCATGTAATTACATCTGGTATGTCAAGCAAATAAGCCAAATGCTCTGCTTCCAATGCATCTAGCTGTACTCGGGCTTAAGGAGCTGCCTCAAAACTCTCTTCCCTCCAGTTTTACTGTGCTCTTTTTGCAGGTCTTCAATTTGATGGAACAATGAGTCTCTCTGTTTCCCTTTTTCCTTTTTCTCCCTAATAGCAATCTGTATCAGTACACCAAATACCTTCCCTCCATCCCACAAAACCCCGTCAGATGTACCCCTATATTATTACACTCTAAATATTGCTTCCACTCCTTCTTCAAAAGGTTCTTCTTTCAGCAGAAGGGAGGTGTTAGCTCTCCACCTAGACCAATCCCGCCTTCCTTTGTACCCCTGAGGTATCCAATGGGAATTCACCATACCATGATCCGCAAGCTCAATGGGCCTAATCACTGTCTCCCTAAACGTCCCCCTTTCTCCTTTCTTTACCAATATATAGTCTATCCGTGAGTAAGCCTCGGTCTTGGCTGAGTAGCATGTGTATTCTTTAATATTAGTGTTCTGGGATCGCCAAAAGTCCTCCAGATCCCACCGCTTAATAGCTTCCCTCAATTCCTGTCCTTCTCGTTTATGAAGTTGGGGTTTTTTTTGGGAGTTTGACCTGTCCATTTCTCCCACAGCCACATTCACATCGCCCCTCACTACTCAATCCACCTTGGCTACCTTTGCAAAAGTACCCAGTTCTTCCCTAAAAAAGGACCCCTTGGGACCATTGGGGACATATAAGTTGAGAAAAGAAATTTCATATTGTTCTATCCTGCCTGTCAGCCAAACCACCCTCCCCTGTGAGTCCCCTCCCAAGTCATAATGGACGAACGGGACATGTTTGTGGATTAATATTGCTACCCCTCTCTTCTTAGAATTAAAAGCTGAATATAAGGCTTGAACAAAGCCCTTCTGTTTTAGCTTCTCATGCTCCAGAGTTGTTAAATGGGTCTCCTGAAGGAGAGCTATATCCGCCTGAGAACGGTTCAGAAGATCAAGAACCCTAGATCTTTTTGCTGGGTGATTGATCCCCCTAATATTTAGGGATACAATTTTATATCCTTTAATGTGCACCATAATTAATCCTAAGCATGGTACCTATGACTCCTCCTTTTCCCTCTTGCAGCAGCCTATAACCCCACCACTGAGCCTTAATGAAGCATCTCCAAACTGTTAAACCATGAATTCTCAAACATATTGTTTAGACAAATATATCTCCTTCCTCCATGTTTTAAGTTTTCTAGACTTCTGGCCTAGAACCTTTAATTTCTGCTTAACCCCTTCCCGCATCTCCCCCCACCTCCCCCCCCCCCCCTGCCTGGAACCGCCACAGTCAAGAAAGCTTTATCAGTCCTTTTCAGTTCTTAATCTTCAACTCTTGTTCCTCTGAACACTTAATTAATACATGGAACTCCTTTAGCACAAGCGTAATCCTGATTAACCAGTCACCATCTTTTCACCGTAGCACCGAGGGATGCCTCCCGGGCTGCCTACTCTGTAGGCCCACTAAGCTCCTCTCGAGCTCACTGCTGCTGACCATTCTCACTCTGGCTTTCGCTGCTTGTTGGCCACTGTGACTGGGGAGCACAGTTACCTACAGCATCTGTCCGGTATCCTCTGTCCTCAGATGCTCCAGCCAGATATTTTTCCGCTGCCTCCACCGAAACGTTTGGCACCCATTTTCCACAAAAGGTCAGTCAGACGGGTACCACACCACTGCCAAAATTCTGCAGTTTAACAGCTGGGCTTTGTGCCTAAGAAAGTCCTTCCTTCTCTGGACAGTCTTAGTTGCAAAATCAGGGTACATCCCGACTTTCCAGCCCTTGTATTGCACTACTCCCGATTTCTGTGCCTCTTTAATGATAAATTCACGGTCCTGAAACTGGAGAGGTTTCACAATAAAGGCTCTCGGTGTTGCGCACTGAATGGCTTAGGCCTCAGCTCCCTATGTGCCCACTCAATTTCATAGTCTCCTGGGACCTCCGACCCAGGAAAGCACTGCTGCAGAAAAGTCTAGATGAAAGTGCATGGGTCCTTCTCATCTTCCCCTTCCAGGATCCCGAAAATCTGTAAATTAGATCTGCAGTATCTGTTTTCATGTTCCTCTCGTTTCTCTGCCATCCAGGTCACCTGTTTTTGCATTCGAAGAAGTTCAGAATTCGCTGCCCTTTGCTGATCTTCGGTTTTACTGATCCTCACCTCTGCCTGATCCAAGCGATTTGAAATCATGGCAGACTTTTATTCCAGCCTTGCCATCACATCTTCCACTATCTCACTCTTGGACACTCTTATTTCATGCAAGACTGTGCCCAACAACCCCTCCCCCACCAACTCCATCTCTTCCCCCTTGCTTGCCTTGGACGAGTTCAGAGAGGAGGGCTGTGAACCTGGTGCCGGTATTTTTCCATAGCCTTTTGCCCTCAGTGTCTTTGCCGGGGTCTTCAACTTCATCATTTTCAGCATCCTTGACCACTTCCTCACAAATTCTCCCAATGATCCAGCAGGGGGGGGGGGGGAGCCAGGGACTCTTTGGGCTGCGTCTTATCAGGCGGCCATGTTGACTGGAAGTCTCCTGGCCCCCTTTCTATGGAATAACCTTTCCCCACTGCTCCAGCTAGAACTTACTTATACAAAATTCAAAACAGGAGCTGAAAACTTTTCAGAGTAAAGCCATCATTTATGATGTGGTTGGATTAAAACCCTCTGGATGTCTGACTGCTGATGTAGTTGTGCATGAAATGAGAGTCAGAAGCTGCAAAGATGTCTTACATACTGGGACATGGAACATATGAAGCACGAACCAAGGGAAGTTGGAGGTGGTCAAGAATGAAATGGAACGTGTACAACTGGATCTGTTGGGTGTCAGCAAACTGAAATGGACTAGCATTGGGCATGTTGCATCTATGCTGGAAATGAAAGACAAAGAAGAAATGCTGTTGCATTTATAATTAAGAAGAAACTTGCAAGAACTGTAATGAAATACAATACAATCAGTGAATACTTAATTTCTATTCGCTACGAGGAATGCCCATCAACATACATGCTTGGAACTGTTCCACAGAGGCAGGTCATTCCCTGGGTATACCATTACTGTTCATCAGACGATCAGATGTTTTTTGCAGTGCATGGCACCCACCTAGACAGGGCTTGGCCTTGGTCTGCTGTGGGCAGATGCCACTGCCCCCCCCCCAACACCGACACCCCTCTGCCACCATGCTGACATGCCCTTATGCCGGTGGTGCTGGTGGTGCGCAGTCCCAGACCATCCAGTGTGCCGGTAGGTGGCTGCCTATGGTGTGTAATCTGGGGTAGGGGTGCCTATACACCCAGCCAGTGCACCCAGCCCAGCCAGTACACCCAGCCAGTGTGTCCAGGGGCAGAAGGTCACAGGTTCAAGTCCCAGCAGTGGCTCCTGCAGACCATGTCCCATATATTACCCAGTACTAAACCGTGGTAATAAAGAAGGAATTTTTTGTGCAGATAAAATAAACACGTCATAAATGCCTATAGTCTACCTTACAGAGCACATTCACCATAGACATGTGCAGTCCCTAGAGCAGAGGCTCCCAAATGCAGTCCTGGAGAGCCAAACACCATTCAGGTGTAATGCTGTCCATAAGATATATGCTTGAGATGCATTTGTATGTACCGCCCCCATTGTATGCAAATGTATCCCTGCATATACATTAGGGACAGCATGGCAATGACTGGGACATTGAATTGGCTGACCACCACCTGCAGGGACACTTGACCACAGCATGTCATGCTGGGGGGGTGGGTCATTCGCACCCTGACTAAGCAGTGACCATGGCATGGCTAGGTCCCCACATAGTGCCATACAGTGTTTCTCTCAAGTGATTTCTGGGAGTTTCTCTGGTTGGGGCCCAATCACTGACATACTACCTCTGGGTGCGCAGTTTCTCCAGGAACATGCACTATGTACTAGCTAGCAGACTGTCTGCAGTTAGCATGTGTATGGCTGGAGCACCTTGCAAGGTGAATACTGAAAGTGCCCACTGCTGGTGAATCTCAGATGGTGGTGGGGGGCATCTGAGCATATACAGGCCTACCGCCTGTCTACCAGTGCCTGTGTGATACAAAGAGATCTGCATTCACTGCCTTGGAGGGCGGCCCTTCCCCTGCAAGACCAGGGTAGCTGGTCCCACAACCCTTCATCATGTCCCTCCACTGCTGCCAATGGAAAGATGTAGAGTGTGGGTCTGTTGGTGGCAGATCCTGTCCCCACGAGGGCGGGTTGGTAGGTGCTGCCCCCTGATCCGCATGTGGGTCCAGACACCCCTGCTGCCCTATAGGGCGCAGTAGGTGATGGCAATGAGGTAAGGGTGTTTCTGCTGGCAGCACAGATTGTACAGATGTGTCAGACTGTTACATGCAGCAAAAGAGTGTGCCACAGACAGCCACATCAGATGAGACCCCTGAGGGATCGAACTCATGACCTCTGGCTTGTTGGTCATTGTATTAATCAGTGGGCTACAGCTCCATGCACCCTTTCACAGTGCTGCCACGAAGTTAAAGTTACTGCACATAAACAGCCAACGCACCCCCCCCCCCTATTGGGCGGTACACAGTGCATGCTACGTGGATGCTGGCACACCCACCTCTCTATATGGCATTGCTCACGTTATCGCTGGGAGTTTCGCCAGTAACAGTAGATGGTGTACACATACCCCATCACAAATATCAGTGTGTCCACCAAAAAAACCCATCACCTCAGCTGGAAAACCTAAGGTACCCTGTAAAGTGCCTTAGCTATGGGTCTACCCGATCCCGGTAAGCACAGCTGACATTTACTGGGTTGACCTGCAGTTGCTGTGTTGTCAGCCCATGCTATGAGAAAAGGCATAGCATACTGGTTAATACAATGCCCCCAGAGTCACTGCTTATGGGTTCGAATCCCCATTGCACCAACAGCAAGATGAGTGTTAGTGACAATCAGACAAATCTCTACAATTATTGACACAAGCCTAATACACTATAACCTTTGTCCCATGCCTCTAAGGAGAGGCGTGCCAGTGTATCACCGAAAGCACATCATAAGGCATCTAAAGCTGAGGCACACCAGATGCAGTCCAGGCCAAATGGCATAAGTCATGTGATGCTGTAAACTAAAGCCGGCTGCCAATCTCCATATCCAACATGTAGTCATGTGGCCACAGAGATAGTCATCCGTGACACAGGCACGTTGTGTGTGTGGCGTAGTAGGGTGCGACATGGAATATGCATGACACAGTGCATGCACGGTGTGTGTGTGTGTGTGCGTCACCAGCACATGGGCATCCCCCAAAATGGCGACGCGATCTCGCAAGCCAGATTTTAGCCGCCATGACCTACAACAGCTGGCAGCTTTAATCTGCAGCAGGCAGCCGCGCCTCTTCCCAGGCACCTCAAAACACCAGGACTTGGAACGCATCAGGAGGGCATGGGTGCGCATCACAAGGCGCTTCAACCGTGTAGCAGAATACCCACATGAGGTAAGTGTATGGGGACAGGTCACTAAATGGAAGGTGTGCAACACAATACCCAGCAAGCAAAACACATAAGATATGCACCACATGTGCGAAACACATGTCTGTGGGCAAACCTGTGATCAAGCTATCTGTGTATATTGCTGTGTGCATGTATGCCGATCCCCAGAAGCCACAGAAATGAAAGCAGAGGTGCAGAGGTCAGCGTGGTGTGATGTAAGCTGCTCCTGTTGCAGTGCACACCTCTGTCCAACCCACATGAGTTGCAGCCCCCATGACAGAGCTATATTAGGCATCCGTGTGCCATGGTGGCTGCTGCTATGACATATTACCAGCTCTGGCCAATCCTCAGGAGACATCGAACCTGATCACAGATGTCAAGTAGTCACCATGCTGCACTGGTAGCTGCTGCAGTCGGAGTACCACAGCCCTGCCCCATCCCCGGGAGGCACCATATCAGATGACAGAGGTCCAGCAGTCATCCTGGTGGTGTGTTAGTTGGTGCTGTTTATGTGTGGAACATCCCCCTTGGCCCCAAAGGCTCCCAGACCTGCGCACAGAGGTGTATCAAACATCCTGGTGTCAGGGTGGTTGCTGTTGTTGCAGGTTCCCAGCTCTGCCCTAACCCCAGGAGGCCCCAGACCAGCTGACACAGGTCTATTCTACTTCCTGGTGTTATGGTGTTTGCTGTTGTTGCAGGTTCCCAGCTCTGCCCTAACCCCAGGAGGCATCAGAGCAGACTACACAGGTCTATTCTACATCCTAGTGTTATGGTGGTTGCTGTTGTTGCAGGTTTCCAGCTCTGCCCTAACCCCAGGATGCCCCAGACCAGCTGACACAGGTCTATTCTACATCCTGGTGTTATGGTGTTTGCTGTTGTTGTAGGTTCCCAGCTCTGCCCTAACCCCAGGAGGCATAAGACCAGACTACACAGGTCTATTCTACATTCTGGTGTTATGGTGTTTGCTGTTGTTGCAGGTTCCCAGCTCTGCCCTAACCCCGGGAGGCATCAGAGCAGACTACACAGGTCTATTCTACATCCTAGTGCTATGGTGTTTACTGTTGCTGCAGGTTTCCAGCTCTTCCCTAACCCCAGGAGGCATCAGACCAGACTACCCAGGTCTATTCTACATCCTGGTGCTATGGTGTTTGCTGTTGTTACAGGTTTCCAGCTCTTCCCTAACCCCAGGAGGCATCAGACCAGACTACACAGGTCTAGTCTACATCCTAGTGGTATGGTGGTTGCTGTTGTTGCAGGTACCCAGCTCTCCCACACCCCCAGGTGTCCGAGGCCGCACCACAGAGGCTGCATCAGCGTCCAGGCATCATGGTGATGGCTCCTGTTGATGTGGGACGGGCTGCCCAACACCGAGGTGAGTGCTGGACTGCACTGAGGCTATGGAGACACACCCCCTGTAGCCCTGAAATGCAATGACCCACATGCCATGTTGCTCTCATGTTATGCCAGGAGATGGCAGGTACATGGCATGGGGTTGCTATGAGGCGGCACACAGGGCACATAGGTGTCACATCACACATGCCCAGCCTCGTGCCCACACATGCAGGCGGTGCTGCCAACAGCTAGTATGGGACCCTCTGCCCATAGCAGGAGCGGCCCCCATTGCACGCAGACATGTGTGCCATGTGGCTCGCAATGGGCAGGGATACAGGGCCCTAATGGTTACAAACATTGCTTATCCCCCCAGGTAGAGGACCTACGGAAGAAGGGCAAAGAGATGCGGCTACACTGCCCTGGATACCTCCGCCGCATGTAGCGGGAGGCAATGGCCGGGGGTGACAGTGAGTGTCCCAGCCTATGCAGTGCACCACACCATGTCCCAGTGGCACGCCAGCCTGTGATGACACATACAATGTGTCTGTGCCGTAACAAATGCATGATGCCCTGTTCATTTCTGCCTTCTCCACAGAGGCTGAAGATGCTGGGGAGGGGACCTTTGCGCCCACACCACCTGGTAGCAGCCCCCCCGCGACCACTGGAGGCACCGAGGTGGAGGACGCAGCTGCAGCAATGGAGGATGCCATGGCTGTGGGGGAGGACTACATGGAGGGTGGGGAGGGGTGGGAGGAGGGGATGGTGAAGGGTGCTGGGGAGGTGGAGTGGGAGGGCAAGGAGGGGGAGGGTTGTGGGGAGGGCCTCGGGGAGAGTGAGGGAACCAGCCAGGGTGGGGAGGGCGGGGGGGGGGGGACATGGAGGATGAGGAGGGGGAGCCTGTGCATGAGGGCAGATGCAGATCACCACAGGGCACTGGGGGCCCCTGCCACCTGCCCCATGTGCATGGCCAAGGTGTCAGGCCAGGTGTGGGACTCCCACACATTGCCACACACAGGGCCCACGCAGATGCCACCACCCAGACCACAGCCACATGGTGTGGCTGTGGTGGCAAATGTGTGGGTCTTCTGTGTGTAGCGATGGGCACTGTTAGATGGACCCTGACTGACCATCAGGCAGATGACAGCTGCTGTTGAGGGTATGGCTGAGGTGATGCACCGCCAGCATTATCATGGCATGTTCACGGTGCATCCCCAGCCATACCCCCACGGTGGGCCCCCGGGTGTGTGATCCACATATACAGCTGTGGTCATCTCCCAGTGTCTGCAAGGTAGTGCAGTGGATGCACAGATGGCAAAGGTGGCAACCCTAACAGCCAAATGTATCCCCACTAACGTGTGAGACGGATGTCCATGCTGTGCTAACGCAAAATTGTGAACCAGTTTTACTGTTGACCCGCCTGTTGGAGGGTGTTGTTGTGTTGAACGTTTTAACATTTGTATGGCACCTACCAACACATATTTGGATTAAAACATTGTGTAGGCAGCCAAATCTTGCAATGGTCATGTGTCCTTTGTACATACATGCTGTAGCGGTGAGTGAGACACCTGTGTGCATGTCTCACTGTGTATTTGTGCAACATATATTACCCCTGCCTCACAACAGGCTGTGTGGAGTGCAATGTGCGCTTCCGGATGTATCCCCCGATGACATCGTGATTTAATCATGTGCTGCACCGCCCAACAGACATGGTCACATGCACGTTGTTATGGATAGTCAGTCTGTAGCAGGGATGCAGCACATGATAGGACGGCGAGGAGGTGCGGATGTGGCACACATGATGCAGCATAGTTGTGATGTATGCGGGGATCCACATGTCCGACAGTGTGTCAGTCAGTGGGTTTCACCATGATGGGGTCTGGAGGGGTGAAGGAGCAGCGGTGCACTACAAGTGCTGGAGGGGGGTACACCTCTGACAGCAGCTAGGTATATCTGTATGTCATGTCTGTCTGCCAAGCATGTGCGGTTAGTATGCTACATTGACCCTGGTGTGTGTCTGACATTCGGGTCACCCATGTAAATGGCCTGATGTGGATGATATGCAGGGACAGAGGGGAGATATGCCCCACAATGTTGGTGAACCAGCAGACATATATAGCAGGTGGCAGGGGGAGGGAGGGTGTAACCCCAGGCATATGTATGGCCGTTAAGACATGGCATGGTGCTGTAGGGCACATGTGACCATGATAACTCCAATTGGGACAGCCCACTCAGGGAACCCTCAACAAAGAAAAAAGGACACGTGCACATCAGTGAACAAAGGTAATGCGTCATTTAATGTGGAGGTCGGTCCAACTTACAGTCACACACCTACGGCCTGGGTGACCACCCACGCCCCCACCCCCTCCCATGACCACCACTCCCCTTTTTGCTGATGCTTCTGCCACCTCTGGCGCCACTGCAGGCTGCAGGATATGTCGCACCATGGCCTTGAGTGCATCCGCCACCCGGCCTATGCCAACTGCGATATCCACGGCAGTCCCTCGCAGCTGCCATGTCTCCAGGCTGTGCTCCCTGATATCCCTGCGGGGCCCACACACCGCCTGCATGTGGGCCCGCAACGCCTGGCATTGGGCATGCTGGACCTGCTGCTGGCCACGCATCTCGGCCCGTATAGCAATCAGCACCTGGCGAGTGCCTGTGGGAGGGAAACAAGGTGACCTGTGAGACATCTGTTGCCTAGACCCCAACATGTATGACCTGCCCATTCCCCATTGAGCCACACCAACCACCCCAGACATGGCCAGGGGGGCATATGTATGTGTGGAGGCCCACATCCATCGTGCGTGTGTGTGGCCCAACTGCTGTGTCTGGGAGTTGGTGTGCCACACCAGCACATGCAACCATCCTGCCAGTTTCCTACCTGCAGCATCCCTGCGCGCCGATGTCGTATGTGCCTGCAGCTCCTGGAGGACAACATGCATTGCGCCCGTTGTTGCAGTAGACGGCCTTGGCAGTGGCAATGTGGGGCTCACCCCCACATCCTCAGGTGCCTCACCAGTCACTATGGTGCCTTTGTACCCACTCCACTGGGGTGACCCGTCGTCCTCCTGGGTGGCCACCTCCTCAGGCAGCACATCAGCCCATGGGGGTGTCTGGGGCATCGCTGATGGCATCCTCTGCATGCGGCGCCTCGTCGACCTCCGCTGGCTCAGGCTCACTGCCATTGTCCTCCTCGGCCGCCTCAATGGCCTGGATGTTACCTGGGGGGGGGGGGGGTGGAACAAGGTGCACAGTAGATATGGGGTTGTCACAGACACAGATGTAGAGCACATATTTACGTAGACATATTTACGTAGAAATAGGGCCATATTTAGGTAGGCATATTTGTTTATGCACTCCTTGCTTTCCTTTATCCCTCTCATTTGGTCAGCCTTAGGGACAGGAACATGTCTGCTTGTTCCCTCGTTACCCCCGGTTCCTCCTCCACCACACATTGTATGCACAAAACTGACCCACTGGAAGAGATTGCCCCATTCTATAACCCAAATCTGGGGTGCAGACATCCTGGTCTGACTGGGAGCGTGGAAAAAGCATGTGTGGGGCACTCCCAGATCCTGGGTATCCTCACCAGATATCAGATATGTCCAGGACATCCTGAGCTATATCCATGCCTACATCTGTCCAAGGCATGAATGGGTATGAGGAAAGAGCTCATTTTGTCAGACAGATATCTGGAAGGTGGTGGGAAGGGGGTTTGATTCTATCCCCTATATTTTCCATGAACAAACATTAACGGGGAATGCGGACTCCAGTGTCTGTTTTCCTAGGTTCGGCCACACCTGCTCACAGGACATGGGTCTGCACCACCCCATGACATGCCCTGCGTGTACGTGGTAGATAACTGTATGTGTGCTGCATGTCTCAGACATACCTGCCTGTGGGTCAGCCGTGTCCAGCGCCGGGGAGAGGCCATGGATGTAGATGGGGCCTAGGCACTCAGCAAGCTGCTGATCCAGGGGCGTGAGGCTTGGGATGAAGGGGCCGCCCCTGCCAGTGCCGCTAGCATGTCGGCGTTCTGCAGTCATGTGTGCACGGACCCCCCGCCTGATATCATTGAACCTCTTACGGAGGTTGTCAAGGTCCCTTGGTGGCCCCCCCACCTGTGCCATGGCCCCCTTCACCTCCTCCCATACCTGGGTCCTTACGCTGACAGTTGTGCGTGAGCTCATGCGCCCATACAGCTCCTCATAGTGTTCGAGGACACTTGCCAGCAGGTTGTGGTTTTCCTCCTGACTGAATCTTATGGCCCTCTTCCTCTCCCCATCCTATGCTTGCCTGTGCTGTGCCCCTCAGGCTGCTCCTGGGTGGGGTCCGACATACCCGATGGGCCGGCAACCTCAGACTCCGGACGACCTATCCCTTCCGTCTCTGGGGACTGCATCCCTGGCATTTTCCCGGACACCCCACCTATCATGTCCAGCCGCAGTATGTCCCTGCTCTCCCTCTGCATCCCAGACCTGTCTGACCTCCTGTGGCCCTTGCCCCCTCCCCCATTGCCTTCACCAGCCCTCACCACCATAGCCACTCATCAGCCCTGCCTCCTGTCACCCCCACCACACACCAACCCAGCCACTCACCACCACCACCGCCGGCCAGCCTTGCCACTCGCCTCTCCCACCACTCACCAACCCAGCCACCTACCTCCCCCACCGCTCACCATACCTGCCACTCTCCATGCCTAACCTGCCTCTGACCCTCCGTTTGCTTTACCACCAATAATGCCCACCGTCAACCTCACTCGCCTGCACTAACCCCTCAACATGTACCAGGTGTGCACATTAATATATGGATCTTTGGATGTCTGCGCGTGTGTGCGCATGTTGCGCATGCGCATAGGCAATGCGTAGGGTGTGTATGTGGAACCGTGTGCTGCACATGTGCAAGAAGTGTACATGTTTGCGCGTGTGTGGCGCACGGTTCCGTGCCTGTCCCATAGGTGCCAGGGGTCAGCGAAACCATGCACCGCACATGCGCAAGATGTGTACGTGTCTGCGCATGTGCTGCACCAGGATATGCGCAACTACCGTGATATGATGACAGGCGGTATATACGATATGTCTACTGGTAACCACAATAAAATTATGTGTTTGACCCACATTTCTCTCTGCTGCTGCTTGACCACACTGACACATGTCTTTCGTTATGTTCTGGAGGATGGCCAGGAGGGTATGCAGTGTCCTGGGCTCCATTCCATGTCTCTCCTAGGGGGCAACTCAGGAGGGGGCTTTGGGGAGGGGACACTTCCTAGTGAGGTGCAGGGCCTGTTGAAGTGGGTTCTGGGTCAATTTGGACTTATTGACCCATTCAATGTGCAGTGCCTTGGTGTTTTGGGTCTGAAAGGGTCTGGGGGTGTGTGGGGCTGCTTTCATGGTGGGCTGGCTTCATCAATTTTTTGCTGGGCAGTGGGCAATGGGGTCGTGGACTGAAGGAGTGGAACGATCCTCTTCTGCTTGGTCAGGTTGGCCAGTTGAGGCTTCGGTCGTGTGGCCAACGCCAGCGGCCCTTGGTCCCCATGTTTTACTCTATTGGCTAATTTTTCTTCCATTTGGATCTTTGCTTTCCTGACTACTATACCAGCTTCCCTTAGTTTATCCAGATACTGTTGTTTATCTTCCTCTTTCTGTGATCTCTTATAACTTATGAAGGCTGACCTCTTTTTCCATACCTTTTTAGCTACTTCTTTTGAAAACCATAGCAGCTTCCGTTTACCCCAGATGTTCCCATCCAGCTAATGACTCCTTGAGGCATTTCCCTATCTTTGCAAAGTTATTTTTTCTGAAGTCTAGGGACCTTGCTTTTGAATGAGCCATCTTTACCCATGTCCTAATATCGAAGCTAACCATCAGATGATCACTGCCTACCAGAAGATCACCCACTATAACATCAGAAATACTCTCCCTATTTGTATACACAAGTCCTTTATCACTCCCTCCCGTGTGGGCTCAGTTACTAGTTGCCAGATGACATCACAGCAGGGATATCCCAATCAGCATCTGGCAAATTGAGATCTACCAATAGTACTTTCCCTTTCATAGCAATATTGTGAATGTCTTCAATTAAATCTTTATCTATTTCTTATGCCTGCAAGGAAGGTCTGTATTTCACACCAGTGTAAATAGAATTTCCATTCCCTCTTTATATACTAACACCCAGAGCCTTCTCCTTCCCTAGTAAGCCCTATAGTTCTATATCTTTAATATTATTTTTTACATATAGCGCAACTCCTCCATTTCTTCCTATCATCTTTCCTGAATAGATTATAGCCTGGTATACTACAGTATGTCCTAGTCATTGTTTTCTCTGCACATGTCTCAATGTCTGCCACCATGTCTAAGTATGCCTCTTCCATTACAGCTTTTAAATCTGGGGTTTTATTTCACATACTATATGCATCCATATATGTAGCTCTCCAGATGTTGCCCTTTTTTCCATTTTCTAGACTAATGTTTTACTTATTGAGGGTTTTCACTTACAAGGAGGATCTGTTCACCCATCCCAAAAATCATTGTTTAAAGCTCTCTTCAGCAGACCAGCCCATCTGTAGCAGAAGACACTTCTCTCCTTCTTAAATAAGTGAAGTTCTTCTCTGCTCAGCAGCCCTTGGAAAATCATGCCAAGGGGACCAGCACTGCACAGTACCAAGATCAGCTGCAAGGCCCTAGAACACTAGAGGAGAGAGAGTATATCAGAAGAGGCAGCCCAAGCCTAGGACACAGGAGTGGGGTGAATTCAGCTAAGTCCTGTGACTGCAAGTTAGAGTCCTGGCACTGAGGACTTTAGCCCCAGCATAGGACATTTAAATACAAGGAAAATCTCCCCTGGGTGGAAAAAGCAGTCATAGACTACTTAAATGACATGCTGAGGCATTTAAGTAAGAATTAGAGGAAGCATTGTGGTGAAGGTCCCAAAAGCAGTGGGAGTGGGGCTGCAGCACTGGTGGTGACAGTCCAGAAGTGCTGAGGACTACTAAAGGGAAATATGAGTATGTTACCCCAATACTGAAGGAGCTAAATTGGTTGTCTGTTTTGTAAAGAATAAAGTTCTGTGTGTGGTTTCAAGTGTTTACCCATAGGACAACCTGAGTATCTTGCTGATTCGTTGAACCTGTCAGAGCTGGTGCAAGGATTAGAGGTGCCCTAAATGAGCCCTCAGTCCTGCCATGCCCCTCTGCTGCTATCCCTGACCGCATTGCCACCTCTGCCACCCCTCTCCTGGGCCTGCAGCATTTAAACTGCCTGGGGCAGTGGCATTTAAACTGCAATGCAGAGCTTACTTGAAGCACCTCTATGCAAACCAGAAGTCTACATTGGAGGGGACAGAAGCGGCAAGTCATACAGGGCAGGAATTGCAATGCAGTGTTGGACAGTTCAGGTGACTGCTGTGTTTCAGTTTAAATGCCATTCCCCCGCTGCAGGTCCTAGGCATGGGCGGCAGCAGCAAAAATGAGCACCCTGCGAATGTCAGCGCTCTAGACGACTGCATAGTCTGCCTATTAGATTGCACCGTTTCTGATGCCCCCTCTCTTTTTCTTTTACTGAATTCCAGGGCTGCAGTGCTTCAAGAACAAGGATATTGCATAATCATAAGCCATGGGCAAAGTTTGGAAGTGGTTAACCTCTGAGCAAACCACAGAAAGGATTCATCATATTGTACAGTGAAAGGAACACAATAAAAGATTATCATGATCAAGGATGCTAAAACTTTAGAAACAATGGAATAATTATGTGTATCATTGTGGAGGAGTGACTTAGTGGCTAGAGTGGCTGGGAACTAGCCAGTCAGGACCCAAATCTTGCTTCTTCCACTGATGCCCCTTGTGACCTTTAGTAAGTCATATCATTCCCCATTGCTTCAGGCTCAACTAAGAAGGGACCAACTTACTGCAGCTAAATGTGTAAGTTGTCTTGAAGACTATTTTTAAATCCAGATACTCAATAATAATGATTAGGTTGTTAAAGCTACAAAAAATAAGCAGTAGGATGGACCCACACCCGAATGTGAATGTCACACAAACTAATCAAATAGTAAGACAGCTTTAACTCTCTAGCACGAGGATCACAAAGAAACTGCAGTAAAGCCTTTGGACAGTCACATAAACACATCTGCAAAAGCTTCTGACCAGAAAGTAATCGCACAAACTCCAACCCTTTTTTTTGTCATTAGTCCATTTGTTTCAGGAAGAGTCAGAAAAAAAAGCTCCAAGTACACATGGAGACCAATCCTGGAAGGGGCATGTCCAGGCTGTCCAGACGTAGCCGGATAGGGTGGGATCTGTTGCACCCGATTCTAGACTGGCATGCAGAATCAGGAAATGGGACGGCCCAGCATGCCCCTGTCACAGACGCGGGGATGTCCTCGAGTCAGCATGGCCAGGCTCCCCTGCTCCCGCTGGTGCGCCAATGGCCTGATGCCTCCCCGACCAGTTTCCCTGCTGCCCGTTCCTCAGTGGGTCTGGCGGGGCCGGGATCAGGTGACGGGGTAGTTCCTGCCACGGCTCTGTTGCATGGGGGGGGGGGAGGCTGCCGGTCCCCCTGGTGCTCCTGGACATACAGGGCCATGTCCGGATGACTGGCCCGCCCATGCCCCACCCACACTCCACTCCCGTGCCACCCCCGTCTCCATCTCCCCACAGAAAGCCTCAGTGCGTGCGTGGAAACCGTGTCCTTGAATTCAGGCAGGACAGCTGGTGGGGCGGCACGTCCCACCTGGACATTCAGACCCGCTAGTCGCCTTCCTGAATCAGACCCTTATTGAAAAATGCTAAATTACTGTAAAGCTTTGCAACTTTGGTGTGTAAATATAGGAGCCTATTTACTAAAGTGTGCTAAGCAATTAGTGCATGAATTAGCACCCTATTTGAGCACGAGCATGGTAACTGTTACCGTGCAGGCAGGACAGCACATGCTAATTCGTGTTCTAACTGCATACCGTATTATGGGGCAGGAATACAGTGGGCTATAGGCGGAGAATGGGCTTGGACTGCACATCACATTAGCATGCATTACATTATCATGCACTAACTCTCAAAGCTACTGATAGCACAGGTGCACTTAACGTCGTCTCAAAAGAAGACACTAAGTGCACCTGTGCTACTGACAGGCAGTTACCACAGTGGGAAAAATCCCTTAGTCTCCCACCCCCCCCCAGATGAGGCACATGTCATCCCAATCAGCATTCTTAAATCCCCACCCAATCCTCTAATGCGGCACCCAGCATTCCAATGATAGTCCAGACCCTCCCACCCCTTGCTACCTGATGAGGCATCTGATACCTCCCACCCACCCAATCCTCCTGGACCTAACCAAGGGATCCCTGATGGGTTAATAGTAAGGCAAGAGCAATCCTTTGATTCTCTTGATCCATTGCTAGTTCAGGTCCAAAGTGGCAGATCTGACCTCTAGCGGTAGAAGTAGTCTTATGGTACTACCTCTAAGGTCAAGCTGCCAAAAAAAGGAGCATGTGTCTTACTGGGCGGGGGGTGGGTGGTTGTACTATCATTGGAATGTCAGGTGTCTCACCAGTGAGGGAGTGGGGTTGTGGGCATGCTGATCAGGGTATTGCTGCTTTTGGATCTTGACTCACCTTGACTCACCTGATCTCCTTTTTCTATTTCTGTCCCCCTTGTTTATCCCTGCCTATACCTCCTGTGTTGTCTGTCTTGACTAGATTGCAAGCTCTGATGAGCAGGTACTGTCTCTTACATGTCTGTGTAGCGCTGCGTACGACTTGTAGCGCTATACAAATGCTCAGTAGTAGTAGTAGTAGTGGTGCTGGGTGCCTCATTGATGGGGATGAGGGGTTTCTGGGCATTCTGATATCAATGTCAGGTGCCTCATTGGGGGGGGAGGGGGGATTGACTTTATTTTTTGCCTCAGATCTGCAGTCAATGCATTGGCAGATAGCAGGTATAAAATTACCACACTATCAGCCAAGGCCGGCCCAACCACTAAGCAAACTAAGCAGTTGCCTAGGGCAGCTACCTGTGGAGGGCAGCAAAAGCAGGCCATTCAAATCTAAATAATAGATTTTGACAGCCAGAGGGGGTGTAAAACTTGAGGTTCACCTAGGGCTCCAACACTTTGGACTAACTCTAGGGGCCAACTCTGCTATTAGCTGATGTAGTTACTGTGTAGTGAGTGTCTGCCCTTTATGCTGACTACAGGGCAGATGCTGGGCAAACTGCCAACAATTACCACACAGGCGTTGCAGTTTCTATATGTTGATTTTAGCACATAACATACAATAGGAGGAGTGGCCTAGTGGTTGGGGAAAGGTACTACAGGCCAGAAGGTCGGTGGTTCAAATCCCACTAGAGGACAGCAACCTTGGGTCGGAAGGACTGGGGTTTCTAGTCCCACAGGTGCTCCTTGTGGTCTTGGGCAAGCCACTTAACCCTCCATTGCCCATGTTCCCTGTAAGTATTAGTGTATGTGTCTCATATCCCCTTGTGTTAAATATATCCCCCAACCGCTTTGACCCGGTGAAAAGTGGGATATAAATATAGATAAATGCAAAAACTAGCCACACTTTAATAAATAAGTCCCATGATGTTATCACAGAGCCTTAAGCTGCTTAAGTGTCTTACTTAAAAAAAGGTTGTGTTATCTTGGAGCATCTTTAAGAAATGATTGAAAAGAACAAGTGTATTATGAAGAACTAAAGAGTTTCCTAAATAGCTGATGTTGCCCTAATAAACAGTGCATTCTTTATGAGTACATTCCTTTTATTTAAAAAATGTATAAAAATACCAGAAATATAGTATAACAGAGCCTGTTTTTTAGCTCAACTTTTAACTGAAGTGGTGGGCTGAAGTTTTTTGTTTTTATTTTTTAGTTATATTTTAAGCTGTTTGTATTTTGAAATTCCAGATTGGGTTTTTTTTTCAGATGTTGTACATTGCTTTGGACAGCAATTACTTTTTACAGGGATACTAGGAGTTATGCTGGTAGTAGCTTAGCTACCAGCAGGGCCACCCAAGCCAGACAGATCTTAATTGACGAGACAGACTAAATATGTCCTAACAATGATGAAAACAAGAAACTCATCCAATTCCAGATTGGCTATCACCTGGGTCAACAAGGATTATACCAGAAGCTGTGGTTCCTGGGCATCAGGTGACAAATGGACTAGAGGGCTCAGTTTCTTTTGCTAGTCATCCAGGGCAATGAGGTATAAAGCTACTGGAAGAAAAACAAAAATGGAAAAAAGAGTCACCTTTAGAAAACAGATAGATTATGAAATGTTATTATCTATCAAAGCCATCAGCGAGAGAAATTCCAAAGCATATGCATCATATTTGGAAATAAACCTTTCTGGACTTGAATGTTATCGAACAGTGACTAATGGATCAATGTAGAGTCACTCCTTCAAACTCTTCCCTGAGACAGAAGTGGAAGCCTTAGAACTTGAAGCCAATCAGGGCTGCTTCAACCCCTTATTGGGCCATGGGCAAACGTTGGCGAATGGTCCACCCTCATTCGTGGGCCCCCCAGTTCATGTTCCCCATTCCTCTCTCCGTCTTTCCCATTCGTGCCCCCCCCCCACCACTGCTGCTGCCCCTCTCAGGGACATGCAGCACCTGCAATAGATTTAAAAAGGCGCTACGGCACTGGAGTCACCTTCTCTTACGGCGCCGCATGTCCATTCGCTTTTCTGCTCCCCTCTGATTCTACTCCTGTTACAGTGGAATTGGAGTGGGGACAGAAGCGTGAATGGCACCATGGCCCTGGAAGAGATAGTAACTCTGGCGTTGCGGTGCATTTTTAAAGGTATTACCACCGCTGCATGTCCCGGAGAGGGGAGCCAGTGGCAGCAGAGGGAGTGGGGGCAGGAGTAGAGTGACATTAGGACTGAAACTCACCTAGGGTGCCTCAAACCCATGCACTGGTCCTGAACAGGGCCACTTATACCTATGGGCAGCAGGGTAGCCGGGCTTCATTGTGCAGAGGCCTGGGGCAGCTGCCCCTTTTGCCCAGAGGTAAAAGCGGTCCTGAAACCAATGAAACATCAAAACCATCAGAGCCACCAGAAAGGATAATCAGTCCTAATATAGAGCAAGTGGCTAACACCGAAGAACAAGAAGAAGAAAATCATTCTGCTGTACATGAACCTCAAGCAAACCATGAAATAGAAAGTGACCAGTGAACCCATCGAAAAAAGGATTTGACTGAAAAAAAAAATCAAAGACCAAATGAAAGACACCATAAGAATACAATTATCAACACTAAAGCAGGAGAACAAGAAAGATTTGGCTGAAGTTCTGCATATTATCAATGCTGCGATCAAAACAATCCCCAATGTGTTTTGCTGCCTTTGTTGCCAAAAAGAACCAGGACATGAAATAAAGATACCAAAATCGTTTAGAAAAGGAAAGTTAAAAGGGAAAAATTTGTCTAGAACAGAAAATCAAAAAGCTTTGGGGAGATGCGAGCGATTTGAAGAATCTGAAAGGACTACTTAAAAATAAAAACATAAAACGTAATCTCATTGAGAAGTACAACACCGGACCCAACACCATCTCAACAGTATCAGGAGAGCTAAAGCAAACAACTGTGGCAGTAGCACAAAAAACGCAACAATATAAAAACAGAATTAACCAGTAGAGACAAAATAATCAGTTTAGAAAAAAATCAACATCAGTTCTACAGAAACCTTGAAGCTAGTCAACAAAACAATGAAACCACTGCAGGTTCTGATAAAGAAAAAACACCATCGGCGCTCGCACACCCCTCCCCCCATAACCCCCAAACAAATGACTCATTAACACCTGGATAGCAAGTATATGGCTGTAACATTACACTTCAAAACTCAACTCAGTAGCACATTTTATCAAACCCTGCCCTCACCAGGTTGGCCTTTACACTCCTGAACACCTGTTTCACCTTCCTAGGTAGTGCCAATCTAATCATGGTGCCCATCCCCTTGCATAGCCTGCAGTGTTGCCAGACTGTGCCCCGAGGGTTGTGGCAGTGTCTCATGCTAGCCACTCTTTTTCTTCATCAGCCTCCTGTCTCTATTTCTCCCCTTGCTCAGCTGATCTTCAGGCAACCAGTCTCCCCAACTCTCACCTTTGTTGTGACCGCAACCCTCCTTCCCCTCCCTTCCAGCACCCTACTCTTCATTCCCAAACCAGCACATTGCCCCCTACTCCCACACAACTGGGGTAGGTGGGCAGGAAATAGCTTCCTCTCTCTCATCCTAATCTCAAGCCTTCCCAACTATTAACTGCCCACAGCATTTCCTCACTTCTTCCATTACCAGCTCTCCCAGCCCAATCAGTCTGCTTCAAGTCAAATACCCCTTTTATTCCTCCTCATACCCACTGGGAGGGAGGGGGGGGGGAAGAGTTGGTGATGTTAAGCAGCCCTCAACTAAGACTGAGGTCATCTCTAACATAGGCACTCATACACTCCGTTCCTGTAACCCCCCAAACAAATGAGTCGTTGACACTTGGATGGAGAATATATAGACACAGCCATTCCTCACTAACCTAATCAACATGCAACCTGCTGACAGAAACAGGAGAACCAACAACTTAAACAACCTACATGTACCAATAAGTATAAGATCAGTTAAAACAGCCACAAGCAACAGAGCATACTCCTATACTGCTCCCACACTCTGGAACCAACTCCCACCGGAGCTACGCTCAATTAACGACCTGATGGTCTTCAGAAAAAAACTAAAGACGTTCTTATTTCAACAGGCCTACAACATGTCCTGAACAGCAATGCATTCCACCATTACCTGCATAACCAAAATGTAGTCAAGTGTAAAATGTATATATGTAAATATCCCTCTCCCCCCCTACTAACTGTGTGTTGTGCATTTTCCCTTGAATCACACTGTACATATTGTGAAAATATTTTTGCTTTAATCTGACAACTTTTAACATAACCCTGTAAATCATGCTGTAATTTTAAAATCTGTCTTTGATCTGACAATCTCCGTCACACAATCAAACCGCTTCTGATCGCTGGAAGTAGTGGTATACAAATGTATGCTAAATAAATAAAATAAATAAATATAAAAGTATTAAACTGCAAAACTCATCTTAGTAACACATTTTATCAAACCGTGCCCCATCAGGTCGGCATTTTACTCCTGTGGTGCCCTTCTCCCAGAGGCTCATGTTGGTGTTGCATTCTAGCCAACCCTTTCTTGCTCAGCTCCCCATCTCTATCTCTCCCCTTGTTCAGCCAACCTGTCAGTTAACCGGTCTCCTCAACTGCTGTCCCTTTAGTGGTCATGGCCTCACACTAGTCACCACTTCCCTACTACTACTACTACTATTTATCATTTATATAGCGCTACCATTCGTACGCAGTGCTGTACAGACATAAAAGAGACAGTCCCTGCTCTTCAGAGCTTACAATCTAGTTAAGTCGAGACAAAACACAGAGTAACAGAGTAACAGTTAACATATAATACAAAGTGAAAACATAAAATATGGAGCTTGTAGTCTAGACAGGACAAAAGACAGGGGTAAAGATCTAAAAGCAATGGTGAAAAGATGCATTTTTAGCCTGGACTTGAATAGGGCCAAGTAGGGTGCCTGGCGTATAGACTCAGGTAGCTTGTTCCAGGCAAAGGGTGCAGCAAGGTGAAAGGAGCGAAGTCTGGAGTTAGCAGTAGAGGAGAAGGGCACAGATAGAAGCAGTCTGTCAGAAGAGCGAAGTACCCGAGAGGGGTTGTAAGGAGAGATAAGGGATGAAAGATACTGAGGAGCTGCAGAGTGAATACATTTATAGGTCAGGAGGAGAAGCTTGAATTGGATGCGGAAACGGATAGGGAGCCAGTGGAGTGACTTGAGGAGAGGGGTAATATGGGAATGGCGAGGATGGCGAGGATGGCGGAAGATCAGTCGAGCAGCAGAATGCTGAATAGACTGAAGGGGGAAGAGATGGTTCGTGGGGAGACCAGCAAGGAGCAGATGCCTCCATAACATGCTTTTTCGACAGATCCAGCCCAGATTTGGAGACGTGAACTTCATCTGCCCTATATAACCCAGGACTATCGATCGACAGCAACATATGAGACAAAACCATATCCCCAGTAGAACTACATATTTGGAAATCTCTGCATTAACCTGTCAGCGGAGCCAGTTCACTGCCTTCATTTCCCACTTATCCCATTGGAGCAATTTGGGAATAGTCTGAGACCAAATCAAGTGTAAATAAGGAGAGTAGCCTCTCGCTATCAATATATCCCTCTTCATGTGCCTGATCAAATCAACCGCCTCTTTACCCCTCAAAATCAATACATCCTAAATCAAATAACAATATTTGAGGCAAAAAGATATACTTGGCTTGCAACAATGAATGGATGAGTTGATTCCGGCACATATCCCGGATGTCTAATCATCAAATCCATATGCCCAGTGCCGCCAAGCCCTGATGCAGCCCCACTGAGAGTCCTTGGGCCCAAAAGATGTAAGAATGCCAGTATAACCACAGAGAGACTTTGGACAAAGGCCCCTTGGAAAAGAAACTGGCAAACAGAAAACTATATTAGAGTGCTTAAATTAATATGTATATTCTGTGCTGCTATATACATTTTTATTTTACTTATTTTGCTAGGCATATATACTGCTTTTCTATTAGTCAAATTCATGTACATTCAGGTACTGTGTATGTATATATTTCCCTTATCCCCAAAAGGCTTACAATTGACATTTTTGTACCTGAGGCAACAGAGGGTTAAGTGACTTGCCCAAGGAGCACCTGTAAAACTAGAAACCCCAGTCCATCCAACCCAAGGTTGCTGCCTTCTAGTGGAATTTGAGCCCCCAGTCTTCTGGCCTGTGGTAACTTGCCCCAACTAAATGGATAAATTATTCAGATAGCATCTGAATATCACCGCTGTCTGGATAATTTAAGAGCCCACTCTCGTTCTTCCCCAAACCCACCCCCATATTATACAGACAGCACTGGGCCAGTCAGTGGCATTTTTAGCCTGATACTATCCATATTTTTTTAAAAAATAAGGATAGCAAAGTTATACATTGTTAGCTGCTAGTGAATGTAGAACTTTATTTGAATTATTGGCCTATTAGTTTGTTGTTTGGAACACCATCTGTGGGTCTGTGAGAGTTTTAGTGGAAGTGTGCCCCTGACTGGGTCTTGATCACCATGCCCTCCAGGTTTACTAGAGGCAAGGGGGGGGGGGTAGGAACCTGGACTAGTGAGCCCCCCTGCAATTTGAAGAAATATTTAGGGTTCTCTCTGGAGTTCATATTTGACCTAACATAATACCTTGCTCTACTTTTAGATTTTTCCATACCATAATGTTCTTCATGCACCCTGTTTATAGTAACAGAGAGAAATGTTTAAGCTGCCTGCAAACTAATTTTCAAAGGGGTACTTCTCACAGAGCTTCCCTTTGGAAATTTGGACTATCGAGGAAAGAAAGGCACTTTATACCTATGTGCTTCATACCTACAGGTACAAGGACATAGCTGCAACGGGTGGAGGAGTAGCAAAGTGGTTAGTGCAGTGGAGTGAAAACCAGAGAAGCCAGGATTCAAATATAACCAGCATTCCTTGTGACCTTAGACAAGTCACTTAATTCTCCATTGCTTCAGGTAAAAAAACAGAATGCAAGCCCTCTGAGGATAAGGAAATACCTAAAGTAATATGAATGTAATTCACATTGAGCTACTACTGAAACAGAATGAGCTAAATTTCCCCTCAACCTGAATAAATGGCTTTCAGGGATTGGAAGTTGAATTTTGGAGGGGGGGGGGGGGAGGAGACACCCTCCTGCTCTCCTGACTGATGGTAGGTCAGGAAGACTAGCAGGAGTGGTGCTTCCCTCAGCAAGGAGTAAGGAATAACCAGGGAGTAATGGTTTGTGCCAGGACCCACCTGTTTCCACTAAGAGGTAAGAGCTGATGACATGCTGCATAGGAATCACAACATGGCCTTATTGCTGGGGGAGGCAAGAAGTGTAACCAGAAGAAAATAGCTCTGTAGTAGGGGCTAGGATGTAGATCTAGTAAGGATCCAGCTAAAATCTATGTCCTGCATAGGCTGTCAGCCGAGAGGTGAAAGATCTCTACACTTGCACCTGCTAGTGCCTTGTCCATTGCTAATACAAGCAGACCTCAGCTTGGAGGAGCTAGTGGTACAGATAGTAGTGCTCTGAAGGTATCTAGAAATATTATGAATTGTTGGGGAAGGGTGGTAGGATCCTATATAGGGTTCCCCGGGAATATTCTGCTGTTTAACATGTCCACATGGCTCACTGAAAGTTGGCCAGGTGTTCACAACATCCACCTGTGTTCAGAAGGCACATACAAACAGGGTTTTGAGTGCACATGCCAGATGAGTTTTGCCCCTAAGGAATCTTATTTCATTCAAAGAGATCTCTATTTCTCTCTTTCACTCTCTAGATTGAGAATCAAGAAGTGGACCTGTTACCTGTCTCTGTATCATCAACCTGAGTTTTGGGGGAGGGGGGAAGACACTCTCTGTCAAGGCTACTCATCACATTTCCACTCTTCTTTCTCTTTCCATGTACTACAGCTTCCAAGAAGCACATACCACACTTCAAAGGATGCTTGACCACAACATTTCACACAGGTCCAAACTATTGCCCTTCGCATTGCTCATTTCATTGACCTCTCAGTACCAAGCCTACCTCAGACAGATTTCATACCTTTGCCTCCGCACTCATAGCCCTGCTTTCCCAGTTCTGTATACAGCAACACACCTTCTCCTGTCATCTCTTTTACAATCCCAGTTTTTTTTCCAAACAATACATTCATCCCTAATGAAGGAGCCTGAAACAAAGCTGGGTATATCTTTAAACACCGCTGCCAGTGTTTGAAGGGAACACCAATTGCAGAGTTTAAATATTGGCTTATTAATTTATAAGTATGTGCCAGTTGTAGAGTCTTGTGCCAGGTGAGATAGGGGTCCATTTGAAGGAGATTACAAATGTTACAAAGTGCTGTATGGGGCAATTTCTGCCAAGATCAACTCATATCAGAAGCAGAAAGGACCATCTCATAATAACTTCCATCACGGCACAACAGTTGGAGGAAAGGGTAGACCTCCTCCCACCAGAGTTATCATCTGGCATCAATGTCTGCTCAGATGTCTCCTCCTGTTTTGAAAATTCTGAAATATGCATCTAGTTCCAAACCCTGTGCCCAGGAATGTGTCCCCTACAGCATTAGGTGTGTACCTTTACCAACACTTAAGATGAGCAATTTTATAAAGGCCCATTGTCCTGGCTAAAGAACTCTTTTACCCTGGGAAACAGCTTTAAAATCACCTTCTTAGGAAGTAAAGCAATAACTAGAAATGAAGGTGAGTTGCTTCACATTTTATAAAAAGATAACTGGATTTCTATTTTATCTTTTGTAATTGAAGATGATGCATTAGGTCCCTGCCCAAAGCAAGCGGTACGTTAAGAGTATAAGCAATTACTAGAAGCTTTTCAGGTCCTGAGAACTAACTTTGCTGTGGTGGTGTCTGCCTCTATTAAGCATTAACTTTTTAATAATAAAGTCTTTCACATCAGGCCCTACTAGTACAATGCGGTATTTGACGGCTAGTGTTGTTGGTGACAGAAAAGTCAAAATCATTTCTACTCTTCTCATCGCACCACAAAGCATTTCTGATCTCTAATTTCAGGGCACAATCTAATTGCATTTTTTTTATTTTATATTTTGATTTAGAGGAACAGTCTGATATGCATTTTAGTTGTGATTTAATATTTTCTGTCTTCCTAAAAATCTTATAGAAAGCACCACTTTCCAACATAGGCTGTCATAAGGCCTGGGATCCTTTAATTCTCAAAGCAGCCCTTTCACTAAACTGCAGTAGCAGTTACCATGGGATTTAGCATGAGCTAATGGCCACGATAACCACTACTGTGTACTAAGTACAGCCAGCGCTCCCTCGGCTCCTGCCTCAACTGGAGAGATATCCAAAATGGTGGTGGTGGCCTAGTGGTAATCTTGTGGCACTACTGCTTGGGAATGTGAGAAATTTCCAAATGTTTAATTGTGTCTGTGATTTCTGTTTGTTTATGATTATGGCTTATGTTATTTGTAAACTGCAGAAGTGGAGATGGATCTATGGCATAGAAGCATAATAAATGAATAAATTTGGAAATGTTTTGAAAACCACTGAAGAGGATATTGAAAATAATTTATTTAGACAGTTTGGTATGCTACCTTACCTTTCAATCAAAGTGGTCACAACACAGTTGGGGGACATGAGACACATGCACTAATACTTACAGGGAACATGGGCAATGGAGGGTTAAGTGGCTTGCACAAGACCACAAGGAGCACCTGTGGGACTAGAAACCCCAGTCCTTCCAGCCCAAGGTTGCTGTCCTCTAGTGGGATTTGAACCACTGACCTTCCAGCCTGTGGTACCTTGCCCCAATTGCTAGACCATGCTTCCCTCAGAAACCCCAGTCCTTCTGGCCCAAGTCCTCTAGTGGGATTTGAACCACTGACCTTCTGGTCATCTGTTGCATAGATGCATGAATAACTTGTGGCACCACTATGGTTATATCATTGGTATTTGTATTAGATGGTGTGAAGTGACAGAATTTTCTTAGTGCACATTTGCACACTTGAGTCACAAGAGAAAAAAAGTAAAAGAAAACAGTGAAAAAGTAAATGATTGAATATTGGATGTGATATGCTAGCTGAAATTAACAACGTTATAACCCTTATTTCATGTCTCCATGAGGTTACTTTATATATATTAATGATTTAATATTTTCTCTGTCCTGGTTGGTGATGTGATATGTGTCTTTTTATAAAAGCAACATAGGTGCCAATGTGTCTTTATAAATGAAGCACCCAGAACATGCACAAATGAACATGGACAAAGGTATACTTTCTCTGAGATAGGGATAAATGTGTGCAATTACTCTATGCATAGAGACATGTATTTTATAAAGTAGGTGTGTACAGTGCAACTATGCCCGAGGAGTGCCTATTCACAGCATACCTACAAGTTGTTGTTGTTGTCGACTCATGGCAATCCTGTGGAAAAGTAAGGAAGCTAATTGTTGATAGAGTGGCATCCATAGCTGTTATTGTATTGATTCATTGCATTGCTGGTCTTCATCTTTTGCGATGACCTTCAACCTTGCCAAGCAGGATGTCTTTCTATAATGATCTTTCTCTTTGCTTGATGTGTCCAAAGTATGAAAGTTGAAGTCTTGCCATTTGAGCTTCTAAAGAGAGCTTAGTTTGATCTTCTCTAGTATTGATTGATTTGGTCTTCCGGCACTCCAAGGTATACACAGTATTTTTCACCAGCACCATAATTCATAGGCATCTATTTTCTTCCTGTCTTTCTTCTTCACTGTCTAATTTTCACATCCATATGATGTTATTGAAATTACCATGGCTTGGACAAGTGAAATCTTTGTTTGCCGGGGTATATCTCTGCACTTGAAAATAATACCTTGATCCTTCATAGTAATTCTGCCAAGAGCAATGCGTCATCAACTTTCTTGGCTATTTGTTATTTCATTATTGATTATTGATCCTAGCAGGTTAAAGTTGTCTGTTATTTCTATTTATTCTCCATCAATGATAGAATTATTGACTTTGCCAGTTGTGAGGATCTTTGACTTCTACACGTTAAGATGAAGGTCCATTGTAAGACTATGGGGTATGTTTACTAAACTGTCTTAATGTTACCGGCGTTAGTTGCAGTCTTACTGTGACGAATGCCATATAAGGTAGTGGGCATCCCGGTCTTAAGGTAGCATTTCAGGTTATCGCGCGATAAAGTCCATTATTGTGCGATAGAGGGAGCCGTGGCACGTTAATGCGTGTTAGCCTTAATTAAGCGCGCTGAGCTGGTAACATAGCAACAGAGGTGTAGCACAATGGTTAGGACATTGAATGATGAAACAGTGGTCATGAGTTCAATCCCCCAGGAGGCTTAATGAGTAAGGCTGTCTGAGGTATTACCCTTTACTTTAAAGCAGTGCTGTCTGAGGCATTTTCTTGTTTAATGTAAATTAGTGCTGCCAGCAAACACACCCTCACAGTGCCGTAACCTAAGGTGCCACATAAGGCGCCCTATAAGGCACTCCAGAGGGCACATTATAAAGTGCACTGTCCGCCAAGGCACCTTATAATGTTCCCTATAGGGCGCTTTATAGTGCGCCTTATGAGGCACCTTAAGGTTACAGCACTGTGAGTGTGTTTTTGCTGGCAGCACTAATTTAAATTAAAAAGGGAAATGCCTCAGACAGCCCTATCAAATAACACCACTGTGGAATCAAACCCATGACCTCTGCCTCCACAGTCAGTGAAGCAACCAGTGGGCTACATCTCTATAGCTACTAAAAAAAAACCCTGGCTGGCTACAGAAGGACTGCAGGTCACCACACAAACTGTCTGCTGTGGTTACCAGGATAGGGTTAACCCACCCGTACCCATGATGCACTGCACATGCAGATCAGCAGTCTACAGATGATCACAAGATGGGGTATGTACCCCCACAGCACCTCGGCCTGGTTGGGGGAACTGACCATGTGTGTTACTGGCACAGAGTAGCTACAGACCGACACATTGTGGGGGCATTGTGCTCACCCTGAGGGCAAGGTGGGGCGCCCAGCACCAGGTCTGCAGCACCTGGCTTAGCTGAGATAGACTATACTGCAGGTCACCATAATTGCCAGTGTATGATGGGTAGTCCTTGCAGATACACCTAGAATATACCTGTGTCCCTCTGTATTTCCCAGTCATGTTTATTTATTTTATTTATTTATTTATTTAACATTTCTTATATACCGCCTTTCATGATATCAAGGCGGTTTACATTGAACAAACTGAAATTACATTGAACAGGGCATTATAACTTGGAGATAACTATTTTACAGGGACTTATGGACTATAATGCACCCAAACTAAGGCATATCCTGTGTGGTTGCTATGGCCACATGATTTAAGTGAAGGGGGGTGTTTGGACCCATAGGCGGATTATGTAGTACTACCCAAGCCTGCCCTCTGGGGCTCAGGGTGGGGGATAGGATCTCCCACCAACAGATCCACATTCTACATCCCTGCAATGATGGCAGTAGAGGGGACCATCAACCCCAATCCTGCTGGGGAACAGGCACCCTACAGGGCAGTCAATGCAGATCTGTATGCATCCATAAGGCAATGGCAGACAGACATGGAAATGCTCAGCTGCCCCCCACCACTATCTCATATCAAAAATTCACCATAAAAGCTCCCCCCAACTTTAATTACAATCTTTTGTCGAAGCTAGTCGAGGGAGGGTAAGAATTGTATGTCTAACCCACTCCTGACGACAAGCTGCTTTTTTATTTTTATAAGGTACTCCACCTCAAAAACATTTTTTAAATTGAAAACTTATCTGCCTGATATCCAAACCACAGTCAGTAAAATCGTTGTCCTTTAAAGATGCAATGTTCTGCACCACTATCTGACATTCTCCAGCAGCAAGCACAGTGAGTCTCCAGCCATACACATACTAACTGCAAACAGTCTGCTTGCCAGTCCATAGTGCATGTTTCTGGAGGAGACGCATGCACCCAAAACTGGGATGTGAGCACACACAACAAGCAGATTAGTCAGTGATTGGGCCCCAGAAAAGAGAACCCATAAACATCACTTGAGAGAAATACTATATAGCACTATGGGGGGATATTCCCAGAGAGCACAATCAGTCTGCACCTGCTGCACCCTGCAAGGTGTTTGAGCAATACACATGCTAACTGTAGACAGTCTGCTTGCCAATCCAGGGCTCCTCTTTATCCGCGCTGCTGTTCAATGTCTACATGCAGCCGATATGTGACATCATACGCTCCTTCAATATCTCCACTCTAATCTATGCTGATGACGTCCTGCTGTTCACACCATTCAAAGTCAAACAACCAGACTTCTCCAACCTTATCAACTGTTTCAACGCCATTACTGACTGGTTACTATCTCAAAATCTCCGCATAAACTTCAAGAAGACTGAAGTTCTGTTCATATCAAGGAAAAAAGATTTCTCCCCTCCATCCTCCTTAAGAGTAAGAGATGCGGAACTCCCTAGTAAACCCTCCATTCGCTACCTAGGGATCACTCTGGACCAGCATTTCGACTTTAAGGAGCACATACGAAACACCACCAGATCCGTCCACAATAAAATTAGAACGCTAAGGCACCTCAGGCCCATGTTACCTCATAATGACTTCCGGACCATTTTCCAGGCCCTCATTCTACCACACTTTGATTACGCAAATGTTGCCCTGTATGGACTCCCCAAGAACACCCTTAATCCGCTGCAACTCGCTATGAATGCGGCTGCACATGTTCTATGTGGTTTAGCAAGATCAGACCATATCACCCCGATACTTAAGGAACTCCACTGGCTACCAATTCATTGCAGGTTGACATACAAAATCCTTCTCATCACCTTCAAGATCATCAATAACCTAGCCCCCATGACACTCAGTGACCTTATCACCCCCACCCCGAAAAACAGAACCAGAAGGTCAGCAACTGACAACACCTTGATCATTCCCAAAGAGTCCATCAAGTGCACCCAGACGACCAAGAAAAGAACCTTCGCCTTCTACGCCCCAAAATGCTGGAACAAACTTCCACCAGAAATTAGATCCATCAAAGACCTTATTCAGTTCCATAAGGCAATCAAACACCACATTTTCCTACTTCACTTTGCTCAAGCACCCACCCCGCCTCTGCTCACCCACACACCAATGTCCACAAACCTTTCATGCTCTACATAAATAACCCTGTCACAAGTATTTTGAGCCTGCCTTAGCCCTTCTTGTATACACCAACCTAATCTAATTGTATTTTGTACATATGTTTATAGTTACCCTGTTGCTCCAAGTTTAACCTCCTGTTACAATGTAAGCACAGAACAGTCTTCTGACTGTGCACCCTTGTTGTATGTGAACCGCACTGATAACAAATAGCACGGTATATAAAAGTTGTTAAATAAATAAAATAAAATAAATAAATCCATAGGGCATGCTTCTGGAGGAGACACGTGCACCCAAAACTGGGATGTAAGCACACACACCAAGCAGATAAGTCAGTGATGGGCCCCAGAAAAGAGAACCCATAAATATCACTTGAAAAAAATGCTATATAGCACTATGGGGGAACCTAGCCATGCCGTGGTCACTGCTCAGTCAGGGTAAGAGTGACCTCCCAGCAGGACATGCTGTGGCCACCCTGTCCGTGCAGGTGGTGGCCGGGCACTACAATGTCCCAGCCATTGCCCTATGCCCTGTGCAGATGCATCCTGCCCAAGTCCACCCTCTCCTGGCCATACCCACAGTACCTTGCTCCTCATTATGCACATTGGCAGGCTAACACTGGAAACAGTGCAAGCAGTGTGGGCTGAGTAAGGTGTAGGCAGCCACAACACACTGGATAGACAGACACACACTCCCACACCTATGCCAGCATTGTGCAAATATAGAGGCTTTTGGCACCCCTGGCCACCACACCAGTCCTGGGCACAGTGCAGGCATGGCTATGGTATGCAATACTGTTGGGGTCACTCCCCGGGGTGGTAAACACTGTCAGAAACCATAACTGAAACACACTCCACAGATATCAGAAAGGTTGCTATGATGCAGCTCTATCAGCAAATTGTGCTTAACTTAGGAATTGATATCTGCCATTAATCATAGCAACCTTTTGATATATGTGTAATGTATTCCCAAGTTTAGGGCGGTATTGCTAAGGTATGCAAGTGCTAGTATTGGGAGATGCTGCTACGCACAGGGCCCAACAGCCTGACTCTCCATGAGGCTTTGGATAGTGGAGCCTGTGGGTGTGGGTATTTATGCCCCTGTTGGCCGCTGCTCTAGGGCAAAGGTTCCCAACTCCGGTCCTGGTGGGACAAACACTGTTCAGGTTTTCATGCTGTCCCTAATGAATATGCATGAGATACATTTGCATACAATGGGGGAAGTGCATACTAATGCAGCACAGGCATATTTATTAGGGACAGCATGAAACCTGAATGGTGTTTGGCCCTCCAGGACTGCAGTTGGGAAACTCTGCTCTAGGGATTGCACATGTTTATGGTGTCTGTGCTCTGTAGGGTAAAATATAGATGTTCAGGCATGTTTATTTTATCTGCAATAAAGGTTCCATCTTTATTACCATGGTTTAGTACTGGGTAAAATATGGGGAAAGTTTGTCAGGAGCCACAGCTGGGATGTGAACTTGTGACCTCATGTTCCTAAACACACTGGCTGTGTGTACTGCACCATACTGTTACCACAGGGACAGTTCATTCCCTGGGGATACCATGACTGTTCGTCAGACAGACCCTGTCTATTACATTGCATGGCACCCACCTAAACGGGGCTAGGCCATGGTCTGCTGTGGGCAGATGCCACTGCCCCCTCTGCCACCAGCATCCCTCCGCCACCATGCTGCCATGCCATTATGCCGGTGGTGCTGGTGATGCACAGTCCCAGGCCATCCAGTATGCCAGTAGGCAGCTGCCTATGGTGTGGGTTCTCGGGTAGGGGTGCCTACATGGACATGCATGCTCCCCCCCCCCGCACCACCTGCCAATGTTATGTGCCCTTGGGGGTACCTGCTGGGTAATCTCCCCTGTGATACTGTGGGACACACACTCGTGCTCATGTTGGACCCTCGTCAGTTGCTGTCTTGCTGCTTTACAGTTTTGGCATTCCTATGTGCCACCTAGGCATCTGCCTAGCCCGCACTGTGCCCCAGCTGTACCACAGCATGTGCCGCCTGCAGCCCCCTGTATTCCATTTACAGCATCAGTACAGTTGCCCTTGCCTACGTGCCCACTCTGCTGTTGCTGCACATGTGCACGCCATAACAAACCTGCCCAATCTAAACGACAGAAACCCTGATCAGCGCTATTTCAATGTGGGATCATTCACTTTGTAGGGGGACAGAGCATAGACCCTTCCAAACATGATATCTTAATTTATACGTTTTGTCAGTAGTGTTGCTTTATGTTTATTATTAATATCACTATTGGCCAGCTTGGTTATTGGGATTTTAGATGTGGTTCTGGTCCTTTTATATGTTTATTTGCCTCTTTGTTCCTTGCACATGTATCACAACTATCACTTTTCTGGGTTTCCCTGCCTTTGCTGCACATTGCTGACCTAAAAGGTTTCTCTTTTCTGCAAATGTGCCTTAACGCAAGGGTTTAACTGATGTTAGTGTTCAGACCCAGATTTCACAGTGTTAGTGTGCCTGGAGCCTCTTCCCTCCCACTCTCCGCCCTTTGACCCCTTCTCTCCGCCCTCTGGGAAGCCTTACTCCACCCTTCAGACCCGGATTTCACAGCCTTAGGGGTATATTTACTAAACTGTGGTAATGTCATCCGCGTTAGGTTCCACGGTAAAGGTAGAGATGCCCATATAAAGGCGTGAGTGTTGCATCATTACAGCAAGCTGTAGCAGCTAACGCGCGTTACAAGGCGCCTTAGACTAACGAGCATTACAAGGCGCCTTGTAAGGCACCTTGTAAGGGGCCTTGTAAGGTGCCCAGTAAAGTGCCATGTAAGGTGCCCGGTAAGGTGCCTCATAAGGCGCCCTATAGGTCCTTCTAGGCTAAGCGCCATATTAGGCACCGTTGGACAAGGCACCACAGAAGGCACCCTGGGCTATGGAACCATAGGTTAAGGTGGCCTAACAAGGTTATGGTGTCCTAGGTTAGTGTGCCTAGGGACTGCAAGGTGCCTCAGGATGACATGCATGACCTGTGCAGAACAGAGACAGAGGTAGCCCTAACACTAGATAGAGCACTCAGGAAAGGCAATGAACAGATGTGTGAAGGAGGGAGAGGTGGGAGCCGCTGGACCTGCCATATCTGCAGGCATCCCATGTGCTTGCCAGTACTGATGACAAACATGGTGGGGCAGCTGTACCACAGCACAGGGTGTTGGCAATATAAAGTAGCAGAAAAACAGTTGGTGGCAGACAATGGGAATACATGTCCCCCAGTGGAGGCGGAGGTGGCAGTATATTTACAATGATGGGTGGACAGAGGAGTGGTGGTGCCATGCAGATCAGGCACAGGTGAGGCAAGCATGAAGAGGCACAATGCAGGTAAAGGTAGCAGTGCATGACATGGGGTGGCAGTCTGCACTGGCAGACAGGACTCTACACAGCTAACAGACGCAGATAGACGGACCGAGGGAATGTTGGCAGTTGTGGCGAGGGTATTATGGGCTGGCAACACAGATCTGCAAAACATATGACCTCTGCAGGCATGCACACTATTTGAGTATGACAGGCATGAGAGGTGGGAACAATGAGGAACTGAACCCATGAACACTGCCAAGAATGGCATTTTATTAACCAGTAGGCTATACCTCCATGGTGTATGTCACATCAATGTCTGGGTACAGAAGGACTGCAGGTCACTGCACAAACTGTCTGCTCTGAGTGCCAGGATAGGGTAACCCCACCAGTACCCATGATGCAATGAACATTCTGAATAGCAGTCTACAGCTGATCACCAAATGGGGTCTGCACCTCTCCAGTACCTCAGCTTGGAAAGACGAACTGACAGTGAGTGATACTGGCACAGAGTAGCTACAGACCATGCCATTGTGAAGGTTCTGTGTTCACCCTTAGGGATAGTGTGGGTGCCCAGCACTAGGTCCGCAGTACATGTGGTGCTAGAGATAGGTCCTGCTGTACATCCCCATCACTACCATTGTGTGACAGGTGTTCCTTGCAGTGCAGCTGAAGGTAATTTGGTGTCCATCTGTATCCTGCAGTCACATGTGGCCCTGTGGGACCAGACACCAGCCAGATTGGTGTGTACCCCCTGTTAGGGTCTGGCTGACATGGGCAGCTGTTATCATGGCAGAGGGGTTCCTATAATTGCATGAGGTGTGTGTAGCAGAGCTTTAATAGGTCACAGTGGTATACACTACATACCCCAAAGGGCCCACATCACCCTTTTCATAGGTAAAGAACAGGTGCCCCCACCCAGTGAAGCAGCCTTGATCCTGCTGGCATAAGACAGCCCTCCAGGGTTGGTGGGCGAGAGCCATACCTATGACTGGGGCAGTGGCAGACCAGCAGCAATGCTGGGGTTAGGTCTGGAAAACCCCAACTGCCTCCCACCACTATCTGCTAGTCACCAGCAAACAGCACAGTCAGACTGCACCTTATAGTTGTTCTGACCATGCACGGTCTAACTGCAGACGGTCCACCAGCCAGTCTATAGTGCATGCTCACAGAGGAACTATGTGCACCAAGCAGACATCTAAGTGAGTGGGATCCCAGCACTAGGGAAAACAAATATATCACTGGAAGCAGATAGTGTAGAACCTATGTGGGAACCTAGACCTGCCATGGTCACTGCTCGGTCAGAGTGAGTGCCTTCCCAGCATGCCATGCTGTGGCCACCCTGTCCATGCAGGTGGTGGTCAGACACTACAGTGTCCCAGCCATTGCCCCACACCCCGTGAAGATGCATCCTGGCCAATCTGCCCTGTCCGGGCCATATCCAAAATACCTTGCTCCTCATTATGCACCTATTTAGGCTAACGGTGGTAACAGTGGGACATTTTTGGCCCAGTGAAGGGTGGGCAGCCACAGAAAAATTGATAGACATACACACACGCTCACTCTTATTGCAGCATTGTACAAGGATAGGGGTGGTTGGCAACCCTGCCCGCCACACTGGTCCTGATCACAGTGCCGACATTGCTACACTGTGCAGGGGGTAGTAGTAGTGCTCTGGTGATAACTGCAGCTCAATGCTGGGGCCAACAGCCTGACTCTCCATGCATCTTTGGATTTTGGAGCCTGTGTGGGTGGGTGTTTGTACCCCTGTTCACCGCTGCTTTGGGCTTTGCACATGTTGCTGTTGTATCTGCATTGTAGGGTAAAACATAGGGACATGCTCTGCAGGAACCACAGCTGGGGCTTGAACCTGTGACCTTCTGCTTCTGGACACACTGGATGGGTGTACTGCACTACACATGCACACAAGGGTTTTTTGTATATTTTTTAAAGCAAGGTTACTTTCTTTTTGGTGCTTTAGGGGAACTTTCCTTGAGCACAGTAGGTTGCTGAACTCTAGTAACCTCCTCAGGTTTAGAAACTGCTAACACCTAATCAGGAGTTAGTGGGCCTGATTTCCTGAGTGCAGCTGAGGCCTGCATAAAAGGCTCCAGTGCCCTGCCCTGTTGAGGCTTTCCTAACCAGGGCTCTACAGATCAACAAACAGTAAGGATTTGAGGGTTTGTTTGTTTGTTTTTATTATATTACATTGCTAGCTCTCTGACTGGGAGCTCTTAAAAGGGTTTTTTGTATATTTTTTAAAGCAAGGTTACTTTCTTTTTGGTGCTTTAGGGGAACTTTCCTTGAGCACAGTAGGTTGCTGAACTTTAGTAACCTCCTCAGGTTTGGAAACTGCTAACGCCTAATCAGATGTTAGTTCCCTCCCTACCCACCCCGACTCCCACCCACCCCTAGTGAGCAGTCTTGCTTTATAGGGCACCTCCCCCTTTAACAAATCACAGAGAATTGGACCAGCACATTTTGAATATAATTAAAGAGATTTAACTGCTTTTTCTCTGAAAGGACAGCTGGGAAACCGGCTGGTACTTGGTAGATCTCTCTCTTTTGCTTTAACAGATACCTAAGCTCCACGAACAGAACAATGGCTGGGAAAAATCGTATTGCTAAAGCTGTTGCCCCCGTTACAGCTTCTGCCTCGGTCCAGACAGAGGTCCTAATGCCAGTTGAAGGACCAGTTCCATGTGCAGGGTGCCTGCATGCTGAAGCTCTGAGGAAACAAGTGGAGGAACTCAGAGAGGAGGTGGTGAGGCTGAGGAGCATTCAAGATAGTGAGAAGTACATTGATGAGATGCTTCTTGCAGCAACCAAGCTCTCCAGCACAGGAGAAGATGGGTGCCAACAGAATGTCGATGGTTGGACACAAGTCACCAGGGCCTGCAAAATCACCAATCCAACTTCTCCAGCCCTTGAATTGAAGAACCATTATGCAGCCCTGGAAGTGGAGGAGGTGAAAGCATCCCTGGAAAGGGAAGAACCAGAGTTCAAGTACCCCAAAGTTGCAGAATCAGTGACCAGAAGGAAACGAAGGGTAGTGGTGGTTGGAGACTCTCTTCTGAGGGGTACTGAGGCGTCTATCTGCCGACCAGACTTGATGTCCAGAGAGGTATGCTGTCTGCCTGGTGCCAAAATCCAAGATGTTATGGAGAGTTTGCCAAGACTCATTAAGCCCACTGACTTTTACCCAATGTTGCTAATCCATGTTGGAACAAATGATACTGCCAGGTATACCTCGGAACGTATCAAAAGTGACTTCATGGCTCTGGGACAGAGGGTGAAGCAGTTAGGTGCACAGGTGGTGTTCTCTTCAATCCTCCCTGTTGAGGGTAAAGGCCAAGGCAGAGAGGCTCGCATCTGGAGATGAATGCATGGCTGCGTGGATGGTGTCATTGAGAGCGTTTTGGTTTCCTAGACCATGGGATGCTGTTCCAAGGGTTGCAGAGCAGAGATGGCATCCATCTGTCCAAGAAAGGTCAACACATCTTCGGTAGTAGACTGGCTAATCTACTGAAGAGGGCTTTAAACTAGATTCGTTGGGGATAGGTGAAGAAAGCCCCCAGGTAAGTGAAAGCCCCCAGGTAGGTGATACATTAAATACCTTTATGGAAATGGGTAACAGGGGTAACATATGGAAAGCAGTGTGTATAAATGCCCGTAGCATGGGAAATAAGATCCCTGATGTTGAAGCTTTGGTGTGAGTGGCTGACTTGGATTTAGTGGCAGTTACAGAAACATGGTTCACAGAAAACCATGACTGGGATGTAACTATACCTGGCTATACTTTATTCAGAAAGGACAGGGTAGGAAGAAGGGGAGGAGGAGTGGCACTATATGTAAAAACTACTATTAAAGCTTTGGAATTAAAGAGCTTAAAAGGGAGAGAGGAGGCATTGTGGGTTAAACTAGAAAGAGGGAAAGAGAAATCTATTTGCATTGATGTGATATACAGACCTCCCTCACAAGAGGAAGAGGTGGACAGAGAGTTAATTGAAGACATACGCAGCATTGCTAGGAAAGGGGAAGTGCTACTGATAGGAGATTTCAATATGCCAGATGTTGATTGGCACATTCCTGCTGCAGTATCATCTAGAAGTAAGGAGATCCTGGATTCTCTACAGGGAGAATTATTCAGGCAATTGGTAACAGACCCCACACGTGAAGGGGCCATACTGGACTTGGTGCTTACCAATGGTGAAAGTGTTTCTGATGTTGTAGTGGGAGATCATTTTGCATCCAGTGATCACCAGATGGTGTGGTCCAGTATTAGGACTAGGGCTGTTAGAATCCATTCCAAGGTGAGGATCTTAGACTTTAGGAAGACTAACTTTGCGAAGATGGGCCAATACCTCAGGAAGTCGTTAGTGGGATGGGAACAGCTGGGGGATGTAGAAAAACAGTGGGCAAAACTGAAAGGGGGTATTTTAAGGGCAACCAACCTTTTTGTTAAAATGGTAAATAAAGGCAAAAGGAAAAGGAGACCGCTATGGTTTTTGAAGGAAGTAGCTGAAAAAGTGAAGAAAAAGAGGGAGGCCTTCATGAAATACAAGAGATCACAGAGAGAGGAAGACAGGCATCTGTATTTGGAAAAACTTAGAGAAGCTAGCAAAGTAGTCAAGAAGGCAAAGATTCAAAAGGAGGAGGAAATAGCCAATACAATAAAATTGGGGGATAAGACATTTTTCAGATATATTAGTGAGAAGAGGAAGGGCAAAAGTGGTATTGTCAGACTCAAGGGTGCAGGGGGGGAATATGTAGAAGCTGATAAGGATAAAGCGGAATTGCTTAACAAATATTTTTGTTCTGTGTTCACAGATGAAGAACCAGGAGCAGGACCTCAGAAAACACCCACAAATAGGAACAGAAGCGAGGGACATCTTGAACAATTTTCAGAAGACTGTTCATGAGAAACTAGCTCAACTTAAAGTAGACAAAGCGATGGGATCGGATGGGATACACCCTAGAATACTGAGGGAACTTGGGGACGTTCTAGCAACTCCACTGACTGACCTTTTCAATGCCTCATTGGAGTCGGGAGTGGTGCCAAAGGACTGGAGAGAGGCTCATGTGGTGCCTTTACACAAAAGAGGAAGTAAGGATGTGGTTGAAAACTACAGGCCGGCTAGTTTAACTTCGGTGGTGAGTAAATTATTGGAAACGCTGCTGAAAGAGAAAATAGTGAGGTTTCTGGAGTCCAGCAGATTACAGGATCCGAGGCAGCATGGATTCACCAGAGGCAGGTCTTGTCAGACAAATCTGATTGATTTCTTTGACTGGGTGACCAGGGAGTTGGACCGAGGGAGAGCTCTAGATGTGGTGTATTTAGATTTCAGTAAAGCCTTTGACACTGTTCCTCACAGGCGACTTATAAACAAACTGAGCACCCTAGGGATGGACCCTAAAGTTACTGCTTGGGTTAGAAATTGGTTGGGTGGGAGGCGACAAAGAGTACAAGTAAATGGAGCTCACTCTGAGGAGAAGGATGTTACCAGTGGTGTGCCCCAGGGATCTGTCCTTGGTCCGATTCTTTTTAACATCTTTGTTAGTGATATAGCGGAAGGGCTGTCGGGTAAGGTTTGCCTCTTTGCAGATGATACCAAAATCTGCAATAGAGTAGACACCCAGGAAGGTATAGATAACATGAGGAGGGATCTAGCTAAGCTTGAAGAATGGTCTAGAATTTGGCAGCTGGGATTTAATGTTAAAAAATGTAAGGTCATGCATTTGGGCTGCAGCAATCCAAGGGAGCAATACAGTATAGGAGGTGAAGTACTTTTGTCCACTAAAGAAGAGCGGGACCTAGGCTTGGTTGTGTCTGATGATCTTAAAGTAGCTAAACAGGTAGAAAAGGCGACGGCAAAAGCTAGAAGGATGCTTGGGTGCATACGGAGAGGAAGGGCTAGCAGAAAAAAGGAGGTGATAATGCCTCTCTATAAGTCTTTGGTGCGACCTCATTTGGAGTATAGTGTGCAATTCTGGAGACCGCACCTTCAAAAGGATGTGAACAGGATGGAGTCGGTGCAGAGGGTGGCTACTAAAATGATTAGTGGGCTTCATTATAAAGCATATGAGGACAGACTTAGGGGTATGTTTACTAAACCGCGCACACGTGCGCGGCGCACAGTAGCGCATGCAAATGATGCACTTAAGTGCTCTCAAGTGCCCCGCACGCGTGCGCGTCACACTAACGGGTCACTAACGGGCCCGTGCGTGTGCGCGGCGCGGTGATGTGCGATAGAGGCGTGGAAAGGTTTACGGAGGGCGGAGGAAGGCTCCCGAGGGGCGGAGAGATGGGGTTAATGGGCGGGGAAGGGGAGGGGAGAGACTCCCCGCACAGTACCAGGGCCGAATTTCCATGTAAAGAGTGCATTTAAAGGGAAGAGAAACCATTTCCGTCAGCAATGTACAGCAAAACCGGGGAAACCTACAAAACGTGAGCAGTGTGATACATGTGCACAGAACAAAAGTGCAAATAAAACATGAAAATGACCTCAACAAATTTCCTAAAAATTATAATTAAGCAGGGGAACAGTGCTAGCAATGGCCAACAATAACAAACTCTCCCAGGACAGCTCCAAAAAAAGAAATGATTTCTGGAAGGGTGTACGCTCCGTAGACCCTTTGAAAAGTCCTTTCCATTTTGTGGAGGTGTCCTGGGAGTGTCTTTTAATGTTGCCCATTGATAGCACTGTTCCACAGCTTAATTATAATGTGTAAACATTTTCCTGTGGTCATTTATGAGGTGTTTTGCCCCTTGCTCTCCATACAATGTAAATGATCCCACATTAAAATAGTGCAGAGCAGAGTTCCAGACTAGTCCTGGCAGGTTTCCTATCTCCAGGGACTGCACTGCCTCTGTGATCACAGTGTGGTGCAGCAGACACAGCCAGTGCATACAGGACCACAGGGTCATAGGTTCAAATCCCAGCTGGGGCTCCTGCCAACACAGTCCCCATATCTTTACCCGCCAGGAAACAGTGATAGTAAAGACACCCCTTTATTGCAGATAGCATGGCTGAAACAGCTATCTTTTACCCTGCACCGCACACACACCATAACAATGGGCATTACCCCCAGCCAAGTCCCCCAAATGCAGTCCTGGAGTGCCACACCTCAATCAGGTCAGATGCTTTTTCCAAGATAAGGACATGTCAGCATGTTGGTGGAGGGGTACAGGTGGTGGAGGGGGCAGTGGCTGCTAGCCAAAGCAGACAGTGGCCTAGCCATGTGCAGGCTCGCACGTCCACTGCAACAGACAGGCCCTGTCAGATGTACAGTAATGGACTCCCCAGGGAATGCAGCCTGTCTGTGGCAACATGGTGGTGCAGTGCACACAGACAGTGTGTGCAAGAACAGAAGGTCACAGGTTCAAAGCCCAGCTGGGGCCACTGCCAATCCTGTCCACATATTTTTCCCACAACTAAACCGTGATAGTAAGGACAAACCTTTATTGCTGAGGACATACGCATTGGTAATACGCCTATCTTTTACCACACCGAGCACAGACACCATGAACAGGGGCATTACCTAGAGCAGAGTCTCCGAAATGCAGTCCTGGAGGACTACACACCATTCAGGTGCCATGCTGCCTCTAATACAAATGCCTGTGCTGCATATCTATGCACCACCACCATGGAATGTAGATGTAGCTCATGCATATTCATGAGGGACAGCTGGAAAACCCGAACAGTGTTAGGCACACCAGGACTGGAGTTGGGAACCTCTGCCGTAAAGCAGCAGCCAACAGGGGCAGAAACACCCACACCCACAGGCGCCATTGGCCAATGCCTCCTGGAGAGGCAGGACAGTGGGCCCTGTGTGCATCTCCCAATACTAGCACCTGCATACCTTAGCAATGCCACCCTACACCTGGGTATACGGTACACAGCTCTCAAACGTTTGCTATGAGTACTGGCAGATAGACATCCCTACGTTAAGCACAGTTTGCTCTTTGAGCTCCATCATAACAATCTTTCTGATGTCTGCGGTGTGTGCTTCAGGTCTGGCCTCTGACAGTGGTCACCACCCTGGGGAGTGACCCCCAACAGTATTGCGTACCATATCCATGCCTGTACTGTGCCCAGGACTGGCGTGGTGGGCAAGGCTGATAAACCCTTCTATAGTAGCACAATGCTGGCATACGTGTGGGAGTGTGTGTCTGTCTATACAGTGTGTGTTGGTTGCAAACACCTTCCACAGCCCACACTGCCAGCACTGTTGCCAGCTTTAGCCTGCTAATGTGCATAATGAGCAGCAAGGTACCATGGGTATAGCTCAGACAGGGTGGGCTGGCCAGGATGCATCTGCACAGGGCATAGGGCGCTGCCGGGGACATTGTAGTGGCCGGCCACCACCTACACAGACAGGGTGACCTCTGTCTGTCCTGCTGGGGGATCACTCTCACCCTGACTGTGCAGTGACCACAGCATGTCTAGGCACCCCCATAGTGCTATATAGTATTTTTCTCATGTGATATATATGGGTTTCCTTTTGGGGCCCAGTCACTGACTTATCTGCTGGTGTGCACTGCCATTCCAGTTCTGGGTGCATGCATTTCCACCAGGATTAGCTAGCAGACTGTTTTCAACTGGTCTGTGTCTTGATGGAGTGCCTTGCAGGGTGCAGTGGCTGAAGGCTTGTTGCAGGAGAATATCAGATAATGGTGGGGTGCAGCTTAGCATATCAAGGTGTAATGTCTGTCTGATATTGTGTTATGGATGTGTATAGAGCTGCTTTGACTGCGGTGTAGGGTGTCTGTTCCCCATCAGGACCGGGGTTGATGGTCCACTCTACTGCCACCATTGCAGGGAGGTAGAATGTGGAGCTGTTGATAGGAGACCCTGTTTTTCAGCCAGGGGGGTGGTGGTGCATAGCCCACCTGGGTCTCCATTTGGGGGTTCCCCTGACTAGGAGAGAGAGAGATATCCAAGGCGTTTCTGCAGAAACTATTTCACAGAGTACTACTGCTTTGGAGCTCTGGCATGGCCTCTTTCAGCCATGGAGGGTGTTATGGACCTGGTCTTGGGCGCCTCTTCACACCCTCAGGGTGAGCACAGTACCCGCACAATGTGACGGTGTGTAGCTACTCTGTGCCAGTAAAACACCCGGTCAGTACCCCCTACCAGGCCGAGGTGCTGTGTGGGTGCACACGGCCACGTCCCCCTACCAGGCCGGGGAGCTGTTGGGGTGCATTCTCCATCTTGTGTTCATCTGTGGACAGCTGATTTGCATGTGCAGTGCATCATGGGTACGGGTGGCCTAACCCTATCCTGGTTACCACAGCAGACTGTCTGTGTGGTGACGTGCAGGCTCTCTGCAGCCAGCCAGGGGCTTGCTAGCAGCTGTAGAGCTGTAGCCCAATGGTTACTTCACTACTTGTGAAGCTAGAGGTCATGGGTTCAAACCCACAGTGGAGTTATGTGATAGGGGTGTCCAAAGTTTTTTTGATTTAATGTACATATGTTGATGCCAGCACAAACACTCTCAGCGTACTGTACCCATAAGGTGCCTCTGAGGGTGCTTTATAGGGCGCCCTATAGGGCACCTTATGGTTGCCGTCCATATAAGGTGCACTATACATTATCCTGTGGCGCAACATATATGGTGCCCTATAGGGGACATTCTAGGGTGCCTTGGCGGGCAGTGAACTTTAACATGTGCCTTATGGGCCGCCTTATGTTAACACGCTTTGAGAGTCCATTTGCTAGTACTGATAAATAAAATACAACTAATATGCCTCCTACAGCACTCATCCCCATAATACGTAATGCCTCAGCCAGCCTTGTTCAGTGGGCACTGTGGGGAACTGAACCCCTGATCCCTGCACCATTGGTCAGTGTCTTAACCATTGTGCTGTGGCTCTGTTCCTGTGCTTGCACATCAGCGCGCCGCCTTAGGCCTTCCAAAATTAGCAGCCCAACGCCTTCTACCGCCCAAAATTACCAGCGCAATGCCTTATGCCGCCCACACCTAACAGCGCAGCGCCTAATGCCCCCCAAAATTAACAGTGCGCCGCCTTATGCCGCCCAAAATTAGCAGTGCGCCGCCTTATGCCGCCCAAAAGTACTATGCCTCCTACAGCACATTTACCCATTAAAGTTAATGCTTCAGCCAGCCTTTTCCGATGCGCACAATGGGGGAATGAACCCATGGCCCCTTCACCATTGGTCAGTGTCTTCTCCGTTGTACTACGGCTCTGTTCCTTTGTATGCCCAGCAGCACGCCACTTAGCCTTCCCACGCGCTAATGTGGACCCCACACATTAGCGCTCCGCGCACACGTACGGTCGCTGGCTCCCGGTATTTTTCTTTTTTCTGCTTGAAACGCCCACTCCTTATATGGCACAGGCACACTAACAGGGCACGCACAATTGCGGTATCTTAGTAAACATACCCCTTAAGGATCTTAATATGTACACCTTAGAGGAAAAGCGGGATAGTGGTGATATGATTGAGATGTTTAAATACCTCCGTGGCATAAATGTTCAGGGAGAGAGCCTCTTTCAATTGAAAGCAAGTTCTGCTATGAGGGGACATTTTATCTAGACAGTTTTGTATACCGCCTTATCCTTCAATCAAAGCGGTCACAACACAATTGGGGGATACATTTAACACGCGGGGATATGAGACATGGGATGAGGGTGAAGGGAGATAGATTCAGGAGTGATATGCGGAAATATTTCTTTACGTAAAGAGTAGTGGATCCATGGAATAGTCTCCCAGTGGAGGTGGTAGAGATGAGGACAGTAACTGAATTCAAAAAAGCATGGGACCAACACAGAGGATCTCTAAAGGTAAAAAGGGTACTGTTGTAGTTGTTGATATGGAAGGACAGACTAGATAGGCCATGTGGTTTTTTTCTGTCATCATGTTTCTATGTTTCTATGTTTCTAATAGTCCCTGGGGCTACCTGTAGTTTTCCTCAGCCAGACTTTGTATGTTGCACTGCACACCACGTACTGATGCAGGGCATGGCCTAGGTCCACTGCAGGGAGGTGGCACTTCCCCCTCCAGCACGGGCACACCCCCCTGCCAAGCTGACATGGCTATTTGCTGTCGGTGCTGGTAGTGCGCAGTCCCAGGTCATCCACTGTGTAGGTAGGCACCCACATAGGGAGCGGATCCTGGGGTGGGGGGGCATACATGGACATCCTCACATCCCCCCCCCCCATCACTGCCTACCAATATTATGTACCTTCCACATGGGGGCGGGATGGCTGGGGGGATGTCAGGTCAGTGCCCTAGCAACTATTGGCTAGGGTGAACCAGGTAGATATAGGTGGATTGTGTTTGGCCTTGTTCAGTTGCTGTCTTGCTGATTTCTGGTTTTTATGTTCCTATGTGCCACCTAGGCACCCACCTGGTCTACCCTGTGCCCCAGCTGCCCATGCTACATGTCCCTCCTGCGGCCCCCTATGCCCCATTTGCACCATCGCCATAGTGGCCATTCATACTTTGTCACTATGATGTTGCTGAAAATGGAGCACTACTATCACATTTCTTGGGCTCCCTGCCTAGGCTGTACATTGCTGACACTTAAATGGTTTCTCTCTCCTGCAAATGTGCATCTAATGGCAGGTTTTCATTCGCGTTAGGATTCAGCCCTTCAGTTCAGCGCGTTAGTGTGAAAGGGGCCTCTCCCCACCCACTCTCCGCCCATTGACCCCTTCTCTCCGCCCTCTCTCCAACTTCTGCGGTGTTTACCATGGCCGGGGACGTTAACGATCGTTAAGCAACGTTAACGCGCGTTAACGTTACATACAATGCGTTAACGTTACCTAACGATCATTAACGTTACATAATGCGCGGTATGTAACGTTACCGCAGTTTAGTAAATATACCCTTTAATGTGCCTTAACACCGCCGCTGCATTATCGCGTGATAAGTGACATTATCGTGCGATAGCGTCACTTATTGCGCGATAATACCACTGCTGCGACGTTATGATGGTTTAGTAAACATACCCCTATGTTCTTTGATCTTGATAAGCAGATGTTTCAGATCATCTTTAGTTTTTGCCAGTAATATGGTATCCTCAGCATAGTGAAGGTTGCTGATGACTTCTATCAAATTTCATATCTGGATTGTCTTCATTCGTTCCTGTTTCTCTGATGATTTGTTCTGCATATAATTTTCATATATGTGCATATTTATTCACATGTATATAGCCATCTGATTTACTGTAGAAAGCCTCTTTTCTGCACATAAGAAGAGGCTTTACACATAAAAAACACTCTAAAATGACCTTCAAGGAGGCTGTTACTTTTATATCCATAAAACAGATCATAGAGATGTAAGTCAATACACTTTTTCTGCAAAGAAATATGAAGGTACAGATGTGAGATTCCTCCTTTGAACAACAGAAAGTAGTAAAACTCCAAACTTGTGTATAAGGAATGGTGACTTCTACTTAATGCTGCTATCATAAAGATCTGATAAATATTTAGATATATACAATAAGAAAGTGATTTTCTAACAGGTCCCCTAGATTGGGAGGCCAAATAGGCACTTATGTGCCTGTGTTTATAAAAAAGGCGGCACTCTGAAAGTACAATAATAAGTCAAATTCTTAGCAGACATACAGGTGCTCATGTAGCTGAATCTGTTTGGCAGTCTATGGGGTATGTTTACTAAAGTGCGTTAACGTTACATAACGCGCGTTATGTAACGTTATCAATCGTTAACCACTGTCAACGCACGTTATGAGACGTTGACGATCGTGGACGTATCATAACGCGCGTCAACAGTAGTTAACGATCGTAAGGGTCCGCGGCACGGTAAAACACCGCAGAAGGTGGAGAGAGGGCGGAGAGAAGGGGTCAATGGGCGGAGTGTGGGCGGGGAGAGGCTCCAGGCACCCCAACGCGGTGAACTCAAGGGCTGAATCCTACCGCGATTGAAAACCTGCCGGTAGATGCAAATCTGCAGGGAGGGAAACCATTTCAGCGTCAGCAATGTACAGCATAGGCAGGGAAACCCACAAAACGTGATAAGTGTGATACATGTTCACGGAACAAAAGGGCAAATAAGCAGTGAAAATGACCATAACAAACGAGGAAAATAACATAACCAAGCTAGCCAATAGTGATAGCAATGGGAAACAGCCAAAAATACCACTGAGAAAGCCTCAGAAAAAGATATCAACTGTGGAAGGGTGTATGCCCTGTCACCATAGACGGTGAATGATGCCACAGTGAAATAGTGCAGATCAGGGCATCCCCTTGTTACTGAACAGGTTCCCCATGGTGTGCACATGTCCTGCAACAGCAGGGTGGGCATGGTGGAACGGGCAACTGGGCAGATGTTGGAAAAGGGGATACAGAGGGCTGCAGGCGGCACATGCTGTGGTGCAGCTGGGCCACAGTGGGGACCAGGGTGATGCTCAGTGTGGCCCATAGGAATGCATAAATAGTAGAGCTAAACTGCATCTGTTGAGAGCCCAACATGGGCATGAGTGTGTCCCCCGCAGTGTCACAGGGGACAGTACCCAGCAGCCACCCCTAAGGGCACAGAACAGTAGCAGGCAGTGCTGGGGGGAAGTGTGGGCGTCCATCTAGGCACCCCTACACCATCACCCATACTATAGGCAGCTGCCGACATGCACACTGGATGGCCTGAGACTGCCCACCACCAGCACCACCAGCAGAAGGGCATTGCAGCATTGTGGCGGAGGGGTACTGGCGGCGGAGGGGGCAGTGGCACCTGGCTGCAGCAGACCATGGTCCAGCCCGGTCCAGGTGGGTGCCGTGCATTGCAACTGATAGGCTCAGAAGGACAAACAGTCACGGTACCTCCCAGGGAACGATCTGCCCCTGTGGTGCAGTAAGCACAGCCAGTGTGCTCAGGAGCTGAAGGTCACTGGTTCAATCCCGAGCTGTGGTCCCTGCCAACTCCGTCCCCATACCTTTTACCAGTAAGAAACCGGTAAGATGGAACCTTGTAGTGCTGATAGAATAAGCATGCTTCCAACACCTACATTTTAACGCACAGACCACAGACACCACGAACAGGCGCATTATCGAGAGCAGAGTCCCCCAAAGGCAGTCATGGAGGTCCAATCAACATTCCGGTGCCATGCTGTCTGCAATAAAGATGCCTGTGCTGTATGTCGATGCGCGGCCCCCATGGTATCTGGATGTATTTCATGCATAGTCATCAGTAATATCATGAAAATCCGAACATGGTGCGGCCCACCAGGACTGTGGTTGGGAACCCCTGTCCAAGAGCAATGATCCACAGTGGTGGAAACACCCGCACCCACCGGCCCCATTAGCCACTGCGTCCTGGAGAGGCAGGATGTTGGGCCCTGTGTGCATACTCCAATACTAGCACATGAATATCCTAGCAGTGACACCCAAGACCAGGGAATACGGTACACAGATAGTAAAAGTCTGCCATGATAACTGGCACATAGCAATCCCTAATGTTAGCACAAGCGGCCCAGTGTGCTGTACCATACCAACCTCTGAGATGTCTGTGGAGTGTGTGTCACGTCTGGAACCTGACAGTGTCCACCACCTTGGGGAGAGACCCCAACAGTACAGCATACCATAGCCACGCCTGCACTGTGCCCAGGACTGGTGCGGTGTCCTGGGCTGGAAAAAGCCTATACTGGCATATGTGTGGGGGTGTGCATCATTCTATCCAGTGTGTTGCGTTTGCTAACACCCTCTGCAGCACACACCGCTATCACTGTCGCTAGTATTGGCCTGGTAATGTGCATAATGAGGAGCAAGGTACTGTGGGTATAGCTGGAGAGTTCGGCCTGGACAGGATGCACCTGCACAGGGCCCAGGGCAATGGATGGGACATTGTAGGGCTTGCACACCACCTACACGGACAGGGTGGCCACGGCATGTTCTGCTGTGTGATCATGCACACTCTGACTGTGCACTGACCACGGCTTAGCTGGGTTCCCCCATAGTGCTACACAGTGTCCTTCTGAAGTGAGATATGTGGGCTCCATCCTCTGGAGCCCTATCACTGACCCATCTGCTTGGTGAGTGTGTGCACATCCCAGTGTGGGTGCACACAGCACCTCCAGGAACATGCATTATGGACTAGCAGGCAGGCTGACTGCAGTTTGTATGTGTGTGGCTGGAACACCTTGCAGGGTGTAGCGGCTGGTGACTCGCTCTGCTTGCTGCTGGAGGATGTCATATAGTGATGTAGGGCAGCTGTGCAGTACCAGGTCTTCTGTCTGTCACTGCCCAATGTAGTGAGGCATACAGATCTGCATAGACTGCCCTGGTGGGGCGTTCAATCCCTGGCAGGACTGGGGTGAATGGTACCCTCTACTGTCACCAGTGTAGGGGAGTAAAATGTAGACGTGTTCGTTGGAAACCATGTTTCCCACCCTGACCACAGACGGTGGGTTGGGTGTTGGTACTTAAACTGCCTATGGGCCCAAACCCCCCCCCCCCCCGGACCTGAAATCATGTGACCAGGGCACCCACACAGTGTATGAACTATTCAGGGTGTATCAAAGTCCACATGGGCAAGACGTGATGTACAGATGGACACAGGCCAATGCAAAGGGTATCTGCAGGGGTCACCTATCACACAGAGGCACTGAGGGGGACCTGTAGCATAGGCCATCGGAGAAATGCCAGGTGCAGTGGAAATGGTGCTGGGCATCCCACCTCACACTCAGGGTGAACACGGGACCCGTCCGCTGTGATGAACGGTAGCCACTCTGTGGCAGTAACACACACGGTCAGAACCTCCACCAGGCTGAGGTGCTGTGGGGTTGCACATGGTCAGGATACACAACCAGGCCGAGGTCCTGGGGGGGGGGGTGCACCCCGCAACACGGGACACTCTGTAGACTGCTGATCTGCATGTGCAGTGCATCATGGGTGTGTCTTGTCCAATCCAACCCTGGCAACCACAGAAGACGGTTGGAGTGGTGATCTGCAGCCCCTCTGTAGCCAGCCAGGCATGGAGCAGGAGCTATAGAGATGCAGGCCACAGGCAAATGCACATGGCTGTGCAGACAGAGGTTAGGGGTTTGTACCTACTGTGGTGATATGTGGTAGGGCTGTCTGAGTATATTCCCATGGTATCAGTGGAGTGTATGCAACCAATTAATACTAGGAGTCACTGACAGAATCCAAGCCACTGGAATGTGCACAAGGCCCAGACAGAAACGAGGTCAAAAGTGACTGAGCAAGCATGAACAGGAGCAAATACCATATAGACATCTGGTAAAAGTTAAATACACACAAGCTCTCCATAGGAGCAAATGCCCCCCCTCCCCTTACCCACTCAGAGTCCCCCTCTGGGCCTCTCCCTCCATTTCCCCCTCTCAAGCCAGCTGATCAAAAGGCACATGAAAAGTGATAGATACAGCGAGGACATCTCTGGGCAAAGGAATGTGAACGTATCCCAATGAGAAATGTCTAAAGCAGACTCATTTGCACAGACTCATGCAGATTCTGCAATAAGCAGACATCTCAAACAGGAAATTCTGAGCCTTAGCAGCAATACTAAAGGGTAGGGGGTTTAAAATCAGGGTCTAACATACAGTTTGGTAGAGGCCACAGCCTATCACACGTATAGTTGGTTTCAGCAATCAAAACTTTAAAACACCCTCCAACTGTTACAATGAGAAATGCCCACATGTGTGGCTACGCACGCGGGTACGCATGGGGGTACGCACGCGGGTACGCATGGGGGTACGCAGTAAAAACATTTCTGGAGGAGATGGCTGCCATGTCCAGGAAGCCTGCCTTCACCATGGCGGATCTCTACCTGCTGACAGAGTTATTCTGCCTCTGCCAGGATCGCCTCTTCCCAGGCTCATCCCGGAGGCAGAATCTGGCCAGAGTGAGGAGGGCCTGGGAGCGCCTCACTAGGAGATATAATAGAGGTTCTGATTACCCATGTGAGGTAAGTGCATGGGGACAGGCAACCCAAACTAGGATGTGAAGGAGAACACCTGGTAACGAAACCACCTATCAGCCACACACTCCCAGGGAATGTCATGTGTTGGTGTGTGTTGCTGGGACTAACAGCAACCCCTCCCCCTTAAAATAGAACCCCCTGCCTCCAGGGGGTAGCCCTTTCCACCACAGAGATGGAGTACCCAGTACAATGTAATGGTATATGGAGCTGTTGCAGGCTCAGTGATGTGCCCTATCCACACAACACCACAGGTCTATTCCAGAGGCCAAGAGACACACAGGGGTATGTCCCTGGCCATGCTTGTGATCACAAGGCTCAACCATATCCCCAAGATGCAGTAGGCCTCACCTCAGAGCCCTATCCCCCATCCTGGTGCTATGCTGACTGCACCTGTTTGTGTTCACAGGGCTCAGCTATATCCCCAGGATGCAGTAGGCCTCATCTCAGAGCCCTATCCCCCATCCTGGTGCTATGCTGACTGCCCCTGTTTGGGGTCACAGGGCTCAACTATATCCCCAGGATGCTGCAGGCCTCAACTCAGGGCTCCATCCCCCATCCTGGTGCTATGGTGACTGCCCCTGTTTGGGTTCACAGGGCTCAACTATATGCCCAGGATGCAGTAGGCCTCAACTCAGGGCTCCATCCCCCATCCTGGTGCTATGGTGACTGCCCCTGTCTGGGTTCACAGGGCTCAACTATATCCTCAGGATGCAGCAGGTCTCAACTCAGAGCCCTATCCCCCATCCTGGTGCTATGCTGACTGCCCCTTTCTGTGTTCATAGGGCTCAACTATATCCCCAGGATGCAGTAGGCCTCACCTCAGAGCCCTATCCCCCATCCTGGTGCTATGCTGACTGCCCCTGTTTGGGGTCACAGGGCTCAACTATATCCCCAGGATGCAGCAGGCCTCAACTCAGGGCTCCATCCCGCATCCTGGTGCTATGGTGACTGCCCCTTTTTGGGTTCACAGGGCTCAACTATATGCCCAGGATGCAGTAGGCCTTAACTCAGGGCTCCATCCCCCATCCTGGTGCTATGGTGACTGCCCCTGTTTGGGTTCACAGGGCTCAACTATATACCCAGGATGCAGCAGGCTTCACCTCAGAGCCCTATCCCCTATCCTGGTGCTATGGTGACTGCCCCTGTTTGGGTTCACAGGGCTCAACTATATGCCCAGGATGCAGTAGGCCTCACCTCAGAGCCCTATCCCCCATCCTGGTGCTATGGTGACTGCCCCTGTTTGGGTTCACAGGGCTCAACTATATCCCCAGGATGCAGCAGGCCTCAACTCAGAGCTCCATCCCCCATCCTGGTGCTATGGTGACGGCCCCTGTTTGGGTTCACAGGGCTCAACTATATCCCCAGGATGCAGCAGGCCTCAACTCAGGGCTTCATCCCCCATCCTGGTGCTATGCTGACTGCCCCTGTTTGGGGTCACAGGGTTCAACTATATCCCCAGGATGCAGCAGGCCTCACCTCAGAGCTCCATCCCCCATCCTGGTGCTATGGTGACTGCCCCTGTTTGGGTTCACAGGGCTCAGCTATATCCCCAGGATGCAGGAGGTCTCACCTCAGAGCCCTATCCCCCATCCTGGTGCTATGCTGACTGCCCCTTTCTGTGTTCATAGTGCTCAACTATATCCCCAGGATGCAGTAGGCCTCACCTCAGAGCCCTATCCCCCATCCTGGTGCTATGCTGACTACCCCTGTTTGGGTTCACAGGGCTCAACTATATGCCCAGGATGCAGTAGGCCTCAACTCGGGGCTCCATCCCCCATCCTGGTGCTATGGTGACTGCCCCTGTTTGGGTTCACAGGGCTCAACTATATGCCCAGGATGCAGTAGGCCTCACCTCAGGGCTCCATCCCCCATCCTGGTGCTATGGTGACTGCCCCTGTTTTGGTTCACAGGGCTCAACTATATCCCCAGGATGCAGCAGGCCTCACCTCAGAGCCCTATCCTCCATCCTGGTGCTATAGTGACTGCCCCTGTTTGGGTTCACAGGGCTCAACTCCATCCCCAGGATGCAGCAGGGTGCACTGCAGAGGCCCACCTCCCATCCCGGCATTGGCTGATGGGCACTGGCAGATGTGTTGAGATGGCCCACAGAGGTGCGCTTTGTCTGGGTCGCATGGGCCCACACACAGGGCACATAGGGTCCAAGCCAGACATGCCCTGGCACGGTGCACACATGGGGGAGGCCCTGGCAAATGCATGGGGCATGAATGAACCAGACAGTAAGGGCGGGCACCTGTGACACACAGAGATATATCTGTGTTGCGTCGTGGGCCACTAAAGGGTTCCTGTCCGCTAATGTCAATGTGTGCTATCAACCCGACAGGTGGAGGATCTCCGGAAGAAGGCACGTGAGCTGAGGGCGAGGTTCCCCTGCTTCGTAGTGCGTGTCCAGCGGGAGCGGATGGCCCAACGGGATGGTGAGTGATGTGACATGGTCCTGTGGGGCAATGGCTGTCAGATCCACAGGACGCATGTGAGTGCCGTGGCTGATGTGTGACCATGGAGATGATACGTGTTCCCCTCTCCCACAGCGGATGCACGTGCTGCCATGGAGCCAGCGGTGCCGGAGGCGCAGGATGCCGCAGTGGGGATGGAGGATGAAGGTGGTGACAGAGGCCAGGAGGAGGTCCACGCCCCGAAGCCCATGCCTGATGAGAACGGCAGGGGGGATGACCTGGAGGGTGCTGCAGCCCACAACGAGGGGGAGGAGGGGGATGGGGAGGAGGAGGGGGAGGTGGGAGTGGGGGAGATGGAGGTGGAGGGTGTAGTGGGAGCGGGGGAGGAGGGGGAGGTGGGAGTGGGGGAGGTGGGGAGGAGGCGGAGGGGCAGGGGGAGGAGGGGCGGGTGGGGGTGGAGGGGGAGAAGGGGATGCCTGCATTTGGGAGCCAGGGGCCAGAGGGGGACCAGGTGGGCGGGGTAGGGGGGGAGCAGGTTGGGTCCAGGGGGAAGGGGATGGGGTGGGGGCAGGGATGGGGGTGGCAGCTGAGGCAGGTCCCCATCGGCATGGGCCACCACAGGGCAATGGGGGCACCAGCTACCTGCCCCATGATGACCCAGATGCACACCTCCTGGACGTGTGCCTGCCACACATGGCTGTTGACAGGCGCACCGTGCATGCAGCCACACAGACAAGGGGAGATGTGTGTCTGTGCGGCTGCATGTGTGGGCTGCGCCTGACTGCGGCTGTGTGTGCCCAGGCGCACGCCCAGAGGCAGCATGCCCTCATCATGGGGCAGGTCCTGGCAACCCTGACCATGGTGGCTGACCGGCTGCGTGCGCTGGAGGAGCGCTTTGCTGGTGGCGCACCTGGACAGCCACCATGTGACAGGGGTCCCCGGGGTGTGTAGTGTGGGGATACACATGGCACACCCGCCCTGTGATGGCCCGTGCCATGGCCTGCCACAACCACCAACGACAGGGATGACTGGGCCCCTCAAATCTTGGCAATGTAAATAAAGTTGTTAATAGTTTGAACGTTCCTACGGTGGCCAGATATCTCTCATTGCTATGTGTCATTGTTGCACGAGTGACAGGTGTGTCTGTGTGCACCCCTAAAGGTGAGACTGCAATGTAATCAGGTAAGGGCAGCGGAGACACCATTGTGCCTGGACTACAGTGCTGCAGGGGTGGAATGAGGGGGAAACCAAGCAGGGGGGCGAATGGCCTGCAGGATGACAGCGCGACGGCAGCTACCCACAATAGGAGATGTGTGCAACATAGAGGGGACAATGGTGTACACGGGATAGGATAGTAGGTAGGCCTCAGTAGCGTATCATACAACAATCCACAGTGGTGAGTTGCGAGGGGAAGGGATGACGGGGGAGGGGTATGTGGCGAGGTGTAGTCTGAGTAAGCTCACGGAGGGTGTGGCGGAAGAATTTGGGATGCTGGTGACCGATGAAGGGGTGAAGGGAGCGGCAAAGACCTTTACGGACGGGAAGGCTCCGGCCCTGGATGGCTACATGGCAAACACGTATAAGGTCATGCAGGGTGAGAGGGGGGTTGCTATGGAGGACCGCAATGGGGTGCTGCAGGGTGCAGAATCACCACGGTCTATGGAGGGAGCGGGTGTAACCAGTATCCCCTAGGAGGGTGGCACCCATACTGTCTGTGGAGCGTACCAGCCCATCTGGCCTATTCATGTGAATGCTAAGGTATTGGTTAGGATTGTGGTGGGTAGGTTGCAGGAATTACTGCAGGAACCTGGGCATATGGATCAGACGGGATCATTACAGGGGGGCATGGGGGCGATAACATTTGGAAGTTGCTAGATATTATTTGGTCTGTGCAAACAACAGGGAGGGAGGCAGTATACCTGTCGGTTGACAATGACAGGTATAATGACAGGGCAGAGTGGGGAGTTATGTTGCAGGTGCTAGACAGGGTAAGGGTGGGAGAGACATTCCTACGGTGGGTGAGGGCGCTGTATGCCTGTCCACGGGTGCAAATACGGGTTAGGGGGATACCCTGATAGCATTGGGCTGTGCAGAGGAACAGGGCAGGGGTGCCCTCTGCCGCCCCTATTGTATCCATAGGCCATTGGGCCGTTGGCAGCCTACGTCAGAGGGCAAGTAGATATTGGTGGAACTAAGCTGCAGGAACAGCTTAGTAGTGCAGTACATTGTGCGGATGATGTTATCCATACATTGGGGCCCCCTTTGGTTAGCCTGCCAAATCTGCTAAAGGCAGTAGGGCAGTATGGTGAGGGATCGGGCCACCAGACAAACGTACATAAGTCAGACATATTGAGGGCAAATATGGATACGGGATTGGAGGTGAGGTGGGGGGGGGGCGCATGGCCAGTACAATGGGTACGTGCAGGATCCCGGTATGTGGGTATACAGTTTGGAGCAACTCCAGACCATGCACAGGTGTGGAATTATAAACCCCTGATGGTGGCGATAGGGAGGGACATAGGAAGATGGAGGGGGCTCCCCCTGACGTAGATGGGGAGAGTAGCTACAATACGGATGTCTGTGTTACCACAGGGTTGGTTGTCCCTATGGCCCTACCACCCAACGTGATGATGAGGTGCCTTAGGGGGCTGCACGATCTGATAATTAGGTGTATCCGGGTGGGCAGGAGGCTATGGGTAGATAGGCATGCCATGCGTTGACTGCAGGAGGGAGGGGGGCTTGGAGCCCCCAATTTGGACAACCACTACGACGCCAAACAGCATAGGGCATTGTTTGTGCGGAGAGAGAGAGGGAGAACCCCGCAATGAGGTCGGCACAGGGAGTGTGTGCGGAGGCAGTGGTAGGGGGTGTGGGGGGAAGGGTCGGGTAGGGGGCCGTGAAGCCGTAACGGAGGCTAACCGTGCAGATTTGGAGGGATGGAAGGGTTAGGAACTGCAAGGGAGGTGCCTGCCCTGGGACACAAACGTACAGAACACGGTTGCCTTTACCACGGGGTGGTGGGGGGGGGTTACAACATTGGTCCAAGAAGGGCTGGGTGAGGGTGAGGCAGGTGTTGGATGCAATAGTGGGGTGCGGCCCTATGCTGAACTCCGAAAGGTGTTTGGGGTGAGGGATAATGACCTACATTTGTATATGCAGCTGTGGTACTACCTGCAAATGCAGGGGTACAGAGAGGTCGACAGGGCTGGCCAACGGGGTATGTGTAACTGATGGACGAGCAAGGTTAACTGCAGGGTCTGGTGTCCAAACCATAGCACCTACTGAATGCAGGGGCAGAGGGTATGGCCTGATGGCAGGAACAGTGGGAGAGGGAATGGGGGTGTTCCTGGGAGGTGGAGCGGTGGCAGCCCATCTCAGTAGGGGAAAAGAGGCTTGCATGGGGAACAGCTCGGGTAGAGAGCCCCCCTACATACCGGATCAGGATGATCTGGACCCCAGCTAGGCTGCACCGTATGTATCTGGAGCAAGCGGATACCTGTAGGAGGGGGTTGGGGGAGAGGGATGACCCTATGCAGATAGTGTGGGGGTGCCATAAGCTGCAACAATTGTGGAGGGAGCTAGACGGTTCTATAGAGCGACCACAGGAATACGGATGGAGGTGTCCCCAGCCCATGTGGAATTGGTGAGGGGGGGGGGGGTGCGATGGGACATGGTGAATTGCTCTGTCCCGTAACTATTGTGTGTTAGTGGCTAGACCGGCCATGTCACGAAAATGGACGTGTGCGGATGTACTGAGCATGAGGGACACTATTTGAGAGCTCAGGGTATCTGTGGGTGAGCAGCAATGTGGGTGCACGTGGTCAAGCACAGATAGTGCAACATGAGGAGACCTGGGGGGTATGCAAAATGGAGGGAGGGGGTGGCCAGCTGTTGGTGGCAGGGTAGGGGGATATGCAAGGAGGTGGGAACAAGGGTTTGGAGTGGTACCCATTGTGGGACGGGAGGGGTGGGGGTAGGGGGGTTTGGCCCGTCAGGAGAAGGGGAGGGGGGAGTGTGGGTAGAGGGAGGTATTGGGGATGCCACAGGGTGCTGGGTGCGTGGATGCAGTGGAGTAGAGTGTGGATGGTGTGACTGTCGACAGGTGGGTTGCTGAATGTACCCTACGGGGCTCACCAGGTACCAGGGGGCCATATCGGGGGGCAGAGAGGCGTGGGCGGATGGGGTGGCCATGTGTGTACAGGGTGGTATGGGGGGCAGGAAGGGGTGGCAATCAGTGGAGGGGGGCGCAACAAGGGGTCACCGGGGGTCCATAGTGGCCGGTTGGTAGCGGGGATGCAATGGGGGAGGGGGCCGGGCCACCTATTGAACTGAAGGCTGTGACATGTGCAGTTAACGGCTTGTTTCAGCTTGGGGTGGTGGCAGTGTGCCATGTGGATACTGATGCGGAACACACAGTGCACCTATCCCAGCCCAAGTACATCAGGATTGTCAGAGCGGCCGAGGGGAATGGCTTACAGGGTTGGGACACCCCCATGGCACACAACGCAAGACCCCAGGCACGGGGGTGTACACAGTACCAGCAGTGCCCTACCAGTGTGCTAACAGGGTTGGGCGTGGGGACAGGCCAGACAGCATGCATGGGTCAGTGGACGTTGTGGCAAGGGGGGCCCATCAGCGGTATGGGGGGGCATGTGACGGGGGGTCACCCTTGTACATGGTCCCCTCGTACATGCAGCAGGGTGGGGATGACATATACACCCCCGGGAGGGCAATGGCCTCCACCGGGCCAACACCACAGAGTCCCCATGTTGGACGGACGAGGGAGTTGCACAGCGCACAGAGCCCCATGGGCAGGGCATGCTGCACGTATGCAGGTGCGGGAAGGCAGGCCTAATGTCACCAACTGGGGGGTGGCGGCCATAGCCATAGCCCCGGACGCGGCAGCTGGGGCCAGGATATGACAGGGAGAGCCAGGGCAGGGAACGGGCTGAGGGCAGTGGCAGCAGCCGAGGGGAAGGGGGAGCGGGACGCCAGACTGCCACAGGCCATACCACAGCCACAGGCTGGAGGGATTGGCCCACTAAAGAGCAGGGCGGGGCCACGGAGCCCCCCCAGGAGCTGGGACCGCAAAGTGGGACATAGCGTGTCCATGGGAGGGTTGGCAGCCACACACAGGAGGGGTACCATGCTCACCTGGGATGCTGATAGCTGGGGACAGTGTGAGGGACAACGACCTGGGGCCTATGCAGCTTGGGGAGGCTGTGGCACACCTAATAGTGGGGGGCACTATCATGGACTGTGCCCAGTGCGATGCTCCCAATCCTGCGGAACATGGTGCACCAGGGAGGGGTACCCACAGTGCCCAGGCTGGGTGGCCATGATCATCCCTGATGCTGGGGGGACAGTCATCGTGGCTACAGATTCACAGCTAGAGACAGAGATGCGGCTGCCAAGCCCCTGCTGCAGGGACGAGGGCACTGGGGTATGAATGTGGCCTCTCTAACAGAGCTTAACGCTACCCTGCATCGTATTCGTAGGTTACCGGTACCTGTTGCTGGTGTGGGGCTCTGCAGTTGTGAGCGATGACGGCACCTGTTGTCACCAGCCACCAGCAGCAGGGCTAGAGGGGGACAAGCTATCCCCGCTGCTACGGACCAGTGTATCCCGCACTATGGTGGCCCCAGAAACACTCATTTCTGGGATATGTGTGTTTCCAGGGAATGCTCTGTGTCCCTGAAACCCGGCCACCTATCCTGTAGGTGGTGATCATGCACCATTGTGTTACATACATATCTGTCCTGTGCCTCGCCCCTTGGCAGCCTGACTACATGTCCCCTGTGAGATGCACACATACCGCCAAGCACTGACTACCGATAGGTGAGAGAGACTGGTGATACACAGACCACAGAGCGGCCCTATGGAAACCCACACCCCCCTTAGCCAGGGGCGAGGGGTGCCAGCATGACACGGTACACGGTCTGATGTCTACCCATGGTGGACACAGCTGGGGAAGGGGGGGACACAGGCCGGTTGCGTTAGTGGCATGGGGTGGTGACATGGGGTGGACAGGAGGGGGGCTCTGTGTGTAGTGGCCCCACAAAAGCAACACAGGACACATGGCATCAGCTACAGCCGCTTGTGCAGCAGTTTATTTCCCCCTCCCCCTGCCACGCCTTGCGCGGCCCTGCCCACCCCGTGTTGATGGTGGCACACCTGCCACCGCCACTGCTGCTGCTGCCGCTACTGCTGCTGCTGGTGGTGGTGGTGGTGGTCGTGGCGGCGGTGGTGGTGGCGTCAGCCCTATGTCTGCCGCAAGAAGCTCCAGGCTGGCAGCCATGCTCTGTGCCGATGCGGCCAGGTCCTGCACCCCCGCCAGGACCCCCGACATTGTGCGCTGCAGGCGCCATGATGCACGGCGTTGGCGGCGCTGTTCCCTGACCAGCGCTCGCAGTACATGCCGTATACCTGTGAGGACAGCAGGTAGTGCATTGTGAGACAGGGAACATCCACCACCTGTACAGAGGCATTGCCACCCTAACACAGTTGGACACTCACCCTCTGCATCCCTCTGTGCCGCTGCTGAGTGCGCCTGCATCTGCCCAATTACCTCAGACACTGTGGCCAGTGCCTCTTGCCTGGTCCGCTGTTCATCTTCAACAGCCACTTTCCCCGTGGCTGCATTGGTGGGTGGTGTGCCGTCCCGTGCAGGCTGTGTGCCCTGCCTGCTGTCCTCCCCCGGGGGTGGGGATGGACCACCTGCTCCCACCTGGCCCACCTCTGGCACAGGGTCCATCAGGGTGCACGGCCCAGGCTCATTGTCCTCTGGCGCCTCCTCTGGTGCGTCAATGGAGCAAATGTCACCTGTAGGGCACAATGTCACATAGGTCAGATGAGGCATGACTGCCTGTCTATCCCCATCCCACCCCCCTACGGGCACATGTGTGTGGGTGAGCCACATGGGTCTGGGCCAGGGCCCCTGTGCCCCCCCAACATTCGTTCTCTATCCATGCCAGTGGGCCCTGTGCCCTGCAAGTGCCACGGCCCCCTCCCCCCCTTGCACGCTGCCACACACCCCATGCAGCCCCATAACCGCCTTCAGCCCTGCAAACACTGACCATGGTTGGCACAGGTGCATTGTGCTGTCCCGTTGGCCACGTTACTACCCATGTGGCCCTGCTGCCTCCGCCAACCCTGCACCGTATCCCCTGCAACACATTGGCAGCCTCTGCTGGTACTGTGGGCCTGTCCTCCTTGCCCCTGCACCCATCCACTGTGTTGTGCCACCCCCTGCCCACTGTAGACATGTCCCCCCCATGTGTCATGAACCAGCAGCTGCCCGTATGCCTGTGCTGCCCCCTGGTTTCCAAACAGCCACGTCATGCCACCCCCACCCTACCTTTGATCCACCCCTACACAAGTGCGTGTGGTGTCTCCCACTGGTGCAGCTCACTCTCACACATACCGGCACGTGGGTGCGCTGTGTCCAACACAGGGGGCAGGCCATGGATGTACATAGGCCCGAGTCGGTCCACCAGGCGCTACTCGAGATCACTTAAGGTGGCCACCTGTGCTGGGCCCCCTCCAGTGCCCTGTGCCCCTCGCCTCTCTCTGCCGAGCTCATTGCGTATGTTGCACTTTATGTCACAGTAACGCTTACATAGACTTTCCACATCATGATGGGGACCATCAGCAGTTGCCACCGCTGCCTGCACCTCCTCCCATGCCCTGGCACATGTGGCAATTGTAGTAGTTGCCCTGAGGCGTCCGAAGAGCAGGTCGTAGTGTTCAAGGACACTTGCCAGGAGGAGTTCATTCTTTTCCTGGCTGAACCGCACTGCCCTCTTCCTGACCTCCTCTGGCACTGGGGTCCTGCGCCACCTTTGCCCTTGTGTGCTGATGGCCTCCTCACTTGGGTGCTGCTGTGCCTTGGATGGGCCTGGCCTCTCATCATCTCCATCAAGGTTTGGCACTGGTGTGTTTGTTGTTTGCTCCACTCCAGCCTCCTCAATTCCCTGGTTCCTGCACTCCATACCTGTTCGGTTATGTGTGTTGAGGTGTGTGCCATTTTGTGCTCACTATACTTATAGGTATATCTTGGGTGCGGCTCTACGCGCGTTGTGTATGCACCAGGCGACGCGCGTTCCCCGTGCGCATGCATGTATGTGCCATGGTGACGTACCCTACGTGCGTTACTGTGCACGGATCGCAGCCTTCTAGTATTCCTCCGTATTAGCCCTGGCAGTACACACCCACAGAATACACATGCCCTCCTACCACCATCGTGGTTTCTGCTGCTTAGTAAATCAAATGCTCTATGAGATTGTAATGTTATTTTCTTTGTCTGCGCGCTAACACGCGCGTTTGGGGATAATGCAATTTGCGTGGCACACATTACATCAGATGTACATTGCAGGCTGCATGTACATGCATGGGAACGCGTCTTGCGTGCCTGTACCACCTTGGCGTCTTCCAAATTTGAAATGGGGTGTACTTCGCAGTATCTTTACACCCTGCTGCGTCACAGGGACACACGTAGATGCCTTTCATCAGATGCATTGCGGGAACGCGCGCTCCTGCGCGCGCTGCATCAATGCATACAGGGTGTTGGCTGTGATGGACCTTCCTGGCTCACCAGGTGTGTATCGTTATTGTGATTTCTGTCCCCGCCCCGCACCCTATTTCCCAACCACCTGTCCTCCATCCTGTGTCTATCATGGCTCAGACTATGAATGCAGGTGGTGCAGTATTTGCATTGCTGGAGCTGGCTGGGCTGTGCTTTCCGGAGGAGGGAGATGATGTTCCTGGGGCTGTGGCACTGGGCATGGGTGCTATCCCGCTGCAACTCAGGCCTGCAGCTGTGGGGGGTCCACAGGCGGGTGTGGGAGAACAACGGCGCCATAGGCGTGCTGAGGCACGGCCCCACCTGCAACACCTCTACAGGCCCAGGATCATGCTCCAGGACATCAGGGAGGACCAGGTAATCTCCCTCTACCGGCTGGACACAGGGGCTATTAGGGAGCTCTATGAGGATCTCCGACCTGACCTCAAGCCCCTGACTGCCCGGTCACGTGCTATGCCAGGATTGGCAAGCTCCTGGCTGCCCTACATTTCTTTGCCTCTGGCTGTTTCCAATCCTCAGTAGCCACAGTGGGTGGGATGAGTAGGCCAACGTTCTCTCGCTGCCTCCACCAGGTACTGCGGGCCATGGTCAGCTGGGTTGGGAATTACATTGCCATTTCCAACAGTAGGCAACATTGGGTGGCCCTGGGACAGGCATTCCAGTGGATTGCAGGGATACCACACGTTATGGGAGCAATAGATTGCACACATGTTGCCCTGGTCCCACCCCGCGACAGGGAGGTTGTGTACCGCAACCGCAAACACTTCCATTCCCTGAATGTGCAGGTTGTTTGTGATGCAAGTATGCGGATTCTGAATGTGGTTCCACGGTTCCCAGGGTCAGCCCATGACTCCTATATCCTGCAGCACTCGGCACTGTTTGGCCAATTTGAGGCCGGACAATATGAGGACTATGTCCTGCTGGGTAGGTATTCACCATATCCTACGTGCGCCTACCATATATGATTCGTGGGGCACCATTGTCACCTTTGTCCTCTGCATGCCTGACATTGTGGTGTTATTTCCTGGTGCAGCCTATTCTGGACCTGACACTACATCACACCCTGTCACCTGGAATGTGGTCACATACCTCTGTGCGCTGCCACACGTCTCTCTGCCTACCATGTGTGTGTTAGTGCTCATCTGGGTGTCCCTGCACACATGTGGTGTGGGCTGTACCCTGCCTCTGCTGTTCACTTAACAAGCTCCCATGTCCAGGGGCACTCTGGACGCATATGGTGTGTCCCCTCCATGGATGCATGCATCACCTCTTGCTTGGCCATGGCTCCTGCACCTTGCCTAGGCCATACTGCACGGGCAGTTGTACATATGTCTGCCTGTGGGGTGTGTCCCTTTCCCACCCCATGTGCCACAGGTTTGTGCATGTGCCATCCGGGGGGGGAGGGGGAGGATTGGGGGCACAGAACCATCCACATGGTGTACAGTGTGTATGGGGCCTCCTCTCATTCACCATGTAGGGGATGAAACGTGTCTTGAGCTGTGGCCGCACCTCCTATCACACATGTATGCTTCATGACTGTTCACTTTGGCCTGTCTCCACTGCCACTCCCACCTGCCCCCCCCCCCGGGGATGTGTTCCGTTGGCCTATGCCCTGTGTGCAATGTATCATGACGGTCACAGACTTGCACAACTGCGCATCTCTGCCCCTCCGAGTATGCTCTGGGACTCCCAGCATCAGACTCTGGTGCACTGCCATCGTGTGCAATGCTGTGATGTCATATGTGTGTGTCCATGCTTCTCTGCTGTCCAGTTGGGCATTGCTACATCAGTGATTCCATAGGTCCATCATCTCACGTGTGACTTTATGCCATTTCTGTTTGCAGGTGATGCAGGATATGGGTGTCGTGCCTGGTTGCTGACCCCTGTGCGTCTCCCTCGGCCAGGTACAGAGATGCGGTACAATGAGGCCCATGCCTCCAGCCGCTCAGTCATTGAGCGCACCTTTGGCGTTCTAAAGAGTTGCTTCAGGTGTCTGGATAGGACCGGTGGTGCCTTACAGTACGGACCCCTGACTGTGGCAAAGATCATTCTGGCCTGTTGCATCCTCCACAACATTGCTCTCAGGCACAATGTCCCAGTCGATATTAATGAGGATCTTGGGGAGGATCCTGTGTGCCCTCCTGCACATGGCCGTGGTGACACACGTGAGGGGATGGTGGCCAGGCAACATCTGATCAAGGAGCTCTTCTCCTGTAAGTTCTGCATGTGGGGGGATGTGTTTATGGGTCGCCATGTGTGAGCTGGTATGTGTGTTTCACGGCACTGTAATGACATGTCTCTATTTGTCTCTTGTGTTTCGGCTTCCCAGGATAGGCTTCTGTGTTCCTGCCTCCCAGGGATAGGCTGCCGATACTTCCCAATGCTGTGGTGCATGTAAGGACTGTGTGTATGTCACAGCAACATGAGGGTGACTGGGATGGATGGACATACAGCTAGGTGTGCTGTGGTGGCAGCACCACATGACACATATGTGTTTCCCTCTCCACTGCTCCTCTGGTGTTGCACATGTCTTTGGCCTCACACTCCATCCACCATATGCTCCGTTTGACACACATGTGACCATTGCCTGTGCACATCTTGGGGGTCTACATACTGTACCTGTGCACATGTTACCAGGCTGTGTGTGTCTCCAGACACAGGGCATTGCAATGCTTAGGAACACATAAAGACCTCACTGCCATTGTTGCATTAGACAGCCTCAGTGCATCCATGTCTCCACTTGTCCCTGATTGTCCGCAGTCCAGCCAACTGCAGCTTGCAGCATGCTTACCTTGTCTCACTGTGTGTGTCTCTGTGTCTTTGGGACGTGTGTGTCTTGCCACCTGTCCAGTGATGTTCATCCGTCTCTCTATGCCCTTCTGCTTCTGCCCTTCTGTACATTGTGTGCATGTGTCATATATTTTTCCCTGACGTGTCTCATGTTTGCTGGCAGGACACTTCATGCCACCATTATGTTTCCACGCAGCAGAGCCTTCCTCGGCCATGCTCCACTAACAGCTGATCATGAGGTTGTGGTGATGGACACAGTTCATTGACGTCTGCAGCCTCTACTGTGGCCCCTTGTGCCCTTGCCAGACTCTGGCTTTCCCCATCAGTCCAATGCTATACCTTTCAGGTAGGTTTCACCTTCCATCCTCTGGGACATCGGCCACGTGCAGATGCTGCATTTTGGCCTGTTAGTAGCAACGTGCATTTCTGTGGTATCTCTGTGCACCACCACTGCTGGACATGCTGTAGACCTCTGGGGTGCCTGTGTGACATGGGCATTCACATGACCATGTTGGGATTGTGTCCTGGTCTGCAGGGCATCTCCGGCTGTGGTCCATGTGCACTATTCTGTGTTTTGTGGTCGTGTCATGTTGTAGTGTTTAAGCATTCCTGATGCACATATTCTGATGTCGATGTGTCCTTTCTGACCTGATGGTGGGTGTGGGTGTGCCCTTCCCTTACCTTATTTCTACCCCTTTCCACACAGGACACGGCCAACAAACAGGGCACATCTACCACACTTCATCTGGAGCCCCATCTGCCACATTTGTTTGGACACAGTACCTCTGTGAAACTGTCCCTGGTTGTTGTTGCCACTGGGAGATGGACCTCTGCAAGTTGGACACAGGCCTTTTTGAACCTTCTTGTTGGCCTGCTATGTTGACTGTCACTGGGAAAACTGACACACCGTCGCTGACATGAAGTGTCTAGGTGTTTCGTTGTTTGCAGCTGGGGGGATCACCTTTGCATTGTTGTAGAACATTGACACGTCACTGGGGACGTTGCATGGTCACTGTTGACTCTGCATGCTTCAACCTGTGTCTGTGGAGTGTTGGGGATGGTAACTGATGTGCATATGGTGGGGGTGGGCGCTGTGGGGACGTGTCGTGCTGCCACCCTCCTCATCGCATCTTACAGTCTGGTTTGGACAGGTGGCAGAATGGGGGACAAGGGTTGGGGTGACAACGATGGGGTGGGAGGCAGGGTGGTTGGGGTCCACGGGCAGCACCAGGTAGGTCGCCTTGCAGCATGGCTCAGATGTGTGTTGGCAACGGTGCTGTCTCCTTAGGCGCCCTATAACATGCCCTATGAGTCACCCTTCCAAGCGCCCTATGGGGTCCCCTATAGGGGACATTATGTGGTGCCTTGGCAGACAGTGCACTTTATAATGTGCCCTCTGCAATGCCTTATGTGGCGCCTTAGGTTTCGGCCCCATGAGGGTGTGTTTGCTGGCAGCACTACTTAGGGTTAACAAAATAACTGCTTCTGTCAGCACTGCTTTTAGGTATACGGTGATGTCTCCGCCAGCTTTACTCATTAGACCCACAGGGGTATTGAACTCACAACCCCTGTGCCATTAGTCGGTGTATTAACCATTGTGCTGTAGCTCTGGATGCCTTGCTAGGCACCTTTTTATGCACCGTATAGGGCAACCTGTTGGATTACTGTCTGTAGGTACTCTGTGCCAGTGAGACACATGGTCAGTTCCCTCTACCAGGCCGAGGTGCTGTGGGGGTGCATACCCCATCTTGTGTTCATCTATGGACTGCAGATCTGCATGTGCAATGCACCATGGGTATGAGTGGGTTAACCCAAATCCTGGTCACCACAGCAGACAGTTTGTGTGGTGACCTGACGTACTTCATCTGCCAGACAGGGCTTTGTTAGTGCTGGGGGAACAGGCATCTGGCTAGTCTGTCTCCACGTATTCATAGTATGTTGAGTGTTTCCTTGGATTTTGCCAGTAGCTATCAGTGCTTGACAAGGTCGGTGATGTTTTTGGGCTTGTTGTTTTTGGTAATGATCTTGACCTTGGTCTTGATCGTGTTTGCCATATGCCCTTGTTTGCTGAGACCTTGGTTTGTTTGATTGACAGGCATTCTTGGTTTGTACGTACAGAACCTGTTGTTGATCTGGTGTGGGACTTTTGACCATTTGACAGTTATACTCCATAGGTTGGCCGCATCATTATTAGGGATTGGTTAGTCACACTAGCGATATAGCCCACTAGTTACTTCACTGCCTGTGAGGCCAGATGTCATGGGTTGGAGCCCACAGTGGGGTTACTCGGTGGGGCTGTGTGAGGCATATTCCTTTTGTTATTTGCAGTGGTGCTGCCAGCTACATCACCCTCACAGTGCTGTCTCCTTACGTTGCCTCATCAGGCACCCTTTCACGTGCCCTGTGTGGCACCCTTTGATGCGCCCTGTGGGGTGGCCCATAGGGGGCATTCTAGGGTGCCTTGGCGGGCAGTGCACTTTATGATGTGCCCTCTGGGGTACCTTATTGGGTGCCTTATGCGGCACCTTAGGTTACGGCCCCGTGAGGGTGTGTTTGCTGGCAGCACTACTTAAGGTTAACAAAATAACTGCTTCTGTCAGCACCGCTTTAAGGTATATGGTGATGTCTCCGCCAGCTTTACTCATTAGACCCACAGGGGTAGTGAACTCACGACCCCTGCGCCATTAGCTGGTGTATTAACCATTGTGCTGTAGCTCTGGATGCCTTGCTAGGCACCTTTTCATGCACCGTATAGGGCAACCTGTTGGATTACTGTCTGTAGGTACTCTGTGCCAGTGAGACACACGGTCAGTTCCCTCTACCAGGCCGAGGTGCTGTGGGGGTGCATACTCCATCTTGTGTTCATCTATGGACTGCAGATCTGCATGTGCAGTGAACCATGGGTATGAGTGGGTTAACCCAAATCCTGGCTACCACAGCAGACAGTTTGTGTGGTGACCTGATGTCCTTCATCTGCCAGACAGGGCTTTGTTAGTAGCACTAACAATGTGGCCCACTAGTTACTTCACTGCCTGTGGAGCCAGGGGTCATGAGTTTGATCCCACAGTGGGGATATTTGTTAGCGCTGTCTGTAGCATTTTCTTTTTTTAATTTCAATTGGTGCTGCCAGCATGACACCCTCATAGTGCTGTCTCCTTACGTTGCCTCATCAGGCGCCCTATACAGTGCCCGATGCAGGACCCTATACTGCGCCCTGTGGGGTGGCCCATAGGGCACATTCTAGGGTGCCTTGGCGGACAGTGCACTTTATGATGTGCCCTCTGGGGTGCCTTATAGGGTGCCTTATGCGGCACCTTAGGTTACGGCCCTGTGAGGGTGTGTTTGCTGGCAGCACTAATTAAAATTAACAAACTGCTTCATACAGCACTGATTTTGAGTAAAAGGTGATGTCTCAGCAAGCTTTACTCATTGGACCCACAGGGGGATTGAACTTACTTTTCTTGCACCATTAGTCAGTGCATTGACCATTGTGCTACAGTTCTGGATGCCTGGCTAGGCACCTTATCAGACACCTTATGGGCGCACGTTGCGTAGCACTCTACATGATGTTTTCTAATGATCGTTAGGCTATGGCGCCTGGTAACGCGCATTGGCGATAACGATGTACCGCCCATGTCTTTATTTGGTGCTTCTGCCTGTACCGCGGATCCTACCGCGAATCACACTAATGCAGTTTAGTAAACATACCCCTATGTGTTCCTCCTGGCTTTGATGATATAACTAACTAGTGGCAGGGTCTGCTTGGCATTTGCAAGTACAGTAATATCTGGAAATCCCAGTGGAAATGCAGATGTTCACATTGCAGAGGATCCAAGGATGAAGTAGGGCATTCAGCATTATTGTCAATTGAGTTTTGGGAGGAGGTTCCTCAGTCTCTGAGAAAAAAATAAAGATAAAAAATACATAGATATTTCTAGACTGTTGGAGGGGAGAAAGGGGGGGGGGGGGTGCAAAAAATTACAGAAACAGAGGAAGAGGGCAAGAATGAGTCAGATAGAAGAAAGGTCCTAAGAAATATATTGAAGTAGATCAGGAGTTTCCTGAGGTTAAATAGTGTAGTTGGTTATTATGATGCCTTTCAGGGGCAATTTTTCCAAATGGGTTAGTTTTGTGCATACTATAATAGTCATGAACCTCACTCCTAAGCCAGGGCATGTGGAATATAATCTCAGTCTCTCAAATGTACTGCTAACGCTCACCGTAGTACTTGCATTATGCCAAAGAGAGCTTCTTTCTGGAGTTCATAAGATGTAACATGTATGGGTAATTTATCAAGATGTGATTGAAAATTCCTCTTTATCAAGTATATGGCTCCCAATAGGATGAGAAGTATTTCTGTATCTTTCTGCCACATTTTCGTGGTCTCTGATTGCATTTCTTGGTACTTGAGGATCTTCTCCTTCTCCACACAATTCCCAGAATAGTCACTTGGAATCATAGTTAGGGCAGCAGTCTGGGATCAGAAAGAGCAGGGTTGAAATCCCACTGACACTTATTGTGACCTTGGGCAGGTCAATTAATCCTCCATTGCCTCAAGTAGAAAATTAGATTCTAAACTCTTTGGGGACAAGGAAATACCTACAGTACCTGATTGTAACATGCCTTGAACTACTATGGGAAAGGCATGATCTCAATACAAGTTTTTTTTCATTGCTGTTCTGGTGTTTTTCTCCTTTACCACCATGTTGGGTTTCCTGGCATCTAATTTCTTGTCTGTTGGTGTATGTGGACAGCATATTGGGAATGCACAGAGACTATGATGGCTGGGCCTGGTTCAATTATGATGAGCATTTCACGGACAGAATAGAGAATTACTTAATGACTTGGGGCATGCAGGATATTAACCTGTGGTCAACTTAGATGACCAATGTTTTTATTTTTTATAAAGCTGATGTTAAGGATGGACAACTTATGTAAGGAGTGGCTTTTTGGAATAAAGGCATGTTGAGGGGAGGTCCATGCTAGGTGGTGGCATAGGCATGTTGAGGGGAGGTCCAAGCTAGGTGGTGGCATAGGCTGTTGTCAGGTAACTTCTGGATAGCATCTGAATTGGTGGTGGTTGAGGGCAATTAGCTTCTGGGACTGTGGTGGAACGATTGCTCAGATACAGAGATGGGAGGGGAATTTGTGGAATGGATGGGGCCTCGATGGGTTTGATGTTGAGTATTCTAAAGGATTGTTAAGGCTGACCAAGTACACTTGGCCACTGGAATTCCAAATATCTTGTCTAGTGTGTGGCTTGTGCCTTTAGATTGTTTAAAGGGGGGCGGGGGAAAGAATGCGGGGAGGACTGTGTCCTCGCCTATATTATATTTTCTCTATTGGTTTATAGGAATCTTAATGTGCAAAAAAGTTAAGGGTATTCTTTTTTTCTTTCAGTAAAACATTTATTGTAACTATAATTGAGTCAGTGTCATTGCTGCTGAGTATCAAAAATATACCTTCTGTAGTTGTTCTCTTTTCCCTGTATATAATTTGCAGCCAAGTGAAATCTTGAAGAACCCTGAAGAAATTATGGTTAAAAGTTTCTCCCTCATCTTGGAAGTTAGTTGGAAGAAGCACGTGGTTACATCTAGTGTGTATAATGTGTAGTTATAGTAATTAGTTTTCTTTGATGTTATTAGTCTTGATAGTTTCTCACAGTACATCTCTTTTATTTTCTAACATTCTGCCATCCCAGGCTTTTTGATGATAGGGTTATAACTATGGCCTATTTGAGCTTTGTGAAACAGTAACTGTTGCAAAACCAGATATTTGGAAGATATTCATCATGGTCATTAAACAATTGGGCATAACTCCAAAAAGACATTTGGAGCTCCAGGAGGAGAAATCATGGAAGGCAATCCATTAACAGCATGCACCCCACCCACAGATCTGCCTATAAATGCCCATTGATCTAATGCCTGTGTACTTTTATTTTCTTCAACCAGCACAAACACCTGAATAGATTTAATTTTTCCTCAGAGTGCTGTAAGTTTGGGACCAAACACTATAGGGTATGTTTACTAAACTGCGGTAACGTTACATAACGCGCGTTATGTAATGTTAATGATCATTAAGTAGCGTTAACGCGCGTTATGAGATGTTAACGATCGTTAACGTCTCATAACGCGCATTATCGTTACTTAACGATTGTTCACGTTCTGCGGCGCGGTAAACACCGCAGAAGGTGGAGAGAGGACGGAGAGAAGGGGTCAATGGGCGGAGTGTGGGCGGGGAGAGGCTCCATTCACACTAACGCGCTGATCTGAAGAGCTGAATCCTAACGCGATTGAAAACCTGCCGTTAGATGCACATATGCAGGAGAGAGAAACCATCTTCGTGTCAGCAATGTATAGCCCAGGCAGAGAGCCCAAAAACTGTGATAGTAGTGCTCCATGTACAGCAATACCATAGTGCCAAAGTATGAATGGCCACTATGGCGATGGTGCAAATGGGGCATAGGGGGCTGCAGGCGGGACATGTAGCATGGGCAGCTGGGGCACAGGGTGGACCAGGCAGGCGCCTAGGTGGCACATAGGAATATAGACACCGGAGATCAGCAAGACAGCAGTTAACCAAGGCCAAACACAATCCACCAATATCTACCTGGTCCACCCTAGCCAATAGTCACTAGGGCACAGACCTGACATCCCCCCAGCCATCCTGCCCCCATGTGGAGGGGACATAATAGTGGTAGGCAGTGATGGGGGGATGTGAGGATATCCATGTATGCCCCCCCACCCCGGAACCAGCTCCCTAGGCGGGCGCCTACCTACACAGTGGATGGCCTGGGACTGTGCACTACCAGCACTGACAGCAAATGGCCACGTCAGCTTGGCAGGGGGGCGTGTGCCCGTACTGGAGGGGGCAGTGCCACCTCCCTGCAGTGGACCCAGGCCATGCTCTGCATCAGTACGTGGTGTGCAGTGCAACATAAAAGATCTGGCTGAGGAAAGGTGCAGGTAGCCCCAGGGATTACCATGCATCTATGGCATCAGTGTGGTGCAGTACACCCAGCCAGTGTGTCCAGGAGCAGAGGGTCACAGGTTCAAGTCACAGCTGCGGTTCCAGCAGAGCATGTCCCTATATTTTACCCTACAATGCAGATACAACAGCAACATGTGCAAAGCCCAAAGCAGCGGCGAACAGGGGTGCAAACACCCACTCACACAGGCTCCACAATCCAACGATGCATGGAGCGGCAGGCTGTTGGCCCCAGCAGTGGGATGATGTTATCACCAGAGCACTACTACTACCCCCTGCACAGTTTAGCAATGTCGGCACTGTGCTCAGGACTAGTGTGGCGGGCAGGGCTGCCAACCACCCCTATCTTTGTATAATGCTGCAAAAGGAGTGAGCGTGTTTGTATGTCTATCCATTGTTTTGTGGCTGCCCACACTTCACTGGGCCCAAAATGTCCCACTGTTACCAGCGTTAGCCTGATTAGATGCATAATGAGGAGCAAGGTATTCTGGGTATGGCCTGGACAGGGCAGATTGGCTAGGATGTATCCTCACAGGGTGTGGGGCAATGGCTAGGACACTGTAGTGCCTGACCACCACCTGCATGGACAGGGTGGCCACAGCATGGCATGCTGGGAGGGCACTCACTCTGAACGAGCAGTGACCATGGCAGGTCAAGGTTCCCACATAGCGCTCTACACTGTCTTTAGTGATGTGTTCGTGTTCCCCAGGGCTGGGGTCACAATCACTGAGTTGCCTGCTTGCTGCACATAGTTCCTGGTGGGCTGTCTGCAGTTAGACTGTGCATGGTCAGAACACCTTTAAGGTGCAGTCTGACTGTGCTGTCTGCTAGTGACTGGCAGACAGTGGTAGGAGGCATTTTGGATTTCCAAACTTAACCCCAGCATTGCTGCTGCTCTGCCACTGCCCCAGTCATAGGTATGACTCTTGCCCACCAACCTGGAAGGGCTGTCTTGTACAAACAGGATGGAGGTTGCTTACCTACTAAAAGGTGATGTGGGCCATTTGGGGTAGGTAGTGTGTACCACTGTGACCTATACAGTCAATGCTACACACACCTTATGCAATTCTAGAAACCCCTCTGCCCTGATAACAGCTGCCCATGTCAGCAGGACCCTCACAGAGAGTACACACTAATATGGCAGGTGTCTGGTCCCACAGGGTCACATGTGACTACAGGATACAAATGGACACCAAATTACCTTCAGTTGCACTGCACAGAACACCTGTCACACACTGGTAGTGATGGGGATGTACAGCAGGACCTATCTCTAGTAGCACATGTACTGTGGACCTAGTGCTGGGCACCCATCCTTTCGCTCAGGGTGAACACAGAACCTGCACAATGGCATGGTCTGTAGCTACTCCGTGCCAGTATCACGCACTGTCAGTTTGTCTTTCCAAGCTGGGGGACCGGAGAGGTGCAGACCCCATTTGGTGATCAGCTGTAGACAGCTATTCAGCATGTGCATTGCATCATGGGTACTGGTGGGGTTACCCTATCCTGGCACTCAGAGCAGACAATTTGTGCGGTGACCTGCAGTCCTTCTGTACCCAGACATTGCTGTGACATACACCATGGGGGTATAGCCTACTGGTTAATACAATGCCATTCTTGGCAGTGTTCATGGGTTCAGTTCCTCATTGTTCCCCCCTCTCATGCCTATCCTACTCATATAGTGTGCATGCCTGTAGAGGTCATATTTTTACAGATCTGTGCTTCCAGCCCATAATACCCTTGCCACAATTGCCAACACTCCCTCAGTCTGTCTATCTGCATCTGTCAGCTGTGTAGAGTCCTGTCTGCCAGTGCAGGCTGTCACCCCATGTCATACCCTTTCCTGCATTGCGCCTCTTCATGCTTGCCTCACCTGTGCCTGATCTTCATGGCACCACCACTCCTCTGTCCACCCATCACTGTAACTATCCTGCCACCTCTTCCTCCACTGGGGGACATGTATTCCCATTTTCTGCCACCAACTGTTTTTCTGGCACTTTACATTGCCAACACCCTGTGCTGTGGTACAGCTGCCCCACCATGTTTGTCATCAGTACTGGCAGGTACATAGGATGCCCGCAGATATGGCAGGTCCAGCAGCTCCCACTTCTCCCCCCTTCACTCACCTGTTCATTGCCTTTCCTGAGTGCTCTATCTAGTGTTAGGGCTACATCTGTCTCTGTTCCACACAGGTCATGCATGTCATCCTGAGGCACCTTGCAGTCCCTAGGGCACACTAACCTAGGACACCATAACCTTGTTAGGCCACCTTAACCTATGGTTCCATAGCCCAGGGTGCCTTCTGTGGTGCCTTGTCCAAGGGTGCCTAATATGGTGCTTAGCCTAGGAGGCCCTATAGGGTGCCTTATGAGGCACCTTACAGGGCACCTTACTAGGCACCATATAAGGCACCTTACTAGGCACCTTATAAGGCACCTTACTAGGCACCTTATAAGGCACCTTATACGGCACCTTATACGGCACCTTACATGGCACCTTACTAGGCACCTTATACGGCACCTTATATGGCACCTTACATGGCACCTTATACAACACCTTATAAGGCACCTTACAGGCACCTTACAGGGCGCCTTATACGGCACCTTATAAGGCACCTTACAGGGCACCTTATACGGCAACTTATACGGCACCTTATATGGCACCTTACCTGGCACCTTATACAGCACCTTATACGGCACCTTATATGGCACCTTACATGGCACCTTATACGGCACCTTACAGGGCACCTTACTAGGCACCTTATAGAGTGCCTTATAAGGCGTCTAACAAGGCTCTTTACAAGGCGCCTTATAACGCTCGTTAGTCTAAGGCGTCTTTTAACGCGCGTTAGTTGTCAGTTTGCTGTAACGATGCAACGCCTATGCCTTTATGTGGACATCTCTACTTTACCGCGGAACCTACCGCGAATGACATTACCGCAGTTTAGTAAACATACCCCTATGAAAGCTGCACAACTATTATTTTCTATCTATAAACTGTTTTATTCTGTTTTTTGATAAATAAGCAAGCAAAGGGACCTACACAATAATGGGGTATGTTTGCTAAACTGGGCTAACGGTTAACCCAGGCTATCTGAAACTAGGTCCCATGTTATTCAATGGGACTTAGTTGCAGATAGCCCGGGTTAACCGTTAGCCCAGTTTAGTAAACATATCCCAATATGTGTGCTAAAATGTTTTTATAATTAATTTATACATATAAAGGTTTTGCTCAAATTACAAAAAAATTGCAAAAAGATAATGTTAAGGAAACAATACATATAATACTTCTTAGCCCATGTCACAGAGAGAGGGGACTACTCTATATTGTTGTTGTTGAGTGCCGTTGAGTCGGTTTTGCCTCATGGTGACCCTCTGGATAGTTGTTTTAAACTGTGTTCGGTCTTAAGATAGGTGTCTCATTGTTGACAGAGTGGCACCCATAGCTGCTGTTATTGTAACGATCAATCTCATTGCTGGCCTTCCTCTTTTGGGTTGACCTTCTATCTTGCCAAGCATGATGTCTTTCTCTAATGATCTCTATCTATGCATGATGTGTCCAAAATATGAACGTCGAAGTCTTGTCATCTGAGCTTCTAAAGAAAGCTTAGGTTTGATCTCCTCTAGTACTGACTGGTTTGTTCTTCGGGCAGTCCACGGTATACACAATATTCATCTGTAGAACAAGTTTGATGTCCTCTAGTACTGACTGGTTTGTTCTTTGGCCAGTCCATGGTATACACAGTTTTCATTGCCAACACCATAATTCAAAGGCATCAATTGTCTTCTTATCTTTTTCTTTGACCAACTTTCTCATCCATGTGACATTATTGAAAATACCATGGCTTGAACAAGTCGAATCTTTGTACAGAGAGTGACATCTCTGCTCTTCAGAATCTTGTCTAGGTCCTTCATAGCCATTCTGTCAAGAGCAATGCTCTGTTGGATTTTTTGATTGCTTGTTGTTTCTTTATTGATAGTTGATCCAAGTAGGTTAAAGTTGTCCACCATTTCAATTTCTTCTCCATCAATGATGGGCTTATTAATTTCTCCAGTTGTCAGGATCTTTGTCTTCTTTACATTAATGTGCAGGCCTATTTTAAGGCCATGTTCCTTGATCTTATTTATATTCTCTTATATACTGCATCAGTGCAGTTTACATTGAGCAGGGCATTATAACTTGGAGATAACTATTTTGCAGGTAACATGGGCTATGGAGGGTTAAGTGGCATGCCCAAGACCACAAGGAGCACCTGTGTGACTAGAAACCCCAGTCCTTCCAACCCAAGGTTGCTGTCCTCTAGTGGGATTTGAACCCCTGACCTTCCGGCCTGAAGTACCTTGCCCCAGCCACTAGGCCACTCCTCCACTCCCTTGAGGGAGTATGAATCTTGAGAAAGTATGAATCATGAACCAAAGGAAGTTGGAGGTGGTTAAGAATGAAATGGAACGTGTACAACTTGATTTATTGAGTGTCAGCAAATTGAAATGGACTACTTTATACCTGCAAAAAAAAAATCCCCTGTAACCTAACCAACATTAAACACAAGAGGAGGATACAAAAACAAGGAAATATCAGAGCCAATCTGGACCTAATAGAGCAGACTGATGAAACAAACACTTCTATTTATCTTTCAGGAAATTTTCTAAGTAGGGTCTATGAAAACATACTAACTCCCTGGAGTACAACATTTACAGGGAAATCATAAAAAAGCTCCTCCCTCCAAAGCTTGAGGATTCAAAACGAGGAATCTCTTCCTTCTCAATTGAGTGGCTCTTGCTACTTCAGGCTTCATGATCTTATGACCACAAAACAAAGATTCTTTACTAGGAAAATAAGATTTCAGAATCCTTTCTTTATTCACCTCTAGGGAAAAGGATACTACTAAGGTAGCTTTGAGATGAAATATCATCCTTAGAGGACTCAAGAAACTCAGTTAAATCTAATTCTGCGGATTCTACAAGCAATTTGTTAAAAAATGTACAGCACAATGTTTTAAAATATTTATGTGGTTGGCAGTGGGAGAATAAATTGACATGGGAATAATTTTCTAAAGTTTTTCCACATTTCAAGTATGTTTAACAAGCGAAAAATGGCTCTTATAAAATTGCATGCGTCATAAGATTTCTACCTATCTTTACATAATCTGCACATAGAGTGTAGTTATATGCGCATGATTTTGTACAATACATATATGCACACATAAGGCTTGATTTTCTAACAAGGTACCTATGTGGAATGTCAAAAAGGGTCCCTTTTTATGCATACTTTATAAAGGATAACTAATCAAGGAAAATAAACCCTAACACTGGGAAGAATGAAATCCTTCATATTCTTAAATCCCTGCAATAAATATGGAGATAAATAGAGACCAGCAGAAACAGAGGTTCACAGGAAGCACAATGATACACTCTCTAATGAGAACTCTCCATTTCAATCAGTCTCATTTAAAGGTGTTTTTTTTTTCAAAATATGTTTTATGCAATTAAAATAAAAACACTTCTAAGTACTAGTCAGTGTTGAACAAGAATATTAATGCTGAGAAGAAATGTTAATAACTCATTTCAATACATAAATGTGTTGTACATAAAAAATTATTTCAAATGGTGCACAGAAACATGTTGGTGAGCAATCATATGGCACTTTTGCCCTCCCAGAGCTAGGGGGAGCTCCAGGAGGTAGTTGAGAGTTCTAGTAACTAGTCGTTACAAGGGAATGGCTAAGGGAAGCCAGGCTCTTTCACTAGGACCCACCTTAAGGCCAGTAGAAAAGATAACCCAGCCAGCAGGGTATAGCACTGGCCGGCAACATAAAAGCTATGAGGGGGAAGAAACTCAGAAAGGCCCTGGGGAGAAGAAACGGGAAAACCTCCAATACCCCTGGAGGCAGCAAGAAGCCCTGTAATATGATCAAGGGGAGGGGAGCTGAAAAAAGTGGCAGAACACTGAAGGGCTATAAGGTAGAACAGGCTTTGGGGCTTAAGTCTTTCCCTTGCTTGTAATTATCGGAGAGGGATTAAAGGGAGGCAACCTCTCAGGGAGCCAGGCCTGGGTGTTTACTGAAGGTACTAGCTACAATAAGGTATATAACAAAAGCAACCATGGGAGGAAGCCTAGTTGTGGGAAATTATTTATTTGGTAGATTTGATATACCGCTATTAAAATGCACACCATAGCAGTTTACAGGTCCAAAAGTCTAAATGGTAGTAAAAAAGAAATATAACCCCAGCTCAAATGACAAAATTACACCTCATATAAGACTAGGGCAAAAAACAAATGGAAAGGAAGAATATTGCACAACAATAGAACAACAATGAAATATAACAGAAAAAAAGTGTATGTGTTGGGGGGGTTCATAACACCAGGGCAGGAGTGCCGATATGAAATACGAAAAACAATTACTCAGGAAAGGGCTTGTTCAAAAAGCCAAATCTTAATATCTGTGTTGAACCTTCTATAAGAGCTCTCTAGATGAAGTTCAGAGGAAACAGAGCTCCACAAGTGGGGAGCAAGACAGCTAAATGCAATGGAGCAAAAGTCTCTAATTTCACTTTGGCTGTGGTTGAAACAATTCGATAATTTTCTCCAAATCTCAAGGATCCCATGGTATGGAATGAGAAATGAATGGAGATATACTGGTCCACCACTGTAGTAGGCCCAGTGAGCGAGAAGTACAGTTTTCAGTCAGATCTAGACCAGACTGGCAGCCAATGGAGAAGAGGAGCCTCATGTCTGATCGTTTGGCATTATAGATTAACTTGATTGCAGCATTTTATATGAGCTGAAGTCTTTTTATTTGACACAACAGAGTACCTGCTAATAAGGAGTTGCAATAGCCTGAGTGGATTATCACCAAAGCGTGAAGAACCCAACTATCCAGAAATGGCTTCATCGCCTTGCTTCTTCTAAGGGCATAAACACAGTTTTGAACTGTTCTTGAAAGCTGACGGGGCAACAGTCAGTTTGTTATCCAGCAATACCCCTAGTGATTGAATTGTATCTTTTATTGAGATGAAAGTGAATGGATCTGAGGCCGAAAAGAAGTTCAGAGATCCATTGAGCTTCTGATGTTTTGGGATTTAAGAGGTTTTATGTGTGTTGGGAGCAAGAGCTCCGGGGTTCAGACTGTATTGAGGAAGACAGACTGGGAGCCAGTCAGGGAAGGAAGCCTGACTGGGGGAATATGTGTGTCTGTAGACGCGGACTGGGAACCAGCCAGGGAAGTGAGTGCGATTGGGGAATTGGTATGTGCTGTGGAGCAGGAGTCCAGGGATTTGTATGTGTTGAGAGCAAGAACTCTAAGATTAAGGGGTATGTTTACTAAACTGAAGTAATGTCACTTGCGTTAGGTTCCGTAGTAAAGGTACAGATGCCCATATAAAGGCGTGGGCAGTGCATCATTATAGCAAGCCGTATCAGCTAACGCATGTTACAAGGCACCTTAAACTAACGCGCGTTACAAGGCACCTTACAAGGCACATTACAAGGTGCCTTGTAAGGCGCCTTATAAGGTGCCTTCAAAGTGCATTGTAAGGTGTCTTATAAGGTGCCTTATAAGGTGCCTTGTACAGTGCATTATAAGGTGCCTTGTAAGCTGCCCCATAAGGCGCCCTATAGGGCTCCTTAGGCTAAGCGCTGTATTAGGCACCCCTGGACAAGGCACTGTAGAACATAAGAACCTAATATATGCCATACTGGGTCAGACCAAGGTCCATCAAGCCCAGTATCCTGTTTCCAACAGTGGCCAATCTAGGTCATACGTAACTAGAAGTATCCCCAAGAGACACAGGTTCCACAATGCTTGTATTGGGTCAAGCATTGATATCCTGGGTCCCTTCTTAATAATGGTTTATGGACCTTTCCTCCAGGAACTTGTCCAAACCTTTTTTAAACCCAGCTACACTAACAGCCTTTGCTACATCCTCCGGTAACAAATTCCAGAGTTTGATTACACGTTGAGTGAAAACATATTTTCTCTTATTTGTCTTAAATAGTTTACCCTGTAGCTTCATTACATGTCCCCTAGTCTTTCTATATTCTGATAGCGTAAACAATCGATCTACATTTACCCGTTCCACTCCATTCATTAATTTATAGACCTCTGTCATATCTCCCCTCAGCTGTCTCTTTTCCAGATTGAAGAGCCCTAACCTTTGTAGCCTCTCTTCATAGGAGTAGCCTTCCATCCCCTTTACCATTTTGGTGGCTCTTCTCTGTACCTTTTCTAATAACACTATATCCTTTTTAAGATACGGCAACAAGAATTGCACACAATATTCAAGGTGCGGTCGTACCATGGAACGATACAGAGGCATTATAATATCCTTTGTTTTATTTTCCAGTCCTTTCCTTATGATACCTAGCATTCTATTTGCTTTCTTGGCCATGCTGCACACTGGGCAGAGGGTTCTAACATGTTATCCATGATGACTCCTAAATCTTTTTCCTGAGTGGTGGTTTCCAATGTGGAACCTTGCATTGTGTAACCATAGTGTGGGTTGTTCTTTCCTAGGTGCATAACTTTGCACTTGTCCACATTAAATTTCATCTGCCATTTGGATGCCCAGTCTTCCAATTTATCCAGATCCTTCAGTTTTCCACAATCCTCTTGGGCTTTAACAACTTTAAACAGTTTTGTGTCGTCTGCAAATTTGATAACCTCACTAGTTATTCCCTTTTCCAGGTCATTTATGAATATGTCAAAAAGTAGCGGACCCAGTACAGATCCCTGGGGTACTCCACTATTCACCTTTTTCCATTGGGAAAATTGGCCATTTAGCTCTACCCTCTGCTTTCTATCTTTTAACCATTTCCCGATCCACAATAGTACACTGCCTCCTATCCCATGACTTTTTAGTTTTGCCAAAAGTCTCTGATGAGGGACCTTGTCAAAGGCTTTCTGAAAGTCCAGATACACTATATCAACCGACTCACCTTTGTCTACCTGTTTATTCACACCTTCAAAAAAACATATCAGATTAGTAAGACAAGATCTTCCTTGTCTAAAGCCATGTTGACTGTCTCCCATTAGGCCATGACTATTTACATGCTGTGTAATTTTGTTCTTTATTTATTTATACAATTTTTCTATACCGCCACTTCCAGAGATCAGTAGCGGTTTACATGTAACAAAAGTTAATAATAGAGAAGCTATTACTTTACAGTGAACAATTTTACAGAGAACAATTTTAGAACAGAATTAACATAGAACTCAAAACCATATAGAAACTGTTGATAACAAACAATGAACTTGGAGTAACATTTGGTAATGCTTCAAATAAAAATTAACAATAGCCTTAAAAGGTGATTGTTACATAAATGATAATAATATTGTATTCAAAAGTTAGATGATCTGTGAGAGGGAATGATTATGAGAGATATAGTAGTGGTCATTGTCTAGGTAGGGTCCGAGTATGATTGTTGAGCATTGCTTTTCTGTGAGTTCGGAACAATATCATGCTGAAGATTATGGTAATGCATAGTAAAAAGATGGGTTTTTAGTTCTTTTCTGAATGATAGAAGGTCTTTGATTTCTCTAATTTCAATTGGGAGGTTATTCCATAATGTGGGAGCGAAGAATGAAAAAGCTGTTTTACTTGTCTTCTGGTTAGTCTTTCTAATGGAATCTGGGACTTGGATCATATGTAGATTAATTCTTCTTCTTGCCCTGTTTTCATGAGGGATGTTGATGAATGTTGAAAAGAAAGATGGTGCTAGATTGTTAAGGATCTTGAATGTAGTAACTAAAGATTTGTAAATGATTCTGCATGATACAGGTAGCCAGTGTAGAGCGTAAAGAATAGGAGATATATGGTCTGCTATTTTCGCTTTATAGATAATCCTCGCTGTAACATTTTGGGCTAATTGAAGTGTGTGTAGATTTTTCTTAGAGGTTCCCTGAAGAATACCATTACAGTAGTCTAGATGGGGTGTTATTAGTATTTGGGCCACAGATCTGAAATCAGAGCTGTCAATTAATGGTCTTAGTTGTTGGATTGTCCGTATCTTGAAGTATATTGCTTTAACAGTTTGTTTTATGTGCTGAGCGAGACTGAAGGTCCTATCCAGTGTGACTCCCAGGTATTTGATCTCATCTTTAACAGGAAGGGTAGTTTTTCCAATGTTGATTTCTGACGGTGGAGTAAAATTCATGTTTCTTGTTACAAATAGAACTTCTGTTTTTTTAAATTAATATTCATATTCATGGAATTTAGCCACATTTCAGCTTCAGTTAGGCAACAACATATGTTGTTATAATCGGGGCTGGACACATCAAAAGGTGAGTATAACATAATGTCGTCCGCATAGATGTGGTAATTTATTTTGAAGCGTTTAAATATGGAACAGATGGGTTGTAGATATATATTAAACAATAGAGCAGAAAGGGCGGAGCCTTGTGGGATGCCCTGCTCTTGAGGAAATGGTGATGATGCAACTTGATCTATTTGCACATATTGAGTCCGGTTAGTAAAATAGGATTTAAACCAGTCATGGGTTTTATCCTTAATGCCTATTTGAGAGAGCCTGGAGATGAGTGTGGCATGGTTTACATTGTCAAATGCCGAAGAAATATCGAGGAGAATGAGAATGAAAGCTCGCTTGGAATTATCGATACCTCTGATGATTGTGTCAAAGTGAGCTAAAAGGAGGGTTTCAACACCATGGTGTGGGCAAAATCCATATTGGTGTTCGTCTAATGGTGCTGAGGAGTCTATATAATCTTGCAATTGGATCTGTACAACCTTTTCTATAATCTTAGCAAGGAATGGAATACTTGCAATGGGGCGATATGACGTTGGGTCATTGCCGTCAAGAGCTTTGTTTTTTAGCAGTGGTCGAATTGCAGATCTTTTGAGAGTGTCTGTTAAGCATCCTTGTTGAAGTGATAGATTCACAATGTTAAGTAAGTCCGAGGCAAGTTCTGCTTTTGTTGCCTTTATCCATGTCACTGGACAGGGATCCAGTAGAGAAGTTGTCGTATTTAGGTTGGAGATTGTCTGGAGTAGGATTTTGTTGGTAATAGGATGGAAGGCTTTCCATTCAAGGTGGTTGTTATCTATGAGAGGTAGAATGGGTGGCGTAAAATGGCTGTTTTGTTTGAGTTTATTTGTAAAATGCTCAGCAAGTGTTTGGGGGTTAATAGAGATTTTGTGGGTATTATTAGATGGGGATTTGGTCAGGGATTTGACAATCTCAAATAGCTCCCTAGGACGATTGAAGGCTTTATGATGGTTTCTATCATTTCTCTCGGTACTGACGTCAGGCTCACCGGTCTGTAGTTTCCCAGATCACCCCTGGAACCCTTTTTAAAAATTGGCGTTACATTGGCAATCCTCCTATCTTCAGGTATTACAGATGATTTTAATGAAAGTTCACAGATTACTAATAGCAGGTCTGCAATCTCATATTTCAGTTCTTTCAACACTCTTGGATGTATACCATCCGGTCCAGGTGATTTGCTACTATTCAGTTTATCAAATAGTTGTAATACATCTTCCCATTGTAGCGATATTTCTCTCAATTCCTCTGCAGTATCACCTTTAAATACCACTTCAGTCTTGGGTAACATCCCTACATCTTCCTTAGTAAAGAACGAAGCAAAGAATTCATTCAGTCTCTTTGCTATAGCCTTGTCTCCTCTTACTGCCCCTTTTACCCCTCTATCATCTAATGGTCCAATTGACTCTCTCACAGGCCTTTTGCTACGAATGTACTTGAAAAAGTCTTTATTTCGTGTTTTTGCTTCCGCAGCAAGTTCCTTCTCAAATTCTCACTTTGCCTGCCTTATCAATGCTTTGCATTTAACTTCCCAGAGCTTTTGCTGTTTCCAGTTTTCGTCATTTGGCTCTTTTTTCCATTTCCTGAAAGATGCTTTTTTGGCAGCAACAGCCTCTCTGACCTCACCTTTAAACCATGCTGGCAGTTTTTTGAACTTTCTTCCACTTTTCTTAATGTGTGGAATACAGCTGGTCTGGGCTTCCAGGATAGTATTTTTAAACACCCAAGCTTGATGTAAGTCTTTAACCTTTGCAACCGCTCCTTTTAGTTTTTTCTTAACTATATTCCTCATTTTATCATAGTCTCCCCTTCGAAAGTTAAAAGGTAGTACTGTGGATTTCTTTATTATCCCTCCTCCACTAATTAAATCAGATACGATCATGCTATGATCACTATTGCCAAGTGGTCCCAACACCCTTATTTCTTGCACCAGATCTGGTGTTCCACTAAGGACTAGGTCCAGTATGGCTTCCCCTCTGGTTGGGTCATGAACCAGCTGCTCCAAGAAGCAGTCATTTATTTCATCTAGAATCTTTATCCCCCTAGCATGTCCTGCCGTGACACTGACCCAGTTGATACCGGGGTAATTAAAATCACCCATTATTATTACTGTGCTGTGACTTTTGTTAGCTTCCTTGATTTCTTTGAGCATTTCATCATCCATTTGTTCATTCTGGCCAGGCGGTCGATAGTACACCCCCCACTGCCATCACCTTCCCCTTCATACATGGAATTTCAATCCATAGAGATTCTACAGCAAACTTTAATCCTTTCTGTCTCAATGCCCTCTCTAACATAGAGCGCAACCCCTCTACCAATTTGATCAGTTCTATCATTACGATATAGTTTGTATCCAGGTATCACAGTGTCCCACTGGTTATCCTCCTTCTACCATGTCTCTTAGATTGCAATCATATCTAACCTCTCATTTAGTGCTATATATTCTAACTCTCCCATCTTATTGTTTAGACTTCTAGCATTTGCATACAAGCATTTTAGAAACTGTATTTTATTAATATTAATCTAGGTATAGGTAGGCATGGGTAATTTGGAATCTTTATACTCTGTCTGCACCATACTCAAGGGCATTTGGGCTACTTTACTCTCTTTTGGAACCTCACTGCTTTTGGTAGTATCCTTCAAGGATACCTTCTTCCGAACCATGTGCTCTTGGGCGACTGTCAGCTTTCCCCTATTTTCTAGTTTAAAAGCTTCTCTATCTCCTTTTTAAAGGTTAATGCCAGCAGTCTGGTTCCATCCTGGTTAAGGTGAAGCCCATCCCTTCGGAAGAGCACCTCCTTTCCTCAGAATGTTCCCCAGTTCCTAACAAATCCAAAACCGTCATCCTTGCACTATCGTCTCATTAACTCATTGAGACTCCGGAGCTCTGCCTGCCTTTTGGGTCCTGCACGTGGAACGGGAAGCATTTTGGAGAACGCTACCCTGGAAGTTCTGGATTTCAACTTCCTACCTAAAAGCTTAAATTTAGCCTCCAGAACCTCCCTACCACATTTTCCTATGTCATTGGTACCGACATGTACCAAGACAGCAGACTCCTCCCCAGCACTATCTAAGATCTTATCTAGGCGATGCGTGAGGTCCGCTACCTTTGCACCAGGCAGGTATGTTACCAGGCGATCCTCACGTCCACCAGCCACCCAGCTATCTACATGCCTAATGATTGAATCACCAACTATAACAGCTGTCCTAACCCTTCCCTCATGGGCACATGGCCCTGGAGAAACGTCCTCAGTGCGAGAGGGTTTTACATCACCTGGAGGACAGGTCCTAGTTACAGGATCATGTCCTGCCACACCAGGGTGATGCTCTCCTGTCACATGACCTCTCTCCTCCATGACAACAGGGATACTGCCAGACTGGAGGTGGGACCTCAAGACTATATCCCTGTAGGTCTCGTCCATGTACTTCTCTGTCTTTCTTATATCTTCCAGGTCTGCTACGCTAGCCTCTAGAGAATGGACTTGTTCCCTGAAAGCAAAGAGCTCCTTCCACTTAGTGCATACATAAGACCTCTTACTAACTGGGAGAAAATCATATATGCAAAAGACTGGAAGGCACCCTGGGCTATGGAACCATAGGTTAAGGTGGTCTAACAAGGTTACGGTGCCCTGGGTTAGTGTGCCGTAAGGGCTGCAAGGTGCCGCAGGATGACATGCATGACCAGTGAGGAACAGAGACAGATGTAGCCCTAACACTAGATCAAGCACTCAGGAAAAGCAATGAACAGGTGAGTGAAGGAGGGAGAGCTGGGAGCCGCTGGATCCGCCATATCTGTGGCAATCCCATGTGGCTGCCAGTACTGATGACAAACATGATGGGGGCAACTGTACCACAGCACAGGGTGTTGGCAATGTAAAGTACTGGAAAGACAGTTGATGGCAGACGATGGGAATGCGTGTCCCCAGTAGAGGCGGAGGTGGCAGGATAGTTACAATGATGGGTGGACAGAGGAGTGGTGGTGCCATGCAGATCAGGCACAGGTGAGGCAAGCATGATGAGGCACAATGCAGGAAAGGGTAGCAGTGCAGGACATGGGGTGGCAGCCTGCACAGGCAGACAGGACTCTACACAGCTGACAGACGCAGATAGACGGACCGAGGGAATGTTGGCAATTGTGGCGAGGATATTATGGGCTGGCAGCACAGATCTGCAAAAATATGACTGTTACAGGCATGCACACTATTTGAGTATGACAGGCATGAGAGGAGGGAGCAATGAGGAATTGAACCCATGAACACTGCCGAGAATGGCATTGTATTAACCAGTAGGCTATACCTCCATGGTGCATGTCATAGCAATGGCTGGGTACAGAAGGACTGCAGGTCACCGCACAAACTGTCTGCTCTGAGTGCCAGGATAGGGTAACCCCACCAGTACCCATGATGAAATGCACATGCTGAATAGCTGTCTACAGCTGATCACCAAATGGGGTCTGCACCTCTCCGGTACCTCAGCTTGGAAAGACGAACTGACAGTGCATGATACCGGCACAGTGTAGCTATTGTGCAGGTTCTGTGTTCACCCTGAGGGATAGGATTGGTGCCCAGCAGTAGGTCTGCAGTACATGGGGTGCTAGAGATAGGTCCTGCTGTACATCCCCATCATTGCCAGTGTGTGGCAGGTGTTCCTTGTAGTGCAGCTGAAGGTAGTTCTGTGTCCATCTGTATCCTGCATTCATATGTGGCCCTCTGGGACCAGACACCACCCAGATTAGTGTGTACTCTGTGTTAGGGTCTGGCTGACATGGGCACCTGTTTTCAGGGCAGAGGGGTTTCTAGACTTGCATGAGATTTGTGTAGCAATGCCTTTATAGGTCACAGTGGTATACACTACATCCACCAAAGGACCCATATCACCCCTTTTTGTAGGTAAGGGACAGGTGCCCCAGCCCCAGTGAAGCAACCTCCATCCTGCTGGTATAAGACAACCCTCCAAGGTTGGTGGGTCAGAGCCATATCTGTGACTGGGGCAGTGGTAGACCAGCAGCAATGTTGGGGTTAGGTCTGGAAAACCCCAACTGCCCCACACCACTGTCTGCCAGTAACCAGCAGACAACACCTTATAGGTGTTCCAACCATGCACATTCTAACTGAAGGCAATCTGCTAGCCAGTCCATAGTGCATGTTCACAGAGTATGGACTATGTGCACCAAGCAGCCATTTCAGTGATTGGGGCCCCAGCACTGGGAACACAAAAGAATCACTAGAGACAGATAATGTAGAGCACTATGTGGGAACCTAGACATGCCATGGTCACGGCTCGGTTAGAGTGAGTGCCCTCCCAGCATGACAGGCTGTGGCCACCCTGTCCATGCAGGTGGTGGTTGGGCAGTACAGTTTCCCAGCCATTGCCCCACACCCTGTGAAGATGCATCCTGGCCAAGCCACCCTGTACGGGCCATACCCATAACACCTTGCTCCTCATTATGCACATATTCAGGCTAATGCTGGTAACAGCGGGACATCTTGGGCCCAGAGGGGTGGGCAGTCACAGAACAATGGATAGACATACACACACACACACTCCTATTGCAGCATTGTGCAAAGATAGGGGTGGTTGGCAACCCTGCCCGCCACACTGGTCCTGATCACAGTACCAACATTGCTAAACTGTGCAGGAGGTAGTAGTAGTGCTCTGGTGATAACTGCAGCTCAATGCTGGGGCCAACAGCCTCACTCTCCATGCATCTTTGGAATGTGGAGCCTCTGTGAGTGGGTGTTTGTAACCCTGTTCGCCGCTGCTTTGGGCTTTGCACATGTTGCTGTTGTATCTGCATTGTAGGGTAAAATATAGGGACATGCTCTGCAGAAACCACAGCTGGGGCTTGAACCTGTGACCCTCTGCTTCTGGACACACTGGCTGGGTGTACTGCACCACACATGCAGGGTAGTCCCTGGGGCTACCTGTACTTTTCCTCAGCCAGACCTTTTATGTTGCACTGGTACAGGGCATGGCCTAGGTCCACTGCAGGCAGGTGCCACTGCCCCCTCCAGCACGGGCACACACCTCCCTGCCATGCTGACATGACCATATGCTGTCGGTGCTGGTAGTGGGCAGTCCCAGGCCATCCATTGTGTGGGTAGATGGTCGCCTAGGGAGCGGGGTCTGGGGCAGGGGGCATACATGAGCATCCTCACATCCCCCCCCCCCCATCACCGCCTACCAAAAGTATGTCCGTTCCGCTTGGGGGAGGGTTGGCTTGGGGGATGTTAGGTCAGTGCCCTGGTGACTGTTAGCTCGGGTGGACCAGGTAGATGAAGGTGGATTGTGTTTGGCCTTTGTCAGCTGCTGTCATGCTGATTTCCGGTTTCTATGTTCCTATGTGCCACCTAGGCGCCTGCCTAGTTCACGCTGTGCCCCAGCTGCCCCCACTACATGTCCCGCCTGCAGCCCCCTATGCCCCACTTGCACCATTGTCATAGTGGCCTTTCATACTTCGGCACTATGCTGTTGCTGGAAATGGAGCACTACTATCACGTTTCTTGGGCTCCCTGTCTATGCTGTACATTGCTGACACTGAAATGGTTTCTCTCTCCTGCAAATGTGCATCTAACAGCAGGTTTTCATTCGCGGTAGGATTCAGCCCTTCAGTTCAGCGTGTTAGTGTGAAGGGAGCCTCTCCCCGCCCATTCCCTATCCATTGACCCCTTCTCTCCGCCCTCTCTCCACCCTCTGCGGTGTTTACTGCGGCTGGGAACATTAACAATCGTTAGGTAACATTAGCGCGCGTCAACGTTACATACCACGTGTTAACGTTACCTAACGATCGTTAACGTTACCTAATGCGTGGTCTGTAACGTTACCACACTTTATTAAACATACCCCCAAATCTGTATAAAGGGAAAAAGGCAGAGTGTAGCTAGGGAATGTCTGAGAGAGAGAGAGAGAGAGAGACAGACCAGAATGTACATGATTTGCATGTGTGCAAATGACCATCCACAAATGCAAATCACATCCACATCCAAACAGCGATTTTAGAAAGGCCTACATTTACATGTGTCCACCATGATCACATCCTAGTCACCCAGGGGCGTGATAGAGGTGTGTCCAGGGCAGCCCTAAGAAGATGTATGGGCATCTCCAATTTCAAAATGGTGCCACACGTGTAAACCTTCCAGCGGATATATCTATATTTAGACCTGCTCCTTGGTATGAATAAGCCTTCCAAAAGTGCTTGTTTTAGCCATCTGTCAACAGTAGGGATGCCCTCTTACACATCCAATAATTTTCTTCCCCTGAATAGCAGGTAAATAGCGAGGCCTCTTTATTTACTGCTGCGCCACTGTACCTCTCTGTTTGCAAAATGGCAATGTCGTATGTAGATGTGGCGACATATCCATGTGGATTCCAAAATGTGCAGTTCCGTAACCCGCATTGTAGAATGGCAAACTGTGCTTGACTTACCAACTTAAATAGCCGGTACAAAAGCCCCATGTGCAATTGTAGTGATGTCCATATGCACAGCATTCTGAAATTACAATGTATTCACAGACTATGTCATTATGCCCCTGAAATATCCAGAGAGCCTTTTAAATATATGCACAGGCCTATCCTTATCCTGTGTGCAATTGTTATCCAATCTCCAGGGATATTAATAACTACGTGTCTGTTACACATCTGTGCAGTACATAACCAAAATAGTAGGCAGAGACCAAAGGTGCAGGACAAAATTCTCTAACTTATACATTCTCGTTAGAGAAATGCATAACAAACCAGGGAAAACTGAAATAAAAAATAAGCTAGTATTGTTGGCAGTCTTAATTTATGTGCCAATAAGTTACATAAATATTCTCTCTGCTGTTCATTGAAGAACATTTTTCTGCCTACCACATCACAAGGGAAAGTAGGAATAGAAGGCAAAGCCTTTTTCTAGATTACAACCTGGCTAAAAGACAGGAAATAGAGAATAGGACTCCATGGAAAAGGGTCAGTAGTGGAGTGCACTAAGGGTCTGTACTGGGACCTGTGCTGTTTAACATATTCATAAGTCATATGGAGAGAGAAGATGATCAAAATTGAGGATCACACAAATTATTCAATGTTATTAAAATGGCAGAGGATCATAAAGATTTGTAGAAAGATCTTGTGAGACTAGGGGGTATGTTTACTAAACCGTCTTAATGTTCCCGGTGCTAGTTGCAGCGATAATGTGAAGGATGTCATATAAGGAGTGGGCGTTCCGGACTTAAGATTGCAATCGCGGGTTATCGCGCGATAAAGTGCGCCATGTCCATTATCGCGCTACAGGGAGCCGCGCACGTTACCGCATGTTAACCTTAACTTCGCATGCTGACCTGCAACCACAGCAATAGAGGTGTAGCACACTGGTTAATAAAATGTCTGATAAAAACTGGGATCATGAGTTTGATCCCCCAGTGGGTTTAATGAGTAAGGCTGTCTGAGGCATTACCCTTTACTTTAAATCAGTGCTGTCTGAGGCATTTTCTTTTTTAATTTAAATTAGTGCTGCCAGCAAACACACCCTCACAGCGCCGTAATCTAAGGTGCTACATAAGGCCAGAGGGCACATTATAAAGTATACTGTCCGCCAAGGCACCTTATAATGTTCCCAATAGGGCACCTTATAAGGCGCCTTATAGGGCGCCTTATGAGGCACCTTAAGGTTACAGCACTGTGAGGGTGTTTTGGCTGGCAGCACTAATTTAAATTAAAAAGGTAAATGCCTCAGAGAGCCCTATCAAATAACACCACTGTAGGATCAAACCCATGACCTCTGCCTCTACAGTCAGTGAAGCAACCAGTGGGCTACATCTCTATAGCTACTAACAAACCCCTGGTTGGCTACAGAAGGACTGCAGGTCACCACGCAAACTGTCTGCTGTGGTTACAAGGATAGGGTTAACCCACCCGTACCCATGATGCACTGCACATGCAGATCAGCAGTCTACAGATGATCACAAGATGGGGTATGCACCCCACAGCACCTTGGCCTGGTAGGGGGAACTGACCGTGTGTGTTACTGGCACAGAGTAGCTACAGACCGTCACATTGTGGGGGTACTGTGCTCACCCTGAGGGCACGTAGGGTGCCCAGAACCAGGTCCACAGCACCTGACTTAGCTGAGATAGGCTATGCTGCAGGTCACCATTGGTGCCAGGGTGTAATAGGTAGTTCTTGCAGACACACCTAGGATACACATGTGTCGATCCATATTTCCAGTCACGTCTAGCCCTCGTGGACTATGATGCACCCAGACTAGTTCATATCTTGTGTGGGTGCCATGGTCACATGATTTAAGTGAAGGGGGGTGTTTGGACCCATAGGCAGATGTAGCACCACCCAACCTGCCCTCTGACGCTCAGGGTGGGGGACAGGATTTCCCACCAACAGATCCACATTCTACATCCCTGCAATGGTGGCAGTAGAGGGGACCATCAACCCCAGTCCTGTTAGGGAACAGGCACCCTACAGGGCAGTCAATGCAGACCTGTATGCATCTATAAGGCAATGGCAGAGAGACAGTAGGTCTGGAAATGCTCAGCTGCCCCCTACCGCAATCTGACCGTCTCCAGCCACTGCATCCTGCAAAGTGTTCGAGCCATACACATACTAAATACAAATAATCTGCTAGCTAGTCCATAGTGCATGTTCTAGGAGGAGATATGTGCAACCAAACTGGGATGCGAGCACACACACCAAGCAGATAAGAAAGTGATAGGACCCCAGAAAAGAGAACCCATAAACATCACTTGAGAAAAATACTACAAAACACTATGGGGAACCTAGCCATGCCGTGGTTACTGCTTAGTCAGGGTGAGAGTGACCTCCCAGCAGGACATGCTGTGGCCACCCTGTCCGTGCAGGTGGTGGCCGGGCACTACAATGTCCCAGCCATTGCCCAATGCCCTGTGCAGATGCATCCTGCCCAGGCCACCCTGTCCGTGCCATACCCACAGTACCTTGCTCCTCATTATGCACATTGACAGGCCCATCACTGGAAACAGTGCAAGCAGTGTGGGCTGAGTAAGGTGTAGGCAGCCACAACACACTAGATAGACAGACACACACTCCCACACTTATGCCAGCATTGTGCAAATATAGAGGCTTTTGGCAGTCCTAGCCACCACACCAGTCCTGGGCACAGTGCAGGCATGGCTATGGTATTCAATACTGTTGGGGTCACTCCCCAGAGTGGTAAACACTGTCAGAAACCAAAACTGAAACACACTCCACACATATCAGAAAGGTTGCTATGATGCAGCTCTATCAGCAAATTGTGCTCAACTTAGGCATTATCTGCCATTAATCATAGCAACCTTTTGATATATGTGTAACATATTTCCAAGTTTAGGGCGGCATTGCTAAGGTATGCAAGTGCTAGTATTGGGAGATGCTGCTGCACGCAGGGCCCAATAGCCTGACTCTCCATGAGGCTTTGGGTATAGTGGAGCCAGTGGGTGTGGGTGTTTATACCCCTGTTGGCCGCTGCTCTAGGGCAGAGGTTCCCAACTCCGGTCCTGGTGGGACAAACAGTGTTCAGAATTTCATGCTGTCCCTAATGAATATGCATGAGATACATTTGCATACAATGGGGGTGGTGCATACTAATGCAGCACAGGCATATTTATTAGGGACAGCATGAAACCTGAATGGTGTTTGGCCCTCCAGGACTGCAGTTGGGAAACTCTGCTCTAGGGATTGCACATGTTTATGGTGTCTGTGCTCTGTAGGGTAAAATATAGGCGTTTCAGGCATGTTTATGTTATCTGCAATAAAGGTTCCGTCTTTATTACCATGGTTTAGTACTGGGTAAAAGGTTGGCAGGAGCCAAAGCTGGGAACTGAACTTGTGATCTCATGCTCCTGAACACCCTGGCTGTGTGTACTGCACCACACTGTTACCACAGGGACAGTTCATTCCCTGGGGATACCATGACTGTTCGTCAGACAGACCCTGTCTGTTGCATTGCATGGCACCCACCTAAACGGGCTAGGCCATGGTCTGCTGTGGGCAGATGCCACTGCCCCCTCCGCCACCAGCACCCCTCTGTCACCATGCTGCCATGCCATTATGCCGGTGGTGCTGGTGGTGCACAGTCCCAGGCCATCCAGTGTGCCGGTAGGCAGCTGCCTATGGTGTGGGTTCTTAGGTAGGGGTGCCTACATGGACGTGTGCGCTTTCCCCCAGCACCGCCTGCCAATGTTATGTGCCCTTGGGGGTACCTGCTGGGTAATATCCCCTATGACACTGTGGGACACACACTCGTGCCCATGTTGGACCCTCGTCAGTTGCTGTCTTGCTGCTTTACAGTTTCGGCATTCCTATGTGCCACCTAGGCATCTGCCTAGTCCACACTTTGCCCCAGCTGGACCACAGCATGTGCTGCCTGCAGCCCCTGTATCCCATTTACAGCATCAGTACAGTTGCCCTTTCCTACGTGCCTACTCTGCTGTTGCTGCACATGTGCACACCATAACAAACCTGCCCAATCTAAGCGACAGAAACCCTGATCAGCGCTATTTCAATGTGGGATCATTCACTTTATAGGGGGACACAGAATAGACCCTTCCAAACATAATTTCTTATTTTTTGGGCTTTGTCAGTGGTGTTGCTTTATGTTTATCATTAATATCACTTTTGGCCAGCTTGGTTATTGGGATTTCAAATGTGGTTCTGGTCCTTTTATATGTTTATTTGCCTTTTTGGTTCCTGCACATGTATCACAACTATCACTTTTCTGGGTTTCCCTGCCTTTGCTGCAGATTGCTGACTGAAATGGTTTCTCTTTCCTGCAAATGTGCCTTAACGCGAGGGTTTCACTGGCGTTAGTGTTCAGACCCAGATTTCACAGCGTTAGTGTGCCTGGAGCCTCTCCCCTCCCACTCTCCGCCCATTGACCCCTTCTCTCTGCCCTCTGGGAAGCCTTACTCCACCCTTCAGACCCGGATTTCACAGCATTAGTGTGCCTTAACGCCGCCACCGCGTTATCGTGCGATAACGTCACTTATCGCACGATAATACCACCGCTGCAACGTTAAGACGGTTTAGTAAACATACCCCTAGGAGACTGGACATCTAAATGGTAGTTAAAATTTACTGTGGACAAGTGCAAAGTGATGCATGTAAGGAAAAATAATCTTATCTACAGGGACAAAATATGATTGCTGAATTAGGAATCACCACCAAGAAAAAGATCTTGGAGTCATTGTAGACAGTATGTTGAACATTTCAGCCCAGTGTGCCATGGTTACTAAAGAAAAAAAAACCCCACAAAACAGATGGAATGTTAGGAATTATTTGAAAAGGAATAGAGAACACAACAAAAATCATTATAGCTCTGTATAGATCTCTGGTGCTACCACACTTTGAGTATTATGTGCACTTTTGGTGGCCCTATTTCCAAAAGGATGTAAAAGAACTAGGAATGGTTTAGGGCAGAGAAAAAAAATGAAGGAGATGGAGCACCTGACTCATGAAGAAAGGCTAAATGGGCTAGGGGTCATGAACTTGGAGAGGGAATATGCTAGAAGTTTATAAAATCATGAGGGGGTGGAATAGTTAAATCGAGAACTATTGTTTAACCTTTCTGACAAAAAGCCTTTCCGACAAATGAAACTAATGATTAGCAGAATGCAAATAAATCATAGAAAGGGGTTTTTCCAATTAGTGCATAATTAAGCTGTGGAAACTGTTCAAGGTGACTAACATAATGGGGTTTAAAAGAGGTTTTGACAAATTCTTGCAGGAAAATTCCATAAAACGTTACTACCCAGGTAGACTTGGGAGAGCCATTGTGCATTACCTCCCAGGAGTCGGGCCCTAAAGAAGAAATGAGCTCAATCCTCTTCTTGCTTCCTGTTCCAACTTTATGATGTGGCACTACCCAATTGGTTCTTTCTGAAAATCCCTTGGACTAACTGGACCCTGTAGAAGGCACCCTGTGCCTATATATATCCTAAAAGTCCTAGTCATCTACATCCTGAGACTGGTCTCTCATGGGACCTCTGAATGCCATGTTCTCTGCTGATTCGTGATGTCTAACCTTTGCTTATCTATCATTAACAAACGTATTCTGCCTGCCTTGACTACTGCCTGTTCTTGGTTTCTGCCCCTGCCTGCCATTTTGGATTGGTTCCTTGCCTGGTACATCTGCTGCTTCCTCCTCTGTAGCAGGGGGGATCAGAGGACTTGGGGGGCCACATGGAGAGGGGGATTGGCACTGATGCTACTGCTACATTGCTTGCCCATGGTTGTGCAGCAACAATCCCCATAGTTTGGCAACACTTAATTCCATCTCTGGAGGTGCCATTATCTGCAGCTGTGCTATTGATGATTTGGGCAGCCAGCAGATGACAATTGTTTCTGTCAACATGCCTTCTTCAATCCCTGATCCTTCCTCTCCCCTCAACTAACATGCGAAATGCAGATATCTTGGAAAATCGCCACCCTATCTGCATTTTGCCCGCATTAGCTCTCAATGCAGCAGATTGCCTGTGCTACCTTGCTACATTATCTGCCATGCTGACAGCTAATGCCATAAATTAAATATGCCCCATATTCACGTAACAGTTAATGGAAAACAAAAAAAAAAAGAATGTGGCAGCCAAAAAATGTGCAAGCCTCTTCCCCAGGTAAATTGTGATTTAAGAAAGACTGTGATTTATATATGTCTGCCCCAGACACATCTAAGCTAATTGGGGTGTGCCAGGGGCATGATCTGGGAGGAACAAAAAGCTACACATGTAACTCCTATTTTATACAGGAGATGCATGTGGAAGACAGAAATTGTCCTTGTGTTTGCTTATACTTGCTCCCTAGCACAAATAGATTTTTGAACAGTGCTTGTTTCAGTCAGCCCAATATTTATTTTCCCATCCAAACTGAAGTGAGGTAAACAGTGAGTCCTCTGTGATTGGTTAAGAGTGGCTGCATGTTTAGGTTTGGAAAATGGCCCAGCTCTGCCTATTGACCACCCTGAATCTAACTGGACGTGTGGGGATATTTAGCAGGTGCTGCTAACCGGCTAAACCTTTTTGAATATCAACCCCTGTGGGCAATTTTCAAAACTTTTAAGCAGAGAAATACTTTTACTCATATAAAAAGCCCCTTTCAAAGTTGATTCTCTCCCCAGCAAAGATAAACGTAGGCACACTGTGAAACAGTATTGCCAATTTTGCCCTCTTTAATAAAAGACTGGAGATGAGAGATGGTAATTATAAAGCTAGGAATGTGGACAGAAAACATTTTGCAGTCAATATCAGTGGTATTTATCTGGTAAGCGGCACTTAGGAGTGAGGTTCCTGACTGTCATGGTATATGCAAAATGAACCCATTTGGAGAAATTGCCCCAATGATAATTCTATAACAGAACACCTGTATTTTACTGACTGAATGCTAACATTTTCCATCAATGACCATGCAACAGGTGAAAGGACAAAGTATGACATCAAAACCATTCCAAATTTACCAAGGACGGCCTCAAGGATCAGATTTCTCATTTAACTTATACATCCAGCCCGTTTGCAACATCCTCCGGAAATACGGGATAATGTTCCATAACTACGCAGATGACATTATGCTGTACATCACAATTGAGACAAAGAACCCTGACTTCTCCACCATACTCTCCTGCCTCAATGAAGTAACCCACTGGTTGCATGAACACTCGCTTGCTTTGAATGTAAGTAAAACAGCGGCACTGGTTGTAAACAGAGACCCCAACTACATTCCAATAGAGAAAATGACCTTCAAAAACTATGATATCCCTATAAAATCTGAAATCAAATATCTAGGAGTGATATTAGATCAGAAACTCACTTTCCAAGCCCACATTAAGAAAGCAACGGCAGCAACATATCAGAGAATAAGAACACTACATAACCTCCGCCCGTTGCTGGACCACAACCTATTCTGTACAGTCTGCCAAGCACTCATCACTCCAATGTGGAAATACTGCAATTCAATACTACAAGGCCTCCCAAAAAGCACCCTTCTCCCACTCCAAATTGCTCAAAACACTGTGGCACTATTAATATCAAGGACACCCAGACAAGAACACATTACCCCAGTACTAAAGGAACCACATTGGCTGCCCATCCAAGCTTGGATACAATTCAAAGCAACAATGAACACTTTCAAAAGTATACATAACCTGCCCGTCTGCAAACGCTCATAACCATACCTTCTGATGACAGACCAAGACGAGGTCAAACATCAAACCTCCTCAAAATCCCCAGACATAAAACAACTAGTATGCAGGAAATACATCACTGTACCTTCTCCATATACGAGCCTACACTGTGGAACTCCCTTCCAACCAATCTCAGAGCAACTACTGACATAAGGGACTTCAGGAAGTTGCTAAAAACACACATATTCAAGCTATATTATGGGACTGATTGCCATGATCTCTCACCCACATCCAAAACCTACACATAAGCCTAGTTGCTCGTAATTCAAAAGCGTGGTTTCTATACCGTCCTAAATGTAAATAGTTATCAGATCACTATTCAGACAGTGAATACTTTAGTGTCTATCAGCTAAAATGTAAATGTAATTCCAGTTATCTGTACCTAGTTTGTTGTTCTATGTTCCATGTAACCCTTTGTTCTGTTAGATGTAAACTGCCTTGATACCACTGAAAGGCCGTCTATAAGAAATGTTACATAAATAAATAAATTGGTGTTTTGACTACATTAATTTAAGTGCCAGTACCGGCGCTTAAATTGATATATACATTCAGCGACACTATATGTATAACCAGTGGTGATGAGTACATGTTTCATGCCATCATTATGTCAGTACAATACATTTAGGGGGATGTTTACTAAACGGCGGTAGCGGACTCCGTGTGATATCGGAGCCGCGGTCGCATTGATTTCAATGAGACTGTGGCTCTGATATTGCATGGAGTCTGCTACCACCGTTTAGTAAACATCCCCCTTAGTATAAGCCTGCTTTCAGCAGATTTTTACCGAACACCTAAAAACGAAGCCCAGTAAACTTTGCTATATCTTGCCTCACTTTGGGTGTTACAAAATATTATTGGTCACTATTAGAGTGCAGATATCCAAAAAGCAACTAGCACACACTCAAATATAACAAAAAATGTTCTTATATAATTTGTGGATTAACTACAATGTCCAACTGCTGCTGTCATTAACACAGGTCATTACCATATAGGAAGGTCTCAGCTATAGCAGGCCTGTGTTTACTGTGACAGAAGATCACAAACACCTATTCTGAATGCCCTTTCACATCAATGACCTCCCACATAGAATCCAGCAAAGATATCGCAGAACGTTGCTTAACACCCAACGTGCTGGTTTACCTTTTGTTAGAAAAATGCTTAAATTTCTCTGAAAGGAGAAGTGGATGGAATCGGGGTGCTGCCTCTTTGTGATCTAGCTCATTTAGATTCTCTCCAATCCTGTCCCTGCCCCACACCTAACCACTCCAGTACTAACTTTTCCTTATTGAGACTCCTAAAACACCTTTTTTCTTACTGCTGTAATCAATTAAAATTTCCCCTGAATCAATCCCACCTATTTTGGTTCACCTAATCAAGGCCTCACTGCTTTAGCTCAAAGCCTCTTGGGTTTTATGTTGCAACCTGTTCTGTTTATATGTAAGGACTAGATTGTAAGCTCCAAGGAGGAGGGATGTTTTTTTTTTAAATTTATCTCTGAACAGCGCTGTATAAATCTTGTATGTGTTAGACAAATAATAATAATATCCACTCATATGCTCAGCATGATATGTGCACAGAACTGTAGATGAGTATTTTTCTTTTTAAAGCACTCAGCAACCATGCACCAGCAGTCAAAACCATGGTACAGTTTGCACTTTTTTAACAGTAGGTGTAACACTCGGCATACACTCATGAGAAGTCTATAAGTATCAGAATTAATTATAATGTGCGGGTGAGATTCATGTTAGATTGATCTGCAAGCAAGGCAAAGCATGCATTTTGTCATGTTTGTGTAATTGGTGCTCTGATTTTATTGCTGCATTCACTTTAATAGAGATTACCCACTTTGTAATTCAAAGATGCTTGTAACAATGTGGGTGGCACCGAGTGCCTGAAACGAAAACATTTCCACACAAATGGATCTAAAGAGGGAGTCACTGCATAACCTATTGAACTCTCTGGGAAAGTCACCATATCCTCTAAATCGGAATGTTTCTGTGTGTCCTGCTGGAGTTGTTTACAATAACCTCCTCGTGCTAAAATGTAAAATGCTCAGACTTTTTAATGCGACTTGAAGCGACATGCATACATACGTAGTACGTACATAGATAAAATGTGTAGGTGCTTTGCGATCTGAACAACCTCATATTATCAGTTGCGCATTGTTCTCTTGTCAACAACAGTCATCCAGGACTGGCCTGGTGTCTTGGAATAAGTCCAGCATAAACAAACACCCAGATGGAAGTGCTCCATAAACGCCCAGAATCTGGAGACATTCTCAGTACAAAGCATGCCAAAAGAGTTTGGAAAGAATAAAGAAAAGTTTTATGCAGTACAATGGAGCGTACTTTCAGGGATTAATTAGAATGTGAAAACACCAAACATGTTTACTTACTAAAAAAACAATAAATAGCTGCTTCAGTAAAAATTTGAAGCAAGTCCATTCCCATGTTGCTTTTACCATATTTCTTACCTCCTTAGAAAACTATATTGGTCTCTTTCTAATTTTCCCTTTGTTTATGTGCCTTGCAGAGAGATTTGCTGTTTTTTTTAATATTCCCTTTTCTTGCTGACCAAAGTTCTTCCATATCCTTCAGCTCTCAGCTTCCCAAAAGAGCCTTCTAAATATTCATCATCTTTTAGTCAGCCTTACTGAAATACAGAATCTTAGTCTTAGGGTTTAGTTCAGTATGAAGTTTAATACTGAGAGGTCATAAGAACATAAGAAATGGCATACTGGGGGGGCGGAGCCCGATGTCCAGCGGGATGGTCGCATAACGCTGAGGCTCCCGAGAGGCCTACTCAGAATCCTGAATTAACACCGGACAAACTTGAATTTCTGCTCTGATCTTGCCGGGGCATATTGGTGAGATGGCGGGGACCAAACCCACGCGCTTGGAATTTGGATCTCCAGCGGCTTCTCACGGTAAACGCTCCAAAACTGAACCCCCGTCCCCGCAGAAGGGGCTGGCTTTCCGCGAGGGCCCCGAAATGCAGCAGGAAATCCTCGCAGAAATTAGAGGGGTTAAGGACCTCGTGCAGTCAAACGGTGAAGCACTTCGAGCGCTGAGGGAAGATCTTGGTGTACTGCAAGGCAGGCTAGAGGGGCTCTCTTCGCGTCAGGACAAAATGGAGAGTATATTAGACTCCCATGCGGTCCGGCTGTCCAAACTCGACAAAGTTGAACGTCAGGTGCGGGCCTTGCAGAAAGAAGTGGAAGATGGCAATAATAGAGCGCGCCGCAATAACCTACGACTCGTGGGCATACCGGAGGGAGCGGAATTGGGAGACATGAAGGAGTTTTTAAGTAAAATCCTCCCTTCCCTGCTCCAAATCACCTTTACCAAAGAATTGGAGATTGATCGCGCTCATCGTGTACCCACAAACATAACGCTCAACAGGAAGACCCCGCGGCCTATCATCTTTCGACTTTTGAGATATCAACATGTGGAACAAATTCTCAGTGCCTCCCGGGCAAAGGGCCACATGGAGTTTGAGAGCCACAAGGTCTCCTTCTATCCTGACTTGGCTAAACCCACGGTCGACCGCCGAAAGCGCTTTCTGGAATTTCGGCCGAGGCTTCAACAACTACAAGCACGCTATGGCCTGATGTACCCGGCCAAGCTCCGAGTCACGCTTCACAATCAGACAAGAACATTTGAGGACCCTGATCTACTAGCGGAGTTTTTGGACTCTAAAGAAGCCGACTTGATGCGCTGACTTCCAGAATATTCCTGCTAGTACTCTCACATCCGCTGTACCTGCCATATTGGATTTACCGCAGCGCAGTGAAGAGTCTGTCGAGGGCGGTTTGTTGCCTTATTTTGAAGATATCTGGGACCCGACTCCATCTACCCATAGTAGCCTCGACGAGTATCAGAGACAGTGTTTCTTATGGACTCTGGTGTTTCTTTTCTTTTATTATGTCTATATCTTCCTCTCTAGGGCCTCCTCCCGCAGACATCTGGTCGCCATATTCATTGGGGGTTTTGCTTCTTCTCTAAGTTACTTTGGTACATACTTTTCAATATGGGTGTATTGGCCAGCATACTTGGTGTTTATGTCATTATTGTACAGATTCTGATTATGTTGTAAGTTTTCAAGCGCCCTTACCTAAAATGTCTATTATCGATTGATGGCACCATGTCAGATTTTCTCATTGAACGTACAAGGAATCAATAATCCGATAAAACGGAGGAAACTCCTAAGCTATCTAAGTCATGAAGTTGCGGACCTGATTTTCCTCCAAGAAACACATTTCAATTCGAAGGAAACTCTCAACCTCAATATTAAACCTTACATGGTGGCCGCCTATTCCCCAGCCGTTTCTAGGAAATGTGGGGTTGCCATATTGGATAGGAAATCTCTGCATGCTACTATTGTTGCGACTTGCTCAGATACAGCGGGTAGATGGCCCAGAGTTCACCTCAAGATAGGTAACTTTAAAGTTCCATGTATATGCCTTCATGCTCCTAATGTGGATGACCCTGCCCTTTTGCTATTATTGCTTAGGTTGCGCAGGCCTCTGCTAATACTTCATTGATATTGGGGGGGATTTCAATTTAGTTCTTGATCCCCTGATTGACAAATAGCCGCCTAGGACAAGTGGTCCCCCCAAGAGTCACATCGCGCTTACTTCTGTGATCAAAGATATTGTTCTAGTCGATCTATGGAGGTTACTACACCCCAATGAGCTTGACTTTCCCTTCTTCTCTTCCCCTCACAAATCCCAGTTTCGCATAGATTTCTTACTAATATCAACACTGTTAGTTCCTCAGGTGGACGCTGTAAAGATTCACTCCCAGCATATTTCAGATCATGCTGCTATTTCTTTTCAATACCACACTACTGCACTTCAAGGGAATCCGGGGGCCTGGTTCTTTGATAGAGCCCTATTAACTCAGCCAGAGTTTCGGCTAGAAATTCGAGCAGCCATACATGATTACTTCCAGACCCTGGTACTCCAGGGGGATCTGGACACCCCAACAGCTCTTCTCTGCAGCTCGTTGGAAAACCTTTTCTGATTTATATAGGGAATTTGCGTTACTAGCGCAACATTACTTTCAATTGATGCAGTTTCCATGCTGCCTCAAAAATGCTCCAATCATGCCGCCTTCTGTCCTTACTAAGGATGGGCTATTAGAACTAACTCACTCTATTAGTAGTACACATGGGATAGCCTCTAACTTTTATAAACTATTATGTCAGGGTACAGATACTGCCACTTGTAGAGTCCAACAAGCCTGGGATCGCTAACCGCAAACCACTTTAACCCCTGTGCATTGGAGCGTTTTCTGGAGCAAAATAGTGCGGGTTTCCCGATCTGCCTCAGTTACCCAAACTCAACTCTCGTCTTTTTGCACATAGCTGTTTTTATATTCCAGGAAAATAGCCAAATGGAACACAACTGCCAGGGACCAGTGTAGGTCTTGCCATACTGATGTGGGAACCCTCGCTCATGTTCTCTATGAATGTTCTTAATTACAGGTTTACTGGGGGCGGGTCTGGGGTCGTATTTCACTTATCTTACACTTTCACGAGCCTCTTTCTTGGAAGACTGTGGGACTCCGCTCAGTGGCGGAGGTCCCCTCTCTTCCTAAGAAGGGTCGCTCTCTCCTGATTTCATGCTGGGTATAGCCATATGTTTAATCCCGAGGACTTGGAAGGATAGCTCTCGACTTACTGTCAATGAATAGTGGAACCTTGTCTGCTTATATAGTAAATATGAGCAGATATTTCGGAGAGCTATTTTCCATGCCCAAATTCATTCTCGCTTGTCTAAATGGCAGATGCTCAATGATCATGTACAATCTGCTTATTGCTTCGACATGTCTGTTTAATGTACACTCATCATGTTTCAGATCGCCGTTAGGTTTTGTAACACAATAATGTCAGCATACGCCCGCTTCGAGAATGATTTAGTTTTCTAGTGAAGAAGCAGGGGGGAGGGGGGTGGCAGGGGTTTACTTTGGTGTATGTATCACATTCCATGTATGTATTGTCTTTTAGTTGTATGTCTTCCTTTCCTTTGTTGTTGTAAAACGAAAATAAAGAAAAAAAAAAGAAATGGCATACTGGGTCAGACCAAGGTACATCAAGCCCAGTATCCTGTTTCCAACAGTGGCCAATCTAGGTCACAAGTACCTAGCAGTTTCCAAAAAAGACACAGGTTCCACAATGATTGTACTGGGGCAAGCAGTGGATTTTCCGGATTCTCTTTAATAATGGTCTATGGACCTTTCCTTCAGGAACTTGCCAAACCTTTTTGGAACCCAGCTACACTAACAGCTTTTATTACATCCTCCGGTAACGAATTCCAGAGTTTGAGTCGGCATTGAGTGAAAAAAATACTTTCTCTTATTATTCTTAAATGGGTTACATTGCAGCATCATTGCATGTCCCCTAGTCTTTCTAATTTTTGATGGAGCAAACAACCTATTTATGGTTACCCATTCTACTCCATTCAGTAATTTATAGACCTCTATCATATCTCCCCTCAGCCGTCTCTTTTCCAAGTTGAAGAGCCCTAACCTTTTAAGCCGTTCCTCATAGGGTATCCTTCTATCCCCTTTACCATTTTGGTTGTTCTTCTCTGTACCTTTTTTAATTCATCTATATCTTTTTTTAAGATATGGCGACCAGAATTGCACACAATATTCAAGGTGCATTTGCACCATGAAACAATACAGAGACATTATAATATCCATGGTTTTATTCTCCATTCCTTTCCTTATGATTCCTAGCATTCTAGTTGCTTTCTTTGCCATTGCTGCACACTGGCAGAGGGTTTCAACATATTACCATATTCTCAGACTTTGCCTGGCTAACTATAGGAGTTAGCTGGAGAAAACTTGAGTTTTCAAATTCTCTTAGCTAGCAGCTAATTTTAGTATGGGCAATCCTAGATTCTCAGAAGCACAATGCAAATGAAACAGTCTCAAGAGTGAGATTTCAGGACATAGTGACTGATATGTGGTAGGGATGTGCTTTCATTTTAAAAGCAGCAATAGTGTGCCCATTGCCTAATAGCATGCTCTGTTGAACAATTTGTACTGTATGCACTACTCAGCAGTAGCATGTGCCATTAGGCAATAGGGTGCACTACTGGGAAAAACAAATATGAGATGAAGAAAAACAAAAAATTAAACAAAACAAAACTACATTTTTTGGCCTGCACATCCCTAAAGTAGAGTTAAAGTGTTGGACAAGTTGAGGAACTTGCCATATTTGGTGGTGTTTTATAAGAACGTAAGGACATAAGATATGCCATACTGGGTCAGACCAAGGCCCATCAAGCCCAGTTTCCAACAGTGGCCAATTTAGGTCACAAGTACCTAGTAGTTTCCCCAAAAGACACAGGTTCTACAATGCTTGTATTGGGGCAGGCAGTGGATTTCCCGGGTCCCCTTTAATAATGGTTTATGGACCTTTCCTCCAGGAACTTGTCCAAACCTTTTTTAAACCCAGTTACACTAACTTCTATTACATCCTCCGGTAACGAATTCCAGAGTTTGATTACACGTTGAGTGAAAAAATATTTTCTCTTATTAGTCTTAAATAGGTTACCCTGTAGCTTCATTCCATGTCCCCTAGTCTTTCTATATTTTGATGGCATAAACAATCAATCTATATTTACTTGTTCCACTCCATTCATTAATTTATAGACCTCTATCATATCTCCCCTCAGCCATCTTTTTTCCAGGTTGAAGAGCCCTAACATTTTTAGAGGTATCATAGGGGTATCCTTCCATCCCATTTACCACTTTGGTGGCTCTTATCTGTACCTTTTCTAATTCCACTATATCCTTTTTAAGATACGGTGACCAGAATTGCACACAATATTCAAATTCGGTCGCTCTATGGAATGATTCAGAGGCATTATAATATCTTTTTTTTATTCTCCATTCCTTTCCTTATGATTCCTAGCATTCTATTTGCTTTCTTGGCCTCTACTGCACACTGGGAGGAGGGTTTCAACATGTTATCCACGATGACACCAAAAACTTTTTCATGGATGATAGTTACTAATATGGAATCTTGCATCACATAACCATAGTTTATTTATTTATTTTGTTGGGTTTATACCACACAATTCATGATCAGCACGGTTTACAAAATAACAACATATGCTCTTTCCAGGTGCATAACTTTGCACTTGCCCATATTAAATTTAATCTGCCCTTTGAACATCCAGTCTTCCAATTTATGAAGATCCTCTTGCAATTTTTCACAATCCTCATATGTTTTAACAACTTTGAATAATTTTGTGTCATCTGCATATTTGATTACCTCACTCATTATTCCCATTTTCGGGTCATTTACGAATATGTTAAACATCAGCGAATGCCATCCTTGGAGTACTCCACTATTCACCTTTCTCCACTGGAAAAATTGGCCATTTAGTATTGCTTTCCCATTAAGAATTTAGGAATCTTGTTTAAGGTATGCTGTTTGCTTTTTAAGCATATCATGAAGGGGATCCAAGCTAGTTCTCAGATATGTTATTACCTTTTGCGTGGCAGGTAAGCAGTTGTATTCTTCATTTGCCAATTTGCTAGCCGTTCCATGGTTGAGGGACACAAGGCTGGCCAAAACCAGGGCCTTGGCCTTTTCAGTACCTGCTCCTGAGTTTGGAATGCTGTACTGGAGACTTTATGTGAAAAGGTCAAACAACTGCTGGCATGGTTTAACTGTGAGGTCAGAGAGGCCGTTATAGCCAAGAAAACATCTTTCAGAAAATGGAAAAAGAAGCCAAATGATGAAAACAGGAAACAACACAAGCAATGACAAGTTAGATACATGGCATTGATAAGGCAGGCAAAGAGAGAATTTGAAATGCATAATTCATTATGCATGAATTTGGAAGCCAAAAATGCATAATAAAAGCTTTTTCAAATATATTTGTAGCAAAACACTTGTGAGAGAGTCAGTTGGACCCTTAGATGATAGAAGGGTAAAAGGAGCACTAAGGGAGTACAAGGCCATTGTGGAGAGATTGAATGAATACTTTGCTTTGGTCTTTACTGAAGAAGATGTAGGGAAGTTACCCATGCCAGAAATGGTATTTAAAGGTAATGTATCAGAGGAACTGAAGCAACTCTTGATAAAGCCGGAAGATACAATATAGCAATTTGATAAACCAAAGAGTAGCAATTCACCTGGACTGGAGAGTATACATCCGAGGGTGCTGAAAGAACTAAAATGAAATTACTGACCTACTATTAGACACTGCAAACTACTATTAAAATTGTTTATAGTACCTAAAGATTGAAGAGTGGTCCACGTATCACCAATTTTTAAAAAGGGTTCCAGGGAAGATCCAGAAAACTACAGACCAGTGAGCCTGATGTTGATACCAGGCAAAATGATAGAAGCCATTATAAGTAACAAAATTAGTAAACATATAGTCATGGTTTTAATGGGAAAAAGCCAATATGGATTTAGCCAAAGAAAGTTTTGTCTTGTGAATATATTTATATTAAGGTATAACTAAACAGGTAGATAAGGATGAGCCGGTTGATATAGTGCAGGGATCTCCAACTCCAGTCTTGGAGGGCTGCAAACCAGTCAGATTTTGCGCCCGCTGGCCAACGCCAGGGAGCCTCATCGCCGTAACGTAAACACCAATTATAATAATAAATGGTGGCGTGGCGGCGAGATCAGGTGTATGGGGACTGGAAAAGCGGCCCATACCATTCGCGGCGCGTTTCACTGTTCCGACAAGAATACTATGACCTGATCTGGCCATCAAAATCCCACGTATGCTATGCACCGTAATTGCGCCAGGTATTGCATAGTACCGCGAGATAGCGCATGTACGTGCGCTACATGGCGCATGCATCATGTGCGTCGTCACACACATACACGCGCTAACTAGAGAGTTAAAAAATGGACAGGCGTTCACAGAAGCCCGCATTCACATAGAGGGAGCTCCGGATCCTGTGTGAATTAATATGTACAAGACAGCGCCATTTGTTCCCGGGCACAGCAAAGAGGCAGGACCTTGGACGGGTGAGGAGAGCATGGGTGCGCCTCACCAGGCGGTACAACAGATCTGCCGACTACCCCCATGAGGTAAGTGTATGGGGACAGGTCACACAATGACAGTTGTGCAACACAAATACAGCAAGCATCACATATCACACATGCAGAACATGGTGTACATACCAGTCTGTGGGCCAAGTTGTTGCCACTGTAGATGCATATGTTGTGGATTGCAATCCTGCCCTATCCACAGAATGGCCACAGACCTGATTACACAGGTGTTATGTTACCTGCGTGTGATGTGTTCTCAAATGTCTGCTCCATCCCCAGGAGGCGTCACACATGGCTACAGAAGTCTAGCATAGATCCTGGTGTTAGGTTAACTGCATCTGTGTCAGTCTCAGAGCTCTGCCCTAACCCCAGGTGGCCCTTGACCTGATTAAAGATGTCCATTAGAGATCCTGGTGTCAGGGTAACTGCATCTGTTTCATTCTGACAGCTCTGCCCTAACTCCAGGAGGCCCTGGACCTAATTACAGAGGTCTTTTATAAATCCTGGTGTCAGGGTAACTGCATCAGTTGGGGTTTCACAGCTCTGCCCTTACCCCAGGAGTCCCTGGTCCTCATTACAGTGGTCCATTAGAGATCCTGGTGTCAGGGCACCTGCATCAGTTGGGGTTTCACAGCTCTGCCCTAACTCCAGGAGGCCCTGGTCCTCATTACAGTGGTCCATTAGAGATCCTGGTGTCAGGGTACCTGCATCTGTTCCATTCTCACAGCTCTGCCCTAACTCCAGAAGTCCCTTGTCCTCATTACAGTGGTCCATTAGAGATCCTGGTGTCAGGGTACCTGCATCTGTTTCATTCTCACATCTCTGCACTAACTCGAGGAGGCCCTGGACCTAATTACAGAGGTCTATTAGAGATCCTGGTGTCAGGGTAACTGTATCAGTTGGGGTTTCACAGTTCTGCCATAACTCCAGGAGGCCCTGGACCTACCTACAGAGGTCTTTTATAAATCCTGGTGTCAGGGTTACTGCATCAGTTGGGGTTTCACAGCTCTGCCCTAACTCCAGGAGTCCCTGGTCCTCATTACAGTGGTCCATTAGAGATCGTGGTGTCAGGGTACCTGCATCTGTTTCATTCTCACAGCTCTGCCCTAACTCCAGGAATCCCTGGACCTAATTAAAGAGATCTATTAGAAATCCTGGTGTCAGGGTAACTGTATCAGTTGGGGTTTCACAGTTCTGCCATAACTCCAGGAGGCCCTGGACCTACTTACAGTGGTCTTTTATAAATCCTGGTGTCAGGGTAACTGCATCAGTTGGGGTTTCACAGCTCTGCTCTAACTCCAGGAGTCCCTGGTCCTCATTACAGTGGTCCATTAGAGATCGTGGTGTCAGGGTACCTGCATCTGTTTCATTCTCACAGCTCTGCCCTAACTCCAGGAATCCCTGGACCTAATTACAGAGGTCTATTAGAAATCCTGGTGTCAGGGTAACTGTATCAGTTGGGGTTTCACAGTTCTGCCATAACTCTAGGAGGCCCTGGACCTACTTACAGTGGTCTTTTATAAATCCTGGTGTCAGGGTAACTGCATCAGTTGGGGTTTTACAGCTCTGCCCTAACTCCAGGAGGCCCTGGAAATAATTACAGAGGTCTTTTATAAATCCTGGTGTTAGGGTAACTGCATCAGTTGGGGTTTCACAGCTCTGCCCTAACTCCAGGAGGCCCTGGACCTAATTACAGAGGTCTTTTATAAATCCTGGTGTCAGGGTATCTGCATCAGTTGGGGTTTCACAGCTCTGCCCTAACTCCAGGAGGCCCTGGTCCTCATTACAGAGGTCTATATCCCAGCTAGGTGTGTTGGTGCATGCTCCTGTTGCAATTGGCCACAAATGCCCTATTCACAGGAGGTCCTAGTCATGTTCACACAGGTAGAGTACACATCCTGGTGTTCTGATAGTGGTTCCTGGTGATGTGTTCAGGGCCACCCAATCCCTGCATGACGCTAGAACACATCACACATGTTCCAATACAGATATCATGGTGGCATGGCATGTGTGTCTGCGGATGTGTGTAGGTGATGCAAACACACAGGTGTGTGCTGGACCCCACAGGGGCCAAGAAACACCTCCCCTGTAGACCAGCATACCTACCCCACACATGGCATGTAATGCAAGGAGAGCGTAGGATCTGGGTAAGGCTGGCCTGTAGGGTTGGCCAAACAACACATAGGTGGCACCCCACACATGCCCGGAACCACAGCCACACATGCAGGCGGTTCTGGCAACAGGTAGTATAGGACTCACTGGCATGAGCAGCAGCAGCACCCCCACTGTACGCAGTGATGTGTGATATGCGTTGGGCACCCACCAGAGATATCTGGCCCTTAATGTTCCCACCCATTGCATTTCCACCCAGGTGGATGACCTATGGAAAAAGGGACGGGAGTTGCGGCTGCACTGCCCGGATGTCCTTGAGCGGCTACAAAGGAGGGTGCTGCAGGAATGTGGCGGTGGGTGTTGCGGCCCCTGCAGCGCAGTACAGCATGTCACAGTGGGCCAATGGGAGGCCACACTATGTTTATGTGGCGTTGTACTTGCATGATGGTGTGCTAATGACTGTCTTCCCCCAGAGAAGCTGCTGCTGCTGGTGAGGGGACCTAAGCCTCAGGATGATCCACAACACGCCTCACAGCTGCAGTCTAGCCAGTGGAGGAGGAGGAGGAGAAGGCAGAAGAGGAGGAGGAGGTGGAGGAGGAGGAGGCAGCAGAAGAGGAGGAGGAGGCGGCAGAGGAGGAGGAGGCGGCAGAGGCGGCAGAGGTGGAAGAGGATGATGGGGACATGGAAGGGGTGAAGGGTGGGGTGGGGCAGGAGGGAGGGGAGGGTGAGAGTGTGTGTGATGTTTTGGGGGATGAGGAGGAGGAGGAGGAGAGCGTGGAGGGTGGGTGGGAGGTGCCAGGGGGGAGGAGGGGGGAGGGTGGGAGGGGACACAGGATAGCACAGGGCACTGTGGGTCCCTGCCAGCTGCCGCATGTGTGTGGTGATGGTGCCCATCTGGGTGTAGCTATGCCACCTATTGCCACAGACAGGGCCCATGCACATGCCACCACACAGACACCTGGCACCTTGTGTGTATGTGGTGGCAGGTGCATCCAGGACCTGTATGTGGCAATGGAAGGCATGCTGCAATGCCAGCAGGCCCAGGACCACACCATCCGGTGGCTGGCAGGCTCCATTCAGTGGATGGCTGCCGAGATGCAGTCTGAGGCTGGTATGGGTGGCGCATCTTGACAGTCATCCCCTGATGAGCGTCCCAGGAGCGTGTGATGGTCCCTGTGGTGCCCACACATGTGCCCTGTGCTGTCCTGTCTCCCAGGACCCAACATGTGGGCTTTGGTATATAGTACCTGTTGTACATATGTTTTAAAATACAGTTGTTTTAATACATCACAATGGTCATGTGTCTCCCTTACAGACAGACTGTGGACGTGAACATGGGACATGTGTGTAGATCCCTATGTGTATGCATGGTAGACATAGGTGACATACATGGACCGTCTCCACACGCAGTTGTGGGAGTTGCCCATGTGCGTAGGCGTCTGTGTCCCATGGTGCCCCTGTGATATGCCAATGTGCAGTGTGTCCCAACAGCTATGGTCACATGCATGCTGCCTGAGATGTGTGCGCACTATATCTGATGCACCATGCCTGTGGGGCAATAGGGGGAAAAGGTTAGCAGCAGGTATGTGGCCAGAAGGGTAAGAGGAGATGCTGTACCCAGGGGCTTTACAGGGGGATAGCTGGTGAGGGCGAGGCAGGTCGATGCAGGTGCTGAGGATGAGCGGTGGGGGACTACAAGCGCTGGTGAAAAGTGATCAGCTGACTGAAGCGAGCTACCTTTATCTGCCTGTGCCGCATGCAAGCCTATGTGGGTAGACAGCCACGTAGGCCCTGGTGTGGGCAGGGAGGATGGTCACACATGTGTGTCCAATGATGGAGAGTATATGTGGTGTGAGAGGGTGACATATCCTTACAACAGACATGTACCACTGTGAACATGTTGCTGGGCAACGGGTGAGGTTGGGTATACCCGCACGCATAGGTAGGAAGGTGACCACCTGCCATAGTCTATGGCACACAGGGCATGGTATAACCTATGTGCAATGATTGGTGGCAGTACAGACACCCCACCCCTGAGGGATGTGGGTAGGTACATGTGGGCAGGGTGACAACATGGGTTGCAGGGTACATAGGGGATCACAGTGCCACACATTGGAAACAAACACATAGGTTGTAATAGGTTGTGATGTCTTTATTTTTAATGTTCACATCCTCCGTGGCCAGCCACGGCGACCACGGCCCAACCCATCCCTCTGCCCCGGGACTGCTGGTGCCGCCTCTGGTGCCGGTGCTGGCTGCTGGGTATGGGCAGCTATGGCCTCCTGGGCATCCGCAATACGGAGGAGTGCCCCTACCATTGTGTCTGATGTGGCATGCAGCTGGTGGATCTCCTGGAGAATGGCCAACAGAGCCTGACGAGTGCCTGTGGGTGGGACACAAGGTGATGTTTGATATACCTGTTAAAACTCCCACTGTGACACATGCACATGTCAGGCATAACCCACCAGATCAGTCTGCAGAGGAATCATGCATGCAACAACTAGCATCGCATGACCATGTTTACATCTGTGTGTCCCATGAGCCATTCTCATGCCAGGAAAGGGTCCTGATGAGGGCTCGGGTGAATCACAGATCTCACACATGGTACAGTGTCGCAGTTCAATGTGTCAATGCTTGATCTGTACACTGGTCATATGAGATAAGCCAGATGACATGAGGAGTCATGGCACACACATACATATATCTGGGGGCCCTATTTTCTCTGACGCTGGCCCACAGTACAGATTACGCTGACAAACTATGCTAGGTAACAATACCCATGGGGAGGGGTCAGTCATGTAAGTTGTCTAGGTGACCTGGGATAGGTGTTTTCTGCTGTTCGCTTCCTTGGGGTATATGGCCGTGAACACATGCTGACACCTGACAAGCCATGCTACAAGAGGGAGAAACGCACATGGTACAGACCCCCCCCCCCCCCCGCACATAAGAAACAATCTGCTATGTTGCCAACATATTGTGGTGCACATGCAATCTCATTGTGGATGTTACATCCACCCCCATGGGGATTGTTGTGTATGCTGTTACCCACATTCAGCATCGTGCCTTGCTGAGGCACTGTGGGCCTGCAGCTCTGCCAAGATCGTAGCCATGCTTGTGGGAGGGGTGGCTGATGTCTCTGGTGCCTGCATGGTGTGGTGACTTCCCTCCATCTCCGTATCCTCTAGAGCCTGTGAGCTGCTGCTAGTGGCCCCCAGTGGAGCGTTGACATCCCGTGGCGTGTCCTCTGCCTTGGCCAGCACATTGTTTCCTGTTGTGCCTTCGTCATTGCTGGCGGTGTCCTCATACATTGCGGGCTCTGGCCCCTCACCATCCTGAGGCCCTGTCACATCTTCCTCCTCATGTGCCTCCATGGTCCTGTAGTCACCTGGGGGTTGGAAAAGGGTACACAGCACAGATGAGTTTGCACAGTGCACCTATGTACACCTGTGTAGTACATCCCCACCATAATCAATGTGTTGTGCGCCTGTGCCTACTGTTGGTATACATACAATAGGGACAGCACAGGTGCCTACTGTGTGCTGGGCCTGGCAGGGGGTGGGGGGGGGTAGCAGCCTCATTCCCTGGTGAAGCTGTACCACATGGGATGCAGTGTGTGGGGGATGGTGTTTTGTGTGCCGTGCCCTCTATCTGCAGTATCAGGTATGGACTGGCCGCCTGATCTTGGATGTGGCCTCAGCAATACATGTGGTTGTGGTGCATGTGGGAGCCCTGAGTGGGATTGTGTGTCATCATTGTGTGTGTGAGCGATGTGCTTGCATTGCTCTGAGTGGTATGCATGTTAGGTGTTGCAAGATGTGTCCGTGTCAGCCAGACGTGTCTGTGGGCCCTCCTCTTTGCAAGACACTGTGCGGTGTGGCTGGACAGCTATCCCATACTTCGTGGATGTGGTGGGGTGTAGGGGGGGATGGGTGGAGCACTGCTGTATATGGGGTTGCACCGTGTGTGGGGGTATGGGAATGTGTGTGTGGCACTGTGGGACGTGTATAAGGGCTGATCCTAGGTGTTGTGGGGGTTGTGCTTTGTGCATTTGGTATGGGTGTGGCAATGTGCCTTCCAATGTCTGGTGAGGGTGGGTGCGGTATCGCCACTGTATGTGGGCCCCGACAGAGTGTAAAGTGTGTGACATGTGTGTGATTTTTTTGATGGTGTTTGTTTGCATCTATGTCATCATCCTCGTGTGTTAGTCCTTTCCCTGTCAGAGGTCTGTGATATGTCTCTGGATAGGTAGGTGCATACTGACGTTAAATGTGTTTTGTTGGTGTGTGTGTGTGTACCCCCAGGCAAATATTTTATGGGCTAGTTGTATGTCTATCTTGTATGTCTCCCCATGTCACAATGTGCTCGGTGACTGGCTGCAGAGGTATGATGACTGGCTGTGACCTATATGTCATATACTATTTTAACAAGTAAACCTCAGGGTGACAGAGAGCGCAGGCTGGTACTGCTGAACACACCCCAAAAGGTGTAGGCAAAAACAATAACTCAATGTAAGCCCTCATAAGCTATATGTGATGAAGGAATGCAAGACCAATCTGCGTATGACAACTCCAGTAGTAGAGGAATCTGACCTCAGTTAGTCCCCCCAACCACATATCCTTAGGAGGAGGAGTACTTTGAAGGACAGACAGGCCCTGTACTCGCATGAACTCTGCATACAGCAATAGCCAAACTCACCTATATGTACAGTCTAGACTCTAGAGTGTCTAGCAGAACAGCCAAACTTCACAGCACTAGAGAGCAACAATGTAGAAATGATGCAAGGAGGTTATCTGAATGCTGTCAAATGATATCCCAATGTGGCTCTTTACTGTTACATTGCTGCTCAAGTATGCTGTGATGCTCTTTGATTACAGTGGGATATCATTAGCCACTCCTCAGATATGTCCTTTACATCTCTGTTACATTGCTGATCCGTAGTGCTGTGAATTGTTGCTATGCAGCGTAACCCTCTGGGCTTTGCATGTATGTTTTCTGGACCATTGATGTATGTAGTGTTCAATCAGATATGGGCCTTGTTTGCCACGCCACCTGCCTCTCCACTGTTTTGTGGTCCTCAGCTACGTTCAGGACTGTGTCTATCATGCACACAGGCCCTGGTACCTGTCACTCACACACACCCTGTACCTACCCTGCCATGTGCTGCTGTGTCATCACCCCATAGTTGCCTATGTTAAGGCACACATGCTCTCTGGACATGGTCCCCCACCAATCCCCTCCATGTGCCACATGTGCTTGGGTGTGGCCTGTACGTGTGCTGCATATCTACTACTACTCCTACTCCTACTCCTAAGCATTTATAGGGTGCTACCAAGAGCCGGCCATAGAGCACCTCATACCACTCCAACACACTGGCCAGCAGGATGTGGTTTTCTTGCTGGCTGAATCTCACAGCCCTCCTCCGTTCCTCAGCTAGGACCAGTATACGCCTTTGTTTGGCACTGGGTGGCCCCTGTGTGGGCTGTGACACACCCTATGGGCCTGCAGCCACCACCGCAGGCCCAACACTCCCTGCCAGCTCTGGGTCCTGCTGAACAGGTGCCCCCCCTCCTCCTGCAGCCACCACCACAGGCCCAACACTCCCTGCCGGCTCTGGGTCCTGCTGAACAGGTGCCCCCCCTCCTCCCCTTATGCCATGTCCTGTCACTCCATCTCCCTGCCCTCTGTGCCCTCTCCCTCCCTGTCACACATCCCTGCTCCTTGGCTCCTCTGCTACACCTCACACCTGCTCCTCGCCCCACCTCCTCTCCCTGCTGCCTGCTCCTCAACTCATCTCCTGTCTCTGTCGCCTGCTCCTTGCCTCCCCTCCTCTCTCTCTCGCCTGCTTTGCCACACACCTCTCCACAACAAACCTGCCTCTGACACTCTCCACCACCACTCACCAACCCAGCCACTCTCCACGACACACCTGCTTCTGACACTTCACCGACAACCACCAACACCGTGCGCCTTCTCTCCCTCGCCTACACAAACCCCTCAATGTGTTCCAGGTGTGCATGTGTATTTATAGGTTTTTTTACGTTGCGTGCGTTGTGCTTGTTGCGCAAGTGCAGTGGCGTGAGCACGTTAGCTGTGCACGTTGCACATGCACTGCATAAAGTGCATGCGTGGAACACCATGGGGCATGTTTACGAAACACCGAAATTGTGCGGGGCCCCGTTAGTGTGCCTGTGCCATATAAGGAGTGGGCGGGTCAGGCAGAAAAAAGGAATAAAAATGACCGTACCTGTGCGCGGCGCGCACATTTGCGGGTCCACATTAGCGCGTGGGAAGGCTAAGTGGGGCGCTGCTGGGCACATATAGGAACAGTGCCGTAGCACAACGGTGAAGATACTAACCAATGGTGCAGGGGCCATGGGTTCAATTCCCCATTGTGCACCACAAAAACGCCAGCTTGAGGCAATAACATTAATGGTGAAAGGTGCACTAGAAGGCACATGAATCCTGTACGGCAGAAAGGGGAACCCTGCTAACCTTTTGCAGCAACAGGCGGCACACTGTTCATATCTGGGCGGCAGAGTGCGCCGCACTGTTAATATTGGGTTCAGAATGCTTTTCGCTGCAAATTGTGTGCATTAGGCGATGTGCTGTTAAGTCCTTGCGGTTTGAGCGGCAGAAGGCGGTGCGCTGCAAATATGGAAGGCCGAAGGCAGTGCGCCAACAGACAAACACAGGAAGAGAGCCACAGCAGAATGGTGAAGACACTCACCAATGATGCATGCATCAGGGGTTCAATCCCCCACAGTGCCCAGTTAACCAGCCTCACTGAGGCATAATTTTAGGAGGCATAGAAATAATGGGCAGCAATAGGCGGCGCGCTAATGTCTTACGAGGCACTTGAATAGTGTGAGGCTAAGGTGGCGCGCTGATGTGGAAGCATGTGAACAGAGCCACAGCACAATGGGGAACACACTCACCAATGATGCATGCATCAGGGGTTCGATCCACCACAGTGTCCAATGAGTAAGGCGTGCTGAGCCATTATCTGTCATGATGAATATAGCTGAAGGAGGCATGTTAAGCTTTTATTGTAGTGACTGCTGTTAGCAAATGCACTCTCCAAGCACTGTAATATAAGGTGCTGCATAAGGTGCCCTACAAGGTACCCTAGAGGGTACATTATAAAGTGCACTGTCCACCAAGGCACCCTACAATGTTGCCTATAGGCCGCTTTATAGGGTGCCGTATGAGGCAGGGCAAGGTACGAGCACTGTTTGTGCTGGCAGCACTGTGCATTGTGACGCATGGAAATCCTACGTAGGTGTGCACACGTGCAAGAAGGAACAGCAGTGCAGCACAATGGTCAGGAGATTGACTGATGGTGCAGGGGTCATGGGTTAACATCAGCAGTGAATAAGGTTGGCTGAGGTACGTATGTTCCCTGCATGCAACTGAACAGCAATCTGTGTTGCCATCTAAAAAGAAGGCCTTCCCAGTGCCATACATTAATGCACCCTCCACGGTGCAACAGAACAAACATCAGAAACAACCATGTCAGCAGAGGCGAGTTATAATGTTACCCAGCGGCCATGTGGAAAGGGTGGCAACTCCTAGGGCACCATAGTTGGTATCTCATAAGCTGCCTGAAACGAAGGTGTGACATAAGATGCCCCAAGGATGTATAGGTGAACCCAAAAACATTTGCTAGGAGCAGTAACATCCCACAATGTGAGGGGCAACAGAGGTATGTGCCAAACGCACATGTAACCCAAACACTGCACAGAGCTGAAAGGAAAGACAATGCAGAGGTAATAGAAGGATGTAGATCAAAGCTGCTGTACTACACAACTCAGCCCCAGGCCATGTGGCTGCTAGAGAAATGGACACACATATATATCCAGTTATTTAGTTATGTATATCTATGTCCATGTCACTATGTGGTAGGAGTGTGGTTTACAGAGAACAAAAGAAAGACCTGAACAACAGGCTGGTTGGTGTTACATATAACAGGAACATATACCTGGAATAACATGGGAAAACTATGTACATGGAATATATGATTGGTGAACAAGATAACATACCCAAACTATTTACACAAATTAGCAAGGATGCTAGTAAGAAGGAGACAGCTGTGGTTAAATATGTGCTGTGACTGTTTGGTTATGTGATCGGGGCCATCTGTAGCTATGAACAGAGTGATGGTAATGTACCATGCTATAATGTCAGTGTTTGACAGAGGATGGGAAGATGTGTGCAGCGAAGGAGGCTGAAATGGCAGGATAGATGAAATGTCAGGATGACAGTGGAGTAGCAGTGTTATGCAGAGCACACACACGAGAGGCAACCAGGGAGAGATGAAATGCAGGAATGTGTAGGAGTGCAGGACGTGGTGTAGCAGCATGCACGTCAGGATACGATGGCCAAAAAGCTGGGAGACATAAGATGGGCAGAAGGATGATTCCCATCTCAGATGAGGGTACAATGTTCTCGCAGCACAAATCTGCACATATATGACTGTCATACAAATCGAAACCACCTATGCAGGACAAGCATACACATCAAAGAGAACAGAGAGGAATCAAACCTATGACCACCACCACAAATGCCAAGGCAACAACTGGTAGGCCACACCACCAACATCAGTGCATTAGCAGAGGCTGCATACAGAAATACTGAAGCCCATCACACAAGACGCATGCTGGCTGCCAGGACAGGCAAACCCCCAACAGTAATCATGACCAAATGGACATGCAGGTCATCTGAGTACAGATCAGAACCTAGTCTGTATGTGGGACCAGGGACACATGCACACACACACAATGAAATGTTATGCAGTGCATACAGCATGCGAAAGAGGAAGGAAACCAAATCCTGAGGGCATCAGAGGATGCTCGCTGGAGATGGGTACCAATCTGGGACAGGACAGGAGAGAACACAACATGAAAACAGGTGTACCACACACCAGCTGAACCACAGCCAAACCCCCAGGTGCACTGCCATGTAAACACCATAAAGAAAGAGACATATGTGACTGATAACATCTGATGGCTAAACAGCACAGAGTGCACACCTTGCTGTACAGTGAAGAGAGGGAAGGGTGTGTGTAGAGTTGATGAACCTGCTGGTACCAAATGGTCCAGGTAGCACAACAGAAAAACAACAGAACATCCACATGTGGGGATCAAACCTGCACACTACTGTGTTAAAACACATGCCTCTAACCACTACCACAAACAGCACACTGAGTACAAGGCAGAACAAATAGTCCAAAGGGAGGGTCTATGTGGGAACCTGTCAAACCCACTGATGTTGCAAATGGGTGACATATACACACCTGTCACTCTACAAGGATGTGAGCACAGGTGGGCCATGGACATGACCAGCAACCAGTCTATAGAAGTGCACATGTGCTCAAAGAGTGGAGGAGTAGCCTACTGGTCATAAACCTGTTGTGGACATCAAGTAACCAGGGCCCGATTCACACTAGCACTCCTTGTGGCCTTGGGCATGTCACGTAACCCCCCATTACCGTGGACGAATGACCAGAAAACTGACATTGACCAGAACACCCTGGAGTTTCACGGTCACAGGGAGTCAGGTCAGGACCGACTCGAAGGCACACATTGCATTGCATGTGTGTCACCATGATCAAGGAGCAAAAGAGACAGATGTGTGTCAAATACATATCTTTATTTGGGTCACCCCTCACAGACACTGTAGACCGTGTTATCATAATATCAAGGTGAGTGCAGCCCTGGTGAGAGACAGAAACACATTTAGCATGGCACCAACCCACATCCCACAGAAAGGTCACTTCATTGACTGTAAGTGAAGGGCACGAGATATAATGTGCAACAGGTGCACGCTATGCACTGGCCATCAGGTCCCCACCCCCCACCTGCTGCTGCATCCCTCAAATGTGTCACGCACATATGAGTGCATGAAAACCGTAGGCGTTGCTGGATGAGGACCCAAAACACATCACCTGTCCCTCGCAACATAGCCATCAGGCAACACAGGAGGCTCACAAATGAAAACATCATATGATGTCAAGTGAAAATAACTCCTGAACGTAATGTGCAACCTCTCACCTAATGCCTGATCTAGGAATCAGAAATGCGATAATGTAGATCACAGCAATCATCACCAGCACAATGAGTATATGCTAACAGGTCGCAGAGGCACATGAACCCAGAGCGAATACAAACAAAACAACCTGCAGAAAGCTCCAGAGATAACACCATGCAGGAGTGCCCCTTCCAGTGTTTGTTGGTTAGACAGTGTGTGGACACATATAACACGGTACATGGAATGCACAATTGAAGGAGGGCAATGGACACCCACAATGCCACACACCAAATATAATGGCGCAATGAGAGTGTCATTACCGCGGCGGATAAACAGGACCGTACAGATGTGCAATTTAAGGTGTGTACATACATGCAGAGTGTCACGTCTGTGCAGTAAGCAAACACAATGACCAGCATGTTAAGATGGACATGATGGCCAAACATTCTACAGTGAACTACACAAAAGCCATAGGTCCACATGCTGTGGATCACAAACATAAGCAGTCAGAACCACAAGCACCATCCGTATACCAACATGATACAGTGATGTCACTCATACATGTAAACACCCTTGCCCATTGCAAACATCAATCAATGATGTTGTTGGGCATGAAAGGGTTGGTGTGGAAAAAACGGTATCATGTTCAGGTGGAGGGCAGGTGGACATAGATAATATGACCGCTCCATCGTCACCCCCATGCCACTAACATGGCTGTATGCTCGTGTTGAAACTAACAGATGACCGTATCCTGGGTGCCATGTCACACACATGGCCAACCCACAACAACTACACAACTGGGGAGGAATGTACAACATACACTGACAATGTCAGTCCCTGCTACACCCAGCGTCCAAAAAGCAAGGTGTATCTGTAATCCAACAGGTGAGGTCAAACGTCTCCATGCAACCCTGGGCTTGCATAGCTAAGTGTCACATTCCAATATGCCACAGTCCGTGAAAGTTCATCTGTGTCCCCTGCAATGCACAGGACCCCCAGCCCCAGAATGGCAGAAACAGTGTGGTGTACAGGTCCGTCATGGCCAAAGCAGCGGTCCAAAAGCAATACTGTCCATCACAGGCATGTGTTCCACTCGCATAAGTCAAACATCCAATGGCACCATTCCCCAGAAACAATTCCATGGTGGTCTGTTCCCCAAAAGGTGTGTGATGGCGACGCCAGATGCACTGTAGGAAATGTGTCCGGGATGCCTTCTGTCCTGTGTCAGGAGAGGATACGTATGGTCGTGTTGGACACCTTGTACAAACAACACAAATTGCAGAGAGTCGCACCTGTGAAAATACAGATGAAACGGATGAAAAGGCAAACATGACATAATATGAACATGAAATAATATGCATATTGTTGACACATCAAATGTCAATGCAGAATGGGTGTCACATGGATATGGGCATGTCCATATCCATGTCACACTGCTACACACTATATGCATCTGTTCGTGTGCATAGACAGGCACCATGACATGTACATGAGACAAACAGTAACTCATCAACAGGTACAGCCACATGTACCCCCAAATAACAAAGGTCCAACATACCCTGTGTGTGCATTATGTGTACGTCATCGATCCCTTGAGCGACTCCACAGCCACATCAGGTCACAGTGAAGGGAGACAATGTCAGCCAAACAGGTAGAATCACCATGTCAAGTCACTGTTGATGCATGTCCACATCATGCCGATACCTGAAATAAAAAAAGGTTGCCCAACAGTGGTCCCTCAGAACACAATACACAGTTATGCTCACAACGCACACCACATGTTGAGAATGTTGACAATGTAAACAGCACTACGGTACAGGTAGCACAGTCACCACTGCCCCCCAGGTGCTCCCACCCCTCACAGCACATGATAATGTACCATGACTGGACACTGCATCAGCACACAGTCAACGCATAAACATGCACCCACACAGTATGCGTCGGTCTGCGGGACAGCTGTGATACATGGCATGTATGTGCACAACTGGCAACTTGTGGACATAAAGGCGCAGTGACCTGCCCTGATACCCCGGTGATGGCTGAGATAACAGTGTTGGGGAGGCAGCAAGTGCATTTTCCTGTAAGTCAGACGAAAACACATACACATGTAGCTATGTCGTACAAATGCCATAAACAGTTTTGCAGAAGACATACTGTACACAAACACATAGGGATATGTCTGACAACAGCAAGATATATGGGTAAGGGAGGCCTAAGGAAATAAAACCACCACAACATCTGCACAGTATGACACATACCATACGACATGTTGGGCCCATGACTGCAGGCACAATGTAGCTGTAGATCCAACTACCCCGGACCGCAGCATCGTGGCTGCTGTCCAGTCAGGTGGCACTGCACCACAGAAACAGCTTCCTCACAAAGTATGTCCTGTGCAGTGGAAAACACAAGAGAAACAAACATATTTCATGTCCAAGGTGTGAAACACACACTGCACCTCTCTGTCCCCCAGCTGTCACACCCCACAACATGACCTATGGACTGGCTGTGCACTATCACACTGTACGGAACTGTGACATGGGAGAGGCAGCACGGAAGTGTCCGTTGCTATATAAAGGTAACCCCAATCCCCCTGTCATCTCCCTTACCACTCTGTTGTTGTACACACTGGTCAAGATAGGTGTTTGCTCCCCATGTCTATGGCCCATCCCAAGGTCACAATATCAGGCTGTCTCCCCCATGTTGCCACCAAAATGCCTATCAGTGACATCTAACAGGGCCTTCAGATTCTATGCCCCTAAGTTCTGGAACGCTCTACCCCCAGAGATTCGTGCTATCAATGATCTATCCCTTTTCAGGAAGGCACTCAAATCCCACCTCTTCCCCCAATATTACTTGACCAACTAACCAATCTTAATCACTACCCAAACTAAGAACAAATCCTGTAATGTATACTTGTAAATACTCTTGTAAATAGTTGCAGTAATGACGTTCCATGTTTTATTCCAAGTTTCTCTGACCTTGTTCTCTGTAAAACCTAACAGTTTATTGTTATGTGATGTTGTTATATTGTGAACCGCGCTGATTCTGAATAGAGCGGTATATAAGAGCCTGTAATAAATAAAAATAAAATAAATAAATACCCCCTCTCCGTGTGTACTGCCCTTCCACTGTTCTATGTTACCCCACTGTACATTGCTGTAACACATGGAGATATGCAGTAACACCTCCTGTATCCATTGGCCAAAGACATATCCTGCAGTGTACCTCGCACACCCCAAATATTATTGACAGCTGTGTGCTGATGATGCGCTCAAATAGATGGCAATGTCAGCGCCACGTCTGTAAAACCACACCCCCATGTCTGCCTGTGACCTGACCATAATGGCTGCATGTCATCCCACTGTGTGAGAGTGCGAATGTCAAACCATGGATGGCCTATATGTGCACCATAACCAAATAACTGTCATCTAGGTGTCTGTGTGTATGTGGACGTAACATCCCTTGCAAGGTCCGAAAGGTACTTGCTGATGTGGACTGTGCTTTCCTGCCCTACACACATCCACAGCATGTAAGATATGCCATACGTCATACTGGGTTTTTCCGAGCAGCAGACATCACAGTATCCTGTATCCAACAGTGGCCAATCTAGGTCATACGTACCTAGCTGTATCCCCAAAAGACACAGGTCCCACAATACCTGTACTGTGTCAAGCACCGATTATCCGGGGTACCTTCTTCTATAGTGGTCTATTAACCTGTCCTGCAGGAACATGTCCAAACCTCCATTCAAAGTCAGCTACAATAACAGCCCTTACCATATCCTCTGCATACAAATCCCAGAGTCTGATGACACATCCAGCAATGTGGCATATGTTGAGATAGCATCGGCTACACATGCCATGTTCCTCATGGACAACCTCTAAACTGAATATACACACACACATGCAGCGTACCACTTGGCTACTGTAACCCACCCTTTGCTGATCTGACGTCCATCACCTCTGTATGTGTGTACATATGCAACAATGCACTGACTGGCCACTCCACAATACAGCTGCTATCAATGATATGGCCTCCTGGCTGCACACAGCGCAGGTCCCCCTCCTGCCACACATCCATGTCAAGGCTACGTGATAAGGTATACATCAGGGCACACTGTGGGGTTGCATTAACAACCGTCGCACATAATTAATAACATCATTGGAAAGCAGTCATAAGCATGTGCTCTGTGCTATGTATGACATGTGTCACCACACCTAGCCAACATACACACATAGCCAGCTCACACAAGCATAACACCCACACACGTGGACAAAAGGTGTACAATATAAACAAATACCCCACAGGGGAACTGTCCACAAACAGGGTCATCCCTCCCACTGTGACTACCGCAACATATGCCTGCCACCGTGCTCCATCCCGACCATGAAACCAACGAACTCTTCTTTTCACAGCAACTGCTATCACCACCACCAACTAACTGGGAATGTGACCCACAAAGTATCTGAAAGGTGTAGCAACACCCACACACATAATACACCAACAGCTGCTGTTGTGCCGCGGCCACATTGTTGGTCACACACGCATGGCTATATGTGACCGTGGGATGTTAAGTTGAATGACAATGCAGTGTTGCACCTGAAGGTGATATGTTCCGACACAAAAACCTTTATGACCATCACACACACAGAACAGCACATTTATGTGGGAATATATGCAATACGTACCAGAGAAGATCTCTGCAATCAACCTCCGCCTGACCGCTGTGCCCTCTTGTGTGTCACCACTGGCACGTACAGGGGGGCATGGTGGATCATCATCCAGATCCTCATTAATCTCTGCAGGAATATTGTGCCTGAGAGCAATGTTGTGCAGGATGCAACAGGCAATGATAATCTCTGCCACAGTCATAGGTCTATATTGTAAGGCCCCGCCTGTCCTATCCAGACACCTGAAGCGACTTTTCAACACGCCAAAGGTGCGCTCTATGACAGAGCGGCTGGAGGCGTGGGCCTCATTGTACCTCCGCTCTGCATGTGTCCGTGGATGACGCACAGGGGTCAGCAGCCAGGGGCGACACCCATACCCTGCATCACCTGCAGAAAGAAATGTTGCATGTCAATGCATGAGTGCATGTTACCTCTCATTTACACAGGTATGGACGTGCGAAACAAATGCAGAACACATCCTGACAGACATATATGACACACCAACTATGCATTTGTGAAACATATACATATGTTGATATAAATGGTAAACATGGCCTATGGAGCCTGTACATACTGCCATAAAAAAACCAGTCCCAGTTGTACCTATAGAAATCCTCTATGTGTGGCACATGCGTATTGTACTGCAGTTCCTGTCCTCATCTCGACCACCTCCAACGTTAGACTATACCACCAATACACATATCACCTGTTCAAAGTATATGTCAGCAATGTACACAACCCAAAACTGTGATGTAATCCGATGGAGCCTCGCACCCAGACCATGTATGCCAGGGAGGTCTGACAAGGTCACAACCATATCACCGCTATACCCCCTGTCCTCCAAGGTCCACATCTCAAAAATGAGCATATTGACTCCATATGCTGGTTCCTGCTAATCACCTATCCTTTCAGTAGCCACCCTCTGCACTGTCTCCATCATGTTCAGAGCCTTTTTAAACTGTGGACCACAGAAGTGCACACCGTAGCCCACATGAGCTTGCACCAATCACATGGACAGAGGCAGAGTACCTACCTGGGTATGTGCGACCAATACCTCTCTGTATTCACCCATGTAGTCCCTTGCCCCTGCTGTCACCTGTCCACAATGCTCAACAACATTAGGATCAGCACATACAACGTCGCCTATGTCCCACACATCTGCAGTGGCCAAAGGTATCTCTCCTGCGGTGAAACAGGCCAAATGCATGACCATCCATATGCAAAACTGTACTCGCAGTTGCTAAGGTCAGGGAAACCCATCATATGTAGCCCCCCCCCCCCAGTATATACGCGACCTCCGGGGTGACAACCCAGTACTGAGTGAGTGTGTGGACCTCACACACACATGACAAGGGTTAGGTGTATGGATTGTCCAGAACATAAACGTTACATGAAATAACAAAAGGACCAGAAAATGAGCCGCCATCACATGTGTGTGTGATGGGCAGCAACCTTCCCCCCCCCCCTCATGTGGGCAGATGTCACACACACACACTAGTACCAATCCACCAACAGGACACACATCTGCACCTGAGCTTAGTTTCCAGAACAACATGAGCAGGGTATGATCAAACCGTATCACAATCCTGATGTCTCAATTCAAATTAGGTCCCCTGTTAATCCACATATACACTCCTGTAACAATGTAAACACATAACAGTCATATGTCTTTTGAACGTGAGGTACGTTTTCAAATGCAAAGCTGGCAAACAGCGCCCTATATAACAGATGTTACATAAACCAATACATATATGCAGCACATAATAGGTTAGATGGAAATACTCACCCAGAAATATACAGTCCCCATATTGTCCCTCCTCAAATTGCCTGAACAGTGCTGAGTGATGCAGGATATAGGAGTCATGGGTGGACCCTGCAAACCGCGGGACCACATTCAGAATATGCAGATTAGCATCACATACAACCTGAACATTCAGGGAATGGTAGTGTTTGCGGTTGCGGAACACCACCTCCCTGTCTCTAGGCGGGACCAGGGCAACATGTGTGCAATCAATAGCTCCCATCACGTGTGGTATCCCAGCTAACGCCTCAAAGGCCTGGTTCAGGGTCCCCCACTGTTGCCCAATGTGAGGAACGGCTATGTAATTCCCCACCCGGCTGACCATGGCACGCAGTACTTGGTGGAGACAGCGTGAGAAGGTGGGGCGGCTCATGCCACCCACTGCAGCCACAGATGACTGGAAACAGCCAGAGGCAAAGAAATGTAAGGCAGCAAGGAGCTTGACTAAACCTGGTATGGCATGTGACCGATCAGTCAGGGGCTCGAGGTCAGGTCGCAGATCCTCATAGAGCTCCCGAATAGCCCTTGTGCTCAGTCGGTACAGGGAGATGACCAGGTCCTCACGCATGCCCTGGAGCTGGGCTCTGGGCCTGTAGAGGCGAGGCTGCCGAGCCTGCACCTCAGCACGCCGTCTGCGTCGTCCATGCACCGCACCTGTGTGGACCACCCCCACAGCTGCAGGTCTGAGTTGCTGCGGGTCCACACCCATGCCCTGTGCCTCAGCCCCATGGGCACCATCTCCCCTGTCCTGCAACCGCAGCATCTGCCCACGTCTCAGGGCACATGCAGCAACATAAACAGCCGCCATGAACTACAGACACACACAAACACACACACAAAAACACACCCACACCTGCCTAAACACTGGACACCTTACAACCCACACATGAAAGGAGACACACAAAACAGCACAATACAATGCAACGTACAGCACAACTACAGCAGACACCACACAAGACTAGATCCACACAATACAGCACAGTAAACGGAGAAATACAGAACAATACCATACAGACACACAGAATCCAATACACTACAGCTGCCTTTCTCTCCCTGTAACTCACAACCAACATACACCGCGCCTACGAAACAACCCTCAATGTGGACCCAATCTGCAATCATATTTATCCAGGTTATGTTGTACGTACCTTGCGCATGCGCGGTTATGGCCGTGCGCGGCGCGCATGTGCAGCAATGCCCTAATTTGCGTCTGTGTGTGTGTTGCGCGCATGTGCAACCCCTTACGCATGGGCGTCTGTCTGTGGGCGGTGCGCATGTGCAACTCGTTACGCATGGGCGTATGCATCGCCTGTGCGTATGCGTCACCTGTGCGTGACGTCACACGCACTCAAACGCACATGCGCTAACAGCTGCACATGCGTATCGCGCACACACACATCCACCAACACACGCCCATGCGCAATGTCACATACGCGCCGCGCACAAGCATCGCCGTGGCACAGTTGCACATGCGCAATGTAGGTAACCGTCTAAAACGTATAAATCACCCTGCGCGCCTGTTGCACGTTGAGGGATGAGTGAGGAGTGAGAGGTAGGATAGCGAAGTGTGAGAGCAGGAGGTATTGGAGCAGGTGTCAGTGTAGTGGATTGTCGTCAATTGTCTCTGTATTGTGGTGTGTACTGTTCAGTTTATTGTGTTGTGTTTGTAGTATTGTGCTCATATCTGTTTTGTCTGTGACGTGTGTGGCGTAGGAGAGGGAGAAGGGGTGAGGTGAGGTGAGGTTGCATGTGGCCAGGGGAGTGGGGAGAGGAGGGCGATGGAGCGGCAGGGGGAGAGTGAGAGCCATAGGGAGAGTGGAAGTGGCACGGTGAGGGTGAGAGTGAGGGAGAGAGAGAGGGACATTGAGAGGGGTAGAGGGAGGGTGGGAGAGAGGGAGAGAGAGAGGGAGAGAGAGAGGGATAGAGGGAGTGATAGAGAGAGTGACAGAGAAAGGATGAGGGAAAGGGAGGGTGAGGGAGTGCAGGAGGTGCGGCAACCAGTTGCGCAGGAGGCAGGGGCTATGGCGGCTGAGCCAGACGCAGGGCCATCAACACAGGGCCAGGCTGCACCCAGCCGCCACACTGGGAAGAGGAAAAGGGCCCCTGTACCTGAGACCCAGAGGAGGAGGGCCACACGGTTCTCAGATTCTGAGAACCACAACCTCCTCGCTACGGTCCTCGAGAACTATGAGGCTCTGTTTGGGAGGCACAGCAGCCGCACAAGTACAGCAGGCCGTAATGCGGTGTGGGAGGAGATACGCAGAGCAGTTGCCGAGGTAGGAGGCCCTCTGCGAGACATTGACTGTCTAAAGAAGAGGTATTCTGATATCAAAAGAGGGGTGCGCCAGCACCTGTGTGCAGAACGACAGCATGCCAGTGGCACAGGTGGAGGGGGCCCCCTACCATCCATGCTCACGCCCCTAGAGCAGCAGCTTGCAGACAGGCTTGGGCCAATATACACATATGGCCTTCCTGTGGCCCTGGATACAGCAGATCCGCATGCAGGTACGTATGCTACGCATATATTTCACCTCTCCATACCTTGGTGAAATAGCCATTGTGTAGATGGCAGACATTTGCACATGCACCCCCATAAATCTCTACCAAGCCCCATCATGTACCCATGCTGGTGTCAGAGGTCTGTGCTGTACCCCTGCACACTCCTGTCCAACACAAACACACACGCGCACCCCAAAGGTAACATCAAGCCAATACAAAGACTCTGGGAGACCTGTAGGACAAATACATAGTTGTGGCAAACACAAATGCCACGTATCCAACATATGCTTGGTTGTGCTGGCAGCCGCAGGGGCAGTACGTGCCCCTGACAAGTGCTCCTCCACCTCATTCATACATGTACACCTACACCCTGGCCACAAACCTTTAACAGCGGTCGAACGGAACGGTTCACCTACATCATGGAGCAGTTGGAGACTGAAGATATGGCAGGCGTAGAGGCAATGCAGATCACATAATGCGTTAAATCTATAACTGTGCTATCACCCTCCTTCACCGCACACGTACATCTGAGCAAGGTAGAAAAGATGTGGACATATGTGACGTTGTTGTAAAGGATGTGGATAGCACAGTGAATGACGGTAAAAGCGCTCTCCACAGCATTGTATGTACGCCTGGCATTACAGCAGTCCCCCAAGAACAGCATACTGTATGGGGACCTTCCCTGTCGCCGGCATATGACAATGCATTGGCAAGGTGTAGTAATACACGGTTGCGGATGCGATAACGGCAGATGTTTTGTCGACCCTCTGCCCCTGTGGAAGTCACGGAAACATGGCCTGTGTTGGGACAATGACATATGTCTCTAAAGATAATATGTGTCTGTCCCTCAGAGCTCCACACGTCTTTGTATTGTCTGGCGTCACACTGTTTGCCTGCCATGCTGCAGGGACACATTCAACATGTGTCCCTCATCCCCTCAGTCCCCTGACCTGTCACAAACATCTCCACGTGTACCAGGCCCTTACCTACCCCCCCCAACAGTGCTCCTCATCCCCTGTAATATAGCATTGGCCTGTGAGGGGTGCATGTTTATGTGACATACCATACGCACATTGATACATGTGCCTGTCAATGGGCACAAGATGCTTTACATTAGCTGCTCGATGCACAGTAGGTCACTGCCAGACACATGTAGCAGTATGCTCACAGTATGTCCCAGGGACATATGGCCTGCTCAATGGCATGCACAATCAAACAGGGGGTAGAAAATACAGGTGGAAGTGTGAGAAAGGAGCAGCCGTGAGTGGACAGATGTTGGCCAGATGGGGTGACAGACGGCATGGGGGATCACTGCACAATTATAGCTGTAGCTGAGGCATGGGAAACAAACTAGGTGTGCGGACCTAAAACACACACCTGTTCCCCTGGGGCAGGTACATGTTGGCTACAGACAGGTATGGGGGTGTGTAGGGGGCCCTGTATGCAGCACACATGCTGGGTCCCCACACCATCAGGTATGTGTTGTCTGCAGCACACACGTGTACATAGCTGTAGTGCGTAAACATATGTGTGCTATCTGTGTTTGCCCACAATACAGGTGACTACAGCACCATGCTGACACATGCGGAGGAGGGTGCGGTGGATGAGGAGGGTGCAGAGGAGGGGGATGATGTGGCCGTCCCTCACATCCTGGAGGGGGAGGAGGAGGAGGCGGAGCCTGTAATGTCGGTGGCACGGCCATGATCCGGGGAGAGTCCCCTGCAGCCACAGATGAGCACCTACCCACCAATGGTGTCTAGTCGAACAGGTACCGGCCTACCACCACAGCAGGATGATGTGGTCGAGGATGACCTCATGGGGGAGCTCAGAGCCCATGCAACATCCTCACGGCAGGATGCAGAAGGTGGGTGAGAAGCAATGTCACCCCCAATGTTCTGTATGCTGTGTGCCCATTAGATATCAGCTGTGCATCCCATGGCATTAATGTTAATGTGTTACACACCACAGAGAGGCAATGGGGTGTACACAACCTACCTGTGGAGTACATGTCCGGATGCAGTATGTGCAGCACATTGCATGCAGTACAAACTATGGTAGAACCTGTGCAAACCATACCTACACACACATCTAGACATCTGAGCACGTAGTTGTTGCTGTTGAGCTGACTCACATACCTTCTCTCCGTGGGCTATGTCATACAGTAGTGTGATTGCTCGGCAAGTCGTGTGCGCACACACATGTGCACAGCTGAGAGGGACCACTGGTAAAAACGGAACGTGACAGGCACAACGCACAACCCACTACTCTCTGTGTGGGGTGTGTCTGTGCTGGATGTGACAAAATACCGTCCACAGCTGTCACATGTGTGTCTCCAGTAGACGGGATACATTTGCCCAACAAGCAATGTTACGACATATGTTAGCGGATATTAATGTGACACACACCATAACAGCCTAGGCACTGTTCCCTCTAAGCTGTGCGCGTGTGCACGCGCACACACCTCGCCGAGTGAGCGCACATACTTTACAGCAGAGCGCACAAAAATTATGGTTCTGATTCTGATAGAAAACAACATAGTCGTCTTAAAAGTTAAAAGTTGTGATTGTAATTACTAGACATATTCCGCTTCATTTAGTAATTGTCCATTTTCATTTCATTTAATTAAAATCAATGTGGTGTACATACTGTATTCTGACGTGTAGTCAAATCTTAAAGTATATAACTCCGAGTGTCGTTATGTGGCGCACAAAAATTGAACCTTGCTTCAAAAGCTGCACAGCTGATATGTTATGCGCACACAGCCTACAGACAATTAGAGGGAACATTGAGCCTAGGGTGAGTGTACACCTACGGATGCAGACCTACTAGGTATGCAGTTTCAGCTGCATCATGTTGTGTGACAATACCCCACGAATAGCATAGCACTTGCACAACTGAGCTTCATCACTGTAGCCCAGCCGTGGCCCAGTAACTACTCATGTTAACTGTCACATGGGCCATGGGGAATCAGAGATGACATACCTAGACCCAAGAAACGAACATTCGCCTTCTATGCCCCAAAATGTTGGTACGAACTTCCACCTGAAATTAGATCCATCAAAGGCCTTATGCAGTTCCGTAAGGCAATTAAACACCACATCTTCCTACTTCACTTTGCTCATGCATCCACCCCACCTCATCTCACCCACCTGCCAATGTCTACAAACCGCACCCTGTCACAAGTATCTTGAACCCGCCTTAGACCTCCTGTATATACAATCCAAATCTAATTATATTTTGTACATATGTTTATAGTTCCCCTGTTGCTCCAGGTTTATGCTCCTGTTACAATGTATGTTCCAAGTTTAAACTCCTGTTACAATGTAAGCACAGAACAGGCTTCTGACTGTGCACCCTTGTTGTATGTAAACCGCACTGATAACAAATAGCGCGGTATATAAACGTTTTAAAATAATTAAAAACAAAAAGTAAATAAACATACATGTATGTCATGCACCGTCACACAGACCCCATCCCCTACGGTCTGCATCACCAGGTGTAGACCACTCCTACCACATGACATTTTCAGTTGGAATGACATCAGACACACATATAGCACGATGTACAGACAGGACACGGTCTAGGATCCTGTACCCATGGTTTGGGAGGCTTACAGGTCCCTGGAGGCAGCATGTATGTCCACAATTACGTTAGGCTGGTGGACATACAGACAGGGCTCGCAACATGTCCCGTTCATGTATATGTGACACTGAGGTGCACAATGCATGGTTTGTGATGAACCCCCCGGATCACACAGGTTATCTGGTGCCCCATGCTGGGTCCTGATGGACTAGACAGCTCACAGGTGGCACCCCTGCTGCCAAACACATTAAGGGAGGGCCCCCCCCATCTCTGTGACTCACTCCTCCCGAGGGCTCACCACATGCTGTTGCATGCTCAGCATGACCCTGTAGTCGCCATTTTGCGTTGTGTCACCCTGTGCTGCACCATCTGGTCCTCTCCATGCTCGTTGTGCAGCCTCCACATGTGTACCAAGGTGTACATGCACTGTTATCTGACCCCAGGTCCTTAACCACTGGGTGTATGTGGACCCCTCTGCCGTCAGACACATGTGGCATTGGTGGACCTGCCCATGTACGGGATGTGATCCTGCTGCGCCAACCCCATCCCTCATAGTCAATGGCGCTACACCTGTACCCTGTCCATGCTGTGTGTATCCCCCCAAATGTGGTCCCACATGGGTTGGCTGTGCACATTCTATCTCTCTGCAGCACGACGTATCCACAGGTGTGTTTGCTGTCCATCGAACACGCTCCGCCACACTGCACAATGGACATGTGTGTGCTATGTGTCCACAGGCCTATTCCAATATCTGCAGCACGTGGGGGTGTGTGGGCAACCTGTGTATCCCTGTGTGTGCCACCCACATCACATAGATCAACCATGTGCTGTGTGTGGCATTGACATACACCTTTCTGACATTGCGTGTTCATAACCATATCCGCGTGCATACTATAGTTTGTACAGTCACAATGACAATCATGTGTTATATGAGTCATCTTGTTGTGTGTTTCTTGGGAGGTATATCACACACCACCCTTGCTTCCCCCCTACAGGCATCTGTCGTGAATTGGCAGCTGTGCGCCAGTCTATCGATGCCAACACGCTGGAGATTTGCCACTTGCGGCAGGATATCAGGGACATGCCACTTGAAAGAATGTGTGTGGCCCTGGAGGGGATACGTGCCATACTGCAGAGTTATGCACAACCACCGCCACCACCACCGCCACCACCTCCACAAGCACAAGATGAGGGGGAGGGTGCAGCACAAGGGGGTAGGGTTTTGCGACGTTCCAGAAAGGGCAGGCCACGCCGTGGTTCCTAGGTGTGTAAATAAATGTTTTGAACAACATACATGATACGTGTCATTGCAATTTGTGTCCCTTTGGTCCCCTATGTGGTGTCCACATGCATGTCGTGTCGCTGATCAGCAGACCCTTGCTGTCGCATTAGCTGCTCCACCAGGTGTTGCAGAACAGACGGCATGACATGCTATGTGTCACCTACACAGTCCATAGTCACAGCCCCTTGGCTGTAGGGGTCCTCCTCACACACACTGACCCATGTTGTCTCAGGTGTACTGTTCCCATACCTCATGGTCTGTCGTCAGCGGCATCACCCCCCTCCCCCCCTCTGCCAGCATACCTGGTTCCATATTTGTGGTCATAGCCTATATCAAAGACAACAGTGGGAACATGTCTGCCCCCCCCCCAAGGCATGCATGTGGCACAGGCAGACATGCGTAGCATGCTTATGTTGGCTTCCTCCCTCCGCTGACACATTTGTTAGCAGTTCAATCCACCCAACAGCATGGCTGTTTCTGGGATCCCCCTCACACTTCAACATCCCATGCGGCTTCCCTGGCCCTTAGCCACTGCACACGTTTACGCCCCATGACGGCATGTGTAAGCAGTCCATGTCTGCCAGCCATGTCAGCCTCCACAGCCTGTCCAGATGCACAGACATATCCCAGGCATTCATCCATGGTGGGTGGTTGAGGGAGACACATGACCATGTTTCCACATAACAAAAACAAATGTTTATTATAGAACATTTAAACATTGGCAACATGCCACCACACAAACATCCCCATTTTGTGCGTGGAACACAGCACAGCACAGGGCACATGTGCACATCACAGGTGTTCTCAGAGGTGCCTGTGATGCCCTTCGGCAGATGCCCGCCGACATTGCAGCTGCGCAACATCGGCGGACACCTGCCGGACAGCCCCCGTCAGACACTGCAGTGCATGAAAGACTAGGCGTACGTCGCGCCGCACATCATCAATTGCCCCCAGCACATCATGCATGCACCTGCCAGCACATAGGCAAATGGTGCCCGTGGTCTGTGTGCTGGCATGTGCATGCAATATGCCGTGGGCCGTTGCTGACATGTTTGTGCGACGACGCCTATCCCCAGCTTCCACCTGCAGTGTCTTACGGGGGCCCACGTAGCCCTGTGCTGTGCTGTGTTCCCCCGCACCCCCCCCAACCCTGTCCTCTCCCCAAAACACTCTCAGCCACCCTCTCTGCCCAACCCAGCACCCCCCCACACACAGGTTGCACATTGCCCCCTCACCCGCAGCCGCCCTCCTGCCAGCAGCATCACCCTCTGGGTGTGCCTGTGGGGGCCTCTCCTCCTCTCCCATCTCGTCACCCCCCACCACCGTCAATTGCTCCTCCTCCCTCTCCTCCTCCCCCCCTCCCCCATCTGCTGCTCCTCCTCCGTCTCCTCCTCCGCCAGCTCGATCTGGGATCCCTCTTCCACCTCCGTCTCGCTTTCCACCACCACCACCTCCACCTCCCTTGCACGGTGGGTGGTGGGCCGCCGGAGTGAGTAGGCCGATGTGTGGCCCTCGCCGCTGCTTTCCTCTCCCCCTGTGAAAGTTAACAGACATATCAAAACGTACATGAGTGTTACGTTACACATCTACAGATGCATTAAACACACACGTTGGTGGGCCAATGTGACATTATAAACTGAGAGCCATGCCTGTCCAGTCTCACCATCATTGGGTGTCTGTGACCCCCTGCTATAGCACGCCAGGAAGTCTCCATGGAACTGCCGTAGTTCACGCGCCTTCTTCCTCAGATCCTCCACCTGTTGATAAACAAACATTGTTTGGGGTCATTACCTACCCTTCTGCACAGGTGGATAGTTAACATACCCATATTCATGGTTGGCCACTGTCACCCTGCTCCGTGTGCCCTGCTGTGTGTTCTGTATTTCCTGCACAGTCACACACTTGTGACAGGTGATCCCTGGGAAATGTGTGCATAGGCCTGCCTATGAGTGTGAGGGCGGGACCCACGGAGCCTGTCGGGGGTCTGCAGGCATCATCATATGGGACACCAGCCAGCAGCATTGCCCAGCACCTACAGGCTTCCCCACCCCCCACCCCATATCATCACCCTAGGCACGTCATGTTTGCAATGGTGGGGGAGAGAGGGAGACAAAGGGGTGGGGTATAGGGGGTGGGAGAGTGTGAGAGGGACAGGGAGTGTGTGCGAGGGTGTCACATCCCCTGGGGGCAATGTTGTGTATGTGTTGACAAATCCCTTATTTTCAGGGTTATCAGCTGATACAGGTATGTAGGTATGTGTTGGACGTGGAGGTGTGGAACATGGTCCCCACTGGTGGGGGCACCCTAGTTGTGCGAGCATGGGAGAAGATCCCATTGTGTGTGGGCCCTGTGGAGGTGTTATTTGACCATCCATGGTTCCCTGGTCAACACAGTGCAGTGCGATTCAGAGTCCGGTATGGATGGGATACCTGTTGGACTGCGCCTGATCAAATATTGCACCCCTGTGTGTGTCTCCACATGAGTTGAAATGGCTGTGGGAGGTGTGAGATCATCACTATGTGAGTGCTCGTCAGCTGTCGTTCTCACAGGCCGACTGTCGTGCACCCCAAGGACTGTGTGAGATGTGCAACCTACCCACCATAGCCTAGAAACATATCCGACTGACATACCCTCCGTCACAGTCTGCTTTCCCACCCCCCTAGGTCTGGTGTGTCCTACAGCACCACATCAGCAAGATACAAACTGAGAACAGGGTGTTGCCCAGGAATAATTAGGCAGCTATCAGGTCCCCTGGTGATGGAGGGACAGGTTCCAACAGCATAGGCATACTGCACCATATCCCCATGGTGCTTGCTGCCCGACCCAGCTGGGCTCCGTGTACACCTGGTGATAGGGGGGATGGTTTAAACCACATTGGCAAACAGCCCCATATCCACAGGGTGATAGAGGGCCCACTTTGAAGGGTTCTCTGTACCCCTGGGGATAGGGATGATGGGTTAAACAACATTAGTAGACATCCCCATATCTCCAGGGTGGGTGAGAGTGTACTTTGAAGGGTTCTCTGTACCCCTGGGGACAGGGATGATGGGTTAAACAACATTAGTAGACATCCCCATAACTCCAGGGTGGGTGAGAGTGTACTTTGAAGGGTTCTCTGTACCCCTGGGGACAGGGATGATGGGTTAAACAACATTAGTAGACATCCCCATATCTCCAGGATGACAGAGGGCCCACTTTGAAGGCTTCTCTGTACTCCTGGGGACAGGGATGATGGGTTAAACAACATTAGTAGACATCCCCATATCTCCAGGGTGATGGTGGACCCACTCTGATGGGCTCTCAAGGGTCCTGGTGATAGGGGTTTTGCCCTGACCAACATTGGCACACACCCCATAGCTCCAGGGTGGCTGCCAGACCATGTGATGCACGTTTCACAACCCCTGAGGGTGGCCAATGTGTGCAGCCCTGAGGATGCAGGACACGGCCAGTTGCACATGATGTCTCTGGACCCATCCCAGGCAGATCTATGGGCTAGGTGTGTTACAGTGTTTTGTAGCACAGCAGCAGCAAGGACTCCAGGATGGCATCATGCCCTTTGTGACTACGTCCCTAAACACCTGGGTAGATGGCAAAACACTCATATGTGCTACATATAGACCTTTCTTTTGAATGTTTGGTGGTTTCACTATTTAGTATAAGCTCAATTTAGATGGTTTAGTTGTTTTCATTACATATAGACCTTGGCATGTGGGTCCCCCAGCTACACTTTACTGATCTGGAATACCTACACACAGCACCATTGACAGCTGCAAACAACCCTGTCTGTGTCTATGGTAATTATGACCTGTGGCAATGCACTCACCTCCCTTTGGTTGTCTGCCACACGATTGAAACGCCTTTTGATTCTCTCCCAGGCCCTCTGGACCTTTTCTGTGTCTTTTTCCCTGGCGGCCCCTGGGAACAGCTTCTCCATCTTTGGCCCAACCAATGCGGCCAGGTGGCAAAGTTCGCAGTGGCTGAATGCAGGTTTGCGCATTCTGGCAGCCATTTTGTTTTCTGCCCTTCTGGACGTGACGACGCTGACGACGCAACCTCCGCATTTGCGCATTGAGGCTCGCGCACATGCACTCCGCATGGCTGCGCTCCAGACATTGTGTTGCTATTGCGTTCCTCATGGCTGCGTGGATGTTATGTTATACATTGGAAATGCACGCAACTTGCACACCCAAGGGTTAGGGTGTTGGAGATATGTATGTGCATTGATCTCAGCAGTCACACATGGCACCAATGGAGTATGTTTAGTGCACCCTGAGATTGTGCGGGGCCGCGTTGGTGTGCCTGTGTCATATACGGAGTGTGGGGTTCAGGCCGTGGAAATAAAACATGGGGTCGAACGCGACCTGACTGGTGCGCCAGGCGCTAATGGCCGGGGTCCACATTTGCGGCCCGGAAGGCCACGTGGCGCGCTGTTGGACACACACGAAATGTAGCAGCAGATATGCATGCAATAAATAAAACCAGGAGTCGTTTCAAGGATCAAAGCCAGTTTAATGTGCACATGGCTCAAGCAATAAGCAATTTCAAAATGGCTGCGCAATGGTTTCTAGCAACACAACAACTTTTATAGCGTTCTTCTCCATTCTAGACATAGGCAAACCTTTCATTGGTCCAAGTAACCCCTCTCACCCATCTATTGGTCCCGGTACTGATATGGCTACCCAATCGGGACCCTGGTCTGGGCTCAGCACCTGGTTGCCCCCCTTCTAGTCCCAATTACAATGGTCAGTGTCTCTAACTTGTTACATCTCTCCTCCAAGGTCGCTTAGCTTGTTAAAACATATGGGAAGCAGGGCACTGTAACCTTGCTTTTTGCAGAGTTAATTAATTCCATAGAAGCATAGCACACCTTATCAGTACCAATTAAACTTGTTTTTCTATATTTTCTAAGTTTCGTTTCTGCTTAGCTATGTTCAGTTAAACTGAGTTAAGTTTCAGTTCTATGGTGTCATCATTCAGGGGGGTTTTCATTCCTCTGGGCCTAACTACAGGCTTCAGTTTCAGGTCAAGCTGCTTAGGCCTGTCTGCTTAGTTCAATTAGCATGGATCATAGGCCGTCGCCTACCACATTATCAACAGAGCTGTGGTACAATGGTGGGGACACCGACCAATGGTGCAGGGGCCATGTGTTCAAACCCCCTTTGTGCACAACGTAAACGCCTGACTGAGGCATCACCTTTAATAGGTAGAGGTGTTTTAGGGGGCATCTTACTTTTGCACGGCATAGGGCGGAGCAGTGTTAATTTTGAGCAGCAGCAGGCGGCGCACTATTCATTCTTGGCGGCATGAAGCGGCGCACTGTTTTTTGGGGCGGCAGTGTGCGGCAAACTGTTCATTGTGAGCAGCTTAGGGCCGCGCGCAGATGGCCATGAGGCGGCGTACTGATGTGTCAGCACAGTAACAGGGACACAGCACAATGGTGGGTACACTGACCAATGGTGCACGGATCAGGGGTTCGATCCCTCACAGTGCTCAGTGCACAGGGCTGGCTGAGGCAGTATGTTTTTGGTGAGTAGTGCTGTAGGGTGGCTTTTAGTTTTCCTTTATTTAGCACAGCTACCAAACGCACTCGCACATCATGTTGACATGAGGCAGCTCATGAGACCCATGTTAGAGTGCACTGTCCGCCAAGGCACCCTTGCATGTCCCCTATAGGGCACCGTATATGTTGTGTCTCCGGATAGAGACTAGTGCACCTCATATGGACCTAAACTAAAAGATGGCCTATTGTGTGCCCTATCAACCACACTCAAGGGCACCATGTGGGTATAGTACGCTGTGGGTTGATTTGCTGCCAGCAACATCTGCACATTAAATGTTAAATACCTATGCACCGCCCTACAAAATTACACCACTGTGGGTTTGAACCCATGACCTCTGACTTCACAGGCAATGAGGTACCCATTGGCCTGCAGCTCTATAGCTGCCAGCAAGCCCCTGGCTGGCTGCAGAGAGCCTGCATGTCACCACACAGACAGTCTGTTGTGGTAGCCAGGATAGGGTTAGTCCACCCATACCCATGATGCACTGCACATGCAAATCAACTGTCCACAGATAGACACAGGATCGGGAATGCACCCCGGCATCTCCACAGCTTGGTAGGAGGGAGTGTCCATGTGCACCCACACAGCACCTCGGCCTGGTAGGGTGTACTGAGTGGGTGTTGTACTGGCACAGAGTAGCTACACACCGTCACATTGTGCGGGTACTGTGCTCACCCTGAGTGTGCGTGGAGGCACCCAGGACCAGGTCCACCACAACCTCCGTGGCAGAATGAGGCCATGCCAGAGCTTCACAGCACTATTACTCTGTGAGATAGGTTGTTTCTGCAGAGACACCTTGGATATCTCTGTCGGGCAGAGTCAGGGGCACCCCTTATGTGAGACCTAGGTGGGCTCTTTACCACCATTTCTCCCCTCAGGTTGGAAAGCAGGGTCTCTTATCATCATGCTACCTCCCTGCAATGGTAGCAGTAGGGTGGACCATCAACCCCAGTCCTGCTGTGGGAGAGACACCCTACAGCGCTGTCACAGCAACTCCATACACATCCATAACACAATATCTGACAGACATTAGGCCTTGATATGCTAAGTTGCACCCCACCACTATCTGATCTTCGCCTACAGCAAGCCATCAGCCACTGCACGGCGCTCCATCAGGACACACACCAGCTGACATATGTCTGCTAGTTAGTCCTGTTGGAAATGCATGCACCCAGAACTGGGATGGCAGTGCACACCAGCAGTTAAGTCATTGACTGGGCCCCGACACAAAACCCATATATATCACATGGGAGACATACTATCATTCACTATGGGGGTGCCTAGCCATGTTGTCTTCACTGCACAGTCAGGGTGGAGTGCAACCCCAGCAGCACATACAGAGGCCACCATGTATGTGTAGGTGGTGGGCAACCACTACACTATCCCAGTCAGTGCCCTCTGCCCTGTGCAGATGCATCCTGGCCAACCCGCCCTGTCAGAGCTATACCCATGGTACCTTGCTGCTCATTATGGACATTGGCAGGCCAATACTGGCAACAGTGCTGGCAGTGTGGGCTGTGGAAGGTGTTTGTAGCCAACACACACTGTATAGACAGACACACACTCCCACACGTATGCCAGCATTGTGCTACTGTAGAGGCGTTTGTCAGCATTAGCCACCACACCAGTCCTGGGCACAGTACAGGCATGGATATGGTAGCAATACTGTTTTGAGTCACTCCCCAGGGTGGTAAACGCTATCAGAGACCAGACCTGATGCACCCACTGCAGTCAACAGACAGATTGTCATGATGGAGCTCAAGGAGCAAAATGTGCGTGACGTAGGGTTATCTATCTGCCAGTACTCAGAGCAAGTGTTTGGAAGCTGTGTACCGTATACCCAGGTGTAGAGTGACATTGCTAAGGTATTCACATGCTAGTATTGTGAGATGCACACAAGGCCCGATGTCCTGCCTCTCCAGGGGGCATTGGCCATTGGGGCCTGTGGGTGTGGGTGTGGGTGTGTCTGCCCCTGTTGGCTGCTGCTTTACGGCTGAGGTTCCCAAATCCAGCCCAGGGTTGCAACATACTGTTCGCGTTTTCCTGCTGTCCCTCATGAATATGCATTAGCTACATCTACATGCCATGGGGGTGGTGCAGAGATATACAGCACTGGCATTTGTATGGGCGGCAGCATTGAACCTGAATGGTGTGTGGTCCTCTGGGACTGCATTTGTGAGACTCTGCTCTAGGTAATGCCCCTCATCATGGTGTCTGTGATCAGTGGGGTGTAAAATTGGCGTATGAGCAATGCGTATGTCCCCAGCAATAATGGTTTGTCCTTACTATCACGGATTAGTTGTGGGTAAAGATATGTGGAGAGGATTGGCAGGGCTTTGAACCTGTGACCTTCTGTTCTTGCACACACTGTCTGTGTGCAGTGCGCCACTGTGTTGCCACAGATGTGCTTGATTCCCTGGGCAGTCCATGACTGTACATCCGACAGGGCCTGTCTGTTGCAGTGGACGGTGCCAGCCTGCACATGGCTAGGCCACTGTCTTCTGTGGCTAGCAGCCACTGCCCCCTCCACCACCTGTACTCGTCCGCCAACATGATGGCATTCCTACTCTCAGGGAATGCATATGCCCTGATTGCATTGTGGCACTCCGGGACTGGATGTGGGGGACTGGGCTGTGGGTAATGCCCATTGTTATGGGATGTGTGCGGGGTAGGGCAAAATATGGGTGTTTGCACCATGCTTATGTTCCCTGCAATACAGGGGTGTCTGTGCTATCTTTGTTTAGTGGTGGGTAAAACATAGGAACTGGGCTGGCATGGGCCCCAGCTGGGATTTGATCCTATGCCTTATGGTCCTAGAGGTAGTGGCTCTGTCCGCTGCACCACAGTGTGTCCACAGAGACAGTGCAGTCCCTGGAGATAGTTAACCTGGCAGGATGGAGTCGCAAACCCTGCTCTGCACATTTTTACTGTGGGCTCATTCACCCTGTCTGGTGACAAACGTGCAACTAAACCCCGGAACTGACCACCGCAGACGGGGGTTGATATATAAACAAACTGGGCAACCTTGCTATTGATGGGCAACCATAAACACCACTCACAGGGAACGTACGTAACAAGGAAATGTGTGTTGGGAAAGGTCTCCGCTCCGTAAACCGTTCCATAATTCATTTATATTTTTGGTGCTTTCCTGGGTGTGTTTTTTGGTTTTGCCCTTTACTATCACTGTTCCCCAGCTGACCTCCTCTTTGTACTATTTCTGTGGTGGTCATTTGATATTTGTAATTGCACTTTTGTGCTGTGCACATGTATCACACTGCTCACGTTTTGAAGGTTTCCCCGGTTTAGGTGTACATTGCTGACGAAAATGGTTTCCCTTCCCTTTACATGGCCTGTACCGCGAGTGTTTCACTCGCGCTATTTTTTACTTGCGAATTCAGCCCCGATAATGTGCGGGGCGCCTCTCCCCTCCCCTTCCCTGCCCATAAGCCCCGTCTCTCCGCCCCTCCGGAGCCTTCCTCCGCCCTCCGTTAGCCTTTCCACGCCTCTATCGGACATTTGCGGGCCCGTACTTGTGCGGGGCGCGTTCGTGTGACGCGCACGCGTGCGGTGGTGACCCACACGTTTACGGGCCATTTAAGTGCTCTTAAGTACCGCTTTTAGTGCGCTATTTTGCGGCGCGCAAATTAGCGGTTTTTAGTAAACATGCCCCTAAGGCAGTTTGAGGTGGTAAAGCAGTTGTGAGGGAATGTTTTTTAGGGGTGGAGCAGTGTGTGCAGATGGATGGGGCAATTATGGTGTGATACGTTTTGGTGGGTGGGGTACTTTGTGAAGACAGTTGCAGGGGTATTTTTTCAGGAATAAGGCCATTTGTGGGGTGGTAGGGCAGTTTTGAGGAGGCATTTTTTAGTGAGTGGGGTAGTTTTCATGGTGGTGGGGCAATTATGAGAGTGTTTTTTAAGGGTGAGACAGCTCTTTGGCGCTGGGGCAGTTTACAGGGAAGAGGGGCAGTTATCAGGGGTTGTTTTTGTGGATGGAGCAGTTCCTGGGGTGGTTAGGCAGTTGTGGGTGAGGGGGGGGGATGTTTGGGTATAAAAATAGTTAAAAGATAGGAGATAAGTTATAGGGAATACGATTTAGCAGGTGCAGTTTGCGGGATGGTGGGGCAGTTGTAGAAGTAATTTTGGGGATGGGATATTTGTTAGCAGTTATTTGGGTTAGGGGACAGTTTGCAGGTTACTGGGGCAGTTGCAGGTTTGTTCTGTTTTCACAATAGGAAATGTACTGGGATTCTAGAACCCAGTGTATTATTTGCAATGCTGCCTTTTCATAGCTAAGCTTTCTGCTGTTTCACTCCTTGGAATGAATGCTAATATAGTATCGCACATTTCTACAAGCAGAAGACTTGTGCTTTCTACAGGGATACTAAGGGGGGGGGGGCGTATTTTAGAAGATCTATGCATGATTGGAACATCTGAAAATGGGCATTCAGATGTGAAAATCACAGAAACATCTCCAGACACATTATTAAACCATTATTAAAGGGGACCCAGAATATCCACTGCTTACCCCAATACAAGCATTATGGAACCTGTGTCTTCTGGGGAAACTGCTAGGTACTTATGACCTAGACTGGCCACTGTTGGAAACAGGATACTGAGCTTGATGGACCGTGGACTGACCTAGTATGGCATATCATATGTTCTTACCCGTTTTAGAAAGCCAGGTATATAGGCATCTCCGATGTGACCACGTCCATACGGCATGGGGGTGTGGTGGAGGTGCAACAAAGAAGAACATCACAGTGCAATTTCAGAATGGTACAAGCATGTCTGGCTTTGGATGGCGAGACATCCATGCCTATATCTGCTCCTGACCACAAAAAAGCTGCAAAAAAGTGCTCATTTCTTGGCTCAATGCTTCCCGGAGGAAGTGCAAAATGTGTTTTCATTGCCATGCTTAATATTTCCTGGCTAATGAAACCTGCATGTAAATAAATATGCCAGACATATTACTGGCCCACTGCCACATGTTTGAGTATCTGAAATGGCAAGCCAGGATATGCTAGTGGATGAATAACCTAATGGTTAGAGCCACATCCTAATGACCTAGGAGGCTATTATTCAAATCCTGCTAGTACTCCTTGTGGCCTTGAGAAAGTCACTCAAACCCTCATTGTCACAGTAAGAAACCTAGATTGTAAGCCCTACCACGTGTGTGGTAGGTACGCCATGGATCGCTATGCAATATGCCATTGGACTGGCAGTTTTGCCTGCAAGTGGCCGCAAGGCTGCTGGGCGCAGTCACCGGGGGCCGCGACCGGCCTGCCTAGTTCGAGATGCTTGTGTAGGCCTGCAGGATTGATTTTCATTCATGTCAGATTAGGAGACAACAAGTCAGTTCTGAATTGGCAGTTGCCAACCATGTAAGCCTCTCGATTTACTCCTTGTCCACCCGCACTTGGTGGGAGGAAGAAGATATCCAGGAGTCCTAGGGCCATACGTTTAGGGAGAAATGCACCGGTTAAGGGATTTGAACCTGTGATCTTCTGCTCTTGAACACACTGTGTGTGTGTACTGCACCACACAGTGGCCATCTGATGACCCAGCTCTGACCGTCTTTAAACAGTTGCCCTTCCTGCTCACCACGAGGTGTGCAGGTCGCTTTGTGTTCAGACCCACATAAGAACATAAGAACATAAGATATGCCATACTGGGTCAGACCAAGGTCCATCAAGCCCAGTATTCTGTTTCCAACAGTGGCCAATCTAGGTCATACGTACCTAGCAGTTTCCCCAAGGGACACAGGTTCCACATTGCTTGTATTGGTTCAAGCATTGATATCCTGGGTCCCTTCTTAATAATGGTTTATGGACCTTTCCTCCAGGAACTTGTCCAAACCTTTTTTAAACCCAGCTACACTAACAGCCTTTACTACATCCTCCGGTAACAAATTCCAGAGTTTGATTACACGTTGAGTGAAAAAATATTTTCTTTTATTAGTCTTAAATAGTTTACCCTGTAGCTTCATTGCATGTCCCCTAGTCTTTCTATATTCTGATAAGGTAAACAATCGATCTACGTTTACCCGTTCCACTCCGTTCATTAATTTATAGACTTCTATCATATCTCCCCTCAGCCGTCTCTTTTCCAGGTTAAAGAGCCCCAACCTTTTTAGCCTTTCTTCATAGGAGTAGCCTTCCATCCCCTTTACCATTTTGGTGGCTCTTCTCTGAACCTTTTCTAAAATCGCTATATCCTTTTTAAGATACGGCGACCAGAATTGCACACAATATTCAAGGTGCGGTCTCACCATGGAACGATATAGAGGCATTATAATATCTTTTGTTTTATTTTCCATTCCTTTCCTTATCATACCTAGCATTCTATTTGCTCTCTTGGCCGCCGCTGCACACTGGGCCGAGGGTTTTAACATGGTATCCACAAGGACGCCTAAATCTTTTTCTTGGGTGGTGGTTCCTAATGTGGAACCTTGCATCGTGTAACCATAGTTTGGGTTGTTCTTCCCTAGGTGCATAACCTTGCACTTCTCCACATTAAATTTCATCTGCCATTTTGATGCCCAGTCTTCCAATTTATCAAGATCCTCTTGCAATTTTCCACAATCCTCCTGGGTTTTAACAACTTTAAATAGTTTTGTGTCATCAGCAAATTTGATAACCTCACTCGTTATTCCACTTTCCGATGGGAGAAGGAAGCTGATGGCCAAAGATTGTGAGTTGCTACCTGCAGGTAGAGTCGAGTCGGGAATAGCCCGCCTGGAAGGATGGTAAGGATGGTTTTGAGTTCTTCTTGTAGAGAGGCGGGAACCTGTTCCCTTCTGTGCAGGTGCGGGACTACAGTCACCTGCTGTGTGCTTGTCTGGGCCTAGAGAGCAGAGTCATAGGGGTGCACTGTCCATGTGCTCGCATCCCCATTAATATGCGGCCTTTGTAACAATGTGTCTGCCCTTGTGACCTTTGTACAATGCTGATCTGCTAGTGGCCTCGACTTCTGCACCTTGCACTCATGCTCACAGGGCCTGCGTTTATTGCCGTGGGACTCTGTCACCTTGCACAAGGGCCACATCAACCTGGGTTTGGCCTTGTCTGCACTTATAGATATCTTGTTTCTCGAGGCAAGTGATCAGCGAGTGCCGCTGGGGGTACAGGACCCCCCACGGCTAGGTGGAAGCCACTGCCCCCTTTTTTTTTTTTTTTTTTTAGAGAAGGGCAGGCTGTGGGAAGGGTCTGTTTCCATTGAACATCAGCGCAGGCCATTGACTCGAGCCCTGAAGGGGGCAGAGGGTTTCCACACATGGCTTCTGCAGCCTCCCCAATGCATGAAGCAGTTGTTTTCCTACCAGGAGGGGGCGCCATACTGAGGAGTCAGCAAGGGAGGCTTGGACTGACTTGTTGTTGTCTGATGGCAGAGGGTAGCCCACTTTTGCCTTGGCCATATCTGCCGTTCTTGGAGGGCAGTGTTGCTGTTAGCACAGGAACCTGGTGGTAAGAGTGCCCTGCTTGTGTCTGCTTGCTGTGATTTCTGTTTGGGGCGTTCGAGAGCCCTAGCCGGAGTGGTGTGGCGCTACTGAACCAGCCGCCTTTGGTTAGAAGGTAGGCAACTTGAGAGAGCTTGTATGCCTCGTCAGGAAATAGAGTCCTCGGTAGGAGTTGTAGGCGCATGCTCAACCTGAACCAGGCGTTTGTTACTGTGGGTCACGTTGGATAGCGCTGCGAATGTCCTCAGCAGTGAGATTGGCAGATGCTTTGCATGACAACTTTTTCTAGTAATGGCTCCGCCTGAAGCCGGAGCATGGCGCTAAGGGCCACTGAAGGATGCCTGGAGGTGTGAGAGGGACTCGAAGCCTATGCAGGGAGAGTGCTCTAGCACAAGATACTGCCTCCGGCACAGAATTCCTTTGTTGTTGTTAAGTGCCGTCGAGTCGGAGTCGACTCATGGCGACCCTCTGGATAGCTATCCTAAATTGTGTTCGGTCTTCAGTCAGGCGGCTCATTGTTGACAGACTGGTACCCGTAGCTGCTGTTATTGTAGCGATCCATCTCATTGCTGGCCTTCCTCTTTTGCGTTGACCTTCTATCTTGCCAAGCATGATGTCTTTCTCTAATGATCTCTCTCTTCGCATGATGTGTCCGAAGTATGAAAGTCGAAGTCTTGTCATCTGAGCTTCTAAAGAAAGCTTAGGTTTGATCTCCTCTAGTACCGACTGGTTTGTTCTTCGGGCAGTCCATGGTATACACAGTATTCGCCGCCAGCACCATAATTCAAAGGCATCAATTTTCTTCCTGTCTGTCTTTTTCACTGTCCAGCTTTCACATCCATATGATGTTATTGAAAATACCATGGCTTGAACAAGTCGAATCTTTGTATGGAGAGAGACATCTCTGCTCTTGAGAATCTTATCTAGGTCTTTCATAGCCATTCTGCCAAGAGCAATGCGTCGTCTGATTTCTTGACTGCTTGTTGCTTCTTTATTGATAGTTGATCCAAGTAGGTTAAAGTTGTTCACGATTTCAATTTCTTCTCCTTCAACGATGAACCTGTTGATTATGCCAGTTGTCATGATCTTTGTCTTCTTTACATTAAGGTGCAGGCCCATTTTGAGACTATGTTCTTTGATTGTGAGAAGCAAATGTTTCAGATCATCTTCACTTTCAGCCAGTAATGTGGTATCATCAGCATAGCGAAGGTTGTTGATGAGTCTTCCACCAATCTTCACACCTCTGTGGTCTTCATACAGTCCTGCTTCTCTGATGATTTGTTCTGCATATAAATTAAACAGGTAGGGGGAAAGTATGCAGCCTTGTCTTACACCTTTGCTTATTTTAAACCATTCTGTTTCTCCTTGTTCCGTTCGAACTGTTGCTTCTTGATCAATGTACAGATTGCGCAAGAGAACGATCAGGTGTTCTGGTATACCCATGCTTCTTGACGTGGCCCAGAGTTTCTCATGGTTTACACAGTCAAAAGCCTTGCTATAGTCGATAAAGCACAAATAGATATCCTTTTGGTATTCTTTAGTCTTTTCAAGGATCCATCTCACATCCACAATGATGTCTCTCGTTCCTCGTCCTTTCCTGAACCCTGCTTGCACTTCAGGTAGTTCTTGTTCTAGGTATGGCTGTAGTCTCTTTTGAATAATCTTCAGTATTTCAGTATATTCAGTAAAATCAATCCTGCAGGCCTACACAGAATTCCTTTAGGACCAATGATATGTGGGACTTGGAGCCCATGTGCAGAGAAAATGCTCTAGTACAAGATACTGCCTCCGGCACAGATTCCCTTTATGACCAATGTTATGTGGGACTTGGAGCCCATGTGCAGGGAAAAAAGCTCTAGTAGAAGATACTGCCTCCGGCGCAGATTCCCTTTAGGACCAATGTTATTGGCGGTTGGCCTTGGCAGTATGGGCAAGCTGCCGAGTCAGGAGTGCTGTTGGGTGCGATAGATTGGGGCTGGCCCAACAGAACCGCCCAATTTGCGGATTGGTGACCTTCTCCTTGGACGAAGTCAGTTGCCTTACCCCCGGGAGCAGAGGCAGGTTTCATATGCCATCTGATATAGGGGGAAGGCTGATCGATGCAGGCCTTGTTTATAAGGGTTGCAGTAACCTTCGTTTCAGTATATAGCGGCTGTACAGGGTATTCTGTGAAGACACTTCCGGAGAAGGAGACCTGCCCAAGATCGATGGAGAACCAGATCTCTTGGGTGCTAGGAGGGCGTCCCAACTACTAGGCTACTCCTCCACTCGGGTTGATGGAGGTGTGTCATCCTGGGAATATACAGGAGCATGACATGCTCTGCAGGATCCACAGCTGGGACCTGAACCTGTGACCCTCTGCTCAGGACACACTGGCTGTGTGTACTGCACTGTTGTCACAGTCGCGTTGTCCTGGGGAAGGATATGGGATCAGGCCGATGTTGGACTGAGGTGGTTGTATCGGAGGTGGGCGACGGAGCAGTTCCAGTGTGCAAGCTCCTGCGCCCTGCTGTCTTCTTTGGCTGTCGCTCTACTACAGGACATCCGATGGTGATGAGCCCGTAGGGGCACTCTAGGCCATAGGGAGGCTAACGACACAGTGGGCATGGTCAAGGAGCAGAGTCTGACGTAGCTCCGGTAGGATCGAGTTCTGGTATTGGCCAGTCATCCCTTGCCCTTTTTAAGCCATTATTCAGGGGTCACCGAGACTTCTCAACTCCCGGGGCTCTGCGTCCAAGGGAGTCGGCGCTGTTCTGAAGCTCCGTGTGCCACTGCGGCACATGGCTATGTCCTCAGAGCATAGTTATTGCTGTTGATAGTAACCTGCTTTTGGTGCGCTGCATCCCGGTGATACTCCAACATCCACTTCTCTGGGGATCCAAGGAGGGCATCCTTATCTGTAAGTCAGAAATATAGGGGGCGTGGTTTGCAGGAGCCACAGCTGGGTCTTGAACCTGTGCTCTTCTGACTATGAACACACTGGTTGTGTGTACTGCACCACACTGTTGCCACTAAAGTCAGAAGTTGGCTGCTGGTGGCCACTCACCACGCTGTTTCAGATGCACTACTTATAATCGGTTCCCATTGAAACACCTGGATGCCTTCAGGGAACCGTCGAATTTTCCGGTCTGATAAGGTGTGCCCTTTTTCCGATGCTCCCGGTGGCTGCTGACCTGGGAGCGGGTTATGACTAGGGCGGTACGGGTGACCACCAGATCCTCAAGCCGTGGTAAGGGTAGGAACCGAAGCTGTCACGGACACCGCCAGTCTCCCTCACCGGGTCCAGACCCCTTTTCAGCGTGACAGCGCTGAGCACTCGCTTGGGAGAGATGTTCCATGTTGCGGACTCTGCTGAGACAGTCTTCTGAGAGGGTGAGCAGAGTTAGGGCAGCAAGTGTGGCTGACTCATCCTGCTTGTCCTAGGAGAACCTAATGGTTAGAGCCACATCCTAATGACCTAGGAGGCTAGTATTCAAATCCTGCTAGTACTCCTTGTGGCCTTGAGAAAGTCACTTAAACCCTCATTGTCACAGTAAGAAACCTAGATTGTAAGCCCTCCAGGAACACAAAAATGCCTACTGCACCTGACTGTAAATTGCTTTGAATTACTGCTGGAAAGGTAAATACAAAACAATCACCCCTTATCAGCATGTCTAAGTACCAGTTTCTGAGGCCATGCAATTTAGGGATGTCTGCATTTGTGAAAGGGATGCATGTACCTGGCCTTGTTCTCTACATGGGGCGTGTCTCCATAACTGGCTATAAGGACATTCATTTTTCAGGGTGGAGATGCAGCAATTTCAGAAAGCACTTATAGGCAGAAATCTCAGCCACACCTGCCCCACCACGTCAAGCCATCCCCACTGAGCCATGCCGCCCCATGCTGCCACTGATTCCGTCTTGTGGGGGAGGCAGGCAGAAGCAGCAATGTCAGTATTATAAAAGCAGTGGCTTTATGCTGCCACTTTGTTGTCTGCGGCAGGCCATCTGCTTCAGCATACATGATTTGCCTCTTCTGACCCCCTCCAACAGTAATTTGCATTGGAAGGGGATATGAAGCGGCAGGTCATGTGTGCCAAAGTACATGGCCTGCTGCAGGCAGCAAAGTAGCGGCACAAAGCTGCCCACCTGGGTCACCCCCCACACAAGGCAACCACCTAGCTTGCCTAGTGAACAGGCCTTGATTTAGAACGTATATCCAGGAAAAATCTAGGATGTCCAGAGCAAAACATCCACAAATTGAGGGAGCAGCAGCCGTGAAATAAACAGCTGTTAACCAGTACATACGTGTGTTTTCCAATGTGTGTCCCTGTGCTCTCCTCAGGTAGTGTTCAAATGCATGTTGTGTCGCACACACACGCCCCTCGATGGTGAGGTGTCTGTACTGGCAGGTATCACTGCACAGACACCATTACATGCCATGTGTGCCATGCACTGTGTCAGATCCCAGCCCCTGGGCTGCAGTGTGGTGGTTTACATATCCTCCCGGGTTGCACAGGGGGAATGTCCTTAAGCTACATGTCCAGTGTTAGGATCCGTCACAGTTAAAATTCTGTTATACCCCCTACATTGGACGCACATGTGTGACCCTTGTCCCTGCCTGCAACACTGCCTATGTGCCTGCCCCCCCACAAACGTATACGGTTACTCACCAACCATCCCTGTGACATGTATTGTCCCAGGACACACTCAACAGCTTTACCCCTGAGTAGCTCCTGGGCTCATCAGTACATCTTACCCTGCCAGCACAGACGTACTGGTTTGCAAGTTGTACTATTGGCACACAGGCATGTTGCATCAGAAACGGTTCCCACACATTGCACACAGCATGCACGTGCCTCAGTATACTGGGCCGTCGTCTACATTTCTGCATCTCAGGGTCCACCCTGGTCTCACACACCTACACACATGGTCATCCCCCACGACTGCATGTGGAGCCAGTCCACGCATGATACCCATGTCTACCTTTACAACACATACCTCCTGTCTACACACATATCCCATGCTTGCATCCATAGTGTGTTGCTAAGGGAGACACGTGACCATTTCGAATTAACAAACAGTGTGTATATTGTAAAAAAAATAGGGAATATAATACAATGTTAGGGATGGGGACAATACCCAACACCCTCCCCCCCAAACACCCCCTCCTCCCCCCTGCCACCCCCACCCACCCTATACACCCTCCTCCATCCCTCCCCCCACCCCCACCTCAGCCACACCCTCTCCCTGCATGCTACATGCCCAGTGATGGAACACAGGACAGCACAGGGCACATGTGTGGATGTCACAGGCACCATCAATGACTCCTGTGATGCCCTTCAGGGGATGGCCACCGACATGGCAGCCGCTCCACCTCGGCGGCCACCTGCTGAATGGCTCCCGCCAGCCACTGGTGTGAGTGCACTAGGAGGTGCAATCGCCGCTCCAAGGCATCCAGGGCCACATACAGGTCCGCCACACACCTGCCACCACACACACACATAGTCCCAGGGGTCTGGGTGGTGGCATGTGCATGCGACCTGTGTGTGGCCCTGGATGGTGGAGCGACATGGCATGGCTGGCAGGAGCCCACAGTGCCCTGTGCTGCACTGTGTTCCCCATCACTCTCCCACACCCACACATCCCTCTCCTCCACCTGCCACCTCCCACCCACCCTCCACACCCTCCTCCTCCCCTCCCCCCACACCCACATCAGACATACCCTCTCCCTCCCCTGCCACCCCGCCACCCACCTCTTCCATGCCCCCATCAGCCCCTTCCTCCGCTGCACTCTCCACCGGCTCTTCATCCTTGTCCTCCGCCTCCACCTCAGGTTTCTCCTCCTCCACCACCACCACCACCTCCACCTCTGGGGCATGGTGGGCAGGGGGGCGCCTCAGGGCATACGCAGATGTGGTGGGCTCTTCATCGTTGTCATCATCCTCTGTGGAAGATGACAGTCATCAGCACATTATCAAGTGTGTCACATAACATGTGTACATATGCAGGCACCACACAGGCTGGTGGGCCAATGTGACATTTGTTACTGGGCAGCAAGGTTGTCAATACTCACCATCACGCTCTGACTGCACCGCCCTCTGGAGGTGGGCAAGGTAGTCACTGTGGTGGAGGCGCAACTCGCGCCCCTTCTTCCAGAGATCCTCTACCTGTGGATGTGAAAACAATGAGTGGGGGCATCAGTGACTGCTTACCTCTGGTGGGTGGGCAACATAAACAAACATCTGTGCGCCCAGCATCTTGCTGCTCCTGCTCCACTGCTGTGTGTGTCATGTACAGCATAGTTAGTCACGTGTAACAGGTGATCTCCAGGAACACCAAGAATGTCTTCACATGTGGGTACCGTCGGTACCAACTGAGCCTGTGTGGGAACGCTCCCCAGCGTCCTATATGAAAGCTTTTGGGAGCATCCCACAGTGCGTGTGTGCTGCCTTCCTGCCTTTCCAAAATGCCTCTCTCCAGTTGAGTTGAAAGCTGACACAAGGAGAGAGAGAGAGAGAGATAGGGAAAGAGAGAGAGAGAGACACACACAACCCGCTAGGGGAGATGGGTGGGTTGTGATTACCTCATCCTGCTGTTCCCGGAGATCACCTGTTACAGGTGATTAACTATGATATCACCAGAAACAAGCAGGATGTGGTCGTCACATGTGAGGAAACCTTAGATGTAGATGCCAGGGAAGGATCCCCAGAGTGGTGAGTGCCTGTGGAGGGCTTCCACTTCCTCACATGGATCTCTGGCATCCTGTAAGAGAGGCGGCTAGGAGTGGATTACGTATGGAAGAGGTTTTGGACAGCAGCCTGACCAACCATAGCATGCCTGCGGGAGCCTTTATCCAAGCATTAGTGAGCCGTGAACCGAGGACAAGGTAGCTGCTCCACAAATGTCGTCAATATAGACGGAATGGAGGTGAGCCCGTGAGGCTGCCATGACTCTCACATTGTGAGTTGGAACATGGGTCACCAGTGAATGGTGTTAGCTATGATAGATAAAAGGTAATACATTGAGCAATCCAGTTGGATAGAGATCTTTTTGAAACTGCTGTACCCAAATGCGAGGGATCAGAGACTCAGAATAGCTGAGGGGACCTTCTGTGTTGCTGGGTCCTCTGCAGATGAAAAGCCACAGCTCTTTCACAGTCCAAAGTATGAAGAGTCTTCTCTGCATTTGAAGCATGCGGCTGTTGAAAGACTACAGGTAACTACACCTCTTGTTTCAAATGAAAGGAGGAATCCACCTTAGGCATGAAGTGTGGATGTGTCCTTAGGATTACCTTATCATGGTGAAATGGTGTATAAGGTGGATCAGCCACTGGAGCTTGAAATTTACTGATACGACTTGCTGATGTGATTGCAAGAAGGTATTTTACTTTCCAGGTCAGAGACTTTAACGAAGTAGTGTCTAAGGGCTCATAAGGCGCCAGCATACGCTGCCCTAGAAGCAGATTGGGATCCCATGCCTCTGGAGGTGGCCTAATGGCAGGTTTTGGTAGATGCAGGCCTCTCATGATTCCGGATATGAGAGGATGGGATGAAATGAGTTGTCCATTGATTTATTTATTTATTTATTTCAGTGCTTTTTTATACCGCCCCTTCCAGAGATCAGGGGCGGTTTACAAGGAACTTAAACAACAATATAGCAGAACATTGCAATATTGAATTACATTAAACATTAGTTGAGCAAAAACAAGGAACTTAAACAACAATATAGCAGAACAGTGCAATACTGAATTACATTAAATATTAGGTGAACATAAACTAGGTTACATAATAACTAGGTTAAATGGAAAACAATGTGAGGGTTATTAACATAAAGGAAATATAAAACTATGTTACAAGGAGTCATAAAACTATGTTACAAGGAACCAGAAGGGTAGATTTACATGGTTAGTAAGAGACTATAATAGTTATTTGTGATCATAAATAAAGTATTGGGAGTAGATTAACTTGGGTGGATGAGAAATGAAGTCCGGCATTAGGTGGGGTAGACCTGTGTTTGGTTTGTTGCATGTTTTTGATGGGTTCAGAAGGAGCAGCAATGGCACTTAAATGGACTCTGACTGACTCAGTTTGGAGACCATTGTTTGATAAGTAATGGAGTTTGTCAAAAACATGTTTATATACGGATAACAAGAGGGTTGCAGGCCTTTTGTTATCACCAAATGAAATGTCACGTCCACCTGATGGCATAGGACTGCCTTGTGGAAGGTTTCCTGGAAGCATAACGGACATCATGCACTTCCTGAATGAGGGGAGGGCCAAAGCAGTTACAGCTGTCAGTAGCCAGGCTCTGAGGTGCAGAGACGGGGGGTTTGTATGCCATACATTCCCCTCCTCCTGCAACAGTAAGTCTGGAGCTGACCCTACATATAGGGGTGGAACCTGGGACAGATGTAGAAGCAGAGGGTATCACACCTGTTGTTGCCAGCGTGGGGCTATGAGGATCATGTTGCCTCTGTCCCTCAGGAGTTGCAATAGGGTCTTGGCAATCAAGGGAATGGGAGGAAAGGCATATAGGCGTTCCTGCCCCCAGTTGAGGAGGACAGCATCCCTCGCTTGGTAGCTCTGAGCTGGGATTCGTGAACAGAACTGGGTGGGTTTGGCATATGATGGACTTGCGAAGAGGTATGAATCTTGAGTTCCCCAGAGTTGCAATACTCTACAGAGTTGGTCCATGTGTAGAGACCATTCGTGCGGAAGCAGAACACGACTGAGTTTGTATGGCTAAGAGTTCTGATTGCCAGGGAGATAGACTGGCAGGAGATGGATCTGCTGCTGTCTGGCAAACAACCACAGTTGAAGAGCTTCGTTGCAAAGGGACAGAGAGGCTGTTCTTCCTTGTTTGTTCACATAGACCATGGCTACCTGATTGTCTGCATAAAGTAGTATTCCATTGGCCTGTAGAAGGGAATGGAAGACATGAAGAGCCAGGCAAATTGCTCAGAGCTCAAACAGATTGATGTGGAAATGACTCTCCTGACAATCCCAGGTGGCTTGGGTGGAGGTGTCCAGTACATGTGCAGCCCACCCCACTTTGGAGGCATCTGTTGTTAATGGGATCTGAGGAGGGGTTTGCAGGAAAGGTGACCCCTCCAACAGGTTTTGTGCTGAACGCCACCAGTCCAGGGACAGGGTATGGAGGTTTGAGTTTACTATCACATCTGAGAGACAGCTTGTTGCTTGCATCCACTGGGAAGAGAGGGCCCACTTTGCTGGTCTCATGTGGAGACATGCGTAGGGGACCACGTGCACCATAGATGCCATGTGACCCAGCAGCTGATGCATCTCTCGAGGCGAGAGGTGAGTTTTTGGTAGTGCTGTCCAAACACGTTGCACAATGCGAGGGCAGCGAGGCTGAGTCAGGTAGGTCCTTGGCAGTCTGGTATCTAGCCTTGCTCCTATGAGCTCCAGCGTGTACATGGGAGTCAGAAAGGATTCCACGAGATCTCTGACAGGGCCTAGATATTGGAGTCCACGCATTGTGTAAGAGAGAGAGGCCTGGACATGTGTTTGTGACTGTGCCTGAATGAGGCAGTCGTCCAAGTAGGGGCACAAAAATATTCCCCTGGTACGGACCAAACCGGCTACCACAGACATGCACTTTGTGAATACTCTTGGTGCTGAGACACGGCTGAATGGAAAACATTTTTTGGATAGTGATTTCCTTGATGGGGGGACCAAAGGAACTTTCGCTGTGCTTGTTGGCAGAGAAGATGGGTGTACGCATCCTTGTGATCTAGAGAACAAAGGCATTTCTGCCTGTATAGGTCAGGAAGTACATTTCCTAGAGAAATCATTTTGAATGTCTTTTGGAACAGGAACTTGTTCAGTTCTCTGAAATGTCAGATGTGTCTGTGACCTCCTTTTTCCGTTGGTATGAGGAAATTGGGGGGGGGGGGGGAGAACCCAGAACCCTGTTGGAGATGAGGTACCTCTTCCATTGCTCCTTGAGGTAGAAGATATTTTACCTCTGGATTCAGTTGGGGGGACGTTTGCAAACTGAATGTCCTTGCTATTGTAGGAGGCGGCAGGCTATGTGAATGATGCCTGTACCCTCTTCTATGATGGACACAGTCCAGGGTTCTGATGTTATTTGCCTCCATCTGTGGATGAGGTGACCTAATCTTCCTGGGATTGTTGACAGTTGCTTTTCCAGGAGGGCCAGGAAGGGCAGGTACTCCATCACAGAGTCAAAGGCCCTGTGGGGGCTGAGGCAGCTGGGTCTGCTGAGGCAGAGTAGCTCTTGGCTTTCTCTGCTTAGTAGCTTGTTGACCCTTTCTAGCAGCTTGTACTGCAGGTTGTCCTTGCTGAGCATAGGACTGATAGTATCCATTCTTTTTGGAGAGGAAGCGCTTTTCTAAGGCTCTCATCTTTGCAGGATCTACAATATTTGAAAGCCTTGTCAAGGTATAATTGTCCTACCAGTTTTTAAAAACCAGTTTTCACCACTACAGGGGATGTTGGCTAGTTTATCCTGTACCCATTGTTCCAGGTGAGAGGCTTGCAGCCAGCCAAGTTTCCTTGCCCCAATAGCAATGGCAGAGTCTCTGCCTTTGCAAGAAAAACAGTCAAAAGTTGCCCTGTTCACAACTTTTGAAATGTTCTGGGCATGCTTGACAGGTGCTACATAATAGTGACCTCTGTGATCTGTGAGATGTGGACTTACCAGTTGTAGATCTTGTGTGACCTCCGTCAGGAACATTCCCATGTACATTATATAGGAACCTGTCCTGTCTGAAAGCTTGAATGTATGGACGACACAGCGACCAAAGGCATCTAATGTCTTACACTCCCTACCAGGAGGGTTGGTGGCATGTTGTTTGTAATGTTTAATTCTCCTCATAGCAGACTCCACCATGATGGAGTGATCAGGGAGGTGTCCTTTGTCTAAACCAGGCGACGGAGGCACACGATACATAGTAGGCACATGTGAGAATGTGGAGAGGTGGTAAGAGGAATCTTCCACATTCTCAAAAGAGGATTCCTTAAGATCTGATGTAATGGCAGGATGTCTGCCTCCTATGGAGTTTGGTGATATCGGTGAATCTCTGTCTCCCGTGGCCTGTGCTCACATTGAGTTACTAATGAAATGGAGAGGCCCTTGACTACATGTGTGTGGAGATCCAGGAAGGACATATCCTGAGGAGGGGACATTCTCCTCTTGGGAGAGGCAGGCTTGTCCTGGAGAGGTACATCGTTACCCTCTGAGCTGTCAGAGTCATCAGACCCCTCAGGAGATTGGATGTATCTTCTCTACGGAGGCTCAGGTAAAGTGAGGTATCGGTACCAATTGGCCTCAGTATCGGAGTGACACGGTACCGGTGTGTGGATACCGGTACTCATCAGCACCAATGGTGCATTTGCCAATGTCGGTCCTGCAATTGCTGCACATACCGGTGCTGCACTTTGCAGGGTCTGGGGTGGAACCAAGGTCTTTCATGCCGCAAGGAGAGCTGCCAGACTGCGTTCGATGGCCACGATCCTCTGGTCAATCAACACTGACGATGTCTGTGTATGAGTACTGGCCAAAGCCAGGACCCCAGAGCATAGCACCAGGTGGTCGGACCAGGTTGAGGCATCCAGAATTTCATGGAGTCCCAAAGTGGCTTTGGAGGCCAGGGACTCCCACTGGGGCTGTTTGCCCGGAGCGTGCTCCTCAAGGGCAATGCCAGTGTCAGTCCGATATTTTGAGGGGGATGTACCCTTTCAGGAACGGACAGATTTGTATTTGGTTACCTGAGATCCACGGGAGAAAGAGGAAGCCCTTGACGACATGGCTGCCACAGAGGCCACGTTGGAGGGAAAGAGGGTACAGAGCTTGGCTGCTCTGTTCTGCCAACCACTCTTGGATAACATCCCACAGGCCAAACATTCAGACATGCATTGATCTGGCCATTAGCATTTGCGACACCAATCATGGTTGTCAGTGACTGAGAAGGTACCGGCACATTATCAGCATATGTTCTGCAGCCGAGGAGTGCTTTTCCATGATGGAGGAGGGATTAGGGCCTAATGTCAAACCGGGGGGAGACCTACAAAGGGGATTGTTGCTCTTTTGTTAAAAAGGTTTCTTTGTGTGGGGGAATCTGACCTTTTAGAAAATAAAATTAGAAGACCAGTGGTACCAGTAAAGAAAAACAGGCAGACACTGCCACAGGAGTGGCACTACAATAGCTGTTTTTCAGCAATGACAGGAACAATGACCTGCTGGCTCTGTGGAAAACAATGAACTGGAGAGAGCCATTTGGGAACGGCAAGATGGCAGCTCACAGGGGCTGTGGGGTGCTTCCAATAGCTTTCCTATTGGACACTGGAGACAGTTCCCACGCAGGCTCCGTCGGTACCGATCATACCCACATGTAAGGACTACTTCCTGCTTGTTCCAGGCGATTACCTGTTCCCAGTGCCACCTGCATGCGTAGCTGTGTCTCTGGACATGTGTGCAGAGACACCTATATGCAGTGTTTCTGGCACCCTGAACACATCATTCCAGTCCCCTGTGGCCCCCTTGCATGACATTGCATGACCATGCCACATTTTGATTGCCAATGATGGTGTCCATGGTAACCCCCCTAACCCCGTATGTGGTCTGTTGAACACATTTGTGTTGTCATGATCTACGCACATCCTCGGACCCAACCCCACTGGCAACATGATATCCTAACAATCATGGGTGCTGTGTCCATACATGGAACATTGTGCGGGTGGCCCTATTCACCTTGCCAGGGGCCACTACCATGACATTTGGGTTTCTACAAGGCCCAGGATAGCAATGCTTGACCCACTACAAGCATTCTGTAACGAGTCTCTCTTGGGGATACTGCTAGGTACGTATAACCTAGTTTGGACACTGCTGCAAACCGCATACTGGGCGTGAAGGATGAGGGAATGACCCAGTATGGGCTTTCTTATGTTATTATGTTCCTATGACCTGGGCCTTGTATGCTTTCGGCAGGTGTGGTTGCCAACACCAGGGGCAGGGGCCATTGCACCAGAATAGGCTATTGCCACCTGTGCTCATGTCAGGGTTTCTGTCTGTGCTGTGCAACCACAACAGGTGCATGTATCCTTCCAACACCATCAGTAATGTTCATCTGCAACAAGGTTTGGGATTCGTAGCAAGTGGGCAGATGTGTGACCTGACTCAGCATATATTTATGGGGACATAGCTCTGTTACAGGCCTTTGTAATCAGATCTCATAGCTCATGGGGGTGGGGTGCTGTTACACACATCCACATCTGCACCTAGCAAACCATCTGGATACATCAAAGACGTGTGTGATGAGGTGCTGATCTCACAGACTTCGGGAGATGTGCAACCTACCTGCCATAACCTAACACAATATCTGAATGACATACTCACCATTGCAATCAGGTCTCTGGCCCCCTGGGGGTTGGGTGTCCTAGCACATATCATCAGCTGCATACACCATAGCAACAGGGTGACGGACAGTACACCTTACGCAGGTCTCAGGACTCCTGGGGATAGGGAGAATGTACTGAACTGTTTAGGCACACAGAACCATATCACCAGGGTGAATGATAGCCCACTTTGATGGGCTCTCAGGACTCCTGGGGATAGGAAGAATGTATTCAACTGTCTAGGCACACAGAACCATATCACCAGGGTGCCTGACAGCCCACTTTGATGGGCTCTCACGACTCCTGGGGATAGGGAGAATGTATTCAACTGTTTAGGCACACAGAACCATATCACCAGGGTGAGTGATAGCCCACTTTTATGGGCTCTCAGGACTCCTGGGGATAGGGAGAATGTATATAACTGTCTAGGCACACAGACCATATCACCAGGGTGAGTGATTGCCCACTTTGATGGGCTCTCACGACTCCTGGGGATAGGGAGAATGTATTCAACTGTCTAGGCACACAGAACCATATCACCAGGGTTCCTGACAGCCCACTTTGATGGGCTCTCAGGACCCATGGGGATAGGGAGAATGTATTCAACTGTTTAGGCACACAGAGCCATATCACCAGGGTGAGTGATAGCCCACTTTGATGGGCTCTCACGACTCCTGGGGATAGGGAGAATGTATAGAACTGTCTTTGCACACACAACCATATCACCAGGGTGAGTGATAGCCCACTTTGTTGGGCTCTCAGGACTCCTGGGGATAGGGAGAATGTATTCAACTGTCTAGGCTCACAGAACCATATCACCAGGGTGCCTGACAGACCACTTTGATGGGCTCTCAGGACCCCTGGGGATAGGGAGAATGTATTCAACTGTTTAGGCACACAGAACCATATCACCAGGGTGAGTGATAGCCCACTTTGATGGGCTCTCAGGACTCCTGGGGATAGGGAGAATGTATATAACTGTCTAGGCACACAGACCATATCACCAGGGTGAGTAATAGCCCACTTTTATGGGCTCTCAGGACTCCTGGGGATAGAGAGTATGTATAGAACTGTTTAGGCACACACAACCATATCACCAGGGTGAGTGATAGCCCACTTTGATGGGCTCTCACGACTCCTGGGGATAGGGAGAATGTATAGAACTGTCTTTGCACACACAACCATATCACCAGAGTGAGTGATAGCCCACTTTGATGGGCTCTCAGGACCCCTGGGGATAGGGAGAATGTATAGAACTGTCTAGGCACACAGAACCATATCACCAGGGTGCCTGACAGCCCACTTTGATGGGCTTTCAGGACTCCTGGGAGTAGGGTGGATTGGAAAACAGCAACAGCAGCATATTCCATACCAGCAGGGGTGCTCTGGACCCACTGTTTTGGACTTTCTGGCCAAGTGGGGGTAGGGCAGATGTTTTGGACTGCTGGGCCACACACACACATATCACCATTGGGACTAACATACCATTTTGGGCATGTTTCACAGCCCCTGGGGGTGGGGCAGATGTTTTACCCTGCAACTGCAGACCCCATCATACCAGCAGGATGTTTAGAAACCCTCCTTAGTCTGATCTATGGGCTACCTGTGTTACGGTGTGTTGTAGCATATTACCAGCAGCAGCTGCCATGACACCAGGAAGGCATCAGGAACTCTGTGAACAGGTCCTCAGCCCCATGGGTACAGGGCAAGCCACTCAGATGTGATATATAGACAATATGGCATGTGGATTTACCTGATACACATCACTGAGATAGAGTACCTACACATATCAGCATGCACAGCTACAATCAACACTGGATATATCTATGTGGATCTACTGACCTGTCCCCATACATTTACCTCACGTGGGTAATCAGCCAAACGGTTATAGCGCCAGGTCAGCCGATCCAACGCCCTCCGGACCCTGATCTGGTCCTGACGCCTAGATGAACCAGGAAACAGCTTTGCTGCCTCACAGCAATCAGCTGTGCCAGGCAGTGTAACTCCCGGGTGGTGAAGGCAGGCTTCCTGGATCTGGTTGCCATGTTTGTCACCAATGAGGAATGCATGCACGACGTAACACGCGCGCATGCACAGCACCCCACCTGCGCATGCGCACCAAAACACGCGCGCGAATGCGCGCCACGCGCAGTTGTGCCCACGCCGTGCGCATATTTTTGCCGCACAGGGTATGGTGTCGCCAACAATATTTATACAGATCTATGATGCAGACAGACATTGCACTGATGTGTCTGACATTTAAGAACAAAATTATAAGTTTTCCTAGTTGTTTTTACACTTGGGTCCCGAACCCACCACCACTGGTTCCTAGAGTACTGTTGGAACCGGTGTGCTATGCATTTTCATATTGCAATGACTGGCTAAACAGTTACACCAAGGAGTCCTGAGAGCCCATCAACGTGGGCTGTCACTCACCCTGGTGATATGGTTCTGTGTGCCTAGACAGTTGAATACATTCTCCCTATCCCCAGGAGTCGTGAGAGCCCATCAAAGTGGGCTATCACTCACCCTGGTGATATGGTTCAGTGTGCCTAAACAGTTGAATACATTCTCCCTATCCCCAGGGGTCCTGAGAGCCCATCAAAGTGGGCTATGACTCACCCTGGTGATATGGTGTGGGTTCCATGGCCACATGATTTATGTGACTCAGGGGGCGTGGTGGGGCTGGGGGCGGGGCTGGGGGCGGCAGGTGGGGGCCGGGCAGGGCCAGGCCGGCTCTTTGGACCCATAGGCGGATTCTGTAGTACCACCCAAATTTCCCTCTGGAGCTCAGGATCTCCCACCAACAGATCCAATGGTGCTGGTAGAGGGGACCATCAACCTCAGTTCAGCTGGGGGACAGACAACATACAGGGCAGTCCATGCATTTCTGTACACATCCATACGGTGATAGCAGACAAAAAGGCCTGGAAATGTTCAGCTGCCCACCACCACTATCTGACATTCTCCAGCAGCGAGCACAGTGAATCTGCAGCCGCTGCACCCTGCAAGGTGTTCCAGCCTCACACATATTAACTGCAAACAGTCTGCTAGCTAGGCCATAGTGCATATTACTGGAAGAAATATGTGCACCCAAAACCGGGATGTCAGCACACCCACCAAGCAGATAGATTAGTGATTAGGCCTCAAAAAAGGCAGCCCATAAATACCACCTGAAAGAGATGCTATTAGCACTATGGGGGACCTAGCCATGCCATGTTGACTGCTCAGTCAGGGTGAGAGTGACCTCCCAGCAGGACATGCAGGGGCCACCCTGTCCATGCAGGTGATGGCCGGCCACTACAATGTCCCAGCCATTGCCCTATGCCCTGTGCTCATGCATCCTGCCCAGGCCACCCTGTCCGAGCTATACCCACAGTACCTTGCTCCTCATTATGCACATTGGCAAGCTAACACTGGACACAGTGCAAACAGTGTGGGCTGAGTAAGGTGTTGCAACCACCACACACTGGATGGACAGACACACACTCCCACACCTATGCCAGCATTGTGCTACTATAGAGAGCATTTGCAGTCCAGGCCACCTCACCAGTCCTGCACACAGCACAGGCATGGCTATGGTATGCAATACTGTTGTGGTCACTCCCCAGGGTGGTGAACACTGTCAGAAACCAGACATGAAACACACTCCACAGACATCAGAGATATTGGTATGATACAGCTCAATGAGCATATTGTGCTTAACTTAGGATTTGCTATCTGCCAGTAATCATAGCAACCTTTTGATATATGTGTACCATATTCCCAGGTTTATGGTGGCATTGGTAAGGTATGCACGTACTAGTATTGTGAGATGTACGCAAGGCCCAATATCCTGCCTCTTTGTGGGCTTTCCATAATGGAGCCTGTGGGTGCGGTTCTTTCTGCTCCTGTTGTCCGCTTGTCTAGGGCAGAGGTCCGCAACTCCAGTCGTGGTGGCCCAAACACTGTTCATGTTTTCCTGCTGTCCCTAATGAATATGCATGAATACATCTGCATACCATGGAGGCGGCGCATGGAAATGAAGCACACACATCTTTATTAGATACAGCATATACGTGAATGATTTGTTGCCCTCCAGGACTGCATTTGGGGGACTGTGCTCTAGGTAATGCGCATGTTTCTGGTGTCTGTGCTCTGTAGGGTAAAATGTAGATGTTTTGTGCATGTTTACGTTATATGCACTAAAGGTTCTGTCTGTATTATCACATTTTTGTGGTGGGTAAAAAGTGGGGACTGGGATGGCAGGAGCCCCAGCTTGGACTTGAACCTGTGACCTTCTGCTCCTGAAGGCACTGGCTGTGTGTGCTGCACCACCATCTTGGCACAGAAACAGTGCATTCCCTGGTGAGTCCATGGCTGTTTGTCAGACAGGGCCTGTCTATTGCAGTGCACGGCACCCACGTGAAGAGGGCTAGGCCATGGTGTGCTGTGGGCAGCAGACACTGCCCCCTCCACCACCGGTACCCCTCTGCCACCATGCTGACATGGCCTTATATTGGAGACAGCATCAAACCTGAATGATTTGTGGCCATCCAGGGCTGCATTTGGGGGAATGTGCTCTAGGTAATGTCCATGTTTCTGGTGTCTGTGCTCTGTAGGGTAAAATATAGGCGTTTAAACCATGCTTATGTCCTCTGCAATAAAGGTTTGTCTGTACTTTCATGGTTTAGTAGTGATTAAAATATGGGGACTGGATTGGCAGGAGCCCCAACTGGGACTTGAACCAGTGACCTTCTGCACCTGAACACACTGGCAGTGTTCACTGCACCACACTGTGGCCACAGAGACTGTGCAGTCCCTGGAGATAGGAAACCTGGTCAATGGGGTCGGACACCCTGCTCTGGACAATTTCACTGTGGGCTCATTCACCTTGTATAGGGACGGAGCGTAGACCCTTTCAAAATTATTTTCTTTTTTTTGGAGATTTTTTTGGAGTGTTTTTTGATGTTGCCCATTGATATCACTATTGGCCAGCTTGGTTATGGGTTTTTTTCCACTTTTTCGAAGTCATTTTCACTGTTTCTTTGCCCTTTTGTTCCGTGCACGTGTATCACACTTATCACTTTTTGTAGGTTTTCCTGGTTTTGCTGTACATTGCAGACGGAAATGTTTCTTTTCCCTTTAAATCGGCTGTAACGCGAGGGTTTCTCTGGCGATATTTTTTTGCCTCGGATTTCACAGCGTTAGTGTGCGGGGAGCCTCTCCCCTCCCACTATCCACCCATTGACCCCTTCTCTCCGCCCCTGGGGAGCCTTCCTCCGCCCTCCGGGAGCCTTTGCCCGCCTTCATCGCTCGTTTTCGTCGCGGCGTGCATTATCACGCGATAACGTACCTGTGCGCCGCAAGATGCAACATTATTGCGCAATAAGGTACCTTATCACGCGATAACATCGCAGAGCGCACTTTAAGATGGTTTAGTAAACATACCCCTATGTTTTTATAATCAGGCCAAAACAGATGTTCCCAGTGTTTTTATGGATGGACATCTTGGACATCCCAGATTGCACTTGGATGTTCTTTCTAAAATGCCTCTTAACTATTAACATGGCATATAAAATGGAAGAGTTAACTGCACTTTCCGAAGTATAGTTAGATGTTTTCTATGTTAGCAGCCATGCGATTAATGCATAGTAATGAACATTGCCCTGGCACGACTGCCTTTCTCCAACCGCCAGGAATATCACCAACAATTATCAAAGATATTTGTCAGCTACCACTGGTCACCTTCTGCAGTTAATGCACATTAACTGCAAAACTTTACATGTCTTATCAAATAGGGGCTTTAATCAGCTATTTAGAAGAAGCATTTGTGAAAACAAAGTTTTCCAGCTAAATGTCACTCTTCCAAATAAATTTGAAAATCCTTTCCTTGGCATGCTCTGAGCTGGTGCATAAAATTTATTGGGACAGCAGAGTTAGATTTGTGCCATTAAAATTCTTTTTTTTAACTGCATGCTTTTTGAATATTGATTCTTTGTTACTTTGTTACCAACAAGCCTTCTTTTTGGAAAGCAAGAGAGATAAAGAACAAACGGAATCCGTCAGGCCACAGATACCATTGTCTATGTTGCATAATGGAATAGCAGAAACAGATATTAATGTGATATTTGAAGCATGCTGTTCATTATTTTATCTTTAATTCTAATTCTTGATTTTATATTATATCAAGCCTACTTGCACAGTCTATTCTATACTTCCACAAAATACGTTTTACTCTTATACTTGAGTTCCTTTACATTACCTCATGCTGAATTTTCCTTTTGGCCTCTCAACATATTCTTAACTTGATTTATCTCATTTATCTTACAAGTCTCACCTTTCCAAAACCTATTTTGCCTTCCTTTAGACTACCTAAATGGTTTCCGTTAATCTCCCTCACTATTCTGTACTCCCTTGTGGAATAATATGAGCTTCTGGGTTTTTTTTTCGTTATTGGCATTTAGATTTCACTTGAATGAACATAGATTGGTTTACATCTATCTGTTCTTTAAATCTCGCTCTTCACTATGGTGAATTCCATGGATGATTGGTGATTCTAGATTGTTTTCCTTAGTGAATGCCTGCTTCCTTAAAGTCATTTTTTTAGAACTCAATATATTTGTGCTAATAACATTTGAGCATGCTGAAAGGCATCACAGATTTGATTACATTATGCTCACACATCTCTGAATGTTCAATGGTTTTGATATTGTTTTTTCCTACAGTACACATTCATTTTGTTCGAGTAAGAGCCAAAGTAGCCTCTGATTACATTGGAGACTCAATAGAAGCAGTATTTGAGCAGTTCCAATGTCAATCCTCTTTAATATTGTGAATTACCTTTTAAATCTAAAATAAACAAGGTAAGGGAAAGCATTTAAAGTTGGAGCTAATGTAGTGCTGTAAGAAAGACATACTCGACGGTGCTGAGAAATATGAGCACAGCTCCTCTGCCTCTCAGCAAACTTAAGAAAGAGCTACTAATATGGTTGAGCCCCCCATCCAATACGCTGTAAGGAAAGGAGTGGGGCATATGTAAGGCGGAGGGAAAGACGGATTCAGGCGAGAAGGTGCCAGGAGCCTGCTCAACGCCTGCAGAAGTTTTTGTGGATTCAGCAGGCAGACAGGCAGGGGATCGTGGTGTATGCGGAGTGCCCTGCCCACCCTCGCATGGAGAAGGCAAGGAATGGCCCCAGTACAGGTCACGAGGTGAAGGATGGTGAAGGAGCGATGAAGGGGACATTGAATTATTGCAGCTTGAGTGGTAATGAATAGTGGGCTGAAAGTGGGTTGTAGCTTCTCACAACTTGGGTGTCACTGCCATATGTAGCACAAGGTTACAAAAGATCCCACGATTCTAGAAGTGGCCTCAGCCCGGCAGCACTGCAAGCTGGGGGAGGGGGTATTTGGGATCATCTCAGCAGGAGCATATAACTCCCCTCCTGCACCAACTACACGTGCCAAATACAAATCTTCCCTTACCATCTTCAGGATCAAAAAGAAGTCTGCAGGATCTCATCTGTACCAAACCTAACAACAGACCTGAGAGAAGCAGCAATATCAATACCATATCTACATCCAAATTGTTCACAAAAGTAAAAAAAAAAACCACTGCCAAGAGGGACCTCTCGCTTGCCACTCCCTCTATCTGGAACACTCTCCTGGAAAAATTAAGAACAACCACAGACATAAAGGACTTTCACAAACAGCTCAAGACTCTTCTTTTCATTGAGCACTTCAATGAAACCTGAGGCTCCCCCTCATGACAAATTACATATATATCACATTGTACATAAGTTATACTTTAGCACTCCCTGTTCTCCCCTCCCTATGTTTGCTAAGAAAGTTATTCTGCAACGGCATAAAATTTTAATTGTTTCTCTCGAACGTTCTCTGTAAATTGAAGTTTTATTGTAAACCGTCTTGATTTTAAGATAAGGTGGTATAGAAAATGTGTTAAATAAATAAATAAGACTGACTAATTGTTTATTGCGTATTTGATATACCACACCTTCGGCACATCAGGGCAGTGTACAATCCAAAGTAAAAGGAAAAAAGAGACAGAAAGGAACACCATTTCAAAAATTGGAAAGTTATTCATTCGTACAAATGTTAGAGAGAAAGGTAAGCAGGAAGGAAGGCTAGGAGTTAGATTGACGGAGGTCAAAGGCAGAGCAAAACAGGTGCTTTGAGTTTATTCTTGATGCTTAAATTAGTTGGGGCTAAGACAACACCCTCTAATCCAGCTGAATGCTAATACTCTGTGATACAAATACAGTTGCCATGTTGTCATAAATGATCAAATTGTTGTTGAAATAAAAGCTGCCACCATGGTTTTGCCAGAACACCCATAGTTATTTAATTCCATGTGGGGTGAAAATGGAGGATGGTGGTGTGAATGTCGATATTAAAGGACTCTAATTCCACAAAATGTAAAATATTAAAATGCATACAGTACACTGGGCTGCCTATTTAGAAATCATAATTACTATATCGTTTCCAAAGGTTTCTACAGAAGTGAACAATTTTGTAGGCTTTTATCTAGATTTACTCAGGTTTTTTATGACAAAAAAAATCTGACTTTTTTTTTTCTGGTGTATTCTTAATTTCTTTTTAGCACACTGCAACCATGAGAAGCTTGACAAACACCGCCGAGTAATTAATGAAATGTTTTCTAGTTTTCCACAAATATTTCTTCAGTATATTTGTAATGTGTAGAGTTCAGGGAGACACTCTCTGCTATTTCTGTTTTTTTTTTCTTTTTAGGGAAGAAGAAATGAACATACAGACACATTTGTCAGAGTTCAGAAAATCACCTGCAGTCATAGATTTACTATGGCTTCATATTTTTGTGAGGGTGGTTATCCTCCTTTCATTAAGGACTTCAGGTCCTCCGTCCAGAGAATATCTTTATGTATTATTTGTCGGTAGACAACCGACTTACTCTTTAGCATTGATAACTGGTAAGGAGGAAACTTATGTTTTGCTTCCAATTTGGGCTTCTCCCCAGGGTGTCTGGTGTAAAGGAATAGCTGGATTTCATTCTTCAAAGGTCAGAATACATTTGACCTACTTTATACAAAAAGGTGGGCATGTAAGTAAACTGCAAACTGTTTTTCCATTATGGCGTAAAAGGAATAGGCTATATTTCTTTTATACTCTTCTGAGAAAAATATAAAGAAAATGAAAGGCTTGAGCATATCAGACTGTTTCCTGCATCCTTTAGAAAGGAGGTGATTTGCTTTATATTTGGCTGTGCTATCTTCTACAAACTTGTATAAATATCTCCGCCTGCTTAGCTTAGATACACTGTTTAGACCACTAAAATTTGCTAATTGTGTTAATTTATTCACAGGAAACTCTACCGCTATATACGGAATTGTCCAATGATTTCTACACACACTGACACACATGTCAACCAAATCTAGACATGTGAATGGTTAAAGAGAATAGAATAAATAGGATATTAAAAAAAACTTGAAATGTTTCAGAGGAAGGCGACTAATATGATTTGGACCCTGCATCAGAAGACGTATGAGAAGAGACATGAAGATCTATATATGTATTTCCTAGAGAAAGGAGGGATAGGGGAGATGTGATACAGACATTTGAATACTTAAAGGGTTTTAATAAAAAAACAAACCTTTTCAAAAAAGGGGAAGCTGGAAAATTAGAGGGCTGTGATGGGATCTATAGATTATTGCCCGTAACTTTCCAGGGAGATTATCAAGAGGCTCCTTCAAGGGAACCTGCAGCACAGAGTTCTAGGCTGGGAGGACATGGCTCACAGGTGGAAGTTAAAACCTCAGCAGGCTGCAGGAGGGAGGGTGGCCCGTGGAGCCAGAGGTCCTTTTCAGGCAAGCTGTGTGAAGATGGGAGCTTTAACTGGGATGGAGGAAGGGCCAGGAGAACCAGGTTGTTAAGGTTTAACAGCTGGGATAGAATAAAGTTGACCTTGTTTTCTTGACTGCTGCCTCTTCTGTCTTTTAAATAAAAATCCCTTTGCACCACATGGAAGCAGAGGTGGGATTTTCGCTACCACAGGATTGGGGGCAAACCCACGTTCCTCCAGGCCTGGGCCTCTGCAGTAGGTCAGAATATTTTTGTTTGTGTAGGCTAAGAGGGTTTGCCTCACCCTAATTAGGGAACTTGAAGAGGTTTAGTTAGTGATGAACAGGCAGGCTTTGTTTTGGCCACTAGAGGCTGCTAAAAAAATTGTTGGAGCTGAAATACTGTTGTGTTACTCAGCTGAAGAGGAATAAGCTGTGATTGTGGACTGCAGGTGAGTAGTGACAAGCCAAATGAAGCGGGTCCTGCAGATGCTGATACAAGGCAATGACAACAACAATATCAGCAGCTGTTACAGAATCTTATTCAGGTGTGGGAGGAGCTAAAGAGGAGTTCCCTGGCTCAGTTGACCCATGCCCTGCAGGACCATAATGCCATCCTCCAGTGCAAATGCTTCTTAAAATGATGGCAGAAAATGAACTGGACCACTTCTTGGTGAACTTTGAACAGACTGTCCGCATGGCCAGGTGGCCAGATATGACCTGGACAACTTATTTGAGGAATCTGCTGATGGGCAGTAGTCAGGCTGCAATTCCAGGATGCCAACCCAGATGGGCAAGCTACATATACAGCTATCAAGGCCACCATACTGGAATGGGCTGGTTGTACCCCAGAGTCCTATCACCAGCAATTCAGAATGGGGAGTCTCCAGATAAAAAAGAACCCTTGAAGGTTCCTTTATCACTTGAAGGATCTCACATGGAAGTGGCTGCAACCAGAGGGAAGGAGCGGGCCCAAGATAAGCAAGATTGTGCTGTTGGAGCAGGTTTTGGAGGGCTTAACTGCCCCAATAAGACAGGGGGTATGTCAGTACCCCAAGCTTATACTGGAGAGTGCACTGGAAATAGTGGAGGAGTACTATGAAGCCCAGCTGGAGACTGAAGTGGACAGTGAAAAGAGGAAAAGATCTCCCATTAACCCAGGAGGATGGAAGTGGAGGCCGGAACAGATATTGACTTACATGTTCTGACCTTCAAAGTCACTTACTAAATGAGGGCATGGCTCCAGCTCCTTTTGTTTTAGGTGTGGAGCTCGGGGAAACTTTGCTCAGGAATGTCACCTGGGTACGGAAGAACCCATGAAGATCAGTCTAATCACCACTCACACCTGCATGTTTGTGGACAGTCCCTACCCAGAAGCAGAGAACTTTGTGATTCCTGTGAATCTCAAGAGGACCTGCCTCCAGGCCTTGATAGACTCCAGAGGTGTGCAGACCCTTATTCGGCAGACGTCTGATGCAGCTGTGCACATGAAATGAGAGTCAGAAGCTGAAAAGATGTCTTACATATTGGGACATGGAATGTACGAAGCATGAACCAAGGGAAGTCGGAGGTGATCAAGAATAAAATGGAACATGTACAACTTGACCTGCTGGGTGTCAGCAAACTAAAATGGACTGGCATCGGGTACTTTGCATCTGATGATCACATGGTCTACTATACTGGAAATGAAAGACAAAGAAATGATGTTGCATTTATAATTCAGGAGAAACTTGAAAGAACTGTATTGAAATACAGTGCAATCAGTGAACACTTAATTTCTATTTGTCTATGAGAAATGTCCAAAAATAAAACTATAATTCAAGAATATGCTCCAACAACAGTTTCAGGATGAAGTTGATCAGTTCTATGAACAAGTACAAGCTGAAATTGACAGAACATGCAACAGAACATGCAAGTTAAAACTGAAGACGAATAAGCAAATCATAAATGTAGCAAAATATGACCTTGAGAATATACCACCGGAACTTAAAGACTACCTGAAAAATTGGTTTGCTGCTTTAGATACAAATGACAGAGCTCCAGAAGAGTTATGGGATGACATAAAGAAGGTTGTGTTGGAAGAAAGTGAGAAGTCTCTACAAAGGGTGAAAAAGCAAAAATAGCCAAAATGGATGACTGAAGAAAATCTGAAAATTGCCCAGAAATGCAGAGAAGCTAAGGCCAGAGGAGAAAGAGAGGCAATTGCAGAACTCAACAAAGATTTCCAACGTGCAGCAAAACAAGACAAGGTGAAGTACTACAATGATGCATGCAAGGAAACATAAGCCGAAACTATTAGAGGAAGAACAAAATTGGCTTTTTTAAAGTTATGAGAATAAAAGAAAATATTCCAGCCTTGAATTGGAATATTACAAGATGTTCAAGGACCCTTGTGGCATGATGCTGAGAAGATCAAGAAAAGGTGGAAAAAATATGCAAAGTCATTATACGATAAAGATCAAGTGGACAAACAGTCGTTTCAATCTGTACCTTATGGTCAGGAATCATTGGTGATGAAAGAAGAAGTCAAAGCAGCATTGAAAGCCTTATCAAAGAACAAAGCACCGGGCATTGATGATATTCCCATTGAAGTATTACAGCAATCAGATTTCTGACAGGAAATTTCTGACAGGAAATTTGGAAGACAATATCATGGCCAACTGACTGGAAAAGATCTGTGTTTATACCAATACTGAAGAAAGGTGATCCGACAGATTATGGAAATTATCACACAATTGATCTGATCCAACATGCCAGAAAGATTCTACTCAAGATCATTCAGCAGAGACTACAACCATATCTCAGACTGCCTGAAGTGCAAGCAGGGTTCAGGAAAGGGCGAGGAATGAGAGACATCACAGATGTGTGATAGATCCTTGAAAAGACAAAAGAATATGAAAAAGACATCTATATGTGTTTTATTAACTACAGCAAGGCTTTTGACTGTGTAAATCATGAGCAACTCTGGGCCACATTAAGAAGCATGGGTATGCCAGAACAACTGATCGTTCTTTTGCACAACCTTTAAAATGATCAGGTCATACTGAACAAGGAGAAAAAAGAATGGTTTAAAATCAGCAAAGGTGTATGACAAGGCTACATACTTTCTCCCTGTTTAATTTATATGCACAACAAATAATCAGAGAAGCAGGAATGCATGAAGACAACTGAGGTGTGAAGATTGGTGGAAGACTCATCAATAACCTTTACTATGTTGATGATACATTACTGGCTGAAAGCGAAGACAATCTGAAACATTTGCTTCTGAAGATTAAGGAACATAGGGGCATGTTTACTAAACACCGTTGCTGTGCGGGTTCCCGTTAGTGTGCGGGTGCCATATAAGGAGTGGGCGGGCCAGCCAGAAAAAAGGAAAAAACGGACCGTACCTGTGCGCATCGCGCTAATGTGCGGGTCCCACATTAGCGCGTGGGAAGGCTAAGCGGGGCGCTGCCAGGCACATAGAAGAATACAGCCGTAGCACAATGTTGAAGACAAAAATCAATGGTGCAGGGGCCATGGGTTCAATCCCCCAGTGTGCGCAACCAAAGAAGGCAGGGTGAGGCATGAATATTAATGGTAAAATATCATTTTAGGAGGTATACCACATTAGGGCGGCTGTCGGTGTTGCGCTGTTACGTTTTTGCGGCAGTAATTAATATGTTGCGTTATGAATTTCGCTGTAAAATCTGTGGTGCATTAGGCGGCGCGCTGTACGTCGCTTGCGTTACGTGCGTCGTTAGGCTGTGCGCGGGACATCTTTTGCGTATTGTGAGGCAGTAGGTGGTGCTGTGTGAGTTGTTGACGGCATGAAGCGGTGGGAAAATATCCAAACACAGGACCCGAGACGTAGCACAATGGGGAAGACACCAACCAATGGTGCAGGGCCCACGGGTTCAATACCCCATTGTGTGCAATACAGAAAGGCTGGCCATGGCATAACTAGTACTGCTGGACAAGAAAGTTGCTGGAGGCACACTAATTTTGGCCGTCACCAGGCATCGCGCGGGTAAGTTTTTGCGGCAGTAACTAATATTGATCCACATTATGCGTCTCGCCGGCAGATGTGGGGGTCGTGAGTTGATGCGCTGGAAATGTGGGCGGCATCGGGCGTCGCGCCGTTACGCTTGTGCGGGTCTGGCAGCAGTAGGCGTCGCGCTGTTAGTTGTGAACGGCATAAGGCTGTGCGCAAATGTCCATACACAGGAACTGAGCCGTAGCACAATGGCGAAGACATTAACCAATGGTGCAGGGGCTATGGGTGCAATCACCCAGTGTGTGCAAGCCAACAATTCTGGCTGAACCATGCCTAGTAATGTTTTAAAAAATATATTTAGGAGGCATACCACCTTAGGGCGGCTGTCGGTGTTACGTTGTTGCGCCAGTAATTAATATGTTGCGTTATGAATTTCGCTGTAAAATCTGTGGTGCATTAGGCGGCGCGCTGTACGTCGCTTGCGTTTCGTGCGTCGTTAGGCTGTGCGCGGGACATCTTTTGCGTATTGTGAGGCAGTAGGTGGTGCTGTGTGAGTTGTTGACGGCATGAAGCGTTGGGAAAATATCTAAACACAGGACTCGAGACGTAGCACAATGGGGAAGACACCAACCAATGGTGCAGGGCCCACGGGTTCAATACCCCATTTTGTGCAATACAGAAAGGCTGGCCGAGGCATAACTAGTACTGCTGGACAAGAAAGTTGATGGAGGCACACTAATTTTGGGCGTCGCGCGGGTACGTTTTTGCGGCAGTAACTAATATTGATCCGCATTATGCGTCTCGCTGGCAGATGTGGGGGTCGTGAGTTGATGCGCTGGAAATGTGGGCGGCATCGGGCGTCACGCTGTTACGCTTGTGCGGGTCTGGCAGCAGTAGGCGTTGCGCTGTTAGTTGTGAACGGCATAAGGCTGTGCGCAAATGTCCATACACAGGAACTGAGCCGTAGCACAATGGCGAAGACATTAACCAATGGTGCAGGGGCTATGGGTGCAATCACCCAGTGTGTGCAAGCCAACAATTCTGGCTGAACCATGCCTAGTAATGTTTTAAAAAATATATTTAGGAGGCATACCACATTAGGGCGGCTGTCGGTGTTACGTTGTTGCGCCAGTAATTAATATGTTGCGTTATGAATTTCGCTGTAAAATCTGTGGTGCATTAGGCGGCGCGCTGTACGTCGCTTGCGTTTCGTGCGTCGTTAGGCTGTGCGCGGGACATCTTTTGCGTATTGTGAGGCAGTAGGTGGTGCTGTGTGAGTTGTTGACGGCATGAAGCGTTGGGAAAATATCTAAACACAGGACTCGAGACGTAGCACAATGGGGAAGACACCAACCAATGGTGCAGGGCCCACGGGTTCAATACCCCATTTTGTGCAATACAGAAAGGCTGGCCGAGGCATAACTAGTACTGCTGGACAAGAAAGTTGATGGAGGCACACTAATTTTGGGCGTCGCGCGGGTACGTTTTTGCGGCAGTAACTAATATTGATCCGCATTATGCGTCTCGCTGGCAGATGTGGGGGTCGTGAGTTGATGCGGTGGAAATGTGGGCGGCATCAGGCGTCGCGCTGTTACTCTTGTGCGGGTCTGGCAGCAGTAGGCGTCGCGCTGTTAATTGTGAACGGCATAAGGCTGTGCGCACATGTCCATACACAGGAACTGAGCCATAGCACAATGGCGAAGACATTAACCAATAGTGTAGGGAGCATGTCCCCAATCACCCACAGTGTTAGTCCACAACGAGGCATATGTTTAGGGGTGAGAGAACCAATGTTCAGCATAAGGCGTTGCGTTGATGGGCATGAGGCGGTGAAAAATATCCTTTTGGAGGCACTGTAATAGTAGCCTGCAGAAGTGGCGCATTGATGGGTATGCACAGGAACAGACCCACAGCACAATGATGATGACACTGACCAATGGTGCATTGATCAGGGGTTGTATACACGGCTGTGCAGAAATAGAAAAAGGCTGGGTGATGCATCACCTGTCCTAGGTAATATTGCCAGATGAGGGGCATGAAGTTATTGCCCACATAATGTGTAAGAGGCAAAAGGCGCTGTGCTTATATCAGAGCCAAATGAACAGAGCCACAGCAGAAGGGTTAGCACACTGCCCAATGGTGCTGGCATCATGGGTCCAATCCCCTGCTGTGTTCAATGAATAAGGCTGGTTGAGCCATCACCTGTCATGAACTAGGAGCCATGTAACCCTCAATTGTATGTACTACTGATAGCAAATGAACTATGGAAGTACTGTAATAGCAGGTAATGCATAAGGTGCCCATCAAGGTACCTCAGAGGTCAAATTGTAGCGTACACTCTCCACAAACGAAACACACAATGATGTGTATAGGGTGCGTTTTGTGTGCCGTAGGAGGCAGGGCATTGACCAAACACAGTCAGTGCTAGTACCATTGTGTATTGTAATGTATGGAAATCCAAAGTAGGTGAGCAGACATGCAAGATGGAACAGCAGTGTAGCAGAATGGTCATGGCACTGACTGAACGTGAAGGGGTCATGTGTCAAATTGAGCAGTGACTAAGCCTGGGTTACCTACATCTGCGTACAGCATGCAATTGGACAGCGATCTGTGTTGCCAGCTAAACACAAGCCCACCCCAGTGCACAGGAGTATGTCACCCTTTAGGGTGTCACTGAATGCACATCATAAACCACCATTTCAGTGATGGCGAGTTCACATATAACCCAAACACTGCACAGAGCTGAAAGGAAACGTCAAGCAGAACGACAAGAACCACAGACATCACATGTGCTGCAGTACAATAATGACATCCAGGACATGTGGCATCTACATAAATACACACACAAATTGGGTCTAGCTGGAGCTATGTACAGAGTGATGCAAATGTAACATCCAATCATGATCGTGTGCGACAGACAACGTGAAGATGTGTCCAGCAGATGCGCCTGAAATAGCACAACAGGTGAAATCTCATGATGATAGTGGACCAGCGGTTATAGGCAGAGCACACACACGAGCCAACCATGGAGAGATGAAATGCAGGAAGGTGTAGGAGTGCAGGATGGCTTGTAGCAGCATGCACATCAGGGCAGGATGACACAAGAGCTGGGAGTCAGAAGATGGACAGAACCATGGGTCAAAACTCAGATGAGGGTACAATGTGCTTACATCACAAACCTGCCAACATCTGGCCGCCAAAGAAATGGAAACGACATCTGCACGACAAGCAGACACAGCCAACAGAACAGAGATTAATCACACCGAGGACCACTCCCAAAAAACAAAAAGCAACCAAAGGTAGCACAGAACAACAACTTCCACGTCATAGCAAAGGCTGCATTCACAAGCAGTCAAGCCACCCACACAGCACGCGTGCTGGTTGTAAGGACAGGCAAACCCACAGGAGAAAGCGGGAATAAATGCACCTGGTGATCTGCTGTGATCAGATCACATCACATATTGTATATGGTACCAGCGACACATGCACACACACACAAGGATATGTTATGCAGTGGATACAGCATGCAAAAGGAACAGAACACATCACCCCAATTGTAAAGGACCCACACATACCCCTACTTGAAACACTGACTAAATGCAAAGCCAACCCACCCACCCACCAATCAAACACAGAAACACCAAATCACAACCCAACAGTAATGAAACGCACATGGAAGAACTACCAGACCAGACGCTTCCAAAGGCTTCAATGTACCTCTGAAAATTAACTAATGCCTGTAATGGACGTGACATCTAGCGTCCTAACTGTATGCCTCCTCTTTACGCAAAACCCTACCAAGCAGCCCCGGAAATAAGACAGGCCAAATATCTTCTAGAATATAGCTTGAAAAAAAGCATTACCAGAAATCCCCCAAACCCCCACACATAATCAACCCTAGACGAATCAGACACTGTTCACAATCTGTCAATGTCCATAGCATGTCCTATGTGCCCTGTGGTCACCCTTAATGTAGCCTCCCTGGGGATGGCCCTGCCCTACCTGTAAACCCCACCCCTTGTAATGTAATGCAGATATGACCCGCAGAAATGTTGCATCAACATACACCTACATAAATGAATAAAAACAAAAAACACCCAGAGGAAAGTAAATAACCAACAAGGGCAGTGCTTGCTGTGTGGTTGAGCTGCCCAGCAATTGCGGACAGGATAGGAGCCAATTCAACATGAGAAAAGGTGCAGCACACACCTGCTCAACCTCAATATTACCACACCCCCAGGTGTAGTGCTGTGCAAACAACATTAAGAAAGAGACCCATGCAACAGCGAATATGTGCTGCCTTGTCAACACAGAGTGAACACCTTGCTGTACACTGACGACAGACAAGGGTGTGTGTAGAGGTGATGAAGCAGCTGTAAAATAATGTTTCCGTTTCCAGATATTCCATAAAAAAATACGATGTTGTGAGGCAAACTGCTAAGCACTGTGTGAACAAACATGCCCCCAACCATACACACAAACAACACACTGAGGGCAAGCCAAACATTACATTCCAAAGGGAGGGCCTGTATGGGGATGTGCCGCACTCAGTGATGTGCCAAATTGCAGACACATACACAGCTGTCATCAAACACTAATGTGAGCACAGGGGTCCATGGAAATTACCATCAAATCCGTAGACAAACGTGTAAATGTGGTCCATGAGTGGAGGAGCAGTCTAGTGTTCACATAAATGTCTTGCACACAAGGCAAACACGCACCATATCACAACAGCACACCATGCGCCCTGGGGCAAATCAGTGGAGGTACATGTGCAAGAAAAGCCAGGATTCCCATGGTCCCAAGGAGTCATGTGTGATGGAATGTTAAACATTGTAATGCATGTATGTCACAGAGATAAAGTACAGAAAGAGACACATGTCTGAACAATGAACATATTTATTTTTTCTAACACGTCTCATACATACCATACACAGTGTAAACAGAATTGCAAGGTGTGTCCCACCCTGGCAAATGATGGGAACACAGTCAGCAATGTCAAAATGCACATGCCATGCAAAGGTCAACTCAAGAGCAAAACATAATGGCACGAGAATAAATGTTCATCAGGTGCATGATATGCACTGTGTAGCAGGGCCACACAACACAGCAGATGCTGCATGCCCACAATGTGTCACACACATATGCGTGCATGTAGACAACAGGTGTGGCAGAATGAGAAACCAAAACACATAACATGTCCCCCCAAACATAGCCCTCATGCAACAGAGGAGGTCACCAAATTAAAAATACATATGCTGCCAATATGTTGTAATGTGACAAACACATCTGCAAGCGAATGTCATAACTCCCACATAATGGCAGATCACCACATCAGCAATGTGTCAATGTACACCCCAAATATTATATCAAACTGACTGACTATATGCTAACAGGTAGCAGGGACACATGAACACAGAGTGAATACAAACCACAAAACAGGCAGAAATGTGTACACATAACACCATACAGGAGGCCCCCTTGCATTGTCTGTTGGTTACACAGTCGCTGGCCACATATAGCAGGTTACATGGAATGCAGATGTGTAGCACGAAAATGGTCACCCACAATAACACACCCCAAATACAATGTCCCAATGAGAGTGTGGTAAATGCAGGGGGTAACACAGGACTGTGCAGACGTGCAATGCAAGGCGTTGGCCATACATGCAGAGTGTCATGTCTGAACATCAAACAAACACAATAATTAGCATGTGAATATGCAAAGAATGGCACATAATCTCACACTGCAACACACCGAGGTCATAGCTCCACATGTTGTGGCTCACAAACAGAGTCACTCTGATGCACAGCCACCAGCCGGACACTAACATGGTACTGTGATGCCACACATGAATGTAAACCACATTGCCGCCTACACACATCAATCAAGGATGTTGGTGGGCATGACCGTGTGTTATAGGAAAACATGTAGCATGTCCAGGTGTGTGGCAGGTGGACATAGACAATTGCAATGCTGAAACTGTTCCCCCCTGCAACAATCATGGCTGTATGCTACAGTTGAAATAAACAGATCAGGGTATCCTGAGTGCCATGTCACACACATGGGCCAAAGCTCTGCAGTAAACAACATGTGAGGAATGTCCAAACGACACAGATGATGTCAGTCCCTGATGCGCAAACTGTACCAAAAGCAAAGGCTTCCTGACATCCAAAATATCACTTACAAAATTCCCAGGCAAACATGGGCGTGCATAGTAAAGTGTCACATGCCAATATGGCACAGTCCGAGGAGGTTCATCTGTGTCCCTGCAATCAGCAGGACTGTCAGCTACAGCATGGCACAAACTGTGTGCTGTACATGTCTGTCATGGTCAAACAAGCAGTCCAAGAGCAATAACGTCCAGCACAGGCCTGTGTTCCACTCACAGAAGTCAAACATCAAATAGGATATTTCCCATTAAACAATAACATGGTGCACTGTCCCACAACAGCTGTTGGATGAGGAGACGAGATGCACTGGAGGAAATGTGTCCATAATGTCCACTGCCCTGTGCAAAGAAAGGATAGGTGTGGCCAATGTTAGTAACCCTGCAACAACACCACAAATTGCCACAATGCACACTGCACTAATGAAAGATTGAAGTGATGGAAATGCAAACATGACAGGATATGCACATCAAATAAAACACAGATGTGAAAGGAACAGTACATGTTGCTGCAGACACGGGTGTCACATGGAGATGGGTATGTTAAATACCATGTCACACAGGCATCTCACAGCTACACACTATATGCATCCCTTTTTGTGTACAGAGATGCAACATTACATGTCCATGAGATCAAATGATACCCCACAAAAGGTACAGCCAGATGTAATAACAATTAAACAAAGGTGGAATCTAACCTATGTGTCCATGATGTGTCCCTCATCAATCCCATCAACTGCTGCATATGTACACCAGGTCACAGCGAACGGAGACGATATCAGGTCAACCAGTAGAACCAACATGTAAAGTCACACATCAGGGATCTTCACATCATGCCTATGTCAGACAGAAAACAAATGTTGCTCAACACCAGTCCCACATAACACAGGACACAACTCTGCTCACCAGAAATGTGGGTGATGATGAATAGGTGAACAGCACTACTGTAGAGGTAACAAACCCCACAATGCCCCCCAGGTGCCCGCACCCATCAAAGCATATGACAATGTATCATGCATGTACAATGCAGCACCACATAAGCAAACCAATAAACAGCCACCAGCACAATATGCGTAGTACAATGTGACAGCTGACATACGTGGCCTGTCGGTGCCCAAGTGCTAATTTGTGCACATAACGGTCGAGTGACATGCAAGGACACCCTGATGATGGCCTATGTAACTAAAATGGTGGAGGCAGCAGGTGTTGCTTCCGCAAAGCTAGCCCATCAAGGCCCACATGTGGATCTGTGGAAAATCTACCAGAAAACCCATCACAGGAAAAATACTGGTCACAACCGCACGTGGAGATGTGTGACAACAGGCAAATATGGGTAAGACCAGCACACAGAATATACGTGAACAACACCAGCTGCCAAATATGATACATAACAGGCTAGATGTTGTGCACCTGACATCACACACATACAATGTATCGGTAGTTCTACATACCCTGGACCCCAGCATTTCTGCTGATGTTCTGCCATGTGCTAATGACACACACCGACAGCACTGTCATCACGTATGTCCTGTGTAGTGGAAAGAAGAAACAACCTTGTCAGGTTCCAGCGCTGAACGCCACACTGCAACGTACTGTCCCCAGCTGTAATACACCAAAACATGAACCAACAACGGACTGTGCACCCTCACACTGCACAGATCTTGTACATGGGAGAGGCATCATGTACATGTGTGATGCAAATACCAAGGCCCCCACATCCATCATATGCCTCCCCACCCTCCTGCTGTGCCACACACGTGCCAAAACAGCTGGATGGACACACCATGTTGGTGACGCATCCCAAGGTTCACACTATATGTCTGTGCCTCCCTTGTTCAGACAAACACCCCCTCTCTGTGTGCAGTACCCTCCAATTTTGTTTTGAAGCACAGTGTAAGTACCTGTGTCACCTGGAAATATGCCTCAATACCACCTGTATACACTGTGTAGATGCATATTATGTATTGTACATCTCCCCCAGCAAAGAATAATGACAGTTGTGTGTTTATCATGTGATGAAATACATGGCAAGGGCAGCACCATGGCTCTCCACAATAACCACCATGTCTGCATGTCACCTTACCGTGATTGTTGCATGTTAACCCATTGTGTAACTGTGAGAAAGTTCAACCAAGGATAGGTTTGCTGTCTCAATGCCCCAAATAACCCCCACATAGGTCTGTGTGTGTATGTGCATATAACATCCCTTGATAGTGTCCTCAAGGTATCTGTGTGTCTGTACCGTGCTATCCTGCCATACACACAGCACGTCCCACACGCATGAGGCAGATGTAGAGATACTATCAAATACATATGCCACCACTAAAATGGAAGACCCCATAAAATCGGAAGGGCAAACACATCTAGCGTCACATTTGCCTAACGAAATACACCCATTCAGCATCTAACCCACTGCACATCTGTATGTGTGTACATGTAATATACTGCTATGCATTACTCCACCACAAATGGACTGTAGCAATCATATGGCCCCCTGGCTGCCCACTGCACATGTCCACATAATTCACCATATCCATGCCTGTGACACCTGATGAGGCATACCTTACCACACACTGCGCTGCTGCTGCAGCAATACACGTGACACCTTGTCAGAAACACCATAGGAACGTTATCAGGTGCATGTGTACTGTGATATGTCTGACATATGGCATTGAAAATATCCAACATACAAACATAGCAAGCTGACAGGAGCAGAACACACACACACACAAACACCCACAGATTGCAGTACACAAACAAAGGTCCCGCATGAAAGCTCACCACAAACATGGACACCTCTATCACACCAAACCCCTAACCATCTGCCTGACCCAGGGCTCCTCACACACAATAACACCAAATAACTGTGTCTGGCCAGCAGTTGCTAGCACAAAAAACCACTACAGGTTACTTTGACCCCCAAAAGCTCTGAAAGGTGTAGCAACACCCTCTGACCCACAACACCAACAGCTGCTACTGTGCTCTGTCCACATTGTCCATCACACACCTCTGACGACATGTTATGATGGATGTTTAAGAAAAGGACAATGCAGTGTTGCATCTGAATGGTAAATGGTCCAAACATCACCCTTTGTAAACCTCACACGCATACAACAGCACATATATGTGGGTAGATGTGCAATACATACCAGTGAATCTGTCTGCAATCAATCGACGCCTGACCGATGTGCCTGCCTGTGTGTCACCACAGGCACGTACAGGGGGGCACGGTGGATCCTCCTCCACATCCTCATTAATCTCTGCAGGGATACCATGCCTGAGAGCAATGTTGTGCAGTATGCAACAAGCTACGATAATCTCTGCAACAGTCATTGGCGAATATTGTAAGGCCCCACCTGATCTATCCAGACACCTGAAGCGACTTTTCAAAACGCCAAAGGTGCGTTCTATGACTGAGCGGCTGGATGCGTGGGCCTCATTGTACCTCCGCTCTGCACGTGTCCGTGGTTGACGCACAGGTGTCAGGAGCCAGGGCCGACACCCATACCCTGCATCACCTGCAGAGAAGAATGTTGCATGTGAATGACTGAGCGCATGACACCATAAATTCACAGATGTATAGACGAGAGACATAACCCACAACACATCAGGACAGACATATTTTACATCACAATTATCCATCAGACCTAACAACTATTCTGATAGAAACACAACAAATGCCCTGTCAGGTCTGTAGAGACATGTCCGAGAACAACACAATCCCACCTTGTCCCCCCAAATGAGTCCTATGTTGAGCACACGTCCCATGTTATGTGGCTCATGTTCTCATCACCGACACCATCACCACCAATGGTAGAGTACGCAATAAAAAACACACATGACACATACAAACAATATATGTTTGCAAAGTAAAGAACACAATAATGTTTGCTGGGCCAATGTAGGCGCACACACACAACATGTTTGACTGTGATGTCAGCCAGGATGAACACAATATCACCATGACACCCCATGTCGTCAAAGGTCTCCATATCTACATATAGCAGTATAACTTAAAATGCTGTTGACCGCTGTCAACAAACCATCTCAGTAGACACCATGTCTACTGTACCCTCACCGTTCCATCCTTGTTAAGTTGTGCTCCACAGAATATGACATTGTAGGCCACATGATTTGTAAAACATCACAGCTACTGAGTATGACAACGTTCCTGTGTATGTCCCACCAATACCCCTACGTCTGGCCAAAAACATAGGCCCACGTCTTTGCAGTCAAATCTCCCAAATGATGAGTCACATCAGGAGAATCACGGACAATGACGCCTCAGCACTGCACATGTGCAGTGCGCAAAGGTAATGCTAACCCCAGTCCGGCCCCTACCCTGTAATGGCAGAGGACAAAAGCATTTGCACAGCTATGCAAAAATGTACACCCAATAGCAAAGGCAAGCAACATGCATCATATGTTGGCAACCCCCCCCTGTCCAGCAAACAACAGCTGACAGACCCATGAATGATTGAGTGTGTGGCCCTCACACGCACAGGACATGCATTAGGAGCATGGATTGTAAATAACACACGTCTGACATGACCTAACACAGATACAATCTAAACCCATGCATACACAGGTGGGTGGAAATGCCCCCCCCATCCCTGTGTGCAGAAGGTATACAGACACAGGTGCCAATACACACCCGACACACACATCTGAACAGTTGCATATGTTCCGTAACAACACCAGCATCTCCACATCACATATGGCTGTGAAACGGATGTGACATGGCTAATCATGTCCCCTGTTAAACAACGTCTACAGTCCTGTAATTATGTAAAGTCACAACAGTTGTCGGTTTGCTGAATGGGAGTTCATGTAGCTATAGCACAGTGGCCAATATCTGCAACACATGGGTAATGTTACGTAAACACATACATATATGACTAATCATCGAAGATATATATGGAGATACTCACCCAGCAATATACAGTCACCGTAATGTCCATCCTCAAATTCCCTAAATAGTGCTGAGCGATGCAGGATATAGGAGTCATGGGTGGACCCTGGAAACCTTGGGACCACATTCAGAATATGCAGATTAGCATCACATACAACCTGAACATTCAGGGAATGGTAGTGTTTGCGGTTGCGGAACACCACCTCCCTGTCTCTGGGCGGGACCAGGGCAACATGTGTGCAATCAATAGCTCCCATCACGTGTGGTATCCCGGCTAACGCCTCAAAGGCCTGGTCCAGGGTCTCCCAATGTTGCCTACTGTGGGGAAGGGCTATGTACGTCCCCACCCGGCTGACCATAGCACGCAGTACCTGGTGGAGACAGCGTGAGAAGGTGGGGCGGCTCATGCCACCCACTGCGGCCACAGATGACTGGAAACAGCCAGAGGCAAAGAAATGTAAGGCAGCAAGGAGCTTGACTACACCTGGTATGGCATGGGACCGGCTAGTCAGGGGCTCAAGGTCAGGTCGCAGATCCTCATACAGCCCCCTAATAGCCCTTGTGCTCAGTCGGTACAGGGAGATGACCTGGTCCTCACGCAATGCCCTGGAGCTGGGCCCTGGGCCTATAGAGCCGCAGCTGCCGAGCCTGCACCTCAGTACGCCGTCTGTGCCGTCGCCGCACAGCACCTCTCTGGCCAGCCGCCGCAGCAGCAGGTCTGAGTTGCTGCGGGTCTACACCCATGCCCTGTGCCACAGCCCCATGGACATCATCTCCCCTGTCCAGCAACCGTAGCATCTGCCCACGTCTTTGGGCACATGCAACAACTATTATGTCCTCCATGTAAAGCCCTCTGTGACTACACAAGCACAAACACACAGACAAACACAGACACACACACACACACAGACACACACACTTGCCCAAACACTGCACAAATGGCAAACCACCACAAACATCAAAGACAACAGACAACTCCCACAATATGGCTCACTACAGTTGCTCCCAGATTCTCCAAACAAACACACGCGGCGCCTACCAAAACACCCTCAATGTTGCTGACTGAGCACCCTCTTTTTATACAGTGTACAGTTATTTTCCGTTTTGTCGGTACCGCGCCCCGTGTGCGCAGTGCGCATGCGCAGGAGGTCACGCATCGCCGCCTGTCTGTGCGTGCCGCGCATGTGCAAGCGTTGTCACGTGTGCGTGTGTATGACTGCGACGCGCATGTGCCAATTGGGGCGCATGTGCGTTTGGGTGTGCGCGGAGCCCATGTGAACCCCGTTACGCATGGGCGTATGCGTTTCACCAAAGTCATGATTGCAAACACAAACGGTCATGCGCTAAGAGTGGCGCTTGCGTGTCGCGCAAGCACCTTAAAAGGCCAGCGCATGAGCATGCGCAATTCAACACAGGCGCGTCGCACAAGCAGCGCCGTCGCCGACGTCCTGCTGCAAACAAACGCCCACGCGTTAAGAGGTGCGCCTGCGCATAACGCACACAACCATAGAGCGAGACGCATGAGCATGCACAATGAAACACAGGCGCGTCGCACAAGCAGTGACGTCACACAGTGGCGCATGCGCAACGTATGCACCATCCACAAAAACTACAAATGCACCCAAACGGAAGCAAAATGTTGAGGGTTGGTTGAGGAGTCAGAGCGAGTGTATACAGAGTTGATGTACGTGAGAGGTGGTGTAGTGAGAGGTGGGTCAGTGTCATTTGGGTAGCCACATTTTCCCGTGTTGTTTGATAAGTACCCATATCTGTAGTCTGTCATTGTGTGTGTTACCTTGTCTGTGTATTGTGTTAGTGACTGTTCTGTTCCTGTGCTGTGTGCCTTGTGGTGGGGTCGTGGTTGCGGTGTCTGTCCCGTGCCTGTTGTGGGAGGGGCGGAGGGGGTGAGGTGCAGTGGGGAGGCGAGTGGTGAGGTGAGTGGGGAGCAGAGAGGAGGGAGGAGGCCGATGGAGAGACAGACCCGAAGCCAGCGGGGGAGGGGGAGTGACAGGGAGACACACAGGGGTACAGAGAGAGATAGGGAGCCAGGGACAGAGACAGAGAGGGATAGAGAGAGGGATAGGGATAGGCAGGGAGGGACACAGACAGAGAGGGACAGAGAGAGGGGCAGAGGGAGGCTGAGGGTGGGGGAGGCTGAGCCTGGTGTATTTGCGGGTGAGGTGGTGCCGCCAGTACCACTAAAGGCAGGGCCTGCGGGGACTGAGGGACCTGTGGATGTGGGGGCAGTGCCAGGGCCATCAGTACCTGCACAGCCTGCTCCCAGCAGGCACACAGGGAAGAGGAAGCGTGTCCCTGTGTCTGAGGCTCTCAGGAGGAGGGCATTAAAATTCACAGACGCTGAGAACCACAACCTCCTCTCCATGGTCCTTGAAAATTACGAGGTTCTGTTTGGCCGACAGAGCACAAGGACAGGCACAGCAGGGCGTAACGCGGTGTGGGAGGCGGTCCAGCGAGGGGTCGCAGAGGCAGGGGCCCCCCCACGGGACATAGATAGCCTGAAGAAAAGATATTCCGACATCAAAAGAGGTGTACCGCAGCACCTCTGTGCCGAAACAAAACATGCTAGGGGTACAGGCGGAGGGGGCCCCCTGCCAGCCATGCTGACGCCCCTGGAGCAAACGCTGGCCGAACGCCTCGGTCCGGTCTACACCTATGGTCTGCCTGCGCTGCTGGATACTGCAGATCCACATGCAGGTAAGTATGTCATGCATATCCATCACATCGCATAACCTCCCTGAGATGATCAATGTGTATACAGCTGACATTTGCAGATGCACACACATACCTATCTCCCCATTCCAAGGATGTCGTTAGCCTTGTGTCTGAGGCTGTGTGCACACCCCATCATACCCTATGGTGGCCAACACATAGACACAGTGCGAACACTATGTCGGTAGACGTGAGGGTCAGAGATGTTTTGCGCAATGTGTCTGGGGTTGTTTCCCTGAGGGTGGAATGATAAAGCGGCCCGTGTAATCATATGTAGATGGTGATTACTGTCTGCCACCACATGGTGGCATGGAACAGTTGTAATGGAATGTATATTTGCCAGGGTATGGGCGAAGGGGAATGGTCACCACAAATGCAGTATACGGAAATATACATCCACACTGTATTTAACAATCCGTCATGTGTTCATGTTTTACAGAGTATTGTAAACATGGGAAACACACTATAATGGACCTGTACTGTAACCCAGTTACCCAGCCGCGTCATGTGACCCTTGTCAGGATCACTGACGGCTGGTACAACACACAGCAGATGTATGAGGATAGTGGAGGAACATCCAGGCCTTGCCGTAACAATCCCTGTCAGTCTGACACGTTCTGCAAACCCTTTGTCATGCAACACAATCATTGACCATTGGAAAGCCAAGGGTATATCAACCACGGAGGGTTCCCCATGATTTGCACAAAACCTCTGGCCATGTATGTCATCCGCATCTATGGGATCTCAGAGCTCATTACAGGGTAACTATGGCGTCAGTACAGCTGGACTGTTTGCAGGGCTCACCCCACTTTGACAAGGGTATTGCTGGCAGATGTCAGATGTGGATGACACATGATGTTATCTGTGTCTACACATCTCTGTCATGCATTGTTGGTACCCCTCTCACACCTGTGTGTGTATGCAAGTAGTGGATGACACTAGTTAATATTATGTGGCCGTGTCCGTGAACCGTGTCTCACACGTACGACACTCAGATTCCCCCTGGATCATATCCCCTCCATAGAGTATATGTTGTTTAACGTACACAAGAGTACATGGTACATCTCACAGCTGTGTGTGGATATATTCTGGGTATGTCCCAACCCACGTCAGCCTGCATGCACCCGCCCTCTCAATGTCTTCCTGTAATTAGGTGAAAGACAGTGGTCAGCCAACCGTGCTGCTACTAGAAACTGTCACTGGGATGAGGGACACCATGTACCATTTCGTGGGGAGTCCACGCATATTTGTGCCCACTCTGTCCACCCCCCCATGGGTCAGCTGTTCCCCCCAGAGGGCCGGACACCATTCCTGTGTCTCTCACTGCACACACACCTCACGTTTTACGGAATGGTCTTGCCAGTCACAGGATCACCCTGCAAAACTGCTGGTGTGTTTGCAAAGACCGTGCCATATGAATTCTGCTAGCCATTGCTTGCCCTAAACAGCCAAATGTTACAGCGAAATGTGCATGTCCCTGGCCTTCACATTGTTTCACATCCCCATCTTCAGCTCCCCTGGCTCCCTGCCACCCACCCTCTGTCACTCTGTCTCTCTGTGTTTAGCAAGCTGCCCCTGCATCGGGCAGTCAGCCCCCTGATGTGCTGTGGTCCATCAGTGTCCCAGTCATCCCCCTCACAAGGTGATGCGTGTTAGCTGATTGGACATGTGTTCCGTGTTGTAACTATATAAAAGGGTGCATGCACCTGCATGAACAGAACCTTACACCTGGACGACACTCTGTCCCACATGGACGTTGTGTGTTCAATCATGTCACAATTCCCCCCCCCCATGTCACACCACAAAAACACCACAAGATGCAATACACAGAGGGACAAATATGTAGCTGTGTGATACACAGCTGTCATGTACCCTACATAGGCTATGATTTGCTGCCAGCCACATGGCCAATGACTATCCTGACGGGGCGCCCCCCCCCCCCAACGTATCAGGGATAGTACATCCTTAACACACATCCATACAACTTCTGAGCGGGTAGGTTTAACAGGACTAGGGATCGTGGGGATCATGTATCTGTGGCATGTGTGTAGAGGTAATGCACATACCATTCACTTGCAATCTGGCTCAGTGCGATCACCCCCCCTACGTCACACTCACACATGTACATGGCCAGTCAAATGTGGTGACATGTGACTGTTGGGGGGGACGGGGACAGCACAGAGTATGGGTGGTGGTGCACCATGGGTAGCCTAGTATCCACACCTGCCAGTACAGCAGGCAGGACAGTACAGACAGTGCGGGCATAGATATTCCCTGACCACATGTTATGGGAAATGTCCTGGCCAGGTGTGTCAATACACGTACTAACATGACCGAAGGGCAGATGTGTCACCCTTCCCCTGACCCTGGGCTGCAGTAAACACATGACCTGTGCTCTGATGATGACATATGTCCACCATGAGACAGTTGTGTACCCTCTCAGTTGCAGCTAGCCCTGTATTGACGTGTTTATCCATGGCCCCCACCTAGGGTACAGGGAGACATCCAACATGTGGTAATACATCCCAGCAGTGTGTGACACTGTTCCAGACATGTCATGGAGTAGAAGCACCCTAAACAACTTGCACCATCACTGCCCTATGTCATCTCATCTGTCACTGTGCATTTGTGTGTGACTGTTTCCTGTTTATCTGACATACTCTACGCACACTGCTACATGTGCCTGTCAATTGTCTCAGGATCCTCTGCAGTGGGATCGTCCTACATTGTAGGTTCGTGGAAGGTACATGTAGCACTGGGGAGACAGTATGTCCCATGTGAATATGCCGTGAGCAATGGCATGCACACCCAAACCTAGAATGTCAAGGATGGAGTACCTGTTGGTGCTGTGTAGCCCTGTCAGCACATACATTACACACATGGGGTGTGGGATCGACTGCTGAATAGATGGCCATCTGAGGATATAGTAAAACCTGGAGGCCACACAGGGCATGCACGGCTGACTCCCAGACCAGTTTTAATGACACAGGTACATGGTTTTGGGCGATAGGTATGTGGGTATGTGGGGGCTCTGTATGTACCACACATTCAGGGTACTCTGAATATCACATATGGGTGGTCTGGATCACACACGTAGATGTTGCTGTACAGCTTACACATATGTATTTATCTGTGTGTGCACACAATACAGGTGACTATAGTACATGCCGACACATGTGGAGCAGGAGGAGGAAGAGGAGGAGGAGGAGCTGGAGCAGGAGGAGGGGAAGAGGAGGTGTGGCACACACCTGGAACAGAGAGCCCTGATACGGTGGTTGATGTGGGGAGTAGTCGCCAGGGGGAGAGGCCTGGTCCCCGGGAGGGTCACATGGGACCTCCACGGAGCCCCACACCACCAATGTTGTCTGCAGCAGGATATGCTGCAGCCAGCACCAAGGCGCAACGAAACTGGCGAGGACTGTGCTACTACATGAGCTGCGTGCCCGTGGTGCTGCATCGCAACGCGACAAATGAAGGTGGGTAATTAACATTCCTTCCATTAACCATCACTATGCTGTGTGTACATAGGCTCACAGATGTGCATCCTGGCGGCGGGCCTGTCAAGGTTTAAGATGCCACACAAAGACACTTGTTGTTAACAGAAGCTATCTTTGTGACACACATCAAGCGTGCACTATGTGCAACACGGTGCTGGCATGGGAATCAAAGTGTGAGCCACACATGCACAGCATCCTATATATCATGACACACAATTGCTGTGCCGGACCAGTACCGTCAAGCAAGCCACTGTGCCAAAGGGTATACATCCCCTATGTATACTGTGCAGTGTGTTTGCAAAAACACCTGTGCACAGCTAAGAGGGAGATGTGGATGGGGCGTTGACACCACACACTAAAAACACACTCCTCTAATCCATCTCAGTGGTGTGTATGTGGTGTATGTGACAGCATACCCCTCTACAGCTGTGATATGCGTGTCCACATTACACATTACACATTTGAGTTACCTAATCTTTGTGCCTTGTTGCCCAATGACACTGTTACACACAGCCTGACAGCCAAGCGAGTGTGTACAGCTACAGATGCAGATGTAACAGTACTGATGCGTCAGGTGCCTCTGTTTGTGAGGGTACACAAAATGGTGAACATATAACAGGAAGGTCTAGGCCCCCTGACTGTAGCACACCCATGTGCCATTGCTACATTGTGACAACTGTACCGTGCAGCAGCGCAAATCAGGGTTCACATACACAGGCGGGACATATGTGTGATATGCAACGTGATAATGGCCCCATCCCACATAGGCTTTATCAACAGGTGTCCACACAGCATCATAGACGACATTAGCGTGGACAGTGCCTCATACACAACAGAGAGCACTATATGCCACACTGGACAGGATCAGATGTTCCTTTCCCCTGTTTTTTGGGGGCAACACGCCCCTGCGTTCACCTGAATGCCCACAACTAGGGTTGGCTGTGTGACATACAGCCAGAGTGGCGACGATGTCCCGCACATGTATATTCCTAATGTACAGTCGTCTGAGGCGGATGGCCATTAGGGTCTATACGCCACATTACGTTTCCTTGCATCAGCATTGTGGATGAGGCCAATCAGGTGATGTGGCGGGGGGGACATAAAGTGAAGTCCAAACTGTATGGCATCACACAGGTAACCCTGTGATGAGGCCAAGTTGCGTTTTGGGGTCAGCAGCTACACAGGCAGACCCTGTATAGGTTCCCCTGACCCCCAAACAGAACACAATATCCCAAATCCCAAACCTACATCCCCAAAAGGAAACGTTAAGCTGCGACAGCAACAGACTATTCAGCACCGTCCTGACATTGCAGATCCAGACAGTTCACGTGAAAAAAAACAGTTCGCACTCACGGTAACATGCCCATTCAAACAGTGTATGTACAGTTGCGCTCATCCGCTGGGAATACCTTGTGATGCCATGTGGCATGGTAGTCAGGTCGATGAACAGCAGTCTCATACAGTTCCAGCAAGAGACCAAAGGCTGAAAGGACAGCGCAGGTTGTGCTCACCATCCCCTGGCGTCCACCAAAGCCTATAGACGGCAGACACACATTCCATATTTTGACCCACCACACCCACTACAGATGCTATACATTGGCCCTGGCAAAGGCACATTCCATGACATGACCAGGGGATACGTACGTTCGTGTGCCAAATGCAACTGCTAGCTCACCCTCTGTGCTGTGCGACGCAGGGGCTGGTATACACCCAGGGACATATGGCCTGTGGCTTGGTGTGAGCAGACTGCTCATTCGCCCACTAGGGATTCCGTCCTCCCTCTTGACATATCTCACAGACACATGCCCTCTTTCCCCGGAGGGATCATACATAGGTGACGTGTGTTGTAACGTGAGTCCTCACATCATTCCCATTCCTAGGCCGTGGAAAATGTTTTGCCCCATGCCCGTGGTTTCGACGGTTGGTCTCCAAGTGACAGCTGTAGTACCTGGGATCCTCACACATTTCATTCCCCCCTCTGATCCTGGTACTTGCATTGTAGGTTTGGGTTATCCACCTCGGGGATACCAGATGTCTGAGCCCTGCATTGCTGTATCCACTACTGGACTACGCAGCATCCCTGTGGTCATAGTGCTCACCAGGCACTTGCCTCCACAGCACATAGTCTCGGGGAAGTTGAATGCCCTGGGCAACCCTCACCGGTCGACTGCCACAGTAGAGAAGCCTGCCAAGTTGCCGACCTCAAAGTGTACACCTTCTGTCACACTCCCGTGATTGTGGCGACTGGGTGTGCCTGTAGTCTAGCAAAGGATGTGATTTTTTGTGATCTATGTATCCCTAGTGATGTATGCTTATGTTAGACATCCAACATGTACGGGTACACAGTGTGTCCTCTTTCCTAACCAGGGCTGTGTGTCAGCAGGAGCAATGCAATATGCAACACTGCTGTCTGCATTTGGATGGATGCTAATATTGCACCGTGGAACAACACATGTCAATAGGGCCCGTGATGTGATGTGACCCGCTTCACACCTCACCCCTGCCTTGCCTGCTGCCAGGCACAATCAGGGATGGCCCACTCTCCTATATCCAGGGCTGAACACACGTATCGAGGCCTGTCACTAGCATTTGCATGCCTAGCATACCCCTGTACATGTACGTCTGGAGTCTGGGACCCTGTGCAGCAGCAGGACTACATCACCGTGGCCCTTGAGGGCACACAACATGGGCCCCAAGGTGTACATGCACTGTTTTCTGCCCACTGGGGTCACCCCCGGGAGGGGTTGGTGTTGTGAGAGAACCTTAGCTGTCACCCACATGTGGGGGGGTTGGGTCAGCCCTGGGTATGTTCTGGGAACCGCTGTTCACACCCCATCGCACATTGTCATGAGCACTGCACTGGTCACATGGCCGGTGTGTGTGTGTACATCTGCTCGACCCCAACGTTCCCTGCCTGTATGCATCCCAAATCTCCAACTCATTGTGTATCACCTGGTGTTGTTGCAGTCAGTCGCACACCCTCCTGCCACCCACTCTCTGTTCTCTTCTCTGCTGTCTGTCTCTAATAGTACTGGTACTTCTGATGGACGTTGTCTAGTTCTTGCACACACAGTGTATCCGTGGGCCTGTGTCTCCCAGCACGTTCTCAGACGGCTGCCTAGTGTGTGAACCTACCCAATCATGATGATGCATATATTCATATGATACATGAAAGGTATTGTGGGTAATGTAGTTCATTTACCACAAACACAGCCGGAGACAATACCTTTGTTGTGAAACCAGTGGTAAAGCCAATAACCAACGTCTTATATTGATGGGGTTTAATTCACCCAGCACAAGTATGCTTGGTAGCATATAAATGAGGTTACTTGCGTGCAGTATTTAAATTGATAACATAAAGTCACAAATCAACTCATGAAACCAACCTTCACCCTGTCAGGCAATTAGCTAATGTTTTCCTAGCAAAGAAGACCAAAGGAAAGGTCACAAATAATGAATACACCTTGCCTGCTTAGGTAACCTCTGCTTATGTCCCACACAGATCCTGCAGTGATTCTCTCCTTGCTCACACACACAATTAGGTGCAGCTTTCATTAATATCAATTCCCCAGCTGAAAACCTTGAGCTGGCTGGCTGATACTGTGTGAGGCCATATCCTGCTTTAGGAACTGTTCGTAGTGCAATAAAGAACAAGGTTAGGTTTCTATGTGATGGCTGATGTGTTTCCTCACAGAGAGCTAGCATCGCACTTTGATAGAGAACACTCCATGTAAACAATAGTTTCATCTGCTGTGATTTCCCCTCATCAATAAGCATAGGGGTGACTATCATAAAATAGCACAGATGAGTCTTTCAGTAGGGAACTATACAGAGAATGCTCATTTGCCTGCTGCCATTCTCTATTAGAGATAGGGTCGGGATCAGTGTTCATACCTGAACCGCCCTTGCTGCCCTGGTTCCTCTCTGTATAGCCTGGCCATATGTACTCCAGTTCTTATGTCCAGCCTTCCAATCTTTATCCCTGGACACTGGATCTCCTCTCACATTACCTTCAGGCATAGGTCCTATGGTCCCTTCCACGTGCAGTCTTCTCTCTCACCAGTAGCCACAGGTGATTCCTATCTCTGCCACTCCATTCCTCTGGGTGACCCCAGTCCAATGGTCTCTGCTGGCACTTGGAATACCTCCCAGTATAGGTACTGCCTTGGACTCTCCTAGATCTCTCAATGGCCTTTCTGCTCTTCCTTTCCAGAGGGTTTCCTTCCTTCTCTATCCGTTTGGCTTGGCTTCTGCTTCTACAGGTGATGTTGGAACATGTAGCCCTTGCTGTAGCTGGGCTGGAGCTTGTAGCTGGGCTGTAGCTGTAGCTGGACTGGAGCTTGTAGGTCTTGCTGTAGCTGCTATCTGTAGAATAAGCTCTATTGTTATGCTGTCTTGATGTGTGCTCCTCCCTATCACAGCGCAGCTGTGCTGAATCAGGCCCTGCCCTTTGAGATGAGTGCCTAGGGATTACCTCATAGCTCTCTTGATTGAACACATGTATTCTCACTTCAGCCCCCTCAGGGATGCTGGACACCTGGTGCATTCTGGGACTGGTAGTCTTTTATGTGTGAGCTATGTGTTTATTACCTCTACCAGGACTGACAGGAGTCTTGTTCAGAGTCACATCAACCTTTCTATAACTCCTACCTGAGCCATGATAGGCTTCCATCGCAAAACGGACATGGTGTCTGTCCTGTGTGTGGCCATGGACGACACCTTTGTGTAATGTTTCTATACATCAAAATATGCATTTCCGTAGTACAGTTTGTACCATGCCACGGGTATTTGTGTGATATGTTTTGCCTAGTTCTGCTTGAACATTGTACCCGCCACAGGTAACTCAATGACCACCATCTCTTCCCCACACAGGCATTCGTCAGGAACTTGCAGCTATACGGCACAATGGAGAACGCCTCATACAGGAGGTGGTGCTTCTGCGCCAACACATCATGATATGCATTTTGGAGGATGTGTGTGGCCATGGAGTGCATCCCAGCTGCCCTGGAAAGGATGGCACCACCGCCCCTGCCGCCCACACCGCCACCACCACCACCACCCACACCCCCGCCACAGGCACAAGATGACCGTGTGGGGACAGCTGCAGGGGAACGTATTTTGCTGGCGTGGTCGTACGTACCTCCAGTGGACATGCACACATCGTCGATACACCTGCCAGCCACACAGACACACAAATTGTCCTGTGGTCTGTGTGCTGGCATGAGCAATGAGGTGTACCAGTGGCCCTGGGTGACGCAACGAGGGTTTTCTATGAGTATGTGCGTGCACAGCACTACGGACAATGACACATTACACGGATTCTGTAGCTGTTTCGGCCCCTGTACATTTGTGGATGATAGGCTGTAGTGTGCAACCCTCGGATGTGGTGTCTGGAACCCCCACAGAAGCAGGCTGTGAGGTTACATGTAGGACAAAGGGTCATTGTGCCTGTAGGCTTTTTGTGTCAGGTAAAACCTACAATTCGAATACAAGCTGTGACACATGTCCCTCTCGCAAGGGTTTGGGCTTCCATCTCGAGGCTACTGTGTGATAGCTTTTGTGAACGCACAACCATATCAGCATCTACCATAACATGTCCATACATGTACAGTGCGTGTGTTGGACTATGTGCCACATAGGGCAGGTGTGAGTTGCAACCAGACCACTATACCCAGGTGACATATGGGACTGAGATAACCTCCGTTACAATAAGCTATAGCCACCACGGTATTGGGTGTCCTACGGCATATCATCAGCAAGATACAGCATTGCAACATGGTGAACACCCTGGACGCCAGATGCATGTCAGGCCTGCATGTGGTACAGATAATTGACTGAACACCAACCTCACACTGCACCATATCACCAGGGTGACTGTGGCATACTGTGATGGGCTGGACAGACAACTGGGGATTGGTGGATGTGGTAGCCTACACTGTCACATACCTATCTCCATGGTGGCAGACAACCCACTTGGATGGACTCTCTGCACTCCTGGAGGTTAGGGAGGAGGGTTTCAAACTACATTAGGACACACAACCATAGGCCCAGGGTGATAGGGGACCCCACTTGGATGGCCTCTCTGCACTCCTGGAGTTAGGGAGGAGGGTTCAAACTACATTAGGACACAGATCCATAGCTCCAGGGTGATAGAGAGCCCACTTGGAGGCCTCTCTGCACTCCTGGAGTTAGGGAGGAGGGTTCAAACTACATTAGGACACAGATCCATAGCTCCAGGGTGATAGAGAGCCCACTTGGATGGCCTCTCTGCACTCCTGGAGTTAGGGAGGAGGGTTCAAACTACATTAGGACACAGATCCATAGCTCCAGGGTGATAGAGAGCCCACTTGGATGGCCTCTCTGCACTCCTGGAGTTAGGGAGGAGGGTTCAAGCTACATTAGGACACAGATCCATAGCTCCAGGGTGATAGAGAGCCCACTTGGATGGCCTCTCTGCACTCCTGGAGTTAGGGAGGAGGGTTCAAGCTACATTAGGACACAGATCCATAGCTCCAGGGTGATAGAGAGCCCACTTGGATGGCCTCTCTGCACTCCTGGAGTTAGGGAGGAGGGTTCAAACTACATTAGGACACACAACCATAGCGCCAGGGTGATAGAGAACCCACTTGGATGGCCTCTCTGCACTCCTGGAGTTAGGGAGGAGGGTTCAAACTACATTAGGACACCAGACCCATAGCTCCAGGGTGATTGAGAGCCCACTTGGATGGCCTCTCTGCACTCCTGGAGTTAGGGAGGAGGGTTCAAGCTACATTAGGACACAGATCCATAGCTCCAGGGTGATAGAGAGCCCACTTGGATGGCCTCTCTGCACTCCGGGAGTTAGGGAGGAGGGTTCAAACTACATTAGGACACAGATCCATAGCTCCAGGGTGATTGAGAGCCCACTTGGATGGCCTCTCTGCACTCCTGGAGTTAGGGAGGAGGGTTCAAACTACATTAGGACACAGATCCATAGCTCCAGGGTGATAGAGACCCCACTTGGATGGCCTCTCTGCACTCCTGGAGTTAGGGAGGAGGGTTCAAACTACATTAGGACACAGATCCATAGCTCCAGGGTGATAGAGGACCCCACTTGGATGGCCTCTCTGCACTCCTGGAGTTAGGGAGGAGGGTTCAAACTACATTAGGACTCACTTACTTGCACACAGGGTGATAGGGGACCCACTTGGATGGCCTCTCTGCACTCCTGGAGTTAGGGAGGAGGGTTCAAACTACATTAGGACACAGATCCATAGCTCCAGGGTGATAGAGAGCCCACTTGGATGGCCTCTCTGCACTCCTGGAGTTAGGGAGGAGGGTTCAAACTACATTAGGACACACAACCATAGCACCAGGGTGTTAGGGGAGCCCACTTGGATGGCCTCTCTGCACTCCTGGAGTTAGGGAGGAGGGTTTCAAACTACATTAGGACACAGATCCATAGCTCCAGGGTGATAGAGAGCCCACTTGGATGGCCTCTCTGCACTCCTGGAGTTAGGGAGGAGGGTTCAAACTACATTAGGACACAGATCCATAGCTCCAGGGTGATAGAGAGCCCACTTGGATGGCCTCTCTGCACTCCTGGAGTTAGGGAGGAGGGTTCAAACTACATTAGGACACAGAAACCATAGGCCCAGGGTGATAGAGACGCCACTTGGATGGCCTCTCTGCACTCCTGGAGTTAGGGAGGAGGTTCAAACTACATTAGGACACAGATCCATAGCTCCAGGGTGATAGAGAGCCCACTTGGATGGCCTCTCTGCACTCCTGGAGTTAGGGAGGAGGGTTCAAACTACATTAGGACACAGATCCATAGCTCCAGGGTGATAGAGAGCCCACTTGGATGGCCTCTCTGCACTCCTGGAGTTAGGGAGGAGGGTTCAAACTACATTAGGACACAGATCCATAGCTCCAGGGTGATAGAGAGCCCACTTGGATGGCCTCTCTGCACTCCTGGAGTTAGGGAGGAGGGTTCAAACTACATTAGGACACAGATCCATAGCTCCAGGGTGATAGTGGACCCACTTGGATGGCCTCTCTGCACTCCTGGAGTTAGGGAGGAGGGTTCAAACTACATTAGGACACAGATCCATAGCTCCAGGGTGATAGAGAGCCCACTTGGATGGCCTCTCTGCACTCCTGGAGTTAGGGAGGAGGGTTCAAACTACATTAGGACACAGATCCATAGCTCCAGGGTGATAGAGAGCCCACTTGGATGGCCTCTCTGCACTCCTGGAGTTAGGGAGGAGGGTTCAAACTACATTAGGACACAGATCCATAGCTCCAGGGTGATAGAGAGCCCACTTGGATGGCCTCTCTGCACTCCTGGAGTTAGGGAGGAGGGTTCAAACTACATTAGGACACAGATCCATAGCTCCAGGGTGATAGAGGGCCCACTTGGATGGCCTCTCTGCACTCCTGGAGTTAGGGAGGAGGGTTCAAACTACATTAGGACACAGATCCATAGCTCCAGGGTGATAGAGAGCCCACTTGGATGGCCTCTCTGCACTCCTGGAGTTAGGGAGGAGGGTTCAAACTACATTAGGACACACAACCATAGCACCAGGGTGATAGAGTTCCCACTTGGATGGCCTCTCTGCACTCCTGGAGTTAGGGAGGAGGGTTCAAACTACATTAGGACACAGATCCATAGCTCCAGGGTGATAGAGAGCCCACTTGGATGGCCTCTCTGCACTCCTGGAGTTAGGGAGGAGGGTTCAAACTACATTAGGACACAGATCCATAGCTCCAGGGTGATAGAGAGCCCACTTGGATGGCCTCTCTGCACTCCTGGAGTTAGGGAGGAGGGTTCAAACTACATTAGGACACAGATCCATAGCTCCAGGGTGATAGAGAGCCCACTTGGATGGCCTCTCTGCACTCCTGGAGTTAGGGAGGAGGGTTCAAACTACATTAGGACACAGATCCATAGCTCCAGGGTGATAGAGAGCCCACTTGGATGGCCTCTCTGCACTCCTGGAGTTAGGGAGGAGGGTTCAAACTACATTAGGACACAGATCCATAGCTCCAGGGTGATAGAGAGCCCACTTGGATGGCCTCTCTGCACTCCTGGAGTTAGGGAGGAGGGTTCAAACTACATTAGGACACAGATCCATAGCTCCAGGGTGATAGAGAGCCCACTTGGATGGCCTCTCTGCACTCCTGGAGTTAGGGAGGAGGGTTCAAACTACATTAGGACACAGATCCATAGCTCCAGGGTGATAGAGAGCCCACTTGGATGGCCTCTCTGCACTCCTGGAGTTAGGGAGGAGGGTTCAAACTACATTAGGACACACAACCATAGGCCCAGGGTGATAGGGGACCCACTTGGATGGCCTCTCTGCACTCCTGGAGTTAGGGAGGAGGGTTCAAACTACATTAGGACACAGATCCATAGCTCCAGGTTGATAGTGAGCCCACTTGGATGGCCTCTCTGCACTCCTGGAGTTAGGGAGGAGGGTTCAAACTACATTAGGACACAGATCCATAGCTCCAGGGTGATAGAGAGCCCACTTGGATGGCCTCTCTGCACTCCTGGAGTTAGGGAGGAGGGTTCAAACTACATTAGGACACACAACCATAGGCCCAGGGTGATAGGGGACCCACTTGGATGGCCTCTCTGCACTCCTGGAGTTAGGGAGGAGGGTTCAAACTACATTAGGACACAGATCCATAGCTCCAGGGTGATAGAGAGCCCACTTGGATGGCCTCTCTGCACTCCTGGAGTTAGGGAGGAGGGTTCAAACTACATTAGGACACACATCCATAGCTCCAGGGTGATAGAGAGCCCACTTGGATGGCCTCTCTGCACTCCTGGAGTTAGGGAGGAGGGTTCAAACTACATTAGGACACAGATCCATAGCTCCAGGGTGATAGAGAGCCCACTTGGATGGCCTCTCTGCACTCCTGGAGTTAGGGAGGAGGGTTCAAACTACATTAGGACACAGATCCATAGCTCCAGGGTGATAGAGAGCCCACTTGGATGGCCTCTCTGCACTCCTGGAGTTAGGGAGGAGGGTTCAAACTACATTAGGACACAGATCCATAGCTCCAGGGTGATAGAGAGCCCACTTGGATGGCCTCTCTGCACTCCTGGAGTTAGGGAGGAGGGTTCAAACTACATTAGGACACAGATCCATAGCTCCAGGGTGATAGAGAGCCCACTTGGATGGCCTCTCTGCACTCCTGGAGTTAGGGAGGAGGGTTCAAACTACATTAGGACACAGATCCATAGCTCCAGGGTGATAGAGAGCCCACTGGATGGCCTCTCTGCACTCCTGGAGTTAGGGAGGAGGGTTCAAACTACATTAGGACACAGATCCATAGCTCCAGGGTGATAGAGAGCCCACTTGGATGGCCTCTCTGCACTCCTGGAGTTAGGGAGGAGGGTTCAAACTACATTAGGACACACAACCATAGGCCCAGGGTGATAGGGGACCCACTTGGATGGCCTCTCTGCACTCCTGGAGTTAGGGAGGAGGGTTCAAACTACATTAGGACACAGATCCATAGCTCCAGGGTGATAGAGAGCCCACTTGGATGGCCTCTCTGCACTCCTGGAGTTAGGGAGGAGGGTTCAAACTACATTAGGACACAGATCCATAGCTCCAGGGTGATAGAGAGCCCACTTGGATGGCCTCTCTGCACTCCTGGAGTTAGGGAGGAGGGTTCAAACTACATTAGGACACAGATCCATAGCTCCAGGGTGATAGAGAGCCCACTTGGATGGCCTCTCTGCACTCCTGGAGTTAGGGAGGAGGGTTCAAACTACATTAGGACACACAACCATAGGCCCAGGGTGATAGGGGACCCACTTGGATGGCCTCTCTGCACTCCTGGAGTTAGGGAGGAGGGTTCAAACTACATTAGGACACAGATCCATAGCTCCAGGGTGATAGAGAGCCCACTTGGATGGCCTCTCTGCACTCCTGGAGTTAGGGAGGAGGGTTCAAACTACATTAGGACACACAACCATAGGCCCAGGGTGATAGGGGACCCACTTGGATGGCCTCTCTGCACTCCTGGAGTTAGGGAGGAGGGTTCAAACTACATTAGGACACAGATCCATAGCTCCAGGGTGATAGAGAGCCCACTTGGATGGCCTCTCTGCACTCCTGGAGTTAGGGAGGAGGGTTCAAACTACATTAGGACACACAACCATAGGCCCAGGGTGATAGGGGACCCACTTGGATGGCCTCTCTGCACTCCTGGAGTTAGGGTGGTGGGTTCAATCTACATTAGGACACAGATCCATAGCTCCAGGGTGATTGAGAGCCCACTTGGATGGCCTCTCTGCACTCCTGGAGTTAGGGAGGAGGGTTCAAACTACATTAGGACACACAACCATAGGCCCAGGGTGATAGGGGACCCACTTGGATGGCCTCTCTGCACTCCTGGAGTTAGGGAGGAGGGTTCAAACTACATTAGGACACAGATCCATAGCTCCAGGGTGATAGAGAGCCCACTTGGATGGCCTCTCTGCACTCCTGGAGTTAGGGAGGAGGGTTCAAACTACATTAGGACACACAACCATAGGCCCAGGGTGATAGGGGACCCACTTGGATGGCCTCTCTGCACTCCTGGAGTTAGGGAGGAGGGTTCAAACTACATTAGGACACAGATCCATAGCTCCAGGGTGATAGAGAGCCCACTTGGATGGCCTCTCTGCACTCCTGGAGTTAGGGAGGAGGGTTCAAACTACATTAGGACACACAACCATAGGCCCAGGGTGATAGGGGACCCCACTTGGATGGCCTCTCTGCACTCCTGGAGTTAGGGAGGAGGGTTCAAACTACATTAGGACACAGATCCATAGCTCCAAGGTGATAGAGAGCCCACTTGGATGGCCTCTCTGCACTCCTGGAGTTAGGGAGGAGGGTTCAAACTACATTAGGACACAGATCCATAGCTCCAGGGTGATAGAGAGCCCACTTGGATGGCCTCTCTGCACTCCTGGAGTTAGGGAGGAGGGTTCAAACTACATTAGGTCACAGATCCATAGCTCCAGGGTGATAGAGAGCCCACTTGGATGGCCTCTCTGCACTCCTGGAGTTAGGGAGGAGGGTTCAAACTACATTAGGACACACAACCATAGGCCCAGGGTGATAGGGGACCCACTTGGATGGCGCTCTCAGACCTCCTGGAGATATGGGTTATGTTTCATAGTACATGAGGACGCAGATCCATATCTCCAGGTTGCCAGGGCACACTTTGAGTGGCTCTCTGTAGCCCTGAGGGGAGGGGAATGTATTATACCACATTTGTAAACAACCCCTGGCCACCTGTGTGCGTCAGGGCCTTTGTGCTGAAGGTTCCACGACCCCTGATGGTTGCCCCTATGTGTTACCCTCCAGATGCAGATACCTCCATCAGCACATGGTGATTCTAGACACTCCTTAGGCTGATGGTTGGCCTAGCTGTGTTTCAGTGGTCTGTAGTACATCAATGCCAGCAGCTGTCATGAGGCCATGGGGTCATCATGCCCTCTGTGGGCACATGGATCTGAAAATGGCTACATGGGCAAACACTCAGATGTGGTACACAATGCATCTGGCATGTGGTTTCCCTACTACACGTAATTTATCTAGCCTACTTACACACAACAGCATGGACAGCTGACATTAACCCTGTCTGTGTATATGGTTTTGTGACCTGTGGCCATTCACTTACCTCACGTGGGTGGTCTGCCTCACGGTTAAAGCGCCTGGTCACCCTCTCCCAGGCCCTCAGCACCTTCCCCATGTTTATCCTCCTGGAGGGCCCTGGGAAAAGGATGTTTTGTTTCGGGCCAATAAGGGAGGCCAGGAGGCACAGCTCCCTGTAGCTGAAGGCGGGCTTCCTGCTCCTTGACGCCATTTTGTTTGTGGGCGTGTAGACGCGCGAACGCTAACGACGCCACTTCCGCATTTGCGCGTATCGGAGCAAGCACGTGCGCGCCGCATGGCTGCGGCCCTCATAACTGCTTGCCCATGCGTTCCGCATTGCTGCGCTCCTGAAAAGTGCAAATATTAGCGGCACGCATCATTCATACACATGTTTTACATTTATTAATACAAATAGGTTTCATGTTGTTTGCATGCTCACATAGCTACAAGGTATCTCTCATCTCCCTATAACATAATTTAATGATTCTGAATATTACTTGTTCACACAATGTGGTCTTGAACCTCTGGACACATATGCACTGATTCCAAGGCCATTGTCAGATGAGGTGTGCTATGTGTGTCACATAGCAGATAGTGCTCTGCCACTGATAGCAATGGGTGCAAACAAACCATCAGCGTCAGGGGTCAAGCAACCTGGTGATATGGCATGATGTGTGTTAGTTGGCTCTGTTCTGTGTTGACTCACCATGTACAGACATCAATGATTTGGTGGTTGCCATAGGTGTTTTGCGGGGGTTCATATGTGTGCATTACACAGGAAAAATAGGTTGCGTGTTAGACATTAGGGGGCAATGTGGACAGCATGTCACCACAATCCACATTACAATTTGGTAGATCTGCTGGCATACAGTCCTGGGGGCTGAGATATAGCGCAATGGTGGATACATTGGCTGCTTAACGAGGCATCATGGCTTACATCTTCCTTTTGCGCTCTGGAGTGCCTGTCTCAGGCAGCTCACATTATCATACGTTGTAACACCATTGGCCATGGTGCTTTCCATCTACATCTATGCTGTGCACAGCATATATTTTCATACTTTGCAACATTATTACTTGCCCCAGAGCCCTTTCTACATTACAGAGGTGCTGCTGGTGGCAAGACACTCACACTGCTGCAGACATCATATGTCATACACCATTCTCACTGATGGAGCACCACAACCCTGGTAACAACAACACACTGTCTGCATGATTGCCTCTTTGGCCAGCCAGGCATCTGTTCTTATCAATCTAGCTGTGGCCCACACCTAACCTTGATGCATGGGGAGCCAGAGGTTGCATACGTCCATATACAGTGAGGTTATTGGTGGGTGCAGCCAATGACATGTCCATGACTGTGGAGTACTGGTGGTTGTTGTAAGATCCTCACAGTGCTGTCAGCAGCAGGTACCCCACAGACCACCTTATAGGGTCTACCTGGGTTAATGCACTGTGATGGTGTTTAAGTTGCCAGTACTTGAGGACATTACCCACGTTCCACACCTGAGAGCCCCCATGGACCTTGTAAAAACAAATTTAACTAATGTGACACTGCCTTGTTCAATGTATGTTTATTTTCAGAACGTTTCCCCACACTACTGCTGACTGGTGGAGTCTATGGGCCAAAGTCAGGATATATAAAATACTTTCCTTGTAGAACCACATTTAGAATTTGAACTAACAACCTTTTGCTCCTGAGGCATTGCAGTCACCACTGGACTACAGCTCTGGGGTTGTGATGAGACTATCTGGCTGTCTGCAATATGACCTAGGCAGACTTTGTGCTGCAGTTAACAGGGTAACGTCAGTCCACTCACCCCCATGATGCACTGCACATGCAAAGCAGCAGTCTACTAATGGTCCAACGATAGGGTGTGCAACCACACAGCACCTGGACATAGTTTTGTGCACAGACCTTCTGTGTTGCAGGTACAGAGTGGGTACAGAACCTCACAGTGTGTGTGGCTTTTAATCACCCTGAGTGTGAGGTGAGACACACAGCACCTGTCCTGGCTGAGAGGGCCAAGAACATCAGATCAGCTTGTCAGACGATGTCTGATAGGTTGACGCATACAGTTCTCTTTCAGGCATCTGTATCTCCCTGACCCATCTGGGCCTTGTGGGCTACAATGCTCACCCAAGGGTGCATCTCCTTTGTGAGAGCCCTGCTCTTCATAATATATGTGAAGGGGTAAGGGAGATTTCTGGCCACATTGGCTATATGTGTCTGACCACCTGCACTTTCCTGTCAAACACACTTTGCACAATATTACAATATGCACATTCTGTAGCCCAACTACGGTGCTAGCAGTTGCCAGCAACCTCATTCCGCCTGTCGTACTCAGAACGTACAGGTCACTCTCTGCAATTTTGAACATATCCATAGGTCTAGATCAGGCAGACAAACAGCTGAGCCAGAGCCACCCAGCTCAACCAACACCATCTGACATTTTGCAGCAGAGGCCACAGTGTGTGGCCAGCTACTGACCCTGCAAGGTGTTCCAGCCAAACACATGGTAACTGCTTTCAGGCCGCTTGACGGTCCATACTGCATGCTACCAGGGACACTCTGTGCACCCATTACTGGGATGTTTGCACAACCCCCATGCAGTTGACTCAGTGATTGGGCCCCCTATATATACACACGACCCATAGAAATCACAGAGGAGAACTACTGTATGGCAATATGTTGTAACCTAGCCATGGCGTGGTCACTGATCATTCGTGGTGAGGGTTGCCTCCTCACCGTACATGCTATGGGCACCATGTTTGTGGAGGTGATAGCAAGGCACAACATGGTCCTAGGCATGCACATTTGCCCTGTGTAGCTGCATCCTGCTCCTGCCACCCTGTGTGTTCTATACCCAGAGTACTTTGCTCCTCATTATGCACATTTGCAGACCAATACTGGCAACGGTGCTATCATTGTGGGCTGTGGGAGGTGTTGGCAGCCAGCACACACTGGATCAACAGACACACACTCCCTACACCTAGGACAGCAGTGAGACGATGTACGGTTATTTAGGAGCAGAGACCAACGCAACAGTAATGGGCACACTGGGGGTATGGCAACGTTGGGGTACATTTGTTGTGATATGTTCCAGGCTGACAATCTCTGGAGGGCACCTGACCTGACACACATTGTACATACATCTGAGACGTTGGTATGTTACAGCTCGATGATCTGCTTGTGCTTCGCATAGACATTTCTAACAGTCACTGCTCATACCAGGCTTCTGATATGCGTGTGAGGTATCGCCATGTGTAGTGTGTGATTGGTAATGTCTGCACATGCTAGTTATTGGAGGGGCACACAGGGCCCGACATCCTGCCACTGCATTGGTCATCAGATATTGGGGCCTGCAGTTGCAGCTGTTTCTGGCCCTGTTGCCCACTGCTGTAGGCCATATTTTCAGAAAACCAGGCAATATGGCACACACACTGGTCAGGTTTTCATGATGTCCGTGATGAATATGCCTCTCAGACAGATGCATACCATGGTGGTGTTCAATTAACTTGCAGCACACGCATCTTTATTGGATACATCAGCAAACATGGGTGTTCTTTGTGCCTGCATGGCTGCATTTGGGGGACTGTACTGTGGGCGAGGCATATGTTTATGTGGTGTGTGCTGTTTATTGTAAAATAAGTTGTCTTTTCCAACGCTTCTGTCATCAGCAGGGGAATTGCAGTCTTTAATAGCAGGTTTTGTGCATGTGAAAGAAAATGGGGGGTGGGATGGCAGGTGCCCCAGCTGAGATTTGAACCTAGGGCCTTCTGCTCTTGGGGCACTTGCTATGTGTACTGCACCACTGTCTTAGCACAGCAACAGCTCATTCCCGGGGGAGTCCATGGCTGTTTGTCACACAGTGCCTGTCTGGTGGATTGGACTGCAGCCACATGAGGGTAGCTAGGCCAGCATCTGCTGTGGTGCAGCAGCCACTGCCCCCTCTGCCAGCAGTAGGCGTACACCACCATGATAAAGAGGCGTTATATTGGGGACAGCATCACAGCTAACTGACATGTGGCCCTCCGGTACTGCATTGTGTGTACTCTGCTGTAGGTGTTGGACATTTCTGAGGGCTATGAGCTACTTATGGTAAAATAACAATCCTCAGAAAACTTTTCTTCTCTGCAGGTGTGGGTTTTATTCCCAATAACGGTTTACTGGTGGATAAAATATGTGCACTGTGTTGCCGATGGCCCCAGCTGGGAGTTGAACTTGTTATCTTTGTCTCCACAACACACTGGCTGTGTCCCCTGCACCACCATGCGGACACTGAGTCAATGTAGACCCTGCAAATAGCATGTCTGTTTGTCCTAGCGGCCCTTTCTGTTATGGGCCAGTGCACCCACGTGTCAGGGTCTCTGGCTCCATCTTCTCTGGCCACCTGCCACTGACCCCACTGATACCAGTACACCTCGGCTAACATGCTGCAGGCCCTGTTAGTGCTGGTGCCACTCAGTTGTTGAACATCCACTGTGCATGTATGCAACTACCTATGCTGTGCATTATGGGTTTGGGGTGACTACCTAGGGGAAAAAATCCATTGGTGTGGGGACACATGCTCTCTCCTTCAGCAATGTTGACTCATGCACATGTTATGCTGCATGAGCCAGAAACCCTTCCAACATGCCTATCTTTTAGCCCTGCCTTTCTTGTGAGTGTATGTTGATGTTTCACATTGCTGTGACCATTACCAGGGTTGGTCGTCTTGTGTGGTACAATCAAGTGGTTTAACAGCCCTATGCGACACAACAGTCCTGGGAACAGTACAGGCATGGATATGTTACACATAGCTGGTGGGGGTCACCCACCCAGGATGTACACACTGTCATACAACAGACCTGCTGCACACATGACCCACATCTGCATGATTGTCATGTGGTGCTCAATGGGCAAAATGTGCTGAACATATACATCCATATTTCACTGTGTTCAATGATGACATTAGATAGCTGTGTACCATGTCCCCAGGTGTGGGGTGGCATTGGTGACATCTGCAACTGCTACTATTGGCGGTTACAGGCAGGGCCTAATGTCCTGCCTTTCCAGGATGCATTGTCCAATGCAGCCTGTGGGCGTGGGTGTGTCAGGGCCTGTTGGCTGGTGCTTTTCATCAGGCATTCCCACATCATCTCATGGTGTGGCTGACACTGTTGTAGTTTTATGCTGTCCCTCCTGGATATGCATGTGCTACATCTGCATGACATGAGGGTGGTACATAGATATGCAGCACAGTCATTTGTATTAGAGGCAGCATGGAACCTGACTGTTGTGTGGTCGTCCAAAACTGTATTTGGGATACTCTGCTCTAGGTGATCGCCCTGTTCATGGTGTGTGTGGTTGTGATGGTAAATGTTGGGGGTTTTACTGAGGCCACTGTCCTCTGCCTTAAAGGTTTTGCTTACTACCATGGTTTATTTGTGAGTAAAATATGTGCTCATGATTGGCAATATCCCCAGCCGAACTTTGAACCTGTGACCTTCTGTTGTTTCATACACTTTCTGTGTACACTGCACCACTGTGTATCTACAGCTTGGCGGAGTTCCCTGGGACGTCCATGACTGTACATCCAACAGGGGCTGTCTGTCACTAGTGGACGGTGACAGCCTGCACCTCGCTAGTCAAATGTATGCTGTGGCTGGCAGCCACTTCCCTCTCCACCATCTGTACAGTCCCACCAACATGCTAGCATGTCCTTATCTTAGCATAAGCATATGTCCTAATTGAGTGGAGCCACTCCAGGACTGCATTTGGGCAACTCGGATGTGGCTGATGCCCATTGTTCTGATGTGTGTGCGGTGTGGAGTATAAGAAGGATGTTTGCAACATGCTAATGTTCTCTGCAAAACAAGGGGTGTCTTCCATATCTCTGATTAGTGGTGGAGAACATATTGCCATGAGCCCCAGATGGGATTTGAACCTGTGACCCTATGGTCTTACAGGTACTGGCTCTGTCCACTGCACTACACTGTTGCCACAGAGATGGTGCAGTACCTGGGGATAATAAAACTGGCAGGATGGGGTCACACACCCTGCTCTGCACAATTTTACTATGGGCTCCTTCACCCTGTCCGGTGACAAACGTGCAAATCATACCCAGACATGACCACGGAAAGGGGCGATAAGATATAACCAACATGGCCTACAGAGATTTTCATGAACAAACATGGGGGACACTCCCAGGACAGCTACAAAAGAGGGGTTGTTTTTTTTTGGTTGAGTCTCCCCTCCATACACCTTTCCATGGTTCATTCATTTTTTTGTAAACTTTCCTGGGTGTGTTTCTTATTTGTGCCCATTGCTAGCACTGTTCCCCCGCAGACTTTTAATTTTTTAGATGTTGTTTGTGGTCATTTTCGCTTTTTATTTGCACTTTTGTTCTGTGCACATGTATCACACTGCTGACGTTTTGCAGGTTTCCCCGGTTTTGCTGTACATTGATGACGGAAATGGTTTCTCTTCCCTTTAAATGCTTTCTACCGCGAGTGTTTCACTCGCGGTAGTTTTTACATGGAAATTCTGGCCCGGTACTGTGCGGGGAGACTCTCCCCTCCCACTCTCCACCCATTGACCCCGTCCCTCCGCCTCTCCGGGGCCTTCCTCCGCCCTTCTTTAGCCGTTCCACGCCTCTATCGTACATTTGCGGGCCCGCACTTGTACGGGGCCCGTTAGTGTGCCGCGTACCTGTGCGGGGGTGACACGCACGTGTGCGGGGCGTTTAAACACGTTTATGTGCGTTTCAATGCTGCGTTGCCGTGCGCTATTTTGCGGCGCGCAAATTAGCGGTTTTTAGTAAACATGCCCCTTAGCGTTTTGCAGGCTTTAGAAACTGTGCAGACTGGAACTATGGCAGCCAGTGTTGTTGTTGTTGTTAAGTGCCGTCGAGTCGGAGTCGACTCATGGCGACCCTCTGGATAGCTATCCTAAATTGTGTTCGATCTTCAGTCAGGCGGCTCATTGTTGACAGACTGGTACCCGTAGCTGCTGTTATTGTATCGATCCATCTCATTGCTGGCCTTCCTCTTTTGCGTTGACCTTCTATCTTGCCAAGCATGATGTCTTTCTCTAATGATCTCTCTCTCCTCATGATGTGTCCAAAGTATGAAAGTCGAAGTCTTGTCATCTGAGCTTCTAAAGAAAGCTTAGGTTTGATCTCCTCTAGTACAGACTGGTTTGTTCTTCGGGCAGTCCATGGTATACACAGTATTCGCCGCCAGCACCATAATTCAAAGGCATCAATTTTCTTCCTGTCTATCTTTTTCACTGTCCAGCTTTCACATCCATATGATGTTATTGAAAATACCATGGCTTGAACAAGTCGAATCTTTGTATGTAGAGAGACATCTCTGCTCTTGAGAATCTTATCTAGGTCTTTCATAGCCATTCTGCCAAGAGCAATGCGTCGTCTGATTTCTTGACTGCTTGTTGCTTCTTTATTGATAGTTGATCCAAGTAGGTTAAAGTTATTCACGATTTCAATTTCTTCTCCTTCAACGATGAACCTGTTGATTATGCCAGTTGTCATGATCTTTGTCTTCTTTACATTAAGGTGCAGGCCCATTTTGAGACTATGTTCTTTGATTGTGAGAAGCAAATGTTTCAGATCATCTTCACTTTCCGCCAGTAATGTGGTATCATCAGCATAGTGAAGGTTGTTGATGAGTCTTCCACCAATCTTCACAACTCTGTTGTCTTCATACAATCCTGCTTCTCTGATGATTTGTTCTGCATATAAATTAAATAGGTAGGGGGAAAGTATGCAGCCTTGTCTCACACCTTTGCTTATTTTAAACCATTCTGTTTCTCCTTGTTCCGTTCGAACTGTTGCTTCTTGATCAATGTACAGATTGTGCAAAAGAACGATCAGGTGTTCTGGTATACCCATGCTTCTTAATGTGGCCCAGAGTTTCTCATGGTTTACACAGTCAAAAGCTTTGCTATAGTCGATAAAGCACAAATAGATATCCTTTTGGTATTCTTTAGTCTTTTCAAGGATCCATCTCACATCCGCAACGATGTCTCTCGTTCCTCGCCCTTTTCTGAACCCTGCTTGCACTTCAGGTAGTTCTCGTTCCAGGTATGATTGTAGTCTCTTTTGAATAATCTTCAGTAGAATTTTGCTGGCATGTGGGATCAGAGCGATTGTGCGATAATTTCCACAGTCAGTTGGATCACCTTTCTTTAGTACTGGTATAAACACAGATCTTTTCCAGTCAGTTGGCCATGATGCTATCTTCCATATTTCTTGGCAGATTGCTGTAATACTTCTATGGGAATGCAATCAATGCCTGGTGCTTTGTTCTTTGATAAGGCTTTCAATGCTGCTTCAACTTCTTCTTTCATCACCAATGGTTCCAGATCACAAGGTACAGGTTGAAACGGCTGTTGGTCCACTTGATCTTTAGCATATAAAAACTCTGTATATTCCTTCCATCTTTTCTTGATCTTCTCAGCATCATTCAACATAGAACCTTGAGCATCTTGTAACATTCCAATTCGAGGCTGGAACTTTTTCTTTAACTCTCGTAGCTTTAGGAAAGCTGATCTTGTTCTTCCTCTAATAGTTTCTGCTTCTATTTCCTTGCATGCGTCATTGTAGTACTTTTCCTTGTCCTGTCTTGCTGCATGTTGGAAATCTCTGTTGAGTTCTGTGATTGTCTTTCTTTCTCCTCTGGCTTTAGCTTCTCTGCGTTTCTGGGCAATTTTCAGAGTTTCTTCCGTCATCCATTTTGGCCATTTTTGCTTTTTTACCTTTTGTAGAGACTTCTCGCTTTCTTCCAACACAACCTTCTTGATGTCATTCCATAACTCTTCTGGAACTCTATCATTTGTATCTAAAGCAGCAAATCGATTTTGCAGGCAGTCTTTAAATTCCAGTGGTATATTCTCAAGGTCATATTTTGCTGCATTCATGAGTGGTTTGCTCTTTTTCAGCTTTAGCTTGAGTTTGCATACTAGTAGTTGATGATCTGTACCACAGTCAGCTCCAGGTTTTGTCTTTGTTGATGTTATAGAGCTTTTCCATCGTTGACTTCCACAGATGTAGTCAATTTGAATTTTATACAATCCATTGGGTGAAGTCCATGTGTACAGTCGCCGCTTGTGTTGCTGGAAGAAGGTGTTCGAGATGAATAGATCGTTGGTCTTGCAGAATTCTATCAGTCTTTCTCCAGCTTCATTTCTGTTGCCAAGTCCATATTTTCCAACTACTTTGTCTTCTTCTTTGTTGCCAACCTTTGCGTTCCAATCACCCATGACTATCAGGATATCCTGCTTGCATGTTCTGTCAATTTCATCTGATCTAATTAACCCTTCCCCTGGGAGCTGGCTTGTACCAGAAAATTCCAACAATGGAAGCCAAATAGTTACACTGAACTTTTTCTTTCATTCCTGTATCACACACAGCTATGTGATTTAAGGGCTACACAGAATATTCCTAAAAAAGGAGATAGAAGCTGTAACTTAGCATTTTGCAGGCTTTAGAAACTGTGCAGACTGAAAAACAGAGGAACTCTGGCAGCCAGTAAGCTGATCTAATTAGCCCTTCCCCTGGGAGCTGGCTTGTACCAGAAAATTCAAACGATGGAAGCCAAATAGGTACACTGAACTTTTTCTTTCCTTGCTGTATCACACACAGCTATCTGATTTAAGGGCTACACAGAAGATTCCCAAACTACAATACATTTTTCCTTGCTCAGATAAGATGATAAGATTTTTGAAATTTGTAAATATTTAAATCTGTATATATGTTTAAACTATCTATATAACTAATCAGCATTTACTCAGCATTGTAACCCTCAAATTACCATTTTTATTATATACAATTTAATGTTCACTGTAATTTCAATTGTTTGAATAAGTTTCAATGTAATGTTCAAGTTTTGTTCTTTGTAAACCGCTTTGATTTTTCTGAAAGGCGGTATATAAAACCGTTCAATAAATAAATAAATAAATAAATAAAGTAAAGTATAACAGTTAAAATCTATATTAGCAAAAAGAGACAGAAGCTGTAACTTAGCATTTTGCAGACTTTAGAAACTGTGCAGACTGAAAAAGTGACGAAGTGTAATCTTCCATTGCACAGACTTGTTTCCATCACTACTGATGGAGCAAGAGCAATGACAGGTGAGGTTAATGGTTTCATAGCCCTCTGTAGACAGCAAGATAACTTCCCAGATTTCCTTTCTTACCACTGCATCATTCACCAGCAAGTTTTGGCAAGCAAGAGACTCAATACAAAGACTGTCATGGACATCACTTTCAAAATTGTAAATTCATTTTGTGGTAGATCACTTCAAAGACGGCTTTTCAATCTTACTCTTGATGAAGGGGCATCAGAAATCATTTTGCACCCAGATGTAAGGTGGCTAAGTAGGCACAAATTTCTGCAAAGATTTCGTGATTTGCTGAATGAAATAAGGTGTTTTTTGAAGGAAAGGGGAGATGACCAAGCAGAGTTGGAAGATGAGAAGTGGTTATTTGATCTGGTATTTCTCGCTGACTTTACAGGCAAACTAAGTGATATCAACCTTGAACTACAAGGTAAAAACAAAAGCATTGGCAAGATGATGAGTACAGTTTCATTCTACAAGAGCAAATTTGAGCTAATGATGACTGACCTTGCGAACAACACTTTTGCTCATTTTCCTAATACGCAGTACCATCTGGGACAATATCCAAATTTTGTTTTTCAGAACGAGAAGTATGTGACAGAAATCTGTTCTGTTATCCAGGAATTCGAAAATAGATTCTGTGACTTCCAAAACATTGGAACAGTTGTGGAGTACTTGTCATACCCATTCAAAGTAGATTTGGACATTAAAGAAACTGCAGCTGCTAACAGTAAAAATTACTCATTGAATAAGCCATCAATTGAAAACAAAATAGTAACCCTTAAAAATGACATTTTTTTCAAGACCCGTGCTGAACAAGAATCGTTTTGGAAGCTAGTGCCTAAAGACAAATTTCCCAACTTGAGAAGATGCAGTGAAGCTATACACTCCTGTTTCGGTTCAACTTATTTGTGTGAATCTGCGTTTTCCCATCTGAAAATGACAAAGAGTACACAACGTTCCAACATGACAGATGAACATCTCCAGGATTCCCTGAGACTGGCTCTCATGCAATATTCACCGAACTTCAAAAAGCTGGTGGATGAAATGCAGGCTCAGACGTCTCACTAATGAGCAAGAGCGAAATATTAAAGATTGTGCAAGATCAGCCTGGATCAATACTCAACCTAAATTTAACACAAATTACTCAATAAAAGCTAAAGAAAGTTATTAAGACAGTTAAAGAAAGTTATTACTCAATAAAACTTTAAGAAAAAATGCACTTTCTATTTCCCCTCGCAGTTCTTACTGGATCTTCGTCTCTCTGTTTTGTTTTTGCTTAATTTTCTTAACAGCTTATCACATCCAAGTAAATGACAGAAGGTTCATTAAAAATGGGGGGGGGGGGAGGGAATCCTCCAACTTTATTGGGTTAAAATTTAATTTGAAACTAATTTGAAACTTAATTTTCATGGTGGTAGATCACCGGCACTTTTGGCTGGAAAAAGTAGATCACGACCTGTTCGAAGTTGGACATGCCTGATATAGTGTATTTGGACTATCAGAAAGCCTTTGACAAGATCCCTCATGAGAGACTTTTGGCAACAGCTGACAACATCTGTAGAGTGCTTATTATAATTGATATGGTGTATCTGGATTTTCAATAGCCTTTGACAAGGTCCCTCATGAGAGACTGTGTGAAATTAAAGTCATGGGATAGGAGGCAGTGTACTATTGTGGATCAGGAACTGGTTAAAAGATAGAAAGCAGAGGATAGAGCTAAATGGCCAATTTTCCCAATGGAGAAAGGTGAATAGTGGAGTACCCCAGAGATCTGTGCTGGGTCCACTGCTTTTTAACATATTCTTAAAGACCTGGAAATGGGAATAATGAGTGAGGTTATCAAATTTGCAGATGACACAAAACTATTCAAAGTTGTTAAAACCCAAGAGGATTGTGGAAAATTGCAAGAGGATCTTGATAAATTGGAAGACTGGGCATCCAAATGGCAGATGAAATTTAAAGTTATGCACCTAGGAAAGAAAAACCCAAACTATTGTTACACAATGCAAGGTTCCACATCAGGAACCATCACCAGGAAAAAGATTTAGGCGTCATCGTGGATAACATGTTAAATCCCTCCGCCCAATGGGCAGTGGCAGCCAAGAGAGCAAATAGAATGCTAGGTATCATAAGGAAAAGAATGGAGAACAAAACAAAGGATATTATAAGGCCTCTGTATTATTCCATGGTGTGACCGCACCTTGAATATTGTGTGCAATTCTGGTTGCCGTATCTTAAAAAGGATATAGCGTTGGGTGGAGAGAGAGAGAGAGAGAAGTCAAGGTGGCCGCTGAGTGTGTTTCTCTATCAAATGCCTAAACGTAAAGGGAAGCCGAGGATTTTCCCCTCGGAGCCTCAGCCTCCATTCAGCAGTTCGATGGATCGTTTTGTTATACTCACCCAGGCACAGAAATAGGAGATTTGCTTCGGCTAGGCAGCGACGATGGAGGAGAGTTCCTCGCTACCTTCGGAATCTGAGATCTCACTGTCTCCTGTGGAGAGAACACCGCTGCAGTGCCCTGCTGCTCTGAGCCTGACCCCTGCAGTTTCAGCGCTTCCTCCCTTGGCAGAGGGGAGGGGAGATGCCGGTAGAGGGGAGAGTGCTGGGACTTCGGCTCAGTTGTCCCCTGGGGCTTCCGGGGAGGTTTCAGGAGCGCTGCGGCAGGCAGAAGCCCTGATGGTTACTCGTTTGGATGGTGAAGATATTTCCCCTCAGTCTTCCACTTTGTTGACCTCCACTCCTGCGCCTGTTTCTCTTCTTAGACCCAAAGTTTTCACATTGGAGGTAATCTGGGAGGCAATTGATTCTCTTTCGGATGCAGTGCATAGTCAGACCATGGCTCTTTCCTCTAGGATTCAAAAAAACTCGGCCAGAATTGACTCTGTTGTGACTAACTGTGAACATGTTAAATTGCAAGTAGAAGATCATGGAAGTCAATCGGTAACATTGTCAGAATCTACTACATCTTTGCTTAAGGATAATATGGCTCTTCGGTATAAAATGGAGGTTTTGGAAAATGTAGCTAAGGCTGTGAACCTGAAGGTTTTGAATTTTCCTAAGATGAGGGGTGCCACGGCCCTAGATATGTTTAAGAGATACCTGCAAGAGGTATTGAAAGTGCCTCCAGATTTTGACAAAGGTTTATTATCTTCCACAAGGAAAGAAAGAACCAGTGGCTTCGGGAGAAGCTTCTAATATAGACGTTTTAAATGTGTCTGAGTTTCTTGAGGATTCTGGTGGCAAGACATGTGCTTCATCTACATTATTGGTCTCATGCGCATTGGTTAGCGATAAAGAATGGTTGCTAAAAATGTTCTTTAAAAAAATACTGGAGTCTTTTGTGGTCTTTCAATTTCTCTGTTTCCTGATATAGCCAAGGAGATGCAGAACAGGAGGAAACAATTTCTTTACATAAACCTGGGGTTATACAGATTGGGGGATCCTTTTTCCTAAGATTTCCATGTAAATGCTTGGTGTTATATAAATCTTTGCGATATGCTTTCTTTCAACCTACTGATCTTGCTACTTTTATTAATACCAAGTTATTGATGGATAAGTGTCAGAATAATATAGTAAATATCTCTCCTATTATTTAGCCTATGTTCTCAGGGACCATCTTGAGTCTTTGAAGTTACTGAATTTGTTATGTTCTTTTGCCTTTTAAGCTGCCTGAGGTTCTCCTGCCTTGGGCTTTGTTAGGCCTCTCTACTCCTCAATATGTCGACTACAAGAGATCATTTGGATTTTGTTTCCTTTTATATCTATTAATATTTGTGTAATTCTCCTATGTATTTCTTTTCTTTCAATATTTGTCTTGATGATTATATATAAATTCAATAAATATAAAAATATATATAAAAAAGGATATAGCATTATTAGAAAAGATACAGAGAAGAGCCACCAAAATGGCAAAGGGGATGGAAGGATACCCCTATGAAGAGAGGCTAAAAATGTTAGGGCTCTTCAACCTGGAAAAGAGATGGCTGAGGGGAGATATGATAGAGGTTTATAAATTAATGAATGGAGTGGAACGGGTAAACGTAGATCGACTGTTTATGCCATCAAAATATAGAAAGACTAGGGGGCATGCAATGAAGCTACAGGGTAACCTATTTAAGATTAATAAGAGAAAATATTTTTTCACTCAATGAGTAATCAAACTCTGGAATTTGCTACCAGAGGATGTAGTAGAAGCTGTTAGAAAAAAGGTTTGGAAAAGTTCCTGGAGGAAAGATCCATAAACCATTATTAAGGGAACCCAGAATATCCACTGCTTGACCCCATACAAGCATTGTGGAACCTGTGTCTTTTGGGGAAACTGCTAGGTACTTATGACCTGGATTGGCCACTGTTGGAAACAGGATACTGGGCTTGATGGACCTTGATCTGACCCAATATGGCATATCTTATGTTCTTATTTAAAATGTTTTGAAAGAAAACAAGATTGAGGTGAAGTTGTTCTTAGGTTTTACTCAAATTGAAGTAGAAAAAGAAAAAATCATAAGAAAAGAAAAAAAGAAAAGAAAAACCTCAGCATTTAAGCGTTTCAGAGAATTTACATGTTTAAGATGAAAGTTGTTTTAGTATATGGACTGCTATGGACTGTGATGTGTGATGGGAACTGATGATTGAAATGGGGAACATAAGTGAATTTTGGCAACTTATCAATCAACTAAGCTCCATTCTTATGGTTCCTTATACTCTTTTACAAATGTTTCTCTTTATCAAAAAGGGCCCGATATTCATCTGGGCAGGCTTAACCCCAGATATTGTGGCGGGCGCGCCTCCACCAGGCGGTCGCCTAGTGAAGACGGGCTCCCATCTTGTATCTTTTAGCTTTAAACATGTAGTTGTGTATAAAAGCAGTCCAAGTGGTTTTAAAGCAACACAGGAATTTGTATTGATTTTTAACTTGGTGCAGTTTAGTAACAGTCCTTTGTAGAAGATTCCAAACTCAGCAACAGAAAACAAGGATATTTTCTCCCAAATAAAGTTCTTTACAAACAGTGTGTTTCAGTGGTATTATTTACAAGTAAATGTATTTACTTCTTTCATTAGGAAATTTCTCATTTCAGAAACAACAGCTTTATTTGCAGTTAAAGCACACAACGGAACTCAGTAATTCTGTCGGCTCCCTTTAGCTGTTTCAGATTAAAACACTTCTCAGCTGGTCAGCACAGAACTCAATTGCATCATCTACTTCTCTTCAACAGACAGAGCTTTGCAAGTTTTAGACTAAGAGATTTCCTTTCTCTCTTTTCAAAGCTTTCAGCTATCATGAACCTGAGAACTGCTTCCTAAGATTCTTCCTAGTATTTTACTTCTTTCAATCAGCAGTAACACATAGAGCACATTCCATTTCAGAGCAAGTGGAATCAGGGTCATCTTCCTTATAATCCACCTCCATTTCTTCTTCTGCACTGCCTGATTGTAGAACTTGAATACGTTCAGGTACTTTAAGGTTTATATGCTTTAACAGCTTAAACAGTTTCTCCCATTGAACTGCCTTTCTTTCTCTTGGTAAAACATTAACAGACTTTGTTTGCTTGGCTTTATCTACAAAACCCTTCTTCCTGTTCTTCGTGCTAGCAGGTATAACTATCTCCTCAGTATGTGAGTCAGAGTTATAAGCATTAACTCTTTCCAACTTTCCTCTCCTACCTTGGAGCTTAACTGTGGGAGTTTCACAGCTGTGACATCTGTTGGAGGTAGCGTCCTCTGAGTCAGAGCTGCTCAGGGAATCACTGCAGGATTTTCTTCCATCTTTCCTGGGCTTACTCAGCCTGAAGATTTGTCTTTCTTCAGAAGAAGCTGAGCCTTCCTGTTCTAGCTTTCTTACAGCCAGCCTTTTGCCCTTCTCTCTCCTAGAAGGAAAGTACTCAGCCTGTCCTCCGGCCTTTCCCCAGCCGCTGCTTCTCAAGCTGTTCCCGTGGCTTCCAACACCTCCAAGGCTTCTAACAGTTCTACCGAGTCTATCACTTTCTGTTTGCTTAACCTTAAATGCTGGGCAGTGTGCCTCCCCTTCTGGCTCCACCCACAGGTGTCCCTTATCCTTACTTAGTGTTGCCATGGAGTCTGGGTGTGGCTTCAGCCTAGCTCTGCAAGCGTGGTTTCTTTCACTGCTTTTACTTTTGCACATGTGTTTAGGTGAGCCCATCCCCCTTAAAGAAGCAAAAGTTCCTTTTTCCTCTATTTCCCAAGGCTGTGCTACACTCTCCTTACCACAATATTCAATGCTGGGGTCATATGTGGCCCCAATATTGAATATCTAGAGATCACCACACATGCTGGAAGCCGCAGTAGCTAACTGGAGAGCAGCAATATTGCATGCTGCCCGCTCCTGCGCCTTAAAGAAAGGTGAAGGTTTGATATCATTTTATCTATTCTGTTAAAGAACCTAGTAGGACAGAGGTCAGGGAGAAGAGAAAGAATATTTATGTATTTATTTATTTGTTTACTGTATTTAACCAGCTTTTATATACCGCCCCCTTCCTGAGATCAGGGGTGGTTTACATAAAACATCAAAACAAACTTTACATTGAACTTTGAAACTATGTACAGTTAACTTGCTGTAACTATATACAATAAACTGTGTACAGTATGGTCGAAAACATATGCATCATTCAATTTATTATATCCTTGATTTATGATCTCACATTGCCAAGTGGGGTGTGACATAGCTTTACAGTGCTTCAGATTTCTTGGGATTTGGGGACAAAGTTTGAGTCGCCAAAATGTTCTATGAATAGAAATGTCTTTAAATCTCGTTTAAGTTATTTTGGAAGAATTCAGTAACCACTGTCTTAATAGTCTCTGTAAACCTGGGGTCCTCCAGTAAGGTGGTATTAAACCTCCACAGGGAGGATTTATTTCTGTTGATCCATAGACGTACGTATATCACAATTAACCACTAAATGATCAGAGATAGCCCTAGGTAAAATAGAGGCATCTGCAACCAATGTTCCCTCTAATTTTCTGTAGGCTCTGTGCGCATAAAATATCAGCTGTGTGCAGCTTTTGAAGGAAGGTTAAATTTTTGTGCGCCACATAACGACACTCGGAGTTATATACTTTAAAATTTGACTACACGTCAGAATACAGTATGTACACCACATTGATTTTAATCAAATTAAATGAAAATAGATGATTACTAAATGAAGCGGGAAATTTCTAGTAATTACCATCGTAACTTTTAAATTTTAAGACGTCTGTGTTGTTTTCTTTCAGAATCAGAGCCGTAATTTTTGTGCGCTCTGTTGTAAAGTATGTGCGCTCGCTTGGCGAGGTGTGTGCGCGCGCACACAGGCACAGCTTAGAGGGAACAGTGTCTGCAACATCAGGTAGTAAGTTCCTGGAAATGAAAAAATAATCCAACCGAGAATATGATTAGTGATGACAAGATAATGCCACTGAATATCATAGTGAGCGCTCCTAGCCGACTGGCCTTCCATTGGCTGAACAGCCAAAGGTTCTGAATATTGGTCCCCATGCTCCTAAATAGGCCTCTTTGAACATTTTCTAGGGCTGAGTTCCTAAATTTGTACTCAAAATGTCACTAACCTCCTGATTTTAGGAGCATAAAAACTAAATGGCAACAGAGGTGATTTTGGGCAGGGAAAAAAGTTAGAGGCTTAGCACTGACTTTTAGCACTTTGCTCAAATCTTTGAGCAGTAGAGACCTCTTATGTCCCTACTAAATTATAATATATCCTGGAGATGAACTGGTAATTTTCCAGAAAAGGGGAGACTACCTTCTGCCCAGTTACATCATGCTGGGAGGAGACTCCTCTGGGAGGGAAAATCCATCTCATATATAAATACCTCTCCCAAAGGCAATACCCTGTTTTGTTGACAGCTAATCAGTGCATGATGAGGGAGTAAAGGTGTCTGTCCTTAGGGGCCGATGTCTTTGGCAGCCAGTCACTGTATCGTGGAGAAGTAAAGGAGTCTGCCCTAGAGGAGCAAGAGGCTGTGGCTATCCCCAAGTCCTCATTCCATCTGGAGGGAGCCACAAGGCAAAGCTGCAGGAGCCAGCAGCAGAGTTAGAAGGTGTTTTGGGCTCAAGCCTACACCAACATTCTCTGTGACTGTGCAAACCCTGCTAGCACCCCCACTAGCTCAAGAGGAGGGTAGTACCACCGGTGGTGAGGAGGAGTAAGGCAACTACCTTGGGGAGCCATCTACTTCAAGGAGGACAGAAACCACAGGAGTCCATTAGCAACCAGTGATACCAGAGCCAGGCAGGACCATAGGACAGTATTGGGGACCTTGATCTGCACAGCTACCAGCTCAAAGTAAACAGGGAAAAATTACTAGAGCAACAGAAGGGTTCCCACTCAGGGTAACTGCAAGGAGCAACAAAAGTGAAGGAGGGAAGAAGCTTGGAGTAAGATTACATTACCAGGGAAGGAGTGCTAAGAGTGAATTGCTGTAATATAACAGAATGAGAGGAGAAAGAATTAATCTGCTGGTAACATATTTTGAGAGAAGTACCATAGGCCCCATTCAAAGAACCCACTAAATTACTGCCCACTAAATGACTGAAAGGCTGCATTGCTCTTGGATGGTTGTGATCTCTGTCAGCCAAGCAGGGGGTGCAGGCGCTGCAAGAATGACACACAGGTAGGGGGTTACATAAAGATAACTTTTAAGCTCCTAAATTAAGATTAATTTTCAGCTGAAAACTTAGGGCTCATAACTTTGACTGAAAATAGGGCATACATTTAAGGATCTAACTTAGGAATGTAAACGTAAGAGCTCAGCTTCTTTTGAATATAGGAACCTTAGTAACAGAAGAAAAAGACAAAATGAGAAACTTTAGAAAGTAATAGTAACAGTAATAAAGTAAAATTTCAGTGTATAGAGAGAATAGCACTAAGGACAATTCTCGGGTTCTGGTTCTGGTCTGTATTAACACAGGTCAGGTTATAGTTCTTGCCTGGTGGCAGGACACAACATATTTTGTTCCTATAGTTGCTGTTTCTCTTCTTCCCCCAGGATTATGTAGAGTTTTCTCTGCTCATTCTTTTGTGGGAAGTCTTTAATTTTCTCTGTCAGCTTTTGGGAAATGTATATCTCTGATATCTTTGTGTAGTGCTCCCTTGGGTGCACGTCTGGGTTCGGGACCGGCCTGGCTGGAGCCCCCTCGAGGGCAGGCTCCATTGATCCTTGTCAGTTTGGCACCTGGTGCCTTCACCTGGGAAAGAAAGGTGTTAGCAGGTAGGATTTCCCTCCTTTCACCCCAGGAGATCACTCCAAAAAACACTGCTGTGAACAAGGCTGGCTTAAATAGTATTTACAATCTGTTTACAAAATATATACATCAAGTGTGATAAAATAATGCAGTATGTACAACCCGTATTATAATAAGTGGTTCAGGCAGATAAGGTGAAATAGTAATACAGGACAAGAGATAAGGCAGTTCAAACAACCAACTATAACCTTATATATAATGACTTAAGCAAACCTTTAAAGATTATGAATTTAACCTTAATAACCTGTTTCCTAACTCCTCTCCCTTTCCCTTTGCCCACCAGCACTGTCTCATCCACTGCTGGAGCTCTGGACTGGTGGCTGCTTGTGAAAGGAGAGGTTTTGTAGATGTGTCCAGTCGCTGAGGCTGTAGCTTGGCTCCGCCTCCTCCAAGCTCTTCTCCAATCCGAAGAGGGTTTTGCACTCCTGCCCAATCAGGAACAACTGTTGCAGCTCTCCCTTGAGCTGATCTGCTGCTGGACCCACCTGGGAGTTGTAGCTCCTAGTCCGCAATGGACTCTCTACTGCTGCAGCTCTCTCTGGAGCTAATTCTGCCACTACAGCTCTCCCCCTGGAGCTGGTTCTGCTACCATAGCTCTCCATGGAGATGATTCTGTTGCTGTAGCTGCCTCTGGAGCTGATTCTCCACTGCAACTCCTCCTAGAGCTGATCCACCACGTTTGTCCCCCTGGAGGTGATCTGCAGCTGAACTCACCAAGCCTAGATTAGGTTCTCCAGTATCTCTCTACTGCCATTTCCACTCCCTGGGTTAGGAGAAAACTGTCTGCCTTCATCTTTATTCCTATCCCTGACTAGGACTGTAGGAGGTCCTATGCTAGCATCTTCATTCCGAGCCTGGCTAGGCTCCTAGAAAACTTTTAGCACTATCTTCAGGAGAAGGTCCTGCAGTGCAAGGAGAGCTCCCTTCTCTTCTCTCAGATGACTAAGCTCTTTGCTATAAAGTAGCCAGATGCCTCTAAATCCCAGGTAACTGTCCAACTCATTTCTTCTCAGGGATGCGGGTGCCAGTGCAAAATGGTACCATTCCTCTTAGGGTGAGCAATTTCTACTGGCCCCTAGTATTTACTTCTCTATCCTCTGTCTAGTGTGTGCACTTTATTCCCCTACACTATTCCCTATAGATTTAAAGCTAAATCTTAATTATATATATAAATGTAAGCAAATATTACCCTTGCTTCTTCAGCACAGGCAGTGATTTGCATATCCCTCCTAAATGTTTACTTTCCAGATCTTCTATCCCAGTGACTGTTACTGCAGGCTGCTCTTTTAATGCTATCCCTCATCTGACCTCCCCAGCAGCCACTTCTTCAGCAGCATACAGTGACCATTTACCTGTGATCCTATATTATTCAGCACACTTTCAAACATCCACCTTTGGGGGGGGGGGGGGTTCATTTGTATTTTGCATAGTGCAGGAATAAATGCATTTCTGATTCTATTTCTCCAGTATTGTATTGTATCTGTCTTTGGGTTTCCAATTTAAGTTTTGCCTACATTTTTCTATTTCTAGTCTGTGGTCACTTAATCTGTATTTAGTAAGGGTCTGTCTGTGTTTTGCATAGGTGACGGGGATCAGTATTCTATATTTTCTGGGCAGGGATCTACAGCAGTCTAGCGTGTTCTGTTTTTGGATATGTGCCTCCCAGTAGGATGTGTACTGGTGTTTTAGAGCTGATTGCAGTGTTTGGACTGCCTGTTTTTCATAGGCAGGGTTGTTGCAGACAAGTGATTGATAAGAAGAGGTTCCTGCGTATGACAAGACAACTTTACTGGCCTACCCCAAGTTCTGTTTTCATTGGGAAGTTTTATGATGGGAGTGGGGAAAAAACATTCAGTAGTTCAAGTGGCCACTGATTCATAAAGAGAGAAGGCAGCACTGGGTAAGTACTGTTACATATCAGAGGAATTAGTAAATAATGTGTATTTAAGAAAAATTCACTGTATTTATTGACTTCGCTTTGTGTTCTGAAAGAGGTAGTACTACTATGTATCATTTATATAGTGCTACACAGCACTGCATAGAGACACTCCATGCTCCTAAGGGCTTATAGTCTAGTCAAGACAACTGGGGACTAGGATACATCTAGGGGAAATTGTCTTTTCTTTTTTTTTAAGTCCCATCAAGTCAATGTGACCCCTGGTGATCCAGTAGACTCTGGGTTTTCTTGGCAAGGTATGACCGAAAGTAGATTGTCAGGTCTTTTCTTCTGACTCAATGGAGGGTAAAGTGACTTGCTCCAGGGAACAAGGAGTGCCATTGCGAATAAAACCCTGTTCCTTTGGGTACTAGGCTATTGCTACAACCACTAGGCTACTTCTCTACTCCAGGGTGATGGTATTTATTTATTAAGCTGTTTTTATGTACTGCTTTATCAACATGTCAAAGCAGTTTATAATTAACAATGTGAACAATGCTTAGTACATGGAACATTAGGAATAACGATTAATCAACAACATAAACGAGTGAACAAAGATTTGAGTAAATGAGAGAACATATAGAGGCCAATTACATAGGTGCACGTCCAGGCCATCTGGATGTCCAGAAATCTGGATGGCCAAGAGAGTCTAGACGGCCCCACGGGAGCAGAATCAAGGCATAGGGCCTGGACATCCAGGACCTGCTCTGATTCAGGCACCCAGACATCCAGGCACTCCCCACCTAGCCCAGCCAGACTCCTGCATGGAGCTGCGGTGCCATGGTGTCCTGTTGCCTTGGCACTGTGGCTCCATGCAGGAGCCACAATCCATGGCAGACTCTGCAAATTCAGTTTCCCCACTGCCCCACCCCCGATCAGGCCTGCTGTGGCCGGGGTCGGACTGCAGGGAACCCACTGCCCCTGCTCCCCTCTGTTTCTGCTCTCGGATCCATTGTCTGCGGGACTTATTCCCCGTCTACAGTGCTGACCCCAGATGTACATGACTGACACCGGAATCGGCCCTGTACTTCAGGGGCAGCAGTACTGCCTGCAGCCTGCCCTCACCCTTCCTCAGGCCCACCCCCTCCCTCTGAGGCGGAATTGGCACCCAGACATTTAGCGGAACTGAATGTCCGAAACGGACATCCAGCCCCGCTAAACGCGAATTGGAATCGAGCCCATACTATATACATAGGGTAAACTTAGTTTATATTTAACATAGCTCGCAGAAGGAGGGGGGGGGGGTATATGCTTGGAGTAATGGGTGCATGTGAAGTATGAACATTAGAACTATGTGATAAGCCCACCAAAATATTCCATGACAAAATGTGTTTTTAAGCTTTTATGGTAAGGAGGGTAATATGCAGGGAGCAGTGTTTCAGCCCAAAAGAGCATTGAAATGTCCACCATCTGCTTCAAAGAAGGGATGATGGGAGAGGAACCTCAAGGGGGCAGCCGTCATTGCTATCCACTCTGCAGCTATATATGTAACTGAGTTTATTTGGGTTGTTTTCAATGTTTTTCCTTATATAAAGATTGCCTTTTATTTCATGTTTTTTGAGTTATAATTGTGTACTGCTTAGAACTAATAAGGATTAGTGCAGTGTTTCTCAACCTTTTTTCTGTGTCTGAAAATAATCTGGATACTTGGCATCAGCACCACTGACCACTGATAGCATCAGTATTAAGCTCAATAGTCAGATAACTAATTGGATAAATTTAGGACAGCCTTTCAACTGCCCTAAATCTATCTGTATAACATATCCAGACAGTGACTGAATATTGCTGCTATCCACATATGTCCCGGTTCCACCCAGCTCTGCCCCAGACTACCCTGACACTATCTGAATAGTGCCGTGGCAGCCTGAGGAAATATTTCGGATAATGCTGCTGAATTTCTTGCTGGCTCCTATAAGTATCGATGCCAGCAGTGATTGTATTCTACAGATATTCAGTACCGCTGCCTATCTTTACATTGTCATTGAATATAATTATTTTCCTAAAAGCTAAGGCTAGCTTTTAAACGGATGCAGTCACCACTGGGTCTGAATTTAGCCCTCTTAATATTTATATTGTGCTGTTTTGTTTCTGTTTCTGTGACCAAAGCTACAGCTGACTTATCTGGCAAACACTTTATGACCAAATACAGTTATTTATCAGAAATGTTTTGTACAGTATGCATTCTCATTAGATAATTTTTGAAAATAGAAGTCACCAGATCTGATTAGAAGTTACTTCTTAGAGTAATTTCTGGTACATACCCTTAGAATTCTCATTATCTCTTTGAAGGCACACAGGAATTACTATACTGTACAAATTACAGCAAACATAAAGTCTTCTTGCCTAGATGATGGATTACCTATCCGATATCAAGAAAATGCCATATGGCTTACGCTATGCTTCTGCTGAAAGTAAATGGACACAATGCTTTCACAGCCTGCCATGAGATTTCTTCCTTTTCCGATATTTATTGTCTTCAGTGTACAAAACCACACCTGTCTGGTCCCTTGAGCTAAAAGAACTAGCTGAAAATGAGCACAAAACAATACCAGTAGCTTTCCTCTTGTTCTTTTTGTCTCCTAAACATCTGTGAAAATGCTTCTGCTTAGGTGTTACAAGATTTCACTACACATACAGTATGACTATATCTATATTATGAATTTTTGAAATACAAAGGTATTGTATAGACTTTTTTTTTATGAAGTCGCACCAAACCTCTGAAGTGTATTCTTCACAGTGGAGTACAGTTGTGGTCAACATTATTGGCACCCTTGCATTTTAGGTATGTTGTGTACAAAATCTTGAGAAATAATTGGAAATATTCCAACTGTGTGTTATCATATTTTAATACTATGGTCAAAGGTATACAAGAAAAAAAAAATGTCTGTGCAACTTAGACAGAGGGGTATGTTTACTAAATCATGGTAATGTTACCCGCGTTAAGTTCCACGGTAATGGTACGGATGCCCATATAAAGGAGTGGGCAGTGCATCATTAAAGCAAGCTGTGTCAGCTAATGCGCGTTACAAGGGCCTAACGCGTGGTACAGTGCGCGGTACAGTGTGCCATGGACCCACCATGCGTGAACACCACAGCCAACGGGAAATGGCAGCGCATCCGAAGGAGCTGCAATCTAAGGTGCGCTGACAGTAGGAGACACGCTGAGGGATGTGCAGACATGGTGCCACATGAGAAACGGAGCCGTAGGTGTAAGGCCATAGACCACAGGCAGCTGAGATTGCAGTCTGTAATGGGGATGTGAGCCATCGTTAACACATGCACACACACCAGGAAATGGTGTGTAGTGAACCCAGCATGCAGAGGAGTAAACAACGGTATTGGAAAGGGCGCCAGGGGTCGGTCTGAAGGGCCAGCTGTGTGAATGCTGTGTGTATAAGGGCAAAATGGGCAAAGAATCCAAAAAGGAGTAAGAGGGAATTGAACCGGTAGACTGAGAAGTCCAAACATGGCTCACTGACACCAATACCAAAACACTGAGCTACCTGCCCACACAGACAACCTAAAGAAAGGGAGCATATTTAACAGCTAGCATGTGACAGATAGGCTGCATGGAGGGGACACTGTAGTGTACAGGGAAGGGAAGAGAAGGAAGGGTGTGTGGAGAAGGGACATAGCCAGAGCCATTGTATGGTAAGGAGAGCAGAACAAATGAAAGGAAAGGGAACCTGTAGGACCCAAACCCACAACCTATGTTGGCTCCACGCACGTCTGCAACCACTATCCCAAACAACCACAACAAGCACAATGCAAATATGCTCCACCGAGTGGCCATTGTGTCTTTTAGATTATCACGCAGTAGTGTGGCGTACACATGTTGCATCTTACGCGCATTGCGGAGAACGCGCATAGCAAGGTGTGTGCCACGCAGCGCGCACAAGAACGTGCATGATGTTACAGACCTTCCTACGTGCCTTATACATCTAAGCGCCTCAGAATATGTGGTCTGATTATGGCGCATAACAACAAGGTGTCAGGGGTCTCAGTGAAGGGCCGGCTGTGTGGATGGTGTGTGTACAAGGGCAAAAAGGCAAGAGAACCAAAAAGGAGTAAGAAGGAATTGAACCGGTACACTGAAGAGCCCAAACATAGCTCAGTGACACCAATACCAAAACACTGAGCCAACTGGCCACCCAGACAGGGTAAAGAAAGGGACCATATGTAACAGCTAGCATATGATGGATAGGCTGCATGGAGGGGACATTGCACTGTACAGTGAAGAGAAGAAGGGTGTACAGAGAATTGATGAAGCTGGAGCCGCTGTATGGTAGGGTTAGCAGAACACAAGAAAAGAAAAGGAATGTGTGGGAATCAAGCCCACAACCTATGGTGGCACAACATACATCTGTAACCACTATCCCAAACAACCATAATGCACTTAAGTTCCACCAAAGGGAATGTGTTTATGGAAACCTGTAGCACCCCCTGAGGCGGCAGACAGCTGGCACACAGACAGCTGCCACCGTCCAAGGATGTGAGCACAGGTGGGCCATGTACATCAGCAGTACACCACTCAATACGCCCGTCAGTGCAGTAAAGCAGCAGCACAGACAAATGTGTGTATAACATGTCACACAAAAGTCACTGGCCCGTCCACAGATGTTGGGCAGGACAGATCATTCAAGGAGCTGCATGGTGTGTACTGGTCAGTAGGCCACCCCCCAATGCAGCTGCATACACCAAATGCCGTAGTCACATATGCATGCATGTAGAAAGTAGGTGGTGCATGATGGGAACCCAACACACATCAGTCATGAAATGTCCACAAAAACATACATTGCCAGCAATACAGGACACATAAACCTGAAAAAGCATACACAGGTAAATGTCCACAAGTGTACACACATATATATATGTAACAGCTGTCCGACACTGCCTCATGATATCAATCAAAGCGGTGTACATGGCAACGTAAACCTGGCAATATACATTATTATAACCCACTCCCTCAACATAAAAACTAATTTCAGAAGGACCAAAGCAACGACAAGTGATAGAGCCGTCTCATTTGCTGCCCCTACCCTCTGGAATGAAATCCCATTAACCCTCCGCACAATAAAGGACCTTCACCAATTCAAAAAAGAACTAAAAACATACCTTTTTACAAAACACTTCGAGATCCCCTACCAACAAAAACCCTCTCCAATACAATCACAGAAACACATTCACAGTTCTCAAGACAGAACAAATGATTAAACACTTACTCTACTCTACCTTACCCTACAGACAAAGATTTACACAAACAAACGGCTATATCACTATTGTAAATAAATCCCGGTAACTCAATTATGTTATGATGACCTGTACATAGTTTGAAAAGTGTTATTCTAGTTAATGTTCAAAACATGTTCAATGTAACTAAACGTGTATATAGTTAACACAAGTTCCATGTAAAATATACAGAAGTATATTGATTTTTGTTCGATGTGAACCGCCCCTGATCTCTGGAAGGGGCGGTATATAAGAAACTGTTAAATAAATAAATAAAATAAATTAAAAAGTGACAATGATCAATTGATTCCTGTCAGAGCAATGCAGGGTATGTGACCTGACAAATGCCACAGTGGGAATTGAATCCTGGTTCCCAGGTCAGTGTGCAAACCATTATACCACTCCACCACAGCATGACATGAACATCGCTGTAGTCAATGATGTGTAGACAAGTTGGCAGCCACATTTCCAATACGCCCCGCCGCCACTGTCAGCACCAGTGCCAACAAACACCAATGCCAGCTATGTCCCACAAATACCTCCCAGGTGGGGATGTAGAGGCACCAGCCTGAGCATGCATGTGCCCAAGTAGTAGAGATGCTCACCCAAAAGAAGCCACAATGGTCCAAAAGAGCCAACATGCAACTGTCCAGGCACATGGGAGTGATGAATGTACCTGTGTTAAAATGGAACACCTATGTGGATAGCAGTGAAACCATCTGTGGGCAGGAATGCAGCAGCACAACGTCGGATACACCACACACATCCTGTGTATGATATAACACACACACAGGTCAATGATATGAAAGGTGGACTGTGGATATAGTAATGTGAGTGATCCAGATGGCATTGACATACTTTGTCTGCATCATCACGGCAATAGCACCAGAACACAAAACTGACAGGGGGCACAGTCCAGGCAGGTACACCAAGCTGCCCACACAACCATAAGGCAATAAGGTAGGAAGGAAAGATACATAGATGTAATGCCAAGCTGCCATACAGTGATGTGGGTCTGCAGTGCACAGGCAAATGCATAAACATGACAATAATGTCATGTCCCAATGCCCCAGCACTACCCCTCAGCTGTGTAGACCATATATGTGTGTATCAGTGGGCCATACAGCAGTGTAGATGGCCTGACAGCAGCATGTGATGTGCCGAGAATGAGCAGACATCAGGTACTCATGTAAATAAACACCTTTAATGCACAAATGGGAGCAAAAACAGTGACACAAGGTAAAATGAGGACATGGTAACAGGTACGAGAGGCACATGTTGCTAAAGAACAAACAAAGCAGAACCTCACAGACATACAAAGGTAGCACTATGCAGAAGCCCTGCTGCAATAGGTGCTGTGGTTACAGGAGCATCAGTTATATGAAAATGTACAGGGAATGCACAAATGAAGTCAGAAAAATGACACACCCATTGCCACACTGTAAAGTTACTGGTGCAATGTGAGTGGTGCAATGTTATGTGATAAAGAGGACTGTGCACACATGCATTAATTAGTTTGTAAATCAATGTACAGTGCCACATATGTACAGGAACCACACACAATAACATGTATGTGGAGGTAGAATGAAAGGTCCACAACGGTGCACTAACCCACACAGAATCCACATGGGCACATGTACCGGTGTAAAAACAGAATCAGGCAGATGCATATGCACCGTGTATGTTGAACCATGAAAGAGTGCTGCCCCAGATGCACTGTAACACCCCCTGCGAGAGTCAAACAGCAATCACAGATGGTGGCACGCATCAGAGTGGTGTGGTGGCAAACAGTGTGTATTGTCCAAGTGTAAGGTAGCCAGACAAAGAAACAGGACCTACAGAATGTACCTCCTGTGCCACACATGTGGCTACATGTACCTGTTGACCCAAACATATGTGGAAATACTATGATGCAAGTCACACACATGGGCTACACACATCAACACAATGTCAGATGGATGTACAACATACAGCGAATATGTGAGTTCCTGCTGTACATGTATGGACCAGTACACAATGTCCACAGTGCACATGTTGTCTGCAACCCCACATGTCCCGTTACAACTGTCCCAGAATCCATGGGCATGCAAAGTCACCTATGGCATCTCAATGTGCCACATTAATGCAAAGGTGCCATGTGTCTCCTGCGATGAATACGACACCCAGCCAGAGCACAGCAGCAATGGTGTGTTGGTCATCCTTGTTCTGCACAAAGTATCAGTCCAACAATAATGTCCATCATAGGTGTGTGTCCCACTCGCATAGGTCCATTAACCAATGGCACCATCTCCCAGGGATCGTTGCATGGAGGTGCTATGTCCTCCAACAGTTGGGTGATGGGGACTGCAGATGCAGTGTAGTAGATGTGCTGTGTGTGTTGGCTGTGCCCTGTGTTAAAAGGAGGAGAAACAAGGTCATGGTATGCTGCACACAACATAAGGTCACAATGCAGAGAGTGAAACCACAATATATACATAATGAAACTTCAGACATGCAAACATGACACGATCACAACACAGAGCACAGTAAATGTTGACCACATCAGGAGATGACACTGCAGACCAGGTTGCCATCTCGACATGGTCATGTCTATGGCCATGTCACACAGGCATCCCAGAGGTCGACAGCATGTCCAGCAGTGTTGGTGCACATAGATCCCACAGAAAAGCACGATGAAACAAACAGCCTATAGCAAACATGTAAAGGGTGATGTCAATCACAATGTGCAACCTACCGTCTGTGTGCAGAGGTATCTGATAGGGACTGTCTGGCGCAGGCAAAGGCCACAAGAGGTCACAGCCAATGTTCCCTCTAATTTTCTGTAGGCTGTGTCTGCATAAAATATCAGCTGTGCAGCTTTTGAAGGAAGGTTAAATTTTTGCGCCACTTAATGACACTCGGAGTTATATACTTTAAAATTTGACTACACATCAGAATACAGTATGTACACCACATTGATTTTAATCAAATTAAATGAAAATATACGATTACTAAATGAAGTGGAAAAATTCTAGTAATTACAATCACAACTTTTAAATTTTAAGACATCTGTGTTGTTTTCTATCAGAATCAGAACCATAATTTTTGTGCACTGTTGTAAAGTATGTGCGCTCACTCAGCGAGGTGTGTGTGCGTGCACATGCGCACAGCTTAGAGGGAACAGTGGTCACAGTAAAGGCAGAGGATGTCATTGAAATGCGTTGAATCACCATGTTCGCATGTTCAGCCGTCATTGCCACATATCCAAGGTATGGCGAGATGCGTGAAATGGAAACGTTGATGCGTAGTGGTCTGTCAGCAAACAAGAGACAGGTCAATCAAAAACAGAACACATGCATAAACACATGCACACAATGTACACAAGGGCAACAGCACAGGGTTAGAGATAGAACAGTGATCACCACCGCACAGGTGTCCAGTCACATCCCAGTACCAGATAATGCTAAAGGGCATCAGAGTATACCGTCACATAGACATGTCCCAAAGACACAGACACAGACACAGTGGGACAAGGAGAGCATGCCACAAGCATCATACGGCTTGTCTGAGCACAATATGAGACCAGTGGAGACAATCATTACAGTCCATGCAATGATAAACTGATGTTTAATGCCACAATGCTACGGAAGGGTGTATGTGCCATTCACCACCACTACACTCTGGACCTGTAGACACACACAGCTCCATCACATTTGCCTCAAAAACAGTGTTGAAACCCCAGAACTGGTCACGAACTAATGGCAACCGGAACATATGGGGTATGGAGGCGTAGGCCAAAGAGGTGTACAACAACATATGTGCAGTGGACAGAGAACCACAGACATGTGCTATGCTGCACTGCCCCCACAATACAGTTACCTTTATGTCTAACCACCACAGTCACCTGCAGGTTTAAATGACGTACACACAGTTTCTACTGCACCACAGAACCAGGCAGGAACAAAAGCTAATCCTGGGGAGTCAAACACACAAGTGAAACATACATATGTCATGAGAGAGCCTTGAAACACACATGGCAGCATGTACATGTATACCCATATGCATTTCCCCACATATGTAGGACTTACATGAGAACAGCTCCTCGATCAGATGTTGCCTGACTGCTGTCCCCTCACATGTGTCACCACAGCCACGTATAGGAGGGCACGTCGGATCCTCTTCCAGATCCTCATTAATTTCGACTGGGATATTGTGCCTGAGAGCAATGTTGTGGAGGATGCAACAGGCCAGAATGATCTGTGCCACAGTCATGGGTCGGTATTGTAAGGTCCTGCCGGTCTTATCCAGACACCTGAAGTGACTCTTCAGAATGCCAAAGGTGCGCTCGATAACTGAGCGGCTGGAGGCATGGGCCTCATTGTACCTCATCTCTGCACGTGTCCGTGGAAGATGCACAGGGGTCAGCAACCAGGCATGACAGCCATATCCCGCATCACCTGCAGAAAGAAATGTGGAAAGGTCAATCAGGAGCTGATGGACTCACAAATGCAACAGATACACCAGGACACAAACATATGATGTCACATAATGGCACACGACAGCTATGTGCCAGTGTCTGGAGGTGTGAGATACAGAACACCAGGGAAGGGTAATGAGGGCAACACATATCAACTGTATCCAGACCAATCACATCACCAACCACCTGTAGCTGAAAGCCAGAAGTGGCATTCCTGAACGCATCAGGTGGACACATGGCACTGCACCATGGAAAACGGCAGAGATGCGCATGTGTGCAATCATGTGATGGCCATGATACAGTGCACACACAGCTTCTGTCACAGTAACATATACATGAGGGATACAGTCAAGATGGCAGAAACGACAAAACAACATTGACATACATAGAGCATACATGTGTAATGTAACATGTCACCACAACGCCACCCACATGACATGGCAGACAAAGTCAACAGTGAATGGCCCCTCAACACACAGTACAGCATGAAAATGATTCTGGGAGAAAATCTAACCGCCCCCACCCTCCCGGTAGCACACACACGTTGCATACAGAGTCAACTATGGATACACTACAAAGGCAGACACATGTACATTTGCATATGTGGTTGGTCCGAGGCCATCTGCCGTAGTTGTTGTCAACCAAAAGGTGTCACAGCCCACCATAGAAGGGACACCCCATATGTGCTCAGAGCATTCCTGTCCAAAAGACATGTGCAATAGAGCAGCAGTACCAGAAACCAGTGTTAACCGCATGTGTGCCGAGACACCCAGAAGAGCAATTATGCACATATAGTAGACATAGTTAAGTGTAGAAACCCACAAACATATGTGACCATGTCCCCGGCGATGGTGACATGGCATGATGGTGGACACAGCCCCATACAAGGTCAGCGCTGCACAACCACAACACAGGGAAAGGTATACAGAGGTCGTAATTGACAATGGGACCTCGTATATCATACACCGGCTGAGCAGTGATATGCCACTGCCTGACGGACAGTGTCCCAACACTACAATTAAGGTCTAAATATCAGAGGGTGGTTACTACCAAACAACAGAACAATGCCCTCTACAAATATTCAGAATCATCAGCAGTATTCTGAATATTTGTAGAGGGCATTGTTCTGTTGTTTGACGGACAGTGTCCGGCATGTTGGCTGAAAATAAGTCAGACCTGCATCATGCCATGTCATGTGTGTCACAGGAGATATGCAGTCAGAAGACCTGAACGGCAAACCACAGGTGACCCTGTCCCACCTGTGAGAAGTGTCAAGCCCCACAGGACACAGGAACACCATGTGCATGTTAGAGATGGTAAATACCCACCCAGCAGAACACAGTCCTCATATTGTCTGGCCTCAAATTGGCCAAACAGTGCCGAGTGATGCAGGATATAGGAGTCATGGGTGGACCCTGGAAACCAGGGAACCACATTCAGAATACACATATTTGCATCACAAACAACCTGCACATTCAGGGAATGGTAGTGTTTGTGGTTGCGGAACACTACCTCCCTGTCTCTGGGCGGGACCAGGGCAACATGTGTGCAATCAATAGCTCCCATCACGTGTGGTATCCCTGCAAACCACCGGAATGCCTGGTCCAGGGCCCCCCACTGTTGCCTATTGTTAGGAATCACAATGTAATTCCTAACCCAGCTGACCATGGCCCGCAGTACCTGGTGGAGACAGCGTGAGAAGGTGGGCCTGCTCATCCCACCTACTGCAGCCACCGAGGATTGGAAACAGCCAGAGGCAAAGAAATGTAGGGCACCCAGGAGCTTGGCCAATCCCGGTATGGCATGTGACCGGACAGTCCGGGGCTCGAGATCAGGTCTTAGATCCTCATAGAGCTTGCAAATAGCCCCTGTGCTCAGATGGTAGAGGGAAATGACCTGGTCCTCACGCATGTCCTGGAGCATGGGCCTGGGCCTGTTGAGGTGAGGCAGGTGAGGGCACACCTCGGCACGCTTACAGCGCCATGCTGGACATACCTCAGCCTGTGGAGCTCCCACAGCTGCAGGTCTGTGTTACAGTGGGACTGTGTTGCAGTGGGACTGCACCCATGCCCAGTGCCACAGCCCCATGGACACCTCCAAGTCCAAAACACCACCACCGCACAACCCACATGGCCAATTTGAGCCATGATAGACAGCAGGTAGAGCAACGTTAGATGCTAAATACGGTATGTATCTTAGCTCTGAGTGATGCGTCGTACATACGGCGCATCACTCAGAGCAAAGATACATACCAGAAATGGCGGGTGTTTAGCACAAAAGACGGACCAAGATAAACCACCTGTGGATGCAGCGGCATACCACCACTATGGGCAGAGGGACGTGGCGTGTGGGAGAACATAGGGACCCCATGACAGAAAGCAGAAATAGGTGCTGTCTCATCAGGGGGATGGCAGGTCTCAGGCAGAGTAGGACGAGGTAGACCAGCAGAGATGGGGAGATCATGTGTAGCAGCTGGGGTATGTGAGACAGAGCGTGCACCCCACATGGCACCTGAAATAGTGAGAGTGGAAGGGGAAGGTGGGGGCTATGGACAAGATTAGGCACGTTGCGTGTTGATACCCTCTCAGAGAGTGACAGAGGTCTGGGAAGGAAAGGGTTGGGGGTGACATCTCCGGATGAGAGATGGTGCAGGGGTAGTGGGGTATGGGGCAGAGAGGGGACGGTACAGCAAAAACAAAGGCGAGGAGAAAGGAATTACACAGAGGCAGAGGCCGTTGCCACACAGGTGCTGCTGATAGGGCAGAGAGCAGAGGACAGAATGGAGGGGGATGTGACGATGGTGAGCAGGGGTGAGGTAGGGGAGGCATGAGGGTGCAGGTACGGGGGGAGACAGGTAGGGGGGTAGAATCGAAGGTCGACAATGTGATGTGGAGCCATAGTGCAGGGGTGGAGGGGACAGAAAAGGCCAAAGGATGTAGAATGTGCGGGAGACAGAGATTGTCCGCACCTGTGTGTGTGGTAGTTGGTGGGTGGATAGAAGCAATAGGAGAAGGAGAGCCATGGGGTGGGTGGCTGGAGGTGGGGGGGGGGAGGGATATAGGTAGGGCAGCTTAGGAAGCCGGACATAGAGTTCGACATTATACAAGGGGCGGTGTGGTTGGAGAGCATAGTGGGCCCAACACACACCCGTGTGGCACCCACCCACCCATGCACCCGCTCCGCACAGCCACCCACTGCCCAACACCAGTCACAGCGCCAGGGCCCCACACCACCCCGGGGCATACACCCATGCACATGAATCCCTGACACCACAGGGCACACCTGTCCCAGCCAACAGTGGCCCAGCACCCCCATCCCTACCCCAACAGTCATACTGTTGATGTGGCTCGTCCCCAGATGCTCGCACATGCGGTCACCAGTGAGACGCTGCTGGCACCCAGGACATGGACATCCGATGGTACCACACACATCCCTGCACCGGTACAGTCCCTCACCACATGTACGCAGCCTGGGTGTTCCCATATTGACCTAGGTATTCTGTGGTTCACACAGTCTGTTAAGTTACGATGTGACAGATATATGTACAGGGATGGGCAGGCACGCCACACCTGAGCTGTGTACCCTGTTCCTCCACAGGTGACATACATACCATGGAGGCGGAGGAGGGGGAGAAGGTCTCAGTGTCCGGGCCGTGGCCCCTGCCCGAGGCGGTGTCTGTTGTGGAGGTGCATGGAGGTTCCAATGCGGCACAGGTGGTGGAGGGGGGACCAGCACCCTACCTGACAGGTGACGGCGGGGCGAGATCGGAGGCGGGAGATGGTGGTATGTCCATGGATGCTGCAGCTGAGGGGGTGGCTGGGCCACCAGCACCAGGTCCCACCCCACGGGCCACACATGCTGCCATTGGGGAAGTGATCAGCGAGATGAGGTCCCATTCTGTATCGGCACATGTGGATGCAGAGGGTGAGTGACCGACCGGTCGGGTCACCTGTTGCATGTGTACAGGCATGTGCAACCCATGTCTCATGGCTCACACCATGTCTCACCCACAGGCATTCAGCTGGCAGTACGGGAGGTGGTGCGGGAACACCATCGACAGTGCCACGAAACACGACGGCAGAGGATGGCCTTGGATGGGCTCCTCTGGGAGGTGAAGGGCCTGCGCGTGACAGCAGAGTCCATGGCAGTCAGCATGGGCAGGATGGCGGCTGCATGGGAGGCCATGGCGGGACGTGGGGAACAGCCGGCAGCAGCAGCAGTTGCACCCGCGCCACGGGGTGGGAGGGGACATGCTCGGCGCAGAAGGGGTCACCATGGCAGGGTGTAGATGTGGGGGGTGGGTGATATAGGGTCAATAAATGGCTTTTTCAAATGGTTCCGCCTGTGGCCACGTGTCCAGTGTTTCATTTGACAGCCCCATGTTCCCCCTGTCCCACATTTTTATTTATTTTTATTTATTTAACAGTATTTCTAAACCGCCTTATCATAATAATCAAGGTGGTATCACAGCAAACAATCTGGTAGTGTGAGTGTGTTGTACATGCAGTGAGGGTGAAGATTTTGTTGAGTGTGTGTTGTATTGTGTGCTAGATTGGTTTGAGCTATGTACAATGTGTGCTATATACAGTGGTGCTAAAGACATTTATATACATTCAGTGTTAGGCGGTAACATGTGCTGTTATACAGTCAGTTAGTTTATGTGATGTGTCCATAGTGTTCTATGAACAGCACGGTTTTCAGCTGTTTTCTAAAGTCTTTGAGGTCGGTGGTTGCCCTCAAGTCGTCCGGTAGTTTGTTCCATATTGTTGGCGCAGCCATGGATAGTGCTCTGTCTGTTGTGTCCTTGCGTATGTGTTTGTATTCACTTGGGGTGCTGACTCGGTTGTGTGTTTGTTTTCTTCTAGGACGTGTGCTGGTGTCTGGTTGTATGAGGGTGTGCAGGCTGTTGGCTGATGTGTGCTGTTTTATCTTGAATAGGTTTATGATAGTTTTGTATCTGATGCGTGCACCGATTGGAAGCCAGTGTAAGTCCTTTAAGGTGGGTGTGATGTGCTCCTGTCTTGCAGTTCCGGATATGATTCGTGCTGCTGTGTTTTGTGCCAGTTGGAGTGGTTTGATGGCTTGTTTCGGTAGTCCAAGGTATATCGGATTGCAGAAGTCCAGTAGTGGGGTTATCAGTGCTTGACAGACAGTGCGGAAGTGTTCTGGGGCGAGGAGTGGTTTCAGTCTCCTGATGATTCGCATCTTGTAGTAGGCCTTTTGGATGGTCTTGTCTATGTGTGGCTTGAGATTGAGTTTATTGTCCAGAGTAACCCCGAGGTATCTCACTTCTGACCTTATTGGTATAGTAGTGCTTTGTATCTTTATATTTGGTGGGTGTATGAAGCCTTGGTTCCGAGTGATGATTAAAGCTTCCGTCTTGTTGCAGTTTATTGCGAGGTTGTTGTTTTGACACCAACTGGTCATTTGGGTGAGGCAGTCTGTTATCTTAGAGAAATCTGAGTTGTCGATTGATATCGGGGTGTATATCATGATGTCATCCGCATAGATTGTGTATTGAATGTTGTTCTCTTTCATGATGTTGCATATTGGTTGGATGTAGATGTTAAATAGGAGTGCTGAGAGTGCAGATCCTTGAGGTACTCCCTGTCGGACTCTTATGGGTCGGGAGGTGCTGTGTCCCACCTTGACCTGTAGCTGTCTTTCGGTTAGGTACGAGTGGAACCATTTCAATGTGATACCGTGTATACCAATGTTCTTTAGTCTTTCCAGGAGCGTGTTGTGGTCCACTGTGTCGAAGGCTGAGGAGATGTCGATGAAGATCATTATGATTCCATTCCTGGTGTTGTCAATTATTCTTAGGATGCTGTCGAAGAGATAGATCAGAAGCGTTTCAACTCCATGGTTGGGACGAAATCCATGTTGGTTGTCGTCGAGTGTTTCGTGTTTGTCGATGTGATCCTGAAGTTGTAGTTGAACTGTTTTTTCGATGATTTTTGCGAGGAAGGGTATGCTGGAGATTGGTCAGTATGCTGCTGGATCTTTTTTGTCGAGAGTTGTTTTCCTTGTGATGAGTCTTACTGAGGCAAGTTTTAGTTGCTTTGGCATGAGTCCTTGAGTGAGTGAGTTGTGTACTATTTTATGTATGGTGGGGATGAGGCTGGATTTGGTGGCTTTGACCCATGACACTGGGCATGGGTCTGTAGGAGCAGTGCTTGTGTTGATTGTAGAGATGATGTGGGATATCTGATCTGTTGAGGGTGAGGAGAATGTGCCCCAGGTTTTGGTGTGTACATCCGTCCTGGTGGTCCTACTAGGCGTTGTTCGTTCTGTGGAGTGGAATTTGTTTTTGATGTGGTCTGCGAATTCCTGTGGATCACTTGTACTTCCCCTTCTGTTGTTTGCTCTTTTGTGAGGATTTTTACTATTTCGAAAAGCTCTCTGGGTTTGTTGATGGAAGTGTTTATCATGTTTGTGTGGAATTCCTTCTTTGATTGGTTGATGTGTTCATTGTATTGCTTTTGCTTTGTTAGATAAAGATGCTGGTCGGCAGTTGCTTTGTTTTTTCTTCATCTCCGTTCAATCTTCCTGAGTTCCCTCTTTTCCTGTCGTATTTTTGCTGAGTACCATGGCTTGTTTTGTCTCTTGGTGTGGAGTCGTTTCTTGGTCCCGCCATCAGATGGTTTGGCGGCGTTGGCTAAAATGCTGTTCCAGCTGGAAACTTGTTCCTCCAGGTCGTCTGTGGTAAGGTTCAGGTGTTGTATTGTGTCCTGTATGAATTCGTCCTTGTCGAAACACTTGAATCGTCTTTGTGTGTGAGAGATGTTAGCTCCTTCGTTTGTCTGGTCCTCTTGGGACCGCAGCCTTGTCTCGATTAGGTAGTGGTCAGACCATGGCACTGGGGTAATGGTGGGTGGAGATATCAGGTCTCTTGATGTTAGGTAATTGGATGCGAATATGAGGTCTGGGGATGATCCATGTCTGTGTGTTGGTGCATTGATTATCTGTGTGAATTGCAGTGAGGACATTGCTTGAAGGAAGGCCTCTGCGTCTTTTATATTGGTGGACTTCAGGTTGAAGTCTCCGATCAGCAGCGCTGGTTTGTTGTTTGTTGTTATGGCGCAGGCTTCTTCGAGTGTGAAGGCTAGTTCATCGGGTGGAGCTCTGGGTGCTCTGTAGGTTAGGCAGATTGCAATGCTCTTGTTCTTGATGCTAATTGTGTTACAATGCTGTGTATCGGTGAGGCTCTGTGTCTTGAACGTTAGATTCGTTTTTGCTATTATCAAAACTCCTCCTCCACGCTTGTGTGTGCGCGGGCAGTTGTATGCTGAGTAGTTGTCTGGTACTAGTTGGTTGAGTAGTACATTGTCAGTCGGGTTGAGCCATGTCTCTGTGATGCATATTATGTCGGGCTGTCACTCTTCAATGTGGTCTACAAGAGTGTGAATCTTGTTGCAGACTGATCTGGCGTTTATGAGCTCAATCGTTGTTGTCTTTGTTGAGGAGGTTGCTGTTACATGTGCTTCATTTGTGCAGGCATGGGAGTTTGATTTGTGTCTGTTTGGTCGCTTTGCTTGGGAGGTTCGGAGTGTCTCTTTGTATGTGCGCTGAGATTCTAAGTATGGCCATACGGTTGGTGGGTGCCATGTTGTGTTTGCTTGTGGGTAGTGGAGGTGTGTGGTTGGTGGGAGGAGTTGTGTGACGAGTAGGTAGAGTGGGAGGACGTATGTGGCGTGCATGTTGGTTTTTTGTGATGTTCTGTTATGGTGATGCCTGTATTCTTAAGTCTTCTTCTGTAGTCTGTTTGGTGAGATCTGTATTTGGTGCGATAGCCTGTCTCGTGGAGGGAGCCTGTCCCGTGGAGGGCGAGCCGGATCTGTGTAGGGCGTCTTGGTGCGGGAGCCTGTCCCGTGGGGGGACCCTGTCCCGTGGAGGGCGAGCCGGATCTGTGTAGGGTGTCTTGGTGCGGGAGCCTGTTCCGTGGAGGGAGCCTGTCCCGTGGAGGGCGAGCCGGATCTGTGTAGGGCGTCTTGGTGCAGGAGCCTGTCCCGTGGGGGGAGCCTGTCCCGTGGAGGGCGAGCCGGATCTGTGTAGGGCGTCTTGGTGTGGGAGCCTGTTCCGTGGAGGGAGCCTGTCCCGTGGAGGGCGAGCCGGATCTGTGTAGGGCGTCTTGGTGCGGGAGCCTGTCCCGTGGAGGGCGAGCCGGATCTGTGTAGGGCTTCTTGGTGTGGGAGCCTGTTCCGTGGAGGGAGCCTGTCCCGTGGAGGGCGAGCCGGATCTGTGTAGGGCGTCTTGGTGTGGGAGCCTGTCCCGTGGAGGGAGCCTGTCCCGTGGAGGGCGAGCCGGATCTGTGTAGGGCGTCTTGGTGCGGGAGCCTGTCCCATGGAGGGATCCTGTCCCGTGGAGGGCGAGCCGGATCTGTGTAGGGCGTCTTGGTGCGGGAGCCTGTCCCGTGGAGGGAGCCTGTCCCGTGGAGGGTGAACCGGATCTGTGTAGGGCGTCTTGGTGCGGGAGCCTGTCCCGTGGAGGGAGCCTGTCCCGTGGAGGGCGAGCCGGATCTGTGTAGGGCGTCTTGGTGCGGGAGCCTGTTCCGTGGAGGGAGCCTGTCCCGTGGAGGGCGAGCCGGATCTGTGTAGGGCGTCTTGGTGCGGGAGCCTGTCCCGTGGAGGGAGCCTGTCCCGTGTAGTGGAAGTGAGAGTGTGGTGGTGGGGAATGTGTGATGTACTGTGAGAGTTCTACTTGCGGTTCTGATGTCCTTCGTCTCCGTCTGCTCCTTGTTGGGTTCCGCTCTGTGCCGCATCTCTGTGCCGCGCCTCTGTGCCGCGCCTAAGGGCCACGCCAAAGGGCCCTCTGGCGAGGCCCTCAGGCGCGGGCGCGCCTGCGAGGGATGCCGCTTTTATGGAGGCGGGCCGCTTTCTCCTGCTCTCCCACTGCCCCGATTGGGCAGGAGCACCGTGGGGGGGGGGGGGTGGTGGTATCTTCGGCGGCAGCAGCGGCGCCCTCTGGAGGCGAGGGACGCCGCGTGTAGGGAGGCGGGCCGCTTTCTCCTGCTCTCCCACTGCCCCGATTGGGCAGGAGCACCGTGGGGGGGTGTTGCTATCTTTGGCGGCAGCAGCAGCTCCCTCCGGAGGCGAGGGACGCCGCTTTTATGGAGGCGGGCCGCTTTCTCCTGCTCTCCCACTGCCCCGATTGGGCAGGAGCACCGTGGGGGGGTGTTGCTATCTTCGGCGGCAGCAGCGGCTCCCTCCGGAGGCGAGGGACGCCGCTTTTATGGAGGCGGGCCGCTTTCTCCTGCTCTCCCACTGCCCCGATTGGGCAGGAGCACCGTGGGGGGGGTGTTGCTATCTTCGGCGGCAGCAGCGGCTCCCTCCGGAGGCGAGGGACGCCGCTTTTATGGAGGCGGGCCGCTTTCTCCTGCTCTCCCACTGCCCCGATTGGGCAGGAGCACCGTGGGGGGGGGGGGTGTTGCTATCTTCGGCGGCGGCAGCAGCACATACCCCTTGCCTTTCCCTCAGTCAGTTTGTCTCTTTCCCCACCCACTCTGCTGGGCACTCCTTAGATCTCCTTATTTCCCATGCCACCTCCTCCTTCTCTTCTTCCTCCCTTTCTCCATTATCCCTCCCCTGGACCAAACATTCCTGCCTCCTTTTTTCTCTCCCCTGTCCCTCTCCTCCTCTAACCCCCTTACTTAGTTTACAATATGGTCCTGCCCCTCCTACTTTCTCTCATTGTATCAATGCTAATATCCTCCTTCAGTTCCCCGCCTTGGATACTCTGTTTCCCTCCGACGTTTATCAAGACTCTTTCTTCAACTCTTGACACTCTTGCGCCTCTTCACCCTCACCGTTCCCCCCACTGCCCTACTTGTCACCCCTGGATTCACTCTGGTCTTTTCCTTCACCGTAGATACCTCCGCCGAGCTGAGCGAAAACATCCCTGTCCCTCCAATCTGCCTCATTTCCGTCTGTTCCATCGTCACTACTGTTCTCTTATTCATTCTGCTGAATAGAACTAGTTCTCTGATCTTATCTCCTCCTCTGCTAACTCTTCTCACAAATTACACTCCATTCTCCGTTCTCTCACCACTCCACATTCATCCCCCGCACCCCCTTCCTCACCTTCTATCCCTGATCCTGCTTCCACAGCATCTCACATTGTTTCCAAGGTCCTTTCTCGTCATCTCTCCTTTCCTTCATGCCCTTCTCCCCTCTCCCCACCTTCACCGGCGACTCTCCCACCCCTCTTTTCCCCCTCCCTCCCCCTCTCTTTCCTCCCCTCCTTCCCTCTCCCATCATTGGTCTACTTCTGAACCAGTCTTTCTCTCTACTCTCTCTAAAGTCTCTGCTTCCACCTGCAAGACTACCTGCCCCGCTGATCCTATCCCTTCCCACTGGTTGTTGGAACGTTCCCTTGCCATTTCCCCTATCATCCTTTCTATTTTCATCTCTAGTTTATCCTCTGGTATCTTTCCCACCTCCCTGGAAGCACACCTCTTTTCGCTCCATTCATAAGAAATGTTCTCTTGATCCCTCTTCCCCTTCTAGCTGGCGCCCCATCTCCAATCTTCCTTTCCTTTCTAGACCTTTCATAAACTGGTTTTCTCCCAGCTCTCATCCCAACTCGAGACCTCCCTTACCCTCCACTCCCAGCAATCTGGTTTCCGTCCTAGCCACAGCACAGAATCTGTCCTTCCTTCTCTTCTCAGAGACCTGCATGCTGCTCACGATCACGGTTTGCTTTCTCTTGCTGTTTCCCTTGATCTCTCTGCTGCTTTTGATCTGGTTGATCATCACACCTGTCTATGTCGCCTTCGGGATGCCGGCCTCTCTGGTCTGGTTCATCAATGTTTCGTTCTTTCCTTTCCTGTCACTCCTTTTCGGTTCTAACTGTGTCTGCTTCTTCCTCTTCCACTCCCCTCTCCTGCAGTGTCCCCCAGGGGTCTGTTCTTGCTCCCCTTCTTTTCAACATCTCTCTCGCTCCTCTAGCTCTTCTAGTCCAGCAACACGGTGTTTCTGCTTACTACTACGCAGATGACATTTTCCTTCTTACCAAACCAATTTGTCTGCTCCGGATATCACTCCCTTTAATGTGTCTTTCCTCTGTTGCTTCCTGGCTGTCTTCTACTTTTCTCCATATTAACCTCTCCATAACAACCGCTATTTGGTTCACCCTTGGTAGTCCCCTCCCTCCCCTTGTCCCTCTGCTCTCCTCTTCACCTACTGCTTCTTCTTTACGATATTTGGATGTAACTCTTGATTCATCTCTTTCCTTTAAAGACCACATCTCCTCAGTTGTCCAACGTTCTTTGTTCACTCTGAAACAACTTTGCGCTGTCTGTCCCTTCCTCACTTCCTTTTCTATGACTACCCTGCTTCTTTCCCTTGTTATGTTCCATTTTGATTATTGTAATGTTTGTCTTGCCGGTATCCCCCAGTCTCATATCCATCATCTGCAACGTGTTCAAAATGCTGCTGTTCGTATTCTAACTCAAGCTTCATGTTTCGATCAAATCACCCCCCTCCTAATAAGCCTGCACTGGCTTCCTATTATTTTCCAGATGCAATGTAAATGTCTCATATTTGTTCACAGGGCAGTTCATTCTGGTACCCCTCTTTACCTCACTGACCAGGTTCATCTTCACACCCCTTACCATTCTCTCCGATCCATTCACATTAATCGCATGTTCCTCCCCTCCCCTTCCCAGGCCCACTGGGAATCCACCCGGTCCTCAGCTTTCTATTTCCTAGGTCCTAGACTCTGGAACTCACTCCCCCCTGCACTCCGCTTAGAATCCTCCTTTACCTCCTTTAAAGCTAAACTAAAGACTCATTTCTTCTGCTCCACCTTTGACCTCCCTTTCCCATCCTCACCCCTCTCCCCTCCTCCTCGTTGAAGATACAACTCCCCTACCCTTCTGACCCCTCCCCCTCCTCACCCCCTTGTTCACCTTTCCCACGCCAATGTACATTGTTTTGTCCATTTTGTATATTACCTCTCTCTTCTATTGTATGTACTTTTGCCTTTTTTTATCTCAACTGATCCTTTTCTTCGCTGTCCATTTTTTAAAGATATTATGGCTTTCCTTTCTTTTTCACAGCTTCCTGTTTTTAACCTTTATTTGTAAACCGCCCAGATGCTTCTGGTTATGGGTGGTATATAAGGTTTTAGATATACATGAACATAAACATAAACATGGCACACAGACCCATTGGCATGCCGTCCACAGTCTACGACACACACCACAGGGGAGTGTGGGGTCAGTCCTACCACCATCCTGCGCATATCTGTACTGTGTGCCATCCATGCCATGCACCGTGCCATGTAAGCACTGATGGCATGTCCATAGCACCATGAATTTTGCCATGTCCGTGGATCATAGCAACACATTGGTACATCCCTGTGTCTGTGGGGCTATATCTGTCTGCGCCCATGCCCATCCTCCACCCTTGCCATGGGGACAGTACCATGTATGAGACCATTGTCATGCACACAGACACACAGGGACATGCCCACACTTGTCACTCGCACTCCAATGCCATGTCGTGAAATGAGACACGTGACCATAGCGATTATGGTAACCAATATGTACATTTTTATTTACAGGGTGCCACAGGTATGTACAGGACCTGTGTGGGCTTTGGCCCTGCCACCCCATCCCCGGCAGTGGTGGCAGTCCCAGGACACAGGACAGCACAGGGCAGGGATGACACGTGCCTGATTGGCACTCACACCCCCTGGGGACCACCCTGGCTGTGTGGCTGATCAGCTGCATTGGCCGCGAGTACATCGCACAGCATGCGCAGCTGGTCAGCCATCCTGACCATGGCCTCAACCGCCTGTCCCACAGTGTGGGTCTGCTCCTGCAGGGTGACTGACATAGCATGCACTGCCGCAGCCAGGTAGAGGCCACACATGCACCCACACAGACACACTGTACCCATTGTCTGTGTGAATGCATGGGCATACCGCCTTTCTGTGGTGATGTGTGCCCGGACGGGAGACATCCCGGCACTGTGGGGCAGGTGGCAGGGGCCCCCAGTGTCCTGTAGCGGCCTGTGATGCTCAGGACTGGCCACAACCTCCCACCCACCCCCTCCCTCTCCCCAGGCTCCCACACACCATCCTCCCCCTCCTAATTCCCCTCCCCCTCCTCACCCTCTGCTTCCGGCCTCCCCCTCCTCCTCCGCCTCCATGCCATCAGCCGTCTTCATCTCCTTCTGGCCCTCAGCATCCGGCGCTGGCTGACCAGGTCTGCCAGTCCAGCCATGATGGGCCCTCACCTGCACCTGTGTCTGTTGTGGGGGAAAGGCATACATTACAACCGTGGTCATGCATTTGGCGCATCATGGAAACATGTCATATGGCCCCACATGCTGCTGGGCTACAGGAACATGCCGTGGCGCGAGGCATGGGCTGCATCACTCACTGTCACGTTGGGCCTGCCGCTCCTGCTGGATCCACACAAGGAATCTGGGGTGTCGCATCCACATCTCGCGGCACTTCTTCCTCTGCCTGGGGGTACAGCAAGGTATGGAACCATTAGGGACAGAAATCCATGGCCATCGGCTGATGCATTACAACCATGGCTGAGAGCACCAGGTGGCTGCTTCTTCTGTATTCTGTCTGTCCACTGCTAGCTGTTGCCCCTGCTACCCACATGTGTGCGAGTGAGGCTGCGCATGTCTGGGTTGCCCCCTGTGCGCCCTGTGTGCCACCCTCCTGGCTCTCCATACTGGCCCGATGGCCTATCCATGCATGACCTTACAGCACCATGCCATATGTGCCATTGCCATTGCCATGCTGCAGATCATGTGCATCATACCAGCGGTGCTGCATGGTGGCATTATCCATGCATGGGGTACCAGGGCATGTCAGGGCATGCACTACATCTCACACATATGCACTGTGTCAGCATGTCAGTTACACCTATCAAGCTGGCTGCAACGCATGTCCAACATATGCAGAGACTGCATAGGCCTGTTCCACAGTATGCAATGGCGGGGGTGCTGAACATGTGCATCGACATTGTGCCTTGGACACAGCAGCAGACGCACTTATGTGTGGCCAGGGGATGTAATGCCATATGCTCTCTATGGTCCATGGACCACCTGGGGATAGGGCAGACCTGTGCACATCACCAGGCGCACCTACCTTAGCACTAGGATGAATAACAGATCTCTGTAAATAGGCCTGGGCCCTCCCGGGGATGGGGCAGGCCTGCGCACAACAACAGGCACACCTACCATAGAACCAGGATGAATAACAGACTTCTGTAAGTAGGCCTGGGCCCTCCTGGGGATAGGCAGAGCTGCGCACAACAACCTGCACACTTACCCTAGCACCAGGATTAAAGACAGACCTCTGTAAATAGGCCTGAAACCTCCTGGGGATGGAGCAGACCTGGGCACAACAATCTGCACATTTACCCTAGCAACAGGATTAAAGACAGGCCTCTGTAAATAGGCCTGGGCCCTCCTGGGGATGGGGCAGACCTGCACACAACAACCTGTGCACTTACCCTAGCACCAGGATTAACAACAGATATCTCTAAATAGGCATGGGCACTCCTGGGGATGGGGCAGACCTTGTTCCCGTATTTTACCAGTACTAAACCCTGCTAATAAAGACAGAACCTTTATCGCAGATAGAATAAACATGCCTGAAACGCCTATATTTTACCCTACAGAGCACAGACACCATAAACATGTGCAATCCCTAGAGCAGAGTTTCCCAACTCCAGTCCTGGAGGGCCAAACACCATTCAAGTTTCATGCTGTCCCTAATAAATATGCCTCTGCTGCATTTGTATGCACCGCCCTCATTGTATGCAAATGTACCTCATGCATATTCATTAGGGACAGCATGAAAACCTGAACGGTGTTTGGCCCACCAGGACTGGAGTTGGGAGCCTCTGCCCTAGAGCAGTGGCCAACAGGGGCACACACATCCACACCCACACCCACAGGCGCCACTATCCAAAGGCTCATGGAGAGTCAGGATGTTGGGTCCTGCATGGAGCAGCATCTCCCAATATGGCACCTGCATACCTTAGCAATGCTGTCCTAAACTTGGGAACACGTTCCACATATATCAAAAGTTTGCTATGATTAATGTCAGCTAACAAATCCTAAGTTAAACACGATTTGTTGATAGAGATTCATTATAGCAACCTTCATGATATCTGTGGAGTGTGTTTCAGTTATTGCTTTTGACAGTGTTTACTACCCCGGGGAGTGACCCCAACAGTATTGCGTACCATAGCAATGCCTGCACTGTGCCCAGGACTGGTGAGGCAGCCAGGGCTGCCAAAAAACCTCCATATTTGCACACTGCTGGCATAGGTGTGGGAGTGTGTGTATGTCTATCCAGTGTGTTGTGACTGCCCACACCTTACTGAGCCCACTCTGCTTGCACTGTTTCCAGTGTTAGCCTGCCAATGTGCATAATGAGGAGCAAGGTACTGTGAGTATGGCCCGGACAGGGTGGCCTGGGCCGGATGAATCTGCACAGGGTATAGGGCAATGGCTGGGACATTTTATTGCCCGACCACCACCTGCACGGACAGAGTGGCTACAGCATGTCATGCTGGGAGGTCACTCTCACCCTGACTGAGCAGTGACCATGGCATGACTAGATACTAGATACCCCCTAGTGTTATGTAGTATTTCTCTCAAGTGATATTTATGGATTCTTTTTTCTGGGGTTCAATCACTGACATACCTCCTTGGTGTGGGTGCACACAGTTCTTCCAGGAACATGTGCTATGTACTAACTAGCAGACTGACTGCAGTTAGCATGTGTATGGCTGGAACACCGTGCAGGGTGCAGTGGGTGGAGACTGACTGTGCCCTCTGCTGGTGAATGTCAGATAGTGGTGGGGTGCAGCTGAGCTTTTCCAGCGTTCTGCCTATCTGCCATTGCCTTATGTGATGTGTACAGATCTGCATTGACTGCCCTGTAGGGTGCCTATTCCCCAGCAGAACTGGGGTTGATGGTCCTCTACTTCCACCATTGCAGAGATGTACAATGTGGATCTGTTGGTGGAAGATCCTGTTCCCCCCCACCCTGAACCACAGAGGGTGGGTTGGGTGGTGCTACATAGTCCGCTTTTGGGTCCAAATACCCCTCCTTTCACCTAGAACATGTGCCCATGGCACCCACACAGGATATGCACTATTCTGGGTGCATCATAGTCCACAAAAACTAGATGTGACTGGGAAATACAGATTGACACAGGTGTAACCTAGGTGTGTCTGCAAGGACTATCTATCACACACTGGCACTGATGGGGACCTGCAGCACAGTCTTTCTCAGTCAAGCCAGGTGCTGCGGACCTGGTACTGGGTGCCTCACCTCACCCTCAGAGTGAGCACAGGACCTGCACAATGTCACGGTCTGTAGCTACTCTGTGCCAGTAACACACACGGTCGGTTCCCCCTACCAGGCCTAAGTGCTGTGGGGGTGTATACCCCATTATGTGATCAGCTGTAGACTGCTGATCTGCATGTGCAGTGCATCATGGGTACGGGTGGGTTTACCCTATCCTGGTAATCACAGCAGACAGTTTGTGTGGTGACCTGCAGTCTTTCTGTAGCCAGCCAGCAGTGTGGTAGCAGTTGTAGAGATGTAGCCTCCTGGTTACGTCAATGACTGTGGAGGCGGAGGTCATTAATTCAATCCTGCAGTGGTGTAATCTAAAAAGGCTGTCTGAGGCATTTTCTTTTAATTTAAATCAGTGATGCCAGCAGAAACACCCTCACAGTGCTTTAGCCTAAGGTGCTTCATAGGCTCCCTGTAAAGCACCCTATATAGCGCCCTATAGGGCACATTATAGGGTGCCTTGGCAGACAGGGCACTTTATAATGTGACCTATGGGGTGCCTTATAGGGTGCCTTATGATGCACCTTAGGTTACGGCACTGTGAGGGTGTTCTACCACTAGAGGTTGTAAGAGCAGCACATGCTATTTTGAAGGTTGCTGGAGCTAGGGCAGGAGATGAGGAAGGTCATCACCACTAAGATTACCAGGGAGCACTGGGTAAGACTCTGGGAGGATGGCAGATAGGCCTTGGAGGGGAGAGACCTGATCAGGGGTGGTGGCCCTTGCGTAAGAGTCTTTATGGTTGTAATGCTTTCTGGTCAGGAAGGTCCTGAATGGGGGAGCATGGACCAGAGTTGGTCAGATGGAGGGATTGGATCCTAATGAAGTCAGATCAGGGGTTCAATCTGGAGGAGGGTCAGATTGTGATCCAGGGGTGGGAGGTTAGATTGAGATTCAGGGTGGAGGGGGCACGAGGTTATGGGCAGCAGCCAGGCTTCTTGGCATCCAGTGGTGCAGCCATTTGTACCTCTACCTCTTGAGATAGAGGTAAATGCAGCCACGCTATCGGCAGTTATGATAGCTAGCGCATGGCAACATCTTGTGTGCTAGCTGTTGGCAGCCATCATGCCCACCCTCCAACTCACTTCTGCCCTGATCCTGCCCTGCAGCTCTAAGAACAGATGGCACAGGATTTACCCTGTGCTCTCTGCTCTTGGTGTGTAGTAGCACTTACCAGTGGTGTTTGCACATGCTGAACCCTGCAGTAACTGCTTACCACACTTTAGTAAAAGAGTCTTTAAGATACTTTAAAAAATAAAATCCAAGCAAAAGCAATATTCGGCTCTTAAGCCTCACAAAGCATATATTTGTAAGATTATTATAATTCAGTGCTGGATTTTCTTGCGATATACTTTTTTTATTCTAAAATCATACTTAATCATTGTAAAAATAAGTAGGAAGGGAACAGTGTATTATCTTTCCATTTAATAGTATTTCACAGACTTTTTTATGATATGGTACTATGGACGAAGCCATTTGTTTCTTTCAGTGAGTCACAAGATTTATAAGAGCAGTAAAGAGCAAAAAATAGGTAAAATCCCACTAGAAATATCTAAATTAAATCTAAATAAGACCATGTCATACAGTGTAGGAAACTGGATCTTTTCAATATTAAAAATATTTTGGAAACCTTGTCTCATAAATTAAAGCTGAGCAGTCTCAAGCAAATATGTATAAAAGTTCTTCTAAAACGTAATCCTCACTGTCTTAAGGGAACATGTCAGACTAAAAGCTTAACCAAAGAATGCTTGTTATGGTACCCTGTGTGCTTCCAGGTATGTACAGCCATTTTATTTTGCCATAACTAGATATGTTATAGATATGCCATACTGGGTCAGATGGTCCATCAAGCCCAGTATCTGGTTTCCAACAGTGGCCATTCCAGGTCTCAAGTAATTACCAAGTTTCCAAAGGTATACAAATTCCATGCTGCTTGTCCCAGGGGTAAACAGTGGATTTCCCCAGTCCTCTTTGGTTTATGGAATTTTCCTCCAGAAACTCGTCCAAACCTGTTTTGAATCCAGCTACACTAACAGCTTTTACTTCTTCTTCTTTAATCCTTAGCTGGAATTTGGGGAGCAGGTTGTCCTCTCAACCAATATGCTGCTGTAGGTGCTGCTGGATTCCATGTGTTGTTCACAATACACTTCCAACCTTGGCGATTGGTGGCGATATATCTGGCCTTGTCAATGGTCAGTCGCTGGTTCCTTAGGTCTTCCTTGATATGTTTGAGCCACATTTTCTTCGGTGCTGCTCATTGAACCCTCAAGTGGACAGGTCGCTCTCACCAGAGGAGTTTGTATGGCAGCTGATTGGTGTTCATTCTGCAAATGTGGCCAAACCATCACAGTCTGCGTTTTTGGATTTGTTCTTCGACTGAAGGCTGATGGTTGTATCTTGTCTGAATTGTCTTGTTTCAATGGCGATCACGAAGAGAGACACCCAAAATCTGTTTCAGGCATCACATTTAAAAGACCTTGAGCTTATTCATGTCAGGTTTGAGCAGAGTCCATGTTTCCAATCTGTACAGGAGAATTGGTAGGATCAGTGTTCGGAAGAGGTGAATTTTGGTCTTGGAGGCATTGGCCTTCTTCCAGAGGCACCATTTGAGCAAGGCGAATACTACTGTTGGCCAGGCTTTTACTACATGCTCCAGTAATGAATTTGAGAGTTTGATTACATGCTGAGTGAAAAAATATTTTTTCTGACTATGCTTAAATGTGCCACATTATAGTTTCATTGCACGTCCCTACTTTTTGAAGGAGTAAACAACCGATCTACGTTTACCCATTCCACTCCATTCATTATTTTATAGACTGCTTATCATATCTTGCCTCAACCATCTCTTTTTCAAGTTGAAGAGAACTAACCTTTAAGCCTTTCTTCATAGGAGTATCCTTCAAACCCCTTTAACATTTTGGTCTCCCTTCTTTGTACCTTTTCCAATTCTGCTATATCCTTTGTAAAATATAGGGGTATGTTTACTAAACCACGGTAAAGTTACCCGTGTTAGGTTCTGTGGTAATGGTACAGATGCCCTATAAAGGCATGGGCGGTGCATCGTTACGGCGAGCCGTATCAGCTAATGCGCGTTACAAGGCGTCTTATAAGGCATCTTACTTATAAGGCACCTTACAAGGCACATTACAAGGCACCTTGTAAGGTGCCTTATAAGTAAGGTGCCTTGTTAGGTGCCTTATAAGGTGCATTGTTAGGTGCCTTATAAGGTGCCTTCTTAGGTGCCTTATAAGGTGTCTTTTTAGGTGCCTTGTAAGGTGTCTCATAAGGCGCTTTGTAAGGCGCCCTATAGGGCTTCCTAGGCTAAGCGCCGTATTAGGCACCCCTGGACAAGGTACCTTAGAAGGCACCCTGGGTTACGGAGCCATAGGTTAAGGTGGCCTAACAAGGTTACGGTGCCCTAGGTCAGTGTGCCCTAAGGGAAGCAAGGTGCTTCAGGATGACATGCATGACCTATGAGGCATAGAGATAGATGTAGCCCTAACACTAGATAAAGCACCGAGGCAAGGCAATGAACAGGTGAGTGAAGGAGGGAGAGCTGGGAGCTGCTGGACCTGCCATATCGGTGGGCATCCCATGTGGCTGCCAGTACTGTTGACAAACATGGTGGGGGCAACTGTATCACAGCACAGGGTGTTGGCAATGTAAAGTACTGGAAAGACAGTGGGTGGCAGACGATGGGAATACGTGTCCCCCAGTGGAGGCAGAGGTGGCAAGATAGTTACAATGATGGGTGGACAAAGGAGTGGTGGTGCCATGCAGATCAGGCACAGGCAAGGCAAGCACGAAGAGGAGCAATGCAGGAAAGGGTAGCAGTGCAGGACATGGGGTGGCAGCCTGCACAGGCAGACAGGGCTCTACACAGCTGACAGTCGCAGATAGACAGACCGAAGGAATGTTGGCTACTGTGGTGAGGATATTATGGACTGGCAGCACAGCTCTGCAAAAATATGACTGTTACAGGCATGCAAACTATTTGAGTAGGACAGGCATGAAAGGAGGGAACAATGAGGAAGTGAACCCATGAACACTGCTGAGAACAGCATTGTACTAACCAGTAGGCTATACCTCCATGGTGTATCTCACAGTAATGGCTGGGTACAGAAGGACTGCAGGTCACTGCACAAACTGTCTGCTCTGAGTGTCAGGATAGGGCAGAGCTACTCAATTCCGGTCCTGGAGGTCTGCAACCCTGCAGGTTTTTGGGATATCCCTAATGATATGCATGAGATATATATGCATTAGAGATAGCCTGCCAACCTGACTGGTTTGTGGCCCTCCAGGGCTTGGATTTGGAGACTCCTGCCTTACACCTCTGTCATTTAAGATTGTGATGGGCAAGGTACAGATGTTCTAGACATCAAAAGGGTAGATAGAATGTGTCACATTCCTCCTAGATTCTCAACACCACCAAAAAGTTTCCAAATAGACAAAATTTTTGATGTGGAGAGAAGCAAGGATGAATTTGACAAATTCTAACCTTTTTGATGTCTTGGACATCTGCACCTTGCCCACTTACAATCTTAAATGACAGAGGTGTAAGGCAGGGTCTCCAAATCCAGCCCTGGAGAGCCAAACACCAGTCAGGTTGGCAGGCTATCTCTAATGCATATATATCTCATGCATATCATTAGGGATATCCCAAAAACCTGCAGGGTTGCGGGCCACCAGGACTGGAATTGAGTAGCTCTGGGATAGGGTAACCCCACCAGTACCCATGATGCAATGCACATGTTGAATAGCTGTCTACAGCTGATCACCAAATGGGGTCTGCATCTCTCCGGTACCTCAGCTTGGAAAGACAAACTGACAGTGTGTGATACTGGCACAGAGTAGCTACAGACCATGCCATTGTGCAGGTTCTGTGTTCACTCTGAGGGATAGGATGGGCGCCCAGCACTAGGTCCGCAGTACATCCCCATCATTACCAGTGTGTGATAGGTGTTCCTTGCAATGCATCCAAAGGTAATTTGGTGTCCATCTGTATTTTGCAGTCACATGTGGTCCTCTGGGACCAGACACCACCCAGATTAGTACATACCCAGTGTTAGGGTCTGGCTGACATGGGCACCTGTTATCAGGGCAGAGAGGTTTCTGGACTTGCATGAGGTTTGTATAGTAGTGCCTCTACAGGTCAAAGTGGTATACACTATATACCCCAAAGGGCCCACAATCACCCTTTTTGTAGGTAAGGGACAGGTGTCTCAGCCCCAGTGGAGCAACCTCCATCCTGCTGCTATAAGACAGTCTTCCAGGATTGGTGGGCCAGAACCATACCTGTGATTGGGGCAGTGGCAGACCAGTAGTAATGCTGGGGTTAAGTCTGAAAAACCTCAAGTGCCTCACGCCACAGTCTGCAATTCATCAGCAGACTGCACAGTCAGACCACACCTGCAGTATTCTACAAGGTGTTCTAACCATGCACAGAATAACCGCAGACAGTCCACTAGCCAGTCAATAGTGCATGCTCAGAGAGGACCTCTGTATGTACACAGATACCTCTGTGATTGGGCACCAACACTGAGAACAAACAAGTATCAGTAGAAACAGATAGTGTAGAGCACTATGTGGGAACCTAGACATACCATGGTCACTGCTCGGTCAGAGTGAGTGTCCCCCCCCCCCCCAGCATGACATGCTGTGGCCACCCTGTCCATGCAGGTGGTGGTCGGGCACTACAGTGTCCCAGCCATTGCCCCACACCCTGTGAAGATGCATCCTGACCAATCCGCCCTGTCTGGGCCATACCCACAATACCTTGCTCCTCATTATGCACATATTCAGGCTAACGCTGGTAATAGTGGGACATTGTGGGTCCAGTGAAGTGTGGGCAGCCACAAAACAATGGATAGATATACACACACACTCCTATTGCAGCATTGTGAAACCCTGCCTGCCACACTGGTCCTGATCACAGTGCCGACATTGATAAACTGTGCAGGAGGTAGTAGTAGTGCTCTGGTGATAACTGCAGCTCCGTGCTGGGGCCAACAGCCTGACTCTCCATGCAGTTTTGGATTGTGGAGCCTGTGTGAGTGGGTGTTTGTACCCCTGTTTGCAGCTGCTTTGGGCTTTGCACATGTTGCTGTTGTATCTGCATTATAGGGTAAAATATAGGGACATGCTCTGCAGGATCCACAGCTGGGACTTGAACCTGTGACCCTCTGCTGCTGGACACACTGGCTGTGCGTACTGCACCACACTGTTACCACAAAGGCACAGTAGTCTTTGGAGCTATCTGTACTTTTCCTCGGCCAGAACTTTTATGTTGCACTGCACACCACGTACTGGTACAGGGCATGGCCTAGGTCCACTACAGGCAGGTGCCACTGACCCCTCCAGCACGGGCACACCCCCCCTGCCATGCTGAAATGACCATATGCTGTCAGTGCTGGTAGTGCGCAGTCCCAGGCCATCCACTGTGTGGGAAGGCGGTCGCCTAGGGAATGGGGTCTTGGGTTGCGAAGCATGTGACATTTGATGTATATATGTAAATAGTTTCACCCAGTTGTTATCCAAGTTTTAAGCACCTGTTTAGTGTAAGTATGTCGCAGAACCCTGCGTCGTATATGTTCTGTGTTCCATGTAAACTGCACTGATGTTGAATAGCGCGGGATAAAAGAGACTGTAATAAATAAAATAAATAAATAAATAATCCCCCCCATCACCACCTACCACTATTATGTCCCATCCGCTTGGGGGAGGGTTGGCTGGGGGGATGTCAGGTCAGTGCCCTGGCAACTGTTAGCTAGGGTGGACCAGGTAGATGTAGGTGGATTGTGTTTTTGCCTTTGTCAGCTGCTGTCTTGCTGATGTCCGGTTTCTATGTTCCTGTGTGCCACCTAGGTGACTGCCTAGTCCACCATGTGCCCCAGCTGCCCCCACTATATGTCCCACCTGCAGCCCCCTATGCTCCATTTTCACCATCGCCATAGTGGCCTTTCATACTTGGGCACTATGCTGTTGCTGCAAATGGAGCACTACTATCACTTTTCTTGGGCTCCCTGCCTATGTTGTACATTGCTGATGCTGAAATTGTTTCACCCTCCTGCAAATGTGTATCGAACGACAGGTTTTCAGTCCCGGTAATCTTTGGCCCTTCATATCCCCGCGTTAGTGTAAAAGCAGCCTCTCCCCGCCCACTACCCACCCATTTACCCCCCTTCTCTCCGCCCTCTCTCCACCCTCTGTGGGACTTACCTCGGCCAGTGACGTTAACGCGCGTTAAGTACCGTTAATGCGCGTTAAGTGATGTTAACGCATGTTAACATGTGTTAACGTTACTTAGGGGTATGTTTACTAAACTGCGGTAACGTAGCAGTGGTTACGTTAAGGCATGTTATGTAACGTCAAGGCGCGTTATGTAACGTTAAGGCACCTTAATTTAAGGCGCCTTAATGTTACATAATGCGCCTTAACATTCCCGGCCGCAGTAAGTGCAGAAAAGGGTGGAGAGAGGGCGGAGAGAAGGGGTCAATGGGCGGGGAGTGGGCGGGGAGAGGCCCCTTTCACACTAACACGGAGAAATTAAGGGCTGAATCCTAATGCAACTGAAAACCTGGCGTTAGAGGCACATTTGCAGGAGAGAGAAACCATTTAGGTCAGCAATGTGTAGCAAAGGCAGAGAGACCATTTGAGATGATAGTAGTGCCACATGTGCAGCAATAGCATAGTGCTCAGGTATGAAAGGCCACTATGGCAAGGGTGCAACTGGGGCATAGGGGGCCACAGGCAGTATGTGCGGTGGGCTCGGCTGGGGCACAGGGTGGACTAGGCTGTCACCAAGGTGGCACATATTAACACAGAAAAGGGAAATCAGCAAGACAGCAACTTGACCAAGGTCTGACATGCCCATATGTCTGTGTCCCACAGTGCTCCATCCAGGGGACATTACCCAGCAGGTACCCCACAGGGCACATAACATTGACAGGCAGTGCCCGTGGGAGGCGCGGATGTCGATGTAGCCATCCCACCCCGGAACCCACACCAGAAGCAACCGCCTACCGGCACCCTGGATGGTCTGGGACAGTGCACCACTGGCACCAACAGCATATGGGCATGGCAGCAGGCCAGGGTGGGAGTGTCTGTGTGGAGGAAGCAGTGCCACCCACCTGCAGTGGACCCAGGCCATGCCCTGTACCAGTACGTGGTGTGCAGTGCAACAGAAAAGGCCTGGCTGGGGAGATGTGAAAGTAGACCTAGAGACTTCTGTGTCCCTGTGACAACACAGTGGTGCAGTACACACAGCCAGAGTAACACAGAGCAGAAGGTCACAGGTTCATGTCCAAGTTGCAGATCCGACAGAGCACATCCCACTATTTTACCTGACTATGTACATACAACAGAAAAACAGCAAAGGTCTAAGGGAGGAAAAGTAAAGGTAGCCTATGGACCTCTGTGTCCCTGTGGCAACACTGTGGTGCAGTACACACAGCCAATGCAAACAGGGGCAGAAGGTCAAAGGTTCAGTTCCCAAGAGGTGACCTGACAGAGCACAGCCCACTATTTTACCAGACTATGTACACAGAACAGAAAAACAGCAAAGGTCTGAGGGAGGAAAAGTAAAGGTAGCCTCTGTGTCCCTGTGGCAACACTATGTTGCAGTACACACAGCCAATATAACCTGGAGCAGAAGGTCACAGGATCCTGTGACCCCACAGAGCACATCACCACATGTTATCCAAACATGGACATACAACATAAAAACAGCAAAGGTCTGGCTGAGGAGAAGTAAAGGTAGCCCCATGGACTGCTGTGCATCAGTGGCAGCACTGAGGTGTAGTACACACAGTGAGTGTGTCCCAGAGCAGAGGGGCACAGAGTCAGGTCACAGATGCAGACCCTGCATCACCACATTTTACCCTATGAGGTAATACAACATCCAACAGTGCAATCCCCACAGCAGTAGACAACACTGGTACAAAGCCCACTCACACAGGTACCACCATCCAAAGCCGCAGGTAGAGTAAGGCTGTTGGATCCAGGCCGAAGTTGCAGGTACCATCACCGCAGTACCACCACCCCCTGCACAGTTCAAAAATGTCTGCGGTGTGGTGGGCAGGCCTGCCAAACACCGTGAAAACTGCACAGTGCTGCAGCAGGAGTGTGTGTGTGTGTGTATGTCGAACCATTGGTCTCTGTGGTTGCCACAAGACTCTGGGCCCACATTGTCCAACTGTTGAAAGCGTTACCCTGAAAATGTGAATAATGAGGAGCAAGGTATTGTGGGTATGTCCCAGAGAGGGCGAGGTGGCCAGGCTGCATGTGCACATGGAGTAGGACAATGGCTGGGACACACCAGTGTGTGAACACCACCTGCATGTACAGGGTGGCCATAGCATGTCATGCTGGAAGGTCAGTCTCGGCCTGACCCAGCAGTGACCATGGCATGTCCAGGATACCCCATAGTGCTTTATGCTAGCTCTCATCAGTGACACTTGTGTGATTCCTGTTCTGGGGCCTAATCACTGACTTGCGTGCGTATGCGCGTGCATGCTGCACACCCTATGATTGGATGCACATGTGTCCTCTGTGAGCATGTCCCAGAGAGTGGCCAGTGGACTGTCTGGAGGTAGTCAGTGCGTGATTGCAACACACTCTATGTTGCTGCAGGTGTAGAATGACAGTGTTGTCTGCTGGTGCAAGGCAGGCTGTGGCAAGTGAGGACTTACAGGCAAAGAGACACAGTATTGCCCATCTACCAATGGCCCAGTCACAGGTATGGGTCATACGCACCAGCCCGGGAGGGTTATCCTCCCCCATCATGTCTGGGTTTGCTGCGCCCATAGGCAGTCCCCCGTGCCCAGGCACCAGCTGACACCAGCTCCCCTGTTTCCCTTCTCCCCCGTGAGTGGGGAGGGGCATATAGTGTATACCACCCTGAGCAGTAGGGAGTCAGTGTGACATAAACCCCCATGCATGTCCAGACACCTCCCCGCCCTACTAACAGGTGTCCATGGCAGCCTGACCTTAACACTGAGTATGCACAGATCTGGGAGGTGTCTGATTTCAGAGAGCCACATGTGACTGCAGAATCCAGATGATCACCGAGGTGCCATCAGTTACACTGTGACAAACACCTGCCACAATACTAATGACAGTGATGTTCAGCAGGACCTAACCCTTGCATCACATGTACTGTGGACCTAGTTCTGTGCACACATCATTACCCTCAAGGTGAACACAGAACCTGCACAATGGAGGGGTCTGTAGCCAGTCCGTGTCAGTATCACGCATGGCAGGCCATCCAAACAAGCTGTGGTAATGGAGAGGCGCAGACCCCAATTGGTGAACAGCCGTAGACCGCTGTTTCACATGTGCAATGCATCATGGGTGCTGGTGCTTTAAACCTATCCTGGTGCACAGAGCAGATGGTTTCTGCAGTGACCTGTACACACTCAGAAACCAGCCACTGCTGTACAACAGGCAATAGAGGTATAGAACAGTCTTTAGTACACTGACGTTGCAAACAGTGACTATATGGTGACTCCACGTTGTTTTCCCCCTCATGGCTGTCCAACTCTGATGTTTTGCATGCTGCAACAGGCATATCCATGCAGAGCCGTGCTGCCAAGCCATAATAACCACACGACAGATGCCAAACTCCCCCCTGTCCAGCTATCTGCATCTGGCAGCTGTGTAGAATCCTGTCTGGCTGTGCAGGGTGTCACCCAATGTCCTGCGCTGGTACCCTGTCCCACATTGCTCATCTGTGTGCGTGCCTTGCCTGTGACCAACGTGCATGGTACCACCACTGTGCTATTGACCCAGCATTGTAGATATCCTGCCGCCACCACCCCCACTGGGGGACATGGATCCGTGCCATCTGCAGCCCAAAATTTCATCAGTATGTGTCATTGGAGAGGTGGCCTAGTGGTTGGGGGTAAGTTACCCCCAAGCCGGAAGGTTGCAGGGTCAAATCCCACCAAAGGACAACAACCATGTGCTGGAAGGCCCAGGGTCCCTAGTCGCACAGGTGCCCCCTGTGGTCATGTGCAAGCCACCTAACCCAACATTGCCTATGTTCCCTGTAAAAATAGTTTTCCCCGAGTCACAATGCCCTGTGCAATGTAATATAAGTTTGTGAAATGTAAACCACACTGGTATCATGAGAGGCAGCATGTGATATTGAGATATAATATATATATATATATATACATATATTGTTTATATGTTTATATATATATATATATATATATATAGAGAGAGAGAGAGAGAGAGAGAGAGAGAGAGAGAGAGAAACACCCTGGCAATTCCTGTATCGTCACGCCTCCCCCCCCACCCCTGTTGCCAAAGGAGTGCGCTACAGTGCCATAATGAGGCTGGGGTTTTGCAATATGTCTGGAAAGAGTGTAATGTCAACCTCAAACGATGGAAGAGGATACAACAATGGCAAAAGGATGCGAATCTGGCACGTCCCACCCACAAATAACAGCCGTGATGAGATACATTACAGAATGCCTGAAACCAACAAATATAGTAATGGTCAAAATTTATCGCAGAGCAAAATTTTTTGTCAAAAAGAAAACACAACTCTGCACGTTTAACCCAAAAGTATATTAGTATCCACAAACTGATGTATTCAAGTAGAAACTTCAAACAGACTTCAGCAATCAATTCAAGCCCTATAGACAAAGCAACTGGTAGGTCTCAGACTTAACGGGCAAAAACATACTCCAGTCAGTAACAACTGTCTGGGCATAGCCCTTATTGCATCAACGACCTTTAATACTTTGTTGCTCTGAAAAAGGGGGAAGCATCCACTGACTCTTTAAACAGAATAAACAGTTTAGACTCAAAATTGTTCAACCAACTCATATAGAGAAAGTGGTCAACTTAACTTAGCTTTTAACGGCATTGCTTGAAAAAGCGAACTGCACATTTTATAGAAGGGATCATTAGCTCATTTTAGGCAGCGGGAACTCACACACAAACTTCCCATTCAACCCGCAAATTATCATTGCCTGCAGTTACATCATTCATTCCAAGAGCTACAATGTTTCTGTTTGGATATAGTCAGCTCATCACAATGAGGCAAAACTAGGGACTGTGCTCTTTTGTGGCATGAACAACGGTGGATCCATCGGGTAGGATCGGTTGCCCCTTATGGTCTTAATTTGCGGGTTGAATGGGAAGTTTGTGTGTAAGTTCCCGCTGCCTAAAATGAGCTAATGATCCCTTCTATAAAATGTGCAGTTCGCATGCGCGGCGTTCAGAAGCAGTTGGTAATGCTTGGATGATCTTCAATCAAACTACTGTGAGGCATGTTTCTCTCTTCTTTGCATTGGATGAATCTCTTTATATCAGCAATGAAAGTATGTATGGTTTAAATCGGATGTATTTTTGTATTTTTATATCGTAGTGTTTAAGCCACCCCCTGAAGAAACCGGCTCGGGTGAAACGCAAGATAGCGCGAGTGAGAGCGTTGGGGATAAGGCGATGGCCAAGCACTTTTTCAAGCAATGCCGTTAAAAGCTAAGTTAAGCTGACCACTTTCTCTATATGAGTTGGTTGAACAATTTTGAGCAAGATGCTCCCCGTCTAGATGTACAGGGCCAGCATTGGAATTGGCCCTGTATGTCCGGGATCAGCAAACACCCATAACCTACTATGACGCCGCCCACATCCACCCCTCTGCCGCCCAGTCCACCTTCCCCATACAACATGTGGGGACGTTAGACTGGATTGGGAGTGGGTGCGGATAATGGAGATGGACATACCAATGGGTCATCTATCCCCACTATTTATGGCCTGGACTGGGTCTACATATGTACACATCATGGCCCAACATGCTGTGAGCCGTTCAGGCAAATGGAGGCAGTCACCACCCCCCCCCCCCTTCTACCACTACATGTCCTCCGGCCCCAGGTGACCTGGGACAACATCTATATCAGCCTTGTCTGTCCAGGACCACAGACCATCCACTGCCCCTCTTTCTCCATCACTACCCCGACCATTTCCCACTTCTGGCTAGCCTCTTGGTACAGTCACCATGTACATACCGAGAGGTTCGTCAGGTGCAGCAGAGATGGCTGCTTGGCAGGGATGGATGTCCACACGGGACCCCCATCCCCACTATTCAAGCCTCAGACTAACCCCCTATGTGTATATACACACGGACACAGTGTTTCAAGTTAACATATTTTATTGGTACTATTTACATATGTGGTTACATCTCAGGGGGCCTCATTGCAATGACCTACATGGGGTCAGGAGCGCCTCCGTCAGATGCTCCATGGCCCATGTAAGGGCCTGCAGGTCACCCCTCATTCTATGTAGGTGATTAGCAATGAGCCCCAAGGGCCCTTTCGCAGCTGCCTGCTCTATCACCCCTGCCCCATCCCATCCCCTTCCCTACCTCCTGCCCCCTCTCATCTCTTCTCCCCATGCTCCCCCCTCCTCCACCCACTGGGTGTCCCTGGGTGGGGTGGCCCTGATTTACCCCTCATCCAGGAAATCCTCCTCCTCCTCACCCTGCTCCTCAGGGCCACCCACCCAGGGATACCCTGCCTCCCACTCTGGGGTGCCCTGGCCAGCCTTCATAGCACTGTCTAGCCCCTTCCCCTCAGGGGAGTGGGGCACCTCCATGGGGTCCAGGATGACCACCTCATCCTCACTCTTCCCTGATGGGGATGTGCTGGATAGTACTATGGGGCTGGGTGTCATTGGGAAGTCCGATGTGGTGGTGGTGGTGAGGTTCCATGTTGCAGCTGATGTTGGCTGCTCCTCCTCCCCCTCCTCAGCCACCATCTTGCCATGGGTCACCTCTTCCTCCTCCTCCTTCACCACAGGAGGGTTGTCCTCAACTGGTATGACTGTGGAAGGGATGCAGAGAGGTAGCTATTAGTTTCAGTGGGTGGGGGTGTCCTGCTGCCATGTCTCCACTGTCAGATGCCTCCCCATACTCTGTCTGCTGTTACCCTTGTGATGCCCAGCCACTCCAGCCCTGTGCCATGTTGCATGTCATGGCCCCATTCCTGTGCCATTCCCTCACACTCATCTCACTCCCACTGCAGCTGCCGCCGGATGCGCATAAGGAGATGCGGCTGATTTCTCCGTAAAGCGCTGAAGCACACCCTGTATGCCTCCATCTCCTGCAGGACATGGAACCGTCTGTGGAAGAAGGAAGGAGGTGTCATACATATGCATGTTTCTTTCTTCCCCCAGGTCTGTCACTGTAGCTGTCTGCCTGCTTGCCATATCACCACCTGCATACACTGGACCCTGTCTCATCCTGCTGCCACATCTCCAGTATTGCCATACCCTGGTCCGGGACTTGCCCTAGTCCCTCAGACCTCCTCTGTTCTGTGTACCTGCATTGCTGACTAGCCAGGCCATGGGCTGAGGGGGCCACAGGGACAGTTCTGCCTGTGACATTCATCTGGGACCCTGCTGCATTTGCTGCTAGCCCTGTGCTGCATATAGTGAGCTTCGCATGCTAGTGTCAGACCTGGCAGCTGACATATCGGTGGGTATTATGAGGCATGAATAGTGGGGGATGGACGTCCCAGCTCCTTCCCATGACTAACTTCCCCACTGGTTGGGCTGGGACGTTAGATAGGAGTGGGGAAGGGGCAGCACAGGGGCAGAGAGTTGGGAGTCAATGGGCGGCGAGTGTGTGGGAAAAAGGTATGCTCCCTTAACGATGGCACCTTAACGGCAGGTACCCTAATACATATCAATACCTGGCAGAAAGGGTATATTTTGAAGAGAGAGAGACTATTTAAACATCTGCAATATGATGCATAGACAAGGGAGCCCAAGAGAGTGATAGTAGTGTTCCATTAGCAGCAACAGCATAGTGCCCAGGTATGAAAGGACACTATGTTGATATTTCAAATGGGGCAAAGGAGGGTGCATGTGGGTCATGTAGTTGGGGCTGCTGGTGCACATGGCAGACCAGGCAGTTGCTTAGGTAGCACATAGGAACATAGGACTTGAAAATATGCAGACTGTATCAGACCAAGGTCCATCATGCCCAGTATCCTGTGTCCAACAGTGGCCAATCCAGGTCACATGTACCTAGCTGGTTCCCCAAATGACACACAGAATCCACAATGCGTTTATTGGGCAAGCAGGGGATATTCTGAGCCCCTCATTAGTAATGGTTTCTGGACCATTCCCCAGGAACCTGTCCCAACATTCCTGAAACACAACAACAACTGACAGCCTTTACAACATCCTCTGGAAATGGATTCCAGAGTTTGAATATACATTGACTGAGAAACCATTCACTCCCAGTAGTCCTCAATGGCCTACATTGTAGCCACATTACATGTCCCCTAGTCCCATACATTTTTATGGCATAGACAATCGATGTACGTTTACCCAGTTCACTCCAGGCAATATTTTATAGACCTCTAACGTAACACCCCTCAGCCATCTGTTCCCCAGGATGAGGAGACATGATACTGGCAGGCGGTGATGGGGTTCCTGGAGAGGCAGATGGTTGTGGGAAGATGTGTGGCCATCCATATATGCCTCTGCCCCCTCTTTCGACCCTGTGCCCTAGGCACCCACCAATCCGCATATTGGCTGGCCTGGGACTCCTCACCACCAACACTGACTTGGGCATGTCAGCATGGTGTGGGGGGTGTTGGCAGAGGGGGCAGCAGCACCCGCCTGCAGCAGACCAATGCCATGCCCTGATCCAGTGTGCCATGCGCAGTGCAACATATGCCAAGGTCTGTCAGATGGCAAGCATGTCATCCCCACAGATGGTTGTGACCATGTGGCAGTACTGTCGTGCACTACATACAGTTGATGTGTATATGAGCTGAGGATTGTGGGTTTGGGTCTTGGCTGTGGATGATGCAGTGCATATCCCTATGGCTAGATTTTATTCCACAGTACAGGTCTCATTCAACCATCATCTCTCTCTCTAAGGCAACCTCACCCTCGTTTCCGCCATACTGTCTCCTCTTTGCCCCATACTCTGCTACTCCTTCTCCTTCTCCCATCCAGAGATATCAACCCCAACCCTGCCCCCCCCCTAGATTTCTGTCACACTCCGAGAAGAGATCTTCATGCAACACCTCTAATCTTATTCATATCCCTCTCCTTTCCCCTTCCACTCTCCCTTTCTCATGTGCCATGTGGAGTGCACACTCCATCTCTAATAAACTTGTTTTTACTCATGATTTCTTTATCTCTAATGCTCTCCATATTGTTGCTCTAACTGAGACCTGACTCCTCCATATTGTTGCTCTAACTGAGACCTGGCAATAGTGATCATAGCATGATCGCCTTTGATTTAATTAGTGGAGGAGGGATAGTAAGGAAATCCACAGTACTACCTTTTAACTTTCGAAAGGGAAACTATGATAAAATGAGGAAAACAGTTAAGAAAAAACTAAAAGGAAGCAGTTGGCAAAGGTTAAAGACGTACATCAGGCTTGGCTATTGTTGAAAAATACTATCTTGGAAGCCCAGACCAGCTGTATTCCATGCTTTAAGAAAAGTGGAAGGAAGTCCAAAAAACTGCCAGCATGGTTTAAAGGTGAGGTCAGAGAGGCTGTTGTTGCCAAAAAAGCATCTTTCAGGAAATGGAAAAAAGAGCCAAACGATGAAACCTGGAAACAGCACAAGCACTGGCAAGTCAAATGCAAGGCTATGATAAGGATGGCTAAGGGAGAATTTGAGAAGTAGCTTGCTGCGGAAGCAAAAACGCGAAGTAAAGACCTTTTCAAGTACATTCGTAGCAAAAAACCTGTGAGAGAGTCAGTTGGTCCATTAGATGATAATGGTGTTAAAGGAGCACTAAGAGGCGACAAGGCGATAGCGGAGAGATTGAATGAATTCTTTGCTTCAGTCTTCACTAAGGAAGATGTAGGGATGTTACCCATGACTGAAGTGGTATTTAAAGGTGCGGAAGAATTGAAGGAAATATCAATACATCGGGAAGATGTATTACAACTATTAGATAAACTGAAGAGTAGCAAATCACCTGGGCCGGATGGTATACATCCAAGGGTGTTGAAAGAACTGAAATACGAGATTGCAGACCTGCTATTAGTAATCTGTGAACTATCATTAAAATCATCTCTAATACCTGAAGATTGGAGGATCGCCAAAGTAACACCAATTTTTAAAAAGGGTTCCAGGGGTGATCCGGGAAACTACAGACCGGTGAGCCTGACATCAGTACCGGGAAAAATGGTAGAAACCATCATAAAGAATAAAATTACTCAGCATGTAGATAGTCATGACCTAATGGGAGACAGCCAACATGGCTTTAGACAAGGAAGATCTTGTCTTAATAATCGTTTATGTTTTTTTGAAGGAGTTAATAATCAGGTGGACACAAGGTGAGTCGGTTGATATTGTGTATCTGGGACTTTCAGAAAGCCTTTGACAAGGTCCCTCATCAGAGAGTTTTGGCAAAACTAAAGAGTCATGGGATAGGAGGCAGTGTACTATTGTAGATCAGGAACTGGTTAAAAGATAGAAAGCAGAGGGTAGGGCTAAATGGCCAATTTTCCCAATGGAGAAAGGTGAATAGTGGTGCACCCCAGGGATCTGTGCTGGGTCCGCTGCTTTTTGACATATTCATAAATGACCTGGAAAAATGGAATAACGAGTGAGGTTATCAAATTTGCAGATGACACAAAACTATTTAAAGTTGTTAAAACCCAAGAGGATTGTGGAAAATTGCAAGAGGATCTTGATAAATTGGAAGACTGGGCATCAAAATGGCAGATGAAATTTAATGTGGACAAGTGCAAGGTTATGCACCTAGGGAAGAACAACCCAAACTATGGTTACACGGATGCAAGGTTCCACATTAGAACCACCACCCAGGAAAAAGATTTAGGCGTCATTGTGGATACCATGTTAAAGCCCTCGGTCCAGTGTGCAGCAGCGGCCAAGAGAGCAAATTAGAATGCTAGGTATGATAAGGAAAGGAATGGAAAATAAAACAAAAGATATTATAATGCTCTCTATCGTTTCCATGGTGAGACCGCACCTTGAATATTGTGTGCAATTCTGGTCGCCGTATCTTAAAAAGGATATAGCGATTTTAGAAAAGGTTCAGATAAGAGCCACCAAAATGGTAAAGGGGATGGAAGGATACTCCTATGAAGAAAGGCTAAAAAGGTTGGGGCTCTTTAACCTGGAAAGAGACGGCTGAGGGGAGATATGATAGAAGTCTATAAATTAATGAACGGAGTGGAACGGGTAAACGTAGATCGATTGTTTACCTTATCAGAATATAGAAAGACTAGGGGACATGCAATGAAGCTACAGGGTAAACTATCTAAGACTAATAAAAGAAAATATTTTTTCACTCAACGTGTAATCAAACTCTGGAATTTGTTACCGGAGGATGTAGTAAAGGCTGTTAGTGTAGCTGGGTTTAAATAAAGGTTTAGACAAGTTCCTGAAGGAAAGGTCCATAAACCATTATTAAGAAGGGACCCAGGATATCAATGCTTGAACCAATACAAGCATTGTGGAACCTGTGTCCCTTGTGGAAACTGCTATGTACGTATGACCTAGATTGGCCACTGTTGGAAACAGAATACTGGGCTTGATGGACCTTGGTCTGACCCAGTATGGCATATCTTATGTTCCTCCCAGAAGACTGCATCTGTCACTGCTGTCTGTCATGGGGGCTATCATTTCACCCACACACCTCGTCCCACTGGCCGTGGTGGTGGTGTTGGGCTTCTACTTTCTCCCTCCTGCCAATTCCAACCCCTGCTACTGCCTCAGTCTCACTCCTTTCCCTTTTTTGAAGTCCACTCCATCCGCCTTTTCACGGCACTACCTCTCTGGTTAGCTGTTATTTATCGACCTCCTGACAAGTCTACTTCTACCTTTCTCACTGACTTTGACTCGTGCCTTTCCTTCTTTATGGATTCCTCTTCCCCCACTCTTATTCTTGGGGATTTTAACATTCATGTTGATAACCCCTCTGATTTATTTTATTTTATTTACATTCTCTTATATACCGCGCTATTCTGCATCAATGCGGTTTACATTGAACAAACTGAAATTACATTGAACAGGGCATTACCCTCCATTGCCCATGTTCCCTGTAAGTATTAGTGTATGTGTCTCACATCCCCTCGTGTTAAAATGTATCCCCCAATTGTGTTGTGACCACTTTGATTGAAGGATAAGGTGGTATACAAAACTGTCTAAATAAATAAAATAAATAAATAAATAAATTATAACTTGGAGATAACTATTTTACAGGGAACATGGGCTATGGAGGGTTAAGTGGCTTGCCCAAGACCACAAGGAGCACCTGTGGGACTAGAAACCCCAGTCCTTCCGGCCCAAGGTTGCTGTCCTCTAGTGGGATTTGAACCCCCAACCTTCCGGCCTGAAGTACCTTGCCCCAACCACTAGGCCACTCCTCCACTCCTGATCTTATCTGATCCTTATGCTTTAAAGCTCCTCTCTCTTACCTCCTTGCTTGACTTCCAGCTTTGCTCTACAGCCCTCACTCACCAGCATGGCCACTGCCTTGACCTGGCATTTTTCTCTAGTTGCTTACCCTCAAATGTCTGTAGCTCAGTTCTTTCCTTATCTGACATCACCTTTTAAGCTTCACTCTTCATCACCCGCCGCCTCAACCTCATCCTGTCTCCTCCAACCTATTTAGAAATCTTCATGCAATTGATCCTTTTGTTCTCTCTTCCACTGTTTCTTCATCTCTTTCCTCAACTCTGTCATCTAAGTCTGTTGACGAGGCAGTAGCTTCCTGTAACGCTGCACTCTCCTCTGCTCTTGATGCTCTTGCTCTGCCCATGCCACGTCCTGTGAGTTGTACTGCACCCCAGCCCTGACTTTCATCCACTACCCGCTATCTATGTTCCTGTTCCCATTCTGCTGAGTGTGCTTGGCTCAAATCCCGCTCCCCTGCAGACTTTCTACACTTCAAATTCATGCTTGTCTCTTTCCAGTCAGCCATAGCTCTTGCCAAACAAGACTATTATGTACATCTGACTGTCTTGCCTCTGACCCTCGCCGTCCCTTTACTACTCTCAGCTCTCTCCTCAAAGTGCCTCCACCTCCAACCTCCCCCTCCTTCTCTGCCCAAACTCTGACTGACCATTTCCATTACAAAATCCACAAGATCACCCTCCAATTCCCCACAAAGTCAGCTACCTCTCCTCCTTCCCGTCCTCCCCCTCTTCACTCCCAACTTTCCCCTTCTACCTCTGCTACCCTCTCTTCCTTTCTTGTGATCTCTGAAGAGGAAACTGCACACCTTCTTTCTTCCTCCGAACTCACCACCTGCTCCTCTGATCCTATCCCCACCCATCTCCTAAGTCCCATCTTTTCCACTGTTGTCCCTTCCATCTTTCATATTCTAAACCTATCGCTCTCCACTGCAACTGTCCCTGCAGCCTTCAAGCATGCTGTAGTTACACCTCTCCTGAAGAAACTCTCACTTGATCCCACCTGTCCTTCCAATTAATCGACCATCTCTCATCTCCCCATCGTTTCTAAACTACTTGAATGTGCGGTTCACCACTGCTACCTTGATTTCCTCTCCTCTCATGTCCTCCTGGATCCTTTACAATCTGACTTTCGTCCTTTACACTCTACTGAAACAGCTCTTGCCAAAGTCTCCAGTGACTTGTTCTTGGCAAAATCGAAGGGCTTTTACTCTGTCCTCATCCTTCTTGACCTCTATGCTGCTTTTGACACTGTTGACCACAACCTTCTCCTTGATATCCTGTCCTCACTTGGTTTTAAGGGCTCTGTACTATCCTGGTTCTCCTATCTCTCCCAACATTCTTTCAGTGTTAGTTCTGGTGGCTCATCCTCTGCTGCTATCCCGCTCTCAGTTGGTGTACCCCAAGAATCTGTCTTGGGTCTGCTCCTTTTCTCTCTATATACCCAGTCCCTTGTGCGCTCATCTCTTCCCATGGCTTTCAGTACCATCTTTATGCCAATGACTCCCAGATCTTCCGCTCTCTTGTACAGCTGCCTGCAGTCTCACGCGCCGGCTTTCAGAGCGCGAAGGGACTAGTTTCCCTTTCACAGCTCTGTTAAGCCCGCGGGGGCTGATGGGAACTTCCCATCAGCCCCCGCGGGCTTAACAGAGCAGCGAGGGAGAAACTCTCCTCTCGCGCTCTGAAAGTCGGCGCATGAGACTGCAGGCAGCTGTACGAGAGAACGGATACAGGGGAGGGAAGGCTCTGCTGGGCAGGGGGGGGCCCCGCGGCACACTCAATTCTGCCGCGGCGGCCCCGGCAGCGGGAGAAGACAGCTTTTTTTTTTTTTTTAATTTGACTTTAGGATCAGAATGTTTTTTGTGTGGGGCCCCCTGAAACGCGGGGCCCTGTGCAAAAAACATTCTCGCTCAATGGATGGGCCGGCCCTGTCTCTGACCCTTTTCAAATCCAGGCTGAAAACTCGCTGCTGCTTTTGGATCTTGATTCACCTGATCTCCTTGTTTCTTTACTTTTCCCCCTTGTTTTATCCCTGTCTGCAGCTTCTGTGTTGTCTATCTTGACTAGATTGTAAGCTCTGATGAGCAAGGACTGTCTCTTACATGTCTGTGCAGCACTGCGTATGACTTGTAGCACTATACAAATGCTCAGTAGTAGTAGGTACAACACCAACATCGGCAACCCCCAATGAATCGGTCAATAAGGGTACAAACACCCACAGAGAAAGGCTCCACTATCTTTAGCTGGATGGAGAGCCAGGCTGACAGCACCAGCGCACTGAGCAGCTATTAACACTGAAGCCCTTATAGTGACAAAAGAACCAGACTTCAAACCACCTACCCACCTCAACATGGGAACCACGCAAATTCAAATCCAACCGCAAATAAGGTATCTAGGCGTTATCATTGACCAAGCTCTCACCTTCAAACATCAAATCAACAAAACCGCAGGGACGATATTTCACAAAGCTAAAACTGTACAACGCCTCCGACCCCTCCTAGAACCTCAAGACTTCAGAACAGTAATGCAAGCTGTGACACTCCCTCATCTAGATTTCTGCAACATAATCTACCATGGCCTTCCCGCCTCACAAACCAACCCCCTCCGAACTGCCTTAAATACTACAGCAAGGATTATTCAGAATGCAAAAAACGGGATCACATCACCCCAATCTTAAGAGACCTCCACATCCTTCCAATTGAAGAAAGAATCAAGTACAAAGCAATCCTACTCACCCACAAGACTATCCACCAAACACGGAACACCTCACTCCACCCCCTACTGTCCTCGCCCATCCCACAGCAGATCTACCTGACAATCCTCCAATAAATCCATTGTCGTCTCCCACAAGAGAACCAAATCCACACAACGGACCTGCAACAGAGCCTTCGAGCTTTACACGCTCCATCCCTCTAGAACTCTCTGCCAGACCACATCAGGAACAACGCTGACATAACATCATTCAAGAAACAGCTGAAAACAATCCTATTCCATGAACATCTTTGAACAGAACAACCACCCTACCCGCATAAACTAATACATTGATACAACCAAAATGTACACGTCTGTCCTCCCCAAATCAATAAATGTTGCCCCCTGGTGATGGCCCCACCCTCTAAAGTATTGACCCCCCCCTGTTGTTATATGTTACACCGCTTTGACCCGGTGAAAAGCAGTATATAAATGCAGTTAAATAAATAAATAAATAAATAAAATTAACATCAGAGTACACTACTAGCTCCTGCACAATGAGCACACCTTAATAATGCCTGAGCTGAGATTGGGACCAGAGTGGCAGGCAGGAATGCCAATCATACTCATTTTTGCACAGTGCATCGCTGTGAGTGTGTGTGTGTGTGTGTGTGTGTGTGTGTCTTTGTGTGTCTATCCATTGTTTTGTGGCTCTCTACACCTCACTGAGCCTTGCAGTGCCTAAGCCAGGGGTGACCAACTCTAGTCCTGGTACATCACAATCCAGCCTGGCTTTTGTGATGCCCCTAATGAATATTCATGAGATATAATTGCATCCACTACTTCCCCTGGTTTGCAAATATACCATGGATATTCATTGGGGATGTCATGAAAACCAGGCTGGATTATAGTGCACCAGGACTGGAGTTGGCCACCCCTGGCCTAAGCTGTTTCAGCATTAGCCTGCAAATGTGCATGATGAGGAGCAAGGTATTGTGGGTATGTCCTGCAACAGGGTGGATTGGCCAGGATGTGTCTGCATTGGGGGTAGGGCAATGGCTGGAACATTGTAGTGCCCGATTGCCACCTGCATGGACCGGGTGGCCACAGCATGTCATGCTGGGAGGGCACTCTCACTCTAAGCAGTGACCATGGCACAGCTATGTATCCACATAGTGCTTATATAATGTCTAGTTTTAGTGGTGTGGGTGCATATCCTGACCTTGGGAACCAATCACTAAACCAACTGCTAGGTGGATGAGATCGCAATGTGGACTGTCTGCATTTGGTATGTGCATGGTTGGTAAACCCAGTGGCAGGCAGTAAGTGTAGTATGACTGTGCTTGCTCTGGGTGAATGTTAGATCTAGTTGGTTGGGCTTGGGGAGGTGTTCCAGTCCTATTCCCAGTGCCATGGTAACAACCCCATGGCATGGCTGTGTATCCACATAGTACTTATATAATGTCTAGTTTAAGTGGTGTGGGTGCATTTCCTGACCTTGGGGCCAGATCACTAAACCAACTGCTAGGTGCACGAGATCGCAATGTGTACTGCTTAGTGGACTGTCTGCATTTGGTATGTGCATGGCTGGTAAACCCAATGGCAGGCAGTAAGTGCAGTGTGACTGTGCTTGCTCTGGGTGAATGTTAGATCTAGGTGGCTGGGCTTGGGGAGGTGTTCCAATCTGACTCCCAGTAACCATGTTAACAACCCCATGCAGGTCTAGACTGCCTCGCCCCCCCCCAACTAGCTGGCATCAGCACTGTAACACTAGGTACTGACATGCACTGTTCTAGGGGGGTCCCTGTCAGACAGAGGCAGAGTACACTGCAGACAATACCTGCCACACACTAGCAGTAATGAGGATCTATAGTACAAACAGCAGAGACCATTTCTAGCACTGCAGGTACTGGGGACCTGGTGCTGGGCGCCCATCCTCACACTCAGGGCAACTGCAGAAACTGCTCAGTGGCATAGTTTGTATCTGCTCTGTGCTTGTATCACACACTGTCAGTGCATATTACATACTGCCTGAGGTGATGGATATGTGCATTCTCCATTTGGGGATCAGCTGTAGACTGCTGTTGGGTACTGGTGGGGAATACCATATGCAGGAACACACAGCAGATGTTCTAGGCAGTGACCTGCAGTCTCTCTGTATCCAGCCATTTCTGTGCAGTGAGGTGTGGAGGTGTAGCCTACTAATGCAATGTGTGCCTTTGAGTCAGTCCTGACTCCTGGCGACCCAGAAGCTCCTGGGTTTTCTTGGCAGTGTCACCGGAAGTAGATTGCCAGGCCTTTCTTCCAAGGCAATGGAGGGTTAAGTGACTTGCCCAAGGCCACAAGGAGTGCTAGTGGGAATTGAACCCTGGTTGCTTGGTTCCCAAGCCAGTGTTCTAACCACTAGGCTACTCCTCCACTCTCCACTCCTCCACTCCTCCACTCTAGCCTACTAGTCAGTGCTAATACCTCCATATCCACGGAACAGGGGTTTGATTTCTACTTGTTCTTTTTTGTGACTGTGCTACTCGGATCCTTTCCATGCCTGTAGCATCACATCAAGTAAACAGTGGATACGGAAGGAGAAAAGAGCCTCAGAATCCAAGGAGGTAGGGGCAGTAGTAAAGGTTAACTTCAAACCAGGTCCGATCCTCCTCAAATCAATGGCTCTAAAATACCCCTACCAATCGTCTGTTCAATATACCTCTATTTTATTAAAATAGTGATTCCACATCAACATTGTCAGCAGTAGTTGCCCCCTGCAAACTCTGAGCATAACACATGCACAAATAACCAAAAAAGGTACACCTATCTTCCCAAGCCACTGCCGTTACAGGCTCCCAGTCACTGCTGAAAACCCTGCTGCTGGAGTATCAGCGGCAGGATTTTCAGCAGCAAGAATTTTGGGCGGGGATTGGTGAATTCTGACATCAGGCTCACCAGCCTGTAGATTCCGTATCACCCCAGGAACACTTTTTAAAAATTGGCATTAGATTGGCCATCCTCCAATCTTCAGGTATTGTTTGATGATCATAATGATAATTCACAGATTAGTAACAGTAGGTCTGCAATTTCATATTTCAGTTCTTTCAAAACCCTTGGATGTATACCATCTGGTCCAGGTGATTTGCTACTCTTTATTTTATCAAATAGTTGTAATACATCTTCCCGGTTTATTCATATTTCTTTCAATTCTTTGGCTGTATCAGCTTTAAATACCATTTCAGTCATGAGTAACTTCCTTACATCTTCTTCAGTAAAGACTGCTACTATTAGCTTATCCATTAGCTCTACTATTAGCTTATCCATTAGCTCATCCATTAGCTCATCCATTAGCTCATCCATCTCAGCACTTGCCTCTTTGTTGTAGAAAAATGCTTTCTTTGCTTGCTATAATTAATGAAGGGCTGGCACCGATAGGGTGCAGGCCCCCATAACGTGACCTCCAGAGGAGGAAGGCGCGAGAAAAAGAAAAGAGACAGGGGAGGAGGAGCCTCCCAGGCGATAAAAGGGAGGGGGCAGAAGCCACCCTCCCTTTTTTGCTGGAGCATCACGGCTGCTCACAGGATCGGGGGAAGCATCGCAGCTTGACGGCAGCGGTATCTCGGCCAGAGCAGTTAGTGTGAAGGGCAGCAGCTTGAGAGTGGTGGTGGTGTGACACAAAGAAGGGAAAGCAAAAGCAGAGCAGAGCAGAGCAGTGTGTGATTTCCGGAGTGTGAGAGCAGTGTTCGGAGCAGCGGTGGAAGAAAAGAGTGGTGTGCACAAGAATATTACCTGGTGGGCTATCAGCAGCTCCGTTGTTGAAGCAGCATGGCAGGCCAACATTGGGGTGAAGGAGAGAGGACTGCTGTGCACAAAATGGCTGGAGCAGAGAAGAGAAGAGAGCAGGAAGCAGCGCCAACTGGTTGTGGAAGCATTGAAAAGCAGCCGGGACGCCCTAGCAGCGTAGAACAAGAGCCAGCACGACATTTAGTGGTGGGTCATGGTGTATGCACAGGGTTTGGCAACTGCTCAGGGACACAAACTAGAACTAATTGAGCGGTGGGGTGCTGATCTGTAAAAGAAGAGGAAGCACATGAGTAGTAAACACAAGCAACAAAAGGAGTACGAGGGACCAACGCAATGGCTAAGCAGCAACACGCCAGAGGCGGGGAAGGTGAGCCGGCAAAGATGATGGTGAAGAAAACAAATGGAACAATTCACACAACAGCGAAGGGCAAAGAGAACAAGAGCAAGGGCCGCTGAAAGAACCCGGTGCTGGCAAGGAACATCTTGAAGTGATGTCATAGGCCATATGTTAGTCTGCGGTAATGGTATGCCCCACATAGGACCCATATATGCCCCATATAGGCCCCATGTGGGGCCTATGCCATGTGGGGCATGCAGATCTACTTTCTATGCTCTGTAAATAATGAAATAATGTGTATTTGTTTTGAGTCAGTACTGAGAAAATGTAGTCTAGCCATGTTGAAGTGAGCACCTCATGTCATTAACATTTCTGAGTAACAATATGATTAGGGATGGCAATGAATAAATCTAGTGTGTGTGGTAATCTTTATGTAAGATCTATAGACAATATGTTCCAAAAACTCCTTAAGAACTTACCTTTCACTTGTCATACCATTCCATAAATGGTACATAGCAACTGTCTTGCCTGTGTGGTAACAGTTACGCATATTAACCACGTAGCGGACTTTAGTAAAAGGGCACCTATGTAATACAATTCGTTACCTTGTGGCATAGGTTATTTCTTGCTTGGCTTAAAGATAAATTAATGCTTTGTTAACCAAAAGCATGGAATGTCAATCATTCATAATTCATATAACATTGTCTATAGCTCTTACACAAAGATTACCACACACTGGATTTATTTTTTGCCATCGCTAATCATATTGCTACTCAGAAGTATTAATGAAATGAGGTGATCACTTCAACATGGCTAGACTACATTTTCTCAGTATTGACTCAAAACAAATACACATTATTTCTTATGATAAACCATTACAGGCAATCCATTCTTTGGAGACAGCAGGCAATTGGAAGACAATATCTCAACTGTATGAAAACATCTTTTTTATGAAAATTACTTTGTGTTAAAAGGAGAAAATGGATTTGAGAAACTACTTCTTATTTGGCTGCAATGTGCACATTTATTTTCTTTTGAGAAAATTGGTTGTACTATATTCTTTTGTAGAAAAATGATGTGAATGGAATTGTTAAGAAAAGCAAACTATTACATCCATAATCAAAAATGAGGATGTGGCAGAAAATAAAAAGATCAAAGAAAGGACTTTTGCGGATGAAATGAGAAAAATAGGAAAATGTACTCTTGGGTATATTTGTTGATAAATTGATGTATTTCTTTTGAAAATGTTATGTTTATTGATAGATCTGAACATGCAATCAATAATAAATCAATTCAGAACATCAAATGCGAAACGTATGCTCTGTCCACTCTGAACAGATACAGGAGTCAATACAAAGTAAGAGTATATCAAGAACTGAGGTTGTATTTTAGGATATATGCCATCAAAGTTCACAGTAATAGCAGTTCAGTAACATGGGCAATGGTCACTTGACCAGGCCCCTGTAACTGGTACATACACAGTACTGAATGAAAACCCAGACAGGTCCAATTTGAGTGGAAATTAAAGAAGACTCAGTTTTCATAAAAAAAAACTTGACAAGAGAATCTGTGAAATTTACCACTGCCAGTAACGTTAACGCATGTTAATATTACCTAATGTTATGACAACACGCATTAACATTACAGATGCTACATTAGCGCTGTTTGGTAAACATACCCTTAAGAGTATCAACTAAAAGAACAATTAATAAAAGAATGGGAAGCATAAAAACTTAGGGGTATGTTTACACCTGTAATCGGCACCCTTGCACCCTTAACGCTGAGAAAAATCTGCATTAACAAGCGTTAAAGGCTCCTGCAGTGGTAAGGGAACAGTAGATGGAGAGTGGTCATTAATGGGGTGGAAAGTGGGCATTAACAGTGGGTGCTCCCTTGACACCCATTGCGTTAGCGCCCTTTAACACTGGGAACTCTAACACCAAGTAAAGCCTCGTGGAAAGGGGATATTTTGAAGGAAGGGAGCCTATTTAAATGTCTGCAATGTAATTCCATAGACAGGTGAGCCCAAGATAGTAATAGTAGTGCTCCATTATCAGTAACAACATAATGCCCAGGTATGAAAGGGCACTATGTTGATGGTACTATTGGGGCAAAGGGGGTGGCACTTGGGTCATGCAGTAAATGTTGCTGGTGTGCAAGGCAGATCAGGCAGCTCCCCAGTTTGCACATCTACGATGTCCACCATGATGCCACAGTGACAGTGGCCCTAAAAAAGAAGGCACACTCAAAGTGATCCCTAAAGTTACCAAAATATATTCCCGTAATGTAACAGACAAAACTAATCATTTTCCCAAAAAAGCGCTCAGTGGAGCATTATAGCATAGACGTTGATTGCCTTTAGCAACTGCCGAGCCAGGAGGGCAGATCTTGCAGGCAAATAAATTGATTTACGTCTCTGCTTTTGAGCTAACTCATCATAAGATGCTTCACTTTGACAGATGAGTAGTTTTGTTTTCTCATGAGCGATATTGGTGCCATTACTTGATTCTTTGAAATAAGTTCCTGTTCATTTTGGGATCTGAACAAAGACAATCTATGGCTCATAAACATTATTATTTGCAGTGGCTGGTCCATCGGGCCATGTAGCCTCATGCAAAGTTGACTAAACAGCCTTTTTAAACTTTGAATGAAATGGAGGGTCTGTTACTAGAGAATGTTTGACATCCTCATTACAGGCGATCCGACAAAAATCTTTTTGGTAAAATTATTAGTTTTGTCCGTTACGTTACGGGAATATATTTTGGTAACTTTTGGGATCACTTTGAGTGTGCCTTCTTTTTTAGGGATATTATTGTGGTTACACTGGGGGGGGGGGGTGTTATGAGTTTACAGTGACAGTGGCGGCACACAAATACGCTGCTGCTGTGAAAAGGTGATGCGCAACATAAAACAGTCCAAGGGTCACTGGCACCTTAGGCAGAGATCCCGACTGCCCCCCCCCTGCTGCTGCTGATACTGGCTCTGGAGGAAGAGGCCGGTAGAACCAACAGCTGTAGCTCTACAGCGGGCTGCAAAAAGCGGCCGCCCAAGGAAATACCACGCTGAGGCTGTCCACCTCCCCTGAAAGGTATCTGCAGCTGACGGGGAATTGGTTACACTGGCAGTAGTTGTTTGGGGGGCAACATGGCCACCATGTGTGCCTATGCCCCCCATCCAGAACTGGTACCCTAGGTGCACGCCTAAGCCGCATGGTAGAGGGGTTGGGACTGCACCCCACTCCAACAGACAGCATGCTGACATGTTAGCATGATGTGAGGGTGTTGGCGGCAGGTGCAGCATCTGCCACCAGCAGCATACAAAACCATGGCAACATACAGACCGGAACAACACATTCCCCTCCAATTCCCACCAAACATACCTTGTCAGACAGGTATGGCAGAGGGCATGCAAAGATAACAGCAGATATAGGAAGACCTCTACTCATGCCTGCATTCATCCTGTCAATGACCGCAGCTCCACACAGGGACTGCTGAATCCATGTGACAGCTCTGTAGTGCAACACAAAAAGCCAGTGTGAACATGAGAGAAGGGTCACAGGTTCAAGACTTTGCTGTGGCTCATGCCCTTGTGGGTAAACTTCAGCCTACAGTGCAGGTACAACACCAGCCTCTGCAACCCCCAATGAACATGTCAGTAAGGGTCCAAATACCCATCAGCCACACAGACAGGCTCCACTATCCACAGCTGGATGGAAAGGCACACTGGCATACTGAATGGGTGTTAACAACAGGTGTGAATGTCAGAGCATGCTACTAGCACCTACACAATGAGCACACAGTAACAATGACTGAGCTTATATGGAGACCAAAGCAGTAGGCAGGAATGTTAACCATCCCCCACTTTTGCACAGCGTGGCGATGTGTGTGCATGTCTCTCCAGAGTTCTGTGGCCTTCTGCATTGCACTGTGCCCCACATTGCCTAGGCTGTTCCAAGTATTAGTCTACAAATGTGTATGATATGGAGCAGAGGATTGTGGGTATGGCCTGAAAGAGACCAGTTTGCCCAGGATGTGTCTGCATTGGAGGTCAGGTCAATGGCTGAGACTTTGTAATACCTGTCTGTCATGTGCATGGCCTGGGTGGCCACAGCAGTTCATGCTTCGAGGGCACTCTCACTCTGGCCAAGCTGTGACCACGGCAGCTATGTATCTACAGTGATGTAGGTGTCTCCCTGGCCTGGGAGTTCAAATGCTGAGTGACTATGCTCTTTGTCCTTAGCCAGGGTATACATGGTTGCTCTGTGTACATGCCTTGTGTGCTGACCAGCCACAAGTGGTAGGTGCATAACTGACAGCCTCTGTGGGGGGCAGCAGGTGCAGTCTGATTGTGCTTGCTGTGGTGGATTGGTATTTCCAGAGGATTGGGACAGCAGTTGTTCTTGGCCTGCTCACGGTGGTCATGGCAGTACCATGCAAGCCTAGAAGCCCCCACTGCATTTGATGCCCATAGCACCAGCTGCTACAACACTTGGCACTGGCATGAATGGTTCTAGGAGTGTCCCTGTCCAACCAGTGCAGGACACAGGACCCAGATGTGACAGGAACCTATGGCATACTGCAATTTTGCAGGAAACAAAGTGACTAGCATAACACACCAACAGCAATGTGGCTCTACAGCACAGCCAGCAGAGACCATCTCTAATAGTTTAAGTTCTGGGGACCAGGTGCTGGGCGCCCATCCTCACCCTCAGGGTAACCACTGAAACTGCTTAGTAGCATGGTTTGTAGCTGTTCTCTGCTTGTAGCATACACTTTCAGTGCATCTTACTGAGCTGATGTGATGGATCAGTGCATTCTTCATTTGGTGATCAGCTGCAGACTTCTGGCACACACAGCAGACATTTTAGGCAGTGACCTGCAGTCTCTTTGAATCCAAACATTGCTATGCAGCAGGGTATGAAGGAGTAGCCTACAGGTTAGTACAATGCTGCTATAAGCAGGGTGCAAGGGTTTGGTTCTCACTTGTTCATTTTGGGCCTGTGTGCTACTTAGGTCATTTCCCTGCCTGTAACAGTCCAGGCTCTGCTGTGATGTGCAGGCACACATCCTTCTACTTTGTTATGCATTCTGGCCACATTTTGGGTCAGCAAACATGCTATTCCCCATCATGTCACATTTTATGTCTGCCACAACTTTCATGGACTGACAACACCTCCTTGTGACCTTGAGCAGGTCACTTAACCCACCAGTGACTCAGTTGACTACAGGTATGTAAGGTCCCTATTTATCATCTGACATTACCAATTTATCAATAGAATGTACTCTGACGTGACTGCACTGATACAGAGGTATACTAACAGGCAGTTACATGCATACAGTTGTAACTTACATGTGAGACATCAGTCATATATGATGACATAACTGTGACTGTACAGCTTTGGCTCCATCACATGTCTGCAGTACACGTGGACACATCCTACCCCTCGGATAGCCACCTGCAGGTTTCACCTCATGTCCGTATGTGCCCCATTTGCCCGTTTGGATGAAACCTGTCCAGTTGTTATCTGCACATTTGTCTGGGGTGTTGTATGGCGGCTGTGTGGCTGTGTGGCTGGGACAGGTGTGAGACCCACATGTCTGGTATCAGGCCTTCCACGTGGCATTTTCCCCCATAGTAGGTTGGGAATGGCACCTATGGCATATCGGTGCTGCCAACCCATACCACCCTCTCCTCTGCCACTATCCTTTCTTCAGTCTATCCATACATCTCTGTTGGCTGTGTGCAGTCCTGTCTTCTTGTGCAAGCTGCTACACGTATGCCTCTCCTGTGCCTGATCTGCACATCATCACTCCTTCTCCGTCCTTCTTTCATTGCACACATCCTGCTACTTCTGACTCTGCTGGGGGACATGTCTTTCCCATCCTATGCTACATGCTAGCATTGTGCCGTTTTACATTGGCACCCTCCAGTGCATCGGTACAACTATCTCCCACATGCTCGTCCAAATTACTGGCTGCCGCGTAAGGTGTCCATGGATCTGGCAGGTCCATCGACTCCCACATCACCTTTACACTGACTTTCCTTGGTGCTCCCTTATCCAGCGTTAGGTGACAGTCATTTTCGGACGTTAAGGTGCATACTAGCATACTAGCACCTTAACGTCCGATGTCCTATTAACGCACGTTAAATGGCCTATTGTGCCCTTAATGCCGAATGTCTCCTACCTGTCCTGTGCCTTTTATGCATGTAAAACCCCTTATCACTGCCATTAATGCCTGTTACCTTAACGCCCTTCAGTAAACATACCCCTTAGTAATGTAAACATGTTTAAGGAGTGTGACAGAAATTGAAAATGTTATATAGAAATATAGGAACGATGATGTGGATAAAATTTATTGAGGAGGACTATCAGATATTGAAATACAAAGAACATGTAGGAGGCAACCACTTTCATATGTAATATTAAAGCAGAAATGACACAGGAATACCAATAACCAAAAACCCATCGGAGTATAAAATATACTAAATAACCAAATATGAAAACAGTGGGGGAGCATTTTAAAAGTTGTGCATAAGGAAGGGAAAATATTTTAAAATCATGATACAAAAAACAGAACTAAAATAGAGCCCAAACCCTTGGAATACCCCAACAAAACAATATATAACTGTGCATGCATGTGACACAATGGCTTAGTTAATAAAATCAATGACATCAAGTAAAAACATGTGATAAATAAGGAGCAATATATGAAATAAAACATGAAAAAGAATAATAAAATAAGAAAATGATAAGAAAAATAAGAAAAAGGTAACATTCTACTCTTTCAAACACTGTATTTAAACCTCTTATATCTATTTATTTATTTATTTAGACAGATTTGTATACCACCTTATACTTCAATCAAAGTGGTCGCATTACATCACAATTGGTGGGTTACATTTAACATGTGGGTACTTAACAACATTTAGACGTATAGGCAGTGCAATTATAGGGGGATTTAAGTGCATTGTATAGTGGACTCGAGCGTCCGGTTAGGTTAAGTGGGTGTGTAGTAGGTGGAGATATCTAGCTGTCAGAGAATGTTGTGTTGCTGTGCGTTGTTGTATTATTGTTTGGGTAGGTAGAACTTTCTGTATGTTCCCATGTTTCATTAAAGAGCAGGGTTTTTAGGGCTAAAAAAAACACCAAACGAAACTAAAATCAGGCTACTGAAGAAGGGATAAGTATTCTAATATTAGTGGCCGGATCTAACAAGCGCATTCATCACCTCTTCAGTGAGAACATGATAACTTAGCTGTTACCATAACAACTGTCAATCTAGTTTCTACTAATTCACCTCACTCCTGGCAAAGTCTTTGTAGATTGCTGTGAGTGTGCACGTTCTCTTTTGGATGCTGCTGCCCTCTGTATTCAGACATGCTGCACCAAGATTTATTGGCCTTCCACCAGTCCAAAGCGTAGCAACCCAGATACTGAACAATCCTGTCTGTACTATTGGGACTTTTTATCATAGATGACATTGCTCAGCTCTATAGCCCCATCCTCAGAGTTGCAGAAAGGTGAAAGGACAGAGACCGAAGACTAGAGGTGAAGAAAGAGAATGAAATCCAGCTATAGGCAGTTAACAGAAATGGTGAAAAAAAAAGATGAAACTAAAAGATCAGTGTCAGAGATAGATGTAGAGAAGTAAGGGAAAAAGACAGGGAGTGAAGAAACGGAAAATGGAAATGAGATCCTGGAAAAGCATTTAAGTCTCCACCTCTGCTCCGGAATGCTCCCAACACACCCTGATGCTAACCAGACAGCATCAGGTGCGTAGGGGAGATAGAAGGGGATATTCGATGGCACTGACTGTGTAGGTGCTGTTGAATATCCCAATTTAAGGCATTTACACGGTTTACTGGGCTGTAAACCGTGTAAATCCCTTTTGGAAATCGGGCCCTTATTCTTTTGTAAGTGATGACCTGTGTTTTCTATGTCTAGCTGAAGTGAAAGATCCAGTGTAGGAATCTGTAGAAGACCAGCTTGTTTTCTTTTCTCAACTGGTCTATTGGTAATCTAGAACATTTGCAGTGCTGACGTTTCATAGGTAGTGTTGGTACTGATATGATACGGTAAGCTTCTGGTTGTCCATTTTCAGGATTGCATGAGGAGGGAGTTTGCTGCTATCGCTGATGTGACACAAGAATTTGAATACAATCTTTTATGTATGTTGAGTTATACAGTAAGACATTCTACTTCTGCTCTACACTCTTTGTTAGAGGAGTTAGAGGAGAGTGGGTCAAAAAATTATCCAGCAAAATTCAGTGTTGCTGCCTATATGGATACTGACACAGAATATATGGATTAAGTTAAATGCCGGTGCCAGCATTTAACATACAGTAAGTCGGTGACTATTCTGGCTGAAAATGACTTTTCTCATGCATCTCATACTGCAATAATAGCCCAAATGGGAGGGAGGGAGCACAAAACCAGAAGTTGTCTCAGGGCACTACAACTCCTTGAGCTGGTCCTATAGGTACCCGTCACTGTGTTCCCCTAATAGCTGCTGTAGCCCCAACTTGTCCAAAAGGAAACAAATTGGAGATCTTTCACCCAAATGCCTTAGCTGTCATACTGTTGCTGTGCCAAGGACTGATTCTTGTTCCTCTCTCAAGCTTGCTTGATTCCTCTGCTTGGGTCTGAGTTTCCTCAGTCTTTGAAAAGAATCTCTCAGGTTTTTCCTAATGGATCTGGATCTCCCCTATCAATTTTCTTCAGGCTTCTTTTTCTTCCTGTTGAAATCTGAGCTCCTCTGGTTTGTGCAGGGCCGGCCCGTCCATTGAGCAAGAATGTTTTTTGCACAGGGCCCCGCGTTTCAGGGGGCCCCGCGCAAAAAACATCTTGCATCCCAGCAAAGTTTAAAAAAACCAGAAACCGGCTGCTGCTGCCGCTGCCGCCGTAGCAGCGGCAGAATTGAGAATCCCGCGGGGCCCCCCTGTTCTGCAGTCTTCTATGCGGCCTCAGCGTCGGCTGTCAGAGCTGCGCGAAGAGAGAGAGCTTCTCCTCTCGCAGCTCTTTAATCCCGCCGCGGGGCAGATGGGAAATCCCATCAGCCCCGCGGCGGGATTAACAGAGCCGCGAGAAAGGGAAACTCTCCCTTCGCGCGGCTCTGAAAAGCCCGCGCTGAGGCCGCATAGAAGACTGCAGGACAGGGGGGCTCCGCAGGATTCTCGATTCTGCCGCTGCCACGGTGGCAGCGGCAGCGGCAGCAGCAGCCGGTTTCTGGTTTTTTTTTTTGGAGGCAATAACATGCTTGTCTATAGGTCTGGACACAGTACTCATGGTCTTAACAGCCTTCGATTGACTCTTATTCTTCCATTTTCGCTGTCCCAAAGCAGAATCTCATTCCAGGGACTTCCCTAGTCCATACATCTGGTGTCCAATGGCACTCCGAAGGGGCTCCAAAGGAACTTGACCTGCCCCTTCGAGCTGGGGTTGTGCATTGCTATGAATGCTGGCTGTTAACCCAGCAGGGGCCCTTCACAGCAGCAGCTGGCTCAGTTGCTGCCTGTAGGACCCACAGCGATACGACCTCCGCACACCAGATCTCCCAAGAAACCACAAAATGAATGTCTTGCTTTTAACCCCGGTAGGGGCCCTTCACGGCAGCAGCTGGCTCAATTGCTGCCTGTACCTGGCACTCACCAAACAGATCAGATGGCAGGACCCACAGCTACAACACTTCTGCCCACCAAATCTCCCCATTCATCAGAGTCTCATCTATTCCTTCTGGTTTTTAACTTAGCTGGGCTGATGGGGGGGGGTGTAAGGACTGTAAATGGGCTGATAGGGGGGGGGATTCGGACTGGAACTGGGCTGATGGGGGGGTTAGGACTGGTAATGGGCTATAGGGGGTTCAGACTGGAAGTGGGCTGATGGGGGGGGGTTAAGACTGGGAATGGGCTATGGGGGGGGTCAGGACAGGTAATAGACTATGGAGGGGCTAAGACTGGGAAATGGGCGGATGGCGGGAAGTTATGACAGGTAATGGGCTATGGGGGCTACGACTACAAGTGGGCTGATGGGGGGGATTAGGACTGGAAATGGGCTATGGGGGGGTTAGGACAGGTAATGGGCTGATGGGGGTTACAACAGGTAATGGGCTATGGGGGGGCTAAGACTACAAGTGGGCTGATGGGGGGTTAGGACTGGTAATGGGCTGATGGGGGTTAGGACTGGTAATGGGTTGATGGGGGGTAAGACTGAAAATGGGCTGATGGGAGGGTAAGGACTGGAAGTGGGCTGATGGGGGGGGGGTTAGGACTGGTAATGGGCTATAGGGGGTTCGGACTGGAAGTGGGCTGATGGGGGAGCTAGGACTGGTAATGGGATGGGGGGTTGCTAGGACTGGAAATGGGCTGAGTGGAAGGGGGGCTTGAACTGCAAATAGCTGATGGGGACAGGGGCTTGGAATGGAAATGGGCTGAGTGGAAAGGGGGCTTGAACTGCAAATAGCTGATGGGGAGGGGGCTTGGAATGGAAATGGGCAGTGAGGGGAGGGAGCTAGGACTGGAAATGGGCTGTTGGGGGTGCTAAGGTTGGAAATGGGCTGTGGTGGGGGCTTGAATTGAAATGGACTCATGGAGGGGCTAGAACTGGAAGTAGGCTCATGGGGGGCTTGGATTGGAAATGGGCTGAGTGGAGGGGAGCTAGGATTTGACATGGGCTGATGGTGGGGCTAGGAAAGGACTAGAAATGAGCTGATGGGGGGCTGGGATTGGAAATGAGCTGATGGAGGGACTGATAGGACTGGAAATGGATGGGGGAGCTAGGACTGGAAATGGGCTGATGGTGGGGCTAGGATAGGATTGGAAATGGGCTGATGGGGGACTAGGACTGGAAATGGGCTGATGCAGGGACAAGAAGGGAGCAGATGCTGAGTGGGGCTGAACTAGAAAGGAGCTGATGTTGGGGTAGGATTAGAATGGGATGGAGCTGGGAGAGTGAAATGGAGAGGGAAAAATATTTTGTGTGGGAGGGAAGACAAATCTACAATTGGCCGGATATTGGGAGAGTAAGTGGGGATTGAGGATGGAGAGGTAAAATTTGAGTGGATGAAATAGGAATGAGGAAAGAGCAAAAGGAGAAAGATTAGTATGTTAAAGCAGATGTAGAGAGAGAATGGAAAAAAAAAAACAAGAAGACAGAAGAAAGGACAAATGGACAGCAGATGGAGAGTTAGCAGAAGACACGAAGAAACCAGAAGAAAGTGGCTGGAACAATTGCAACTGAAAAAAAATGCACAAAAGGTAGAAAAATATCTCTTTATTTTGAATTTATTAATTGGAATATGTCAGCTCTGGGAAATGTGCATCATTAATTTTTGCGCTTTGTTTAGTACAAGAGGAAATTAATTTATAGTTTTATTTCTACAGTGTTGGTGTATATTCCAAGTTTGGCTTTTGGGGTTCCCAGTTTAATTATTGTCTTCCTGTTTCTAAATTGTGATTCCTTGTTTGGTGATGGTCTATGTTCTGCATGTGTAACTGAGCTGAGGTGTTCTGTTTATATAATTCCTATTTGACATTGCCACTTGTTCTCTTTCCCCAGTAGGTCATGTATTGTTGTTCTCTGAAATGTATTGGTTTAATATTTGCAGTGTTGCCTTTTGATAGTTAGGGTATGGTGCTTTGTGAGTCCTGGTAGTGCTGTTAGGATACGGCGGGTTTGCTATGGGTTCTAAATGGGCAGTGTTTGTAGTAGTTCCTAATGTGCCTGGCGGTTGGTACTGGATTATAGTAATGTAGAAACCTTTTAGTCTTTCTTTATCCATATACTCATTAAGAGGCATGTTTACTAAAAGTTAGTGTATGGTAACATTATGCAAATATTTATGCAATTAGGATCTGCATTCATTTATTTATTTATTTATTTATTTAGTAAGGACTTATATACCGCTCCTTCCAGCGATCAGAAGCGGTTTGATTACAATTACGGGATTTGTCATAAATTACAGACAGAATTATTTGGGGATTAGATAGAGAGAGCAGGGGGGGGGGGGCATACACAGCACACATATGCGGGTCCATATAAAGACCTTAGCTATTATCATACATTTACACAGGCACTAACCACCATATATTTACATTTGTACATAATGCAATTCAATTTACTTTGTCCTTTTTGATTTTCATCTGGTATAATGACAATTGAACAGGTGCGTCTTCAGTTGTTTTCTGAAATTGCTTATGTCTTTAATTTCTCTCAGCTCGTGTGGGAGCTGGTTCCATAACGTGGGGGCAGATAAGGAGAACGCTCAGTTTGGTTTGGTAAATGTCTTTGATATTATACCTAGACATAGTTTCATAGAATTTCTGGAACAAGAAGATGGCAAAAGAAACAGCTTTGCAGTAAATCTCTACAGCAGGAACCAATAGATTAATAATGCAAAATATCCAGTTAGCATTTTACATAGGAGAACAGACCAGACAAACTTTGGGCCAATCAGGAAACAGGAAGGAAGATCACCAGTAATACAGCAATGCTTGCTAGAGCCAGCACCACTACCATGGAGACTCGATGGTGGCACATCCGAAAGATGCATGCCTTGCAACTGAAGGTCACTGTTCACGACCAGATGGGTTTTTTTATTTGTCTGAAACTTCTAATAACCTTTCAGCTATGTTTTTCATTTGGGCAGCAGCCACATCTACTTCTTTAATTAACAAAATTGAAATGAAAATTTATATAAATGAAATGAAACAAATGAAAAATTATTAATACAAAAAAAAAAGAAAATACCACCAAATGAAACTATGGGGCATGTTTACTAAACTGCGGTAACGTAGCAGTGGATACATTAAGGTGCGTTATGTAATGTTAACATGCGTTAATGTAATGTAACGTAATGTTAACACGCGTTAACGTTACATAATGCGCGTTAACATTACATAATGCGCGTTAGCGTTCCCAGCCGCAGTAAGTCCCGCAGAGGGTGGAGAGAGGGTGGATAGAAGGGGTCAATGGGCGGGGAGAGGCCCCTTCCACACTAACGCGGGGAAATGAAGCGCTGAATCTGCAAACCTGGCGTTAGATGCACATTTTGTAGAGAGAGAAACCATTTCAGTGTCAGCAATGTACAGCATAAGCAGGGAGCCCAAGAAAGGCGATAGTAGTGCTCCATTTGCAGCAACAGCATAATGCCCAGTTATGAAAGGCCACTATGATGATGGCAAAAATGGGGCATAGGGGGCTGCAGGTGGGATATGCAGTGGGGGCTACTGGGGCACAGGGTGGACTAGGCAGTTGCCGAGGTGGCACATAGGAAAGCAGAAAATGGAAACCAGCAAGACAGCAACTGACCAGGGTCAAACATGCCCATGAGTCTGTGTCCCACACTGTCCCATCCAGGGGACATTACCCAGCAGGTACCCCAAGGGGGACATAACAGTGACAGGTGGTGCCGGGGGAAGCGTGGACATCTATGTAGGCATCCCTACCCCAGAACCCACAGCTTAGGCAGCCGCCTACCTGCCCCCTGGATGGCCTGGGATGGCGCACCACTGGCACCGACAGCATATGGTCATGGTGGCATGGCAGAGGGGGTGGGTGATTGTGCTGGAGGGAGCAGTGGCACCCGCCTGCAGTGGACCTAGGCCATGCCCTGTACCAGTACGTGGTGTGCAGTGCAACAGAAGAGGTCTGACCAAGGAACGTAAGGGTAGCCCCAGGGAACACTATGCTGCTGTGGCAACAGTGTGGTGCAGTACACTCAGCCAGCATGTCCAAGAGCAGAGGTTCAGATCCCATCTGTGGATCATGCAGAGCATCTCCCCATAGTTTTAGCCCACAATGCAGCCACAACAACAACACAGGCAAACCCCAATGCAGCAGTGCACAGGGGTACGGACACCCACTCATAAGGGCTCCACTATCCACAGCTTCATGGAGTGTCAGGCTATTGACCCCAGCACAGAGCTGCAGTTATCATCAGAGTACTACTACTACCCCCTGCACAGATTAGCAATGTCGGCACTGTGATCAGGACCAGTGCGGCGGGTAGGGTTGTCAACCACCTCCATCTCTGCACAATGCTGAGATAGGTGTGGGAGTGTGCGTATGTCTCTCCATTGTTTTGTGTCTGCCAACACCTCACTGAGCCCACATTGCTCACACTGCTTCCAGCATTAGACTACAAATGTGCATAATGAGGAGCAAGGTATTGTGGGTATGGCCCAGACAGGGCGGATTGGCCAGGATGAATCTGCACAGGGTGGAGGGCAATGGCTGGGACACTCTAGTGCTCGACCACCACCTGCATGGACAGGGTGGCCACAACATGTCATGGTGGGGGGGGGGTCACTCTCACTCTGACTAAGCAGTGACCATGGCATGTATATTTCCCACATAGTGCCACACATTATTTGTTTCCAGTGATACCTATGTGTTCCCAGTTCTGGGGCCCAATCACAAAGATGCCCGCTTGGTGTCTGTGCTGTATATTCCACCTCTGGGTGCACCGGGTTCTCCTGTAAGCATGGACTGGTTAGTGGGTTGTCTGCAGTTTGCTTGTGTATGGTGAGAGCACCTTGTGGGATGCTGCAGGTGCAGTCTGACTGTGCTGTCTTGATGAATGGCAGACCATGGTGTGGGGCAGTTGAGCCTTCCCCTGCCTACCCCAAGCATCACTGCTGGTTTGCAATGGTCATAGGTATGGCGCTAGCCCAGCAGTCCTGGAGGGCTGTCATTCACCAGCAGGACTGTTGTTGCTGGTACTACAGCCATTCTGCAGGGTGCAGGCACCTGTCCCACCACACCCTCATCTACAAAAGGGGTGATTGAGACCCCTTAGGGTATATAGTGCATACCACTTAGACCCATAGTGGCAGTGCTACCTAACCCTCATGCGAGTCTAGACACCCCACTGCCCCGATAAAAGGTAACCCTGGCAGCCAGACCTTAACACCGGGTACACACTAATCTGGGTGGTGTCCGGTCCCACAGGGCCACATGTGACTGCAGAACACAGCTGGAATAGATGCACTTTTGATTGCACTGCTGGGAACACCAGTCACACACTGGTAGTGATGGGGATGTGCAGCAGGACCTATCTCTAGAACCACATAAACTGTGGACCTAGTGCTTGGCACCCATCCTATCCCTCAGGGTGAATGTGGAACCTGCACAATGGCATGGTCTGTAGCTACTCTGTGCCACTATCATGCACTGTCAGTCTGTCTTACCACGCTGCAGTACCAGAGAGGTGCAGACCCCATTTGGTGGTCAGCTGTAGGCTGCTGTTCTGCATGTGCAATGCATCATGGATGCTGGTGGGGTTACCCTATCCTGGCACACAGAGCAGACGGTTTGTGCGGTGACCTGAAGTCCTTCTGTACCCAGCCATTGCTATGTAGCAAGACAGAGGTATAGCCTACTGGTTAGTACACTGACATTCTAGGCAGAGGTCATGGGTTTGATTCCTCATTGTTCCCTCCTGTCCAAGGCAGATATTTTGCTTGCCTGTGACAGTCATATATTTTGCAGATCCATGCTGCCAGCCCATAGTATCCTCACCACAGTTGCCAACAATCCTTATAAGGTGTTATAAGGCTCCTAATTAGGCACATTACAAGGCACGTTACAAGGCACCTTATTAGGCACAGTATAAGGCACGTTAAGGCATGTGCCTTGTACTGTGCCTAATAAGGTGCCTTATAACGTGCCTTATATTGCATGTTATCTGACACAGCTTGCCATAATGCTACCCCGCCCACTCCCTTATATGAGAATCTGTATCATCACCGCGGAACATAACGCGAGTTACGTTAACGCAGTTTAGTAAACATACCCCTATCTTTTTGCCTGCACATTGCTATTATGCACGTATTTTGTTGGTGAGAGCCATTGAGTCAATGTTGATTCTAGGCAATCCTGTAGATAATTTTCCCTGTAGTGATTATTCATTGGATTTTCTTGGCAAGAAGTGACTGGAAGTAGATTTCCAGGCCTTTTTTCCATATAGTGTGCCCACAGTATATAGTATTCCAAGGTGGTCCTCCATCCTAGTCCCAAACTTGTTTAGCTTCTGAGATTAGGTACACACAGGGTGGTATGCACATGCATATACTTCAAATAATTCTCCAGATAATTTTCATTACACTAGCACATTCCCCTTTGGCTAGCCATTGTATATACATGTCATGAGCTTCTAGGCCCAGATTCATGCCAAACTTCATGGAATGTACATATCCTTCAGCCAAACCTGGATAGGATTCAGTGAAATCAACAATTAGAAGAAGAAAGCTAGGTCCATTGTGTGTGGGTAAATAGTGCTACTGCATACACTTATCTAGTGAAGATAATATAACTCATATGGAGACTGGGTCCTGTTGCCACTTCATGCTTCTGAAGAAATATATTAGCCGCTCAGATTCCTTAATAAAACTTCTCCTTGTGAATGGCAAAATGGTTTTGCACATCACATCCTATACAGCTCCAATCTCCAAATTTTCATATTTGATGAGAAACTGGTGTCCCATTACCTCTTGTCCTGGTACCAGCTTATGAAGAGAGATATAATCAGCTACCTGATTTCAGGAACCAGGAGCATGCTTTCCACGTGCAATTGCATTCAGACACTTGTTCCTAGTTTGACTTCTTTGAAAAATAGTTTGGAAACTGTTGATACATGGGGGTATGCTTATTATAGGGTGTTAAGTTAGCAGATGTTAGCAAGCATTAATGGCAGTGATAAGGGGGTGTTAAATGCGAAAAGGGTTCTTGGCGTGTAGGAGGTGTTCCGGCATAAAGGGTGTTATGTGCCATTTAACATGCATTAACAGGACATTGGGCATTAAGGAGTCAAGCATGCACCTTAACGTCCAAAAACGACTGTAACCCTAATGCTGGATAAAGGAGCACCAAGGAAAGTCAATGTAAAGATGATGGATGGAAGGAGAGATGGGAGCTGATGGATCTGCCAGATCCGTGGGCACCCTATGTGGCAGTCAATAAATTGGACGAGCATGTGGGAGGCAGCTGTACCAATGCACAGGGGGGTGCCAATGTAAAATGGTGCAATGTCAGTGTGTGGCATAGGATGGGGAAGATGTGTCCCCCAGCAGAGTCAGCAGTGGCAGGATGTGTGCAGTGACAGGAGGACAGAGTAGGAGTGGTGACGTGCAGATCAGGCACAGGAGAGGCATGCATGAAGAGCCAAAATGTGTAAAAGAGTACCAGTGTAGGCCATGGTGTAGCAGCCTGCAAAAAAAGCCATGACTGCACATAGCCAACAGAGGCGGATGGATGGGCTGAAGGAAGGATGGTGGCAGAGGAGAGTGTGGTATGGGCTGGCAGCACCAATGTGCCATAGGTGCCATCCCCAATGTATTTGTACTGTGTGTGAAAATGTGCATCACTGCCACCTGGAAGGCCTGATACCAGACATGTGGATCTCAAGTCTATCCCAGCCACAAAGCCACCATACAACACCCAGACAAATGTGCAGATAACAACTGGACAGGTGTCATCCAAACTGGGCAAATGGGGCATGTACGGACATGAGGTGATATCTACAGATGGCTGCCCAAGGGGTAGGATGTGTGTGCATGTACTGCACAGATGTGATGGAGCCAAAGCTACACAATCACAGTCATTATAGCATACATGACTCATGTTGCACAAACAGGTTATAGCTACTACTACTACTACTACTATTTAGCACTTGTAGAGCGCCACACACACAGCACTGTACAGCTAACCTACAAGAGGCAGCCCACATATAAAAGACTGTCCCTACCCATCAGAGTCATGCTCATCGGAGTTTACAATCTAGTCAGAATAATACAGAGCATAGGTCAGTTCAGTGCAAGGCATAAGGATAGAAGTCAGGATCTGAAAGCAATGGTGAAGAGGTGGGTCTTCAATCTGGATTTGAAGAGGGCCAGGGAGGGTGCCTGGCGTACAGACACAGGTAGGCTGTTCCAGGCATAGGATGCAGTGAGGTGGAAAGATTGAAGTCGGGAGTTGGCAGTGTGGGTGAAAGGCATAGATAGAAGTAATTTGCTAGTGGAGCGCAGGTTCCGAGAGGGACGTAGGGAGAGACAAAAGATAAGAGGTATTGAGGGGCTGTAGAGTGAATGCATTTATAGGTCAGTAGGAGAAGCTTGAATTTGATGCGGAATTGGACAGGGAGCCAGTGAAGGGACTTGAGAAGTGGAGTAATATGGGCATGGCGAGACTGGCGGAAGATCATGACTGGCGGAAGATTTTGTATAGATTGAAGGGGAAGGAGGTGGCTCACGGGGAGACCCGCAAGGAGTAGGTTGCAGTAGTTGAGGCGAGAGGAGATTAAGGAGTAGATAAGGGTTTTGGTAGTGTGTTCAGAGAGGAAGGGGTGGATTTTGCTAATGTTGTAGAGAAAGAAGCGGCAGGTCTTAGCTACAAGCTGGATATGTGCAGAGAAGGAGAGAGAGGTATCAAAGATAACCCCTAGATTGCAGGCTGAGGGAACAGGAAGGATAGTGGATCTGTCCACATAGACTGAGAAAGGGGGAAGAGGAGGGGAAGAATTTGGGGGAAAGACAAGGAGTTCAGTCTTTGCCATATTCAGTTTCAATCGGCGATGAGACATCCAAGCGGTGATGTTGGAAAGGCAGGCAGAGATCTTGGACTGGGTTACCGGAGATATATCAGGTGTAAAGAGGTAGATCTGGGAGTCATCAGCATAGAGATGGTACTGGAAGCCATGGGAGGAGATAAGCGTGCCAAGGCCCTAGGTATAGAGAAAGAAAAGGAGGGGGCCCAAGACGGATCCCTAGGGTACACCTACATGGAGCAGGGTAGAGGAGGAGGAGGAGCCGCCAGAGCATACACTGAATGAGCGATGGGAGAGGTAGGAGGAGAACCAGGATAGTAAGGAGTCCTTGAAGCCAAGCGAGGAGAGAGTGGTGAGGAGAAGACTGTGGTCAACGGTGTCAAAGGCAGTGGAGAGGTCAAGAAGGATGAGGATAGAGTAGAGGCCGTTAGATTTAGCCAGGAACAGGTCATTGGAGACTTTTGTGAGAGCCGTTTCAGTGGAGTGTAGGGAACAGAATCTGGATTGTAGTGGGTCCAGGAGGGCCTGGGAGGTGAGGAAGTCGAGGCAGCAATGGTGGACTGCTCGTTCAAGTAGTTTAGATATGAAAGGAAGGAGGGAGATGGGTCGATAGTTAGAAGGACATGTGGGATCGAGCAAGGGTTTCTTGAGGAGGGGTGTGACAACAGCATGCTTGAAGTCAACTGGGACAGTTGCAGTAGAGAGCGAAAGGTTGAGGATATGAGAGATGGGGGGACAATGGTGGGGGATATGGGGTGTAGGAGATGGGTGGGGATAGGGTCGGATGAACAGGTGGTGGGTTTGGAGGAAGTAAGAAGGAGTGTGGTTTCTTCTTCAGAGATTGGAGGGAAGGAGAAGAGGGTATCAGAGGGAGTATGGAAGGGGGGAGAATTGGGGAGAGGGAGGTAGATGAGGTGGAGGAGAATTGGAGGGTAATCTTGTGGATTTTGTCATGGAAGTAGTCGGCTAGGGTTTGGGCAGAGATGGAGGGCAGGACCAGGGGCGGGGGGACCTTGAGGAGAGAATTGAGAGTGTTAAAGAGATGGCGAGGATCAGAGGCAAGGGAGTTGGTCAGATGGATGTAGTAGTCTTGTTTGGCAAGTGCTATAGCTGACTGGAAGGAACAAAACATGAATTTGAAGTGTAGAAGGTCCTCTGGGGAGCAGGATTTGGACCAAGCATGTTCAGCAGAACGGGTGCAGATGTGTAGATAGCGGGTTGTGGGCAAGAGCCAGGGTTGAGGAGTAGATCGTTTGACAGGACGTGGGGTGGGTGGGGCAAGGGTGTCAAGAGCTGAGGATAGTGTAGCATTGTAAGAAGATAGTGCCTCGTCAACGGACTTGGACGATATAATGGAAGAAAGAGATGGAGAAATGGTGGAGGAGTCAGCGGATCAATATTATGGAGGTTTCTAAATAGGTCGGAGGAGACAGGGTGGGGTTGATACAGCGGAAGCTGAAGAGTAAAGGTTAAAAGGTGATGGTCAGATGAGGGAAGGATTGAGTTGCGGAAATTAGAGGGAGAGGAATTGAAGAAGAGTATTAGGTCAAGGCAGTGGCCATGAAGGTGGGTGGGGGCGGTGGAGCAAAGTTGGAGGTCGAACGAGGAGGTGAGGGCGAGGAACATTGAGGTGCGGGGGTCGGAGGGGTTGTTGATGTGAATGTTAAAGTCACCAAGAATAACAGTGGGGGAAAAGGGATCCAGAAAGACAGAAAGCCAGGAGTCGAAGTCGGTGAGGAAGGTCGAATTGGATTTGTTGGGTGGGCGATAAATAACAGCTACTCGGAGGGGAAGTGGTGTAAGGAGGCGAATGGAGTGGACTTCAAAAGAGAGGAGGGAGTGTGACTGAGGTAGCAGGAGGTGTTGGAATTGGCAGGAGGAAGAGAGTAGGAGGCTAACACCACCACCGTGACCAGTAGCTCGAGGTGTATGGGAGAACTGGTAACCCCCACAGCAGAGGGAAGCAATGGATGCAGTGTCGTCAGGGGAGAGCCAGGTCTCAGTCAGGGCAAGAAGGTGTAGGGCATTAGAGATAAAGAGGTCATGAATAAAAGGAAGTTTTTTAGTGAATGAGTAAGCGTTCCATAGGGCACATGAGAATGGGAGAGTGGAGGGGGGAAGGAGAGGGATATGGATAAGGTTGGATAAGTTACATGAGGATTTCTTATCAGAGTAACATGAGGGTCTATTTCTAGAGTAGTGCAGAGATTTGGAGGGAGCAGGGTGCGGGTGGATATGTCTGGGTGTGTATGCCCTCCAAGAGTGACCTGAGGGAGAGGAAGTGAGGGGTGAGTGAGGGGTGATATTGATGATATCATGTAGGTTGTGGGAGGATTTCATTTTGAAGATAAGGTTGGGGTTGATATCTCTGGATGAGTGAGTGGGGGATGAGTGAGGGAGGGCGGAAAGGGGGAGGAGCGGGATGTGGATGAGATTAGATAAGGTACATGAGGAACTCTTTTTAGGGTGAGAAAGAAATCGAGGGGGCTAGGTTGGGGTTGATGTTACCTGATGAGAGAAGGAGAAGGAGTAGTAGAGAGCGTGGTAAAGCGGAGACAGTACAGCGGAAGCGAGGGTGGGGTTGCCTTAAAGAGAGGGGGATGGTTGAATGCGGGGGATGTTGTGATGAAGCTCAAGAGCAGATGCTAGGCTAGAGGACAGAATGGAGGAAGAAGTGAGGAAGGTAGGGGGAGAGTAGGGGGGAGAGGAGGAAGGGTGTTGGTAGGAGAGGATGCAGTTCAGGAGGATGAGGAAGAGAAGGACAACGTGATGTGGGGCCATGGCAATGGTCAACAAGTTCTGTGCAGGCAAAGGGTAGGAAGTTCTATGCAAACAATGGTTAGCAAGTTCTATGCAAACAATGGTTAGGAAGTTCACTGCAAACAATGGTTAGCACGTTCTATGCAGGTAATGGGTAGCACGTTCTATGCAGGCAATGGGTAGCACGTTCTATGCAAACAATGGGTATCAGGTTCTATGCAGGCAATGGGTAGCAAGTTCTATGCGGGTCATGGGTAGCAAGTTCTATGCAGGCAATGGGTAGCAGGTTCTATTTGGGTCATGGGTAGCAAGTTCTATGCAAACAATGGGTAGCAAGTTCTATGCAGGCAAAGGGTGGCAAATTATATGCGGTTGATGGGAAGCAAGATCAGGGCCAGCAGTGGGAAGCAAGTCCAAGGCAAAGTTACTTGTAGGTGATGATTGTGAGATGGTTGGGGTCAGGAGGCGAAGTGTGGAGGAGCAATCGTGCCTGTTCAGCTCCCCAGTAGCTATGGAGCTCTGCTGGAGGTGGAGCTGGGTTATGGCTCACGGCAGAGCGCCCTGCGGGGCCTGCGCCTAAGAGCTGCGCCAAAGGGCCCTCTGGCGAGGCCCTCAGGTGCGGGCCCGCCATGTGCAGGTGCACCCGATGGCGCCCTCGCTGTTAAAGGGCGAATGGCAGCGTGCAGCCCGATGGTGGCGTCCCTCTCTCCTAGTAGGTGGATCACCCAATGGCGCCCTCGCTGTTAAAGGGCGGATGGCGACATGCTGTCCGATGGCAGTGCCTCTCTCCCCTAGCGGGCGGATCGCTGTATGCATGTAACTGCCGGCTAGTATACCGCTGCATCAGTGCAGTCACGTTGGGATACCTTGTACTGAAACAGTTGTAATGTCTGATAAAAACCAGGGACTGTAAGAACCTGCAGAAGCTGAGGCAAAGGAGAGTTAGGTGACCAGCCGAAGGTGTGGCAATCCATGAAGGGTATTGCATATATTAAACTGCACAGTAAAACCTTCCAAAGTGTCACAAAAGGAGTGCTGGTGGGCCATAAACCCTGGTATCCTGGGTCCTAAGCCTGTACCATGACCATTATGACACACCTCAAAGCAGTTGCCAGAGATTTGCAGAGTGAACATGTATGACCCCCTGCAATGTGCTGGGGGTGTCGGGTGGCAGGTGCAGCAGCACCCACCTGCAGCAGACAAGACCCATGTCATGGTCCTGTGTGCCGATCACATCTCAACATGTGCCGAGGTCTGCATAATAGGTGACATGTCAGCTGAAAGGACTAGTGTATCCACATGGCAGATCTGTGGCTCAACACACAAACCCATTGTGTATATGTGAGTAGGGTTGCAGGTTTAAAGACCCTGCTGTGGATCATGTATTACATGTCCTTGTGAATAAACTTTAGCCTACAGTGCAGGTACAGCATCAGCATGTGCATCCCCGAATAAATTGGCCAGCAAGGGTACAGACACCCATCAGCCATACAGACAGACTCCACTATCCACAGCTGCATTGAAAGTCAGCCTGATAGCACCAGCACACTGAGCGACATTAATGACAGAGGGCACTACTGCTGCCTGCACAATAAGCACACATTAAGGGTGCCAATAACAACATACTTGCTCCCTTAATTCCCTTTTGTAAACATACCCCTTAGATTGTAAGCCCTCAGGGGACAAGGAAATATTTACTTACCTGAATGTAACTTGCCTTGAACTACCATTGGAAAGGTGTGAGCTAAATATTAATAAATAAATAAAAGTCAGGGCATCCCAATAGAGATGTTCCAATAAAGGTAAAGTTAACCCAGGTGTTTTTAATTAAAAGCCAGACCAAGTTGAAAGATTCCAAAGTAACCTTGTCATCAAAACTACACTGTTAATATTAGCAAAAAAAACAAACTTTGAAATGCCTGTGTGCAAATTCTAGAGTTAAAATATATAGGAATGAATGAAAGGTTAGATATAATTGGCATCTCAGAGACCTGGTAGAAGGAAGATAACCAATGGGACACAGTGATATCACAATGATAGGGTAGATCACATTGGTGGAGAAGTGGCTCTGCATGTTAAAGAGGGTATCGAGTCAAACAGGATAAAGGTTTTGCAGAAAGCACAGTTACTTACCTGTAACAGGTGATCTCTGGGAACAGCAGGAATAAGTCTTCACATATGGGTATCGTCGGTACCGACGGAGCTTGCGCGGGAACTCTCCCCAGCGTCCAAAAGGAAAGCTTTTGGGAGCATCCCACAGCGCCTGCGCGCTGCCTTCCCGCCTTTCCCAACTGCCTCTCTCCAGTTCGAGTTTTAAGCTGAGACAAAGAGAGAGAGAGGAAAGGAAAGATAGATAGAGAGATACAACTCCTAGGGGAGGTGGGTGGGTTGTGAAGACTTATTCCTGCTGTTCCAAGAGATCACCTGTTACAGGTAAGTAACTGTGCTATCTCCAGGAACAAGCAGGAATGAGTCTTCACATATGGGGACTCCCCAGCTAGAGATGCCAGGGAGATCCCCAAGGTTGTGAGTCCCTGAAAAGGGCTCTACCTCCCTCCATGGATCTCGGGCATCCAACCAGGGATGGGGGGTAGGAGTTGTTTAAGTATGGAACAGGTGTTTGAGAACAGCCTGACCAAACAAGGCACCCCGGCGGGAGTCCTTGTCCAAGCAGTAATGGGCTGTAAAGGTATGAACAGAGGCCCAGGTGGCTGCTCGACAGATTTGGTCGATGGACACAGAGTTTAGATGAGCCATAGAGGCTGACATGGCCCTCACATTGTGAGCTGGGACATGGCCCTCTAGAGAAAGGTTCTTACTCTGGTAGGAGAAATAAATACACTGAGCAATCCAATTGGACAGAGTTCTCTTAGAGACTGGAAGTCCTAAATGAGAGGGATCAAAAGCAACAAAGAGTTGAGAAGACTGTCTATGTTGCTGTGTCCTTTGTAAGTTAAAAGCGAGCGCTCTCTTATAATCCAGGGTATGGAGATTCCTCTCTGCACTTGATGCATGAGGTCCTGGAAAAAAGACAGGTAAATACACCTCCTGATTCAGATGAAAAGGTGAAACCACTTTAGGCATAAAGTGTGGATTGGTCCTGAGGACTACCTTGTCATGATGGAACCTTGTATAAGGAGGATTAGCCACCAAGGCTTGCAGCTCACTGATGCGGCGAGCTGAAGTGACTGCAATGAAAAAAATAACCTTCCAGGAAAGAAATTTCAAGGAGGTAGTGGCTAAGGGTTCAAAGGGTGGCTTCATAAGCTGGCCAAGAACCAGATTCAAGTCCCATGCCACTGGAGGTGGTCTAATGGGAGGTTTAGTCAAAAGAAGGCCTCTCATGAATCTTGCTATAAGAGGATGAGAGGAAATAGGCTGTCCATTGAGAGGCTTAAGGGATGCTGCAATAGCACTCAAATGGACTCTTACTGAATTTGTTTTAAGGCCTGCATGGGATAAATGCAGCAAATACTCTAGTAAAGAATTCAGAGGTATTGCCAGAGGATTAAGACCCTTCTCTGCACACCAAATGGTAAACCTCTTCCATTTAAAAGCATAGCAACGTCTGGTGGAAGGCTTTCTGGAAGCATGAAGGATATTCTTCACTTGCTGAGAAAGATGCAAATCTTGAAGGTCTAGGCCTTCAGCAACCAGGCCCTGAGATGAAGAGACTGGGGATTTGGGTGCCACAACGTTCCCTCCTCCTGGGATAGGAGGTCTGGAGCAGATCCCAAGTCTAGGGAGGGAGCTTGAGAGAGATGCAGAAGTAGAGGGTACCACACTTGGTGTGGCCAACGTGGTGCTATGAGGATCATAGACCCCTTGTCTCTCTGAAGCTTGAACAGTGTCTTGGGAATTAGGGGAATGGGTGGGAAGGCATAGAGGAAGTCTTGCCCCCAATGAAGGAGGAAGGCATCCCTGGCCTGAACTCCCTGACATGGAATCCTGGAACAGAACCGGGGAAGTTTGGCATTCCACGGACTTTCAAACAGGTCTATGTCTGGGGTTCCCCAATTTTGAAAGATCCTGGCTATCTGGTCCCCATGGAGGGACCATTCGTTTGGAAACAGAACTCGACTGAGTCTGTCTGCCCAAGAGTTTTGAACCCCTGGAAGATACACTGCCATGAGATGAATTTGATGCTCTCTGGCGAAGGCCCACAATCTCAGAGCTTCGTTGCAAAGCGACAGAGAACCAGTCCCCCCCTGCTTGTTCACGTAGAACATGGCTACTTGGTTGTCCATGTGGATGAGGACTGACTTGTAGCAAAGCAGGGTGTGGAAGATTCTGAGAGCTAGAAAAATTGCTCTGAGCTCTAAGAGGTTGATATGTAGAGATGTCTCCTGTGGAGACCAGATGCCCTGGGTGGAGAGATCTTGTAGATGAGCCCCCCAACCCTTTGGGGAGGCATCTGTTATAAGGGTTGCTTGGGGTAACACCTGTTGAAAGGGGGACCCCAGCAACAGATTTTGGGTGGACCTCCACCACTGGAGAGAGCAAAAAAGGAGACTGGAGGTTGCTATTTTATCTGACAGGCACCCTGATGCCTGGGTCCATTGGGTGGACAAAGTCCATTGAGCTGCCCTCATGTGAAGGCGAGCATAAGGGACCACATGCACGGTGGATGCCATGTGGCTTAACAGTTGTAACATCTCTCGAGCAGTTAAATGGGACGTTAGCCTCCCAGATTCAGTTAACTGCACCAAGCGTAGGCAACGGGCCTGGGGAAGATAGGCCCTTGCAGTGGTAGTATCCAGTAAGGCCCCTATGAACTCCAGAGATTGAGTAGGGGTGAGATGGGATTTTGGGATGTTTATTACAAGTCCCAGATACTGAAGGATACGCCTTGTGCAGGCCAGGGAAGCCTTGGCCTCTGACTGGGATGGAGCTCAGATGAGCCAGTCGTCCAGATATGGGAATACAAATATTCCTAGAGTGCATAGAATTGCAGCTACTACTGCCATGCATTTTGTGAACACCCTTGGAGCAGAGGCCAGACCGAAGGGAAGCACTCTGTATTGATAGTGCTTTCCTTGGAAAAGGAACCGAAGGAACCGAAGGAACCTTCTGTGTGTTGGATGGATGAGGACATGGGTGTACGCATCCTTGAGATCTAGAGAACAAAGCCAGTCCTGACTCTGGAGGTATGGAAGGAGAGTACCGAGAGAAGTCATCTTGAATTTCTCCTTGCATAGAAACTTGTTCAATTCTCTGAGATCTAATATGGGTCTATAGCCCCCTGTTTTCTTTGGGATGAGAAAGTAGGGGGAGTAGAACCCTGAACCCTGTTGAAGAAGGGGTACTACTTCTATTGCCCCTTGGGCAAGAAGGGTAGCAATCTCCTGACCCAGAAGGTCGAGAAGAGATGTTGGAGAATTGAACTGTCTCACCATGGTGTGAGGGGGAAGGTTTAAGAAATGAAGCTTGTACCCTTCCCTTATGATGGAGAGGGTCCATTGCTCTGCTGTGATTTGTTCCCATCTGGGAGCAAAGTGAGCTAACCTTCCTGGAATGGTGAGAGGCTCTGGATGTTCTAGAGCCAGAAAGGCTAAGTTCTCTAGTTGTAAGTCAAAGGCCCTGAGGAGGCTGAGGCTGTTGGGCCGTAGCAGTCCTAGCAGCCTTAGGCTTGGCCTATTTCGGTTGTTGCTATCTCTTTGTAGCAAAACGACCTGCAGAAGATGCCTGCTGACCATAAGCAGAATAATATTTCCCTTTTTTGGGAAAATATCCCTTTTTGAACAACCATTTCTTAAAAGGAGCAGAAGTAGACTTTGAAAGTCTATCTAAAGCAGAATTTTCAGCATCCATCTGGGTGGCCTTTGCTTGCCAATCTTTGCCAAAAAGGTTTTCACCTGTACAAGGAAGGTTTCCTAGTCCATCCTGAACCCAGGGTTCCAAATCAGAAGCTTGTAACCAAGCAACTCTGCGTGCACCTATGGCAATAGCCGAGGCTCTGCTGGCACCTTCAAAAGAGTCAAAGGCTGCACGGTTGGAAAACTTGGAAACATCCTGGGCATGTTTGAGCCAGGTGAGAAACTCTTCCCTTTTATCTTCTGAAATAAAAGGAGATAAAGTTTGCAGATGATCTGTAACCTCTTTTAGAAACATCCCCATATAAAGACTATAGAAGTTGATTCTAGCAACAAGCATATTAGCCTGGAAAATTCTCCTGCCAAAGGCATCTAAGGTTCTGCATTCTCTTCCTGGAGAATGTTTATGCCTTTTTGTATGTTTATGTTTATGTTTATTAACTTGATTGACCGCCCTTCATTGGTAAGCAGAGCGGTTTACAAAAAAAATTGATTCTTCATTACAGTAGGCACAAGGCCGGAAAGAGAAAGGAAAATTACAACTTAATAAAAAGTGGAGAGGCAGAGACAAGAGAGAAGGGTCAGCAGAGGAAGAGGAGAAGGCTAGGAGGGAGAGGGGTTGAAGGCAAGGGAAAAGAGGTGGGTTTTCAGGGCGTGTTTAAAGGTAGGGTGGTGGGGCTCCAGACGGAGAGTAGAGGGAAGGGAGTTCCAGAGAGCCGGACCTATAAAGAAAAAGGCAGAGGAGCGGGTGGATTGGAGGTGAGCAAGTGAGGGGGGGGGGGGGTAGTGTGAGGCGGTTGAGGTGGAAAGAGCGAGGGGTGTGCCGGGGGGTGTGAAAGTGAATGAGGTCGGCTAGGTACTGTGGTGTGGTGGTGTGAAGAACTTTGTGGACGAGCGTGAGAAGCTTGAATTGGATACGGAAAGAAATGGGAAGCCAGTGAAGACGGAAGAGGAGGGGCATGACATGGTCTCTGTGGGAGGAAGAGGACACGAGACGGGCAGCGGTGTTCTGGATTCGCTGAAGACGAGAGAGTTGGAGCTTAGAGAGGCCAGAAAGAACAGAGTTAGCGAAATCGATACGGGAGATGGCAAGGGCCAGCAGCAAGGTGGCAAGAGCGGAGGGTGAGAGGAAGGGGCAAACGGCGCGAATCTGCCTGAGATGGAAAAAGGAGGTTTTGGAAACGTGAGAAACATGGGCAGAGAAAGAGAGATCTGAGTCGAAAATTACCCCAAGATATCGAAAGGTGGAGACCAAAGAGATAGGAGTGGCAGGGAACGAGGGGGCGATTGAGGGGGGCTGGTGACCATAGGGGAACCAGATAGCTGTGGTTTTTGAGAGGTTGAGATGCAAACAGTTATGGGTCATCCAATCGGAGATAGTGGCCAGGCAGGAGTTGAGGGGAGCGAGATCGGGACAAGCTGGGGAGGTGTGGTAGAGAAGGAGGATGTCGTCTGCGTAGTAAAAAGCTGAGATACCAGATTGTTGGATAAGGAGTGTAAGAGGAGTCAGGAAGAGATTGAAGAGGAGGGGAGCCAGAACAGAACCCTGGGGGACCCCACAGGGGAGGGGAAAGGAATCAGAGGAGGGGCAAGAAGGGGAGGAGGATAGAACAGCACCAGAACGAGAGGAAAGGAAGGAGTGGAACCACCGGAAAACAGTGCTACAGATGCCAGCATCATGCAGTCGGGAGAGAAGAAGGGAGTGATCTACAAGGTCGAATGCAGCAGAAAGATCAAGGGCCACCGCCACCGAAATTTCACCACGGTCGTGGGCTACATGCAGGGCGTTAGTGAAGGCAAGAAGAATAGTCTCAACACTGTGCCCAGGACGGAAACCGGATTGACGGGGGTGAAGGAAGTTGGTGGAGTCGAGGTGATGAGATAGTTGGGCAAAGAATTCTTGGCATCACATTGGACCAGCACCTAGATATGACCACACATGTGAAGAACGTTACAAAGTCTATATATCACAAGATCAAAACGTTACGTCACCTCCGCCCCCTACTGGAATCCAGTGACTACCGGACAACCTTTCAGGCATTAGTCCTCCCACACCTGGACTTTGCGAACATCGTCCTGCACGGCCTGCCTCAATCAACTTTAAATCCGCTCCGCCTAGCTATGAATGCCGCCGCAAGAGTTCTCTCTGGATCATCAAGAACTGACCACATAACACCAATCATGAAAAATCTGCATTGGCTGCCGTTACAGACTCCATATAAGTCACTAGTCCTTACTTTCAAAGCCCTGAATAACTACCCACCTACACCGATTAGCAAACTAATCCACAGCACCCTGGAAAACAGAGACAGGAGATCCACTTCAATGAACACCTTAATAGTCCCCAAGATGATGACGTCATGTACTAAGACCACTTCCAACAGGGCTTTCTCTATATTCGCTCCCCTAAATTGGAATGCCCTTCCACATGAAATCCATGGCATCAAAAGCTTAATCCTATTCCGTAAAGCTCTGAAACACCACCTATTCACAATATACTACCCTGACACCCACACATCGGTAAACTTCCCTCATGTCTCAGCTACCATAGCACCTTATTACAACCAGAAAATGGTTAGACTATACTACTGCCCACCCACCACTTTTACGCCTGTCCCTCCCTCACGAAATGAAGATGATACCAAATTGGCTTAGAATATTGGTGACAATACTAATTTAACCTGTAAATAGTTACCCTGTAAATAGTTACCCCGGTTATCCTATGTTTTTTTCCCTGTTCTATGTAAAACTCAATGTTGCTTGTATGCATTGTAGTATGTTTTGTTCGATGTACACCGCGCTGATTGTAATAGCGCGGTATAGAAGAAATGTTAAATAAAATAAAAATAAATAAATAAATAAATAAAGACAACCTTCTCAAGAGGTTTAGACAGAAAGGGAAGGTTGGAGACTGGGCGGTAGTTGTTTTTGTACTCTTGATCTTCTTCGTAGCAGACTCCACCACAATGGAGTGGTGAGGAAGCTGAGTCTTATGAAAGTCAGGACAAGGAGGAACACGATACATGGTGTCCAACCTACGAGAATGAGGGGAGGTGGTGAGAGGAGTCTCCCATATGCCCAACATGTGATCATTAAGAATCTCATGTATTGGTAAAGTGGCTGCCTCTTTAGGAGCCTTAGGATATTGTAAAATATCTAATGTTTTGGCTCTAGGCTCTGTCTCAGGGGCCACTGAGATGGAAAGGCCCCTGGCCACTTCCCTAATGAAGTCTTAAAAAGACAAGTCTTCTGGAGGAGACATTCTCCTTTTTGGAGAAGAGGGCTCCTGAGGAAGGATCACCGATGCTTCGATAGAGGCCTCTGATTCATCAGAGTCTTCAGAGGAATCGAAGTATCGCCTATCTGGATGCTCCTGCAGAGCCCGATACGCGTACCGGGTGGTATCGACATCGGGAGTGATCGGTACCGATTCGGTACCGATGGGCATCACCGAACAGTGTACCGCTGCAGTCGACACCGAAGCCGATGTCGATGCAATCGGTACCGGTGCCGGAGTCGGTACCGACAACGGAGTTTGTTGCAGTACCGAAGGCGTCGCAGCTTGTATGAATGCCGTGATGGCATGCTGCATGGTCAGAATATTCTGATCCATCGATGCCACCAATGTCTGGATGTCGGTACCAGTGGGAACCACTGGTACCCCAGAACATGGCAACAGGTGATCGGTCGAGGCCGAGCCATCGATGTCAACCTGTGACCCCATAGATAAAGCTTTGGAAGCCGGAGCCTCCCACTGGGGTAATTTTGCCGGTGCGGATTCCTCGAGAGAAAGCCCAGAGGCATCTCAATACGTAGAGGGAGATCTACTCTTCGAGGACTGGCTGGACTTAAGTTTGGTTACCTGAGATACATGAGAGGAAGAAGAAGCCCTGGAAGACGTCGATGCCACCGAAGCTGCATCAGAGGGAAACAGGGTAGTGAGCTTGGCTGCTCGATTCTGTAGACCTCTTTTAGACATCATGGAACAGGACTCACAATCTGTAATGGAGTGGTCAGGACCTAAACATTTTAGACACCATTCATGGGTGTCGGTGACAGAAATAGTGCCGCTGCACTTCGTGCACTTTTTAAACCCGGAGGCGGGCTTTTCCATGAGGAAATTTTTTGGTAGGCCTAAGGTCAAAGAAAGAAAAAATGCACTGTAGTGAGAATAACAGTAGTTATTTATTTATTTATTTTTTTAGAATAAAGAAAGAAAAGACCGGCGCTACCGGTCCGGCGTCGAGATGGCAGACACGCAACCAAAGATATAAAAGAAAATAAAGAAAATCTTCAGCGGTGACAGGAACACGACCTGCTGGCTCCACGGAAAAGAAGAACTGGAGAGAGGCAGTTGGGAAAGGCGGGAAGGCAGCGCGCAGGCACTGTGGGATGCTCCCAAAAGCTTTCTTTTTGGACGCTGGGGAGCGTTCCCGCGCAGGCTCTGTCGGTACCGACGATACCCATATGTGAAGACTCATTCCTGCTTGTTCCTGGAGATAACAAGATACACTGTAGAATTTCTATGGATAGAAATTCCATGTAAAAGGGGGAAGAGAATAGCAAAGGGGGTGTTCTACCATCCACCTGACCAGAATGAACAGACAGATGATGAAATACTAACAGAAATTAGAGAAACTAGCATATTTATAACACATTAATAATGGCAGATCCCAATTATCCCACTATTGACTGGGTCAATGTCACATCAGGATATGCTAGGGAGATAAAGTTTCTAGATGAAATAAATAACTGCTTCATGGAGAATCTGGTTCACAAACTGACATGAAGTGAAGCTATTTTAGACCTAGACCTCAGCAGAATGCAGGATCTAGTGTGAGAGGTAACTGTTTTGGGGCTGCTTGGCAATAGCAATCATAACATGATCACATTTGATTTAATAAATGGGGGGAGGATAGTAAGGAAATTCACTGTGCTAACATTTAACTTTCAAAAAGTAGACTATGATAAAATGAGGAAAATTGTTAAGAAAAAAGACACACAGAGAACCAGCAGAAATATAATATACACGTGCATATACTAACATGCCCATGCATTCACAAGCACACACATGCAATTATTCATGCACCACACATATAAACATGTGCAGGCACACAAATACATACAAACACACATGACATATGAGCCCACATAGACACACAAGCAAAACAGAGATGTACATACACAAAACAGATAAACATACAAAACAGAGATACACACACATGCATGCAGAGGGATAAGAAAGAATTCCATGAGCCATGTCCTGCATGCTTCCCCTGCTTGTTTCTTGTATTTCACTTTTCCCTGCATTTATTTTTATTTCTTATTTTCAAAAGACTTGCATTAAAAAAATCCATTATAATTTAAAGATCCTTTGCCACTGATACATGAGGATCATCGGAGTACAGTTCTAAAGGTTATAAGTCCCCCCTTTCTTATCTAACATTTGCAAGAAAATATAGAAATAATGTTACCATTTCAAACTGATTTGGGAAGAAACAATTTTCAGAAGTCATTCACCTGGGTAAATGCTGATTTAAAATTGGAAGTCTGACAATTGCTCATTCTTAACTGAGCTAAAAGTATGTCTAGGGCTCCACGATGTTAGTGCTTTTAGCTTGGTTAAGGGGGGAGGTCCAGGGATTCTGTTTTGGGCAGAATTAGTAAATGACACACATACATTAGTGGGTGGGATATTCAAAGGCCTGCTAACCATGTTAATGCCCTTGTCTGGGATATTCAGCGGCAGTAACATGCCACTGCATACCCTGACGCTAACCAGTTAACGGCTAACTCAGTGCTAAAGATGTCGCTGGGGGCATTTGAGGGGCATCACCCATTGATAACCAGATAGCAGCGGAATTGAGCCACTACCTGGTTATTGACACATGGTGAAAGTCAAGCACAGTAAAGGCTGGATTAACCTTCACCGCAGAAACTAGTTAAATATAGATAAATTAGTCCTTACCTGCTAATTGACGTTCCTTGAGGAACTCCAGTCCAGTCCCAAACTTCTGGGTTGTGCTCCTCTTCTAGCAGCTTGGAGACTGAGCATGTCATCTTTTTGATGACACCAGTGTACTTAAGCAGCTGGCACTGTCTACCAGCTCTAGTAACCTATTGACAAAGCAGACTCATAGAACAAATAAGTAGCCAATTGTAATCAAACATTTTATGCCCCCTCCATCCAGAGAAGGGATTCTCATACTCCCTCCCCACACAAGGAGGCTTATCTGTAAACTGTCCCAGAAACCAGAGCCACCAACCAGGCTTCCGAAAGGCCCAACAGCACTCCTGCTGAACCTGGCCGCTGTAACCAACATTGCTGTAACACCTTGCCCCCCCCCCCAGTCCCAAACACCTCCCACACCACTAGCCAGGAATGGTCCACTTTTCACACCCGGGGGCGTGAGACAGACTATTAAGCCTAGCACATCAGGGAGGGATCCAGGACTGGACTGGAGTTCCTCAAGGAACGTCAATTAGCAGGTAAGGACTAATTTAACTTTCCTTATCATTCCTCCAGTCCAGTCCCACACTTCTGGGATGTAACAGAACAGTTTTAGACACGGGAGGGGCCCACAAAATCAGCTTGAAGCACTACTGCATCCCCTACTGCTTGCACATCCAGATGATAATGCTTAGCAAATGTATGAAGGGAAGTCCACGTGGCTTCTCCACAGATTTCGACCGGCAGCACCAATCTGCACTCTGCCCAGGAGGCAGCCTGCGCCCGTATAGAGTATACCCGCAAACCCACCAACACTGCTTTTCCATTCAAAATGTATGCCGATGCGATGGCTTCCCTGATCCAATGCAAGATCGATGCCTTGGCCGCTGCTTCTCCCTTCCGTGGCCCCCCAAAAAGTATGAACAGGTGATCTGACCTATGAAAGGAGGCTGTCCTTTTTAAATAATGCCGCAGCACCCTCCGAACATCCATGAACAGCAATTGCAGATCTTTAGCCTCATGCTCCGCACTTCGAAGAGTCGGCAGGGCCACCAGCTGATTCACATGGAAAACCGAAACAACCTTAGACAAAAACGAGGGTAATGGATGGAGAATTACTCTCTCCTTCGAGATAGACAGGAAAGGCTCCTGACAAGATAAGGCTTGGAGCTCCAAAATCCTCCATGCTGAGCAGATTGCAACCAGGAAAACAATCTTAAGGGTCAAGTCCTTCAGCGAAGCCCGGCTCAACAGCTCAGAAGGCTCCCCTATTAGGGCCGCTAACACCAGATTGAGATCCCAGTTGAGCACCACTGGCCGCCTTGGCAGTCGAAGGTGACCCACGGCCTTCAGGAATCACACCACATCTGGGTGCGAGCCTAAAGACACACACTGGACCTTACCTCGATAGCTGGAAATTGCTGCCACCTGCACCTTCAGGGAACTGGCGGCCAAGCCCTTCTCAAATCCTGCACTGAAGATGAGGAGGGACGACACTGACTTCCCTCACACCAACCCTCAAAGATGTGCCACATGCGGATATACTATAGGGAGTGGACCACTTTTGGGCCTTCAGCAACATGGCAATGACCAGCCCCGAGTAGCTCTGCTTCCTCAATGATCCCTTTCAAGAGCCATACCGTAAGCAAGAATCGAGCCACCTGTGGCATCCACACCGGCCTCTGAGTCAAAGATCCTCCCACTCTAGAAGCCTCCACGGCTCCCCTGCCAGTAGCTGTACCAGGTCGGTATAACACAGACACCTCAGCCAATCTGGGGTGATCAGGATGACCAACCCCCAGTGCTCTTCGATCCGCTGTATGACTCTGCCTATGAGTGCCCATGGAGGAAACACATAGAACAGCCCTTTCTTGGACCACCTGTGCACAGGGTGTCCAGATCTTCTGACATCCATTCTCTTCTCCTGCTGAAAAATTTGCTTTCTTTGGCATTCTCGAACGTTGCTAATAGATCCATGATCAGTGTGCCCCATCTGCGTGAACACCTCCTTGCAGAGCACTCACTCACCCGGGTCTACCCATACCTTACTGAGGTAGTACGCTGTCACATTTTTGATGCCCATCATGTTTACCGCTGACAAGGCTTGGAGATGACTTTCGGCCCATGACAACAGCATCTCGGCCTTCTCCTCTAAAGCCACACTGCCCATGCCTCCTTGGAGATTGATATAGGCCACCATTGTGGCATTGTCTGAGAAGACCTGGACTGCCTTCCCACGCAACCAGGGACTGCATCTTGTCAGACGGCTGCCTAGGGTGAGAACTTACACAATCTTGACGATGCATATATTCATATGATTCTTGCAAGGTATTGTGGGTATTGTAGTTCATTCACTCCCAAACACAGCTGATGACAATAATTTGAGTTGTGAAAACCAAGTGGTAAGATCAATAAAATACTTCTTTTATTGATGGGGTTTAATTCACCCAGCACATGTATGCTTGATAGCACTATAAATGAGGTTACTTGCTTGCAGTGTTTAAAGGGATAACAAAAAGTCACAAAGTAAACCAGAAAACAACCTTCAACTTGTCAGGCAATTAGCTAATGTTTTCTTAGCAAGTAATTACCAAATACAAAGGCACAAAGTAAAGAATAAACTTTGCTGGTTAGGTTAACTTCTGCTTATTTTCCACGCTGATCTCAGCAGTGATTCTCCCTTGCTCACACACACAATCAGGTGCAGCCCTAATTACTATCCATGGACCAGCTGAAAGCCTTTAGCTGGCTGGCTGCTACTGTGTGAGCCCAAATCCTGCTTTAAGAGCTGTTTGCAGTGGAAATAAAGAACAAAGTTAGGTTTCTTTGTGATGGCTGATGTGTTTGCTCATAGAAAACTAGCAATAGCATTTAGATAAAGAACAGTCCATGTAAATAGTTTCATCTGCTGTATTTCCCCCTGCATCAACAATCATAGGGTCAATATCATACATTGGCACAGATGAGTCCCCCATTAAGGCACTATCATGAGAATGCTTATTCCCTTGCTGCCATTCTCTATTATAGATAGGGTCTGGATCAGTGTTCATACCTGAGCCTCTCCTGCTATCATTATTCCTCTCTGTATAGCCTGGCCAATATGTAATCCAATTCTGATGTCCAGCCTTCCAATCTTGATCCCTGGACACTGGATCTTCTCTCACATACCTTCTGGCCTTGGTCTGAAAGTCCCTTCCACATGCAGTCTTCTCTCTTCCAGGTAGCCACTGGTGATTCCTATCTCTGCCACTCCATTCCTCTGGCTGAATCCAGTCCAATGGACTCTGCTGGCCTTTGGAATACCTCCCAGTATGAGTACTGCCTTGGAATCTCCCAGACCTTCCAATGGCCTTTCTTCTCTTCCTTCCAGAGAGTTTCCTTCTCTCTCTATCTGCTTGGCTTGGCTTCTGTTTCTCCAGGTGATACTGGTGCTTGTAGCCGTTGCTGAAGCTCTCCCCTCTGTATCTCTTCCTGAAGCTGTTCTTGAAACTGTTGCTGAAACTGTTCTTCAAACTCTCCTTGAAGCTGTTATCTGAAGAATAAGCTCTACTCTTATCCTGTTCTAATGTGTGCTGCTCCCTAACACAGCGCAGCTGTGTTGAATCAGGCCCTGCCCTTTGAGATGAGTGCTTAGGGATTACCTCATAGCTCTCTTGATTGCACCTACATTCTCTCACTTCAGCCCCTCTCATGGCTGCTGGAAACCTGGTGCATTCTGGGACTGGTAGTCTTTTATGTGAAAACTCTGTTTTCTTGCTTCTACCAGAACTGACAGGTTGCTTGTTCAGAGTCACATCATCTTTTCTATAGCTCCTACCTGAGCTATGATAAGCTTCCTTATCACAATCTCTAATGCCACAGCCACCGTCCTCATCTCTAGCCTGTTGATCAGCCAAGTGGCTTCCTGTGGGTCCCACTGTCCCTGAGCAAAAATGCCCTTCACAATGGGCTCCCCAGCCTACCAGACTGGCATCTGTCATCAAAGGGATCCACTGCGGTGACTCGAGGGGCATTCGCTCCTCTAAATTTCCCAAGAGAAGCCATCGTCCTGGTCACTCGAGGACAGGGGAGTCTATGTGACAAGGGATGCCTTTGGTGGGACCATCTGTAGAGTAATGCCCTCTGCAAGGGGTGCATGTGTGCTCTGGTCCAGGGCACAAGCTCGAGTGTCACTGCCATGGTTCCCAGCACCTGCAGATAATTCCAGGCTGTCGACTCTCACATCCTTAGGAACTGCCTCATCAACCGGCGCAGTCCCTGGGTATGATGTTTTAGTAGGAAAACGTTGCCTATGTGAGTTGTTGAGAGGGTACTAGACGACTTTTTGCCCTATTGATAACCCAGCTGAGATTCTGCAGGAACTCTACAACTCTCGCCATTGCTCGGTCATTCTCGTCCTTGGACTTTGCTCAAATAAGCCAGTCATCGAGTTAAGGGTGCACCAGTATCCCTTCTTTGCACAACGCTGCTGCTAGCACCACCATGACCTTGGTGAAGGTATGCAGGGCTGTTGCTAGTCCAAACGGCAAGGCATGAAATTGGAAATGTCCCATCATCACTGCAAAGTGGAGAAAACGCTGGTGATCTGAGTGGATGGGGATGTGCAGATAAGCTTCCGTGAGATCGAGAGAAGTCAAGAACTCCCCTCTCCTGACCGCCACTATGACCGACTGCAACATTTCTATGTGAAAACATGGCACCCGCAGACAATGGTTAACTCACTTGAGATTGAGGATCGGACAGAAAGAGCCCTCCTTTATGGAAACCATGAAATAAATGGAGTACCGACCGGAGCCACACTGGTCCCTTCTTCTGCAGTTGGACTCTACCCCTCCGTTACACTTTGGTATATAGGGACAGAGCCTTTACCTCTTCTCCTGGATGATTCCCTCCCTCCTGCAACATGTCTCTTTCCCTACCCACTCCGCCGGATATACCCTCGACCTTATTACCCCTTCCACCTTTCCCGCTACTCCCATGTCCCTCTCATCCCTCTGGCTACCTTGGTCTGACCACGTCTGTGTCTTCTTCACCCTCCCACTGCCCCACCCAACATATCCCTCCTCCTCCCTCCCTCAGTCTCACCAGCCCCGCCAGCAGATCACACCTCTTACACTTCAGAGTTTTCCACCAGCAGATCAACTTCTCCCTCCCTGACTTCCCTCAGATTTTCCCTGACTCTCAGATGCATACTTGGGACAATGTCCTCTGCACTGCCCTTGATCTCCTGCCCCCCCCCCTTGCAGTCCCTGCCATGTGTCCCACTATACGTCACCCCTGGTTCTCTCTGGGGCTGCGTACCCATTGCACTCCGTTCTGCCGTGCATTGCATCTTTGGCGTGCCCATCCTTCTCCCCTTAACCTTCACATCTAATCGCCAATGTCACAGGGAGTATCGAGTGCTGCTTCATTCTGCAAAGCAGGAATATCACTCCAGTATTATCCTTGTATCTTCAAATTCCTCCAGACAGTTTCATTCCATTTTCCAGTCCTTATCCAACACCTCTGCCTCCACTCCAGTGCCTTCACTGTGTCCAGATCCAACCAGTCTGGCTAACTTCTCAAATAAGATTCTGTCTCTTCGCTCATCCTCACCTTTGCCTTCCTTGCCTTTGTTACCGCTCTTTCTTCATGCTTGGTCTTCCTTTCAACCAATTACCGTCTCTGAGTTATCTAAGACTATCTCTTCCTCCCAGAAGATCAGTTGCCTTTGGAACCCATTCCTTCCAAATGGCTCCTGGAACCTTCACTAACCCTTCTCCCCCTAGTCCTCACTATGCTTAACACTAGTCTTTCCACTGGCTGCTTTCCCTCCTTGTGGAAACACGCCCTAGTTTGTCCTCGTCTTAAGAAACCCTCTCTTGATCTCTCCACCTTGGCTAATTGGTGCCTTGTCTCCAATCTTTTTTTTCAAACTCTTTGAGTGGTTCGTCTTTGCACAACTGTCCTATCACCTTGCTTCCACCCACGGCAATCCAATTTTCATCTGGGTCACAGCAGAGTCTATCCTTCTTTCCCTTCTGAACAAACTGCACACTACCCATGACCATGGCGACTTCACCCTTCTTGTCTCTTTAGATCTGTCTGCTGCAATTGGCTTTGTAGATCACCGCACTCTTCTCCAGCATCTCTCTGACCTCGGTGTTTCCGGTGTCCCCTGACGATGGTTCCGTTCCTTCCTCACTGCTTGTTCCTTCTCTATTTTGTCCTCTGCCCCTACTTCTCCCTCTTTGCCCCTGACTGCAGGGTCCTCCAGGGCTCTGTTCTTTCCCCTCTACTCTTTAATGTCTTCGTGGCCCCGCTAACTCTTCTCATACAACAATCTGGTATTTCTGTGTATTATTATGCAGACAACATTATTCTCCTTCACCGTACTATTTTCTCCACCCCTGATATAGCACTCTTAATGCCTGTATATCCCTGATTCACAACTGGATGACCTCTAACTTTCTTCATCTGAATCCTTCCAAATCTACGGCAACCTGGATTACCTTTGGGTACCCCTCCCGATCCTAAGTTCATTTAATTGCTCCTACCGCTATCCCTGTGGTCTCATCCTTTAGGTACCTCGGTGTTACTCGACTCCTCTCTCTCCTGAGCACATCTCCAGTCACTTGTCGCACTTTCTTCCACCTCTGACAGATGCGTATGGTCTGGCCCTTTCTCACCTCTGTTTCCCTGACCACTCTCCTCCTTGCCCTTGTCACCTCAAGGATTTACTATTGCAATATCGTCTTTGTTGGTCTCCCACAGTGCTAGTTCCACAGACTCCAGCTTTTGCAAAATACAACTGCCCACATTCTCACCTCTTCTTCCCACTACGACCATGTCACTCCCCTCCTTGCCCATCTCCACTGGCTGCCTCTACACTTCAGGATTCAGTTTAAAATACTCATCTTTGTACATCGGACAATCCACTTCTCCATATCTTGCAGACCTTCTGCACTATCACAGTCCCCATTGTCTCCTGCATTTCATCCATAACTATCATCTGGTACTCCTCTCTGCTAATCAGTTCCACCTTGAAAGTACCCGCTCCTCTACCTTTTTCTTCCCAGGACCTTCTCTCTGGAATTCTCTCCGCTCAGTCTCCGCTCTGAACGGGTAAACGTAGATCAATTGTTTACATCATCAGAATATAAAAAGACTAGGGAACATGCAATGAAGCTACAGAGTAACCTATTTAAAACTAATAAGAGAAAATATTTTTTCACTCAACATGCAATCAAACTCTGGAATTTGTTACTGGAGGATATAGAAAAGCTCTTAGTATAGCTGGGTTTAAAAAAGGTTTGGACAAGTTCCTGGAGGAAAGGTCCATAAACCATTATTAAAAGGGACCTGGGATATCACTGCTTGACCCAATACAAGCATTGAAGAACCTGTGTCTTTTGGGGAAACTGCTAGGTACTTATGACCTAGATTGGCCACTGTTGGAAACAGAATACTGGGCTTGATAGACCTTGGTCTGACCCAGTATGGCATCTCTTATGTTCTTATGCTCTGAAACCTCTTTTGCTTGGTTCAATATAGGCCCGAAAACACATCTATTTCATTTAGCCTTCAATCTCCCCAATACCACCTCCTTATTGTCTCTCTTATTTTGCTCTTCTCTTTCTCTCTTTGACCCGCTCTAAACCTCTCCAAACCTCTCCTCCCACTGTTCTATCAGATAATGGCATTCTTTTCTTTATTTCAGCAGTCGTTTTGTTTGTATTGTTCACCGCTTTTATGCTCCGGCCTAGGCAGTATATCAAGTAATTTGAATAAAGATAAAGATAAATTACAAGGACAGGAAAAACCCTTAAGCTGTGCCCAATATCATCCCCTCTCTTTGTGCTCCTTTTATGCTCCTCTTCCAGCTTTTTTTTTTTTTTTTTTCATTCTCCAAGAGCAGGAAATGAAACACCAAAGAGCCTTAGGGCAAAACAGGCAGTAGCAGAGCATTTTCCCACACTCCATTGCCCTGAATAACTCTTCACCTTGCAGCTGCTAGGCCTCCAAAACCACACGGTGTGCAGCTGTGGTGGCCTCAGCCATGAAAACCATGCAATCTGTAGCCGCGAGAACCACATGGTCTACAGCTATGGGCCTGAGCGACCTTTGTACTCTGCTCCCCCTGGGCGAAGAGTCACTTTACCTTCCTCATCTGTCGCAAGGCTCTTCTGACAGTCTGCCGCTCCTGTGCTCAGCCACGCTTCCCAGCTTCGGCAGCAAGGAGGCGACGGAAGTGCTGACTGGTGGCATGCGGCTCCTCACCTGGTAATGGCTTCAGGATCTGTGCTTTTTCTGTTTTTTTCCTTTGTCCTAAATGTCCCCCAGAAGCCTCCTTGCTCACCCCAGATGGGAAGTTAGGTGGGGGGAGAGGGGAAATCAACTCCTCCGGCTGTCCAGGAGCTTCCTGCTCTCGTTTTGTTTTTTTTGTTTTTTTCCAGCTACCAATAGAAAGAAATGAACCCAAAAATAACTACAAAACCTAACACTCTCTTTAGGTGTTTCTCCAGTGAGTCCAGCACCTTGGCTCACTGCTTCCTCCAGCTGTTTGGAGACTGTGCATACTGGAGCAAGTAGGCGGTGCTAGCTGCTTAAGTACACTGGTGTCATCAAAAAGATGACATGCTGCTGGAAGAGGAGCATTACCCAGAAGTGCGGGACTGGACTGAGGAATGATAAGGAAAGCTGGTTATCTTCCCGGCAAGTCTGGCAACCTGAATCTTCAATGCAGGGCCTGGATATAGCCCCAGCATTGAATATGTGGGTTTAAGTTTCAGCGGTGGTGGCTAGTCATTTTAACAGTGCTAGCCACCACCACTGAATATCAGGCGCTGTATTTTTGAATGTATGCTGTTTTTTAGCCAGGTTTAGCCCATAAAAAGCAGGTGCCATGTTCATAAGCGATTTATACCTATGGGATAGACCTATGGCCCACACAGACTTTCCCTTTGAAAATCTGTTCAAAGACTGTGTGTGCAAAGTTGTTATGACTTTGCACCTGGGTGAGCTGTTATGAAATACCCCTTTGTACTATATGGAAACAAGACAAATGGCATCTAAAGAATTATGAAAAGTTCTATTTACTTGTCTTGTTTATTTTTCCATTGAAGGGCAATATCTGGAACTTAGAAAAAGAAGACAAAGCAGAGATTTATATTTGTAATATGCACAAGATCCCTGCCTACTTTTCGACATCTCTACAACAGTGGCCCAGGCAATCTTAAATACTATTGAAAGATAATGCAAAATGATTAATGTACCCAATAACATGGATGGGACATTGGAAACAATGAATTCCCACTTACTGTGGCATTCTGGCTATGCGTCTCACCTATACTGCCCAGAATAATTTATTGTGCACGTTAATAGATGCAGCAAGCAATATCTCATCTGGTGTATAGAATGCCATTGTGTACCGGCTGTGAAAGGATTATGAAGTAAAAAATAATTCTAAGTTCCTTGAACAGCATATTAATAGTATTTTTTATACTGTTGCCTTTATTGTGATAAATATATTATATTTAATTTGTATTTGATTTATTTGGTACACTACCATTCATTGTAAGACACCAGGATAGTTTACAATAGGATTGCCAATAGAATCTATAACGTCATCCAAATCATGTGTTGCAATAGTCTACGTCATGTTTTACTGTGAGAGCTGTCACTAACTGGTGAATAAGATATGGGTGATATGTCAGCCAGGGTGATGATATAGCTGGTGAACTATCCTCTGGTTCTCTCTAAATATTAAAAGAGATGTTTCTCATATAGGGGTGGATGTAATGAGTGCACTGAAAATATGCATTACATGTTTAGCAAAAATGTTTTTACTTCCATTTTAATTTTTTACTTTCCTTGAGATATAATGAAATAATGAGATGCATAGTGCATACTTGTTAAAACAGTGCACTAAATCAGTGGTTCTCAACCCAGTCCTCTGGGACTCCTAATCCAGTCGGGTTTTCAAGGTATCCACAATGAATATGCATGAGATAGATCTGCATGCACTGTATGCAGATCTATCTCATGCATATTCATTGTGGATATCCTGAAAACCTGACTGGCTTGGGGGTGCCAGAGATTGGGTTGAGAACCACTTCACTAAATCCAAATAAATTTAGAACCATATATTACAATGTTAGTAAAATTATTTTTTTTCCATCTTAGCCTCATTGTGATGGTGTAATGCATTCCCAGTTACACCATCGTCAAGATCCATCCCCATAGCCTTCTCCTACACTTATCTCCCAACATGACACTGTTGTGCAGCTCCCAAATCATCTGCTGCTTTGACTGGCGTAAGCAGAGGGGACACGTGTGTGTCTTGCAACTCTCACCTCTGACTGTGCCTCCAGGCCTCAAGACACACCAATTTGTACAGGTGAGAGGCCTGATTAATGGCAAACTGCCATAACAGCTGTATTCATAGCAACAGTGTCAGCCCACCTGGTGCAGCTGCAGTCTAGAAGGAACTAATTCACACAGGCACCCCTCTCTACCTTGCAGACTAGATTCATTTCCGCACTCCTCACCGTCTGCTCCGTTCCATCCACATCAACCGCATGTCTCTTCCTTCCCCTTCACAGGCTCACCTTGAATCCACCCGTTCCTCAGCCTTTTACTTCCTAGGGCCTAGGCTTTGGAACTTGCTCCCCCCTTCCCTCCGCTCAGAACAGTCCTATAAGTCCTTTAAAAAGCAACTCAAAATTTATCTGTTTAGATTGGCGTTTGACCTTCCTCCCCCCCCCCCCCGTCTTTGTCCCCCTCTCCCCTTCCTTGACAATGTATTTCTAAGCAATTTGCTTTCCTGTCTTTTCTCTCTCCCTTCTCTATTACTTTTATTTTAAATGGCGTTCCTTTCCTGTTTCCACGCAGCCTGTATTTTTTAACGATTGTAAACCGCTCAGATGCCTATGGTGTTGGGCGGTATAAACATTTTTAATAAACAGAAACTAGGCTTGGGGGGGGGGGGCTGGCCTCTATGACTGTCTGATCCATTCACTTAGTTGCTGACACTGGCAGGAATCAGCGAATTACCTGCATGCACGTTACTCTTGTTTAATGCTGAATTCACAGAGTGGTCCACGCAGTGTATGCACATATAGGGAGGTACGTATCATGCAAATTCGCACACAAGAAACATCACCTCAACACTGTCTACTGATCATTGAGCAAAGCATGCAGCTGTACATTACCTAGGCATTCCTAACAGGGTCTCTCCATTTCAAAGTAAAGTAAGAGTGTGTGGCTTTTAATTACTAGCTCTCTGCCTGAGAGGTCTTAAAAGGGGTTTGGTATACATTTTTAGAGAGTTAGTCATTTTTGGTGCTTTATTTCAAAAGGGGAAATATTTGGGGTTTTTAGTGGTATAGGTTTTAAACTCTGCTTTAGCTTCTCTTTCTAAGCTTTTTGAAGCCACTGACATCTCATCAGGTGTTAGTTCCCTTCCCTACCCAGCCCGGCTCACACCCACCCCATGTGAGCATTCTTGCTTTATAAGACCATTCCCCAATTAGCTACACACACGGACTTAGAACAGCACATTTAGAACACACTTAAAACAGTCAACTGCTTTTACTTTGAGAGGACAGCTGAAAAACAGTCTGGCACTTTGATAGGTCTCTCTCTTTTACTTCAACAGGTACCAAAGCTCCACCAACTGAACAATGGCTGAGAAAAATCATATTGCCAAAGCTGTTGCCTCCGTTACAGCTTCTGCCTCTGTCCAGATAGACATCCCAATGCCAGTTGAAGGACTAGTTCCATGTGCAGGATGCCTACATGCTGAAGCTCTCAGGAAACAGGTGGAGGAGCTCCGAGAAGAGGTAGCAAGACTGAGGAGCATTCAAGACAGTGAGAAGTACACTGATGAGATGCTTCTTGAATCATCCAAGCTCTCCAGCAGAGGTGAAGATGGGAGCCTACAAAAGGATTAAGGTTGGACATGAGTCACCAGGGCCTTCAGAATCACCAATCCATCTCCTCCAGCCCTTGAACTGAAGAACCATTATGCAGCCCTGGAAGTGGAGGAGGTGGAGGCATCCCAGGAATGGGAAGAACCAGAGCTCGAGCACCCCAAAGTTGCAGAATCAGTGACCACTAGGAAGCAAAGGGTAGTGATGGTTGGTAACTCTCTTCTGAGGGGTTCCGAGGTATCCATCTGCCGACCAGACTTGATGACCAGAGAGGTATGCTGTCTGCCAGGTGCCAAAATCCAACATGTTACGGAGAGTTTGCTGAGACTCATTAAGCCTACTGACTATTACTCGATGTTGCTTATCCATGTTGGCACAAATAATACTGCCAGGTATCCCTCTGAGCATACCAAGAGTGACTTCATGGCTCTGGGATAGAGGGTGAAACAAATAGGGGTGCAGTGGTGTTTTCTTCAATCTTCCCTGTTGAGGGTAAAAGCCAAGGCAGAGAAGCTTGCATCCTGGAGATAAATGCATGGCTCATCGAGAGCGTTTTGATTTCCTGGACCATGGGATGATGTTCCAAGGGCTGGAGAGCAGAGATGGCGTCTATCTATACAAGAAGGGTCTACATGTTTTCAGTAGCAAACTGACTAACCTACTGAAGAGGGCTTTAAACTAGATTCATTGGGGATGGATGAAGAAAGTCCCCAGGTAAGTGAAACATTAAATATCTTTATATAAATAGGTAAAAGGGGGCAACATCTGGAAAGCAGTGTCTATAAATGCCCATAGCATGGGAAATAAGATCCAAGATATTGAGGCTTTAATGGAAGAGGCTGACTTGAATTTAGTGGCAGTTTCAGAGACATGGTTCATGGACAACCTTGACTGGGATATAACTATACAAGGCTATATGTTATTCAAAAAGGACAGGGTAGGAAGAAGGGAAAGAGTGGCACTAAATGTAAAAAATATATTAAAGCAATGGAAATACAGGGCTTAAAAGGGAGAGAGGAGGCAGTGTGGGTTAAACTAGAAAGAGGAAAAGAGAAATCCATTTGCATTGGCGTGATATACAGACCTCCATCACAGGGAGAAGACATGGATGGAGATTTAATAGAAGACCTACGCAGCATTGCCAGGAAAGGGGAAGTGTTATTGATAGGGGATTTCAATATACTGGAAATTGATTGGCGCATCCTTGCTGTGGTGTCATCTAGAAGGAAGGAGATCCTGGATTCTTTACAGGAAGAAGTATTTAGGCAACTGCTAACAGAACTCACACGTGAAGGGGCAATACTGGACTTGGTGCTTACCGATGGGAAAAGTGTTTCTGATGTTATAGTGGGAGATCTCTCATCCAGTGATCACCAGATGGTGGGGTTCAGTATTAGGACTAGGGCTGATAAAATCCATTCAAAAGTGAGGATCTTAGACTTTAGGACAACTAACTTTGCCAAGATGGGACAATACCTCAAGGAGTTGTTAGCAGGATGGGAACAGCTGGGGAATGTAGAAAAACAGTGGGCAAAACTGAAAGGGGATATTTTAAGGGCAACAGGGGCAGGCCAAGGGGGGTGCGGGGCCATGTGCAGAGACTTGGTGCAAGGCCTCATTTGCATAATGGGCATCATTTGCATAAATATTTGCATAATGTTACCATATACTAACTTTTAGTAAACATGCCTCTTAATGAGTGTATGAATAAAGAAAGACTAAAAGATTTCTACATTACTATAATCCAGTGCCAACCGCCAGACACATTAGGAACTACTACAAACACTGCCCATTTAGAACCCATAGCAAACCCGCCGTATCCTAACAGCACTACCAGGACTCACAAAGCACCATACCCTACCTATCAAAAGGAAACATGCAAATATTAAACCAATACATTTCAGAGAATACCAATACATGACCTACTGGGGAAAGAGAACAAGTGGCAATGTCAAATAGGAATTAAATAAACAGAATACCTCAGCTCAGTTACACATGAACAGAACATAAACCATCACCAAACAAGGAATCACAACTTAGAAACAGGACGACAATAATTAAACTGGGAATCCCAAAACCCAAACTTGGAATGTACAACACTGTAGAACTAAAACTATACATTAATTTGCTCTTGTACTAAACAAAGCGCAGACGTTAATGATGCACATTTACCAGAGCTGACATATTCCAATTAATAAATTCAAAATAAAGAGATATTTTTCTACCTTTTGTGCATTTTTTTCAGCTGCAATTGCTCCAGCCACTTCTGGTTTCTTCGTGTCTTCTGCTAACTCTCCATCGTCTGCTGTCCATTTGTCCTTTCTTCTCTCCTAGTATTTTTTTCCATTCTCTCTCTACATCTGCTTTAACATACTAATCTTTCTCCTTTTGCTCTTTCCTCATTCCTATTTCATCCACTCAAATTTTACCCCTCCATCCTCAATCCCCACTTACTCTCCCAATACCCGGCCAATTGTAGATTTTTCATCCCTCCCACACAAAATATTTTTCCCCTCTCCATTTTACTCCCCCAGCCCCATCCCATTCTAATCCTCCCCCAACATCAGCTCCCTTCTAGTTCCAGCCTCACCCAGCATCCATTCCCTTCTAGTCCCTGCATCAGCCCATTTCCAGTCCTAGCCCCCCATCAGCTCATTTCCTGTCCTAGCAACCCCCCAACCCAATACCAGTCCTAGCCCCCCATCAACCCACTTCCAGTCCTAAACCCCCATCACCCCATTTTCAGTTTAAGCCCCCCCCTATAACCCATTACCAGTCCTAACCCCACATCAGCCCATTTCCAGTCAGCCCCCCATAGCCCATTGCCAGTCCTAACCCCCCCCCCATCAGCCCCTGCAGGCTTAACAGAGACGCGAGGGAAATATCTTTGTTAGTGATATTGTGGAAGGGCTGTCGGGTAAGGTTTGCCTCTTTGCGGATGATACCAAAATCTGCAACAGAGTAGACACTAAGGATCTAAGGAAGGATCTAGCTAAGCTTGAAGAATGGTCTAGAATTTGTCAGCTGAGATATATTTATTTATTTAGCTGTATTTATATACCGCCTTTCGCCGGGTCAAGGTGGTTTACATGAAACAAAAATGGTAGCCCCCCATCAGCCTACAGCCCATTACCAGTCCTAACCCCATCAGCCCACCTCAAGTCCTAACCCCTCCCCATCAGCCCATTTCCTGTCCTAGCCCCCCCCATAGCCCATTATCAGTCCTAACCCCCCCCCCCATAGCCCATTACCAGACAGCCCCCATCAGCCCAAAGCCCACTACCAGTCCTAACCCCTCCCCATCAGCCCATTTCCTGTCCTAGCCCCCCCCATAGCCCATTATCTTCCTTGAATTAGCATGTTGATTAGAGTGGTTAGCAGGGTTTCTATCCCATGGTGAGGATGGAATCCAGGCTGTTGCAGATATAGTAGGTTGTTTCTTTCAATATGGTCTTGAAGCTGGTGTTGGACAGTTTTTTCAATTATTTTGGCTGCAAATGGTAGGCTGGCGATTGGTCTATAAGAGGATGGTTCGGAGGTATTGAGGTTAAATTTCTTTAACATTGAGCGTATTGAAGACATTTTTAGGCACATAGTTCTACAGCATGGTGTCATGACTGATTGTGTGATATTGGTGAGTGCATTGCTTAATTCTTCCTTGGCTGCTTTGATCCATGCAACTGGGCAGGGGTCCAGGGGCAAGGTTGTGGCAGGGCCAGCCCATCCATTGAGCAAGAATGTTTTTTGCACAGGGCTCCGCGTTCAGGGGGCCCCGCGCAAAAAACATTCTGCATCAGCCCAGGTAGATTTAAAAAAAACAAACTGGCTGCTGCTGCCGCTGCCGCCATGGCAGCTGCAGAATCAAGCATCCCGCGGGGCCCACCCTGCCCGGCATAGCCTCCCTGCAGCATCAGCTCCCTCAGCATCGGCTTTCAGAGCCATGAAGAGAGAGCTTCTCTGACTTCTCGCGGCTCTGTTAAGCCCGCCAAGGCTGATGGGAAATCCCATCAGCCCTGACGGGATTAACAGAGTCACAAGAAAGGGAAACTTTCCCTTCGCGGCTCTGAAAGCCCGCGCTTTGGGACTCAGGAGCTGATGCTGCAGGGAGGCTCTGCCGGGCAGGGGGGGGGTCCCGCGGGATGCTTGATTCTGCCACAGCCACAGTGGCAGAGGCAGCAGCCGCCGGTTTGTTAATCTATCTGGGCTGATGGTGGGGAGGGGGGTTAGGACTGGAAATGGGCTATGGGGGGGGGGGGTTAGGACTGGTAATGGGCTATGGGGGGGCTAAGACTGGAAGTGGGCTGATGGGGGGGTTAGGACTAGTAATGGGCTATGGGGGGGCTAGGACTGGAAGTGGGCTGATGGGGGGGGGGTTAGGTCAGGTAAAGGACAATGGGGGGCTATGACTGAAATGGGCTGATGGGGGGTTAGGACTATTAATGGGCTATGGGGGGCTTGGACTGGAAATGGGCTGATGGGGGTTAAGACTGGTAATGGGCTATGGGGGTGCTAACACTGGAAATGGGCTGATGGGGAAGGGTTAGGACTAGTAATGGGCTATGGGGGCTAGGACTGGAAATGGGCTGATGGGGGGTTAGGACTGGTAATGGGCTGGTGGGGGGGCTAGGACTAGAAATAGGCTATGGGAGGGGCTAAGACTGGAAATGGGCTGATGGGGGGGTAGGACTTAAAGTGGGCTGATGGAGAGTTAGGACTGGTAATGGATAATGGGGGAGTTAGGACTGGAAGTGGCTGATGGGGGGTTAGGACTGGTAATGGGCTATGGGGGGGCTAAAACTGGAAATGGGCTGATGGGGGGTTAGGATTGGAAATGTGCTGATGGGGGGCTTAGGAATGGTAATGGGCTATGGGGGGCTAGGACTGGTAATGGGCTGGGGGGTTGCTAGGACTGGAAATGGGCTGAGTGGAAGGGGGCTTAAACTGCAAATAGCTGATGGGGAGAGGGGCTTTGAATGGAAATGGGCTGAGAGGAAGGGGGCTTGAACTGCAAATAGCTGATGGGGAGGGGGCTTGGAATGGAAATGGGCTGTGAGGGGAGGGAGCTAGGATTGGAAATGGGCTGATGGGGGGGGGTTAGGACTAGCAATGTGCTATGGGGGGCTAGGACTGGAAATGGACTGATGGGGGTTAGGACTGGAAGTGGGCTGATGGGGGATTAGGACTGGTAATGGGCTATGGGGGGATAGGACTGGTAATGGGCTGGGGGGTTGCTAGGACTGGTAATGGGCTGAGTGGAAGAGGGGCTTGAACTGCAAATAGCTGATGGGGACAGGGATTTGGAATGGAAATGGGCTGTGTGGATGGGGGGCTTGAACTGAAAATAGCTGATGGGCTTGGAATGGAAATGGGCTGTGAGGGGAGGGAGCTAGGACTGGAAATGGGCTGAGTGGGGGGGGCTAGGACAGGAAATGGGCTGATGGAGGGGCTAGGATAGAACTGGAAATGGGCTGTTGGGGGGTGCTAAGATTGGAAATGGGCTGTGGTAGGGGCTTGGATTGAAATGGACTCATGGAGGGGCTAGAACTGGAAGTAGGCTCATGGATTGGAAATGGGCTGAGTGGAGGGGAGCTAGGATTTGACATGAGCTGATGGTGGGGCAAGGAAAGGACTAGAAATGGGCTGATGGGCTGGGATTGGAAATGAGCTGATGGAGGGACTCGAATAGGACTGGAAATGGGCTGATGGTGGGGCTAGGATAGGATTGGAAATGGGCTGATGTGGGGACTAGAAGGGAGCGGATGCTGGGTGGGGCTGGAACTAGAAGGGAGCTGATGTTGGGGGAGGATTAGAATGGGATGGAGCTGGGAGAGTGAAATGGAGAGGGAAAAATATTTTGTGTGGGAGGGAAGACAAATCTACAATTGGCCGAATATTGGGAGAGTAAGTGGGGATTGAGGATGGAGGGGTAAAATTTGAGTGGATGAAATAGGAATGAAGAAAGCGCAAAAGGAGAAAGATTAGTATGTTAAAGCAGATATAGAGAGAGAATGAAAAAAAAACTAGAAGAGAGAAGAAAGGGCAAATGGACAGCAGATGATGGAGAGTTAGCAGAAGACACAAAGAAATCAGAAGAAAGTGGCTGGAGCAATTGCAACTGATAAAAAATGCACAAAAGGTAGAAAAATATCTCTTTATTTTGAATTTATTAACTGGAATATGTCAGCTCTGGGAAATGTGCATCATTAACGTCTGCACTTTGTTTAGTACAAGAGGAAATTAATTTTTAGTTTTATTTCTACAGTGGTGTTGTACGTTCCAAGTTTGACTTTTGGGGTTCCCAGTTTAATTATTGTTTTCTTGTTTCTAAATTGTGATTCCTTGTTTGGTGATGGTCTATGTTCTGCATGTGTAACTGAGCTGAGGTATTCTGTTTATGTCATTCCTATTTGACATTGCCACTTGTTATCTTTCCCCAGTAGGTCATGCTCTGGAATGTATTGGTTTAATATTTGCGGTGCTGCCTTTTGATAGGTAGGGTATAGTTCTTTGTGAGTCCTGGTAGTGATGTTTCGATACAGCAGGTTTGTTATGGGTTCTAAATGGGCGGTGTTTGTAGTAGTTCCTAATGTGCCTGGTGGTTGGCACTGGATTATAGTAATGTAGAAATCTTTTAATCTTTCTTTATCCATACCCTCATTAAGAGATATGTTTACTAAAAGTTAGTGTATGGTAACATTATGGAAATATTTATGCAAATGAGGCCCCACACTGAGTCTCCGCACATGGCCCCGCACCCCCCTTGGGCCGCCCCTGGGTTGTGGTGTTTAGCGAGGATATGGTTTTCTTTATTTGATCTTTGCTGAAGATAGTCCAGGGGTCAATGTGGTCGGTCTCCTTAGTGGAGCAGTACCGGGGGGGGGGGGGGGTTCCGGTGGTGGATGAAGCTGTTGTAGTACTTTGCCAGCTGTTGGGGGGTGATTATGATCTCATGATTATCAGTAGTGGGTGTTTTTGTCAGTTGTTTTTTGTCTGTTGCAGTGCAATAGTCATTTAGGAGGTGAAGATACTTGAGTTTGTGTTGTCTCTGGTTTTTCGCCATTTTCTCTCATGTTTTCACAGTAGTCGCTTTATGTTGTGTAGAGTTGGCATATACCATTTGGTCTTTGGTTGTTTCCTGTTTGTGTTCATTGTGGTAGGGGTAGCTGTGGCTGCTTTTGTGATAACATCATTCCAGTTCTTTATCAGCACAATAGGGTCTTTTGAGTTTTCTAAGAGCTGTTGAATGGTGTTCTGTATAAAGTTGTCCTTGTTGAATTGTTTGAACCTTCTGTTTGGTGGTTGTTGGAAGTGGTGTGAGATGGGTGTGTTATGACTGAGGGAGAGGTTGATCAACATGTGGTCAGACCAGGATACTGGGTGGGCCTGAATGAATTGGGGGGGGGGGGGTCCGATTTGAGATGGCTGGTTGTTAAAGAAGATCAGATCAAGCGTGTAGCCTATTTCATGTGTAGTCATTTTTACAAGTTGGTTTAGGTCCAATGCTGCTATTGCTTGTATAACGGGGAGGTTAAAATCTCTCAGGATCAGAAGGTCTTTTCCTAGTTTTGAGGCGGTGTTCACTGTGCCTAGGATAAGGGAAAGGTCACTGGTGTTGGCAGTTGGTGTTCTGTAGATGAGACTGAGAGTTATCTCCTTGTTGATTATGGTGATGGAGTTGATTTCTTTGGTGCTCTTGCTTGTGTGGAGACAAAATTTGAGGTTAGTCTTGGTGATGAGCATCACACTTCTGCCTCTACCATGGGATCGGGGGCAGTGGTAGATGGTGTACCCGTTAGGTGTGAGCTGGTTTAGCAGTACATTGTCCATATTGGTGATCCATGTTTCCATAGGTGTGAGGTGGTTTAGCAGTACATTGTCCATATTGGTGATCCATGTTTCCATTATGCATATTATGTCAAGGTGCTGGGATAGGAGCAGGTCCCTTATGAGAGGGATTTTATTTCTGATTGAGCATGAGTTAATGAGTGCACCACAGATTGTTTGTGTGAGGAGTCTTTTTAATGTGCTTGTGGTAGTATGGGTGGGTGAGGTCTGTATATGTATGAGGTGGTATGTACTCCTGTATATGTTAGGTAGGTATAGTGTCAGTGTTGGAATGTAAGTAAGGGGGTGGAACCACAGCTTGGGTGTTGTGTGTGTTTGTGGTTTGTGTGTCGTGGTAAGCAGGAGAAGTGTTAGCAATGTATAGAGAAGGGGATATATTGGTAGCATGGTTGTCCTTTATGTTGTTGATGGAACCACTTGCGGTGTGCTTCTGGGATGTGTGGGAGATACAGGGACCAATGAACTGTGTAGCTTTCCAGTCTGCTTCAGCTATGGTTACCTTTGGCTCCTTGAAATTCCCACACAGCGCTTAGAGTGGTGCTTACAGAGTGATTGTCCTTTGTTCTTCGTTGGTATTCTGTGTCTTTGTTAGAATTTCGTGAATCTCTTTCTTGATCCCTTTCTTGGTCCCCGCCAAAGGGTCCTCTGGTGAGGCCCTCAGGCGCGGGTGCACCTGAGTGATTGGGGTTTAGTAAGCAGTCCAGTGGTGTGTGCCGATGATGTCGGGTGCAGCAGCGAGGAGCTAAAAAATGTAGGGTCATGCATTTGGGCTGCAACAATCCAAGGGAGCAGTACAGTATAGTGGGTGACGTACTTCTTTTTTTTAAAATTTTTAATTGCATTTACAGTTAATACATTCTCCAACAATGAAAGATAAGGAAACTGCATCATCATAAAAGGAAAAAGAAAAACAAACAAAATACTATATAAGACCACCAAATTGGAAACAAGAAAAGGAAAATTTCACAAAAGAAAATTCAAGGAGTCAAAAAGCCCCCCAGCACAGCCAGCTTATTTGATAGGTAATTACCCAACTACAGCACCCTCCCTATTTGCCAAGAAACTGAGAAGATGTTTTGGGTCAAAGAACAGAATCTCTTATTATCTAAAAACACAAAACAATGGCAGGGACATTTAAAAAAAAAGTAGCTCCCATGGCAAGAACTCTTGGTTTTAAACCCAAGAATTCCTTCCTCCTAACTTGGATAACCCTTGAAAAATCAGGAAAATTTTGAATCGTAGACCCCAAAAACAGTTCCTGCATATGACGGAAATACAATTTCAAAACAGTATGTCAGTCCATCTCAATTGTAAAATTGACAAGCAAGGTAGTCCGCTCCGTCACAACTTCTAGGGAATTTTCCAAGAAGCCAGTAAGATCAAGAGAATCCTGCTGGCTACATGGTAGGTCCACTGCAGAAGCACCAGCTCCAGGCACAACAGGCAAATATTGTGCCCAGGTAATTGGTGGCAAATTATCCTATATAAATTGTAAGACCTCTTGAAAGTATTTCTTAACAATCTCACCTGCTGGAACCAGTGGAAACTTAGGAAAATTAATAAACCTCAAATTATTCTTCCGGGAAGAGTTCTCCAGATATTCCATCTTACGACTCAACACTGAGGAGTCTTTAATCAGCGCACACTGAGTCTCCTGCAATTCCCCAAACCTTACTTCCAAAACAGATAACCTAGAAGCTTGCAAAGTCTGCTCCTGAGAGACCCCCACAAGGGAATTCTTTATAGAAGAAAGTTCTAAAGGAGAAAGTACTCACAAGAGCTTGCAGAGAAGAGTTCATTGAGGCCATTATCTCCCAAATGGTATCCATAGTTATGACTGATGGTTTTTGCAACCCTTCAGGACCTGAAGGAAGCTCCTCCCTCAGCCACCACGCTCCTCTCCAGAACGCCATCATTTGTTAGTTCCAATCCCCTAAACACTGGGGAAGACGCTGCTACTGAGGATTCTCCTGGACTCACACCAGCTCTCGTTAGAGCCAGCAATGGCCGTGAGAGTGTGCGAGGAACACTTTTGGGTTGCAGAGGTGCAGCTCTTTCTTCAGGGCTTAAAGCTGCCCCACTCAAGACAGACATCGATGGCACTGCCTGCTCCGCTGAAGTGCTGCTTTGAACTCTAAGGCTCAGCCCGCATTCAGCGAGTGTTCTCTGTGCCCCTGAGTTAGAGACCATCGCACCGGAGGACTGAGGCTTCGGTTTTCTCTTCTTCCCCCCATCATAGCGAGGGAATCCCCGGGAACTAGACACCACACTGAGAGGCAGAGCCGAAGCTACCAGCTAGATGCCATCTTGTTTCAGCGACATACTTCTGTCCATGAAAGAAGAATGGGACCTAGACGTGATTGTGTCTGACAGTCTCAAAGTAGCTAAACAGGTACAAAAGGCAATGGTGAAAGCTATAAGGATGCTTGGGTGCATAGGGAGAGGAATGGCCAGCAGAAGAAAAGAGGTGATAGTGCCTCTGTATATGTTTTTAGTGCGACCTCACTTGGAGTATTATGTGCAATTCTGGAGACCACACCTTCAAAAGACTAATAAAATGGTTAGTGGTCTTCATTATAAAGCATATGAGGACAGATTTAAGGACCTTAATATGTATACTTTAGAGGAAAGGCGGGACAGAGGGGATATGATTGAGACGTTTAAATACGTCTGTGGCATAAATGCACAAGAGGAGAGCCTCTTTCGATTGAAAGCAAACTCTGCTACGAGGAGACATAGGATGAAGGTGAAAGGGGATTGACTCAGGAGTAATATGCGAAAATAGTTTTTTACGGAAAGAGTTGTAGATGCATGGAATAGTCTCCCAGTGGAGGTAGTAAAGATGAGAACAGTATCTAAATTGAAAAAAAGCATGGGACAAACACAGAGACTCTCTAAAGGAAAAAAGGGGACTCTTGTAATGATTGATATGGAAGGGCAGACTAGATAGGCCACGTGGTCTTTTTCTGCCATCATGTTTCTATGTTTCTCTATTATCCCAAATGAGAGTGTAATTGCACCTGTATGCCTGACTGGGATAGTGGGACACTGACCTCTGAATGGTGCGTGCACACTTCCAGCTGCTGAAATGTGGGACAGGATGTCATGTTGGTCTCTGCATCACCTGCCACCATATGGGAAGGCAATGCTTGGAGGTGCATGTAGGAGTGCGGGGAACAGTACCATACATGTTTAGCATGTGACCTTCGTAGCTGGCATTGCTGGCGAAAACTTATGTTTACATGGCCAGACCCTATGTGGGCCTATGCAGTGTCTGCATGTGTTACATCAGAGGACCTGCATGACAGCCTCACTGGCTCTCCATGGGCACAGAATGTTACAGTCACAAGGATGGTGTTAGAGTACCAAGATGCAGGATATGGTAGTGTATATGTCACTAGCAACATTTCCAACATCCAACCCCATGTCCAATCTGCTATGATTCCACGCGGTCTTGGAGGGGGGTACTAGGCTCATCGGCAATTCACTTGGCAAGTCACGTTACCCTCCATTGCCTTGGAATAAAAGGCCTGGCAATCTACTTCTGGTGATACACTGCCAAGAAAACCCAGAAGCAGCTGGGTTGCCAGGAGTCAGCACTGACTTGATGGCACTAAAAATAAAAAATAAAAAACAGGCATCATCATTAAAATCATCTGTAATACCTGAAGATTGGAGGATGGCCAATGTAACGCCAATTTTTAAAAAAAGGTTCCAGGGGTGATCTGGGAAATTACAGACTGGTGAGTCTAATGTCATTATGGAAAAAAATGGTGGAAACCATAATAAAGAACAAAATTACTGAACATGTACTGTAGATAGTCATGGCTTAATGGCAGATAGCCAACATGGCTTAAGATAAGGAAGGTCTTGTCTTACTAATCTGTTATGGTTTTTTGAAGGTGTAAAGAAACAGGTAGACAAAAGTGAGTCGGTTGATATAGTGTATCTGGATTTTCAGAAAGCCTTTGACAAGGTCATTCATGAGAGATTCTTGGCAAAATTAAAAAGTCATGGGATAGGAGGCAGTGTACTACTGTGGATCAGGAGCTGGTTAAAAGATACGTAGAAAGCAACCATCGTAGAAAGCAGAGCATAGGGCTAAATGTCCAATTTTCTCAAAGGAGAAAGGTGACTAGTGGAGTACCCCAGGGATCTGTGCTGGGTCTGCTGCTTTTTAACATATTAATAAATGACCTAGAAATGGGACTAACGAGTGAGGTAATAAATTTGCAGAAGACACAAAATTATTCAAAGTTGTTAACACACATGAGGATTGTGAAAAATTGCAAGAGGACCTTGATAAATTGGATGACTGGGCATTCAAATGGCAGATGAAATTTAATGTGGACAAGTGCAAAGTTATGCATCTAGGAAAGAACAAACCAAACTATGGTTACACGATGCAAGGTTCCACATTAGGAACCACCACCCAGGAAAAAGATTTAGACGTCATCATGGATAACATGTTGAAACCCTCCACCCAGTGGTTGCCAAGAGAGGAAATAGAATGCTAGGTATCATAAGGAAAGGAATGGAGAATAAAACAAAGGATATTATAATGCCTCTGTATCGTTCCATGGTGCGACCGCACCTTGAATATTGTGTGCAATTCTGGTCACCGTATCTTAAAAAGGATATAGCATTATTAGAAAAGGCTCAGAGCAGAGCCACCAAAATGGTAAGGGGATGGAAGGATACCCCTATGAAGAGAGGCGGAAAAGGTTAGGGCTCTTCAACCTGGAAAACAGATGGCTGAGGGGAGATATGATAGAGGTCTATAAATTAATGAATGAATTAATTAATGAATGGAACTGGTAAACGTAGATCAATTGTTTACACCATCAAAATATAGTGTAGTAACTCACCTGTAACAGGTGATCTCCGTGAACAGCAGGAATTTAGTCTTCACATATGGGTATCGTTGGTACCGACGGAACCCGTGCGGGAAAGCTCCCCAGCATCCAAAAGGAATGCTTTTGGGAGCATCCCACAGCGCCTGCATGCTGCCTTTCCGCCTTTCTCACTGTCCCTCTTCAGTTGAGTTTATAGCTGAGACAAAGGAGAGAGGGAGAGAGAGAAAGAGAGAGAGATAGAGAGACAACTCCTAGGGGAGGTGGGGAGGTTGTGAAGACTAAATTCCTGCTGTTCCCGGAGATCACCTGTTACAGGTGAGTAACTACGCTATCTCCAGGAACAAGCAGGAATGTAGTCTTCACACATGGGGACTCCCTAGCTGAAGATGCCAGGGAGATGGCCCCAGGAAGCTGCACCCCATTGTGATATGGGCCATGCTTCCTCCCATGGATCTCTGACATCCCACCAGGGATGGTGGGTAGGAGTTGAATTAAGGCTGAAAGAGATGTTGAAGAACAGCCTGGCCAAACAAGGCATCCTGGCCGGAGTCCTTGTCTAAGCAGTAGTGGGCTGTAAAAGGTATGTACCGAAGCCCAAGTGGCTGCTCGACAGATGTCATCGATAGATACAGAGTGAAGGTTAGCCACAGAGACTGCCATGGCTCTCACATTGTGAGCTGTGACATGGCCTTCAAGAGGAAGAACCTTACTCTCATAGGCAAAGGATATGCATTGTGCAATCCAGTTAGACAGAGTTCTTTTGGAAACTGGAAATCCCCATCAAAAGCAATGAAGAGTTGGGAAGACTTTCGATGTTGCTGTGTTCTTTGTAGGTAAAAAGCTAAATCTCTTTTACAGTCCAAGGTATAAAGGTTCCTTCCTGCACTGGAGGCATGAGGCCTCAAAAAGAATACAGGAAGGTAAATCACTTGGTTTAAATGGAAAGAGGAAACCACCTTTGGCATAAAGTGTGGATGAGTCCTAAGAACGACCTTATCATGGTGAAATCTTGTATAAGGAGGATCAGCCACTAGAGCTTGCAACTCACTAATGCGGCATGTGGAGGTGATTGCAATTAGGAAGATGACTTTCCAGGAAAGGAATTTCAGAGATGTAGTGACTAAAGGCTCAAAGGGCGGTTTCATGAGCTGCCCAAGAACAAGATTCAAATCCCATGCCACCGGTGGTGGTCTAATGGGAGGTTTTGTTAATAGAAGACCTCTCATAAATCTTGTTATACGTGGATGAGAGGAAATAGGTTGTCCATTTAGAGGCTTGTAGGAAGCTGCAATAGCACTAAGATGGACTCTTACTGAATTGGTCTTAAAACCAGCATTTGATAAATGAAGGAGATACTCTAATACCGATTCCAGAGGTATCGCAAGGGGGTTAAGTCCCTTTTGAGAACACCATATGGTAAACCATTTCCACTTAAAGGTGTATGATCGTCTTGTGGAAGGTTTTCTAGAAGCCTGTAGGATATCTTTTACCCATTGAGAAAGGTTGATATCCTGAAGGTCTAGGCTTTGAGCAACCAGGCCCTGAGATGCAGGGACTGGGGATTTGGGTGCCATAGCATTCCATTCTCTTGGGAGAGAAGATCTGGAGCACACCCCAACTCCCAAGGTGCAGCTTGAGAGAGATGTAGAAGCAGAGGATACCACGTTTGCCATGGTCAACGTGGAGCTATGAGAATCATACAACCTCTGTCTCTCTGAAGCTTGAATAGTGTTTTGGGGATGAGGGGAATGGGTGGGAAGGCATAGAGGAAGTCTTGACCCCAGTGAAAGAGGAAGGCGTCCCTTGCCTGACAATCTCAAGCCGGAATTCTGGAACAGAACCAGGGAAGTTTGGCATTCAGTGGATTTGCAAAGAGGTCTATGTCTGGGATTCCCCAGATTTGAAATATCTGGGCAACCTGGTCTGAGTGGAGAGACCATTCGTGTGGCAGCAGTATTCGGCTGAGGTTGTCTGCCCAAAGGTTTTGAATGCCTGGAAGATATACCACGAGGAGGTGAATTTGATGCTCTCTGGCTTGGGCCAATATTCGTAAAGCTTAGTTGCATAACAACAGAGAGCCAGTTCCGCCCTGCTTGTTCACGTGGAACATGGCTACTTGATTGTCTGTTTGGACTAGGACTGTCTTGTAGCTGAGCTGGGCCTGGAATACTCGAAGAGCAAGGAAGATTGTTCTGAGTTCCAGGAGATTTATGAGAAGACAAGCCTCCTGTGGAGTCCAGGTACCCTGGGTAGAGAGATCATGCAGGTGGGCCCCCCATCCCACCTGTGATGCATCTGTTGTTAGAGTGGTCTGGAATAGGGGTTTCTGGAAAGGAGACCCCACCAGAAGGTTCTCTAGTGATTGCCACCATTGTAGGGATAAAACAAGACGTTGTGAGTTTGTTATTTTGTCCGACAGGCGACCTGTGGCCTGTGTCCACTGAGTGGACGCATCTGGAGGCGAGCATAGGGAACCACATGTAAAGTGGATGCCATATGTCCCAATAGTTGGAGCATTTCTCGAGCAGTCAGGTAAGTCTTTACTGCTGCTTGGAAGCTAGTTGCACTATGCGCAGACAGCGGGCCTGTGGAAGGAAAGCCATTGACTGTCTGGTATCTAGGCGAGCTCCTATGAATTCTAGGGACTGAGTAGGAGTAAGATGGGATTTTGGGAGGTTTATGACCAATCCCAAATATTGAAGGATTCGCATTGTGCGAGACAGAGCAGAGCTGGCTTCTGGAGCCGTGGGAGCTCGAATGAGCCAGTCGTCTAAGTAAGGGAAGACAAATATCCCTAGAGTTCGCAGGAATGCAGCTACTACAGCAATGCATTTCATGAATACTCTTGGTGCCGAAGCCAGACCAAAGGGAAGAACTTTGTATTGGAAGTGTTTTCTCTGAAAAGGAACCGCAGGAATTTCCTGTGATCTGGATGGATGAGAATATGTGTATATGCATCCCTTAGATCTAGAGAACAAAGCCAATCCTGACTTTGAAGGTATGGCAGAAGAGTTCCTAGAGAAATCATTTTGAATTTCTCTCTGAACAGATATTTGTTCAATTCTCTGAGGTCTAAAATGGGTCTGTGTCCTGTTTTCTTTGGGATAAGAAAATAGGGGGAGTAGAACCCTGTACCCTGTTTTAGAATGGGTACTTTTTTTTTATTGCTCTTTGAGCAAGGAGTGTTGTGACCTCCTGACCTAAGAGATCGTTGACAGTGGTCTGAGAATTGAACTGTCTTACAATTGTAGGAGGGGGCATGCTGTGAAAATGAAGCTTGTACCCCTCTCATAAAATGGACAGAGTCCAATTTTCTGTTGTTATTTGGTGCCATCTGTTGGCAAAATGACACAACCTGCCAGGGATGGCTAAGGGTTCTGGACCATTCAGGGGCAGGAAGGCTAAGTTCTCTAGGTAGGAGTCAAAGCCCCTGAGGGGGCTGAGCCTGTGGAGCTGGCTGGGCTCTCGGCCCTTTAGGCTTCTTTTGTGTCTAGTTTGTTGCTGTTGTCCCTTTTGGGCAGCTTGAACTGGACCGTGCCCCTTTTGGGCATGAGAAGGATAAAACTTCCTTTTTTTTGCTGAAAAAGGGTTTTTTATAGGATTTCTTTTTGGCTGGGTTGTCTGTAGATTTTGACAATCTATCCAGGGTGATATTGTCAGTATCTATTTCATTAGCCTTTTCCTGCCAATTCCTGCCAAAGAGATTTTCTCCTGTGCAAGGGATATTTCCCAATTTATCTTGTACCCAAAGGTCCAAGTCGGATGCTTGAAGCCAGGCAATCTGACGTGCACCAATGGCAATAGCAGAGGTTCTGCTGATGCATTCAAAACAGTCAAAGCCTGCACGGTTTACAAACTTGGAAACATCCAGAGCATGTCTGATAAGATTACGAAAGTTTTGTCGTTTATCATCAGGAAGAAGGGGGCTCATAAGCGCCAAGTCTCCTGTGACCTCTTTGAGGAACATTCCCATATATAGGATATAGGAGCTGATCCTGGCTGAGAGCATGGAAGCTTGGAAGCATCGACGCCCAAAAGCACTGAGAGTCCTGCACTCATGGCCTGGAGGATTGGAAGCATGCCTCTTTGCACTCTTCATCCTACGCATAGCCGATTCCACTACCATTGAATGGTGTGGTAACTGAGTTTTTTGGAAGCCAGGACAAGGTGGAACTTGATACATTGTATCAAGCCTCCGAGAGTGAAGAGATGTAGTTAAAGGTGTTTTCCACATCCTCAGCATAAGATCATGTAGGATCTGACGAATAGGCAGAGTAGCTGCTTCCTTGGGAGCCTTAGGGTATTGAAGGATTTCTAATTCTTGTGCCCTAGGTTCCTTTTCAGGAGTTACCGTGATTGCAAGGCCTCGAGCTACATCATGAATAAAATCCTGAAAAGTCATGTCCTCTGGAGGAGACATCCTGCATTGAGGAGAAGAAGATGGTTCCTCCAGAAGAAGAACTCTGGTATCGGCAGAGTCAATAGAATCATCAGAATCGGAAGATTCAAAATATCTCTGATCCTGATGTTCGTGCAGAGCATGGTACTGGTATCGATTGAAGTCGGTATTGAGGTGTTCCAGTACCGATCTGTCGATGCCGGAAATAGACTCAAGACTCGGTATGGGGGTATACCCACCGAGGCAGGTGCCGTTGGTACTGGTATCGGTGTCGGTACTGGTGCCTGTTGAATCGTCTGTAGCGGTCTCAACGGTACCAAAGCCATGAGAAGAGCTGCCAGACTGCATTCGACAGCGAGAAACCTCTGATCTATCGACGCTGCCGATGCTTGGGTGTCGGTACTGGTAGAAGCAGCTGGAACCCCAGAGCATGGCACTAGTAGTTCTGCTGAGGTGGAGGCCTAGAGAACATCCTGTAGCCCCGTTAATTCTTCGGAAGCCGAAGCCTCCCGCCGGGGCTGTTTTGCCGGTGAAGTTTCCTCAAGGGCAATGCCAATGGCCTCTCGATGCCTAGAAGGAGATCTACCCTTTGAGGACCGGCTAGACTTATGTTTAGTTACCTGAGTTCCATGGGAGGAAGATAAGGCTCTGGAAGACGTCGATGCAACGGACATCGCATCTGAAGCAAAAAGGGTACCAAGTTTTACAGCTCTATTCTGCAGGCCCCTTTTAGTCTTCTTCCTACAGGAGAGGCACTCTGATGGAGAATGGTCAGGGCCTAAACATTTAAGACACCAGTCATGGGTGTCGGTGACGGATATGGTACCGCCACACTTAGAAAATTTTTTTAAACCAGTAGCTGGTTTTTCCATTTTTAAGGAAAATGGGCCTAGTGCCCAAAATGGCGCCTTTTTTTTATAGAAAGAAGAAAGAAGAACTGGCAGTACCGGTAGGCGTCAAACGAAGGCAGACGCGACCACAAAAAATAAAGAATAAAGAAGGAATTTTCTGCGGTGACAGGGTATGCGACCTGTTGGCTCTGCGGAAAACGAAGAACTGAAGAGGGACAGTGGGAAAGGCAGGAAGGCAGCATGCAGGCGCTGTGGGATGCTCCCAAAAGCGTTCCTATTGGATGCTGGGGAGCGTTCCCGCACGGGCTCTGTCGGTACCAACCATACCCATATGTGAAGACTACATTCCTGCTTGTTCCTGGAGATAGAAAGACTAGAGAACATGCAATGAAGCTAAAGGGTAATGTATTTAAGACTAATAAGAGAAAATATTTTTTTACTCAATGTGTACTCAAACTCTGGAATTCATTACCAGAGGATGTAGTAAAAGCTGTTAGTGTATCTGGGTTTAAAAAAGGCTTGGACAAGTTCCTGGAGGAAAAGTCCATAAACTTATTATTAAAGGGGACCCAGGATATCCACTGCTTGCCCCAATAAAGAATTGTGGAACCTCTGTCTTTTAGGGAAACTGCTAGGTACTTGTGACTTAGATTGGCCAATGTTGGAAACAGGATACTGGGCTTGACCCAGTATGCCATATCTTATGTTCTTATACCTGGAACTAGGTGCAATGCTCACTGCCTAGAGCTGTGTATGGGGACACCGTATTTGTGTATATGATAGATGTAGCCCACTGTGGGCCACCTTGCATTTTCAGCATGCATGGTCCACTTTCCATTGTTCCTTGCTTTACATGAGCTGTCCCCATGTCCAAGATCAAAAGAGTACATAATGAGGAGCAGAGAATTCTAGGTATTGCCTAAAACACAGCAGTTTGCACAGGATGTATATGTGGCGGAGGGTAGGTCAATGACTGAGCCATCTTAGCATGGATTCTGCCATGGGCATGGCCTGGGTGCACACATCTGTTAATGCTGAGAGGTCACTCTCACTCTGACCGAGATGTGACCATGTCACGGCTATGTATGCATATTGTGCTATTATAGGGTCAAGCCATAGTAATATGTGGGCTGTTTCTTTTATGATAGTCTAATCACTACCCAGGCTGCCTGTTGTCTATGCTGTTTGTACAAGGTCAATGTGTTCATAGTTGTTATGTGTATATGGAGTGTGTGGTGATTAGCAGACTGGGCACAGATGGTATGTGATTGGCTGACACTGGATGTTGTTGCCCAACATATGCAGGCTGCCTGGGCTTGATCCAGTTGATAGGATTTCCCAGAAAGTGAGTCTAGTGACTGTTCCTGGGCTGTTGCTAACCAGCTGATAACTATGGTTTTTGCAGACCCTTTCTGCTTGGTGTTTATTTATTTATTTAGCTGCATTTATATCCCACTTTTCACTGGGTCAAAGCGGTTGGGGGATACATTTAACACAAGGGGATATGAGACACATACACTAATACTTACAGGGAACATGGGAAATGGAGGGTTAAGTGGCTTGCTCAAGACCACAAGGAGCACCTGTGGGAGAAGCACATTCTCCTTTGTCAACACTGACTGCACTCAGGTTTCTTGACAACAGCTGCAACAATTTTCAGAACTGACGTAAGATGTTACAAGAAGAGTTCTTGGCCAACAAGAGCAGGACATAAGGCCCAAACAGGACTGTCCATTCAGACATGCAGCAATTGTATAGAATACCATGTGATTAGTATCACACACTACAAACACCTGTAGCACACAAGCAGTGATAGAAACCTACTCCAGAACCTGAAGAGTCCATCTATTGCAGGGCATGCTCTAGGGACCAGGTGATGTGTGCCCTTCCTCACAGTCAGCATGACTGCAGAAACAGGTCATTTGCACATATTGCAGTGGTCTAGTGCAGGAAGCATACATTGTCCCTGCATAGTACAATGCTGATGTGATGGATTGCTACATTGTGCATATGGCCATCACTTGCATGTATGCTCTCAGTTTGTGCAGTGCATCATGGGTAATGGAGGGGCTAACTGATACTGGCACCCAGACACCAATTGCAGCCATAGCGGTGACTGATCACTGGAGCATTGCCTTGTATCTGCATGTCGTCTATGATGATGGGGGACATGTGCATGGCCCCCCAAAGCGGGCAGGATGGTCAGCGATGGACCATAGGGGTCATGAATGTGGTTTGAGTTAGGTGTCTGTGTACCTGTCTTGCAATGTACAGCAGGTGATAAGGGACCTCTGCGTGCGACTGTTGTTTGGTGTTTGAGATACAGTGGAGGGACAGGCATCTTGATTTTACATGTGACTTGACGTTTGGACCAGGGATGTATTCTGCAGCTGTGTGTCTGTTATGCAGCTAGTGTACTGAGTGTGCAGTGCAGTGCATACTGTATATGTGCCGCTGTAGGCAGGCCCTAGGTATGGTGTATCACTGTCTCAGACAGTGCCAGTCATCTTGTTTCATGTCCTGGGTTTCGCCCATTGTAGGCAGGAACCTGCAGTCTCTTTGATCCTAGACAGTGCCATGAAGAAGTGTGTGGAGGTGTTGCCCAATGGTTAGGGCACTGCCTCAGTAAGTGGCAGACTAGGGTTTGACTCCCACTTGTTCTCTTTGTGGCTGTGGGAAACTCACTTCAATATACTGCCAAAAACAGTTCAATGTCTGCATTGACTAGAAGACACACATTCTTATACTTTTTTATGTGTTACAATAGCACATTGAGTCTGCACCCATGGACATTACAATCATGCCCATCTGACAGCATGACATTATTGGCTCTGCTGTAGCCCATTGCAAAGGGTCTGAAATGTTCACCCTGCAGATATATGACACATGAGTTGTACATGATTGGAATATTTCATCATAGCTATGACTGGATATCTTTGGCTCAGAAACATGTATGCAGTACATGCAGACATCCCACTCCTGGCCACCTGCAGACCTACACTCAGGAACTCCCTTAATGATCATAGATTTTTAAGGTCTTCTCCATTACGATTTACCAAGTTGATATATAAACTGTAAATAGTTCACAACTATTGTTGTTAATTGTATATAGTTTCCCCTGTTACATTCCCACGTTACAGACCCTGTTACAATGTATGCAAAAGATCCTGTTCTGATGCAAGTTTCTGTTATTTGTAAACCGCACTGATACCAAATAGCGCGGTATATAAGAACTGTAAATAAAATAAAAATAAATAAATAAATAATCATACGTCCCTACTTGCTCCATATGGCCAATATGAGAGACACTTGTCCAGTTGTTGAATGCACATATGTTAGGGGGCTCATACCCAAATAGCTGGTATTGGAACTTCCTGTGGCACAGCTACACTTCTTTCACACACACTACAACTGCAGACTTGGGCTGCCCTGGGATTCGGAGGCCTTTGATCAGAAGGTTCCAGATCTCTGGTCTTCAAACTGGGAATCCAGTCTCCAGGGATCCCCAGCTTGGCTGAGTTTGCCACTTCCAATTAACTTCCTCTTGAAATCAATAAGAAATTAGATTCAGATTCAGATACCTTTATTGGCCAGACAAATTCACTTGTACTGCCAAAGTAATATATTTATGGGTTAAAGTAAAAAAGAAGAGAAAAGAAAAGACAAAAAGAAATAATTTGCAAAGTAATAGTAACAACAGTAAAATAATATTGCAATATGCAGAAAGGACAGTAACAAGAATAATTCCCATGTTCTGGTCTGGTTTTTGCCCTTGGTTAGAAACATAGAAACATAGAAATATGTTGATAGAAAAAGACCATATGGCCTATCTAGTCTGTCCTTCCATATCAACAACTACAACAGTCCCCTTTTTACCTTTAGCGATCCTCTGTGTTTGTCCCATGCTTTTTTAAAATTCAGTTACTGTACTCATCTCTACCACCTCCACTGGGAGACTATTCCACAGATCCACTACTCTTTCCGTAAAGAAATATTTCCACATATCACTCCTGAATCTATCTCCCTTCACCCTCATCCCATGTCCCCTCGTAGCAGAACTTGCTTTCAATTGAAAGAGGCTCTCTCCCTGAACATTTATGCCACGGAGGTATTTAAACATCTCAATCATATCACCTTTATCCCGCCTTTCCTCTAAGGTGTACATATTAAGATCCTTCAGTCTGTCCTCATATGCTTTATAATGAAGACCACTAACCATTTTAGTAGCCACCCTCTGCACCGACTCCATCCTGTTCACATCCTTTTGAAGCTGCGGTCTCCAGAATTGCACACTATACTCCAAATGAGGTCGCACCAAAGACTTATACAGAGGCATTTTTTCTGTTAGCCATTCCCCTCCGTATGCACCCAAGCATCCCTCTAGTTTTGCCGTCGCCTTTTCTACCTGTTTAGCTACTTTAAGATCATCAGACACAACCACGCCTAGGTCCCGCTCTTCTTTAGTGGACAGAAGTACTTCACCCCTTATACTATATTGCTCCCTTGGATTGCTTCAGCCCAAAGCATGACCTTACATTTTTTAACATTAAATCCCAGCTGCCAAATTCTAGACCATTCTTCAAGCTTAGCTAGATCCCTCCTCATGTTATCCACACCTTCCTGGATGTCTACTCTATTGCAGATTTCAGTATCATCTGCAACGAGGCAAACCTTACCCGACAGCCCTTCTGCTATATCACTAACAAAGATGTTAAAAAGAATCGGACCAAGGACAGATCCCTGGGGCACACCACTGGTAACATCCCTCTCCTCAGAGTGAGCTCCATTTACCTGTACTCTTTGTCGTCTCCCACCCAACCAATTCCTAACCCAAGCAGTAACTTTAGGGTCCATCCCTAGGGTGCTCAGTTTGTTTATAAGTCGCCTGTGAGGAACAGTGTCAAAGGCTTTACTGAAATCTAAATACACCACATCTAGGGCTCTCCCTCGGTCCAACTCCCTGGTCACCCAGTCAAAGAAATCAATCAGATTTGTCTGACAAGACCTGCCTCTGGTGAATCCATGCTGCCTCGGATCCTATAATCCGGATCCTGTAATCCTGTTAGCTCACAGTTCTTGCCTTGTGTCAGGATACAATCTATTTTGCTGCTACAACCTGCCTCTCCTTTTCCCCCAAGGATTTTACAGTTTTTTTCCTATTCTTTATTTGGTGGGAAGTCTTTGATTTTCTTTCTTAGTTTTCTGAAATGTGCTTCTGATATCTTTGTACTTTGCACAATGCAAGAGGGACTGCATTTCTTTTTCTTCAGTTTTGCATTCATACAGAGTCTGGCTTCTAAAGCTTTCCTGTTTTTGCCTGAATCATTCTATTTCTACTCCGTGGTCACTTAGGGGTATGTTTACTAAACCGCGGTAAAGGAGCAAGTGTGCCATTAGTACGCGCTAACTGTGCATCTGCACCCTTAGCACGTGCAAAAAGCCACTTTACCACACGCTAACGGTACCAACCACTTTAGAGCATGCTAACGGTACCTGTGGGTGGAGAGAAGGCATGCACAGGGCAGAGAATGCAGGTCAATGGGTGGGAAGTGGGTGGGAACAAGGCTTGCTCCCTTAATGCAGGCACCTTAATGGCAGGAACCCTAACGCAATTCAAAACCTCACGGAAAGGGTGTTTTTTGAGAAGAGAGCCAATTTTACGTCTGCAATGTGATGCACAGACAGGGGAGCCCAAGGGAGTGATAGTAGTGCTCCATTAGCAGCAACCAAAACAAAAGGCAGGTTCAAAGTAACAGAAACCTCCATAAGCGGATTATTTTGTCGGACAAAATGCCTCCAGGCAAGAACATCTTAACTGGAGGTCTGTGTCCTTTTAATCAGAATGCAGCATAACACTTGAAACTGCTAAAAATCACAGTTTTTAAAGCAAGAAGTACTTAGCTCAAGTCCCCAGCACAGCACAACAACAACATTAAGTAGTCCGATGAAAGGGCACTATGTCGATGATGCAAATGGGGGCAAAGGAAGTGGCACATGGGTTGTGCAGTGGGTGCTGCTGGTGAACAGGGGGGGGGGGGGACCAGGCAGCTGCCTAGATGGCACATAGGAACATAAGACTACAAAATATGCCAAACTGTGTCAGACCAAGATCCATTATTCCCAGTATCCTGTGTCCAATAGTGCACAATCTAGGTCACAAGTACCTAGCAGTTTCCCCAAAAGACACACAGGATCCCCAATAACTGCAATGGGGCAAGCAGTGCATAGCATAGATCCTGTTTAGCGATGGTTTATGGACTGTTACCCAGGAACCCATCCAAACATTTTTAAACCCAGCTAAACTAACAGCTTTTACCACATCCTCCGGTAATGGATTGCAGGGTTTGATTACATGTTGACTGAAAAAATATTTTCACCTAGAAGACCCAAATGGATTACACTGTAGCCTCATTGCAAGTCTCCTAGTTTGTCCACAGTCTGATGACATAAAAAAGCGACCTATGTTTACCTGTTCCATTACGGTCAATAATCTATAGACCTCTATAGACCTTAGCCATCTCTTCCCCAGGTTGATGAGCACCAACCTTTTTAGCCTCTCTTCATAGGGGTATTCTGCCATCTGCAGAACTATCTGTGATGTTCGTCATGATCCTACAGTGACAGTGGCAGCACAGAGTCCTGCTATTGCTGTGGAAAGGCAATGTGCCACATAAGGTGGTCCAAGGGTCCAAGGATCCTGGCACCCCAGGCAGAGATCCAGGCTACCCCCCCCCCCCTAGCCACAGAACCCAGCTCTGAGGGAAGAGGCCAATAGTGCCAGATGCTGTAGCCCTCCAGGTAGCTGGAAAATGCAGGTGCCCAAGAAAATACCACAACAGCAGCTGCCATCCTCCCCTCAAGATGTCTCGGTGGCAGGTGGTGATGGGGCCCTTGCATGTGCAGCTGGTGGGGAGGGCTATGTGACTATCCATGTGTACCCCTGCCCCCCATCTGGCCCTTGTGCCCAAAGCGCCCGCCAAACCCACATGATTAACATGCTGGGACTGTGACCACCACCACTGACAGTGCATGGGCATGTCTGCATGGTGAGGTGTTGGTGTTGGCATGGGAAGTGGCTCCAGCCTGCAGCAGACAGCAGCCTGTTATCCCTGTAAGGCAGCTCTGTGGTGCAACACACACAATTGATGTGTGTATGTGTGAAGGGTCACACGTTCAGGTCCCTGCTGGGGTTTCCTTCTTGCATCTTCCTGTGGACAAAGTTTAGCTGATAGTGTAAGTACAGCTCCAGCATGTGCAACCCCCAAGGAGATGGCCAGTAAGGGTGGAAACACCCACCAGCAGCACTGACAGGCTTTACTATCCACAGCTGGTTGGAGGCTAATAGCACATGGCAACAACATATGGTGAGGCCAAGCACGGTAATAGTGCCTGCAAACAGAACACACATTATCAATCCTTGAGCTGACATTGAGACAGGAGTGTCAAGCAGGAATGCCAACCATTTCCACTTTTGCACAGTGCGCCAATGAGAGTGTATGCGAGTGTGTGTGTGTGTGTATGGCTCCCTTTTGTCCTGTGGCTTTCTGCACTGCACTTTAGCTCACATTGTCCGAGTTTTTGCAGTCTGTTTGGAAAATGTGAGTAAGGCGAGGCAGAGCATTGTTGGTATCGCCTGAAACAGCGCAGATTGGCCTGGATGTGTCTGCCACAATGGTAGGGTCACTGGCTGAGAAGCCATTATGCCCGTCTGCCACGTGCATTGCCTGGGTAGCCACTGTATGTCATGATGAGATGACATTCTCACTATGACCAAAAAGTGACCATGGCATGGCTATGTATCCACATAGAGTTATTACAATGACTGGCTCCAGTGATGTAGATGCATTCACTGTCTGGGGCTGTCAATCACTGAGTATCCCAAGGCAGTGTGATCGTGGTCACATTATGCACATGCTATTCAGCAGACCAGCTGCAGTTGGTTTGTGCTAGGCTGACACAGCTCAGTGAAGGACATCAGGGGCAGTCTTACTGCCTGTGCTGTAGTCAACTGTTAGTCATCAATGGTTGGGGCAGCTGTGGTCTATCAGCCTCTTCCTCCACAGTTGGGTTCAGCAGCCTTGTGTGGAGCTTCCAGGATCTTTGCCTAGGGTGCCATGTCCCTTGGACCACCCCATGTGGCAGATCTCCTTTCCACAGCGGCTGTATTTCGCCAAAGTCACTGTGTGATCATGACAGACATTGCAGATGGGGGACATGCCCCTAGGTGCGGAGGTTACAACAGTTAGGCCCCTTCAACCTGGAGGAACACAAGGAAAGCAGGTGCCCTCGCAGTACATAGCAACAGAATACAAGGGGCGAGTGGCGTACGGAAGTCACAGGTGCTTTATTGAATATAAACCAATATGCGTTTCAGCAGATGCCTTCCTCAGAGGGTACACATCCTCAAAAAATAATAAATAATAAAAACACAATTAAAAACATTAATATATAAAAACATATTAAAAACTAATACAAAACAGGTATATAAATAACTCAATAAATAAAGTTAAAAACAATCATAAAAAAGAAACACTAAAACTTGTGCTAAATTCCAAAACATAAGGCAGATATGATTGTAAGATACCTAGTCATATCACAGTACACAAACCAAAATCTTGGACAGGAAGAGAGATGAGGAGGAGCTAAGTGTACCATCTCTAATGACTATAAAAATGGTACTCACAATGGCACACTTTGGAAATATATCTTAACAAAAACACCAATCACTGAAAAAAATCAAATCTGCAAAAATAAAACAAGAATAAATTAAAAAACAGAATAGTTATAACAGTGGTAGAATCACTGGCTCTGACTCTCTGGTGTAGTTTCGAACCAAAAGATTTCAGTGCAGATACCCACTCCTCCCCTCTCCTACAATTTCCATTGGTTAAAATTATGAAAAGAAAAGAAAAGGATCGGATACACTTTGGCTGTATTTTCTTTTCTTTTTGATCCAGTTAGCTATGCTGATATGTGATCCCCTGAGGAAACCTATACAGTGAAACGCTTGGGCGCCTTAGAAACACGGCGTTGGGATTCGAACTGCAGCCGCTAGCATAAACTTAAAAATAGGAACTCAGCGCAACGAATGACACTTCAAACGGCATTGAAGCTAAGTATTAGCTGTATTTTTTCTAAACAAGCCGTATTACAATATTTTTGAATATTGAGAAGGATATTGCGCATGGTTCAAAGTCATGGGTCAGCAGAATTGTTAACGATTCGTTACAGTACTAACTCCATATGTTGTAGCTGAGGGGGCCATTTTTTTGAAAATTTGTGGAACGTTTTGAATTTTTTATGAGATGGACTATAACAAATAAGAAAAATAAGAAAAATTGCATAAAATATATAAAATAAAGGATGAAAATTGTCAAGGTGTACATCAGATAAAGGTCATTGATGTGAACAGCAGCGACTGGTAAGGGTGTTTTTTACAAAAAAAGCCCTTTCACAAATGGCTGCGGATGTTTTAACTGAGACCTTTGTACACAGTTGGAGAAATATAATACTACTTTCATGTGGTGAATATTTGAGCAAATAAACACATTTCTACTACTTTAGCAGTAATTGCTCGATTAATTGACCAGTTTTTGTTTGAAGAATGAAATGCTAGCAATCGGTCTATATGAAATTGGGTCGTCCCTGTTAAGGAATTTGTTTTTGAGTATGAGGCAAATGATAGATAATTTGAGTGTGTTTGACATTATTCCTGATTGGAGAGATTGATTGACAATTTCCAAGATGATATGGACTAGTTCATTCTTGGTGGCTTTTACCCATGAGTCTGGACATGGATCTAAGTAAGATGTGGTGGTGTTGATTTTGGTAATTGTTTCTAATAGTTGTTTCTTATTGATGAGGTAGAATGTATGCCAATTATTGGGAATGAGGTTTCTGTTCTTTAGTTTAGCTGCTAAGTAGTTTGCTATGGTCTGTGGGTTGATTGGAGTGTTGGTGGTAGTGTTTAAGTGTGTTTAGGTTAAGGCTCTTACAATTTAGTATAGTTTCTGAGGTCTTCTTGGTAGATCTCCATTTCCTCTCTAGTCTATGCAGAGTCCTCTTCGTGGTCTTGATTTCAGCGGAAAACCATATTGTTTGTTACTGCTCTGTAAGGAGCAACCACAGCATTGTGGACCATCCTGTTGCTAGCTATATCATCCAAATTAGATAGACTCGAATCCAGTTGTGTTAGTACTTACTGAGGGAACGTCTCACTATTAAATTCCTTGAATCTTCTGTGTTTTAGGTTGACAATCTTTAGTGAATGTGGTGGTGGGTAGCATCAAATTAAAATTTATTAAGAAATGGTCTGACCAAGGGACTGGTGAGACAGTTGGTTGGCAGTTGCCCTTTTGCTCAAATAAGTCATTTGATATAAAGATAAGATCAAGGGTGGCTCCCTTTGTATGTGTTGGTGTGGTTATCATTTGAGTGCATCACAGGTTTTCCATGGCTGTACAGAAAGCATTGGCATCCATGTATGGTAGTGATGGCATATTGAAGTCTCCCAGGAGTATGAAGTGCTTTTGTGATGAAGTGATGGTGCATGCCTCTTCAAGAATAGTTGGTTGATCTTTATTTTTTGGAGCAGGGAGTACAATATATCAGGCAAAGCGATGTGTGCCTATTGGATTTTGTTATTGTATTAAGGCTGTCTTTGTTAAGTGTGGAGTGCATAATGAACCCTAGGTGAGTTTTTGCTATTATAAGTACTCCTCCACCTCTTCTAATGACTTTTGGGCAGTTGTAAATTGAGTACAATTGTGATGCAGTTTGGTTCAGTATGACATGGTCAGTGTTGATAAGCCATGTTTCAGGAATGCATATTATGTTGTAGTCAATAATTATGTGGAATTTATTTTGAATGGATCGGACATTGATTAAGACAATCTTTAACTGTGTGGGCAGTAGTTTCTGATTGTTTTGGTTGTGTTTTGGAGTGGTAAGTGGTCAATATTTCTTAGTCTACTATGTTGTGTCTGATTTGTGAGGGAGAATGGCTGCTTAGTTTGGGGGTGCCTATAACGTTTTATTATTGGGATCAGTTGTGGTGATGGGTGAAACGTGTGTTCTAGAGCATGTGCAAACAGGATCTGTAGTATAAGCACTATAAGACAGAGATATAGGATGGAAACATTGACCCTTCTACTTGCATTAGCCATGGTACCCATACACACTTAAGAATACTTTCTATAGTACTCACTGTAAACTAGGGAATGCTGTCCCTTTGTATGGTGGATGAACCCTCAGAGCAGTTTCCTAGGTCAACTCCAGAGGACAATTTGAATTGAAGATTCTATTTGCATCATTCTGATGGCCTCTGTTGATGGGTTGGACGGTAGAGGAGTACCATTCCTGCTCAATTCCTTGTTTGCAGTGGTGGTGGTCCCACGTTGGTAGTCCCGACGCTTGAGGCTGGTGTGTTGTGCTGAACAGGTGTCTCCCAGCAGTATTTCCCTGCTCATTAATTTGCTGGGGAGGATGAGGTAGAGGTTACCTGTGTTCTGTGAGCGGCTCCTGGCTCTTTTGGATAGCAGGAGAGTGAGGCGGTAGTATGCAGCTGCTGATGGAGAGGGTTTGTGCTTTCCTGGAGGGCCAGGTGTAGGTCCATCTGTAAACACATAAATGTGAAGAGGGTCCTACAAAGTGACGTAAACTTAAATACGCAGATCAAACTTGCTTCCGCTGATGAGGTAGGGTTTGTGAAGATATTTTTTTTATGGTGTACTACTTCTCGTCTGTATTTACTGCTCATGTGCACATTCAAGGGCTACATCTAAGGGCCTTCTGATGAGGCCCTTAGGCGCGGGCACATCGGATGGTGCGCCTCTTTAAAGAGTTCTCCTACTGATGATGTGCTGGGCCCGATTGGTCTTGGTCTTGGAGAAGGTATTTTAGTTAGAAACACATCAAAAAGAAAAACAGTATCACTTGAGGTTTTGCCCATCTAAGTTTTGACATTTATCCATCTAAGTGCTGTTTTTGTAACCTACATGTGTAAGCTGTTTTTTTTTTTTTTAGAAAACTGGAATTCCTGAAACATCCATTAAAAGAACCAAGGACTATAACTCTTTTGGGTATATTCTGAAGTGGTTTTAAACATCACAGAGGTCAGCACAATTGCCCCTCAACCACTGATGCAAACCTCAGGTGAAAACAGACAGTTCTATTCCATGACACTTCTGAGGGGAAATATGATAGAGGTCTATAAAATATTGAAAGGAGTGGAATGTTTAGACATAGATCGGTTGTTTACTTTTCATAAAGTAGAAAGACTAGGGGACACGTAATGAAACAACAATATAGCCCATTTAAGACTAACAAGAGAAAATATTTTTTTACTCAACATGTAATCAAACTCTGGAATTTGTTACTGGAGGATGTAGTAAAAGCTGTTAGTGTAGCTGGGTTTAAAAGAGGTTTGGACAAGTTCCTAGAGGAAAGTCCATAAAATATTATTAAAGAGGATGGGCAAATCTACTACTTACCCTGGAATAAGCAGCATGGAATCTGTACTTTTTTGGGAATCTGAGAGATACCTGTGACCTGGACTGGCCACTGCTGGAAACAGGATATTGGGCTTGATGGACCCTTGGTCTAACCCAATAGGCCATCTCTTATGTTCTTATGCCTCACAGTGGATGTAAATGCTGAAGTTCAGATTTGTTAAAGTATTTGCATATTTCCTTTGTAAAATGAGTAATACATGCATACTTTTCTGGCCCTCCCAAAATGCCCACAACAAATGCACTTGAACCTGTGCATGTTTTGGTTGCTCGAAATCACTGGGGAGATACTCAGTGGTGGAGACCAGTGTGATTACAGCGGCTAGTCCTCACCCCTGAAACTAACACCCAGATATTCAATGCCGGGGTCATATCCAGCCACCAACCTTGACTATCCAGGTTAGCCAAAGAAGCAGGAAGCTAACCAGGCAGCAGCAATATTCAGCTGCTGCCCAATTAGCTTCTGTGGCAAAGGTTAGGCCACCCTTTAACGATAACCAGACAGCAGCTCAATATTGCTACTGCCCCGTTATTGCTGGGTACCGCCCCCGCCTATGGAATGCCTCAATGATAGCCGGCTACCACTGGGGCGTGCAGCGGTGGCACCAGGGGATATTCAATGGCACTAACCGCGTAAGTGCCGCTGAATATCCCAGTGAAAGTGATTAACATGGTTGGCAGATCTGCTAACCGTGTTAATCGCATTGAATATCCCACCTATTATTTATATATTTAAGGCACTTATATATGTAAACACCATGATTTATATATATGAAAGATGCATACGCTTTCTAAAATGACCTTTCCAAGAACTACTATAGTACAAAACTATAGTAGGTGGTGTTTGACATAACAATAATTTGCCCAGAATAAATGTTCGATCACTGTATATATATTCACTATGCTGGCATACTGTATATGCTAAAGCACATCTGTAAACAACAACCAATACCTCCCCCTCAAACAAAACTAAAACAAATTGACAAATATGTAGATTTTTGTGATTAAATTGGATGAATCAAAACACTGTATGCTATTTTGGTCCTTCCCATGCTGGGATTTTGTTAATATAAAGTGTCACATACAACAGCTGCAAGGATAATTTTATGTTCATTATATTTACTATGTTGCTAAGAGAATTAGAAACCCCTAAAGTACATCTTAAAAGGTTTTATTACACCATACAAGACTCTTGTCACTTTGAACTCCATTAGCAAAGCGCTTTGAGTTACTGAGTAACAAATTGTTTTGGAAAAGGCTCAGATGATGTGCTGTGGTATCCTATTCCAAAACATCCAACCGTATGTGATGGTCTATCTCAATACAATCACGTTAAAAAGCTCAGAGTAGTTATGAAACTGGAACTATTATATGTATTGACAAAACTTAAGCACCTCTTTTATAGCTACACCAATCTCTGCTAAGTGTGAATAAGGATCACCTTAGAAATAGCAGTAGGCATAGCATGCACAAAACCGCTTACACTTGCATCTAATTTCTATTGGTAAAATGGCAATGCAACGTTCTTTCTTTGAAGGCTTTCCATTTGTCCTTATAATAACTATAAATCACATATCCATCTTCACACCTGTTCTCTTATGCTAACTCTAAAACGGCTTTACTTTTTCTTCCCCTGTTCTTGTAAATAGGAGAGGGCAAAGCTCTGTGGGAGAGAAGGAGCAAGAATGTGCATAACTATAGAGAAACCAGAATTAGCATTTCATCACAGAAGTGTTTGCTTGCACAGAGATCTGAAATTATATGACTTGGTTGTGAATCGTGCAGAAAGGAAAGCTAATGGAGACCTCCTGTGTTTACCACCATCCCTCCTTCTTTCATGTGATTTCCCATCAGTCTTCATTAGTTTATACTTTCTGGATTCTTCCTTCCACCTCCGCAGTGCACACCTGTTCCTTGCTCCTTGCCATGATGTGAGCAGCAGCAAATGGTATCTTAACATATTAAATGCAATATTAAATCTGGAATATAAGTAGTATTTCATCCTTGAAAATTAGTATCAATATAAAAATATCTAACAACCTTAACAGTTTGCTTATTACAAAAAGTAACCTGCAGCGTTATCATTACAATGAACTCTGTTTCTTAAAGGTCTGTTGGTATCCATTGTGAGCTTAAAACATAAAAAGATGCTTCCAATTTACAAGGATATGAAATTAGTACATTACATGGTATTAGTGATAATATGCATTGATGCCCACTAGCAGCCTGCATACAATAGACTTCATGTTGGTTTGTTCAATTCACAGATTTCTTCTAACTAGGACTAGTTGGAGAATCTAGACACATTTAAAATGTATCTGTTCTGTATACAATGAAATTAAGCACAGTCTTATTTCTTATGCATTATTTTGCTTTGGACCGTACATTTCAAAATATATTAGTCAGCAGCCTTCTGCTAATGACAGGGGCTGCTAGAAGAAAAACAATTTAATCAAAAAGGAATGATTGTGTCATGAACAAGCATGAGGCAATAGCTTATAGTCACTGATTGGCTCACCGTGGGTGTCATCAATGTGAAGTGAATGTAGTCGAGCAATTAATAAGTGTATTTGGTGTGACAGCTTTCCTTAAAGGTACTGGAAAGGATCTCTGACAAAATCAATTACAATACAATAAGGGCCTGCCTTAGTAGATTTTAAACCTTTCAGTAAAAATGGATAATTCTAAGTATGAGTGAATAGTTTTAACCGATATTTCAGGCTCACTCTAGTGTGGTATATAGTTTCAGCAGGTTTCTCCTGCTAGCTAAAATTAATGGTACAATTGAGTATATGTAGATAATATTCTGCTTTCTGTGCTGTACATATGAATCTCTGTATGGTTTCAGAGATCCTGATGAATAAACAAAATACAGTTATCTTGAATAGAAAATTAAAATTTTAGTTTATTTAATATAACCTTTCATTCATTCACAGCAAAGCTGTTCACGAATGATAAAAATATATCTACACATAAGACAAGTAAATGGCCGTAGACCAAAACACATAAAGCTTTGTAAATATAGAGGACACAAGGAGGTGGGGTAAAGAGAATAAAAAAAATGCAAAAGAGAATGTCACCAGAAACTCTATACACAGTTTATGCACTGCCTAGGAAGCTAGTATCATAACCTGGGAATGCCTGAGAAATGAATTGTAAGCCTGTCTTAAATCTCCGGTAAAATGTCTCTGTTGAAGAGAAAGGGGATATGGCATTCAAAAATGTGAAAAGACAGTCCAATGAGTAATTTCCAGATGGATGGCTATAGGATTCTCATATTGCGAGGAGCTATACAGAATCAATTACACAAAAATATGGTATCTGTATATATTAATTTTTAGAGGTAATACAATATATTGGCATATATGCACAAAAAAGCCTTTAGGTGTGTATCTTGCCTTTTGTAAAATTGCTCTTGAGCTGTATGTGGGTCCATTTTAACTAGGATTTATTCAACTTTTAAGGGACAATTTTATAAAGACACACAGGGACTTATGTGACTTTATACTATAGTAAATTACTGGTCAGTTTGACAAGGAATTCAGGGACAGTGAGTTGCTGAATGATATGTATCTATTCTTAAGCATGTATGATAGAATGATACGAGTATGTGCTTTTTATGAATTTTGGGAAATTTCTATGTATACTTAAAATAACGGGGTTGAAAAGTAATTAAGGTATTGGGTATGTATAATAAGAAATTTGCTTGAATAGGTTGATATTTAGTGGCTCAATAAGGGGAGTATACCACATAATTTTGTATTTTAGTGATTTAACTGTGGGGGGTTTGGAGGTTTTGTTGTGGTTTTCCTATTAAAACCTTTATACTATAGGCCTGAAATAGGTCCCCACTTGTCCTTCACTCATAGGTAACCTTTTTAAAAAAAATTTTAAAGCATTTATTTAAAGTTTTCTTTAAAATTACAAAACAATTCACAAAACAGAAAGTGTAGTTATTCACCTATAACAGGTGTTCTCCGGGGACAGCAGGAATCAGTCCTCACATATGGGTGACATTGGCAACAACGGAGCACTCACGGAAGCATCCCCACAGCTTTCAGAGAAAGTCTTTGAGAGATGCTACCATGCATGCATGGTCCCTTTCCTGCCCAAGGGTGCCATCTTGCTCAGTCAGATGACAAAGCTAAAAGATGGCAAAAATAAAAGATGGTAAAGGAGCAACTCCAAGGGGAGGAGGGAGGGTTGTGAAGACTGATTCCTACTGTCCCCGGAGAACATCTGTTACAGGTAAGTAACTACGCTTTCTCCGGGAACAAGCAGGAAGTCAGTCCTCACATATGGGACTCCCTAGCTACAGGCTACCGAAAGCCCACAGCAAAAATAAGGGCTCCCTCCCGGGGAGCCACAAGCAGCAGCAATTTAGTCCATGTACACAGACCACAAACCTTGTGTCCGATGAAACCAGCACTCTGGTAGCCTGAACACAGAAGGGTCGGAGAGTAGGAGTTGCCTAAATCCCGAAAAGGTTATCGAGCACAGCCTGGTTGAAGGCACTGTCCTGTCAGGACTCTCTTTCCAGGCAGTAATGGGCTGCGAAGGTATGGACTGAAGACCAGGTGGTGGCCCAGCAGATGTCCACCATCGGGACAGAGGGCAAGTTTGTCACCGAGGCCGCCATGGCCCTGACATGGTGTGCCGTGATGCGACCTTCCAGCGAAAATCCCGCCTGCTCATAAGCGAGGGTGATACAGTCCGCCGCCCATGTGGACAGTGTACGCTTGGTCACTGCCTCCCCCAGCCTACTGGGGTCATAGGAGATGAAAAACAGAGAGGTTTTGCAGTGGTCCTGAGTGCATTGGATATAGAAGAAGGACAAAGTCCTCTTACAGTCCAAGGTGTGAAGGACCATCTCCGCCCGACTGGAGTGAGGTCTTGGAAAGAAGGTAGGTAGCACCACTTCCTGCTTGAGATGGAAGGACAACACTACCTTCGGAAGGAACTTGGGGTGCGTGCGGAGCACCGCTCTGTTCTTGTAGAATCTGATATAGGGCACCTCTGCCACAAGGGTCTGAAGCTCAATAACTCTGTCAGTGGAGGTGAGCGCGACCAGGAAAGCCACCTTCCAAGAGAGGTAGCGGAGGTGGCAGGTAGCCAGAGGTTCAAAGGGCGGGCGAGTGAGCTGCCCCAACAATACACTGAGGTCCCACTCAGTTGCCAGAGGGTGAGTTGAAGGCTTTGATAAGAGTAGGTCCTGAAGGAAACGGGTCACCATTGGTTGGGCCAAGAGGGGTTTACCATTCACTGGATGGTGGTGCGCCACCAGGGCACTAAGGTGCACTCAGACGGAGTTAGACTTGAGCCCAGACTGGGAGAGATGGAACAGGCACTGTAGCACCAGAGCCACCGAGAAGGAGAAAGAGTCAGCCCCGTGTTTGGTGCACCAAACCGAGAACCTGCGCCATTTATTTTATTTAACAGGTTTTATATACCACTTTATCATTTCAATCAAAGCGGTTTACATTGAAACTTAAACTTGGTAATATACATTAAACAGGGACATTGATAACTTGGATTTTTCTGAGGCAATGGAGGGTTAAGTGACTTGCCCAAGGCCACAAGGAGTACTAGTGGGAATCGAACCCTGGTCTCTGGGTTCCCAAGCCAGTGTTCTTAACCATTTGAGGGCATAAGTCTTCCTAGTAGAGGCCTTGTGAGAGGCCAGCAGGATATCCTCCACCTCAACTGGGAGGTTGAAAGGGGCCAGAGTCACCCTCTCAGCAGCCAGGCTGCAGGACAGAGTCCCCTTCATGAGACAGGAGTCCCGAGGCAGTCCCCAAGGAGATGGGAGTCTCCACCATCAACTGTAGAAGCAGCGGGAACCACGGCTGCCTGGGCCACCGAGGAGCTATCAGGATGAGCGAGGCCCTGTCGTGGAGGGTCCTGAACAAGCTTTTTGGCAATCAGCGGTGTAGGAGGGAAGGCATACATGAGGTCTTCCGACCATGAGACCGGGAATGCGTCTGCTGCCACCCTGGAGGGGTGGGCCTACCGGGAGCAAAGGTAGGGCAACTGAAAGTTGTCTGGGCTGGCAAACAGGTCCATCACAGAATCGCCCCAGAGCCGGAAAAGCCGACTGGCTATCCTGAGCTCCAGCTGCCACTCATACGGCTAGAAAACTGCTGAGCCTGTCGACCAGCAGGTTGTCCTGGCCTGGCAGGTACACTGTTGGATTGCATGCAAGCAAAGGACCAGTGCCTCCCAACAAAGGGCACGAGACCCCATGCCGCCCTGCTTGTTCACATAGATCATTGCCACCTGGTTGTCTGTCTGAACTAGCACCAGCTGGTGATGCAGGTGGTGGCAGAATAACCTCAGGGCTAGATGTAAGGCTCGGAGCTCCAGGAGGTTGATCTGCTGGGTGCTCTTGTCTGGTGACCAGCGGCCCTGGGTGCTGAGATCTCCGCAGTGGGCTCCCCAGCCAAGCAGGGAAGCATCTGTGGTAAGGACCCTTGAGGGAGTTAAGGCCTGAAAAGGCATGCCCTCCTCAAAATGCTGGGGCGGGCATGTGGAGGCGAGCATCTGGGGTGACATGGACCATGGAGGCCATGTGCCCAAGGAGGCACAGGAGAAGCCAAGCAGGCACTGAGGGACGGTACTGTACATCCCGAGCCAGAGTCCTGAGATGCTCAGTTTGGTCCCTGGGCAAGAAAGCCTTCGACTGGAGGGTGTCGATCCTTGCCCCAATGAACTCCAGACACAGGGTCGGGAGGAGGTGAGACTTGGGGTAGTTTATGACAAAGCCCAAGTGCTGCAGAATCTGGATGATGCATGCGGTAGGTTACTGCACCTGAGGCCGTGCCTCCCTTTATGAGCCAGTAGTCCAGGTAGGGAAAGATGAAGACCCCTTGGAGCCGGAGGAAAGCAACCACAACCGCCAGGTATTTTGTGAAAACTTGTGGGGCAGAGGTTAAGCCGAAGGGGAGCACCCTGTACTGAAAGTGCCTGCCCTCCAATATGAACCGCAGGTACTGCCTGTGGTTGGGGTGGATGAGGATGTGGGTATAAGCATCCTTGAGGTCTAAGGAGCATAGACAGTCTTCCTGCTGGAGGTATGGCAACAATGTTCCAAGGGAGAGCATCTTGAACTTCTCCCTTACCAGGAATTTGTTGATGTTGCACAGGTCGAGGATGGGCCTTAGGCCCCCTGTTCTTTTCGGCACAAGGAAATACCTGCAGTAGAACCCCTTGCCCTTGAGATGGTGGGGCACTGGTTCCACCACTTTGTCCTTGAGAAGACCTGCCAACTCCTTCAGAAATGGATCACAGTGGAGGGGAGACCTGAGGAGCTCATCTGGGAAATAAGAGGGAGGTGTCTGAGTCAGGTGGAGGAGGTAACCCTCCCTGACTACCTTTAGTGCCCATAGAGGCCAAGACGTCTCCCTGTGGGCTGCTGATCTCAAAAACTCCCCCTGGCTGGGGCGGAGATGGTACCTGGAGTTTTGGAGCCTTCTGCTTACGTGAGCCATATCCATGTCCCTTGGCCTGCTGACCCTTTTGGGGAGCTGGGGAGGCCTGATAAGGTAGGTACTTTCTGTAAGCAGCTCCCTTCTTCAGATAGAAGGACATTTTGCCCGAGCCCTTCTGTCGGGGAGGGGCAGAGGTCTTTTTAGAGAGCCTGGTCCTCGTCATTAACTCGGTCTCCAGCTCGGCATCCTTGTTGGTCATGGACTTGCCAAAGAGATTCTCCCCTTGGCAGGGGACATTGACTAACTTGTCCTGAACCCACTGCTTGAGGTCGGATGACTGTAGCCAAGCTCGGCGGCATGCACTGATGCTGGCCGTTGCTACTCAAGCTGCTGACTCGAACCTGTCATAGGCGCTTGAGGCATGAATTTGGAGCATTCACGGACTGCTTTTGCCAGGTTCTTAAATCGCTGCAAAGGTTTCTTGGAGAGACTAGCCAAAAAGCTCGCCAGGTCTCTCAAGTGCATGCCCATGTATGTTTATATTTATGTTTATTAAAAACTTAATATACCGCCCATAACCAAAGCATCTGGGCGGTTTACAAACAAATTTTAACAAAGCCTCAATGAAAAGAAAAGGAACGCCATTAATTTTTTTTAAAAGGACAGGAAAGATAAGACCAGGAAACAAACAGAAAGTAAACATCTGTGAGGGGGAGGGGAGAGAGGAACGGAGGGGGGGGGGAGTCGAAAGCGGAGCAAAAGCTGAGTTTTTAGTTTGACCTTGAAAGTCTTAAATGAGGGTTCTAAACAGAGGGAGAGGGGGAGCGAGTTCCAGAGTCATGGGCCGAGGAAATAGAAAGCAGAGGAGCGGGTAGATTCCGGGTGAGCTTGGGATGGGGAGGGAAGGAACATGCGATTGGCATGAATGGACCGGAGGGAACGGTGAGGGGTGTGAAGGTGAACTTGATTAGTGAGGTAGAGGGGGGTGCCTGTGTGGATGGACCTATGGACAAATATGAGGAACTTGTACTGGATCTAGAAAGAAATGGGGAACCAGTGCAAATGGAGAAGGAGGGGGGTGATGTGGTCAAAATGAGAGGCGTGGGTGAGGAGACGAAGAAGCTGGGACTGAGGGAGACCGGCCCGGAAAACACTGCAATAGTCGAGGCGGGATATAACAAGAGAGAGAAGCAAAGTGGTCAAAGCAGAAGGGGAAAGAAAAGGACGAAACTCACAGAGTTGTTTCAGGGAGAAAAAGGAACGCTGGACAACAGAGGAAATATGTTCTTTGAAGGAGAGAGAAGAGTCAAGGGTGACACCCAAGTACCAAAGGGAAGAAACAATAGGAATGGGCAAGGGGGAGAGTGTGGGGACAAGAGGGGGGGGGGTTCCCAAATGTAAACCAAATAGTGGAGGTTTTGGAGAGATTAATGTGTAAAAAATTAGAAGAAAGCCATGAGGCCACCGCGGAAAGGCAAGTGTTGAGGGGCATGATATCGGGAGTGGAAGAATCTGTGTGGTGAAGGAGAAAGATATCATCCGCGCAGTAGAAAGCAGAAACACCGTGTTGTTGAATTAGAAGGGTAAGGGGCATGAGGAAAACATTGAACAGAAGGGGGGGCGAGAACAGATCCCTGGGGGACACTGCAGGGGAGGGGGGGAGGGGGGTGGAGGGGGAAGAAGAGGACCCGGAAACAACTGAGAAAGACCAACAGGAAAGAAAGGAATGAAACCATTGCAGTACTGTGCCGGCGAGGCTAGCTTCCCGAAAACGTGCTAGAAGAGTGCGGTGATCAACCAGGTCAAAAGCAGCAGATAGGTCAAGAGAGATGGTGAGAGAAAAGAAACCATGGTCGCGAGCAGCATGCAGTTCATTAAGGAAAGAGAGGGGGACAGATTCTGTGCTGTGACCGAGGTGGAAACCAGATTGCTGTGGGTGAAGGGTGAGGGAGGCTTTAAGGTGAGAGGAGAGTTGGGAGAAAACCAGCTTTTCTAGGAGCTTTGAGAGAAATGGAAGATTGGAAACGGGGCGCCAATTGGAGGGGGAAGAGGGGTCAAGGGAACTGTTCTTCAGAAGGGGACGGATGGAGGCATGCTTCCAAGATGAAGGAAAGATACCAGAAGATATGCTAGAGTTGAAGAGGGAGAGAATGTGAGGGGAAAGAGCTAGGGAGGGTTCCAGGAGCCAGTGGGAGGGAATGGGATCGGCAAGGCAGGTGGTTTTCTGAGTGGATGAAAAAGCATTAGATAAGACTGAAGCAGAGAGTGGCATGAAGGTAGACCAAAGATGCGAAAGCAGAGGGGTAGGGGAGGAGCGGGGAGAAGGGAGGGGAGAGCTGGAGAGTGAAGCAGGGGTAGAGAGGGGAGGAGGACAAGAAGGAAAAGAGAGAAAAAGAGAAAGGATCTTGGAGGTAAAGTGAGAAGCCAGGGAAAATGGGGTCAGGAGAAGAAGGGGAGGAGGGGGAGGGAGAAGGAGTAGAGTGGGGGCAGAGAGGGAACAGAGGACAGAGTAGAGTTGATGGGAGGAATTAGCAGAGGAGGAGATAAGGTTAGAAAAATAGTCTCGTTTAGCCAAGTGGAGAAGGGAACGATAGTGACGGTGACAAAGATGAAAGTGGTGCAGACTAGAAGAAGAGGAGGGATGTTTACGCCAAAGTCGCTCTGCACGACGAAGATACCTATGGTGAAGGAAAAGACCAGGATGAAACCAGGGATGGCAGGAACAGTGTTGGGAAGGAAGACAGGGCCGAGGGGGGGGGGGGCAACAGTGTCAAGAGCAGTTGAAAGAAAAGAGTTCCAGAGTTGCGCCTGAGTGTCAACAGAAAGTAAGTGGAAATCTGCGGGAAACAGGATGTTGGTGGAGGGGACGGACTGGAGAAGGGTGTTGGCATTAATATGACATGAATAAGACTGAGGGACAGAACCGGTGTGGGGATGGATGTGAGAGCTGGAAGAGGAGGTTAGGAGGGTCGAGGGGAAGGGGAGGGAGAAGAAAAGACAGAGATGGTCGGACCAAGGAAGGGAAAGGGAGGAGAGCGAAAAAGGGGGGGGGGGAGGGATAGGAGGCATGAGAAATGAGAAGATCAAGAGAATGACCAGCAGAGTGAGTGGGAAAGAAGAGGTCTGTTAGAAAAGTGAGAAAAGCAAGATCTCTAGAGGTGGAAGGGGAGTCAACATGGATATAAAAATCCCCTAGGATCAAGAGGTGGGGGTAGTGAAGAGAAGCCTCGGAGAGGGTAGCCAGAAGGGAGTCCCATAGTTGGGGTGATAGGGAAGGAGGGGCGTAAATAAGGAGAAAATGGAGAGGGGGAGAAGAACCTAGGAGAAGGAGCAGGGATTCTGGGTAGAAAAGAACAGAGGAGGAGGAAAGTTCCTGGAGAGGGAGCGAGGAGAGATAGACAACAGCAACTCCCCCGCTGCTCCTACCCCGACGTGTGGTGGATAAGGCTGAAAAGCCTGGGGGCAGGCAGCGATTGAGGAGAGGCTCCACACCATTCCTCAACCAGGTTTCTGTCAGAAAAAATATGCCTAGGGCATGTTGCGAAATAATGTCGTGGATTAGGAGGGTTTTGGAGCGAATGGAGCGAATGGAGCGGCAGTTCAAAAGTGCCGGGGGGGAGGCGGGGGGTGGAGGAGACGAGAGGGACAGGGAGCAATAAATCAGATTGGAAGTGTTACGTGCAAGGGGACCAGGAATAAAAGGGCCATGAGGGACAGGCCGCCAACCCCAGTGAGACGGTATGGACGCCATAGGGAAGGAGGAGGGAAGGGAAGATAGCAGAAGACAAAGGAGTAGAAGAGGGAACCAAGCAAAACAACTTATCATGCAGCTTTGGTGGCACACCAGAGGAACGTGAAGCGCAGGTGAAGGGGAGCTGGTAGGCCTGGATGCGGCTGATGAGCACTGAGCCCTGGTAGCACTTTCTGCTGAGGGCGTCCAGGATGCAGGCCTCCCTGCCAGGGGGGGGAGGGGTGGCACCAAGGAATGCATCTTCTGGCTTTTCAGCCGACACATGGCCGACTCCACCACCATGGAGTTATATGGCAGCAGTGACTTTTGGAAGTCCAGGCTCTGGTGGACTCGATACATCGAGTCGAGCCGTTTGCTCACCACTGGCACCAAAGCTGGTGTCTCCCACATTCAGAGCATCAGCTGCTCCAGAATGAAGGGATGGGTACCGTGAGCGATTCCCATGGAGGGGTCTTGTATTGGAGGATTTCCAACTCATCCACCCGAGGGTCCTCCTCTGACTCGGTCGGGAATGCCAGGGCCTTAAGACATGTCCTTGACACCGTCGAGGCTCTGAGACAGGAGAGTCAGATGGGACATTGTGGTGGCGACGGGTATCAGGGGACTCCTCGTCCTCCATCTCCCACTCGGATTAGTCCATCGAGGACTCATAAGAGGGCTGCTCCACAGGCTTTGGGACCCTCAATGTCCTGCAGCCAGTGCCCGGCAAAATTGCCGGAGATGACTGTGGTCCTGTCGAGCGGGACTCAGATTGTGACCTCAGCTGAGGATCGACCCAAGGCTTAAGGACCTCGAGGATTGGCTTGGCCTCCAGGGACGTCTTGGACGTTGACGGCCTGGTGGTTCGGGCAGAGAAACTGGTCATGCCAGACAACAGTGCCCGCTGCTGGTCCATGAAGGCAAACAAACTGCGCTCCAGGGCCTCCATTCTGGACTCCAGACCAGAAGGCTCTGCAGCCTTCGGCGCAGGGAACGAGGGACTCAGGCCTGACGCAGGCTCCCCCGAAGGGGAATCCTCGACATGGATAGTATCTGGGGACCTAGGCCGGTCTGCGGTTGGATCTTTGACAGATCTTTGCAGGCCGCTCCTTCTCCCAAGCCTCAGATGAATGACTCGAACTGCGGGACTGGGCATGGGCAGCACCTGACCGGTCGGAACCATCCAAGGATGCTGCCTTCAAGGGTTTCTTCTTCTTCCTGGGTTTCCTCAAGGGAGACCCCTTTTCTGAGGACCCATGATGAGGCTTGGGTTTGGAGGACTCCACCCGAGATGTTGGGGCTTCAGACGAGGCCCTAGCCTTAGGAGGCACCGGGGACTTGGGGAAAAACTTATTGTGCTGCTGCTGGCACCTCTTGAGGGTCTTACTGGACATCCTCTTGCATAGACATCAGGCTGCCGGGTTGTGGTCTGACCCGAGGCAGTGGAGACAGCAGTCATGTGTGTTGGTCAAAAATGATTTTGGAGCACCGATCACATTTCTTAAAGCCACTGGTAGCCATGGGGGAAAAAAGTACCCCTGCGAGGTTGAAGACTCTCCGGGCTGCCAGTGGGAGAAAAAGAGCAAAGACGCCAGGAAAAGAAAAAGCACACACTACAAAAAAATAGACTGAACTGAATGCTGAGGCAATGAGGTCGGTAGGCAGGAAGAGTACCGGTGCGATACCGGAGATGAGTGTGAAACTCGGAGAGAAAAATCAGCTTTTCCGGGGACAAGCCAGACAAACGTCTGAAGGGCTCCGTGGAAAAAAAGGAGACTGAGCAAGATGGCACCCTTGGGCTGGAAGGGGGCCATGCATGCGTGGTGGCATCTCCCAAAAGCTTTCTTTGAAAGCTGGGGGGATGCTTCCGCGAGGGCTCCATCGGTGCCAATGTCACCCATAAGTGAGGACTGTCTCCCTGCTTGTTCCCGGAGAATTAACAATTCTCTCCCCACCCTGGCCATGTATAATTGGGTCTTCAATACACTAATCGCAGAAGCAACCTAAGGGACGTACAGTAACATAAGCATCAAGAAGTTTCCATTTTAACTTGCTCTACTCACCCTGCATAAATTGAGCTTCATAACTTCAGCTCAAATTTATAGTATAAGCAAATCAGATTCCACCAATGATGTCATTCATGTAGAATTATCTTTCCAGTTACTGATAATTAACTTAAGAGCAATCAAATCATAAAATTGAATAGAAACCTGTCCTTGTTAGCTAAGGAAGATGTACCTGCAAGAGATCTCAAAATCACAATACAAAAAGTCAACCCAAGATCAAGATGTAAGACATCCTTAATTTTAACCCATATTTGCAATCAGAAAAATTGAATATTCGGGCAATCAAACAAATGAGAGAATGTGCCACTTTGCACCTTGCAAGACCAGCAGTGATTACCCTGATCCTTTTGCCTTCAAAACCAGAGTCATGAAAGCCCTATGGACCAAAAAAGAATTTAGAGATTGTGTGAGAGAAGCAGCCTTTATGATACAAATCAGCAACCCCCAGAACCTACCTCATTGCCTACGAGGTAAAGACCTCCCCATTTCCAGTTCCCAAAACTTTTCCACACTCACACATGGCCGAGCATATTGATTTCTAATGATGGAGTAAAATTTTGAAGTGGCATTGGCTGAACCAGCCAATGCACTAGCCATGTTCAATAACACCCATTCATCACTCAAATCAGATAGATCAATACTCGCTTTTGAAATACAATGCTGCAGCTGAAGCCACTGACAAAAGCTTTTAGCTGGTAAACCATAATCATGCTGCAATTCTACAAATGGTCGAAATGTATTAGAAGACCAAAGCCACCCTAAGGTCCACATACTTTTATCTTTCCATATCCCCCAATTAATCACTTCATGGTGAATCGTGGTGGATTATGCAAAGAGTAGTATGAAGGTGGATTATCATCCTTAAGTAAACAAGAAACCTCATTAAATGCCAACTATGTGACGACTACTACCGGAGAAATTCTCTTGGCATTGGAATGACACATACCAATAAGGAGACTCAAAGGGACTGGAGAAACCATAATAACATAGTAACATAGTAAATGACGGCAGATAAAGACAAGCATGGTCCATCTAGTCTGCCCAGCAAGATGGCAAGAGTAAGTGCACCTGTCGCTCTGTGCAGGCCACCCCTACCCATGTCTTTGTTTAGGGGTGAACCCACTACTCCATGTAGGACACCCCTATTTGTTGAGACGTTAGATGGTTCAGAAGTTGGATGGTACCGTTTATTTTGTTTTTATCCTGTTGCTGTAAAGGGATCCACTGTGTTTGTCCTATGCCGTTTTGAATTCCATCACCGTGTTTGCCACCACCACTTCCATCGGGAGGGCATTCAAGCAGCTACCACCCTTTCAGTGAAAAAATATTTCCTGACATTCCTTTTCAATTTACCACCTTGCAGCTTCATGTTATGCTCTCTAGTTTTACAGCTTCCCCGTCTTTGGAAGAGGTTTGTTTGTTCATCATTTCTCTTTAAGTATTTAAAGGTCTGAATCATATCTCCCTGTTCCTCCTCTCCTCCAAAGTGTACATATTTAGGTCTTCAAGTCTCTTCTCATAAGTCTTCTGATGCAGGCTCCAAATCATTTTGGTCGCCTTCCTCTGAACAGTTTCCAGTCTTTTTACATCTTTTGCAAGATATGGTCTCCAAAACTGAACACAGTATTCCAAGTGAGGCCTCACCAGTGACTTGTACAGTGGCATAAGTACCTCTTCCTTTCTGCTGGTAATCCCTCTCTGTATGCAGCCCAACATCCTCCTGGCTTTTGCCACCGCCTTGTCACACTGTTTTGCCACCTTGAGATCATCAGAGATAATCACACCAAGGTCTTTCTCCTGAACCGTGCATGCCAACCTCTCGCCCCCTATCGCGTACATTTCCCTTGGATTTCTGCTACCCAAGTGCATGACACTGCACTTTTTCGCATTAAATCGTAGTTGCCAAGCATTAGACCATTCTTCCAGCTTTTGTAGATCTTTCCTCATGTTAACCACCTCCCTCGGGGGAGTCCACTCTGTTGCAAATTTTTGTGTCATCTACAAAAAGACAGACTTTTCCATTCAGTCCTTCAGCAATATCACTCACAATTACATTGAATAGTGCCGGGTCTAGGACCAAAACCTGGGGCACCCCGCTAATCACCTTCCTTTCATCAGAGTGAGCTCCATGTACCATCACCTTCTGTCGTCTGTCAGTCAACCAATTTCTAATCCAGTTTACCATCTTGGGACCCATCCCCAAGCTGCTGAGTTTATTATCAAGCCTTCAATGAGGAACAGTATCAAAGGCTTTGCTGAAATCCAGGTAGATGACATCCATTGCATGCCCCTGATCTAGTTCCTTGGTCACCCAGTCAAAGAACTCAATCAGATTTGTTTGGCAAGACTGTCCTTCGGTAAAACCATGTTGCCTCGGATCTTGCAACCTGTTGGTTTTGAGAAAGTTCACTATTTGCTCTTTCAGGAGTGCCTCCATTACTTTTCCCGCCACTGAGGTAAGGCTCACGGGCCTGTAGTTTGACACTTCTTCCCTGTCACCACTTTTGTGTAGAGGTACAACATCAACCATTCTCCAGTCCTGAGGAACCTCTCCAGTTTCCAAGGATCTGTTGAAGACATCCTTTAACGGTCCTGCAAGAACCTCTCTGAGCTCTTTCAGTATCCTGGGATGTATCCCATCTGGTCCCATGGCTTTGTCCACTTTTAGTTTAGCAAGTTGTTCTAACACCTCATCTTCTGTGAATGGTGTGGTATCTACTTCATTCCCATTTTTATATTTGGGAGTCACAGCTGGTCCATCTCCAGGATCTTCTTTAGTAAACAGAGCAGAAGTATTTGTTTAGCAATTTCGCTTTTTCAGTGTCACTTTCCTCGAGTCCTTTCCCAGCACTTCTGAGTCCTGCAATTCCAACTCTGATCTTCTTCCTTTCCCGAATATACCTGAAGAAAGTTTTGTCACCACCCTTAACATCTTTAGCCATCTTTTCCTCTGCCTTTGATTTTGCTATCCTTATTTCTCTTTTAGACTCTTTGAGCTTGATCCTGTATTCATTTCTGTGTTCTTCTGTTTGCAAGCTTTTGAATTTTGCGAAAGCTGTGTTTTTTGCCTTTATTTGAGCAGCCACCTCTTTGGAAAACCAAATAGGTTTCCTTCTCTTGTTTTTATTTACTTTTCTTACATATTTACCTGTTGCCCCTTTTATTGCCACCTTTAGTTTAGCCCATTGCAATTCCATTTCCCTTATCTCCTTCCACCCTGTCAACTCTTCCTTTAACTCCATTGGCTACCTATCCACAGCAGAATAAAATATAAGATATTACTTACTACATTTAAACTAATAAATAACTTAGCGCCAACTATACTCAATACACTCATCAAGATAGAAATAGATAAAAGATCACAAAGAAGTAGAAACACTAACACTATAGCAGTACCAAAAGACTACACAAAAGCAAAAAAACAAACCAACATGAGAGCATTCTCACACTCAGCTCCTACCCTCTGGAATAACCTTCCTGACAACATTCGCTCACTATCAGACATAAAGGAATTTAGAAAAAAAACTGAAAACCCATTTATTCTCATTGCATTACAACCAAGGATCAGAGACTGGCCAGACGACACAAAGAGACGCAGGTTAACTACTACAATTCAAACAACATATACCCACGTGCCTGAAGCTTATATAAAGTATACAACCACACGCGACATACGATACAATTTGTATATATTTACTATGTATATATGTTATAATAGTTTAATAATTTACTGTTTAAACTTTATACTGTTATCTGTACCTAGTTCATCTGTTCTATGTAAAATGACTTGGTATGATACTATCCATACCATATAACATACTGTTCATTGTAAACCGCACTTGATACTTGTGAAAGAGCGGTATAGAAATAATTGTTAAATAAATAAATAAATAAAAATAAGTACTCGGTCATTTTAATGAAGTCAGTGTTGTTGAAGTTTAGGACTTTGAGCTTGCTATGATTGGCCTGTACCATGGCTTTTATCTCATACCACACCGTGTAATGATCACTGTTGCTCACAGGGGCACTCACACAGACATTCGACACGCTATCACCGTTGGTGAGCACTACATCCAGCGTGGAGCTTTCCCTGGTTGGTTCCATCACCATTTGTCTAAGTAATGCATCTTGGAAAGCATCCACAATTTTTTTGCTTCTTTCCAGATGTGCAGAAGGAGTAATCCAATCCACATCAGGTAGATTAAAGTCACCCAATATGATCGCTTCCCCCTTTGTTGCTATCTTGGCAATATCTATAATCAATTCGTTATCTCTCTCTTCAATTTGAATCGGAGGTCTGTAGACTACAGCAATATGGATGACAGTGCCATCTCCTCTTTCCAACGCAATCCAGAGCGCTTCTTCTTTTCCCCATGTCCCCTGCATTTCAGTAGCTTTAATATTGCTTTTAAACAAATGTACTGCGGTCACTTTTTAAAGCGTGTACAACGAATTGAAGAATAATGACTTTTCACGCCCAATAATCAACAACTGAAACCTAAGGTTTACCAAAAGGCAATTTTTTCATTTCCCGTTGGGAACAAGGTCTCAGACAAACTATCAGCACTTTATCTTAGACTAGAAACCAGTCTTCATAGTGTGCTAGTTTTAACATCAATGACCTTCAAATTTTTCTTTCTATTCATATTGACTTATTTCCCCAACATTACTTGTCCTTTTGGTCTTACAAAACAAGTACTTTACTCAATTCAAAAATGCTGCTATTCTTTTACTATATCACTCGTTAGGTGAATCCCGACGCTACAATATAAGGTGCCCAGAGTGTTTCACTATCACTTGTTTCTTCAGGGGATTACCACCATACTTATGTCTCTGATGCTGCCCGCGTGTCCTCAAAGCACTTGAAAAATCACGCTGTCAAGCTGCTTCTTCCAGATGCGCAGCATTTTTTACTAAGCCCCTAACACACCCATAACCTGACCTAGACAAAGCATAAATCACATCCTTCCACCATGTATTATAAATTGTAAATAGCCTCTCAACCACTACTGTTTGTACTTGTATATAGTTCGTATACTGCAATTGTACATAGTTTCCCCAGGTACATTCCCAAGTTATCCATCCTGTTACAATGTAAGCCTAAGGCCGTTTGTCTGTGGCAATATTTTGTTACTTGTAAACTGCACTGATACTAAAAAGCGTGGTATAGAAGAACTGTAAATAAATAAATAAATAAATAATTTTAAGGGCCCTTCAGTTTCTTTGGATTGGGCATCCTCATTAGTCAAGGCAGAGAAGGCATTGTGCAGGGATATCTCTTGATGTATAGGATGTCTCTGCGTTATAGGTCACAATCTACCAGAACCCACTGTGATCCATTTGTTCCTGGGGTGTTTGATTCTTTGTGGTAGCGGTGGTGGACTTTGTTCAGTTTGTATCCTAGAAGAGGTGCACTTCATTGCAGCCAGTTCCTCCCTCAGTAGAGACACTTCTTTATGCATGGCAGCTAAGTCTTTCCTTAGTAGAGTCAGTTCTTCATGCATGGCAGTTGACTTGAGGCATATAGGACAAGCTCTTAGGCTCCAAATGATTTGTCTTTGAATGAAAGTACCGCAGTTATTGCACTGAATACATGACATGTTGATTAAGCAGTCCCAGAAGAGGAAGAAGAAGAAGAAAAGACAAAGAAGATGTGGGCTTTAACCCAAGTTAGGAACGATAGATGGCACGTATGTGACCACTATATAGGCAATGTAGCCCCTGGGGTGGGTGGGGTGAGGTGAGGGGTAGGGTGGGTGGGAACCTACCATCCACTTTAACGAGAGACAAGTAGGTTTCATCTGCCCAAGGAGTTCATAAACCCACTTTGAGTCTTGCTTAGCAAGAAGGAATGATGATACCATCTAAAATCCAGGAATCGGGGGACAAGATGGCAGCTGAGTGATTTCCGCGGCACAAGCTCATGCTGACAACTCTTCTGGATGCAATTATGTGCTCCCTATCCTGGAGACAATGGGTTGAAGGAAGTGCAAGTTGGCTTACCTACCCTTGGGAAATGCTGGGATGAACTCTGGAAGCTTGTGGCTTTGATCCAGCAGGAATTGGAGTGGCGTCTTCGGCAGATTGCCTGAGAGAGGCGTTGGTGGACCTGAGAGTATTGGGAGTGTGGTTGTGTCCCGAGTGTGAAAACCCCCCCCACGCCATGACACAAACGTTCAGTGGACGCCGGTGGTGTGCTTCCCCTGGGTCAGGCGTCGAGTATGCCGGTACGGGGAAGTGGCGCCATGGCATCCGGTTGCCATGGCAACATGGCTCCATTCAGGAGCTGCGATCACCGGCTACTGCCGATTGTGCTTTCCCCATAGACCGACCCCCGATCTGGCTTCCCATGGACAGGGTCGGGCTGCAGGGAATCCCCTGCACCCTCCTAACTTTGATGCACTCCAGGCCAGTCTCCCCCCATCTAGGGGAACTTATTCCACCTCAGAGATGGAATAAGTTCCCCGTTCAGTCTGCCAGACCCGGACATACAGGGCTGACATCAGAATTGGCCCTGTACGTCCGGGGTCGCAGACCGCCCGCAGTCCACCCTAACTCTGCCTTCACACCTCCCCTTTACCAGCCCCATTTAATCTCCCCATACAAACTCTGTTTGTTCAGGGAGGCTTGGTGGGGATGGGAAATACAGCCAAATAGCGGGGATGGACATCCCAATGGAACGTCTATCCCTGCTATTCGTTGCTCAGAACAGACCCCTTAGGCTGGCATCTTGGATAGTGGCTAGCTCTGCTCCTTCCTTAGGTGACCTGTTATAAATTTAGTCTCTATGAGTCAAGATTAGTATCTCAATTTTATGTCTAAACAGAAAAGGAACCAAAGTTGAGATTCCAAAAGCAGTGTTACATGGTCATGCTTTCATGCACTATAGCTAAACTTGATAACAGTATTCTGAATAAGTTGCAGTTGTAATAAAGAAGACAATCTAAGACTATAGCAATGAGATCAAAGGTTGAACTAAGGTCTAAAAAAACCACTATGGCTGATCTACCAGTATCCAGGTTACACTGAGGGCCCCTTGTACTAAAGTCTGGTAGCCAGATAACATGCATTTGAATATATGGCAACTGGCAGCTTGGAACACTAGCCTGCAAGCATTCCAGCCACTGCACATTAAAATGCACAGAAATTGTCCAATGCTGGATGGGGGGGGAGGGGGAGGGGAGGAATGAGCAGAGTGAGGGCGTGAAGAGTGCGTTACCGCTAGCATCAGCGCAATTGCCATCCACTCAGCAATATTTGTAGCTTTTATTAAGTATTATTCACTTTACAGCTCAATAAAAACAAAAGAAAAATTGCCCCAATTAAAAGAAAAAACATATGAAGGAAAAATATAGAGCTAGCATAACTTCCAAAAGAAATGGGAACATTGTTACTTGTTCAGTGTAATCCGGTTCATTGTAAACCTTTTCTGTGTATTAAGTTGTTTTCTGTAAACCGCATTGAACTAAAATAGCGCGGTATTTAAAACCAAATAAATAAATAAAATAATATACAGGGAACACACAAATAAATCTAGAAGAAAAAAATAAAAAACAATGTAACAGTGTAATCTACTCTTTAAGTAGCTGCAAATACACTCTTACGACAGAGTAGCATCCAGACTACGATGCCAGCAACCCTCCATTCTCACCTTCAGCTAATGGCGTGATGGTCTCCTCCTCCAGTGCGAAGATCTACAAATATATACCTGACACCCTGGATTCTGACCAAACATTTATAGAGGAATCTTAAATAAAATGTACCATCATTTGCTAACATTTATGGTTTAAGCAAAAGAAAATCTTTCCTTTGCATTTGGATGGTCTTCAAAACATCTGGAAAGACCTGTAATCTATAACCACAAAACAGTGTGCACCCCTTTCCCAAGTCTCCCAATTTTCTAAAGATGTGGTTCAGAAGTTGGGTGTTCAGAAGAGTCTATTGCTAAAAGTAATATTATTTTGAATAAACTTAAGGGGCAGGTTTTCTGTTATGCAGGCTGTTGTTTCTTCATCTATTAGGGACAATGTTATTTTACAGTACATCATCAAATAGAATCCCTAGAAAATGCATCACATGCAAAAACTTTGAGATTTTTTAAATTTTCCACGTACTCATTATCTTATCTTTCTCCTAGTATTCTGTTATATACATATTTTAAGGAGGTTCTATTAATTGAAGATGTTAATCCTATAAAATTTTCCTCTGTTTATTATGTTCCTATATTGTCTACTACTGAAGCCTCTTCTCCTATTGCCAGGGATGCAAATAATGTTTCTTTATCTCATTCATTGGATGTTTCGGCTTTTTAGGAGTCTTCTACTGATGAGATTACTCAACGTGCTACACTAATTGTTTCTTTTATCTCATTAATGGATAAAAATGTAATCCTCCGGTTATATTTCTCTAAGAAGAATTAATTGTTTTGTGGTAGCACGATTCAGGTTTTTCCAGATGTGTGTAGACTTACTCAAAGGTGGCGGAAAGTTGGCTTTTATTAAAATCTTGCACCCTGCCAAATGGGGCCTCTTTCTTTTTGAAATATCCATGTAAACGTATCTTGATTTATAAGCAGACAAAGTATGTGGTTATGGAGTCCGACCAATTGGAAGTGTTTCTGTCTAGTAAAGAAAATGGATAGAGTGTTGCTACTTCCTTTCTAAGTAAATAGGGCTAGTATAGTATATTATCATGGGCCTAGTATATACCTATTTGGAATATTGTTTGTAATTGTATTACTTCTTTGTTTCTTTCTTGCTTCTCCCCTTGATGTGGACTTGATTGTAATTACCTGTTTATATTTGAAATAAAGATTGTTAATAATGAAAAAAAAAGATGTATCTCTTTAGGAAACAAACGAAACCACCAAGGTGGCTCTAGAAGAGGTGCTGTCTTGAGAATTCTCCAGGAAGCGGACAAATTGAATTTAGGATTAAAAATCAGTACATTGTGACCATACAGCACAGAAGATTCTAGTGTAACCTTATCAAATATACAGTAGTAATTAGAAAAGAAAATACCGTTCAAATTAGGTAATAACACTTCTTTGAAATATTTTCATAGAAACCAGGAACCTGAGTATGAATGGTCTCTCTTGAAAAAACCCTGAAGATCCAACAGCCACACTCCCTGCTCGCGCTGCTGGCTGGTTTCTCCAGGAGCAGACCTCTAGAAGAGCTACCCTGAAAGTCTGCACTCTGCTATTCTGATACCACATATAGGGTAAGTACTTTCCTTGGTTAGTTTTCCACTATTAGGTCCTTCTTTAAGTGCATTTGCCCTTTCAGGGTGAGGATATGAAACCAGATCATATTCCATAATTAGTTAGGAGCACAGGCCAGTCTCCCCCCAATATTTTAATGTCAATTCAAAGTAGACAGTTTCCCATACATTCCATACTTCCTGGAGTTTCAGAATCATGTCCCATAATGCCTGGCTTCTTATACAAAGAAAACAAACACAGGATTTTCCCCAGCCCAACAGTTAATCAGCACAGCTGGGTACTTTTGCTCGTTACAGTTCAGCTCAAACCAATGTTCCTTCAACTTCCTTATAGCTCTTCTAAGACCATTTACTTTCTGCCATGGTTCATTCCTGTGGCCTCTACCTCACATTTCCTGAGATTACAATGTAGCAGCAGAGCGCAGACAAACCAATAATACCAGGAGTCTGTTCAGAAGGTCCAAATCATTTATTTGTGCACAAGTCTCAAGCAGAATCAAATTCAAAATGGCTGAGCAATGGCTGTTAGTAAAACAGCAACTTATATACTTTTCTTGTCCATTCTAGGTATAGGCAAACTTCTCATTGGTCCCGGTAACCCCTTTCACCCCATCTATTGGTCCCGGTAACATTACGTAGTCATCCAATTAGGACTTTGGTCTGGGCTCTGCACCTGCTTACCCCCCTTCTAGTCCCAATTACAATGGACAGTTCTTCCAACTTTGATACTTCTCTCCTCCAAGGTCACTTAGATAGCTAGAACATGTGGGAAAGCAGGGCACTGTAACTTTTCTTTCAGCAGTGTTAATTAATTCCATAGAAGCTGTGCTCTCTTATCAATACCAATTAAACTTGTTTTTCTATATTTTCTAAGTTTCGATTCTGCTTAGCTATACCTAATTGTGCTCAGTTAAGTTTCGATTCTATGGTAGCAGCATTCAGGGGAATGTGTAATTCCTTTGGGCCTCTCCACAGGCTTCATTTACAGGTCAAGCTACTCAGGCCTGTCTGCTCATTTCAGACACCATGGATCATAGGCCTTCGCCTACCACATTCCCCCCTTTGATTAATCTCACCCTATTACTAATAAGGTGTGAGAATTAAATCACTCAATTACACTGGGGTCGGGTTTCGACCAGGTATAGTAGGATTAGGGTGCCATAAGGCTAAAATCTTAGTTGCGGTTTTCCGCTCCACTGTATTCTCAATAACACTGTTAATAGAACGCATACAACATGGGATTATACATGGTAACATAAAGAACAAAGCTACAAAGATTAATATTATCATAGCAAAAGTAGTGAATCCTCCTAATCCAGAGAAGATAGATGCAAACCAATTGGGTATCTTAAGACTATGCAAGGTCTGTACTGGCACATAAGTTTGCTTCCGCATGTTTTCAGCAATTTCTTCAACAACTTGACCCTTATCGTCTATCTTCAAACAACAATTTGTGAGATTCAGCTTACCACAGACTCCTCCTTCAGCAGCTAATAAGTAATCTAGTGCCAAGCGATTTTGATAGATTGCAGTGCGCATTTGTGTGCTTTGTCTAGCTAAAAGTGTGAGTGCTTGGCTGGTTTCATTAGTAATGAGTTCAACTACTGCTTGCAGGCGTATAATTCTATTCAACATATAAATTGGGGTACGATATCCCCACATGCCATCTTGCTCCCAAGTGGCAGGTCCATAATAGGCAATGATTCGCTCTGGTGGCCAATCCTCACCATCCCATTTCTCCCACTTACCTATCTGTAAAGCTGCTCTTTTCTGTCTTTTCGAATAAACTGGGTAGCCTAATTGTTCTCCATGTTCTGTGGGCAATAAAAAGAAAGAGGGTCGGATAGTTCCTAAGACACACGCTCCTCCCCAGTGAATAGGGAGGAGTGGTCTAGTGGTTAGGACAAGGTACTTCAGGCCGGAGGGCCGGGGGTTCAAGTCCCACCTGGGGACAGCAATCTCAGGCCGGAGGGACTGGGATTTCTAGTCCTATAGGCACTCCTTGTGGTCTTGGGCAAGCCACTTAACCCTCCATTGCCCATGTTCCCTGTAAGTATTATCGTATGTGTCTCATATCCCCTCGTGTTAAATGTATCCCCCAATTGACCGCTTTGACCCGGTGAAAAGCGGGATATAAATACAGCTAAATAAATAAATAAATAAATAGGGAGTTGAGCATATGCTCGGCTTCCGCAAATCCAATATAGGCCTGGTGGGGCTTGCCAACCATGATGTTGGTTGAGGTCAGTCCATAAAGGGGCAAGCTCTGGAAACCTTGCTAATGGATTGGTGGGCTCAGATTCATTAACTCCTGACCACCAAGATGTTCGCTTTGTGGTGTCATTATAAAACTTCTGGCTAAGACAGACAAGCTGTCCTACCTTAGAGATAAACTGGGGTCCAGTTCGAGCATAACACAGACGTCCAACTATTGGGTGTGCTAATACCCACTCACTGGTAGTCTTGTGTAGCTCTGTCTGATTGTAAATTACTGAGTAATTCAATTTTTGGGCCTCCCAAGGCCACTGATCACCCATCTTGGTTCCACCACAAAAATAACAATCTGAGATGTGGAGACTGGAGACCACAGCTCCAGCCAACTCTAAGAACAAATTCTGAGAAGGGTGAGGGATATCAAACTTGTTTATATGCATGGTTTCATAGAAAGTGTTATGTATATGATACTTTGATGATCGATGGGCTTGGGTATTTAGTCTAATATGTACAATGGTTCCTGGATCTGATCCAGAACCTGCAATGCGTAATCCAAATTTATATCCTTGTTTCCATGCACTGGGATCGGCTATTAACAACTGTAGTGGATTACAAGTACCTTTCTTACAAGTTTTAGAATTCTTCACATATGGCTTGGTTAAGGCAGTCATTCGATTGTCTCTGGTATTTTCTATCACACCAGTTTTCCATGTGGCATAAAACACGCAGTCCCACTTTGGGCAATAATAGTCCTGAACTGGCGCTGTGCTATATACATTTGCTAAAACTCGTTTTCCTGTGCAGGCCCCCCATCCTGTGGTTCCTTCAGGACACATATATTTATGATCATTAGCATAAGCTTTCTCCCAATTGGCACATTTAGAACGACTATCTCTATTAATGGTATCACAAGCATCAAAATACAAAATAGCAGGCTGTGTGGGATCAGTAAGTGGGGGTGTAGCATTAAGTATAGCTCCATCTGCATCATTCCATCTTATTTCTAGTGTATAATAAGATGGGTTCTGATGTGGGTTAAAACAAACTTTAGAATTACCTTTAGTACAAACATTCAGTTCAGTGGTGTTATAAATACACCGACTTACTGTACCAGTACAGGTATAGTAAGAATGATAAAGCAAAGTCTGAGTTACTTTCATTCCAGTCCGAGTAGTAGTAATGCAGGCAGTACATGGGGGTAAAGCATGAACCAATTCAAAACTCCCCAGGCAAGCAGCCAAAGCAAGATAGAAATAAAGATGCATGTTGATTGTAGTTCTTCTGGATCTCCGCTGGAAAATCTTGACCACGTCGTCTTCTTCTTCTTGGCGCGATGCTGACCCGTTTGCTAATGAAGCAATTCAACGGGTGTCGATATTGATTGAAGATTCTCAAATGTCTTTCTGTGTTGCCAACTTATCAATTGTAGTTGGCCTGATACAAGTTTATGAAGGCACAGTTAGTCAATGAAGAAAACAAGTGTCTTTGCTGTATAGGGAACAGCAATCCTCTTCGAAAGACTTGGCTGCTGTAGGACACTGTAGTTCATGAGTGTCCCTGATAAGGTTAGGCTGCTGGCTGCCTTCGTAGGGTAAGACGCAAAGGGACGTCAGGATGTGGCTCCGCTGTCCACTGGTCCTGATCTGGAACTGCTGCTGGCTTGACTCTGCTGTGATGAATCCAGGAATCGATTTCTGCTACCTTTACTGCAGTCGGGGTAGACAAGATGACGGTATATGGTCCCTTCCAATGACGTTCCAACGGTGTCTTCTTCCAATCTTTGATCCACACCGAAGTACCAGGCTTATAGGGATGCAGTGGTTCCGTCAAATTGATAGGCAACTGTTCCTGTATCCACGTGTGGAGAGTCTGCAGAACAAAACTAAGAGCTAGAAGTTCTTGTCTGGTTATTTCTGAACCAATCTGTGGCAAACTACCCTGAACACCCTGCACTATTGGTGGGGTTTGCCGTACACAACTTCAAAAGGGGAAAATCCTGATGATTTTACAGGAGCTGAGCGTATTCTAAGTAATGCTATTGGGAGAACCTGGGGCCACTTCAGGTGGGTCTCCTGACATAGCTTGGACATCTGAGATTTCAAAGTTCTATTCATTCGCTCAACTTTCCCTGAACTTTGGGGTCTGTATGCAGTGTGCAACTTCCATTGTATCTGTAGGGCATTTGCTAACTGCTGGGTGATTTGAGATACAAAGGAGGGTCCATTGTCTGACCCTATTACTGCTGGAATTCCAAATCTGGGGATAATTTCTCTCATCAAAACTTTAGTAACTTCTCGGGCCTTTTCAGTTCTGGTGGGGAAAGCTTCCACCCACCCAGAGAAGGTACAAACTAATACTAACAAGTAGCAATATCCATTAGCTTTTGGCATTTCAGTAAAATCTACTTGCAGGTGGTGCATGGGGGTTACACCTCCTGACTGAACTCGTGGTGGTGGCGTGGGACCCTGTTTGGCATTATTCTTGGCACAAATTAGACACTGGCGAGCTACTGAGGCTGACAGGGCTCCCAATAGAGCGATACAAAAATGTGGTTTGAGTGCTTTCTCCATAGCACTCTTCCCATAGTGTGTGGCTTGGTGAAAAGCTTTGACAAAGGCTGGTCCCAATGATTCAGGGATCACTATTCGTCCTGGAGGTTGACTGCCCTCGGGAGGTGGCAGTTCAATCCATCCATCCTTCAATACTCCCTCTTCTTTATTACAATAGTAGTCCAATTCTTTGGTGGTATATCGTGGTGTCCACAGATTAAGAGGTACTGGAAACAATGCTGCTTGTTTTGGCATGGCTTGTGGTGAAATTTGGCCTGTCATGGCTGCTTTACGTGCTGAAGCATCAGCAAATCTGTTTCCTTGGGCAACTTCTCCTTTTCACCCTTGGTGTCCTCGACAGTGTATGACAGCTACACGTGTCGGGGCCCATACTGCGTCCAGTAACATCAATATTTCTGGGCCATATTTGATTGATTTGCCTCCTGAGGTGATGAGCCCTCGTTCTTTGTAGAGAGCTCCATGTGCATGCAAAGTGGTGAAGGCATATTTTGAGTCCGTGTATACGTTCAGCAGAAGTCCCGCCCCCAATACTAGTGCTCTGGTGAGTGCTATCAATTCTGCTTTCTGTGCTGATGTGCCTGATGCAAGAGCTGATGATTCAATGACTTCCTCCTGGGTTACTACTGCATACCCTGCACAACGTCGTCCATCGATAATGAGACTACTTCCATCTACAAAATAAGTCTGGTCAGGATTCTCTAGGGGCACATCAGTTAAATCAGGTCGACTTGAAAATACAGTATCCATGACTTCTATACAGTCGTGCTCTGGGGGGTCCTCGCTGATTGGTATCAGGGTAGCTGGGTTCAAGGCATGGCTCACTTCCAGTTGTATTTGTGGATTTTCACATAGCATGCTTTGGTATTTCAACATCCGAGAATTGGTGAGCCAATGATTTGCTTTTTGTTCCATAAGGGCAAGTACCGCATGTGGTACTGTGACACGTAGACTCTGTCCTAAGGTGAGTTTATCTGCTTCACTTACTAATAGCGCTGTAGCTGCAACTGCTCTCAAACATGGTGGCCATCCTTTGGCCACAGTGTCCAACTGTTTTGATAGGTACGCTATGGGTCGTTCCCAATGTCCCAATTTCTGAGTCAACATGCCTAAAGCATTCCCGTGCATCTCGTGCACGAATAGATGGAAAGGCTTGTGGACATCTGGCAACCCGAGTGCTGGTGACGACATCAATTCTTCCTTCAGGGTCTTGAAAGCTGTATCTTGCTCAAGTCCCCATTCTAGTGGTGATTTTTCTTCTCCCTTGGTGGCTTCATATAGTGGTTTGGCAATCTGAGCAAAGTTAGGTATCCATATCCGGCAGTATCCTGCTGCTCCCAGAAAGGCTCTGACTTGCTTTCTGGTAGTTGGGGTTGGGATACTGCATACGGCCTCTTTTCTCTCGCGTCCCAATTGTCGGCTTCCTTTGGTTAAACGAAAGCCCAAATATTTTACTTCCTTTTGGCATAGCTGTGCTTTTGCTCTGGAAACTTTGTATCCGGCTTCATCCAATAGTTGCAAGAGGTCAGTAGTGGCTTGTATATATTCACTTTCAGATGTGGCGGCTACCTGTAGGTCATCTACATATTGGAGGAGTACTCTTCTTTCAGGAGCCACTGGATAGCTTGAAAGATCTTGGTTTAGTGCAGCACTGAAAATGGTAGGTGAGTTCTTGAATCCTTGAGGTAATCGTGTCCAAGTGAGCTGACCCCGCCTCCCCGAGACAGGGTCCTGCCATTCAAAGGCAAACAGCAACTGGCTAATTGGGGCTAATCTTATGCAAAAGAACGCATCTTTCAAGTCCAAGACAGTAAAATGGGTGGCTTCAGCAGGAATCAATCCTAAGAGTGTGTAGGGATTTGGCACAACTGGATGTATGGTCTCAACTGCTTCATTCACTCTCCTTAGATCTTGCACTGGGAGGTAGTCCCCTGTCCCAGGCTTTTGCACTGGCAGGAGAGGTGTGTTCCATGGTGACTGACAAACTTTGAGTAGGCCATACTCCAGTAACCTTAACAAGTGGCGATGGATGCCTTCAATTGCTGCTCTTGGGAGTGGGTATTGCTTGACATGTACTGGCTGTGCACTAGGCTTGAGATTCACAATTATTGGAGCTATGTGTTTGGCTAGGCCTGGTGGATTGCCTTCTGCCCATACTCCAGGAGGGGCATCAATGCTTTTCAAGGTAGGTTCAAAATTGGTATCAATAATTGGCTCAGTACTTGGCTCAGTACTATAATATCTCCATTCTTCTTCTCGAGGAACAGTAAGCACCATTAGTTCAGCAGGTTTTGTCTGGGAATTCACTGTCATTTGCATTTCTCCTTTCTCAGTAAAGGATATTTGGGCCTGCAGCTTGGCTAGCATATCTCGTCCCAGCAATGGCACTGGGCACTCTGGCATATAAAGGAATTGGTGCGTTATTTGCTGTCCTCCTAAATTACATATGCGGTTCTGAAGAATTGACTTTGTGGCTTTTGCGCCAGTTGCTCCCACAATGTTGACTGCTCTTGTAGAAAAAGGAGCTATTTGTTTATCTACTACAGAATGTTCTGCTCCAGTATCAACCATAAAGTCCATAAATTGGTCTCCTATTTGTATACTGACCATAGGCTCCTGGAGACCTAAAGCGAATTCGGAGCCCGGTCTGTCCTAATCTGCTTCATCCAAGTCATAGGCTGTGGCGGCTGCCACTCCCTGGATGGCCTCCGTGCGTTCTTGTTGAAAATGTTCTCGATTGGTTCCTCTGCGGTTCTGGGATCGGCCTCTCTCTCTTTCCCTCCAAGGGGCGTGTTCCCCTTCATCCTGAGAGGCCTCTTCGAGTCGCGGGCATGCACTTCTCCAATGTCCTTCTTCTCTGCAATAAGCGCATTGGTTCACGTCTAATGGGGGCCGGTCATTTCCTCGGCCACGCCCTCTTCCTCTGTTCCTTCGATTAGGGACACCTCCCCTTTTCTGTTCCACTATGGCCGCAGCCAAAAAATCCGCTTTCTTCTTCATCCGTCGATCACTTTCTTTCTGTCTTTCATTATCACGATTCACATACACTTTATGAGTGACTTCCAGTAACTGTGTTGCATTCATGCCCGCAAACCCTTCTAGTTTCTGTAGCTTACGTCTAATATCTGGTTGTGACTGGTTTACAAAAGCAGAATTCACCATGCATAGGCTTCCTGGGGCATCTGGGTCATAGGGAGTATACATCCTGTATGCTTCAGTCAATCTCTCATAGAATACTGCTGGGCTCTCATCTATGCCCTGATTAACTTCGGTCACTTTAGAAAGATTCATGGCTTTCTGACCCCCCCTTCTCAGACCTTGCATGAGGCCTTGGCGAAACCGGGATAGGGCTCTGGATCCTACTTCAGTATTTGGATCCCATTTGGGATCTTCGTTAGGGAATTCTTTCTGAGCTGCTTCACGATTGTCTATTCCTGCTTTATCTCTCTCTACCAGGGGATTGTCTGCCAGCCAGTCAACAGCTGCTCGCTTAATTCGTGTCCGCTCCTCAGTAGTAAATAAAGTGGACAGGAGCTGACGGCAATCTGCCCAAGTGGGCTGGTGAGTTTCCATGATCGTATGCATCAATTCTGTTAACTCTTGGGGCTTATTAGTGTAGGAGGCATAATGTATCTTCCAGTTCAACAAATCAGCAGTGGAGAAAGGCACATATACTAAACTCAGGGGTCCCGCTACTATCTGATCATGCTCATCCCGCACGGGCAGCCCCGGGACTTGTCTCAAGGGGGCTATTACTTTCGGGAGAGCTTTCGGCTTCTTAGTAGTGACTTTCGGGATCTGGGTGGGGACTTTCAGCTTTGAGACTCGCCTAGTCTGGGGAGCCTCACTTGCAACAGATGAACTAGCACTGACAACTGATTTTTCACTTTCTGTCTCTGTCTGGGAGGATACATCTTCATCTTCCTGCTCTGACTCCTGCTTATCTTCAGTCTCTGTCTCAGACTGATCAGCATCTTCTCTAGCCCCTTCTCCGAGTATTTCATCTGGCTGATCTTCTGGCTGGTGAGGAGGTGGACTCTCCCGGTCCCGGGGGCCTGCCCCGGGACGTGGTGGTACTCTCACTGGGTGCTGAGCTCGGGACTGCCTAATTACAGCTCCCGGGGACTCAGGATCTACAAGAACAGGTTTCTGGCTAGGTTTCTTAGCTGTCCCTGTTTTCTGGGTCTGATCTGTTAATGCTAACATTATTCTGCACTGCTCCTCATAACAGCGCTTTGCCCAAGGGGGTGGATCTTCACAAATACTTAACCAAGAATCTATATAGGGATACTGATCGGGGTGCGCTATTCGCACCTTCCGATGAACTGACTGAATAATTCCTAGGTTAAATGTTCCATCTCGAGGCCACATGGGGTTTATGACGGGCCACTCCCTAGTACACAAAAGCTGTAATCGTGAGGCAGTCAGTTTTACTCCATAATCTCCTGAATATCCTTTACTAAAATGTTTGATCATACATTCTAACGGAGTGTTCCTAGTAAACTCCGCCCCTCCCATTCCAATGTGTGCGCGCAACAACAAACAGAAGGGAAGAGGAAGGCGGACCGTGGGTAAGGGGTCCTCACGGCCCTGGAAACATTCAAGGGAAACAAATAACAAGACAAGACGATGGTCGCTTCCTCCTTTTTACGATCTGGACGCGGTCGCCCGGCCAGAAAATGCGTTACTCAGGAGTCTGCCTTCGCTTGGTCTGTGTTGCAAGACCTCTCATTCACACTCCATTCACACAATCATGCTAGCAACGTATCCCAAAAACAGCCCAATCCTGTCTCTGCTGACTAGGCTATATCAAATTCCAAAATCAAAAGACCTTGCGCATACTCATGCAGGGTTCAAAAAGACGATAGTTTCACCTTGCGCATACTCATGCAGGGTTAGTCGGACCGTCTTGAGAGGTGATCAAGCTCTCTTACCAAATACCAAATTCCAAAGTTCAAACAACAGTTCTGCTCTGACTCTTCTGTCTAGTCAAATCAAAACTATACTCACCGGATCCGGTCCTAGTTCCCAAGCAAGCGCATGAGTTGGACCTCGGACTCCCCTCACGGGTTCGAGGTGTTGGTTCCGTCCGGGCTCGGCACCCACCGAGGTCCGGCCAGCTCCCTCCGATACAAGGGACCGGTGGCGCCAGAGAGCGAGCCCACGTCATGAGGGCACGATCCCGGCAGGACCAAACCTGTAGAGGCGGAAAGTCATGGTATATTGCCCTATATACCCTCTATTACCACTCCTTCCCGGCCAACGCACCAAGAATATGTAGCAGCAGAGCGCAGACAAACCAATAATACCAGGAGTCTGTTCAGAAGGTCCAAATCATTTATTTGTGCACAAGTTTCAAGCAGAATCAAATTCAAAATGGCTGAGCAATGGCTGTTAGTAAAACAACAACTTATATACTTTTCTTGTCCATTCTAGGTATAGGCAAACTTCTCATTGGTCCCGGTAACCCCTTTCACCCCATCTATTGGTCCCGGTAACATTACGTAGTCATCCAATTAGGACTTTGGTCTGGGCTCTGCACCTGCTTACCCCCCTTCTAGTCCCAATTACAATGGACAGTTCTTCCAACTTTGATACTTCTCTCCTCCAAGGTCACTTAGCTAGCTAGAACATGTGGGAAAGCAGGGCACTGTAACTTTTCTTTCAGCAGTGTTAATTAATTCCATAGAAGCTGTGCTCTCTTATCAATACCAATTAAACTTGTTTTTCTATATTTTCTAAGTTTCGATTCTGCTTAGCTATACCTAATTGTGCTCAGTTAAGTTTCGATTCTATGGTAGCAGCATTCAAGAGAATGTGTAATTCCTTTGGGCCTCTCCACAGGCTTCATTTACAGGTCAAGCTACTCAGGCCTGTCTGCTCATTTCAGACACCATGGATCATAGGCCTTCGCCTACCACAACAAGACCCCTCCTCTTTCTGAGGATACTCCTGCAGCTTCTCCGCTGCTTCCCAGGCTTACCTTAAACCTGACTCCGGGCTTCTCCATGGCAGCTCCCAAAAAGACACACTCAGTTCCTTCTCTTCAAGCAACAGCAACCTTCCTCTTCCCTCCCCGATGTTTCTGCCCTTCCAGCTTCGGCTCCCTGCTGCCAATGTAAGCAGGCTCCTGGAGACTTCCACTGCAGCTTCCCTGAGGCCTCCCTTTCTGCCCAGGGCAACCAGGGCCACGCCCCCCCCCCCCCAGCTAATCAGGAGTATTCCAATTCCCTCCACGTGGCTGCCCTTGTTGCAGCCCTTAATAAGCCTCTTAACATCTATGAGACTTGCCTTGCCTTCCTTCAATATGGGAGCTCCCAGCTCTTTGTTAGAACTCTCTAGTGCCTGCTAGGCGCAAACCCTGGGCGTGCCTTCCAGCATGTCGCAATCCAACAAACAACTGGTTTAGGAAGCAGTGGCAGCAGTGGGAACTGAAATACTGTATTTGTAGAAGAAACTGTAACCAAGGAAACAACAGGAGAACTTGTTTGCAAAGTTAGTCAAGGGGGTATGTTTACTAAATGGCAGTAAAGGAGCAAGTGTGCCATTAGCATGTCCTGACTGTGCATGTGCACACTTAGCGAGTGCAAAACGGCACTTTAGCGGGTGCTAATGGCAGCAGCAGCGTAAAGCACCCTGTGGGTGGAGAGAACACGTGCACGGGATGGAAGAGTGTGGGTCAATGGGTGGGGAGTGGGCGGGAACAAGACTTGGTCCCTTAATGCAGGCACCTTAATGGCAGGACCCTAACGCAGTTCAAAACCTGGCGGAAAGGGTGTTTTTGAGGAGAGAGAGCCTATTTTACATCTGCAATGTGATGCACAGCCAGGGGAGCCCAAAAGAGTGATAGTAGTGCTCCATTAGCAGCAACAGCATAGTGCCCAAGTATGAAAGGGCACTATGTTGATGATGCAAATGGGGGCAAAGAAGGTGGCACATGGGTCATGAGTGGGGGCTGCTGGTGCACAGGGGGGACCAGGCAGCTGCCTAGATGGCACATAGGAACATAGGACTACAAAATATGCCAAACTGTGTCAGATCAAGGTCCATCATGCCCAGTATCCTGTGTCCAACAGTGCACAATCTTGGTCACAAGTACCTAGCAGTTTCCCCAAAATACACACAGGATCCCCAATAACTGTGATGGGGCAAGCAGTGCATAGCTCGGATCCTGTTTAGCAATGGTTTATGGACCGTTACCAAGGAATCCATCCAAACATTTTTAAACCTAGCTACGCTAACAGTTTTTACCACATCCTCCAGTAATGGATTGCAGGGTTTGATTACACATTGACTGAAAAAATATTTTCACCTAGAAGACCCAAATGGGTTACACTGTAGCCGTATTGCAGGTCCCCTAGTCTGTCCACAGTCTGATGGCATAAAAAAGTGACTTACGTTTACCTGTTCCATTCCGGTCAACTATAGACTTCTATCATATCTCCCCTCAGCTTCTCTTCCCAAGGTTGATGAGCCCCAACCTTTTTAGCCTCCACAAAGGGGTATTCTGCCATCTGCAGAACCATCTGTGATGTTCGTCATGAACCCACAGTGACAGTGGCAACACACAGTCCTGCTACTGCTGCAGAAAGGCAATGTGCCACATGCGGTGGTCCAAGGGTTTTGGCACCCCAGGCAGAGATCAAGGCTTCCTTCCCCCTCCTGCTGCCACACAACCCAGCTGTGGGGGAAGAGGCCGATAGTGTCAGACACTGTAGTCCTCCAGGTAGCTGGAAAATGCAGGTGCCTGGGGAAATACTACAGCAGTGGCTGCCATCCTCCCACCAAGACATATTGGTGGTAGGCGGTGATGGCGCCCCCACATAGGCAGCTGGTGGGGGGGGGGGCTGCACGGCCATCCATGTGTGCCCTTGCCCCCCCCCCCCCATCCAGACCTTGTGCCCAAGGCACCCACCAAACCTGCAAGTTTAATATGATGGGCATGTCTGCATGGTCAGGTGTTGGTTGTGGCGTGGGAAGTGGCATCAGCCTGCAGCAGACAGAAGCCTTGTCTTGATCATGTACACCACGTCCAAAGATCAGCTGAAGGGATGCATGTCAGCAACAGGAACTGTTATCACCATAAGGCAGTATTGTGGTGCAACACACACAGTTGGTGTGTATGTGTGCTGAGGGTCACAGGTCTAGGTCTCCACTGGAGTTTCTGCATTGCATATTCCTGTGGACAAGGTTTAGCTGACTGTAAATTCAACTCCAGCATGTGCAACCCCCAAGGAGATGGCCAGCTACAGTGAAAACACCCACCAGCAGCACTGACAAGCTGCACTATCAACAGCTGGTAGCACAGTGATAATATCAGCATACCATACAAGAAAGGCTGAGAGTTTAAGACCTACTAGTGCCTGTATCATAATATGTAAGGTTACCAGATGTCCCCTGGAGAGGGATCCCAGATATCAGGAAATGGACTCCCAAACTCACACTTGTGTGGAATGAAACAGAGACTCCTGTGTCATTTGCAAACCCATTAAATTATGTATCCCAGAAGAGACAGATGATACAAATACCCTGCTGGTTGAGGAAGAGAAGCAAGTAGCCAAAGACATGGAAAACCTGGACAGATCGATACTAACACATTTGTCAGTCTTAACATGCATGCTTGTCATCTTAACGTGTGATGTCCCGTTAACATGCGTTAAATGGCCAGGGCACCCTGTTGCCATGCGTTAAATGGCCAAGGCGCCCTGTTAACATGCGTTAAACGACCCATAGCTCCCTTTATGCTGGAACACTCCTTACCTGCCCAATGTCTTTTTAGGAGTAGTGCCCCTTATCGCTGCCATTACCTTACTGCCCTTTAGTAAACATACCTCTAAGTGCACACAGATTGCTTGTATGCATGCATACATATGATTTAACATATGTACAACTGATTTGTGCAGTTAAACTAGGTGTGCTTAAATAAATAATTATGTGAAACAAACGTTTGAAATGAACAAGACTTTAACTTTTTTAGCCATGCATCCCCCTGTGCATATGCATAGATACACATACGTATATGTAAATATATGCATAATCTATGAGTTGATATATAAAACTGCATTCATTATAATAAAATATTTTGTTTTATTACAGGCAATTTTAACAATGAAGACCAAAGAAATTAGACAGCTGAGTTTAGAATGAGCTTTAGTGGCATGTTTACTAAAGGTTAACACGTGTAAAGTAAATGGGTGTTAAGTGTTGCCCCTGCCCATTCATTTTTATGGGCCATTGTAGCACTTAACACATTAACCTTACTTAATGTGCATTAACCTTTAGTAAACATGCCCCTTAGATTTCAGACTGAAATTTAGATTCCTTAGCTGTACATATACACCAAAATACTGTAAACTTTGCCAGGGGTGTCTCCTCATGCTCTCCTCTTCCCCGATTTAAACAGCACTTTCATTCTCTACACCATCTCCCTCAGCCCAGCAGTCACTCTTACCCTCTCCCAGTCCCCTCAGTGCCACTCACTGTAACTCACCACCAAACCATTGCTCCACCCCAGCAGTCATGCCTATTCTTCCCCATCCCCAACCCCAACAGTCATTGTGATTCTTTCATTGTCCACCCCTGGCTACACATGACTACCTCCAGACTTTCCTGATCCCCAGTGTCACATTTCTTTTAAGGCCAGCATACCCAACAATTGCCTACCTCCATCTGATTCTACTATGAACACTGGTTCTACCCTCAGAAGACAGAGCCTCGAACATCCTTACAGCCACTCCATTACGGATTTACACCTTCCGAATTTCAACCAAACTCCTAGAAGAAATGTATGTGTGTACATGTATATACCCACTCTGCCCTTCGCCAACAGACAGCTGACAGATCCTAACCACTATTATATATACAGAGAGATTACAGTATATCTTTTAGAGGAAGAATCCTAGAATGAGGAACTACAATATAGCAAGATAACAAGGACCAAAATAATATTAAATATTATGTGTCTAGGGACTGCATTAGTAAAGAAAACAAAAAAGCGCAGTATATTGTAAAAAAGATAATATTACTAAATGTTGAGTAATTACACTTCATTTCACCAACAATATCATGCATATAACTGCACATTTTGCCATAAAAAAAGGATAATTACTCATTGGGGTGCCCTACCAAATAGGTAGCCCAAACCTCATTGATATATTTTATGAGGAGAAAATTAGAGTAGTACAGCTCATTCTTAATGTAAAAGTGAAGATTTTATGCAGACCTAATTGAACTTTTTTAAATTATTTAGGGGAATATAAAATAGACTGAAAGAAAATCTTCATAGCAGGAGAGAAGGCAAAGCAACGAATGCCTGGAAATTAGGTAATTGGGAGTGAAATCAGAGTTTGGGCAATGTTATTTCAAGCACAGGGTGGTATCTTTAATAACTTATGACATGCATTACTTAATTGAGCCAATTAAATCTGTGTTATTAATATGCTGAAAGTCAAAATACATTTTTAAAGGCAAAGTAAAGAGTAAAGGAAAGGAGAAAAAAAAAAGAAAATTAATGGATGAAAATAAATGACAGAAGAGATATGAAATATTCTGCAACTATTAAGCCTTAACAAAAACCAATAGCTAACCCTTAGTATATCACTGGAGTTTTTTTTTTTAAGATTTTACAGTATCTGACTGTGTTTCCTTTATCTCCCCTTATCACCTTTCTCCTTTTCTTCAGGAAATGAAGGGTAAATTGTTTACAGTTGCAATCCCCAACCACATTCCTATCGCTGTTATAGAATATGACAGCATATAAGGGTAATAATGCCCATTTAGTCCACTCCACCCCTCCTCACTCCTGGTTTAACATCAGGGGCAGCCCAAGGGGGGGGGGGGGGGTTGCAGGGCCAAGTACTGAGACTCATTGCGGGCCTTGTTTGCATAATGAGCATCTTTGCATAAATATTAGCATAATGTTAACATGTCTCTTAATGAGTGTCTGGTTAAAGAAAGACTACCAGATTTCCACATTACTATACTCCATTGCCAACTGCCAGGCACATTAGGAAGTACTATAAATACTGCCCATTTAGAACCTATAGCAACCCGCCATATCATAACAGCCTTATAAGGACTCACAAAGCACAAACCCTACCTATCAAAAAGGCAACACTGCAAAAATTAAACCAATACATCTCAGAGAATAGCAGTACATCTCCAACTGGGGAAAGAGAACAAGTGGCACTGTCAAATAGAAATTACATGAACACAATACCTCGGCTCAGTTACACATGCAGAACATAGACTGTCAGCAAACAAAGAACAAGGGATCACAATTTAGAAATAGGAAGACAATAAATTGGGAACCCCTAAAGCCAAACTTGGAATGTACAACAACACTAGAGAAATAAAATAATAAATTAATTTCCTCTTGTACTAAACAAAAACGCAAAGATGTTAGCAATACGCATTCCCAGAGTTGACATATTCCAGTTTTGTTGTTTGGGCATTTTATTTTTCAATTGCAATTGCTCCAGTCACTTTCTTCTGGTTCTTCTGTCTTCTAATTCTCCATTGTCTGCTGTCCATTTGTCCTTTCTTCCCTTTTCTAGATTTTTTTCATTCTCTCGTCTACATATGCTTTAACATACTGATCTTTGCCCTTTTGCTCTTTCCTCCATTTCTTTTTTTTATTCCTTTATCATCCACTCAAATTTCACCCTTCCATCCTCAATCCCCACTTACTCTCTCAATACCTGGCCGCACATAGATTTTCCTTCCCTCCCACACAAAATATATTTTCCCCCCTCCATCCTCATCCCCCCAGCCCCATCCCCTTATAGTCTTCCCACAATATCAGCTTCCTTCTAGTTCCAGCCCCACCCAGCATCCGCTCCCTTCTAGTTCCATTCTCCCATCCCCCCGCATCAGCCCATTTCCAGTCCTAATCCCCTCATCAGCTCATTTCCAGTCCTAGCCCCCCAATCAGCCATTCCAGTCCTATTCCAGCCCCATCAGCCAATTTCCAGTCCAGCTACTCCATCATCCCATTTGCAAACCTAGCCCCCCCATCAGCCATTTCCAATCCTATTCCAGCCCCACATCAGCCCATTTCCAGTCCAAGCTCCCCCATCAGTTCATTTCCAATCCTAGCCCCCCAAAAGCCCCTTTCTAGTCCTAGCCCCCCCATCAGCCAATTTCCAGTCCAGCTACTCCATCATCCCATTTGCAAACCTAGCCCCCCCATCAGCCATTTCCAATCCTATTCCAGCCCCACATCAGCCCATTTCCAGTCCTAGCTCCCCCCATCTGTCTATTTCCAATCCTAGCCCTCCCCCCTCTGCTCTTTTCAAATCTTAGCCCCCCCCCCCAGCCCATTTCAAGCCCTAGTCCCCTCCCCAAAGAGCCCCGCAGCAGGCTTTAGAGGCCCCGGCTCACCTCCCTACAGCGGCTCTCGGCAGGCTCGGAAACACCTCCCTACAGCTGCCGAAGTGAAGAACATTGTTTTTCTTCACTTCGGCAGTTGTGTTGCAATATAGATCGCAGGCGCACTGAGTGCTGGGACACAGGAAATGTCCTTTGACCTCTGGCGTGCCAGCAAACTACATTACAACACAGCTGCCAAAGTGAAGAAAAGCAACACTTTTCACTTTGGTGGCTGTAGGGAGGTTTGTCTGAGCCTGCTGGGAGCCGAACATGTGCAGGATGTTGTTGGTGAGGGGCCCCCTGAAGCACGGTGCCCTGTGCGAACAACATTCTCACACAATGGACGGTACAGCCCGGTTTAACATCGTGGGTCCCAATTGATCCCTAGTCTTGCCACCACTAGAAGCTGACTGTGCTTTTTCCATAATTTTTTAGATTCATTTTTGTTCCATTTCCACTGGGTATGGCAATGTGTGCCTTTGAGTCAATGCTGACTCCTGGAGACCCAGCAGCTCTTGGGTTTTCTTGGCAGTGTGACCAGAAGTAGATTGCCACACCTTTCTTCTAGGCAATGGAGGGTTAAGTGACTTCTCCAAGGAGTGCCAGGCGGAATCAGACCCTGGTCTCTTAGGCCCCGATATTTAGTGCTGGTGGCTAATGAGATTACAGCAGCTAACCACTGGCGCTGAAGAGATAACCTGGATATTCAATGCCGGGGCAATAACCACCACCGGCACTGAATATCCAGGTTTGCTGCCCAGCCTCTGCTGTTGCAAAAGCTAACTGGGCAGCGGCGATATTGAGCCACTGCCCAGTTAGCTCCCACGAGTAAAAATAGGCCAGCTTTTGCTGTGCCTATCTTTATCCACGGTTTGCTAACTGGGCAGTCGTGCAATATCACCATTGCCCGCTTAGTGATGGATACTGCCTCTGCTCTGCCCCAGAACACCCATGACACAACCTGGTGTTACACGCAGTGGCATTAATCGGGCATTTAGCGGCATTAATCGGGCATGTAAGCAGCATTTACACAGTTTACAGGTCTGTAAACCATGTAAATGCTTTTGAATATCAGGCCCTTAGGTACTAAGCCACTGCTCTAATCACTGGGCTACTCCTCATGCATTCAATATAGCAGGTGAAAATCAGAAACATACTTGTGGGATTTGAACCCATTTTCTTAAAGGTTTAAGCCAGTGCTCTAGCTTGTTCAGCTATGCTTCCATTCAGGTGCCTCCTACCTCACCTCCCCCACTCCCCTTCATTTAAGGAATATTGAAAAATGTTTTGGGTTTTTTTGGGTTATGTGGGGTTGTCCAGCTCAGTTCCTGATGGTAGGTTGATCTCACATTTTTTTCATACTATTCTCTCGGTATTGCGATCAAATACAACAATATGAGAAGTCCTCTGAGACAGAGGTTAGAAAATGAGAAGATTTAAATGTCTCTCTCCTTTCTCACCACCTCCATTCTCCATTATGCAGACATTCCTTTTAGGTCTGAATAACAGAGAAAAACAATTTTGTGGCATTTTCCACTGATACAGAAATACAGCTTCGAAACACGAATTCATGTCTGGTTGTTGGGTGATGCGATTGCTGTTTTAAAAAGATGATCATATGATTTCAGCTAAGTTTTTTTTAACTCATGTATATTTGATGCTATGCTAAGATTTTCTTGATGAAATATTGGTAGGAGGATACAGACTGGGTAAGGACTGATAGACGAACACATTCATGCCAACCAAGGCATTCCAGTAAAGATAAAGATTTAAGGGTTTGTTTTATTATATTAAGTTGTTAGCTCTCTGACTGGGAGCTCTTAAAAGGGTTTTTTTGTACACACAGTAGGTGGTTTTTTGAGCACAGTAGGTGGTTGAACTCCAGTAACCTCCTCAGCTTTGGGAACTGCTAACACCTAATCAGGAGTTAGTGGGCCTGATTTCCTGAGAGCAGCTGAGGGCCTGCATAAAAGGCTCCAGTGCCCTGCCCTGTTCAGGCTTTCCTACAGAAGCTCTCCAGATCAACCAACAGTAAGGATTTAAGGGTTTGTTTTATTATATTAAGTTGTTAACTCTCTGACTGGGAGCTCTTAAAAGGTTTTTTTGTACACACAGTAGGTGGTTTTTTGAGCACAGTAGGTGGTTGAACTCCAGTAACCTCCTCAGCTTTGGGAACTGCTAACACCTAATCAGGTGTTAGTTCCCTCCCTACCCACCCCGACTCCCACCCACCCCTAGCGAGTAGTCTCCCTTTATAGGGCACCTCCACATTTGACAAAGCACAGAGAATTGGACCAGCACATTTTGAAAATAATTAAGGAGATTTAACTGCTTTTTCTCTGAAAGGACAGCTGGGAAACTGGCTGGTACTTGGTAGATCTCTCTCTTTTGCTTTAACAGATACCTAAGCTCCACGAACAGAACAATGGCTGGGAAAAATCATGTGCAGGGTGCCTGCATGCTGAAGCTCTGAGGAAACAAGTGGAGGAACTCAGAGAGGAGGTGGCGAGGCTGAGGAGCACTCAAGACAGTGAGAAGTACATTGATGAGATGCTTCTTGCAGCAACCAAGCTTTCCAGCAGAGGAGAAGATGGGTGCCAACAGAATGTCGATGGTTGGACACAAGTCACCAGGGCCTGCAAAATCACCAATCCAACTTCTCCAGCCCTTGAATTGAAGAACCATTATGCAGCCCTGGAAGTGGAGGAGGTGAAAGCATCCCTGGAAAGGGAAGAACCAGAGCTCAATTACCCCAAAGTTGCAGAATCAGTAACCACAAGGAAACGAAGGGTAGTGGTGGTTGAAGACTCTCTTCTGAGGGGTACTGAGGCGTCCATCTGCCGACCAGACTTGATGTCCAGAGAGGTATGCTGTCTGCCTGGTGCCAAAATCCAAGATGTTACAGAGAGTTTGCCGAGACTCATCAAGCCCACTGATTATTACCCAATGTTGCTAATCCATGTTGAAACAAATGATACTGCCAGGTATACCTCAGAACATATCAAAAGTGACTTCATGGCTCTGGGACAGAGGGTGAAGCAGTTAGGTGCACAGGTGGTGTTCTCTTCAATCCTCCCTGTTGAGGGTAAAGGCCAAGGCAGAGAGGCTCGCATCCTGGAGATGAATGCATGGCTGCATGGATGGTGTCATCGAGAGCGTTTTGGTTTCCTAGACTATGGGATGCTGTTCCAAGGGTTGCAGAGCAGAGATGGCATCCATCTGTCCAAGAAAGGTCAACGCATCTTCAGTAGTAGACTGGCTAATCTACTGAAGAGGGCTTTAAACTAGATTCGTTGGGGATGGGTGAAGAAAGCTCCCAGGTAAGTGAAAGCCCCCAGGTAGGTGATACATTAAATAACTTTATGGAAATGGGTAACAGGGGTAACATATGGAAAGCAGTGTGTATAAATGCCCGTAGCATGGGAAATAAGATCCCTGATGTTGAAGCTTTGGTGGGAGTGGCTGACTTGGATTTAGTGGCAGTTACAGAAACATGGTTCACAGAAAACCATGATTGGGATGTAACTATACCAGGCTATACTTTATTCAGAAAGGACAGGGTAGGAAGTAGGGGAGGAGGAGTGGCACTATATGTAAAAACTACTATTAAAGCTTTGGAATTACAGAGCTTAAAAGGGAGAGGGGAGGCATCGTGGGTTAAACTAGAAAGAGGGAAAGAGAAATCTATTTACATTGGTGTGATATACAGACCTCCCTCACAAGAGGAAGAGGTGGACAGAGAGTTAATTGAAGACATGTGTAGCATTGCTAGGAAAGGGGAAGTGCTACTGATAGGAGATTTCAACATGTCAGATGTTGATTGGCACATTCCTGCTGCAGTATCATCTAGAAGTAAGGAGATCCTGTATTCTCTACAGGGAGAACTATTCAGGCAATTTCTAACAGACCCCACACGTGAAGGGGCCATACTGGACTTGGTGCTTACCAATGGTGAAAGTGTTTCTGATGTAGTGGGAGATCATTTTGCATCCAGTGATCACCAGATGGTGTGGTTCAGTATTAGGACTAGGGCTGTTAGAATCCATTCAAAGGCGAGGATCTTAGACTTTAGGAAGACTAACTTTGCGAAGATGGGCCAATACCTCAGGGAGTCGTTAGTTGGATGGGATCAGCTGAGGGATGTAGAAAAACAGTGGGAAAAACTGAAAGGGGATATTTTAAGGGCAACCAACCTTTTTGTTAAAATGGTAAATAAAGGTAAAAGGAAAAGGAGACTGCTATGGTTTTCGAAAGAAGTAGCTGAAAAAGTGAAGAAAAGGAGGGAGGCCTTTATGAAATACAAGAGATCACAGAGAGAGGAAGACAGGCATCTGTATTTGGAAAAACGTAGAGAAGCTAGCAAAGTAGTCAGGAAAGCAAAGATTCAAAAGGAGGAGGAAATAGCCAATGCAATAAAATGGGGGGATAAGACATTTTTCAGATATATTAGTGAGAAGAGGACGGGCAAGAGTGGTATTTTCAGATTCAAGGGTGCAGTGGAGAAATATGTAGAAGCTGATAAGGATAAAGAGGAATTGCTTAACAAATATTTTTGTTCTGTGTTCACAGATGAAGAACCAGGAGCAGGACCTCAACTTAAAGTAGACAAAGAAATGGGACCGGATGGGATACACCCAAGAATACTGAGGGAACTTGGGGACGTTCTAGCAGCTCCACTGACTGACCTTTTCAATGCCTTGTTGGAGTCGGGAGTGGTGCCAAAGGACTGGAGAGAGGCTCATGTGGTGCCTTTACACAAAAGCGGAAGTAAGGATGTGGTTGAAAACTACAGGCCGGTTAGTTTAACTTTGGTGGTGAGTAAATTATTGGAAATGCTGCTGAAAGAGAAAATAGTGAGGTTTCTGGAGTCCAACGGATTATAGGATCCGAGGCAGCATGGATTCACCAGAGGCAGGTCTTGTCAGACAAATATGATTGATTTCTATGACTGGGTGACCAGGGAGTTGGACCGAGGGAGAGCCCTTGATGTGGTGTATTTAGATTTCAGTAAAGCCTTTGACACTGTTCCTCACAGGCGACTTATAAACAAACTGAGCACCCTGGGGATGGATCCTAAAGTTACTGCTTGGGTTAGAAATTGGTTGGGTGAGAGGCGACAAAGAGTACAAGTAAATGGAGCTCACTCTGAAGAGAAGGATGTTATCAGTGGTGTGCCCCAGGGATCTGTCCTTGGTCCGATTCTTTTTAACATCTTTGTTAGTGATATAGCGGAAGGGCTTTCAGGTAAGGTTTGCCTCTTTGCGGATGATACTAAAATCTGCAATAGAGTAGACACCCAGGAAGGGGTAGATAACATGAGGAGGGATCTAGCTAAGCTTGAAGAATGATCTAGAATTTGGCAGCTGGGATTTAATGTTAAAAAATGTAAGGTCATGCATTTGGGCTGCAGCAATCCAAGGGAGCAATATAGTATAGGGGGTGAAGTACTTTTTTCCACTAAAGAAGAGCGGGATCTAGGCGTGGTTGTGTCTGATGATCTTAAAGTAGCTAAACAGGTAGAAAAGGTGACGGCAAAAGCTGGAAGGATGCTTGGGTGCATACGGAGAGGAATGGCTAGCAGAAAAAAGGAGGTGATAATGCCTCTGTATAAGTCTTTGGTGCGACCTCATTTGGAGTATAGTGTGCAATTCTGGAGACCGCACCTTCAAAAGGATGTGAACAGGATGGAGTCAGTGCAGAGGGTGGCTACTAAAATGATTAGTGGGCTTCATTATAAAGCATATGAGGACAGACTGAAGGATCTTAATATGTACACCTTAGAGGAAAGGCGGGATAGAGATGATATGATTGAGATGTTTAAATACCTCCGTGGCATAAATGTTCAGGGAGAGAGCCTCTTTCAATTGAAAGCAAGTTCTGCTACGAGGGGACATGGGATGAGGGTGAAGGGAGATAGATTCAGGAGTGATATGCGGAAATATTTCTTTACGGAAAGAGTAGTAGATCCGTGGAATAGTCTCCCAGTGGAGGTAGTAGAGATGAGGACAGTAACTGAATTCAAAAAAGCATGGGACAAACACAGAGGATCTCTAAAGGTAAAAAGGGGACTGTTGTAGTTGTTATGGAAGGACAGACTAGATAGGTCATGTGGTCTTTTTCTGTGGTCATATTTCTATATTTCTATCTCTGGTCAAACACGGTGTATGAATTTGGATTTTAGAGTTAAAGATCTGTTTTCAAAATCCCATTAAGGATGTGCATTTAGCATGTGATTTTAATGCACAATAAGTGCAGAACCTCCACAATAACTGTCAGGGTCATGAGTAGCATGTTCACAGCGGTTAATGCACAAATGTGTAGGCTAATGTGCAGTGAGGTAACATTAGCTGCACCTGTGCTAGTTGCCACATTGAAGGTCAATGCTTGTTAATGATGCCCATGCTTAGTGCACTATGCTCTCCATGCCCATACTCTGCCCCTGACCTGCACATTCTCCGCAACTGCGTACAATTGCCAATTAACAAGAATTTTAATGACATGCCCGTGTGCTAGCGTTCACCGCGGCCAGTTACTGCACACTAAAATGCATGTTAACTGGTCAGTGGCACTTAGTAAAACTTTGCCATATACGTTTCCAAATTCAAGCTCCAAGCGAATCACAATCAGAGGGCTTACAATCTAAGGGCCCACTTTTCAGCAGTGACATTCATTGAATAAAGCAACAGACTTTGGTAGTGTTTTATTTTCCTTTTCTATTCTGTGGGGGGCATATTCAGTGGTGGTGGTCAGCGCGATTAAAGTGGAATGCCACGATGCTCTCCGACTAATGTCGGTGGTGTTTAGTGGGGGCAGCCTGGGATATTTCCATTGAGCGCCATTTAGGCAGTTTGCAGATTTTGGCTTAATTAGAGCTTTTGGCTGAATTACAGCAGCCAGTCAGGAATCAAGAGGAAACAGAGCTCGTGCCCTGGGGTGTCCTGTGTGTGTGTATGTATGTATGTGTGTGTGAGTGAGATGCCTCGGCAGTAATGGGTGGTTGTGTGTGTGCTGAGCCTTAAAGATTTGAGTAGGTGAGACAACTCAGGTTGATTTTAAGACCTCGAAAGCTCCATCATATGAAGAAACTGAAGGTTCCGTGTGGGTTAGGGCTGGGCGCATTAAATCCTGAGGCTGAAGGAAGGCAGTACATTGTGTATGAGAGGGAGTGAGATGCATTGTAAATTAGAGATTGCCACAGTAGATACAATAACTTTATTTTATTTGATTAGGCATACACAGTGTTCACATTAGGTATCCTAACCAGTGGACAACACAAATATATTAACCTGCGAAAGACAAATGGTGAAAAGGAGCCAGTTTCTCTTTTGAATTCATCAAAGCTAGGGAGCACAGCTATGACCTTGAGCAGCCAGACGAGGTGATCAAGAGGGGAGAGAAGACCTGCCGCATGGGAGTAAACCACCTCATTTGGATCAGCTGGAGGGAGACCAGATGAACATCAGCAAAGTCCCCAGTGCATCTGGGAATATGAGCTCATTTGTTGCATGCACATTGGACAAATGCACTGTGAAGAATCAATATTCGGAGTATTTGCAAAAGCAGAAGCAGAGCTCTGCATGAGTTTGTACTACCAGAGCTCAGAAACTGATTACCGAGAGAGTAGCGCACTGGCACCACAGAAATACAGGAGAGGAGTGTCAGGCATCATAACTGATGTAACTGGCTTATGCAATTTGCTTCAAATTGTGCCTGAAGAGTTTGTGTTTCCTTGTGGAAAAAAAAACAACATTTGTTGGATTGTTGCCTACAGAATTTGTAGAAAGAAAGGGTTAGCTGGCCCATACAAAATGTTCAAAAGTAAACACAATAATTTAAAACTAATTCTAGTTTGGAAAGAAAGCCAATGTAATTTGTGCAGTAATGTCATTACATAATCACTTGTTTTACCCTTAAATGTCAGCTTCGCAGGGTTATTTTGTAATTGTTAAATGCTTTTCTGTAGCTGGTAACAAGATGTTACCATAATCTAGTTGTGGGAGAATTGAAGTTTGAACAATCAGTCTAAACTGTTTTTCATAAAAACAGAAATGAATCTTCCTTAACTGCAGTTTAAGAAATGTTTTCTTAACTAACCCTTAAACCCATAATTCCTTCTTTAAGGTAGAATTTCCAATAGTGTCACAAAAGTGACAAACTAGAAACTATTCCCAAAGGCTCCTTAGGTAAATCATCTACTCTTTGTCGTAACTATAATAAATTTGTCTTATTGACATTTGGTATATGGTATGATGGCGATTTATGAATGAAATATGCATAGTGGATTGTATGGTAGAGATATAACTTCTTATTGTAGTGCTATTTAATACTATGAGTGGTCAGTACTTGTTATCCAAGCTTGGTATGTGGGGGAACAGTATGACCTTACTCTATGTGTCCTCTGAAAATCTTGTAGTTTTGGGTATGTGTAGTACCACAGATATGTGCTCTGCTTGAGTTGATAAAACATGTACAGTATATATAAGAGAGGGTTGCATGGAATGTAGTTATTAAGTGTGTGAGAAATGGCTTTATAAACCTGTGCTGTCCACCACGCAGTCAGCCAGGTTTTCAGGGCATGTCAGATGTATGCATATTTATCACATGCATATTTTTTATGGATATCCTGAAAACCCATTTCACTGTGGGATTATAAGGACAGATTGGAGAAGCTATGATGCAAGGTATAATTGAATGGTAGGCATTTAAGGAAAACTGGGGCATGTTTAGTAAAGTGCAATAGCAGGAAGCACGGGGTTTAGCTTGGGACTGCTAGGCATTTATGGCCTGCGGAAGCCCGGCGCGCATGATAAAAATGCCATGCTACCCAAGAACCATGCAAATAGGCAAGGTTAGGGAGGAGCTGGGATGGAGAGTGGGTGGAAAAAGCCACATGCAGCCAGCATGGCCACTGACTACAAAAATACTCCGCTACATGAGCACAGATAGCACCAGCCTCCGATCAGGTACACTTGCACCTACTCTGCCAGCATGGCCCCAGTGCGTGATACAGGCATGATCCTCATAATGATAAACGCCCTGTGCCATCACTCACACATGCCAGGCCTATCAACCAGGCTGCAAACTGGACAACTGCCTAAGGCATCGGCTTCTGAGGGGCTGCAAGAGCAGCAGCAGTGAAAGCAGAACATCCTCATAAACCCAAAGAGCCAGCAACGTTTACAGTTCCCTGCAGGGAGAGTGGGCACACACATATATACAAAGCAAAGGTAATATTTCAAAGCATGATGTCCAGTTATGCATTTGCACAGGATCATGGTGGGAGAGCTGCTGTTGTGCTGATCTGGGGAGGTGGCATAAAGTTGAAGGTTCCTCTAGGGTGTCCAATACCCTTGCTCTGGCCCTGCATACAAAAGAGGCAGGGCTGCACCAAAGGATCCAGACCCTAGGTCATCATCTGTAGCATCTGAGGAACAACAGGTGAATGTGACCACATTGCCCCCTCCCTAGCCCCGGTGACTGCCTGTGAGTTGGCGGGGCATCCCCTCTACATGGGCATTGGTGTACTTGGGGTACAGCATAGGCAGGGCATTCACATATGGGTGGACAGCCAGCACTGGTGGGGAGGGAGACAGGGTCTCTTCACAGACAAACAGCTTAAGATGGGCCATACTGTATAGGCTGGGTTGAATATCATATAACACAGTTAGGGGTGGGGCATGCAAATTAGGTAGATAAAGGGGCGTGGAAAGGAAGGGACCTAATCCTTCCCCCCAATACCAGAGGCCTGAGCACCCTAGGTTGCCAGGCACCCTAGCTGACTCAGAGTGTGGGGGGTTCATACTCCTTTGCCCGAATTCTGGAGAATGCCAACAAACTGCCATTCCCAGATCAAGGCCCCCTGCCCATGTGGATGCTGCATTATTGCTCTGACACCCACAGACACTGGTGCAGCTGGGCTCTATCCATGGGTGTGCATCACTATTTTCATGTCCCTCCTACTTGTACTTTGGCCATATATTTGAGATGTGCACCAGGTGCGCATCTCCTCCAGTCAGCCTTCTCAGACTTTCACTGTCACTTGCACTATGGTCTGTAGTTATAGTTGAGGACCATGTATTTTTTCCTGTTCATTCTGCTGAGGTATGGTGGGCTGCTTACTCACATGCTGACAGACTGAAACCTCAGTGTTTATGAGTTCTGGACCACTCACAGCTGAACTTCAGGGGGAAAGACAGTGCTGTACACGCATATCCTCCTCAACTGCTTGTTCGGCCTCCCCTAGTACAGTAACTATCCCCTGGGGTTGCAGAGACTGCACATCTGCTGTCAGGACCCTCAGATTCCATGGCATAAAGCAGCTACCTGGATGTGTCCACTCTCGTTCTACACCTGTCAAGTGTTCCAACCCTCCACACAGCACAGACTGTGGCCCCATTGACATACACTTATCTAGGGGGAGGTCACATTGGTGTTAGTGCACAAATGCATGGGGGTATGTAGCACGTCTTTACAGTACACATGCATGGGGATGTGCAATCACTGACGCACCTAGTGTGACAATGCCTCTCTACCACAGCTGTGCTCCCTGCATTTATCATGGCTGCTCTGCCACGCTGCACTATAAAAGTGTGCTACCTGTGTGTTAGTCCTGCACCGGTTGCAGCACTTCAATAAAAATGCCTCACTATGTATAAATTAGGATAAGAGAAATGGTATGCATATTGTTGATGAGATACTAAAGTTTATCAGTTTATCAAAATATACTTACAAAAGAAGCATAAAAGGAAACAATAAGGAAACAAAACAGCAAGAAATAAAACAAATCAAAATACTGGCATCAATCCATTAGCCCCCATCTCGGGGAGAATAACAAAAGGTATGAACAAGCATAGGAAATAAGGAAATCCTTCCTCAAAAAAAGCAGTTATATGCAATTATCCCACCGTACCCCATCGATCAAGACTCTATGATTCTCTTCCAACCAGAAAGGCCTCCAACTGCAAAGAATCAAAAAACACAAACTTTGATACCTGAAATGTAACTAGACATTTACACAGATATCAGAGAAAAAAAGAAGAAGCCCCCAGAGCAGAACCCTTGATCTAAGAGTCAATAAAACTCTCCTGCAGAGTTGCGGGGCCCTGGACATGTCTGGAATCATATGAATTTTAGTGCCACAAAATAATGCATCTTTATTTTTAAAGTAACTTTTAAAGACAAAGATCTTATCCTGCTCTGATAGAAATGTAACCACTAAAGTTACCCAGGAAGCAATCAGATGAGTCTTCCAAAAACCTAGTTAAATTTAACTCAGGAGGGGGCTGCAAGATATCAAATCTCCCAATAGAGTCATCTGTAATCTTCCTGCCCATTAGGTAATGTAATTTTGAGAAAACCATCAGTTCAGAATTAGCAAGACATAATATGTCTTTAAACTATTTGTGCAATAAGCTCAGGTGACAACAAATGACAAATAGGAAAATTCACAAAGCGAATACGAGCATTCTGAAAGGATTCTATCTTTTTATGAATTATTAAACTGTCTTTCATAGTGGAAGCACTGACTGTCTGGAGAGAAGCATATTGAGTCTCACATTTCAAAATCTGAACAGATAAGGATTCCACTCATTCCACAGTCTGACCCAGCTTTGCAACGATTTCTTGTGAAAACTTGCAAAGTTGGGATACGATGGTGACCAGAGTTTTCTCTGTTCTGGTCGCCACCATCCAGATATCTGCCAGGGAGATCTGCACATCAGAACCTACCCCGGTGCCCATCACAGGTGGGGACCAGGCAACAGCTTGATAAGAATCAGCAGAGCATAATGGAGTACTCTGTTGAACTGGCTGTCCACGGTCAAATGGGTTGGGTAGAGTCATTAAGATGGAGGAGGAGGTGGTGTACACTCTGGGGAGCTCCAAGATTTATTTATTTATTTAGACAGATTTGTATGCCACCTTATCCTTCAATCAAGGTGGTCACGTCACATCACAATTGGAGGGTTACATTTAACATTAGGGTACTTGTAAACATTTAGACAGTACAATTACTTAATACCATTTAGATAGTACAATTGAAGGGTAACATTTAACAAGAGGGTGTTTAATAATGTAATATAATAATCTTGTGTGTGTAGATAGGATAAGTGCGTGCCTAGTTGGAGGAGGTGGTTGTGTTTCTATTTGGGTATGGGCTGTTGTCTAAATGCTCGTATGATTCTAAAAATAACAGTGTTTTGAGGTCTTTGCGGAAGTCAGTGATGTCATCTAGTGCCCTCAGGCTCGTTGGGAGGGAGTTCCATAGTGTGGACGCCAGTAATGATGGAGCTCTTTTTGAAGTTGTTTGCTTGGTTTTGTGATAGCCTGCAGGTGTGCCAATCATGTTGTTGTTATTGGCTCTTCTTGGTCTATTGCTGATATCTCTTGTTATAACATCTTGGAGTACGTCTGCTGAGAGATGGTGAATGATTTTGAAGATGATCATGATTGTTTTGTGTTTAGCTCTTGCCAGCATTGGGAGCCAGTGTAGTTGTTGTAAGATAGGGGTGATGTGCTCTGTCCTTGGAGTGTCTGTAATGATGCATTCTGTGGTGTTTTGCACCATCTGTAGTGGGTGTAGTGTCTGCTGAGGGAGGCCTTGGTATAGTGAGTTTCCATAGTCAAGCAGTGGTGTGATGAGTGCTTGGCACACTGTGCGGAAGTGGTCCTGGTGGAGTATTGGTTTGATTTGTCTGATGGTCCTCAAACGTTGATAGGCCTTGTTTCCGGTTTTGGTGATGTGGGATTTCAGGTTCAGCGCTCTGTCCAATGTGATGCCTAGATACTTAACTTCTTCTTTGACTACTATATGTTTGTCTAAGATGCTGATAGTTTGTGGAGGTATGAAGTTGGGTTTCCTGGTGACGAACATTGCCTCGGTTTTATCATAGTTGACCGTTAAGTTGTTGGCTATGAGCCAGTCATTCATGTCTTTGAGACATTTGGTTATTGTTGTGGTATTTAGTGCTAGTAGGTTGATTGGAGCGTATATCATGATGTCGTCAGCATAAATGTGATAGTGTAGTTTATGGTGCTTGATGATGTTGCATATGGGCTGGATGTAGATGTTAAAGAGCATTGATGATAGGGCTGAGCCTTGTGGTATTCTTTGCATGACTGGGAATTGCAGTGATTTCTTTTGGTCGCATTTGACTTGTTGTGTTCGCCCTTCCAAGTATGAGGTAAACCAATTCAGGGTATTCTTACATAGTCCTATCTGTTGTAAGCAATGCAGTAGCTTAGTGTGGGACAGTGTCGAAGGCCGCCGAAATATCCATGAACACTAGTTAGAAGCCATTTTTTATGTTGTCCTTGCCTCTTAGGAGATTGTCAAAGAGGGAGGTGAGTAGAGTTTCTATGCTGTATTGGAGCTTGAATCCATGCTGATGGATGTCCAGTGGGGCATTTATGTCAATATGGTCCTGAAGTTGTCTTTGCACTGCCTTTTCCACGATTTTAGCAAGGAATGGCAAGCTGGAGATGGGACGGTATGATTTTGGTTCGGATGGGCTCAGATTGCTACTTTTGAGTATTGGTCGTATCATTGCATGCTTTAGAGGTTGCGGCATGTAGCCTTGTTGGAGTGAATCTTTGAAGATTTTTTTAATGTGATGAGAGAGTTGGCTTTTTGTAGCTTTGAGCCACGCTGGGCATGGGTCTGACGGTGAAGTTGTTGTGTTTAGTCCAGAAATAATGTCTTCTACTTGCTGCTTTGTTGGTATGCTGAAGCTCTCCCGTGTTTTTTTAATCTTGTAATCATTTGTTTGTGGTGTATTAGAACATATTTGGTTGGTGTTTTTTGACTTCATGTAATCTGCATATTTTTGTGGGTCAAGGTGGTGTGTACTTTGTTGTGTGTCATCCTTGGTGAGCTTTTGGACAATGCTAAAGAGTTCTCTTGGTCTATTAGTATATTTCATGATTAAGTTGGTATGGTGTTGTTGTCTACACTCATTTATTAGATTATAATATTCCAGTTGCTTGGCTCTGTATTGGGTTAGTAGGTTGTGTGATTTGTTCTATCTCCATTTTCTTTCCAGTCTTCTGAGTGTACGCTTTGCAATTCTGATTTCATTTGAGTACCATGGGGCGTTGGATCTCTTGCATGTTTGTGGTTCTGTGCTCGCTGGGGCAGATGCTGCGTTAGATATTATAGTGTTCCATTTTTCTATGTTTAGGTCAAGGGTGCCGTATTCCTATTGAAGTTGTGGAGTGATTTCATTTATAAATGAGTCTTTGTTGAATGTTTTAAACCGTCTGGTTGCTCTTTCATCTTATTTGCATTGCATTCCGATCAACCCCCAGATATCCCCTCGGATCTCTTGGCCCGACAATACAAACAATTTCAGCAACCTCAACAACCTTACCACTGCGCTACAGCCACAAGGACATACCCCGGAATCACCATAAACGCTGACTGGAATACATTCAATGAAACTTCAAAGGAAGAGATATCCTCCACCATCTCCTGTCTGAACACCACTACCTCACCACTAGACCCCTGCCCTACCGAATGGATAAAGAAAACCAAGAAAGACCTGAGTGCCCCACTAACTCACATCATAAACGAATCCTTTAAACAAGGATACATACCAGATGCCCTCAAAACATCAATCATCCGACCAACCATAAAGAAGAACAACCTGGACCCCATGGACCCCACCTCCTACAGACCAGTGGCAAGCCTCCCCCTCGCCACCAAGATAATAGAAAAGATAGTCCAACACCAGCTTCAAGATCATCTAGACACCAACGACATACTTGACCCACAGCAACACGGTTTCCGACCACTACATGGAGTTGAGACCCTCATGACCATCCTAATGAACACACTCATCATCGGAACCCAAGAGAAAAATTCGGGATATATCCTGATCTTCCTAGACATATCAGCGGCCTTTGACACAATCTCCCACGAAATTCTCATACACAGACTAAAAACAATTGGAATCAAAGACACTGTACTCCAATGGTTCAGATCCTACTTAACTAACAGACAGCAACGGATCCGCACCCTCTCCACAACCTCGCCCCCCTACCAACAACTACAAGGAGTACCCCAAGGATCCACCCTATCTGCCATGTTGTTCAACATATATCTCCGTCCACTATGCTCAATCATACGCACCCACAACATCAACTTCCACATCTACGCGGATGACATAATGCTCTACGCACCAACTACAACCACCAACCCAAAAAACGAACAGCTATCAGCCTGCTTCAACGACGTAACCAACTGGCTACAGGAGAACAATCTATCCATCAACATAAAGAAAACCGAAGCCCTAATAGTAACAAAAGAACCTGACTTCAAACCACCTACCCACCTCAACATGGGAACCACGCAAATCCAAATCCAGCCTCAAATAAGATATCTAGGCGTCATCATTGACCAAGCTCTCACCTTCAAACAACAAATCAACAAAACCGCTGGGATGATATTCCACAAAGCCAAAACTGTTCAACGCCTCCGGCCCCTCCTAGAACCTCACGACTTCAGGACAGTTATGCAAGCTGTGACACTCCCTCATCTAGATTTCTGCAACATAATCTATCATGGCCTTCCTGCATCGCACACCAACTCCCTCCGTACTGCCTTAAATACTACAGCAAGGATTATTCAGAATGCAAAAAAACGGGAGCACATCACCCCAATCCTAAGAGACCTTCACCTCCTTCCAGTGCAAGCAAGAATCAAGTACAAAGCCATCTTACTCATCCACAAAACTATCCACCAAACACGGAACACCTCACTCCACTCATTACTGCCTCGACCATCCCACAACAGATCAACCAGACATTCCTCCAATAACTCTATTGTTGTCCCCCACAAAAGAACCAAATCCACACAACGGACCTGCAACAGAGCATTCGAACTTTATGCTCCATCACTCTGGAACTCTCTACCAACCCACATCAGGAACAACGCTGACAGCACATCATTTAAGAAACAGCTGAAGACAATCCTATTCCGTGAACATCTCTGAACGGAAACACCACCATGCCCTAATACTTAGATACAGCAGAAGTAAAACATGTCCATGTCTATGTCTACCCAAATCATTAATTGTTGACCTTGGTGATGGCCCCACCCTAAAAAATTACCCCCTCCTATGTTACATGTTACACCGCTTTGACCCGGTGAAAAGCGGGATATAAATGCAGTTAAATAAATAAAAAAATTGGGTGGGGTTATTCAGGGTCATGGTGAATTCAATCACATGGTGGTCTGACCAAGGGACTGGCGTGATTGTTGGTTTTGTGGTCTTGTTCTGCTCCATTAATTGTATTGGCATAAAGACCATGTCTGGGGTTGTACCATGCTGGTGCATTGGGATGGTGATTGTCTGGCAATATTTTAATGACTCCATGGCTTTTAAGAGCATTGCGGATGTTAGGTTGGTGGGTGCGGATGTTAGGTTGTAGTCTCCTAGAGCCACGAGGGTTTTGTGTCTTCTGCTATGTGCACATATTTTTTCAATTAGTGTGGAGAGGTGTTCAGTTGTGGTTCAAGGTGGTCTGTATGTGAGGGAGATGCCCCCAGAAGGATCAAGGGTAAAGAGACAATACTTGGAGGTTGATTCGCCATATCCGTAGCCATCACATGCTTATCCATCAGCCCCACTACTGGTTCCAAAGCACCAAGCACCTTCTTCTTTCTCTTTCCCATGGACCAGTCAAATGGCACCAAGGAGGATGCAGGACATCTTTGGGGCTCCAAGGGGCCTATCTGCCTCTTGTAACTCGCCCCTTAGAACTCGCCATGTCCGTGCGCCGATGACCACGCGCCTAAAGAGAGACGCCCTTTTAAGCCCCAGCTGGTATCGGGGCTGTTCTGGACAGAGCCTGTGTCCTCCGCTGCGCTCCCGCTCCAGCTGCTCAGATCAGCATCTCCCAGCAAGATCTCACACCAGATGCCCTTTTAAGTCCCAGATGGTATTGGGGCTGTTCTGGACAGAGCCTGTGTCTTCCTCCACACTCCCGCTCTGGCTGCTTAGATCAGTGTCTCCCCAAGATTCTAGTCTTTAAGAAATGCCAAAGTGTTTTTTTAAAATAAGGAATACCAGAATCACTAGCAGGAAAAGCAGCACCAACTCTTTAAAAGCTACTTTTGCATGGTATAATGTTTAAAAACAAAAGAGGATTGTTAATATATTTCTAGTGTACTACCTGCTAGTGTAACAGCTTAGAATTTGTTCCAATTAGCGTTTCAATTTTTCTACACACTTAACATTTTTTAAAGGCATGGAGAATGTCAGGTCCTTTGAAATGTAGAATACTGAAAAGGTCAAAGTAATATAGTTTACTAGTTTAATTCATTGAGCAGGTTAAATATAAGAGTTATAGCATTTCAATTTCTTGACAAAGAAAGTAATGAACACAGAAAATGTCATAACATTTACATGATCAAAACTTCAGGATGATTAATACAATGCATTAAAACGGACAAGACCTATCTTGTTACACCCTTTATGATATAGGACTGATTCTATTCCTTCAACTTTTTAAAATGAATTTTGAGGACTTAGTTCATTTGTCCTGATATCCTTTATTGTGCATGCTAAAAAGAGTGAGCTATGCAGGAAGTTCTTTCATGCACTTAAAAGGGGTCAGAGAAGACATTAGCATGAGGACACAAATATTTGCATGTCTGTGCTAGGCAAATGAAGGAGCATCAAGTGCAAATATGGAATTATAAACCCACATGAAATATTGTGGTATGCTTTCCCTCCATGCTAATTAATGAGCACTTGCTATTTAGGTGTTATTTAATATCTCCTGGGGCATGCTGTTTTTTTACTAATGTGAGTGTGTTGCTTAGTGATGGCAAACTAAATAGTGTAAACACACCAAATTGAGCATACTCTTGACAGAGATCAGCTAAATGTACACAGAGGGCCTCAAACATGAAGACTGTGGACAGGAGATGGTACTGTACAGCTTATTCTAAAAAAAGTACTTTTATGGAAATCCTACAGCAGTAATATTTTTTTAGTATTGAATGATACAAATGAATTAATATTCTTTCATGGTTGACTGAACATGTGCGATTCACATCTTAAGTTCACTCTAGAAAATCATACTTCTAATATTTTGTTTTCTGGACATCGAAAATACATCTCTCACTATCTCAGTTTTCAGAACACCCAACGACTGTCAAGATCTCCTTTGTTTCTCCAGTTGTCATGCCATGATGTTTAAACAGTATCTTCCACTTAGCTAACATTGATGAATACAAAATGAAGAAATTAGGCCTTACCTGCTAATTGTCTTTCCTTGAGTTCTCTCCGGGCCAGTCCAGGCAAGTGAGGGGGTTGTCAATCTTCTCTAGCAGCTGAGGACTGAAAAACTGAAGTTTTACTGAAACAGTGTCTGGCTCCCTTTGCTGGCCGAACCTCAGTCTAAACTTACAAAGCAGCAGAACAATAACTAAAAGAGAAACCAACGGAACCCGCCTACAACTACGAGCTTCATACTCCTGACCCTTATGAACACTAAGCAAGGGACCTCCCCTTGACCGATCTCCTTCGAGAGTCTGTTCATTTTTTTTTTTTTTAAATTTGGTTTGTAACGTTCCCATATCTGTAGGGAAGCATGGAATCAGCCCCTCCTGAATCGGAGGGAGCCCCACAGACCATATGAAGCAATGTCATTGAGTGGAAGACCTAATACTGACTCTTCGGAGTCTCCCGCGCAAATCGCCAAATATCGTGGAGCAAAACGGAGGCTACCCCCAACGTCAGAGGACACTGGACATGGAAAGAATGATACCTTGCAAATGTAACCGGGTGGGACCTGGACTGGCCCGGAGAGAACTCAAGGAAAGACAATTAGCAGGTAAGGCCTAATTTCTTCTTCCTCATCGTCTCTCCGGGCCAGTCCAGGCAAGTGAGGGAAGTACCAAAGCAGTAACTATCCCTGGGAGGGGCCTGCGAGACCCACAATGACGGCCGATGCTCCCACATTTGCGTCACCCCTGGCCTGAACATCCAACCGATAATGCTTCGAAAAGGTGTGCAACAACAACCAAGTTGCCGCCCTACATATATCCACCGGCGGAATCAGTGCCAGCTCAGCCCAGGACGTCGCCTGGCTACGAGTTGAATGAGTCCTGAAAGGCTCTGGCGGCGACTTGCTGCTCACCTGATAAGCCGCTGCTACAGCACATTTAACCCATCACGCTATGGAGGCCTTGGAGGCAGCCTCCCCCTTTCGCGGCCCCCCCCAAACAAAACGAACAGCCTGTCCAATTTGCGAAAGGGTTGTGTTCGACGAAGATACCTTTTAAGTACCCTACCTAAGTCCAACTTTCGAAGGACCGAATCAATGGGTGCTCCTTGGTGATCTGAAAAAGTCGGAAGGGAAATAGACTGATTCACATGGAAACTGGATACCACCTTTGGGAGAAAGGAGGGTATGGTACGCAACACCACCTTCTCCCGCATGAAGTGCAAGAAGGGCTCTCGACATGAAAGCGCTTGAAGATCCGACACTCGCCTAGCCGAACACAAGGCTACTAAGAAAGTGGTCTTCCAGGAGAGTTCTTTGAAGGACACTTCTCTTGCTGGCTCAAAATGAGGCTTCGCTAAAGCCTCCAATACCAAATTAAGATCCCAAGGTGGAATGGCGGGGTGTACCGGAGGATGCAAGTTCTTGACCGCTCTCAGGAACCGCAAATTATCCGGATGCTGAGAGAGAAGCATCCCCTTAATCCTACCCCGAAAACACGCCAGCGCCATGACTTGCACCTTGAGCGTTGCAAGGGCCAAAACCTTATCAAGACCGCTTTGCAGAAAGGACAACACATCTGGCACCAGGGAGCAGCCTGGCCGCAGGCCACGCTCCCCACACCAGCGTTCAAAAATCCGCCAGACACGAACGTACGCTAGAGAGGTAGACAAGCATCTGGCCTGGAGGAGAGTGTCGATGACCGACGACAAATAACCTCTAGGCCTCAACCTTTCCTGCTCAAGAGCCAAGCCGTAAGCGAGAAGCGGTCCACGTCCGGCATGAGAAGCGGACCCTGACTTAAGAGATTCATTCGCGCTGGCAGTCGCCAAGGACGGTCTACCAGTAGGCGGACGAGATCCGCGTACCAAGGTCTCCGGGGCCAATCCGGAGCCACCAGTATCACTCGCCCGCCGTGGCCCTCTATCCGCCGTAGGACTCGGCCTATTAAAGGCCAAGGAGGGAACACATAGAGCAGCCCTACCGACAGCCACGGCTGCACCAGAGCATCCAGCCCCTCCGACATACATTCTCTCCTCCTGCTGAAGAACTGACTGGCCTTGGCATTGTCGAAGGTGGCCATCAGATCCATCGTCGGCTGACCCCAACGGAGGATTAGGTCGTGAAACACTGCCGTGTTCAACTGCCACTTCCCGGGATCTACCACATGCCTGCTGAGATAATCCACCTGCACATTGTTGCGGCCTGCCACATGAGCCGCCGAAAGAGCAACCAGGTGGGTCTCCGCCAAGCTCATCAACCGTTGACACTCCTCCAAGAGAACAGCGCTGCCTGTACCGCCCTGCTTGTTGATATAAGACACCGTCACGGAGTTGTTGGAGAAAACTCTCACCACCTTGCCCTCGACGAGAAGACGAAACTCTTGCAGCGCTAACCGCACCGTCCGAAGCTCCAGCAGGTTTATGGACAAAACCGACTCCTCCGGCGTCCAAACCCCCTGAGCTATGTGAGACAGGCAGTGAGCCCCCCAGCCTGCGAGACTGGCATCGGTCGTGAGGAGTAACCAATCCGGGGACCGTAAGGGCATGCCCGCCCGGAGATGAGCGGGATCCAACCACCAGAGCAGACTGTCGCTCATGGCCAGAGCGCAAGGTAATCTGCAAGAGAGGGGGTGATCCTGAGGAGACTACCTTGACAGCAACGTGTGTTGCATCGGTCACATATGTGCCCGAGCCCAGGGCACCAGATCAAGGGTTGCTGCCATGGAACCGAGCAGTTGTAAGTAACGCCATGCCGGTGGCGCTTTCAGGTGCAGAAACGTTCTCACCTGCCCCATAAGCTTCTGTATCCTGGGCTCGGGCAAGAACACTGCTCCTACGCTCGTGTCAAACAGTGCCCCAAGATACAGGAGTCGCTGGGTTGGCCGCAAATGACTCTTGGTCTGATTTATTACCCAGCCCAACTGTTCGAGTAGGGCGACCACCCGAGCCATTGCCACTTCGGATTCCGCAACCGACGGTGCCCGAATCAACCAGTCGTCGAGGTATGGGTGTACTAACACACCCTCTCGCCTCAACGCCGCTGCTACCACCACCATCACCTTTGTGAAAGTCCACGGCGCCGTGGCCAACCCAAACGGCAACTCTTGGAACTGGAAGTGACCCATGGGCACCGCAAAATGTAAACCTTTCTGGTGCTCTGGCCATACTGGAATATGTAGGTAAGCCTCTGTCAGGTCGATGGAGGTGAGTACCTCCGTGGGTTGCACGGAGCAAATCACGGATCGGAGAGTCTCCATGCGAAAGTGCAGAATTTGCAAACAGCAGTTCACGTGCTTGAGATCTAATATCGGACGAAAGGACCTCTCCTTCTTGGGGACCACGAAATAAATGGAGTACCGACCTGACCCTAACTGGTCATGTGGAACCGGAACCACCGCACAAAGATGCAACAAGCGCAGAAGGGTCTCTGACACCGCCGTTGCTTTTTCCGCAGAACCACAAGGAGATGCCATGAAAGCGTCTCGTAACGGACGAGCAAACTCGAGGGCATAACCGTCGCGTATAATTTCTAGCACCCAGAGATCTGACGTTATTGTGGTCCAGACAGAAAGGAACAGCTGCAGCCGTTCCCCCACAGGAATTTCCATCTGGACCAACCTCACTTCATTGCGACTTTTTGCTGGAGTTCTGCTGGGTTTGGAAATAACCCCTGCCGAACCCTCGAGCCCCTCGAAAGGACTGCCCACGAGCCACAAAGCGCCCCCTTTGATAAGGGGCAAATCGAGAGCCTCTGAACCTGCGAGGCTCCCGCACCGCTGTTCTGTGGCCCCCGGCAGGTCTTTGACCCTTTGGCCTGTCCTCCGGGAGGCGACCACCTTTGGAGTCACCTAACTCCTTCACAATCTTGTCCAAAGCCGCCCCAAAAAGCAAGGTGCCCTTGTAAGGTAGCTTAGTAAGACGTGTTTTGGACGAAACGTCTGCCGACCAATTTCGCAACCAGAGGAATCGCCGAGCCGCAATAACCGCTGCCATAGACTTCGCGGAAATTCGAACAAGGTCATAAAAAGTATCCGCTAAATAAGCCGCAGCCGACTCCAGCTTCGCGCCATCCTCTTCTTCTCCTTTGGTCTGGACCCCTACTTGAATCCAGCGAATGGAGACCCGAGACACGTATGCCCCACAGAAGGCCGCTCTAAGTGACAGGGCGCAAGTCTCAAAAGTCTGCTTTAACAGAGCCTCTAGCTTCCTATCCTGTAAATCCTTGAGGGCCGCCCCGCCCTCTACCGGAATGGTGGTTTTCTTGGTCACCGCCGACACTAAGGCATCCACCTTAGGCATTCTAAGCAGATCCAGCTCCTACTGCGGCAACGGATACAAGCGGGCAATAGCCCGAGCCCCCCGAAGAGTCACCTCTGGGCATTCCCATTCAGACTCCACCATCTGCTTCATAACGCGGTGCACCGGGAAACACTTCTGCTCCGTCTTAAACCCTTGGAGCAGGGGATCCTCCAAGGGCTGTTCCTGAGCCGAGGGCATCACAATATTCAAGGTCGTCAGCGTCTGGGAAATAAGAGCCCCCAATTCCTCTTTTCTAAACACCCTGAAAAGACTAGGATCGTCGCCGACCCCCAACTCCCCTTCCTCAAGATCAGCCGCCCACTGATCTAGGACTGGGTCCAGCAAAATCTCACCTTCTTCCACACTGTGGAGCTCTGGGCCGGGTACACCGATGCTATCGGCAGCCCCTTGGGTCCCATGGACAGAGCTGGAGGTACCTTCCCCCGGATCCAAAAGAGAAGCTCCTTTATCTAGGCCCTGGGAGGGGAGAGGGCCCGAGTCCTTAACCTGAGCCTGCTGCCACTTCAAACAATATGCCTGATGCAGAGCCAGTATAAAATCCGCTGAAAAGTTGTTTCCCAAAGTTTCCTGCACCGCAGGCAAGGAAAGTGAAGGAGCTTCCTCCACATTAAAAGGCTTCTTAGCCTTCGCCTTCCTTTTGGACGAGCTTTTGTGACCAGAAGGCAGAGGAGCAGATGCAGCAGAAATGGCCGCCGTTCCCGCCATTTCTGAGGCAGAAGGAAGGCCCCCGAGGGGCTCAGAGGCATCCGGCCGAGATTCCATGCCAGCGAATCGCGCGGCAAAACTAAAATGAACAATGCCATAAAGAAATGCTCACAGCAAACCCCGGTGGAACTCGCCTACCCAAAGCCACCAAAAAAAACACCGGACGACGTGCGCAAACCGGCAATGCAGGAAAAAACCAAACACTTCGGCGAGCTGACTGACCTGAGCCCGAGAGGGAGCTGACGAGCGCGGAATCATACCGTCAAAGCAGCTGCCCCCCTGCTGCTAGCGGCGGTGTGCTTGTGACCGCGGTGGCTGTCAGATGGTCTCCAGGGCTCCCAGAACCATTTAGCGCTTCCCTCTTCAGGCCTGGAGCTGAAGTCGAGACAGGCTCTTAAAAAGGATATAGCGATTTTAGAAAAGGTTCAGAGAAGAGCCACCAAAATGGTAAAGGGGATGGAAGGATACTCCTATGAAGAAAGGCTAAAAAGGTTAGGGCTCTTTAACCTGGAAAAGAGATGGCTGAGGGGAGATATGATAGAAGTCTATAAATTAATGAACGGAGTGGAACGGGTAAATGTAGATCGATTGTTTACCTTATCAGAATATAGAAAGACTAGGGGACATGCAATGAAGCTACAGGGTAAACTATTTAAGACTAATAAAAGAAAATATTTTTTCACTCAACGTGTAATCAAACTCTGGAATTTGTTACCGGAGGATGTAGTAAAGGCTATTAGTGTAGCTGGGTTTAAAAAAGGTTTGGACAAGTTCCTGGAGGAAAGGTCCATAAACCATTATTAAGAAGGGACCCAGGATATCAATGCTTATTTATTTATTTAACATTTCTTCTATACCGTGCTATTATAATCAGCGCGGTGTACATCGAACAAAAACATACTACAATGTATACAAGCAACATTGAGTTTACAATGAACAGGAAATTAAACATGGGATAAACCGGGGGAACTATGTACATGTTAATTCGATACTATGTACAATACTACACTACCTTGAACTTATCATAGTGGTTATCCTATTTCTGTCACACTACCTTGAATTTGAGGTACAGGTTGTCTCTGCTGACATGAGACTACACTTCAGTTATCAATGTGAGTAGCAGTCCCCAAAGATGTGGACATTGTTCATTTTGCTCTCGGATGATGTTATCAAATGAGTTTATGACTCCCAAGTCTAGGAGAACTTATCATAGTGGTTATCCTATTTCTGTCACACTACCTTTTAAAGTCCTTGCTTTACATTCCATAAACTTTGTACCTCCCTAGTCGAAAATTGGAGATATTTGAATATTAGAAAAATAACTCATATTGGGAATAGTACTTTATTTTGTACTTTCAGCATTCCTTTATAGATTATCAACTTTCAATCATTGACTAGGTACAGTTCCAAGAACAGTGAACAAAATCGCCTATAGTCCTTACTAGAAGAAAAATGGCTATATACACTAGATACTGTCTGTGCACCCTAGTGGTTTTAATGCCAAATCAGAATGGCACAAAATAGTCTTATATAACACTGCAGGTCAACCAAAAGTGAACGCCATCCTTTTACTGACTTAAGTTTTTACTTTTGATTCAACATCATTTCTTACACTTTTCTGTGAAATACTGCTGGCGAACCAAGGGTTTAGTTACTCATAGACATATCATTGACTAAGGACTGCATTCACAATACATTTTTGAAACACAATTGATGGAAGAATTCTTTTATAGCCTTGGTAGTTTTGGTTTGAGTGAATGACTCTTATTTGTCCTATATGGTACTCATTTGATTGGCGGCCCACTTGTGGATTAGCTTGTGAGCCTAAATATCAATGCACAGATTAGGGATCTTTATTGTTTTTCAGCCTAGACCAGGAAGACACAAAATCATGCTCTTAATGTTGCTGTTTCCAAAATGATCCCATGATGTAGCCTCCCCAAAACCCGGTCTTCATCAGAGCACTTCATATAAGGAAAAACAATGGGGTATTTTTTATAACACACAGTAGAACATCAAATTTCATTATGACCTCCTGCCAAATCTAGCTTCTTTTATCCAAGCAGGCAGCGGGTATAAGACACTTCTATACTTAGGTTCTTAATCTGGCTGCTAATTTTGCAATGTAACGGGAACATTAATTGCCTGTTTCTCTTCTATTGGATTTTACTTTAAATATACAATGCATTTGATACTGAGGACAATAATACCCCACTCATATGCAAATAAAAGAGATGAACCTTTCCTGGAACAAAAATGCATTAAAAATTAATATAACATCAGTTTTGGTTAGGTTATAAGAAATCAGCTCTGAAATAAAATTCACAGTTTATGTGACTACACATTTACCATGATACTAGGAATGTATCTGTTTACTCTAGCCTCCAAAAGAGAACTAACCAAATTCAATTTAGTGTGGGCGGATAGCTTTTGCAGTCTTTACGTCCTCCTGTGTCCCTTTTCATGGCTCTGTTGCCAAGCTGAACTTCCGGAGGCGGATGATACTTGCTTTGTCTGGATGCTTGCTTCTGCCTTTTGTTAGTCTCAGGATCACAGAAACTCCTTCTAGCCACATTAGCAATTTTGTTTTTCAAACAAATAAAAGAATTAAGATCTCTTTATTTTGCAATGTTCAAAGCTAATACATGTTTGAAAAGGATTCCGCCTTACACTTTTCTCAAGGGCTCTTTCCGACTGATCTAGAGCGCCCTGCACATTTTAAAATACTTAGAATGTCATTTTAGAAACTCTAGATGGCAGGTACATGTGCCAAAAGCTAGTTTACCTTTGCTAAGGGGTACAGATGTGTACCTAGTGATTCTTAAGAAGCTGCTCTTTGCGCACGTATATTGGCAGTACGTACAAATTTCAAGGAGACATGATCTGGACGTGGTGTAGGCATGGTGGCGATGGACTTTTAAAATATTTATTAAGATTTATTTGTGTGTGTACTTCCTATTTTATAAGGGGACTACATACATATTTCAAAACAATTTCCTCATTGGCATTTATGCCTCTCCTAAACATGCCGCCTAAGCATGAGTTAACTGTCCATTTGGATCTGGGGATTGCAGAGAATGAGTGAAGGGGTAATTGTGCTTATCCCTATGGCCTTAAAAGCCACCTTAGAAAGCCAAAAATTTGAGATTGCCCCCTTTTGCACAAATATAGGGTTAATTTTCAAGCCTTATTCATAATTTCCATGTGGAAAATCTGACATTGACATATGGAAATTGCATCCACATGTAATTGCAATTTTAGAACGGTTAAATTTACACATTGATGTCCATAATAGTAGAAACTGCAAGGAGGTATACATGGACTGGCCAGAGCAACTAAAAAATCTACATGTGTATTCCCATTTCATGCAGGGAATACATGTATATGATCAAAGTTGTCTACAATGGATCTACAGCTGCTCCCTGGAACATATTAGATGTAATTCCTACACACCATCACTGTCCTGTGTCAGGGAACAAGCAGGAAGGAATGGGTGGTTACAACCTCTATAGCCATCCCACTATAGCCATTTAACACTTTCTTAGGAGTAGCAAAGTACAGCTATTACCATTTTACTGTAATAGCTCAGTGGTTGGGACAGGTTACCTCAGGCCAGAGGTTCAATTCCCGCATGGGGACAAGCAACCTCAGGCCGGAGGGACTGGGGTCTCTAGTCCCATGGCCACTCCTCGTGGCCTTAGGCAAGCCACTTAACCCTCCATTGCCTCAGGTAAACTTAGATTGTGAGCCCTTTGGGGACAAGGGAATAAAAAAGTACCTGTTAGTATACATGTAAACCACACTGATTCTAAAGAGCATGGTATAAAAAATAAATAAATAAAATAAAATAAATTAATTAAAATCTGGCATTCAGAGGCTTATCGGTGTGGTACCACTACCAGGCCTGCCCCCCAACAGGATGACACACCAGAAGAGTCATGCAAGAAGAGAAGAGTCTGCCTGCGGGAGAAGGCACTGGCACTCCTTGTGACCTTGACAAATCACTTTACCCTCCATTTCCTCAGAGGAAAAGGCCTGGCAATCTACTCCTGGTCATACCTTACCAAGGAAACTCAGAGACTGCTGGGTCACCAAGCGTCAGCATTGGCTTGACAGCACTTAAAAAAAAAGCACAGGGAAATGCATCTCTTCTATTTCTGTGGTGTTGCACTGTGTGCCAGGTCTGGCTTCCTGGAGTTATAGTTTAATTTTTGTCTATATATTTTTATTTTTAGATTGTGGTCACTTAAATTCTGTAGTCGGTGAGGGTCTATGTTTTGAATGTGTGACCAAGGCCAGCTGTTCTGTTCAGACGGAGTTTGCACATAGGGATCTTACACATAGGGATCAGACTTGTTTGGCTTTTCAAATAGGTGTATGGATATTCTAGGGCTTGCTATGGTATTTACAATGCTGCTTTTTTCTGCATAGGCTCTTTGCGTGTTTTGGAAGGTGAGGCTGGTATGGATTGGTAGATTTGCTCTGTAGATCCTCAATAACTTTTGTAGGGTTTTATATTAGTTCATAATATGCCTGGTACTGGAGAATGTTTATATTGCTGTTAATGAGATGACCAGAATCAGATTTAAAAAAAAAAAGTATATATTGAATACTATGGGTTAATGTTCTAGTTCTGCTCTGCACTTGTTGCATGCTGATGCAGAATATATATTCAAAATGAAAAAGCGAGAACCATAAAACAGTTTATAACAACAAAATAAAATGAATTAAATTTTTTAAATTTGGTATTACAAACTGCGCTGTAGTTCTCACTTTTTCTTTTAGTTCCTTTGTGTGTGAGTATCTTGCATTTCCTTTGTTTTTTGCAGAATATATATTTACATTAACACCATGATGATCCAGTATGCAGTTTCAGGCGTTATGTTGAGGTTTCCAAGCCTCTTCTTGTTGTTTGGCACATTTAGTGCCATGTTTACTAAGATCTGCTCTGGTAACACTGTGGTACCAGAGCAGGGCTGTAGGCTAACTGCAGGGGGGCAGATACATCCTCCTGCAATTACTACACTTTAGATGGCATTAGTTGTACCCAAGCTACTTGTGCCAAGTCATTGTGTTAATTTCTGCCGACAATGCGGATGCCTGCATGTGAGAGTTCTTTCTCTCGCCTTACTCTGCAGGAAAGTATAATTTTGGGGAAAAAATACAGAAAACCTAGGAGTAATGGAAAAAGCATGGATCTTACTCCCTGGTCTGGCTGAAAAGTGGCCGTGTTATTCTTAATTTTCTCTCTCTCCAACTTTACTTCCTACTGCTGGTACTTTGACTGCTAGTAGGAAGTGAAGGTTGAGTGAGAGAAAGCCAGAATAACACAGGCTCAGTCAAGAAATGAAAACACGTCCTATAATCCAGCAAGGAGAAAGCATGAATTTATTGGGGAGGGAAGGGCAACTGATTTTATGACCTCATTGGAGCTCTGGGAGCTGTTTCAGTGATATGGGATCAGGATGGTCCTAAATGATAATCTTTTGCAATACAGGTTAGCTGTTTAAGGATGTGACTTTTACACTTGGGAGTCTGTGGAAGGCATTTGTCTTATCAAAGTATGGCACACTAAAACATTTTAGAGGGAAAAAAGTAATCCAATTGCTTTAACATATTTCTTTGACACTAATGTTTGGGTTTCCTAGTCCAGATTATTAACGGTGAATTGCCGGGCAATGCAGTGTGTGTCACTGAGTCAGTCCTAACTCCTGGTGACCCAGCAGCCCTTGGAAAATGATCAGGGACTGCATGGACAAAAGGAGCACGATCAATAGTCATGGCAGAGTGGACCATCATCGGAGGTGACTCAATTGCTACAAAAACATTGACCTATATGAAGACTTCATGAATGTTTCTCGAAAACCTTAACCATCACCTATATTCATGGACCTAATATATGTGATATGGTGGTCCATTCTGCCATGATTGTGCTCCTATTGTTCATGAAGACCCTAGCCATTTTCCATGCAGCTAATGTAGATTTTGTGAGACCACTTCGGCAGGTTCAACTTGGTTGGACCCACACACTAGAAAAGGTCTTTTACACTCGATGTTCATTCGATTTTGTTGTATATCTCCTCTTTTGCCCTTGTGGACTTAAGTATATAGGCAGGACCACTAGGTCTGTTAGGATCCACTTAGGAGAACACTCTTCTCGTGTCAACATGGCAACTTTATCAGCTCTGATTGTAGCTCACTGTCTTGAGTTTCAGCACAATTTTCAAGATTTTAGATGGCACATTATAGACTATGTTCCTGATGATCCACTGAAAGGAGATCGGGTGTCCAAATTACAATGGTTAGAGCAACGATGGATCTTTAATTTACGAACTGTCACTCCCTCATGAGTGAATTTTGAACAAGATTGGTCTTTTGTAATTACATTCATTTGCATCACGTTTTCCATGGTGATGGGGTTGGACCTGAGACAAAAGGCATAGATGATGTCAGATGCCCACCACTTCAAAAATGTTTAAGTGGTTTCATGGTTTCAGAAGCGTTCACCTGTTTCGTGGGAGCAAGAGGCTACATACAACTTCCATGAAAATCAGATGTAAATAGTTACCCCAAGTTATCCAAGTTTTTAGTACCTGTTCCTTGTAAGCACAGTTCAGTATATACAATGTGTATATCTTATGTTTCATGTAAACCACACTGATGTTGAATAGCGTGGTATAAAAGAAAATGTAAATAAAATAAAATAATAATAAATACATGGCATCTGATGCAGAGCTGGTCTGACTGAATGACAGCTCAAAACATGACATGTCGTGAGACGCCTCACAACTTTGCTCCATCAGCGTTACGCAAGCTAAATGTGATTATATACTTTAATGAGCTTTGTCGCTAATAAAATTGATTAAAAGGATGTTTTTCTGCAGGATTCTTCCTCTCTTGGTGTTCCATCTGACAAAAAGTGAAGTTAGACTTACCTGCTAATTGCTGTTCCTTGAGGAACTCCAGTCCAGTCCTGCACCTCTGGATAGTGCCCTCTTCCAGCAGCTTGGAGACTGAGCATGTCATCTTTTGATGACTCTGGTACTAATACAGCAGGAACCGCCCATCAGCTCCAGTCACCTATTGACAAAGCAGACTCATAGGAGCAACAAATAAGTGGTAAGAAAAAAAACAACTAAAAACTTGTTACCAGAAACACTCCTGAAACTTTTCATAAATCATTCTTAGATTATTCATCCACACCCCTAGGAGAAGGAATCACCCCCCCCCTCTCCAAAAGGCATGGGAACTAGCCTGAGGTACCCCACAAAGGAGCCAACCATGCCGAGAGAGGCCAGGAACTATCCACCAGCCCCCTAGGCTTCTTTCCCCCCATAGCATGAAGTCTCAGCAACCTCAACAGGCTACAATCACGAGAACCCTGGTTCATAAGTAGTAAGGGAGGGATCCGGGACTGGACTGGAGTTCCTCAAGGACAGCTATTAGCAGGTAAGTCTAATTTCACTTTCCTTATTGTCCCTCCAGTCCAGTCCTGTACCTCTGGGATGTAACAGAGCAGTTTTAGATCACTGGGAGGGACCTACCAGACCGGCTTGAAGAATCGCTGATTCAAAATGAGAATTGCTTACTGCCTGAACATCCAGACGGTAGTGCTTAGTGAAAGTATGAAGCGTGGACCAAGTAGCCGTCTTTCAAATCTCCAATGGCGGCACCAACGCATACTCCGCCCACGAGGCAGCCTGAGCTCTCATGGAATGTGCGTGCAATCCCATCAGCACTGGCCTCCCTTTCAGAAGGTTGGCTGACACAATTGCTTCCTTAATCTACTTTGCAATAGAAGCCTTTGCCACCATAGCCCCTTTGCGTGGACCTCCAAGCAAGATGAATAGATGATCTAACTTGCGAAAGGACTCTGTTCTCTTGAGTTAACGCCATAGAACGCGCCGAACATCCAACAGGCATAACCGAGGTTATGCAGAGGAAACTTCCGGGTTTCCCAGAACCGGTAGAAAGATGGCCTTATTCAAATTAAAAGTCGAAAGTACCTTGGGGAGAAAAGACGGTACTGGCTGTAGAACCACCTTATCCCTAGAGAAGGAGAGAAAAGGCTCACGGCACGACAATGCTTGAAGCTCTGAAATTCTGCACGCCGAGCAGATGGTCACCAGAAAAACCACTTTGAGGGTTAAATCCTTTATGGATGCCCTGCTGAGCAGCTCAAATGGCGCACCCATTAACACCACTAAAACGAGATTGAAATCCCAAGGGGGAACCACCAGCCTCCTAGGGGGCCATAGAAGTGTCACTGCTCTTAGAAAATGTGCCACATCTGGGTGAGAACCCAGGGAAACTCCCTGAACCTTGCCCCGGTAACAGGAAAATGCAGCCAGCTGTACCCTTAAGGAGCTGGCTGCTAACCCTTTGTCGAAACCAGTCTGAAAAAAAGTGAGAATATCAAGCACTGAAGCTGTAGAAGGCCAAATCTTTCCAGAACTATACTAGGACTTGAAGATTCGCTATACGCGTACATAGGCCAGCGAGGTAGAACACCTCCTGGCTCTCAGCAATGTAGCAACTACCTGCAGCAAGTAGCCTTTCTTTCTCAAACTCGCCCTTTCAAGGGCCATGCTGTAAGCAAGAATCGATCCACCTGTGGCATGCACAATGGACCCTGCATCAGCAGATCTTCCTGAGCTGGCAGGCACCATGGCTGATCGGCCAGAAGCCACCGCAAGTTGGCGTACCACGGACATCTTGGACAGTCCGACGCTATCAATATTACCAAGCCATGATGCGCTGAGATCCTCTGCACCCCCTGACCTATGAGAGCCCAAGGGGGGAACACATGCAGGACCTCCTGGTCGGGCCATGGCTGAATCAGCATGTCCAGATCTTCTGACATTCCCTCCCACCGCCTGCTGAAGAAGCGGGACACTTTGGCTGACTGGAAGGTTGCCATCAAATCCATCACTGGGGGACCCAAACGATGTACCACCTGAGAGAAAACCTGCTGGTTTAGCACCCACTTCCCAGGGTCCATTCACACCTGGCTCAGGTAATCCACTTTTAAATTGTCATTGCCTGCTATGTGCACCACCAACAGAGCTTGGAGCTGGCTCTCCACCCACCTTAGTGAGCCCTCGGCCTCCTTCTCCAAGACGGCACTGCCCATGCCGCCCTGGAGATTTATGTAGGCCACTGTGGTAGCATTGTCTGTAAGAACCCTTACCGCCTTTCCATGCAACATCCTCTCAAAACTCAGGAGTGCCAGAGAAACCGCTCACATTTCCAGTCTGTTGATCGACTCCTTGCTCCAGCACGCCTGAGCTAAGTGCCCTTTGAAGTGGGCTCCCCAACCCGCCAGACTGGCATCGGTGGTCACCGGACACCAGGACGGCACTTCCAGGGGCATGCCTCGGAGAAGATTCTCCGAACACAGCTACCACTGACAGCCACAATGACAGAGCACAGAGTCTTCATGTGAAATTGTGGAACCCGCAGGAAGTAGTTCACCCGCTGTGGTGATGAGCTTACTGACAAGCATAGAAAAAGAGCTGGTTTTAAAACTTTTTCTTCTGAGTTAGAGCAAGGCTCAGATAGACAGTCATTTAAAACAGCACCTAGAGAGAAAAGTTACAGGGTTGAGTGTGCTGAGTACAAGCCACGCCCTACCTCCATGGCAACACAGATTGCAAAGGGGAATCACCTGGGGAGGAGGGGCAGGCAAACGAGCTTCACGCTCAAGCATTTAACCTCTCAGAGTCAGAGGCAAAAGCAGAGAGGACATTCCCATGCAGGAGATTCACGTTCAGGAGAATCACGTTCAGTGAGAGCAGAAGCAGGATTGGGCTTGGAACAGAAACAGAGCTCAGAGCGTGAGCATGAGAAGCAGAAAGAAAGAGAAAGTCTGAGGAATCTGACCAGAGGCTTTGGAGCACGGCAGAGAAGGGTTGACTCTCAACACAGAAGGAGTTCTAGCAGCAGCTCTCTCAGCCAAGACAGATATACAGAGTTTGCAAGCCTTGGTAAAGGTAGGAAACCAAACTCTGGGAAACTGGTGGAATATAGTTCAGATAGCAGTGAAGCTATTGAGGATTCAGAGGGGGAGTTTTATTCCTCTAGAAAACCTGCAAGGAAATCTGTTCCTAGAGCTCAGGGAAGGCAGCTGAAGCAAGTGACTGTTTTACCCAGAGATATAAAACCCTGCAGCTCTCGTATTAAACCTGAAGGGAGGAAAGATAATCCCTGGGAGAAACTGTTTAAACTAATGCAGCAGTTAAAACCTGATTATGTAAGTAAAAGCCCAGAGCTCTTTCAGAGTGAATGTGAAGATATGGAAACGGACTTAGCTGGATTGGAGGAGGACACAGACTCTCCAATGGAATGTTCAACAGCCTTAATTGCATAGGAGAAAGGCTGACTTACCAGCTGAAAGGAATATTTCAGGACTGTGATATATGCTCTGAGTTTCCTGAACCCTGCAGCCAAAGGGAAAGGATTATAAATGTGTTTTGTTGAAGTTTGGTTCCTGTATGCTGAAGGAAGCTATATGAGTTGATTATCGTTCTGTTACTACTTGTTCATAAGCTTAAGAAGATTTGCTTTGCTGAAGTTTGGTGATAAAAGAGAAAAATAATAAATTTCCTGTGTAATGCCTAAAAACCACTCGGACTGCTTATTGACCACAACTACAATAGTCCCAGTAGCACATGCTCTGGAGTTAAGCAAGAACAGTTGGCACGCTGCCCCTACTAGGCGACCGCCTAGACGGCTGGCAGCGCCACACCGCTTGAGATCGAGAATCGGATGGAAGGAGACTTCCTTTTTTGGCACTAGGTAGTAAATGGAATACTGACAGTAACCATACTGCTTTGGTGGAACCGGCACCAACGCCCCGAGTTGCAGTAGTCGGGCTAGGGGTTACCGAACGAAGGACTTGCCCACTGGATGAACAAATTCGATGGCGTACCCCTCTCGGATGATCTTCAGAACCCACTGATCAGAGGTGATCTGGGCCCAGGCAGGGTAAAAGTCCCGAAGATGGCTGTCCACGGGCAGCACCCCTGCCTGAACCCCCCTCATCTCATTGCGATTTCTTAGGCCCTGTGGTTGATGGGGTGGCAAACCCTCTGCCCGCTTCCCTGAAACCTCAAAACCCCTGCCCCCTAAAGGAAAACCTACCTCTCTGAAAGGTGGATGACCATGATGGATGAAATCGCCTGAGTCCTGCAACTGACCCCGGAATGCCTGTGGAGCATGATTCTGCTTCTGCTTATCCTCGGGGAGCCACCCACCCTTGGACTCCCCCAGATCTTTGACCAGCTTGTTGAGATCTTCACCAAATAGCAGCTTACTCCTAAAGGGGAGCTTACTAAGATGAGCCTTCGAAGAGCTATCCGCTGCCCAATTCCGCAACCAAAGGTAGTGGCGGGCTGCGACAACCGATGCCATGGAATTTGAAAGGCCTTGAATCAGGTTGTAGTGGAGATCTTCCAGATAGGCCGCCCCTGACTCCAGGCAGGCCGCCTCCTTGGCCTGGTACGCTACCCCTTCTTGCTGCTATAGCTGCCGCAGCCAGCGAAGGCAAGCTCTCGCGACCGAGGCCTCACAAATAGAGGCTTGCAAGGAAAGAGCATTGACATCAAAGGGCTGCTTTAAAAAAGTGTCCAGCTTCCTGTCTTGCACATCCTTTAGGGCCGCACTGCCTTCCACTGGGATTATGGTCTTCTTAGTGACCACTGACACTGCAGCATCAACTTTGGGAGCCCGAAAAAGTTTGTGGTCCGGGTCCAACAGTGAATAAAGACACGCCACCACTCCGGATCCCTTAAGACCAGCCTCTGGCCGATCACACTCATCCTGAATCATCTGGCGAACCACTCAATGCTCTGGGAATACCTTCTGCGGACTGCGAAACGCCTGCAGTAAGGGATCCTTGAGTGTCTCCTCTTGCGACAGACCACCTAAAGACATATTAAGTGCCTTAAGAGATTCCACGATGAGCACCAGTAACTCTTCTCGCAAAACAGCCGCACAATGCGGGTCTGCTCCTCCTACTCCTGCTTTGGGATTTGCCCTTCTTCCAAGTCCTCTTCACCTCCTTCCATGACCAGTTCCTCCACCTCTGTGTCCTCGGATCACTGGGAGTCAGCCCGACTTTTCTCTGAGAGCCTGGGTCTCTTTCCGGCCCTGATCCCTAAGTCCGCCAAATCCGGCCTCTTAGTTCCTCACTGTGTTCCCAAGGAACCCTCCCTGTGACTGCTGACACAGGCAGAAAGCCTGGTGAAGCAGGAGGACAAACTCTGGGGAGAACATACCCGGAATTGCTCCCTCTGCCAGGGGCTGTAGAGTTAAGGGACTGGGCAAGGGCAGAGGACAAGACCCTGAGTCCTGAGGAGGTGGACCCGCCTCCCCTAACTCCTGCACCATAGAAGCAGAAGAAGGCTTCCCCCTGCTAAAATCCTTTCTCTCCGAGAGACTGCTCCATTGAGGCGGCTTCTAAGGCACAACCCCTACAAACGCCTGCTTCCAAAACCACTCCATGGTGAGTCCAAAAAACGAGACACTGAGGCCTCGCCGGCATGCCACCAATCCAAGCGGTGAGGGTGTGTTAGATGCCCAGCAAAACACTTCCCTCCTTTTCCTCTTATTTATCTACTTTTTTTTTCCAACTACTTGACCCTCTAGAAGCCTGAAGCAAAGGCAAAGAGAGCAAGGAGGGAGGGGCAAACTCTAAGCTTTATTACTCTCCAGTATATATATATATATTTTTTTTTTTTTGCAAGAACGCTAAATCCTCAGCTTCCCCAAAGAAGCAACTAAGCACACCCTCGGGGGGCCCTCCCCCTAGCAGCCAAAAATAATCAGTGCGATTAAGAGTGGGAGCTTGAGGATACATAGTAACATAGTAAATTATGGCAGATAAAGACCAGTATGGTCCATCTAGTCTGCCCAGTAAGATGGCAAGAGCAGGTGCACCTGCTGCTCCATGCAGGCCACCCCTCCCCATGTCTTTGTTTTGGGGGTGAACCCTCCCCATGTCTTTGTTTTAGGGGTAAACCCACTGCTCCGTGTAGGACACCCTTGTATGTTGAGAAATTAGTTACGTTTATTTTGATTTTATCCTGTTGCTGTAAAGCAGGGGTCACCAACCTGCGGCCCGCGGACCGCATGCGGCCCACGAGGTCCCTTCGTGCGGCCCGCGAGGCTCTACCCCGGTTAACATTACGTGCGGCCCGCCAAGGATTCCCGCCATTGTATCCACGCGCTCGCAGCTCACAGACGACCACCTGCAAGCGTCCCTTCTCCTGTCAGTGTCATCTGTGAAGCCGGACTTTAAGCGTTTGTCTGCTAGCATGAATCATCAGCCATCTCATTAAATTCAATAAAGGTGATCAGCCATTGTTTTCATAATTTTGAGTTTGTTGTTTTTTTTCGCGGGGGCGGGGAGAAGGGGGGTGCGGCCCGCGAGGCTCCCGGTAGTCGGCTGTGAGGCCCGCGGCCCTCTGGAGGTTGGTGACCCCAGCTGTAAAGGGATCCACTGTGACTGTCTCATGCCATTTTGAATTCTGTCACTGTATTTGCCCCCACCACTTCCATCGGGAGGGCATTCCAAGCATCCACCACCCTTTCAGTGAAAAAGTATTTCCTGACATTGCCTTTCAATTTACCCTTGCAGCTTCATGTTATGCCCTCTAGTTTTACAGCTTCCCTGTCTTTGGAAGAGGTTTGTTTGTTCATTATTTCTCTTTACGTATTTAAAGGTCTGAATCATATCTCCCCTGTCCCTCCTGTCCTCCAGAGTGTACATATTTAGGTCTTCAAGTCTCTTCTCATAAGGCTTCTGACGCAGGCTCGCCCCCCGATCTCCTGCTCTGTCTCTGCCATGCGGCTAGGCCTCCCTGCTCCGATTCAGGCCTCTGTGCCGGGACCGCTGCTAGAACTCAGAGCCGCACACTCCCACTGTCCTCTAACCATTACCTGCGCAGCCGGGAGAATGCCGGAGGATGGTGCCACCTGTCACTTCCATGGCGAGCCACTCATGTGCCCTGTGTTCTCTTCTCCCTGCGCTCAACCGAACACAGCTTCGATGCTGAGGGGAGGAAGGGCTCTTCATTGGAAGTCGGCCTCCTCGGCACTGGTGAATTTAACAAAAATGTGGCTCCTCACCCAAGAGGGATTGGGAACTGCAGAAAAAGACTCTGGAGCCCACAAGCCAGCCCCGCACTCGCCCCACCCAATTCAAGGGAGGGGTCCTCCTTCTCTCTGGAGCTTTTTTTTTTTGTCAAGCTCATAAATAAATTCAGAAATAAAACCAGAAGAAAAGAAATGAATCAACTACACTAGACCTCCTTTGAGGTTCCTTCAGTGAGTTCTGCACCCTGGGCTCACCACCTCCTCCAGCTGCTTGGAGACTGAGCATACTGGAGCTGATGGGCGGTTCCTGCTGAATTAGTGCCAGAGTGATAAAAAATGACATGCTCAGTCTCCAAGCTGCTGGAAGAGGGGCACTACCCAGAGGTGTGGGACTGGACTGGAGGGACGATAAGGAAATATCATTGGAGAATTTTAAATTGTCTGTTCTTTGTATGGTTGACATTTTGGATATTTGAATAATCATGTCCTGGCAATGCCCCAGTTTTAATACTATTTTTTAAAATTGTTCTTGCTTTATTTGCTTATTTTTGTTTTATTTATGTGTCAAATATGTGTGCATATATAGTCCAAAGCCATTTCACTGGCCACTTTTTTATAGGTGATATTGGACAGTAAGGCATTGAACTTCAAGGGTGCCATTAATATTGACCACAACTGTATACATTGATGCATAGTTATCATGTTGCTGGTTCCTGCATTCTGTACAAAACCTTTCTCCTGCATATTTTTTCAATGAGTAAAATAGTTCTCAGTTGTTCATACAGCTGAGTATTATTTTGAACCATATCTAAAATTTGGCTTGTTCTTGGGCTATCACAGCCTGTTCATATGATGCTAAGTATTAACTGCTCAATAGTTATTTTTATTCTGGCTATGCATTTGCACCTTCACTGCAATTTTCTTAAAACATTGGATTTGAAGAAGAAATACTAGCATCATGTGAAAAGAGTTCTGAAAGGCATTTTGGACAATTGAAGCTGGCATTAATAGTTAAGAGGGATGGCTATAGTTTGCAGGGCAGCACCAGAAACCCTAGCACCAGCCCTGGTTTGAAGTACAACACTGGATGTTCAAAATTTTGATTTTGACTCATCAAATCTTTTATTCTGGCGTACTGTTTATTTTGGTTAGCTTACTAATGCCCCGCTCTCCTACACAAAGTCCAAAATGTTTCTTCAGTGAAATGTATGTCTTCAATGCCATCTTAGAATTAGGAGGAGTCCTGGAGGTTTGGAGATGGGCAGAAGTGGTTCCTTTCCACAGAAGCCATTCATCCATTTCTTTCTACCTCAGCCCTAACTACACTGCTTGTATGCCTGGTCTTGTCCTGCTTAGACTATTGCAGCGTTATTTAAGCTGGTTTCCCCAACTACCATCACCTACAAACTCTTTAGAACATAACTGTAAGATTATTAGCCCCCTCTTCTACGTTCAACCATGTCACACCTTTGCTCATTCATTTTCACTGGCGACCCATACCATTCCAAATTCAATATAAGATCCTTACATTAGTTCCCACAATATAAGACCTTACATTCTGGAATACCCCCTATCTCTCATCCTGTATTATTCCTCATGCTCCCTTGTGACTCCTGCATTCCATTCACAGTAATCATGTCTATTTCCCCCCTCCATCTTATGCTCTGTATGAATCTACTCACCATTCATCTTTCTATTTCCTTGGCCCTAGCTTATATAAATTCATTACCACCTGATCTCCGCCTAGAACTCTCCCACACTAAATTTAAATCACTCCTCAAAACTCACTTATTCCTTCTAGCTTTTGATTTAGGAGGTCATTCACAAACGTGAGTTGTGGGCTGCACCATCTTTGCCCAATTCTCCCTCCAGCTCTCCCTTTACATCCTGTGAATCAGGATGGGGAGAGCCAGTGAAGGGGTGGGAGGGGGCAGGAATGGGATGAAGCAGGGATGGGCCAGCCTGGCAACATGTACAGGGTCGATACAGGTCATGGCCCTGTACGTGCTACCGGGTCCGTGGGGATGTGCTGCTTATACTACTTCAAAGATCCCCCCCCTGGGGCAGGGCTGGATGCGGGGAGGTCCCCACCACCTGATCCAGGCCGCGGCAGGCCAGCTGTGGGTCAGGCAATGGGGAATTCGAGTGCCAGAGATGCAGATGTTGGGGACGCTTGTGGGGAGGATGTTCACACAGGCGGAGGGGGCACGCCAGACTGTCCTCGGGCCCGATTCTGACTACCGCGGGAACGTTTTATTCCCGCAAACCAGAATTGGGTCCACACAGCCCTGTCTTCATCGGGAACGTCTGGACGGCCCAGACGACCCCCTCCGTGAATCGGGCTCTTAGTCTCTCAGTGACACAGGATCCTGCCTCCCCTGTGCTTTTTAACATTTTTATAAGTGATATTGCAGAAAAGCTGACAGGAAAGATTTGCTTCTTTGTTGATGATAACAAAATCTGCAACAGGGTAGACACCCTGCAAGGTGTGGATGACATGAGGAGGGGTCTAGCAAACTTGAAGAATAGTCTATAATCTCGTAGCTAAAATTTTATGCTAAAAAATGCAAGGTCATGTATTTAGAAATATAGAAACATGATGGCAGAAAAAGACCACATGCCTATCTAGTCTGCCCGATTTAGCATTAAATCTCAGCTGCCAAATTTTTGACCATTCTTCAAGCTTAGCTAGATCCCTCCTCATGTTATCTACTCCTTCCTGGGTGTCTACTGTATTGCAGATTTCGGTATCAATAACAAACAGGTAAACCTTACCCGACAGTCATTCCATAATATCACTAAGAAAGATGTTAAAAAGAATCAGACCAAGGACAAATCCCTGTGGCACACCACTGGTAGCCACCTTCTCCTCAAAGTGAGCTCCATGTATCTGTACCCTTTGTCACCTCACACTCAACAAATCAAGTCTTTCACTTTAGGGTCCATCCCTGAGTTGCTTAGTTTGTTTATAAGTCGTCTGTGTGGAACAGTGTCAAAGGCTTTACCGAAATCTATGTTCACCATATTTAGGGTTCTCCCTCGGTCCATCTCCCTGGTTACCCAGTCAAAAAAATCAATCAGATTTGTATGATAAGACCTACCTCTGGTAAACCCATGCAGGCTTATTCAGTCCCAGACGTAGATCTGGGACTGAATAAGCCTGCATGGGTTTACCAGAGGGAGGGGTCTGAACCGGATGTACAGAGGGGATCACAATTCTGATCCTGCGGGGCAGGTCTTGCCCTGTGGGATCAGAATCAAGAACAGTCCTGTACATGGAGGCCAGGACTGCTATTCAGCCTGGCCTGTATGTACAGGACTGTACCCAGCTAACTCTGTGAAGGCTCTTCAATGGAGCCATGGAACCTTGAGGCCAAGTGAGGCGGTAGTCTCAGGTGGCATCTTTTTGGGGGCGGCAAAAATTGTCCCCAAAAATACCGCCTCACTCGTCCTCCAAAATAATAAAAAAACCCACAATAAAACCCAAAAAGCTGCAAACATGCAGCTCTGTTTAAGCTGCATTTCTGTTAAAGCCAGCATTTCCTGTTTCCCATCAGTGCTGCTGGCTCAACTTTAACAGAGAAATACTCTCCCTTCACGCAGCTCTGCAAAGCTGAGCAGGCGTGGGGTGGGGGGGGGGATTTGTGAAGGCTCTTCCGGGGAGGCAGCCGCAGTGGGGCACTTCATGCTGTCACTGCCACCGCGGCAGCAGCAGAGTTTGCAGCCATTTGTTTTTTTTCCATTTCCCTCAGGAAATAGCAATGGCCAGTTGGGGGGAGGGCTAGGACTGGAAAATGGCTGATGAGGGGGTTAGAACTGGAAATGGGCTGATCGGGAGGGGGGCTAGTACTGCTAATGGGCTTTGGGGGGCGCTAGGACTGGAAATGGGTTGATGGGGGTTAAAACTGGAAATGGGTTGATTGGGTGGGGGGCTAGGAATAATGGGCTATTGGGGGGCTAGGACTGGAAATGGGTTGATGGGGGGTTAGAACTGGAAATGGGCTGATCGGGAGGGGGGCTAGGACTGCTAATGGGCTATCAGGGTGGGGGATAGGACTGGAAATGGGCTGACGGGGGGTTAGAACTGGAAAGGTTAAGAATGGAAAAAGGCTGATCGGGAGGGAGGCTAGGACTGCTAATGGGCTGATTGGTGGGGTTAGGCCTGGAAATGGGCTTATTAGGGGGCTAGAACATGAAATGGGCTGATTGGGGTGCTAGGACTGGAAATGGACTTATTGGGGGGGTTAGGACTGGTAATGGGCTGATAGGGGGCTAGGACTGGAGTGGGCTGATAAGGGGGTAGGACTGGAAATGTGCTGGGACTGGAAATGGGCTAATGGGGGAGGGGAAGAGGGTGCTGCTGGCCCTGGAAGAAAACTAGGGGCTAGGGCTACAAATGGGCTGATGCAGGGGGATGGTAGAATAGGATTGGAAGGGAGCGGATACTGAGAGGGTCTGCCAGGTGAAGGAGGGGATAGAAAGGGAGCTGACAAGGGGGAAAGAGGGGGCTAGAAAGGAGCTGAAACCTGGGATGTACTGAAGGGGGAATGGAAGGGAGCTGACACTTGGGGATGGGATTAGTAGGTGACTGGGTAATGGGGAGGAGGCTGGAAGGGAGCTGACATGTGAATGGCACTGGAAGGGGTTGGACAGAGGGTAGGGCAACTGGAAGGGAGCTGACTTGGAGGGGGGTGGCACTGAAAGTGGACCTGAGCTGATACCTGGGATGGTATTTGGACTAGAAGAGGCTGGACAGTGGGGAAGGAGGGGGACTGGAAGGGAATGGACACCAGTGGCAGTCGTGGTTGACATTGGAAGGAACTGGGAGGGGAGGACTGGAAAGGGGGCTGATACTAGGGAGGGTTACTGGAACTGGAAATGGGCTGATGGAAGGAAGTGAAGAAAACAAAAGAAGAGATAAGAAATGGCAGATGGACCATAGACCACAGAAAGAGAGCTAAGAGAAGACAGGGAATCAGAAGCCTCAGATCGGGACCATCATGATCAGAGAATAAAATGATCAGACAACAAAGGTAGAAAAAATAATGTTATTTAATTTTAGTGATTGGACTGTGCTATCTTTATATTTTACACTGTATTGGGGAAATGCATATCTTATTTATCTGATGTTGCACTGCCTGTGGACTCTGGCTTCTTGGGGTTTCAGTTTAAATTTTGTCTACATATTTTTATTTTTACTTTAGATTGTGGTTACTTCTTCTGTGATTGGTGAGGGTCGATGTTGTGAGTGTGTGACTGAGGTAAGGTGTTCTGTTAACATGGAGTTTGTACATAAAGATCTATACTGCACTGTAGTAATTTGACTTGTTCAGCTTTTCAAATAGATGTATAGATGTTCCAGGGCCCACTGTAGTATTTACTGTGACGCTTTTTTGGATGGGCTCCTTATGTGAATTTTGGAAGTTTGTGCTGATATGGTATGGTATGGTATGGTAGGTTTACTCTTTGTTGTAGGGTTTTGCATTAGTTCACAATATGCCTGGTACTGGAGAATAGTGGTTGTTGTTGTTGTTGTTAGTGAGATGATCAGAATAAGATTTTTTTTTAAAATATGGAGTTCTGTGGGTGAATGTCCTGGTTCTGCTCTGCACCTACTGTGGATGCGAAATATATGTTGAAAAAGAAAAAGCAAGAACCATAACGCAGTTTATAACAACAAAATAAAAATAAGTTATAATTAAGTTTTATAAACTGTGCTGTTGTTTCTTGCTGTTTTTTAGTTCCTTGGTGTGCAAACAGGACCGTACCTAACCCTGTGCAAGCGGTGCGACAGCACAGGGCGCAAAAGCTTGGGGGGCGCATTTCGGCTGTCTGCTGTTTCCCTGCTGCCGCTGGCAGGACAATAGCAGGCAGCCAAAATGCGCCCCCCCCCCAAGCCTTTTTGCAGCACTTTAAGCAGGTCTGGTCTCTCCCTCCTCCAACACAGTGTCAGAGCAGGGAGGTACAGATCTGCTTAAAGTGTCGGCGCCTTTCAGATCGGGTGCATGCCCCCCCTCCTCCTCCCCATACCTCCGTTCACCATTGCCTGCTCTTTCCCTGCTGCCAGTGCCACCTTGAAAAAAACAGAGGGCGGCAGCAGCAGCAGGGAAAGAACAGGCAACGCTGGATGGAGGTATGGGGGGAGAGGGGGGCATGCATCCGAGTTGCAAGTTGCACAGGGCACGATTGCAGCTCGTTACGGCCCTGGGTGCAAACATCTTGCATTTCCTCCAAATAATCTAATCGGCTTTTTGGTTTGGTTCAGTCTCTGAGTGGATTTCTGAAAAAGCCCCGCCCCTTCTAAGGTGTTGGGAGGGTGCTATCTCATTCTTCGTCTCAGGCAGCAGATTGCCTTGAGCTGCCCCTGTTCATTGAAGAGCCGCAATGCTGGCCGCTGGATTTCAGGGCTTCATTCCTCGCAGCCCAACCCCCGATCTGGCCTCCTAAGGTAAGAATGAGGCTGCGAGGAATGCCTTCAGGCCCCCCCTGCCCCATCCACAACCCGGGCCACTGAAAAAGAGACGTTCAGGGAAGTTATTCCACCTCCAAGGTGGAATAACTTACCCGAACATGTTGACAGCCCTGGACATACAAGACCAACATTTGAATTGGCCCTGTACGTCCAGGGCTGGTGCTCGCCCAACATCCGCCCAGACTCTGCCCCTTCCCCGCCCCCGTTTATCTTCCCCGCACAACCTGCGGGGATAGTTAGACGCGGCAGGAGAAGGCACGAATAGCAGGGATGGACGTCTCATTGGGATGTCCATCCCCGCTATTTGAGGCACAGAATCAGGCCCATGCTGCCTTGAATCCTTCAATCCATTGAACTCCAGAAACCTCACTATTCTGTTTTAGCAGCGTTTCCAATAATTTACTCACCACAGAGGTTAGACTAACCGGCCTATAGTTTTCAACCTCATCCTTACTTCCGCTTTTGTGTAAAGGGACCACATGTGTTTTTCCAAAGTCCTCTGGGACCACTCTTAACTCCAAAGGAGCATTGAAATGTTCAGTCAGTGGAGTCGCTAGAACATCCCCTAGTTCTTTCAGTATTCTTGGATGTATCTCAGCCGATCCCATTGCTTTGTCTACTTTTAGTTTAGCTAATTCCTCATGAACACAGTCTTCTGAAAATCATTCAAAATGTCCCTCACTTCTGTTCCTGTTTGTGGGAGTTTTCTGAGATCCTGCTCCTGTGAACAGAACAGAAATATTTGTTAAACATTTCCACTTTATCCTCATCAGCTTCTACATACTCCTCCCCTTTACCCTTTAGTCTGACAATACCACTTTTGTCCTTCCGCCTCTCACTAACATATCTGAAAAATGCCTTATCCCCCCATTTTATTGCATTGGCTATTTCTTCTTCTTTTTGTATTTTTTGCTTTCTTGACTACTTTGCTAGCTTCTCTAAGTTTTCATAGATGCTTGACTTCCTCTCTCTGTGATGTCGTGTATTTTATGAAGGCCTCCCTCTTTTTCTTCACCTTTTCAGCAACTTCTTTTGAGAACCATAGCAACCTCCTTTTTCTTTTACATTTATTTACCTTTCTAACAAAAAGGTTTGTTGCCCTTAAAATATCCCCTTTCAATTTTGCCCATTGCTTGTCTACATCCCCCAGCTGTTCCTATCCTGCTAATGACTCCTTGAGACATTGTCCCATCTTGGCAAAGTTAGTTTTCCTAAAGTCTAAGACCCTCATTTTTTAATGGATTTTATCAGCCCTAATCCTAATGCTGAACCACACTGGATGCAAGATGATCTTCCACTATGACACCAGAAACACTTTCCGCATTGGTGAGCACCAAGTCCAGTATGGTCCCTTCATGTGTGGGTTCTCTTAACAGTTGCCTGAATAGTTCTCCCTGTAGAGAATATAGGATTTATTTATTTTATTTATTTAACAATTTTTATATACCGTCTTTCTGCAAATCAAGACGGTTTACATAGAACTTTTCATGGCAGTATGTTTCAACTGTTTACAATAAACAAAGTAACAGGGATACATAGGTGAAAAATATGAAACTATTTACAATGATCAACTATTTACATAGGTACATACAGGAATACCACATGGTTGCATGATAGAATTTGAGAGGGCAGAGGTGAGGAGGTGGAGGCAAAGGGCTAAGTACTAAGGTGGTAGGGAAAAATGTTTGAGGAAGAGATGAGTTTTTAATGATTTCCTTACTTCTAGATGACACCGCAGCAGGGATGTGCCTATCAACTGCATATGTCTTCTATTAGATCTCCATCCACTTCCTCTCCCTGTGAGGGGGATCTGTATATCACTCCAATGAAAATGGATTTCCCTTTCCCTCTTTCTAGTTTAACCCACAGTGTTTCCTCACTCCCTTTTAAGCCCTGTAGCTTTAATATAATTTTTTACATATAGTGCCACTCCTCCTCCTCTTCTTCCTACTCTGTCGTTCCTGAATAAAGTATAGCCTAGTATAATTACATCCCAGTCATACTTGTCCGTGAACTATGATTTTGTAACCACCACTAAATCTAAGTCAGCCTCTTCCATTAATGCCTCAACATCTGGCCCCATGCAATAGGCGTTTATACACACTGCTTTCCAGATGTTGCCCCTTTTACCCATTTCTACAGAGGTATATAATCTTTTGCTTACCTGGGGGCCTTCTTCACCAATCCCTAATGAATCTAGTTTAAAGCCCTCTTCAGTAGGTTAGCCAGTCTGCTGCGGAAGACACTTTGACCCTTCTTGGACAGATGGACACCATCTCTGCTCTACAGCCCTTGGAACATCCTCTCATTGTTCAGGAAACCAAAACACTCTTAATGACACCATCCATGCATTCATCTCCAGGATGCAAGCTTTTCTTCCTCAGTCTTTACCCTGAAGATTGAGGAGAACACCACTTGCGCACCTATCTGCTTCACATGGGAAGTATTTGCAAGTATTCAAAAGATAATGCTAAATGTTACTTTGAATATAACTGAACATCAAAATAATCACATCCAAACTAGGCAAAAAATATCAAATGAAAATGAAGATTTGAGTAAAGGTGCCTAATTTAAATAATGCTTACAGTCAATATATACTGGATTGCCCATCCCTAGTTGTAAGCGTAACTATGGTGGTATCATTACATTACCATAATGTATCTTCTCTAGAAAGGAATTATAAGGTGGCAGTTTTCAGGAGCACTTGTTTACTTCATTATATGTTTACCATGTTGTGAATTTTTCTTTTGAAATTAGCTACCATTGTGCATATAGGGGGTCATTCCGAGCCACAAATAGTGGGGATGTACGCCCTGCCGGGACATACATCCCCACCATTCGTCCCCCTGACGATCCCACACAAAGATTCGCCAAACAAACAGCGGAGTTGTATGGGGAGCCTTAGACAGGGGCGGGGGGTGGGGGCAGAAGGCAGAGTGAGGGCAGGGCATGGACAATTCTGAGGTCGGCCTGTACGTCCAGGATATGCCGGTTAGACGGGGCACTTATTCCACCTCAGAGGTGGATGTGGTTTTTTGGCGGCGGCCGGCAGAGACAGGTGAGGTAGGGGTGCAGGAAGTTTTCTGCAGCCGGACCCTGGCCACGGGAGGCCAGATCGAGGGTCTGGCTATGGGGAAAGGAAGAGTTTGGCGGTGGCTGTCATTCGCAGCTACTGAATGGAGCTGCGGTGCCATGGCAATGGGACGCCATGGCTCTGTGGCTCCATTCAGGAGCCTGACTGAGCTAGTTGGGTCGTGACTGGGCGTGTGGCCAGTCAGAATTGGGGCTTGGCTTGCATGTCCAGTCAGTAGACCCGATTCTGATCCCGCGGGCACATCTAGCCCCTGCAGGATCAGGATAGGGTCTACTGCTGTATGCCCTGATCCTGATTGGCCGTACGGGGACTGGACTTTCTTTATGGAATAGGCCTCATACTGTACAGAGTACCCGTGCTCATTGTTTTTGCAGGCATAAATCTGCCCCTGAAATGCGGAAGGGCCCAGGTAGGAAGGGGGCCCTTATGATGGTGGTAAAGGCAGAGAGGCAAACTTACTTTAAAATGTTTACTGCGCTGACTCTGCTTCTCTCCAACCTTTTAGGTTTTGAGGCCTGGCAGCTGTCAACTCCTGCTGCTGGGCCATAGGCAAGTGTAGCTGTTATCGGGAGGCTTCAGCCTAGCAATGGGAGGTGACAGCAGTGTGTCAAACATTTTAAAGTAAGTTTGCCCATGGGGAGGGGGTCCTCATCCAGATTTTGATTGCGTGTCCTCATTAGAACTTATACCACTGGTGCATGTATTTGAATATGCAAATATACATATCTTGTTTAGTCTTCCAATCCATTTGTGCACCCCCCCCCCCCCCCCCCCACCTCCTTCCGGGCATACTTTAGCCAGTCTGAGAAAATCAATTTTCTAGCATGGGATTTTAGTCAGGTAACATTGTTAATCAGCTAAATTCCTCTGAAAAACGTCCTCTTTTAAGGGCTAATTTCACTAGTGCACGCTACCGTGTCAGTGTAGGCTAAAAAGCATTAACATGCATTATCCTGCATGATCTCTCTTACAGTATGAATTAGGACCCTATTTAGCAGTGTGCATTAATGCAGTTAGAGTGAGCTAATTCAGTAGCACACTTTAGTAATTCTGCCTCTTATTATGGTATGCCACAAGCATTTGCTTATCAGCACAGCCACTGTATTTTAGGCTAGTTTCAAACTATAAAGGCTTGTTCTAAAACTAGTAGTGGCAACGGTAGCAGTAATAGTGAGTGATATTTTGAGATCAATAAGCGACATGCTACTAGGCAGTGGAACAAAATAATAACTCTGCAGAAATAGATGGTAACAACTGGCAAATGCCTTGCACAGCTGGGTTACTGCCTAAAAAAAATTGGAAATTAACAAATTCATATCCAGTGGTAAATGAGACAGATAAAGCCATAGAATGCTTCCTCTAAAATTGATTTTTATTCATCATTGGTAATGAGAAAAATGTCTAAATAGCTCAAAGGGATGTTTGAAATTTATGTGCCTTGACAATTTAAAATTTCTAGCACATTGAAAATAGCAGGAAGCTAGCATTTCTGGGGCATCGGCAACATTTTATTGCCAGATATATACGGTAAATCTTAGTCAACAGAGATCCGTTTCTAAAGAGAAACCAATAAACTAATGTTGACTGTAAACTGCCCCTAAGCTCATTTTGTATAATTAAAAAAATATATAAGCAATAAGAAGTAAAAAAAAAAAGACAAAGTCATGTCTATGTATACTTTTGATTTTCCTAAGGAGAACTTAAGCACCTATTTTGGATATGGCTGTATACAGATAACGTCTTTACAGACTTCACTTGATCTTTACTATGTCTTGTTTTCCACAGTATACTAAGACCCTGAAGTGCTGAAGCATGAAAAAAGGGCAAACTGCCCCAAAATATACAAAAACACCCAATTTTCTACCTTTTTCCAAGAAGCACATTTAGCTTTTGTTCCAAATGAAATGCTCTAAGCGGTTAACAACAAAACATACATACAGTAATAATAAAGAACATAAGAACATATGATATGCCATATGGGTCAGACCCAAGGGTCTATGAGGCCCAGTGTCCTGTTTCCAGTAGTGGCCATTCCAGGTCTCAAGTACCTGTCAGTTTCCCAAAGATATACACATTCCCTGGGATAAGCGGGGGATTTCCCCAGTCCTCTTTAATAATGGTTTAGGGGCTTTTCCTCCAGGAACTCATCAAAATCTGTTTTGAACCCAGCTACACGAACAGCTTTTACTACATCTTCCGGTAACAAATTCCAGAGTTTGATTACGCATTGAGTAAAAAAATATTTTCTCCGATTAGTATTAAATGTGCCACACTGTAACTTCATTGCATGTCCCCTAGTCTTTCTACTTTTTGAAGGAGTAAACAACCAATCTACATTTACCCATTCCATTCATTATTTTATAGATCTCTATCATACTGTATCTCCCCTCAGCTATCTCTTTTCCAAATTGAAAAGTTCTAATCTTTTAAGCCTTTCCTCATAGGCATATTCTTCTATCCTCTTTACCATTTTGGTAACTCTCCTCTGTACTTTTTCCAATTCTGCCAAATCCTTTCCATGGAGTGATACAGAGGCATTATGATATCCTTAGGTTTTTTTTCTATTCCTTTGATTCTTAGCATTCTATTTGCTTTTCTGGCCGCATCTGCACACTAGACAGAGGGTTTCAAGATACTATCCACAATGACGCCCAGATCCTTTCCCTGAATGGTATCCTTATGTGGAACATTGCATTGTATACCTGTAGTTTGGGTTGTTGTTCCCTACAGTAAGTGCAGGCAGCTGCAACCGCACGAGTGGACACTCCTTCCGGAGGTCGCCGACAGTCTCTTCCGTCATTGGGGGCATCTGAGCATCGACCTATTCGCCACGGAGCGGAATACAAAATGCCCCCTATTTTGCTCCAGGCACCCGTCCGACAAGAGATTGGCAGCGGATGCATTCGATGTGTGCTGGGGGGAGTGGTCTCTGGTGTATGCCTTCCCACCGACCCCTCTCATCCCTGTGACACTCCAACGGATCGTTCGCGACAAAGCTCGCACCATTCTGGTGGTTCCCTATTGGCCCCGCCAGATGTGGTTTGCGCTTCTCCAGCGCCTAGCACAAGGGAAACCGAAACACCTACCACTCAGACCGGACCTACTCTCACAGGACGGAGGCAAAACGAGACACCCCAACCTTGTCCACATTAAATTTCATCTGCCATGTGGACACCCATTCTTCCAATTTTTCAAGGTCCTCTTGCAAATTTTACAGTCTTCTTGTGTTTTAATTACTTTGTGTCATTTGCAGATTTGATCACTTCACTCATTATTCCCATTTCCAGGTCACTTATAAATATGTTAAAAAGTGGGCCCAGCACACATCCCTGGGGTACTCCAATCTTTCTCCATTGAGAAAATCAGCCATTTAGCTCTACTCTTTATTTTTTACCTTTTAACCAGTTCCTAATCCACAATGGTACACTGCTTCCTATTACTTTTTAATTTCCACAAGAGTTTCTCATGAGGGATCTTGTCAAAGGCTTTCTGAAAATCCAGATACACTATATCACCATTATCTACCTGTTTATTCACACCTTTGAAAAAATCTAACAGATCAGTGAGACAAGACTTTCCTTGGCTAAATCCATGTTGGCTTTTTGCCATTAAGCCATGACTATCCACATGTTCAGTAATTTTGTTCTTTATAATGATTTCTACCATTTTGCCCAGTATAGATGTCAAGCTCATCAATCTTTAGTTTCATGGATAACCCCTGGAACTTTTTTTTTTAAATTTGCGTTGCATTGGCCACTCTCCAGTCCTTGGGTACTACAGATGATTTTAAGGATAGTTCACAGATTACTAAAAGTAGGCCTGCAACCTCATATTTCAGTTCTTTCAGCACCTTGGGATACATGCTATCTGATCCAGGTGATTTGTTGCTCAAATACTTCTATTATATCTTCTGATTTATGGAGACTTGCTTTAATTCCTCTGATACATCACCTTTAAATATCATTTATGGTATGGGTAAGTTTCCTATATCTTCTTCAGTAAAGACTAAGTAAAGAATTCATTCAGTCTCTCCTGTATGGCTTTGTGCTGTCTTAGTGCCCCTTTTATCCCTCTATCATCTAATGGTCCAACTATCACTCTCAAAGGTGTTTTTCTATGAATGTACTTGAAAAAGATTTTATTATGCGCTTTTGCTTCCATGGCAAGCTTCTTTTCAAACTCTCTCTTTGCCTACTTATCAATGCCTTGTATTTAACTTGCCAGTACTTATGTTGTTTCCTGTTTTCGCCATTTGGCTGTTTTTTTCATTTTCTGAAGGATTTTCTCTTAGCTAGAATGACCTCTTTGATGTCCTTCTTAAGCCATGCTGGCTGTAATTTGGCCTTCCTTCCACCTTTCTTAAAGCATGGGATACATCTGGTCTGAGCTTCTAAGACAATATATTTAAATAATGTCTAGGATTGAGGTAAACTCTTAACCTTTGCAGCTGCTCCTTTTAGTTTTTCTGAACTATTTGTCTCATTTTATCATAGTCTCCATTTTGAAAGTTATATGCTAGTGCAGTGGACTTCCTTGTTATGCTCCCTTCATTTATTAAATCAAATGTGATCATGTTATGATCACTATTGCCAAGTGGCACCAACACAGTTTATTTATTTATTTCTAAAGAAATAGCCCCGGCATTAACCTCCGTATATCAAAAACCTTGAAATCCACAAATGTGTATCTTACAATTATTTTACTTATTCTTTTTGTTGGAGTGACATAACTAAAGGGGAAGGAACTGCAACCCGCCCCTCGCCGTTGTCACTCCTTTTTAATCATTTAAATGCTTGAAAAACTTAACATAACTTAACTGAGTCCAGCCAGCACAGAATTCAGAATGCACAACGTGCCACGTTTCGGGCCATCCAACACTCCATGGCCCTGCATCAGGTGAAAAGAAACGAATCCCATTCAGTTGGCTTTAATGTAAAACAAACCACATGGCCAGGTTGAAAAGATCAGCGTGTGACGTCAACTGCAAAGAAGGAGACCATCAGCCAATCAGCGATCAGAATGTTTCAAGCAATCTTTGTTGGGAAAACCCACAGACAAGGGAACCCCCAACTGCTGTATACCAAATAAGGGAATCCTGCATCACAGCAAAGTATGCCATTCAACAGAGGCATTCAGGCCCCGAGGGGAAACAGTCTTTAAACGAAATATCCAGCGCTGCTCCATGCGTTGTAACTTTGCAACCCGGTCCCCCCCACGAGGATCCAAAGGGACAAAATCCAAGACCCGCCACTGTAGTTGATAAAACTGATGTTCTTCCCGAAGGCAGTGTTCAACCATAGGTGCCGTTATGTTTTTTGTCCGTAATCGGGACGCATGCTCCCCAAGTCGGACCTTGACACTACGAGTAGCGCGGCCGATGTAGAGTAGCCCACAAGGACACTTTATCAGATATACAAAGAACATAGATTCACAAGTAGTATGCCAATGAGATACATATGTAATAGAGGTGGAAACATCCTCCCATTCAGGCCCCGTCAACGCCGTACTACAGTAGCAACATGAGCCACAGATATAATGGCCCGGGTCGGCATGAAAAGTAGGGGGACAATCTGAGGGCCAGGAAGACTTCACAATTCGGTCCCGTAAATTAGATCCCCGAGAATATGCCACCCGGAACCGTTTGCCAGAAAAACAAGTGTGTACCGACAAAACTGGCCAGTACCGGTGTATAATATTCATCACCTTTGGAACCCCCGTCAGATACGGAAAAATGCCAGTGAAGACCTCCCCATCAGAATTAGTCCGCTCAGTAGCCAGGGAACGTGGAGAAAGCAGCCATTCACGATGTACAAAACGAGCCCGCTTAAAAGCCTTCTTTAACAGTGAGAGGGGGTAACCCCTTCTCAGTAACCGATCCCGCAGATCTACAGCCTGCTTCTGAAAATCCTCCAGTGAAGAGCAATTTCGACGGAGTCGCAAGAATTGTCCAAACGGAAGACCCCGTTTTAGCGACAACGGATGAAAACTTGAAAACTGCAACAGCGTGTTTCTTTGTACTGGCTTCCGAAACAACGTAGTGGTAATCCCTTCAGGGGACAAACAGATGGTGAGATCCAAAAATTGTATGGACCGTCGATCAAACGTTGCTGTAAATTGAATGTGAGGGGAGTGCTCATTCAAAGAACTCACAAACAACCGCAAATCTGCCAATGACCCAGACCAAAGAAAAAACACGTCATCCAAAAATCGGCGCCAAAAAGAAACATACTGGAACAGTGGAGAAGTGTAAACATGCTGCTCTTCAAAGATAGCCATATAAATTGTGGCAACGGAGGGGGCCACCGTGGCCCCCATCGCTATGCCAAAAACTTGTCGATAGAAACTGTTATCACACAAAAAATAGTTGCTGTTAAATACTAAATCCAACATGGCCAGCAAAAAGGAACGAGGGATCCGCGCCAGAAGGTCAAGTGGGTATGTAGCAAGACACCGAAGCACTTCATTCTGATCAATATTTGTGTATAGTGCTTGCACATCCAAAGATACTAAAAATGTATACACTGAATATTCACAACATAATGACAACTGCGTAAGGAAATCCCCAGTATCACGGACATAAGAGGAAACCTTAGATGCTGCTGGCTGCAAAAACACATCGCAAAATTTAGAGAGGGGCTCCAGAAGAGAATCACGGCACGACACAATGGGCCGTCCAGGGGGGTTATGTAAACTCTTGTGAATTTTGGGAACCAGATAAAAAACTGGAATCTTTGGAGTTGTATTCACCAAAAACCGAAATTCCCGATTTGTAATCCAACCATTTTGCAGGGCTTCCAGCATGATGGATCGAATCGTCTGTAATAATACCGGCGTCGGATCAGCTGAAAGAAGTTGATAATGTTCACGATTCTGAAGGTGAACCTGAATCTCAGCTCGATATTGATCAGGGGACTGCACAACAATCGCCCCTCCGAATAATGAGATCTGAATTGGAGAGGTCCTGCATGGCTTGAAACTGCTCCCTCGAGAGATTAGGATATACCGCTGTCAAATCACTCTCCAAATTATCCAAATCTCATAAAACAAGATCCTGAAATGCAGAAATGACAGGATCAATAACCCCAGGGGGAAGCCATTTAGAAGGGCCAAAAAGGAACGAAGGGTCCAACCCTCCGGGCCCTTGTTGAGCAAAATAAAGAGAAACCCGTAGTTTCCAAAAAAAACGGTAAAGTGCCAACCGGACTTCAAAACCATTATACCCAGGGGTTGGAATAAAAGAAAGTCCCAATTCCAACAGCTGCAGGTTGAGGGGATGTCAGAGGTCGACCAGACAGATTAAAAACTACTGATTCCTGGTGCGGGAGCGCGTCTCGGGGCCCTCCCAAAAATCCTGTTGATATCGACGCCGCGAATGGCGCCCCCGTCGAGAAGAAGAAACTTCCTCTGCAAATGCCGGGCGAGATTGGTGGCCTCCACGTCTGGAATCCGTCCCATCAGAATCCGTCGAATCATCAGAACTCACTGCAAATGTAACTTGTTTAGCAGGAGCCACAAACTGACCAGTAGGCGACATCCATTTATAAACACAGTTGTTGTCATAGTCCGACTTGTCACGTCGAAATTTCCGTATCTTAAGACCACGCACATGATCCCGAAATGAATCTAGCTGTTTTGTTGTCTCCTGCCACTGGGTTTGAAACAAAGAACCGTCCTGAGTCTCCAATATTTTCGCCTTCAGCTCAGTTGTCTGTGTTGTTAACTTCTCTTGTTCCTGCAACGAACGTTCCACCAATAATGCAATAAGATCAAAACTGCATTTATTCAAAATCGCATTCCAATGGGCCAAAAACACCGTGTCATCAGTGAATTGCCGTGGGGCTTTAAACATTTGGAGACCCCGAGGAATGACAAGAGATTTTAAATATTGCGTCATGGCTAAACCATGAACCTGTGCACGAATTAGACGTTTATGAAGATCTTTAAGTTCCAAAACGGTGGGAGGTATTTTATCCGTTGTTGCAGGACCATCAAAAAGAGACTGGCCTTGTCGCAATTTGGCTAGATGATCATCCGTATAAGCAGAAACCTCAGACGCCATGTTCAAAGGGTAAGAAAAAGTGTCCAATCAAAAAAATCCCCAGCACAAGGCAAAAAGTAATCCAAATCTAAAGAAATAGCCCCGGCATTAACCTCCGTATATCAAAAACCTTGAAATCCACAAATGTGTATCTTACAATTATTTTACTTATTCTTTTTGTTGGAGTGACATAACTAAAGAGGAAGGAACTGCAACCCACCCCTCGCCGTTGTCACTCCTTTTTAATCATTTAAATGCTTGAAAAACTTAACATAACTTAACTGAGTCCAGCCAGCACAGAATTCAGAATGCACAACGTGCCACGTTTCGGGCCATCCAACACTCCGTGGCCCTGCATCAGGTGAAAAGAAACGAATCCCATTCAGTTGGCTTTAATGTAAAACAAACCACACAACCAGGTTGAAAAGATCAGCGTGTGATGTCAACTGCAAAGAAGGAGACCATCAGCCAATCAGCGATCAGAACGTTTCAAGCAATCTTTGTTGGGAAAACCCACAGACAAGGGAACCCCCAACTGCTGTATACCAAATAAGGGAATCCTGCATCACAGCAAAGTATGCTATTCAACAGAGGCATTCAGGCCCCGAGGGGAAACAGTCTTTAAACGAAATATCCAGCGCTGCTCCATGCGTTGTAACTTTGCAACCCGGTCCCCCCCACGAGGATCCAAAGGGACAAAATCCAAGACCCGCCACTGTAGTTGATAAAACTGATGTTCTTCCCGAAGGCAGTGTTCAACCATAGGTGCCGTCATGTTTTTTGTCCGTAATCGGGACGCATGCTCCCCAAGTCGGACCTTGACACTACGAGTAGTGCGGCCGATGTAGAGTAGCCCACAAGGACACTTTATCAGATATACAACGAACATAGATTCACAAGTAGTATGCCAATGAGATACATATGTAATAGAGGTGGAAACATCCTCCCATTCAGGCCCCGTCAACGCCGATATTATTTATTTATTTAACAGTTTTTCTATACCACTTTATCCTATGGTCAGAGTGGTTTATATTGTAACAAAATATTATACATTAAACAGGAAGGTCAACTTGGAGGTAACATTAAACATTTGCTTAGGTTTAGGGGGTCTAGTGTATCATTAAGTGTAGGTGGTCAGAGGAGAGAAGAGTAAGTGGGTGTAAACTTGGGAGGGGGTGAGAGAAGGGGGTAGAGTAGATGAATAGGTGACTGCTTAAGTGAGGGTGTTAGAGAAGCACTCTTTGAATATACAGGGTGGCCCAAAAAAAGTGAGAACATCTCATAAATTAAAAGCTTAAATAGTTTACTTATTTACCTTTTTTAGCTATATAACATCTTTATTTCGACAATTTCCGGTCGCCATCCTTTTTTTAAATTTGTCAATTGTTTACATCTTTTTGAATTTTTAAATAACTTATATGCTACAAGATGTTCTTACTTTTTTTGGGTCACCCTGTATAAGTCTTTAGGGATTTTTTGAAGGTTGCTGTGTCCATTGTGGTCCATAGCTTCTCGGGAATAGAGTTCCATAATTGTGGAGCATAAAGTGAGAAGGTTCTCTTTGAGGTGGTAGAGCTGTTTTTCATAATTAGTGATGGTGTGCGTAACATGTTCTGTGAGCCGGTTCATCTCTTTCTGTTGTTAGGTAGGAACTGAAGTAGGGACTGTAGGTGCGGTATGGAAGAGTTATTGAGGATCTTGAAGGTTGTGAGAATAGATTTGTATTTTATGCATTCTATTATCGAAAGCCAGTGAAGTTGTCTGAGTAGGGGTGTTATGTGTTCCATTTGCCATGAGTTGAAGAGGTTGCATGCTGCAGTGTTGGGTACAAACAGGTGGATAGTTGCTTTTGGAAGACCTTGGAAGATGATATTGCAGAAGTCAAAATGTGGGAAGATGGTTGCTTGGAGGACTGAGCGACAGTCATGGTTGGATAGAAGAAGTTTAAGGGGCTTGTTTGTTCTAAGCTTGAAGTAGATGCTCCTTGTAATATTCTGTATGTGTCCTGTGAAGGTAAGGTGTTGATCCAGTGGAACTCCAAGGTATCGTACATCTTGTTTTATTTGAATTTGGTTCTCATCGATGGTTATGGAGCTCGGTGGTTTAAAGTTGCTGTCTCTGGTGATGTACATGGCCTCTGTCTTCTTGTAGCTTATGGCTAAATTATGTGTTCTGAGCCATTTACTGATCATGGAAAAGTCTCTCATTATGGGTGTAATATGCGGGTTTGATATATTTATGGGTCCATAGATCATTACATCACCAGCATAGATGTCATCAGCGTAGAGGTGCTTTTATGACCGCACAAATTGGTTGGAGGAAAATGTTGAATAATAGTGATGAGAGGATAGAGCCTTGTGGGACTCCTTGAGATTGTGTGTATGGGGTGGATTTTTCAGGGTCAGATCTTACTTGTTAGTCTGTTAGATATGATTTGAACCACGCGAGGGAGGAGTCTGATATTCCAAGAGCTTGAAGTCGCTGGATGATCAGATTGTATGGTATGAAGTCAAATGCTGTCTTTATGTCTAGAAAGATGAGTATGAAGCCAGTCTTGGGTTGTTGGTTCCCTTAAGTAGATTATTGAGAAGGGTGGTCATTAGGGATTCCACTCCATGGTATGGTCTGAAACTATATTGTTGTTGGTCGAGTGGATGGTATGTTTCTATGTGATCATGGAGCTGTTGGTAGACAATTTTTTTCTAGCATTTTGGCCAAGAAGGGAAGGCTGGTTATGGATCTGCAGGAAGTTGGTTGGTTGATGTCATTTGAGGTCCCTTTCCTTACAGGGTGGAAGGAGGCAGTCTTGAGTTCAGGGGCACCTGTCCTTGTTGCAATGATAAGTGGATGACTTTCAATATTGTGGAAATGAGTTCTTGTCTTGCTAGCTTGATCCAGCTGACTGGACAGGGTTCAAGTGGTGAGGTGGTTGTGTTGATGCTTGTGCTGATTTTCTCTAGGTGGTCAGATGTGATGTTACTGAATGAGCTCCATATGATCGGGTGTGTGGTTACTTGCTGTTCCATTGTGGTGATGAGCGGGTTGGTGCTGTTAGCGTGAGCTGAGGTTAAGGTCTGGAAATAATTTGCCATCATTTGTGGAGTGAGGATGGTTGTTTCAGTTTGTTGTGTTGTATTGTATTTTTGCTTAGAGATTTCACTATGTTGAAGAGCTCTCGTGGGTGATTGAAAGAGCTTTGGATTAGCTTTGTATAATAGTCTTTCTTTGCTTGAGATGTGGCTGCTTAGTATGCCTTTAGTTTGTGCTTGTAAGTGTTTAGGCTGTCATTTGATCTGATGTTTCTCCATTTCCTTTCTGCGATGCATAGGTACCTCTCACATTAGATCCTGAAGTCGACCCTGCATTCCAATAAGGACTAGGTCTAAATAGCTTCACCTTAAGTTGGTTCTTGAATCAGCTGCTCCATGAAGCAGGCATTTAGTTTATCTATTTATTTATTTAGCTGCTTTTATATATTGCCTCATCAAAATGTCAAGGTGGTTTACAGGTTAACAGGTTAAATGAAAATTAACATTTCCATGGAAAATAAGAACATAATAACATATGGAATAAGTACAAGCTTAGAGTAACATGCAAACATATGAGTATGAATGTAGAGGTGTAGGTGGAAGTTAGCATATATTGCAAGTAAACAATACAGGTGAGTAGTAAACATAGTGTGAGTAATGGGTGGAACCAGGAAATGTAAAATTCACTATTTATGACAGGACAGGACAGGTATCAGGAGGATGCAGTCCTGTGTCCTATGTTGGAATCCTGTGTTCTATATGGAGCATAGGGTGAGGAATGTTGGACTTCTCTACCAAGCTGTGTTAAAATTCCTAGCCTTCAATACCAAATTGTTTGATGAACAGATGTGTTTTCAACTTCTTACAGAACTCATCAAGGTTATGTGTGACCCAGAAGTTTTCAGGAAGTGCATTCCATATATTTGGCACATAGAGTAAGAATGCTCTATTCGAGGCAGCCTGGCTTCTTTTCCTCTGACATAAGAATAGTGAGGGTGTATTGTGTCTTGGTTCTTTTCGATCTGTTGTCTAGTGTCTTGTGTAAAAAAAATTGTAAGTCACTAGAGGAAAGGTTGTAGGATATTTTGAAAATAGTCAGCAAGGCCTTGTATTTTGAGTGGATTGCAATGGGAAGCCAGTGTAATTGTCTGAGGATCAGGGTTATGTGTTTCTTTCTGGGTGCTCTGTACAGGATCTGGGCTGCTGTGCTCTCAGCCACTGTAAAGGTTGGAGCGCATAGCCTGGTAAATCTTGTGGGATAATATTACAATAATCCAGATGTGGGAAGACTAAGGTTTGAAAGACTGTATGGAAGTCAAGGGTATTTAATAAGTGTTGTAGGCCCTGTACTGTTTTTATTTTGTGGTATATGAGTCTAATGGTGTTGTTAATGTGTGACTGAAGTGTTAGGCATCGGTCAAGGGTTATTCCCAGGTTACGCACTTCAGATTTCACTTGTAGTTGTGCTCCTGGTACTTTTATGTATGCTGGTGGTCTGAAGTTACTATTCTACTACTATTCAGCACTTATAAAGTGCCACGCACGCAGCGCTGCACAGATAAAGTTAATGTGTCATGTGATGTGGAGGACCTCAGTTTTCTTGTAGTTCATGAATAGGTTACGTTCTGAGAGCCAGTGAGTGATAGATGTAAAGCATTCTATTATTGAGATGTACATAGGCTGTAAGGCGGAGAAAGGTACATATAGCATTATATCATCTCTATAAATATGATATAATACGTTATGGAGATCATTCTGGGACATGAATAGCAGGGCTGTACATCCCAGCGGAGCGTGCAACCCTACTATTCGCATAGAGTGTATGCTGCCAGCAAGGCTCCCCACACGTACAGGGCCTTTGTGCGCGGAACACTGGATGGGGGCGGCAGGGGAAGGGACGGAGGCAGGGCGAGGGAGGTGCTAATGTGCCGGGATGTAAAGGACCTATTCCGGTTAGGGCCCTGTACGTCCGGCGGGCTCCATTAGGGTGTACAACTTATTCCACCTCAGAGATGACTCCACTTACTCCTTGGGGGTGGAATAAGTGGAGCACAGCCCTGCGATCGGGCCTGGCAGACCCTCTCAGGACATGGAGCTGCTAGCTGTGAGACCCTGCCGCCTGATCCCGGCCCTGAAAGACCCCTCTGAGTGTCGGGTGGCAGGGAAAGGAAATGTGCTGATGGATCAGGCCTTCCGTGTTCCTACTGGTCGTCCCGGTGCCATGGTGATGGGATGTCACGGCATGGCACACAAGCAGAAACACGGTGCGGGCTGGAAGGGTGGCAGCTAGACATCTTCTGCAGCGGGATCAGGGGCATGCTGGGGCTTCTATGTGCCCAATTCTGCACCTGCAGGAATGTCTAGCTCCTATGGTGCAGAACTGGGTATGCTGTGGTCCCGTCCATATTGAGGACATTCTGACAGCACGGACGTACCCCTTTGTGAATCAGGCTCCATGTGCTTGTATAATTGAGCAGATGGGTAGTAGGTAGATGCTGAACAGGAGAATGGAAAATGCAGAGCTTTGAGGAACCCCTTGCTGGAGGCTGAATGAAGTAGATGCAGTTCCTGCTGTTCTTACATGCTGTTGGTTTTCTGTTAAGTAGGAAGTGAACCATTTTAAAGTTGTGTTGCTTAAACCTATGGATTGTAAGTGTAATAGTAGTATGTTATGAGGGACTGAATCAAAGGCAGATGTGGTCTAAGAAAATAAAAATAAATTCTTTTTGAAATTTCTGGATGCCTTGTGTTAGTCTATCCATGAGAGCAGTTAGAAGAGGTGCTACGCCATGACTGGGCCTGAATCTGTGCTGTTGTGGGTCCAGAGGCACATGTGAATTGACATAATCTTGAAGCTGTAGTTGTACAACCTTTTCAAGAATCTTTGCAAGGAAGGGTAGACTAGAAATGTGATGATATGAACTAGGTATGTCTGGATTCAGCATGGTATTTCTGATTACTGGCTGTATGGAGGTGTGCTTACGGTTGGTGGGCATATAGCCTTGTGTGAGACAGACCTGTGTGATATTGAGTAATGTGGGGGTGAGTTAAAGAGAAATTAGACTTACCTGATCATTGTTGTTCCTTGAAAAACTCCAGTCCAGTCCTGACCTCTGGATAGTGTACCTCTTCCAGCAGCTTGGAAACTGAGCATGTCATCTTTTGATGACCTCAAAGTAGTTAGGCAGCTGGCCCCACCTACCAGTCCCAGTAACCTATTGACAAAACAGACTCACAGGAGCAAGAAATATGTTAAAATAGCACTACACTAATCATATTCCAAAACAAAAACCAGAAGCTGGAAACAGATCAGCCCGCTTATTCCGGGACCCTCCAGCCGCAAGGAAGAAAAGAAGGCTTACCCGTCAAGATTCTGAATGGCCACCTGTCGCGAGCACCGATGGACTTCCTTCCTTGATACTATGTGCCAGACCACTCTCGCCCAGCGAACTCTTCTCCTGGCCCGGGATCACCAAACTGCCACAATTACTTTATCAGGGAGGGATCTGGGACTGGATTGGATTTCCTTAAGGAACAACAATTAGCAGATAAGTCTAATTTCTCTTTCCTTATCATCCCTCCAGTCCAGTCCTGACCTCTGGGATGTACTATAGCAGTATTACACTCAGGAGAGACCCGCGAGCCCAGCCTGGACGAATGCTGCCTCAAACTCTATGCCCCCCTAACCTGAACATCCAGGCAGCCATGCTTCACAAAGGCCTAAAGAAATGGCCAAGTAACTGCCCTACAAACCTCTGTTGGCGGCACCAAAATCTGCCATTGTAGCAGAAATGCAGGACCTCTAAACAAAAACAGCCTGTCCAACTTTTGGAAAGGCTCTGCCCTTTTCCATATAGTGTTGAAAACTCGACACATGTCCAACTGGCGCTACTGCTGGTCCGAGACCTCCTCCGATGCCCCCGACAAACGCTGGTCGGGTGACTGGTTGGTTAACATTAAAAACCAAGAGTACCATAGGTAAAAACCATGAGACCAATCGCAAGACTACCTTCTCTTTGGAGATGGAGAGAAAATTTCCCGACAGGAGCTCCAAATTCCACCGAGTGGCACAGATGGCCATCAAGAATCCTGTTGTAAGTGCCAAGACCTTCAGGGTGCATAAGCACAACGACTCCTCTGCCACCTCTGCCAACACTAATCTGAGGTCCTAGGGAAGAACCACCACCTGCTACAGTGAGCGGAGCTGCTCGAACACTGAGAAACTGTACCACCTCTGGGTGAATCCCTAAGGACACCCCCTAGGCATCACCCTGGAAGCAAATTTTTGCTAAACCGCTTGCCAACCCTTGACCATGGCCTCAACCAGGTGGAAATTACCAGAGCAGAGTAACCTCGCTTGTTCCTCTAAGCCCTATCCAGAGCTATTGCTCGATCCACCTGAAGCAGCCAAGCCAGCCCCTGGAGCAGGACTGGCAGATGCCATAGCTGTACCCCCATCCTTCTAATGAGTTCCACAAGCTTTGGTCCCCTGGGCCAATCTGGGGCGATGAGAATCATTCACCCTCGGTGCGTCTCACTTCGATGTACAATGCACCCAATGAACACCCCAGGAGGAAAACAGAGCAGTCCCTCATGGTCAAACAATGCACTGCAGCATCTGGGCCTTCTGCCAAACTCTCCCATCGCTTGCTAAAGAACCTGTTCACCTTGGTCCTTGCCAATGTCGCCCTGAGATCCATTATGGGTGTGCTCCCCATCAGCGCTATCTGTGAGAAGACTGTCGTTGAGCATTCCACTCTTCTTAACCTAGGTGCATGCGACTCAGCTCTTCCACCGCCACCTTTTCCGTGCCTGATATGCCATACTAGGTAAGACCAAGGTCCATCAAGCCCAGTATCCTGTTTCCAACAGTGGCCAATCTAGGTCACAAGTACCTAGCAGTTTCCCCATAAGACACAGGTTCCACAATGCTTGTAATGGGGCAAACAATGGATATTCTGGGTCCACTTTAATAATGGTTTATGGACCTTTCCTCCAGAAATTTGTCCAAACCTATTTTAGATCCGGCTACACTAACAGCTTTTACTACATCCTCTGGCGCAAATTCCAGAGTTTGATTACATGTTGAGTGAAAAAATATTTTCTATTATTAGTCTTATATAGGTTTCCCTGTAGTTTCATTGCATGCCCCCTAGTCTTTCTATATTTTGATGGCGTAAACAATCGATCTACGTTTACCCGTTCCACTTCATTCATTAATTTATAGACCTCTATCATATCTCCCCTCAGCCGTCTCTTCTCAAGATATCCTTCCCTCAGCCTCTCTTCATAGGGATATCCTTCCATCCCCTTTACCATTTTGGTGGCTTTTCTCTGTACCTTTTCTAATAACGCTATATCCTTTTTAAGATATGGCAACCAGAATTGCACAAAATATTCAAGGTGCGTTCGCACCATGGAACGATACAGAGGCATTTTAATATCCTTTGTTTTATTCTCCATTCCTTTCATTATGATACCTAGCCGCCGCTGCACACTGGGCCGAGTGTTTTAACATGTTATCCACGATGACACCTAAATCTTTTTCCTGGGTGGTAGTTCCCAGTGTGGAACCTTGCATCGTGTAATGATAATGTGGGTTTTTCTTTCCTAGGTGTGTAACTTTGCAGTTGTCCACATTAAATTTCATCTGCCATTTTGATGCCCAGTCTTCCAATTTATCAAGATCCTCTTGCAATGGGGGGGCGGAGCCTGATGTCCAGCGGGTAGGACGCTTTGCGTTGAAGCTCCCGAGAGGCCTACTTAGAATCCTGACTTAATACCTATACAAATTTACTATTTCGCTCCGAGCTGACCGGGGCACCTCGGGGGGAATGGCGGCCCATAAACCAGCGCGCTTGGACTTCGGGTCTCCTTCTTCTTCTCACGGAAAACGCTCCAAAACAGAGGTGTCCTCCCCACAGAAGATGGTTCCATTTCGTGAAAACCCCGAGATGCACCTGGAGATTTTGGAGGAAATACGCGGCGTGAAGGAATTGGTGCAGTCCAATGGAGAAGCGCTTCGAGCCATGCGAGAAGACTTTGGAGTGCTCCAGGACCGACTTGAAAGTCTTTCATTACGGCAGGACAACATGGCGGGGGTCCTCGACTCGCACGAGGTGCGCTTGGGCAAACTGGACGAGGCTGAGCGCCAGATACAGAATCTTCAAAAGGAGTTAGAAGATAGCAATAATCGAGCCCGTCGCAACAATGTGAGGCTCCTTGGAATGCCGGAGGGGGTGGAAGCAGGAGATATAAGAGAATTCTTGCTCAAAACTCTTCCCTCCTTGCTGAAGATCACTTTTCACAGAGAACTGGAAATCGATCGAGCACACCGTGTTCCTGCCCACATGGCGCTCAACCGCACGACCCCCCGGCCTATTGTCTTTAGCTTGCTACGATATCAGCAAGTGGAACAAATTTTACATGCTGCCCGAGCGAATCATCATTTGGAATTTGAAGGTCGTAAGGTCTCCTTCTTTCCTGATTTGGCAAAGCCTACCGTTGACCGTCGGAAGAAACTTCTTGCTTTTCGCCCTCGACTTCAACAGCTACAAGCTCGCTTTGGCCTGTTATATCCAGCGAAGCTCCGAGTGACTCTCCACAACCAAACCAGGACGTTCGAAGATCCTGATCTACTATCAACATTTTTAGACTCCAAAGAAGCAGAGCAGATGCGCTAATCCCAAATCTTGGACTCTTATTTGCCGGCTCTATCCGCCATTTTGAAGGGCCCGATGCGGCGGTCATAGCCAAGTACAGAAATAGCCTGGACTTTCTTTCTTTCTCTATATGACTTTTGTTTTTTGGTCTCCTATCCCTTCATGATGTGTGCCTCGGTCGGATTCGGAGCACGCACAGTCCTACAGGTTATGTGTTTTTCAATTTCGGCCTTCTCTGGGGTTTCTCCCCGCAGACACATGGTCGCCAGTAATTTTGGGGTTTTGCTTCTCCTCTACCGTACTGCGGTTTTCTTTGTTAATGTGGGGCGCTTCATTGTATTATATTAGCTTATTTTTCCTATGTCATGTGTACAGCCAGATACAGTCAGTTTGAGGGACATAGTGAACTTATGTGTGCTATCATGCTCAGAATTTTTAACTTTTCTGAATGGCCTTATGTAAAATCTTATCATTCACCGTCAAAGGCATTAATGGTCCACTCAACGGAAAGAAAATCCTTAGCTATCTTAGCCATGAGCATGTTGATTTAGTGTTTCTTCAGGAAACGCATTTAAACTCTGCTGAAACACTGAAACTTAATGCTAAGCCTCACATGGTAGCTGCCTATTCTCCCACCGTTTTCAAATGATACGGGATAGCCACTCTGGTTAAGAAGTCTTTGCACGCTACTGTACCTGATATTAGCACTGACAAGGAGGGTAGATGGGCCTGTGTACACCTTGAGGTTGGAGATAGTGAATTCACGTGTATTTGCATTATGCCCCGAATGTGGTCAACCCTGCTTACTATGCAAGTATTGCGCAGTTGGCCTTGGCCTCTGCCAATGCTCCATTACTACTTGGTGGCGATTTTACTCAAGTGTTCCCTCAATCTTTTCTTCTCAAACAAGGTGCTCGTTGGTTGGAAGATCCAGTACCGAGTAGACCTGTGTGGCTAGATATAGAAGCGGGCCTTTGCAAACCGATTCCTCTTACCTTTCTCCCTGGTATGACTCTCCTATCAGACTCCCACCATCCACCAATGCTTTTAGACACTTTAGGTGCCTTTAATGCTCTTATGCAATCTTTAGACTCCCGACTCTGGTCAGTGCAACTTCAGCATCGCCTTCGGTGCACTAGAGTACTCCCGCCATCGGCATTCTTTACATAAGGTTGATTGGAGACTTTCCGATCTCTCGGTAGTCCACCGGGTGTAGCATCCAATTTTACTAAACCTTCTGTAATGCTATAACTAGAGATACCCCTATAGCGCAGAAAGTATGGGAGAGAGAATTGCATGTGACTTTGACCTCGGAGCAATGGAGCCTTATCTGGAGTAGAGGGACACGGGTTCCCGATCCGCCTCACTCATTCAGACCCTCTTCTTTCTAGCCCACCGGTGTTTTTACACTTCTCACAGATTAGACAAATGGAACACTACTCAGGGCAATGGTTGCTGGACACGTCCTGCGGCCATTGGTTCATTGCCTCATGTTATGCATGAATATCCCGCACTACAGTATTACTGGCGTCGGGTCTGGGGTCGTATTTAGTCTATCTCGCACTCTCAGGAGCCCCTTTCTTGGAGGATAGTGGGACTTCGCCCGGTTGCCGGGATCCCCTCTCTCCCCAAAAATGGCTTATCTTCTTTCGAACTTTATGCTTGGCATTGCTATTTCCCTAATTAAGTAATACTGGAAAATTAGCTCCCATTTGAGCCCCAATGAATGGTGGAATCATGCCTGTCTTTACAGTAAATATGAACAAATACTTCGTCTGTTCGCTTCCTCCGTTCAGACTCCTTCTCATTGGTCTCAATGGAAGATGCTCAATGACTATGTACATTTTGCTAAATGCTCTCATCTGACTGTCTAACTTTGTATATATCTCTGTCCCATGATCATGCTGTATTGTAGATACTCTTTTGATCGTTTGATGTATAATCACTGTTAATTGGAAGCGCTCACATGCTGATATAATCGGGTAGAGAAGAAGCATCGGGGTGGGGGGTAATGGGTTTACTTTTCCTTATTGTATACTTGTTTTGTCTCTTTTGGTGTGTTGTTTCTTTCGTTTGTTGCAAAATGAAAATAAAAGTTTAAAAAAAAAAAAAAAAAGATCCTCTTGCAATTTTCCACAATCCTCGTGGGTTTTAACAACTTTAAATAGTTTTGTGTCATCTGCAAATTTGATTAACTCACTCGTTCTTCTCATTTCCAGGTTATTTATGAATATGTTAAAAAGCAGCGGACCCAGCACAGATCCCTGGGGTACTCCACTATTCACCTTTCTCCATTGGGAAAATTGGCCATTTAGCCCTATCCTCTGCTTTTTATCTTTTAACCAGTTCCCGATCCACAATAGTACACTGCTTCCTATCCCATGACTTTTTAATTTTGCCAAAGTATCTCATGAGGAACCTTGTCAAAGGCTTTCTGAAAATCCAGATACACTATATCAACCGACTCACCTTTGTCTGTTTATTCACACCTTCTAAAAAACATAACAGATTAGTAAAACAAGACCTTCCTTGGCTAAAGCAATGTTGCCTGTCTCCCATTAAGCCATGACTATGTACATGTTCAGTAATTTTGTTCTTTATGATGGTTTCCACCATTTTTTCCGGTACTGATATCAGGCTCACTGATTTGTAGTTTCCCAGATCACCCCTGGAACCCTTTTAAAAAATTGGCGATCCTCCAATCATCAGGTATTACAGATGATTTTAATGATAGTTCACAGATTACTAATAGTAGGTCTGCAATCTCATATTTCAGTTCTTTCAACACCCTTGGATGTATATCATCCAGTCCAGGTAATTTGCTACTCTTCAGTTTATCAAATAGTTGTAATACATCTTTCCAGTGTATCAATATTTCTTTCTTCCGCAGCATCTCCTTTAAATACCATATCAGTCATGGGTAACATTCTTACGTCTTCCTCAGTAAAGACCAAAGCAAAGAATTCATTCAGTCTCTCCGCTATGGCCTTGTCTCCTCTTAGTGCCCCTTTTACCCCTCTATCATATAATGGTCTAATTGACTCTCTCACAGGTTGTTTGTTAAGAATGTACTTGAAAAAGATGGCTTGCAGACGTGATTTCACCCAATCCAGCAGGATGCAGGCTTCGCTATCCAGGTGGACACTTTCCGTGCACCCTGCTCGACCGATGCAGGCTACCGTGATGGCATTTTCAGAGAAACTCGAACCAATTTTCCTTTAGGAAGGGGAGAAACTCCTACCCTGCTAGGAATACGACCTGCAGCCCGAGCCAGTTGAACACCCTGCTGCTCTCTCCTGGCGTCCAGTGCTCTAGGGCCACCTGGCCCTCGCAATACTCTCCCCAACTGAGGAGACTGTGTCTGTAGTGAAAGTTAACTAGTGTGGTGACTCCAGAGGCATACCGGCCTCTACTGTTTCACCTTAGTTGCTCTCTGAATGCTCTCCGGGTTGCTCCCCGACCGGGTAAGGGTTGGCTCAGTGTATGGCATTGCGAAAACCAACACCGTAGAAGTGCCTGGAGCAAAGGGCAAATGTGGGCATGTGCCCACTGCACCCACTCTATTATGGCTATCATGTTCCTCAACACCTGAAGACAATGTCACATGGATGGCGTCTGCCTCTTGACCCTCAGTTCCAGGAGTAACATCCTGCCATTGCGCGAGCTGAAGGGTACCCAGAGATAATCCAGGACCTGCAATGGGATTAGCTGACTCTTTGCCACATTGATGACCCAGCCAAGGCTCTGCGGAAACGCTACAACCATGCTATAACTCGCTCACTCCACTTCCAGGACTTTGACTGAATGCGTCCCTCATTGAGGTAAGGATGAACCAGTGACCTTGGAGAAGGTGAGCGGGGCCATCGGCCAGTTGAAAGGCAACGCTCGAGACTGAAAGCTGCTCCATAGGTTCACAAAACGCAGGAACTGATGGTATTCCGGATGGAGCGGAATCTGGGGCATTTCCTGGCAGCGCGCCGGCAGGCTGTCAATTATCACAGCCGCAGGAGTGAAGGAAAATGCTGTTCACTCCTGCGGCTGTGAAGAGGTGAGCCAGGGCGCCGAGCCTCGGGCCTCATTGGCTCCTTCTGAAGCCAGACATGCTGGTGTGGGCCCCTTGAGGTGCGGGGCCATGTTTGTGTGTGTGTGTGGGGGGGAGGCTCTGGAACTTGAAGAGGACTGGTACTGGGGACTAGAACAGGAAATGGGTTAATGTTGGGGGATTGGGAGACTGTGATTGAAGAGATAATGCTGGGGGGACAGGACTGGAAAAGGGCTGATACTGAGGAATGGAGGGACTAAAAGGGAGATGATGCTGGGAGGGACTGGAGAGGACTGATACTGTGTGTGTGGGGGGGGGGGTAGGACTGGAAACGGGCTGATGGGAAGAGTGGGATTGGAAGAGAGATGATGCTGGGAGGAAATGGGACTGGAAGAGGACTGATACTGGGGGGCTAGGACTGCAAATGGGCTTATGCTGAGGGATGGGGAGCCTTGGAGGGATTGGACTGGGAGGGAAGGGAGATGATAGTGGGAGGAATTGGACTGGAGGACGACTGGTATGGGGTGGGGGGCAGCTAGGACTGTTAAAGAGCTAATGCTGGGGGATGGAGGAACTGGGAGCTGATGCTGGGATGGGCTGGGACTGGAGGAGGACTGATACTGGGGGGCTAAGACTGGAAATGGGCTGGGGCAAAGGGAGAATGGGACTAAAAATGAGCGGATGCTGGGAGGGGCTGGAACTAGAAGGGAGCTGATGCTTGGAGTGGAATAGAAGGGGTGGAGTTTGGGCTGGGGGACAGAAAAAAAGAAGATGGGGAGTGAGGTTCCTCAACACTTTCTCTTCCTACTGCTCATACTCCCTAATTGTCTCCCCTCCTATCATCCCCTTCAAGCCCCTCCCCCTTATCTCCCTTTTACCATCCTCACTTCCCTCACCATATTGTGATCTACCCTATCATCAGCTCTTGAGCTTCACCATTTTCTCCCTCTCATTCAGCCATCTCCTCTCTCTCTGAAACAACCTCATCCTCGTTACCACTGTGCTGTCTCCTCTCTGCCATGCACTCTTCTACTCCTTCTCCTTCTCTCTTCTGGAGATATCAACCCCAGGCCTGGCCCCCCTAGACTTTTGTCACACTCCCAGAACAGATCATCATGCTACTGCTCAAATCTTATTCATATATTTCTCCTTTCCCCCTCTTCTTTCCCTTTTTCATGATCTCTTTATTTCTAATGCTCTCCATCTCCTTACTCTAACTGAGACCTGGCTCCTCCCAGAGGACTCAGCTTTAGTTGCTGCTCTCTGTCACAGTGGCTAGCAATTCTCCCACATGCTTTTTCTTACTGGTCATGGCGGTGGTGAGGTGCTTCTACTCTCTCCTTCCTGTCAATTTCAACCCCTCCTTCTGCTTCAGTGTCACTCCTTTCCCTCCTTTGAAGTTCACTCCACCTAGCTTTTTACTCCTCTATCTCTCCAATTAGCTGTTATTTATTGACCCCCTGACAAGACCACCTCTACCTTTCTCTCTGACTTTGACTCATGGCTTTCCTTCTTTCTGGATTCATCTTCCTCCTCCCTTATTCGTGGGGATTTTAACATTCATGTTGATAACCTCTCTGACCCTTATGCTTTAAAGCTCTTCTCCTTTACCTCATCATTCAACCTCCAGCTTTTCTCTACTGCCCCTACTCACCAGCAAGGCCACTGCCTCGACCTGGTATTCATCTCTAATTGCTTACCCTCAAAACTCTGTACCTCACTTCTTTTCCTATTGGACCATCACCTGCTAAGCTTCACCCTTCATCATTCACTGTCTCAACCACGCCCTGTCTCCTCCAACCTCCTTAGAAATTTTGATGCTATTGACCCACTGGCTCGCTCCTCCACCTTTTTCTTCTACTATGTCATCTGAGTTTGTTGATGAGGCAATAGCTTCCAATAGCACTGCACTCTCCTCTGCTCTGGATGCTCTTGTTCCACATGCACATCCTGTGAGGGATACTGTACCTCAATCTAGCTGTCTTCCACTACCTTCTCCACACTCTCTGTTTCCTCTGCAGTCTCTATCCCTCCCCCTAATACACCTGATTCCGATTCCCTTGCCTCTTTCTTCTCTGGAAAAATCTCATCTCTACGTGCTACTTTTCATCTCTGCCCGCCGTCACTGTCCCCTCCTCCATCTTCTTCCTCCCCTCCTGAGCTCCTCTCTTCTTCTCCTGATAAGATCTGCTCACATACTTGGCATATATTTCGGCCCATTACCTCAACAGAGCTCTCCAAAGTTATCACTACTTCCCATAAAACCACCTGCCCTCTTGATCCTATACTTTCCTCTTGGTTATCTGACTCCTCTCTCACATTGCTCCCATATGTCCTCCACATTTTTAACAACAGTCTTTCCTCTGGTGTTTTTCCCTCAGCTTGGAAGCATGCCCTCATCCGTCCACTCTTGAAAAATCCTACCCTTGATCCCTCCATCCTGGCTAATTGGCGTCCCATATCGAATCTTCCTTTTTTGTCTAAAATCTTGGAAAAGCTTGTGTTTATGCGACTCTCTGCCCATTTGGACTCTACCCTTTCTTTGCACCACGTCAATCCGGGTTTCGCACAGGCCATAGTACAGAGACCATCCTCACTTCCCTTTTGAGTGAAGTCCATCAAGCCCACGATCGAGGTGATACTTCACTTGTGGTGACCCTGGATCTTTCGTCTGCTTTCGATATTGTAGATCATCGCACCCTCCTTGCTCGGCTGACTGACCTTGGGATCTGTGGGTCTGTCCTGGCCTGGTTCCGTTCTTTTCTTTCCTTCCGCACGTTCTCAGTGAAGACTATCTCATCTACTTCCTCCCCTCAACCCCTTCTCTGTGGCGTTCCCCAGGGTTCTGTCCTTGCTCCTCTTCTTTTTAACATTTTTCTTGCCCCTCTAGCACTTATCGCTCAGCAGTCAGGGATCTTGGGATACTTCTACGCGGATGACATTCTTCTTGTTCATCACACTAATTCTCTCTCACCAGATCTCTCTCCACTTAACCTCTGTCTCGCCCGTATCGCCACATAGTTAAACACTAATTGTCTCCATGTTAACCCTTCTAAATCAGCTGCTCTTTGGCTCTCCTTTAATACACCTCCACCCACCTGCTCTCCACTTTTCCTCTCCACCCCCATTCCTTTGGTTTCCTCTCTCCGCTACCTTGGAGTCACCCTTGATGTCTCCCTTTCATTCCACCATCACATTTCTGCTCTTGTTCGTCGCTCCTTCTTTTTTCTCCGTCAAATCCGAGCTGTTCGCCCTTTCCTCCCCCCTCCTCTCTCACTTCATTAGTTATCTCCTTAGTCCTGTCAAGGTTAGATTACTGCAACACTGTTTTAGCGGGTCTCCCTAAATACCAACTTCAACGTCTTCAACTAATTCAGAATACAGCTGCACGTCTGCTCACCCATTCCTCCCCTCGAGACCATGTTACTCCCCTTCTCCGTTTACACTGGCTTCCACTGAACTTCCGCTTTCGTTATAAAATTCTTATCCTGACTCACAAAGCATTGCACACTGGCTCCCCTCAGTATCTAGCTGACTCCATTCGCTTACAACCTTCACCCCGTTTACTCCGCTCAGCACATGGTTACCGTCTCTATCTCCCTGCTCCATTCTCAGCCCACTTGGAAACTACACGTCACTCTACCTTTTACTTCTTGGCTCCTGCACTCTGGAATTCGCTCCCACTGGCCCTCCGTATGGAATTATCTTTTCAAAGGTTCAGATCTCTACTCAAAACCCATCTCTTTCAGCAGGCCTTTGACCTCCCAGTACCTTAAACCAACCTCCTGCTAGCAATCTCCCTCCCTTGTCTTTCTCCCTCTTTTGCCTTTCCTGTCTCTTCCTGTCCTGTCTTACTAATGGCGTTCCTTTTCTCTTCTTGCTCTTTTTTTGATTGATTGTATTGTACACCGCCCTGATGCACCTGCCTGGGCGGTCTATCAAGTGATGAATAAAGATAAAGATAAAGATACCTTCTATCTTCATTCCTGCACCTGCTCAGTTGAGCGAGCTTGGCTCAAATCCCACAGACTTTCGGACTTTCTACACTTCAAATTCATGCTTGTCTCTTTCCAGTCAACCATAGCACTCACCAAGCAAGACTATTATGTCCATCTGACTAACTCTCTTGCCTCAGAACCTCATCATCTCTTTACAACTCTCAACTCTCTCCTCAAGGTGCCTCCACCTCGACCCCTCCCTCCCTTTCTGCCCAAACACTGGCTGACTAATTCCATGACAAAATCCACAAGATCACACTCCAATTCCCCACGAGGTCAGCAACTTCCCCTCCTCATCCTTTTCACTTCCAACTACCTCCCCCCACCTCTTATACCCTTTCTTCCTTTTCTATGATCTCTGAGGAAGAAACCACTCACCTTCTTTCCTCATCCAAGCTCACTACCTTCTTCTCTGATCCTATTCCCACCCGTCTCCTTAGCTCCATCTCCTCCACTGTAGCCCTTTCATCTCTAATATTTTCAATCTATTGCTCTCCACTGCAACTTCCCCTACAGCCTTCAAGCATGCTGTGTTCACTCCTCTCCTCAACAAACCCTCACTAGACCCTATCTGTCCTTCTTGCTATTGACCCATCTCCCTCCTCCCCTTCGTTTCTAAACTATTTGAATGTGTGGTTCACCGCCGTTGCCTCAACTTTCTATCTTCTCAGGCTCTTCTGGATCCTCTACAATCTGGCTTTTGTCTTTTACATTCTACCCAAGCTCTTCTGGATCCTCTATAATCCAGCTTTTGTCCTTTACATTCTATCAAAATGGCTCTTGCCAAAGTCTCCAGTGACCTGTTCCTGGCAAAATCCAGGGCTTTTACTCAATCCTTATCCTTCTTGACCTTCCTGCTGCTTTTGATACTGTTGACCACAACCTTCTTCTTGATAATTTGTCCTTGCTTGGTTTTAAGGGCTCTGTCCTGGTTCTCTTCTTATCTCTTCCATTGTTCTTTCAGTGTTTGTTCTGGTGGATCCTCCTCTACTGCTATCCCGCTCTCAGCTGGTATACCCCAAGGATCTATCTTGGGTCCACTCCTTTTCTCTCTCTATACCAAGTCCCTTCGTGCACTCATCTCTTCCCATGGCTTTCAGCTGATGACTTCCAGATCTATCCCTCTACACTTCAAATCTTTCTGGCAATCCAGATCAGGATCTCTGCCTGCCTTTCTGACATTGCTGCTTGGATGTCTCACCACTGCTTGAAATTGAACAAGGCCAAAACTGAGCTTCTTATTTTTTTCCCCTAAATCCTCATCTCCCCTTCTTCCTCTCTCAGTCTCTGTGGATAACTCTCTACTCCTCCCTGTCTCCTCAGCTCACAACCTTGGGGTCATCTTTGACTCCTCTCTCTCCTTCTCCACACACATTCAACTGATAGCTAAAACCTGCCATTTCTTTCTCTACAACATCAACAAAATTCACCCATTCTTTCTGAACACACTACTAAGACACTTATACACTCCTTAGTCACCTCACGTCTAGACTATTGTAACTTACTCCTTGCTGGTCTCCCTCTGAATCATCTCTCTCCCCTTCAATCTGTTCAACACTCTGCTACGTGGCTAATCTTCTGCCAGCTTCATCATGCTCATATTACCCCTTTTCTCATGTCACTTCATTGGCTCCCTATCTGTTTCCACATCCAGTTCAAACTTCTCCTGCTGACCTATAAGTGCATTCACTCTGCAGCTCCTCACTACGTTTCCTCACTTATCTCTATCTATACCCCACTTCGAGAACTCCACTCTTCTGGCAAATCACTTCTATCTGTGCCCTTCTCTTCTATTGCTAAGTCCAGACTTCGCTCCTTTCACCTTGCTGCTCCTTATGCCTGGAACAAACTACCTGAGTCTGTACATCAGGCGCCTTCTTTGACCCTTTTCAAATCCAGGCTGAAAACTCACCTCTTCGCTGCCACTTTCGGATCTTGATTCACCTGATCTCCTTCGTGTTTCCTTACCATTCCCCCTAGATGTATCCTATGTCTACAGCTACTGTGTTGTCTGTCTTGACTAGATTTTAAGCTCTGATGAACAGGGACCATCTTTCACATGTATCTGTGCAGCGCTGCTTACATCTTGTAGCGCTATACAAATGTTCAGTAGGAGTAGTAGTAGTAGTAGGATGACAGGGAAGAAAAAAAGGTCACACAGAGTGAATAGAGGGAAGAGTTGAAAGAGAGGGGCATAAGAATGAATGTTGGGGTAAGAAGGAGGAAATGCAGAGTTAATGAATATCTAAGAAGGAAGTAACTGGGTGGCAGAAGGGATGTAGGATGCACAGAGAGGAATAAGAGGCTAGCGAAGAAGTGAGATGAGAAATGGGGTTGGAAAATCGCTAGGTGAAAAGTCAAAAGGGAATTGAGGATGGAGGGTTGAAATTGAATGGATGAATGAGTAAAGAAAGAAATGGAGAAAAGGACAAAAAGCGAAAGATCAGCATGTCAGAGGTGGTTGTAGATAGAAAATGGAAAAAAAATAGAAGAAAGGACAATGGAGAGTTAGCAGAAGACACAAAGAACACAAAAGAGAGACTGAAAAATAAAATGCCTTAACAACAAAGGGTAGATACAAAATATTTTATTTTGAATTTATTAACTGAAATATGTCCGCTCTGGAAAATGTGTGCTGATGTCTTTGCGCTTTGTTCAGTATAAGAGGAAATTAATTTCATAGCTAAATTTTTACAATGTTGTGGTTTTGAGGATTCCCAGTTTGATTATTGTCTTCATATTTCTAAATCATGATCATGTGTTCTGTATTTGGTGATGGTCTGTCTGTTTTGTTTATATGACAGAACTGTGCTATTCTGTTCATCTAGTTTCTGTGTAATAGACCCACTTGATCTTTTTTCTCAGTAAGAGATGTATTGGTTTAATATTTGTAGTGCTACATTTTGATAAGTAGGGTTAGGTGCTGTGTGAACCCTGGTAGTGCTGTTATGATATGGCAGGTTTGCTATAGGTTCAGAATGAGCAGGGTTTTGTAGCAATGCATTTGGCAGTTGGCACTGAAGGATAGTAATGAAGAAATACAGTAGCCTTAGTTTATCCTCACTGTAAATGCAAATGGTTTTCAGATACCCACTGAAAGGCATGTTTACTAAAGGTTAACGTACTTTCACAAATTTGAATGTGTGCTAAGTGCAACAACACCCATTTATGTCTATGGGTACAATGGCACTTAACACAAATTAATATTTAGTAAATATGCCCCATGTCATTTTTAGGACAAAAAAGAGGCTTGTGAAGGACTCTTTGAAAACTGCTTAAAATTTTAGATGGGCAGCATATAGATTTTAAAATGAAATAAATTAGATTTATACAAATGAGGCTCAGTGGATATGCAAATATTTATGCAAATGAGGCCTCGCAATTAGTCTCTGCACATAGCCCTGCAACACCCTTGGGCCGCCCCTGCAAGCGAGCATGCAGTTTGGTTGCTTTTAGTTCTTTCAAGTGGAATGGTGAAGCAGTGGTGTTCCCAGCCCCCTCACATGCTCAATGCGCAGAGTGATACACATACACACATACTCCCTGCGAGGCCCATGGAGGAAATATGGCAAACTTATCATAAAGCTGGCTTGCCACACTGCCTCTGCACCAGGCCCAGCTGCTCTTCTCTCCAAGGCTAAAGTCTCATCATTCACAAGACTTAGGCCAAGAGAGATGAGTGACTGGGCCTGAAGTGGAGGCAGCATAACAAGCCAGCTTTATGGTAAGTTTGCTGCATTGCCTCCATGTGCCCGGTGGGGGTGCATGCCCCTTCCAGCCAGCACTCCCAAGGGCCAGACTGACCATTGACTGTCGCATCCCCCCACAGGTTCCAGGGGCAGCAGCCAGGTATCGGAGGATGACACAGGAGAGGAGCAGAGCTGTGATTGCCGCCACCCTACTGGTGAATGCTGACAAACGCTGGTGCGCTGCATGCCACCATCTATATGCCAGGATCTTCAGGCCCCACGCCCATTATCTGGACATCAGTGATGAGCTGTGCCAAACCTGGAACAGATTTGATCAGGAGGCTATCCATGCCCTGTGTAAGGAGCTTGGACTACAGCTCGCTGCACAGGCATACAGACAGGACACAGTACCTGTCCATGTGAAGGTGCTTGCAGCACTGTCCTTCCTGGGGACAGGCTTATTCCAGTCTGTTGTGGCTACAGCAGTTGGGCTCAGCCAAGCAGCGGTGTCTTGCAGCATCAGTCAGTTCCTGGATGCCTTTGTGGGATGTGCTGCACAGTATATTACCTTCCCACGCACCCCACAACAGCAGCATACCATGTTGGCCTTCAGCAAGATTGCAGGATTCCTGTCCATCCTTGGGGCCATTGACTGCACCCATGTGGCCCTCCGCCTACCATGCCTGCATGAGGCAGCATACCGGAACTGGAAGGCCTACAACTCTATTAACATGCAGGTCATCTGCAATGCCCAGATGAAGATCCTGGATGTTGTGACATGCTTTCCTGGCTCCTGCCATGATGCATACATTCTGGCACAGTCAGGGATACATGCAGACTTCGAGGATGGTACCATTACTGGTGGCTGGCTGATTGATGGGTGAAAACAGAATTGCGTCCCACACACATGAATAAAGGGGGCAGCTACAATCACTGCATGGATGTGTTGGGGGCTGGGACTGTGCCACAGCTGGGAATGCACAAGGGTCAGGGCTGGCTGGACCCAGGTATGGGGGGGCACTACATGGCACGGTTGCAGCCCACATGCATGTTGGTTCTGGTGGGGTGGCATGTGGTGCAACATGTTGACATTACTGTCACTGCACTTCTCCATAGGTGACAGGGAATGGCTCATGACCCCCATCATCCACCCACACACACCTGAGGGCAGATACAACCGGTCACATCAGCTGATCCGCATCATCATCGAGCGGACATTTGGCCTGCTGAAGAGCTGCTTCTGTTGCCTTGACTAGTCTGTTGGGGAGCTGCTGTATGCCCCAGCCAAGGTGTGCAGGAAATTCCTGGCGTGCTGCATGCTGCACAACTATGCCCTGTGCCGGAGGTAGCCCAAAGCTGATGCAATGGTCAGCGATCCCGAGAGCGAGGTGGATGACATGGTGGCACCCCGGCCATCATATGGTCCTACATACTGGCGTGCTATGGCAACAAGGAGGTCTCTCATAGAGATGCACTTTGTTTGAGGTAGGCTGCCTGTGACACTGGGACTGGGGGGTGGGTGGCAGGGCTTGGCAGCTGTGGCTATGCCCCATTGGCACAATGCTATTCTGGCCATCCCGAACCTCTGTGTGCCCTGTCAGAACTGGACACACAGAGGCAGCTGCAATTATGATCCCAGGGCACTCCTAGCCCCACAGGACCAGACTCGCAAACAGGCCTGTACGTGCAGACCAAGTCCACAAAGCGGCCTGGCCTGCATGTACAGGCCATCCCCAGATAAATTGGTCTTGCCTGTACAATGGAACTGTGACGCCATTGCTTCTAGTCGCCATGATACTGCTGCTCCATTGTATGGCCATGATCCCAGCTACCAGCGCCTGTGACCCTTTACCCACAGCCTGCACCCTGATCCTGCCTTCCTAGGCTGGGGACAGGCTGTGGGGGAGGTTCTCTGCCCCCACCCAATGCTCCACAGCCCCAGGCCTGCGGTCCATTGCCGCATCAGGAAACCTATTCCACCTCAGAGGTGGAAGATGTTCCCCATCTATGCTGTTTGCCCCAGACATACAGGGCCAGCATTGGAATTGGCCCTGTATGTCCAGTGTCAGCAAACACCCATGACCCACCTTGACGTCATCCCCATCCAGCCTTCTGACACCCCGTCTACCTTCCCCATACAACATGAGGGGACATTAGACTGGATCGGGAGGGGGTGCAGATAGCGGGGATGGGGAATCCCAATGGGACATCCATCCACACTATTCATGGCACGGACTGGGCCTGCATGTGCACACATCTTGGCCCACCATGCTGTGAGCCGTTCAAGCCACTGCAGGCTGTCACCACCCCCCCCCCCCTTCTGCCACTATATGGCCTCCGGCCCCAGGTGACCTGGGCCAACATATGTATCAGTCCTGTATGTCCAGGCCAACAGACCATTCACTGCCCCTCTTTCTCCACCACCAGCCAACCCTTTCCCATCCCTGGCTAGCCTCTTGGTATGGCCACTATGTACTTACCGAGAGGTTCGTCAGGGTCGGCAGAGGTGGCCGGTTGGCAGGAATGGATGTCCACATGGGACCCCCATCCCCACAATTCAGGCCTCAGACTGACCCCCTATGTGGATATACACATGGACACAGTGTTTCAAACTAACATTTTTTATTTGTACTATTTACATATATGGATGTCCCAACTATCCCTTCTGCAGGCAGACATCCCAAGGGGACCTCATTGCGATGATCTACGTGGGGTCAGGAGCACCTCCGTCAGCAGCTCCATGGCCCATGTTATGGTCTGGAGGACACCCCTGATCCTATGTAGATGATCAGCAATGGGACCCAAAGGCCCCTCTGCAGCTGCCTGCTCTGCTGCCCCTTGCCCCCTACTGTCCCCTCCCTCTATCCCCTGTCCCCTTCCATCCTCACCCTTTACCCCCTGCCCCATCCGGTCCCCTCCCACATGCTCCCCCCACCTCCACCCACTGGGTGTCCCTGGGTGGCATAGACCTGAGTTCCCTCTCCTTTAGGGACTCCTCTTCTTCCTCCTTCCCCTGCTCCTCAGGGCCACCCACCCAGGGGTACCCTGCCTCCCACCCTGGGGTGCCCTGGCCAGACTCCATAGCACTGTCCAGCCCCCCCCCCCCACTCAGGGGAGTGCGGAACCTCCATGAGGTCCAGGGTGACCATCTCATTCCCACTCTCCCTTGATGGGGAAGTGTCAGATAGTACTATGGGGCTGGGTATCATTGGGCAGTCCGCTGTGATGGTGGCGGGGCTTTGTGCTGCAGCTAGTGCCAGCTGCTCTTCCTCTCCCTACTCAGCCACCATCTTGCCATGTGCTGCCTCTTCCTCTTCCTCCTCCTCTTCCTTATCCACCGCGGGGGTGGGGATTGTCCTCAACTGGGATGGCTGTGGAAGGGATGCACAGAGGTGGCTGTTAGCTTCAGTGGGTTGGGGTGTCCGACTGCCATGTCCCCATTGTCAGATGCCTCCCCATGCTCCGTCTGCTGTTGCCCCTGTGATGCCCAGCCACTCCAGCCCTGTGCCATGTTGCATGTCATGGCCGAATTCATGTGCCATTCCCCCACACTCACCTCGCTCCCGCTGCAGCTGCCATCAGATGCATGTCAGGAATCATAGCCAATTGCACCGTATAGTGTAGAAACACATCCTGTATGCCTCTGTCTCCCGCAGGACATGAAATCGTCTGTGGAGATAGGAAGGAGGTGTCATACATATGCATGTTTCTTTCTCCCCCCAGGTCTGTCACTGTAGCTGCCTGCCTGCTTGCCATAACACCACCTGCATACACCGGACCCTTCTCATCCTGCTGCCATATCTCCAGTGCTGCCACACCCCAGTCCAGGTCTTGCCCTGGTCCCTCAGACCTCCTCTGTCCTGTGTGCCTGCATTGCTGACTGGCCAGGCCAAGGGCATAGGAGGCCACAGGGACATTGCTGCCTGCGATATTCACCTGGGACTCTGCTGCATTTGCTGCCTGCCCTGTGCTGCACATCGTGGGCTTCTCATGCTGGTGTCAGTCTTGCCAGTTGACATATCGGTGGGTATTCTGAGCCACGAATAGTGAGGATGGAAGTCCCAACGGGATGTCCATCCCTGCTATTCATGCCAGCTCCTGCCCCTGACTATCTTTCCCACTGGTTGTGCGGGGACATTAGATAGGGGCAGGGAAGGAGCGGCAGAGGGGCAGAGAGTGGGCGGGCAGTGGGTAGTCGCCGGTCCTGGATATACAGAGCCGATTCTAATGTTGGCCTGTACGTCCAGGGCAGGCGAAATGTCTGGGGAAGTTATTCCATCCCCTAGGTGGAATAACCTCCCTGGACATCTTTTTTTTTAAATCTCTGGGGCACGGATGGGGCTGGGGAGGCCAGGGTTTATTTCCTGCAGCCCAACCTTGGGAGGCTGGATCAGGAGTCAGGCTGTGGGAAATAAACCCCTTTTTCTGGTGGCTGGCATTGGGGCTTTTAAATGGAGCCACGGTGCCATGGCAACATAACGCCATGGTTCCGCGGCTCCATTTAAAAGCCCTGACTGAGTTAGCCGGGCTGTGGATGTACGTGGAGGCCGGGACTCAATCGCAGTCCTAGCCTTCACGTACATGCTTATTCATGATTCTGATACCGCAGAGCTAGACATACACCATGGGATCAGACTCACGATCCCATTTGGACGTCTGTCTCAGCCCGGATGTCCAAAGGGGATCTACGTGCAGGATAGAATGAGGCCTATCCTGTTTTATGGTTGCTATGCAGGCATTTGAGCTGCCACTTTCCAGGTAGGCACCATCATATGTGTGGCGCGGTACCTCTGTACTCACTTCGGGGTGGGACGTGACCATGATCATGTCTGCTGCTCTGACCAAGACTGGTCAGATGGGCCGGGCAACAGTGGGTGGCACTGGGATGCCTAGGTGCATTGGGTGGAGTATGGACAACAGTGGACAGGTGGTGAGCGTGCCTCTGACTACGGTGCATTGCAAAGGTATTCATCCCCTCTGTGTCTGTCCTGATTTGTCACATTCCACCTTGTGGATACTCCCATCTCGACTGTGGATCTTTGCAGCTCCTTCCGTGTTCCCTTGGGGGCATGTTTACTAAACCATGGTAAAGCAGCATGTTTGACGTTCGCGCTTGCTAATGGGGCACTTGTGATATTAGCAGGCGCTAATATGCCATTAGCGGGCACTAATGCAACTTTAGCGTGCACTGACGGTCCCAGCATTGTAAAGTGCCCTGTTGGTGAAGAGTAGGAGTCCACGGGGTAGAGAGCGGGGGGTCTATGGCGGGGAGTGGGCAGGAACAAAGCATGCTCCCTTAACGATGGCACCTTAACGACAGGAACCTTAACGCATATCAAAACCTGGCGGAAAGGGTGTATTTTGAGGACAGACAGCCTATTTAAATGTCTGCAATGTGATGCACAGACAGGGGAGCCCAAGAGAGTGATAGTAGTGTTCCAATAGCAGCAACAGCATAGTGCCAAAATATGAAAGGGCACTATGTTTATGGTGCAAATGGGGCAAAGGAGGGTGCTTGTGGGTCATATATTCATGGTTGCTGGTGAACAGGGTGGACCAGGCAGTTGCCTAGGTGGCACATAAGAACATAAGACTTGAAAATATGCAGACTGTGTCAGACCAAAGTCCATCATGGCCAGTATCCTGTGTCCAACCATGGCCAATCCAGGTCACATGTACCTAGCTGGTTCCCCAAAAGACACACAGAATCCACAGTGCATGTATTGGGCAAGCAGGGGATATTCTGGGCCCCTCATTAGTAATGGTTTCTCGACCATTCCCCAGGAACTCTTCCCAACATTCCTGAAACCCAGCCACACTAACAGTTTTTACAACATCCTCTGGAAATGGATTCCAGAGTTTAAATATGCATTGACTGAGAAACCATTCATTCCCAGTAGCCCTCAATGGCCTACGCTGTAGCCACATTGCATTTCCCCTAGTCCCACTACATTTTGATGGCGTAGACCAGGGGTGGGGAACCCTGGTCCTGGAGAGCCGCAGACCAGTCAGGTTTTCGGGATATCCCTAATGAATATGCATGAGATATATATGCATTAGAGATATCCTGCCAACCTGACTGGTTTGTGGCCCTCCAGGGCTGGATTTGGAGACCCCTGCTTTACACCTCTGTCATTTAAGATTGTGAGTGGGCAAGGTGCAGATGTCCAAGACATCAAAAAGGTTGTGCGGGGACATTAGATAGGGGCAGGGGTCTATTAGACAACTTTTTGGTGGTGGTGAGAATCGAGGAGGAATGTGACACATTCTATATACCCTTTCGATGTCTAGGACATCTGCACCTTGCCCACTCACAATCTTAAATGACAGAGGTGTAAGGCAGGGGTCTCCAAATCCAGCCCTGGAGGGCCACAAACCAGTCAGGTTGGCAGGATATCTCTAATGCATATATATCTCATGCATATTCATTAGGGATATCCCGAAAACCTGACTAGTCTGCGGCTCTCCAGGACCAGGGTTCCCCACCCCTGGCGTAGACAATTGATCTTTGCTTACCCAATCCACTCCAGGCAATATTTTTTAGTTCCTTATCGTCACTCCAGTCCAGTCCCTTTACTTCTGGGTTACGCAACCCTTCCAGCAGCTTGGAGGCTGAGCCAAACCTTTTTGGAGGTAGGGCGGTATAAATACCACTGGGACCACCCCTCAACTCCAGTATTCTCAGCCTCCAAGCAGCTGGAGGGTTCCGTAAGCCTAGGGCTTACTGGAGTCTTCCTTTAACTAAATTACTTTAAGTTTACTTTTAAATTTATCATTTTGTTCCTTTATTGCCTTTAGTTTCTTTGATTTCACCTTTAAGTCAGCTAGGTTTTTCAGTGCTGCTCCTTTAATTCCTCTCTGCTCTCTTCCTCCCTCCCTCCTTCCCCCCCCCCCTCAGGACGGGCCGGGCGCCGGAGGTAGCAGGGTGCAGGCTGTTTACCGATGATATTCTGCTTTTCCCCGCCTTGTTCTGCCTCGCGCCGAAGCCCTTAAGGTAGACAATTGATCTATGCTTACCCAATCCACTCCAGGCAATATTTTTTAGATCTCTATCATAACACCCCTCAGCCATCTGTACCCCAGGTTGAGGAGACATGGCACTGGCAGGCGGTGATGGGGTTCCTAGACAGTCAGATGGTTGTTGGGACAATGTGTTGCCTTCTATGTATGTCCCCCCCCCCCACACCCAAACCCTGTGCTCTAGGCACCCATCAACCTGCATGTTGGCTGGCCTGGGACTACACACCACCAACATTGACAGCACATGGGCATGTCAGCATGGTGTGGGGTTGTTGGCAGAGGGGGCACTGGCACCCGCCTGCAGCAGACCAATGCCATGCCCTGATCCAGTGTGTCATGCGCAGTACAACATGTGCCAAGGTCTGTCAGATGGGTAACATGCCATCCCCATGGACATTTGTAGCCATACAGCAGCACTGTGGGGCATTACACACAGTTGGTGTGTATATGAGCAGAGGGTCAGGTCCTGGCTGTGGATCATGCAGTGCATGTCCCTATGGCAAAATTTTATCCCACAGTGCAGGTACACCAACATGTGCAACCTCCAGTGAATCGGCCAACAAGGGTATGAACACCCACAGAGACAGGCTCCACTATCCTTAGCTGGATGGAGAGTGAGGTTGACAGCACTGGCACACTGAGCGGCTGTTAACCTCAGAGCGCACTACTAACCCCTGCACAATGGGCACACCTTAACAATTCCTGAGCTGAGATTGGGACCAGAGTGGCAGGCAGCAATGCCAACCATCCTCATTTTTGCACAGTGCGTCGATGTCAGTGTGTGTGTGTGTGTGTTAGTGTGTATATATGTCTATCCATTGTTTTGTGGCTCTCTACACCTCACTGATTCTTGCAGTGTCTAAGCCAGGGGTGGCCAAATCTGGTCCTGGTGCACCACAATCCAGCCTGGTTTTCGTGATGTCCCTAATGAATATTCATGGATATATTTGCATCCACTACCTCCCCTTGTATGCAAATATACCATGGATATTCATTGCAGACATCAAGAAAACCAGGATGGATTGTGGTGCACCAGGACTAGAGTTGGCCACGTCAGGCCTAAGCTGTTTCATCATTAGCCTGCAAATGTGCATGGTGAGGAGCCAGGTATTGTGGTTATGGCCTGAAACAGGGCGGATTGGCCAGGCTGTGTCTGCATCGGGGGTAGGGCAATGTCTGGGATGTTGTAGTGCCTGACTGCCACCTGCATGGACCGGGTGGCCACAACATGTCATGCTGGGAGGGCACTCTCATTCTGACCAAGCAGTGACCATGGCATGGCTATGTATCCACATAGTGCTATACAGTAGTTAGTTCTAGTGATGTGGGTGCATGTCCTGTTCTTGGTGTCTGATCTCTGAACTAACTGTTGAGTATACAAGCTTGCTTTGTGCACATGCAATGCGTACTGACCAGTGGACTGTCAGCAGTTGGTATGTGCATGGCTGGTAAACCCAATGGTATGCAGTGTGACTGTGCTTGCTGTGAGTGAATGTTAGACCTAAGTGGTTAGAGTAGGGGGATGTTCCAGGCTTACTCCTAGTTTCATTGTTAGGACCATGGTAATAACCCCATGCAAGTATGCCCCCCCCCCAGGTAGTTGGCAGCAGCATTATAATACTAGCTATTGACATGCAATGCTCTAGGTGGGTTCCCTATCAGACAGGGGCAGAACACAGGCCAGATGTGACTAGCATATAAAGCTGCAGACAATACCTGCAACACACTGGCAGTGATGGGGATCTGCAGCACAGGCAGCAGAGACTGTGGACCTGGTGCTGGGCACCCATCTTCACCCTCAGTGTGGCTGCAGAAACTACTCGGTGCTTGTATCACACACTGTGCATTTTACATATCGTCTGAGGTGATGGATATGTGCATTCTCCATTTGTGGATCAACTGTAGACTGCTGCTGGGCATGTGCACTGCATAAGGGTACTGGTGGGGGCTACCCTATGCCGGCACACACTGCAGACGTTGTAGGGAATGACCTGCAGTCTCTTTGTATCCAGCCATTGCTGTACAGTGCAATGTGGAGGTATAGCCTACTGGTTAGTGCAATGCCTCCATAAGCAGGGGACAGGGGTTCGATTCTACTTATTCTTTTTTTGTGACTGTGCTACTCAGATCATTTCCATGCCTGTAACATCACATCAGGTAAACATTGGATATGGACGGAGAAAAGAACCTCAGAATCCAAGGAGGTAGGGGCAATGGGAAACGTTAACTTTGAACCAGGCCCGAATCTCCTCACATCAACAGCTCTAAAATACTCCTACCAATCGCCTGTTTAATATAATTCCATTTTTTTTAAATAGTGATTCCAAATCAAAATTATCAGTAGTAGCTGTCCCCTGCAAACTCTCAGAGCATAACACATGCTAGAAAAACAAAAAAAGAAACACCTACGTATCTTCCCAAGCCACCGCCTTCTACAGGCTCCCAAACACCACTGAAAATACTTGCTGCTGAAAATCCTGCCGCTGACTCCAGCAGCAGGATAGTCAGTGGAAAAGGGTGAAACATACAACAGAGCATGGCATTTGAAAGTCCTGAATAACCAGGTCCACTGGTCCACAAGGACCTTCTTCAGAGGAGCAGAATTCTACTTGCAGATGATGGTGCTCCATGCCACAGGTCAAAAATGGTGAAGGACTTTGTCAAAGAAGAAGGCTGGAAAATATTAGACTGGCCACCTCAATCACCCGATCTCAACCCCATAGAAACCTGTGGTTCCTGCTGAAAAAGAAGGTGTGGAAGCAGACAGTAACAAATGCAGTGGATCTTAAAACCAGAATTATCTTTGTCTGGCACCACAACATCGAAGGAGATCTTTTGGAGCGACTGGCACTTTCAATGCCAAACAGCCTTCATTCAGTTATTAAAGCCTAAGGTGGTCCAATAAAGTACTAGTTGACCCATAAACATAAAAAATCAATACATTTTCATTTTGTTTGGTACAATATTTAATGAAAATACATGATATTTTGCTAATAGAAATCTGTATTGGTTTCAAACATAATTAAATAAATAATTACAAATAATACTAGTTTTCTTTGTTAGTGACCAGTGTTCACAATACTGTATATAACATCTTTTGTGTTTTATTGTTATGTACATAACTGATCAGTGCATCCCATGATGTAATTCTCTTTCATGTGTGGGTAATAGATATGGTGAACCCAATGTCCTATAGTTCTGGAAGGAGTCACATTAGGTTGAATCTTGCAGTATAGGTGCAGAGAGGGAGAGCCGTTGCACATAACAGATGAGACTTTATTTTCCTCTGACTCTTCTCTTTCTGTTCTATGTTGAAGTATTGTAGTGAGTGGTGATGTGTGAGGCTATGACAGTAATGCATGGATTGAATATTCACTGGTGTGTGAAAGGAAAGATATGCTTTGCCAAGGTACTGCCAACACTGTATATTTATGAGCAAGATAACTGTCAGTCAGTGAAGGAGAAAATAGATGGCTGAGATAAGAAAAAAGTATTTCTGTGCATTTGGGCACATGTTGAACTTTTATGCCAGCAGCTTTGCTCTGTGGCTTGATAGGATACTGTTTGGGCTAGGGGTTGGCATGTGCATCAATGGACCAAGGTCACATGAATGTGCAAGGAAGTATGCAAACCAAGCAGACTCCCAGCTGAGGTATGGGCATGCATTTGGGTTTTCTTCTCTTTAGTTCCATCATTTTTGAGCATGTTTGTTTTGCTTCCATGACATTTTTCTTATAAGGAACTAATATCATTGGGATAACTTCATATGGTCAAAAAAATATAATAAAATGAATAATGAATTCCATGGCTTAGACCCCATCCAGCTTTAAATGTCTCATAAGAAGATTTGTTCACCACCATCCCATTTTTTTTAAATTAGCTAATGCCTTTCCAATAGTAGTTCAAGGTGAGTCACATGCGGGTACAATAGATATTTCCCTGTGCCTGGAAGGCTATCTAAGGGGCATATTAACCAAAGTGTAGTAGAGAGGGTGGGGTTAATGCACAGAATTTGCATGTTAGTACCACGCTGGATGCCAGCAGCAGTGGTAAACACAAGGTGCATGGCCATGGTACACTACTACCACCATGCTAGCCATGACACTAGTGCAGTAGTAATGAACGCATGGCCCAGCAAATGTGCACAGTACATGCACAAGGCCCAGTGTACAGAAGACAGGGTCTCCACCCACGGCAGAAAAGAGAATGCCACAAGTGCGATATTGGGGCATTTGTAAGCCATAGATTCCCTGTGGACAGTAAGAACTGTGCCCCTAGCACCCATTCAGGAGGGTAGGAACTAGCCAGTCAGGAACAGAGTGATGACTATGAGTGTGCTCAAGAACCAGAACAACTCAGAGCACAGGGGCTAAGTACAAGAGAGTGGGACATGCAAATCAGAAAGCAAACGTGCAGAGAGTATGTGCTGCATCTCAAACAGTAGGTGATAGGGTACAAATGTGACATCTGGAGATGCAGGGGGCCATGTATGGAATCAGACAGAATGCCCACAGTGTCCATTATGGGGGACAGGGATATGGACTTCCCCACTCTGAAGCTACAAGGGTGGCTGTTTACCTAGGTTGCAGGGAACACAGTACAAGGCCTTTGGTGGGGTGAGCCCTACAGCTCCTTCCTCTGCCCTAAGCATGGCTTGGGTAGTGCCCTAGGCCCCAATGTTGAAGAAAAAGAGAGTGCGAGGGCAAGAAGGGTCTGGAGACCAAACACAATCATCATGCTATTGCAGGCAGCCTGCGCATAGAGACCATTGCATGAAACTGGAAGTTCCATGACCTACTATATAGAACATCTCTCCCTGTGGTCTAACAGCTACTAAAGGGTAGGGATGTCACAACTATCCAGCCATAGAGTATCTCACTGTCCCCCTCTTTGTAGCCCACAGGATGAGCACCCCAACAGTCATGGCTCACTAGACTTGGGAACATTGAAAGAGCCCTCCTAGGTCCATGGAGTGCTGCAATCCCAGTGGAAGGGAGCAAGGAAGGGGACACTAATCAACAAGCTCCAAAATCGGAGGCCCACATTCAGTATTAGAAGTATTATGCTGCTGCTGCTGCTGCTCAGAGTTGATAGGCTCCAGCCACATTCTTCCTTGGTCAGGGTGAGGGGCCATCAGTCCACAAGTGCATGCAATCACTGCCACATGCACCTCCATGCACAGAGACCAGGGGTCACACCATCATTTGGCCATGAAGTGCATCACCTAAGTACATGCCTCTTCCTCTGTACTCTTCTGACTCCAACTTTGCCTCTGAGTTAAGTACTGACTGCAGCACAGAGCACAAGCCCTATCTCCTGAAACCTCCACAGCACACAACACCAGCAGCCCTCTGAAAACTCTCAGCTGCATATGTGAATAACAGTCCATTAGGACAGCTTTTGCTATGTCCATGGATGTTTGCTCACTCTCCCAGCAGTGTGACCACAGACCTGTAGGCCCTGGCATTCAGGTTGTCAGGCTTGAGTGTTCCACCACCCTGTCACCTGTACCATTCAGCACTTCAAATGATGCCATCTGCCTTGGTATTCAGCTCCCATTTCCAACTGGCTCCCTATTGTTCCAATGTTAGCCCTATTCCTGCCTTCATATTTATTAACCCTTGCGTATGAACTGCACGTCCTAACCCTGCAGTTGGTGCCCAGGAGTATGGTCAGTGCAGCTAATGCCTAGTCAGAGGCTGGTGTTAGCTGCAGCTGTGCTAGAAGCATGAGTGTATAGCTAGCATGTGACTACTGCACCCACTGCAGCCACACACACTAACTCTGCCCTTTCTCCACCCAGTATCTGCCTGGCCCTACCTACTCACATGTTGCTGTGGTAGCGTGGGATTTTTAGCACAGTGGCATTTTCCATACACATCCTTTGCTGCCATGCGGCCCAACCCCACACCAACCAGGCACAAAACTCCATGCTACTGGCTAGCACACTTTAGTAAATATGTCCTTAAATTTGTGCCTGAGGTGATGGAGGGCCATTACCCTCCATTATCTCAGGTACAAATTTAAGGACTCTTGCAAGCAGAAGAGCCAGCACCCAAGCTACACTCGCTATCTCTGCAGACAAGAGGAAATACAAAAATCTCAAATAGAGCATTCTCCCTATTCGCCCCAAGACTCTAGAATGCCCTACCAGGTGACATTCGTGCAATAAAGGACTTCAAAGACTTTCAGAAGAAAACGAAAACATACCTATTCCTAGAACATTTATCTGTGCCACCTGATTAACTAAGCACATCCCTCTGCACTCAGTACACTGTTGAATTCCTCTATCATTGCTCATCCTTAACCATGAGGCCTACTAGCCTTGCCACCCCCCACCCCTCTCCATTACTGCTCCTCCCCAAGCCCCTCCATATAAATACCGCATTTTCAAGCCCACCCTGTGTCCCCTTGCTCATCCCCGCACTTACCTCTCATCCATTCCCCACTCACTCCCCCTTACCCCTGCACCTACCCTCCCACGGACCCCATTGTATTATGCCCTTCGAAGTTTCCCGGTCCACATCCTATGGTTATGACTGAAGTCTCATGTAAATTAAGTATTATGTTTATGCAAATAGTTATGTAAATTTACATGTTATTGACATTTAAAGTTCCATGTAAGCCCCATTACTGTTTGATGTAAACCGCCTTGACATGTTGAAAGGCGGTATATAAAACCAGCTAAATAAATAAATAAATGGGGGGTGAAGTCAATCCTATCTGCATGTGGCCACACACGGGCATAAATGGCCTCTTATGAAATACTGGCCTGTGTAAAAGTACATGTTTTGGTATGAAGATTGTAATACAGAAGCACAGGCAGATCCTATGGAAGTAGAAAGAAAGGTGGATTTTACCTTTAAAAATGACAGTCAGCCAACACACACAGCTCAGGGTCTGCACAAGAGAAGCAAGCAGAGAGAGGGAGAAGCTGAGCTGACACACCCAAGCTCTGACGTAGCAGCAAGCTTGGAGTTTGATTACTCTCACCTGCTTAAAAAAGCCGAGCCAAGCTTCAGAGAGGAGAAATATAAACACTGCTCAGTAGCCTCGGAAGGGGAGGAGAAGGAGGCAGAGAAGAAGGGAAGCAGAAGGCCTGGCAGAGAGCAAAGAGGTGGAAGGAGTGGCAGAGAAGGAAGCAGTGGCCAAGAAGGAGAGACTGGCACACGGAGAGCTTCAGAGAGGTGGAGAGGCTCAGAGACTTCAGAAGGTTGGAGACTCTGTGAAGAACCTGGTTGTAATTCGGGAAGTGAGGCTAACCGAGCAGAAGGAGAGAAGGCACAGCCAGTTACTAGGAACCTGCCTAGACGGAGAGAGTTGGGGGCCCTTCAGATCTCAATGCCGGAGGAAAGGTCTCAAGGTCTATACAGGTGGGAACCTAACACTAAACCAGGGAAGTCAAGAGGCTCAGCTTGTACTAAAGAGCTAGGGCAGTGCTTTAGGCAGGAATTGAATGCAGAAAGGTATAAAGCATTGCCTAGCAGCTGGAGAGAACTAAGGGAGAGCCAGGGAAGAATCCCCACAGCCACAAACTTTACAAGACCTCACCATCTAGAACTGTACCCAGGGGAAATGCCCCAGTTCTTAGAGAGAGGTTATTCCCAGCCTAGCAGTAACAGTTTGAAACAAAGCTCAGTAAGCCCTGAGGAGGAGGAGATGCAATGGGAATTTAATTCTGCTGACTCAGAAGAAATTCCAATGGATTGTACGCTCTGTCTTGCAGACAACATTAAATCTCTTCGCTAAAGATTTGGGTGAATGAGCTGAGATAAAGCAGAGGAAAAGAAACTTCTTCTTTGAGGAAAAAGAAGAAGCTGTTTTGATTTACTACTTTGTTATAGAGAAAAATACCTTGCACGCTTTGGAAGCCAGGAGTATGAAAATACAGCTATTTTGTTTCTGTAAATAACCTTCAAGCAAAGCTCCTGTGAAGAGTACTGTTTGTTCTGCACTAAGTCTGTTTGGGAAGGGGAATAAATTTTCGCCTAACACTCGACGCACGGCTATCCTTTTATCAGAGGACTAAAAACTACCATTCCCATAAGGCATAGCGGGAGTAAAAGCTATAGTCATTTTCTGCATAAAGGACATCATGGCAGCCCCAACCCTCTGACCCCTAGGCAGAGGGCTGGGAGGCGTATGACAAGATATGTACTTTGCTGGTAGGGGTAGCTAGGGGTGCGGTCTGGGAAGAGCATGGATGGAGTTTTCACATAGAAGCAGAGATTATAAAATACTTGAATCTACATATGTATGTGCATACATTTTTACCTGTTCATGAGCAGGTGTAAGTGATTTCACTTACATTTGCACCCACCCTCTTGCACTATTCTCCTTCCCTATTCTATTCTTCCTTCTTCCCTGTACGCACCCATGCACTACCCCTTCCTTCCTTCCAGGGCCGGATTTACCTTGAGTGAAGCCCTACGCCAACAAAAATTGTGGGCCCCCAGCAGGGGCGGCCCAAGGGGGGCTGTGGGCCTCATTTGCATAAGGGGCCTCATTTGCATAAATATTTGCATAATGTTACCATATACTAACTTTTAGTAAACGTGCCTCTTAATGAGTGTATGGATAAAGAAAGACTAAAAGATTTCTACATTACTATAATCCAGGGCCAACTGCCAGACACATTAGGAACTACTACAAACACTGCCCATTTAGAACCCATAGCAAACCCGCCGTATCCTAACAGCACTACCAGGACTCACAAAGCACCATACTCTACCAATCAAAAGGCAACACTGCAAATATTAAACCAATACATTTCAGAGAACAACAATACATGACCTACTGGGGAAAGAGAACAAGTGGCAATGTCAAATAGGAATTATATAAACAGAACACCTCAGCTCAGTTACACATGCAGAACATAGACCATCACCAAACAAGTAATCACATTTTAGAAACAGGAAGACAATAATTAAACTGGGAAGCCCAAAAGCCAAACTTGGAATGTACAACACTGTAGAAATAAAACTATACATTAATTTGCTCTTGTACTAAACAAAGCGCAGACGTTAATGATGCACATTTACCAGAGCTGACATATTCCAATTAATAAATTCAAAATAAAGAGATATTTTTCTACCTTTTGTGCATTTTTTTCAGCTGCAAATGCTCCAGCCACTTTCTTCTGGTTTCTTCGTGTCTTCTGCTAACTCTCCATCGTCTGCTGTCCATTTGTCCTTTCTTCTCTCTTCTAGTTTTTTTTCCATTCTCTCTCTACATCTGCTTTAACATACTAATCTTTCTCCTTTTGCTCTTTCCTCATTCCTATTTTATCCACTCAAATTTTACCCCTCCATCCTCAATCCCCACTTACTCTCCCAATACCCGGCCAATTGTAGATTTTTTATCCCTCCCACACAAAATATTTTTCCCTTCTCCATTTTACTCTTCCAGCCCCATCCCATTCTAATCCTCCCCCAACATCAGCTCCCTTCTAGTTCCAGCCTCACCCAGCATCCATTCCCTTCTAGTCCCTGCATCAGCCCATTTCCAGTCCTAGCCACCCATCAGCCCATTTCCAGTCCTAGCAACCCCCCAACCCAATACCAGTCCTAGCCCCCCATCAACCCACTTACAGTCCTAACCCCCCATCACCCCATTTTCAGTTTAAGCCCCCCCTGTAACCCATTACCAGTCCTAACCCCCCATCAGCCCACTTCCAGTCCTAACCCCATCAACCCATTTCCAGTCAGCCCCCCATAGCCCATTGCCAGTCCTAACCCCCCCATCAGCCCACAGCCCATTACCAGTCCTAACCCCATCAGCCAACCTCCAGTCTTAACCCCCCAGCCCATTTACAGTCCTAGCCCCCCCATAGCCCATTACCAGACAGCCCCCATCAGCCCACAGCCCATTACCAGTCTTAACCCCCCCAAAGCCCATTACCAGTTCTAAACCCCCCCAACAGCCCATTGCCAGTCCTAACCCCCTCCCATCATCCCTCAGCACATTACCAGTTCTAACCCCATCAGCCCACATACAGTCTTAACCCCCCCAGCCCATTTCCTTTCCTAGCCCCCCCATAGCCAATTACAAGACAGCCCCCATCAGCCCACAGCCCATTAACAGTCTTAAGCCCCCCCAAAACCCATTACCAGTTCTAACCCCCCCAACAGCCCACAGCCCATTACCAGTCCTAACCTCATCAGCCCACCTCCAGCCTTAATCCCCCAACCCATTTCCAGTCCCAGCCCCCCCAATAGCCCATTACCAGTCCTACCCTCCCCCTCCCCCTCCCCCGGCCTAAAGTAAAATTTAATTTAAAAAAAAAAACCTGCTGGCTGCCGCCGCGGGGCCCCCCTCTGCTGCCGCGGCAGCATGGACTGACCCGCGGGGGCCCCCTCTGCAAGCTCGATCCCTCCCTTCCTCCGTGCCTCCCTCCATGCAGGCTGTGAGAGGCGCGAAGGCAGACTGTCTCCTTCGCGTCTCTGTTAAGCCCGCAGGGGCTGATGGGAAATGTCCCATCAGCCCCTGCGGGCTCAACAGAGACGCGAAGGAGACAGTCTGCCTTCGCGTCTCTCACAGCCTGCACGGAGGGAGGGAGGGATCGAGCTTGCTGAGGGGGCCCCCGCGGGTCAGTCCATGCTGCCGCAGCAGCAGAGGGGGCCCCGCGGCCGCAGCCAGCAGGTTTTTTTTTTAATTTTATTTAAAAAAAAAAGCCTAACGTTCCATTTTTGTGGGCCCTTCCCAGCTGTGGGCCCTACGCCATGGCGTACATGGCGTATACATAAATCCGGCCCTGCTTCCTTCCCTTGCCATTCTTGCATTTTGTTTCCATACTCTGCAAACTTTTTCACTCCCTCCTTCTCTCCTTTTCCCTCTGCTTATCTTCCCTGTCCCCTTGCACTTTCCCTAATTCTCCTTCTCCACTCTTCCTTCTCCCTACACTTTTCCTCTTTCCTTCCCTTCTTTTCTACTTTCTAACCACACTTCTTCCCTTATAACCTCCTTATCATCCCATCCTTCTCAGAAGCCTAGCCAGTCTTCGCTGATGGGAGTTAGGAACTTCCATTGGCTCATCAGTTCTGCTACTCTGTTTTCTCTGTGCTGAAAGAGATCCACTATTCCACCTCTTCTCTGCTGCAAGCTCTCCATTCTTGTTGCTACTCTGCCTCCTCTGTGCTGGAAAGACCTGGGACTCCTGCCAGCTCTTCATTACTGCTGTGATCTTTCTGTTCTGTGCTGATGGGATCTGGGGACTCCCACCAGCTCGCCACTGTTTGCCACTTCTCTGTCTGATCTTTGCAGTGAGAGTGAAGTCATGTGTGTTTGTTTGTTGGTGCATGCGTGAATAAACAGATACATGTGGATGGATGGACCCTTCCAATGTTTCCGCTAAGCTGCGCTGAGTCTTCCGCTGGCATTCCTTCTGGTGGGAGGAGTTGCAAAACGATCATGCTTAGGACTGCATAGCATCAGCAGGTCCTCAGGACCTGCCTATACCACATGATCATAAGCATGATCGCTTTGCACCTCTCCCACTGGCAGGAATGCCGGCGGAAGACTCAGCACAGCTTAGTGGGAACATTGGATGGGTTCATCCATCCATATGTATCTGTTTATTCACACATATGTATCTGTTAATTCAGTGCAGCTTAGTGGGAACATGGACCCTTCCCAAAAGGCACTATCATTTAAGTCAAACATGCCCAAAAAATATTGCCTCACCCTAGAAAAATGACACCATGAAGCATTTGAAGAAATACTGATCAAACACCACAGTTCCTTTAGCATTTAAATAGAAGGTCTTCAAATCAGGAAAACATTAGAGGCCACTAATCAAACATTCTTATCCAGGTAACCAAGGAGGTTCTAGTGCTGAATATATGGTTTCAGTTTTGCCCATTGTGGTAATGTGCTTTAGAAGTGCTAACTGCCATGGGCTGAATATCGACTCCCATATTTATAACAACTACTGTATGCTGGTTACTGGTTTTGACCAGGGTGCAGTTTAAAATGTTATCATTCTCTTTTAGGATCATACACATTTTGGTACCTGCTATTTGAATGAATTAGTAGTTATCATCCAATCTGTGATTTGTGATATCTTGATAGCTGCAAGCTGAAACTTGCATCTACTCAAGAGTATCAATTGGCTGTCATAAGAGAGGACTTTAATTGAGCAGGCTGCATTAGGTTGGAATAATCTACCAAAAGATGTAAGGATGGAGCAGTCATACTTAAGATTTCACAGAAAACTTAAAAATGTGGGGCCCGATATTCAAAGCGATTAATGCAGTTAGCAAAACTGCTATACACCCTATTGCTTCAGAGTGAGGGGGCCATATCCCTGTCCCCCATAATGGACACCGTGGACCTCCGGCCTAATCCCAGACATGGCCCCCTGCATCTCCAGATGCCCCATTCACATTCTATCACCTATGCTTTGAGAGACAGCACATACTCTATGCATTTGTTTGCTTTCTGATTTGCATGCCCTGCCCTCTTGCACTTAGTCCCTGTGCTCTGAGTTGTCCTGGCTGTTCAGTCCACTCCCAGTCATCAGTCTGTTCTGGATTGGTCAGTTGTTACTTTCCTTTATTGGTGTTATTTAACAGCACTGTCAGATGCAAATATGCAAAACGTGCTGAAATATGAAAATAAATGTCCAGAATCTGTTGGATTAGCTTTCTGAAGAGTAGAAAGACCAACACACAAAGATCAGCAAACGAGGAAAAACAATTGGCAAATGCGTAAATACAGTGGGAAATACGAGAGTCTTACTCCAGGAAACCTTTGTTGATCAAGACCAAACACATGAATGGTTAAGGAGAGATGAACTGAAACCTAAAGATGAGAGATTGATAGTTGCAGCCCAGGCTAGTGGATTACAGACAAGATGGTTTACAGCAAGCATAGAAAAAACTTGTAAAAGAGACATATGCAGATTTTCTAAGAAAGATTTGGAATGGCTACTCATAGCTGGTTGTGAAATTCTAATGGCAGAAAATTTCTATACAGAAAGGCACAGCTGGCACATCTCAGCACTGGAAACTTTGTAAACACTCTAACATCATTGTGCAATGAAGGCAGCACATGCAAATGTTTCATGCATATTCATTTTACTGAAAACCTGACTGGCTGGGAATACACCAGGACAGAATTGAGAACCACTGGTTTACAATTTTACCTGCAATGAGCAGAGGCATTCCCAGGAGTGGGATTGGGAAGGCGGTTTGCACATATGCACAGACTTATGAGTGTTATGAATGCACAAGCACCTAGCACTACCGTTAGATATAATCAAACCTGTAAATAGTTAAAAGCCAAAGCTCTTGAATTGCATGCTATACATAGTTCGATACCATGGTTTCAATATAAGTTACATTTCAGTTCCATGTAAACCACGTTGACCCAGAGAAAGGTAGTATATAAATACAGCTAAATAAATAATATTTCATGGAAAAAATTTGTGTACCAAATAGTAGGTATAAATTTGTATGCATAGTTTCCTGGAATAATTTTCAGAGTCAGAATACATGCATACTTTTCACCAATGTGGGCAATTATAAAATTGCCCCTTTATTCTCTAAGGCCCTCAATTAGTTTGCAGCTTGCCATGCTGTGAAGGCTTGTAGGCATCAATGATGCTGAGGGCTAAGCTATCGGTAGCTTAACTACTGGCAGGGTCTCCCAAGATGGACAGGTCTCAGCTAAGGTGTCAGACTAAGACAAACCACCCATCTGGGCATCAGCAGAATGGGACGGTGTTGGTGGTAGATGAGACCCCGAAGTCAGAAGGCACTCAACTGGTTACTAGGGATGAGCTGAAAGAAGTATCTGTCTTGCTTCACGCAAAAACCCTCTAACCTACACAGATAGCACACATGATGATCTCACGGCTTATGTCCCTCCACTTCCATGTATATATATACATATATAAAACTGTATATAGTTTACATTGTTTAGACTGTTTATTCTATATATAATATGATGTTCCTTGTAATATGTTCTGTTTATAATACGACGTTCCTTGTAAAACAAACTTGCTTTGTTGATTGTTGTTCACTGTAAACCGCAACTGAACTTTGGAAGATGCGGTATATAAATGTGTATAAATAAATAAATAAAATAAAAAATAAAGCCAGCATTTATGATGTAGTTGGATCAAAGCCCTCAGGATTTCTGACTGCTGATGTAGCTGTGCAATAAATGAGAGTCAGAAGCTGTGAAGATGTCACATTGGGACATGGAACATACTATGCATGAACCAAGGGAAGTTGGACGTGGTCAAGAATGAAATGGAAAGTATACTATTTGATCTGTTGGGTGTCAGCGAACTGAAATGGACCGGCATTGAGGACTTTGCATCTGATGATCAGATGGTATACTATGCTGGAAACGAAAGACAGAGAAGAAAAGATGCTGCATTTATAATTAAGAAAAAGCTTGCAAGAACTTTAGTGAAATACAGTGCAATCAGTGAATGTTTAATTTCTATTCCTATATGAGGAATGTCCATCAACACAGCTATTATTCAGCTATATCCTCCAATATCAGCTGCAGAAGAGGATGAAGTTGATGAGTTCTATGTACAAGTATAAGCTGAAATTGACAGAACATGCAAACAAGATATCCTGATAGTCATGGGTGACTGGAACGCAAAAGTTGCAACAAAGAAGAAGGCAAAGTGGCTGGAAAATATGGACTTGGCAACAGACATGAAACTTGAGGAAGACTGATAAAAAACTGCAAGAACAATGATTTATTCATCTCAAACACCTTCTTCCAGCAACAGAAGATTTCAATATGCCAGATGTTGATTGGCACATTCCGGCTGCAGTATCATCTATAAGAACATAAGATATGTCATTCTGGGTCAGACCAAGGTCCATCAAGCCCATTATCCTGTTTCCAACAGTGGCCAATCTAGGTCATACGTACCTAGCAGTATCCCCAAGAGACACAGGTTCCACAATGCTTGTAGTGGGTCAAGCATTGATATCCTGGGTCCCTTTTTAATAATGGTTTATGGACCTTTCCTCCAGGAACTTGTCCAAACCTTTTTTAAACCCAGCTACACTAACAGCCCTTACTACATCCTCCGGTAACAAATTCCAGAGTTTGATTACACTTTGAGTGAAAAAATATTTTCTCTTATTTGTCTTAAATAGTTTACCCTGTAACTTCATTACATGTCCCCTAGTCAATAGTTTACCCTGTAGCTTCATTACATGTCCCCTAGTCGATCTAGAAGTAAGGAGATCCTGGATTTTCTACAGGGAGAACTATTCAGGCAATTGCTAACAGAACCCACACGTGAAAGGGCCATACTGGACTTGGTGCTTACCAATGCTGAAAGTGTTTCTGATGTTATAGTGGGAGATCATTTTGCATCCAGTGATCACCAGATGGTGTGGTTCAGTATTAGAACTAGGGCTGTTAGAATCCATTCAAAAGCAAGGGTCTTAGATTTTAAGAAAACTAACTTTGCCAAGATGGGCCCATACCTCAGGGAGTCATTAGCGGGATGGGAACAGCTGGGGGATGTAGAAAAACAGTGGGCAAAACTGAAAGGGGATATTTTAAGGGCAACCAACCTTTTTGTTAAAATGGTAAATAAAGGTAAAAGGAAAAGAAGACTACTATGGTTTTCAAAAGAAGTAGCTGAAAAGATAAAGAAAGGGAGGTGTTCATGAAATACAAGAGATCACAGAGAGAGGAAGACAGGCATCTATATTTGGAAAAACTTAGAGAAGCTAGCAAAGTAGTCAGGAAAGCAAAGATTCAAAAAGAGGAGGAAATAACCAATGCAATAAAATGAGTGGATAAGAAATTTTTCAGATATGTTAGTGAGAAGAGGAAGGGCAAAAGTGGTATTGTCAGACTCAAGGGTGAAGGGGAGGAATATGTAGAAGCTGATGAGGATAAAGCAGAATTGCTTAACAAATATTTCTGTTCTGTGTTCACAGATGAAGAACCAGGAGCAGGACCTCAGAAAACACCCACAAACAGGAACAAAAGCGAGGGGCATCTTGAACAATTTTCAGAAGACTGTGTTCGAGAGAAACTAGCTAAACCTAAAGTAAAGAAAGTGATGGGACTGGATGGGATACACCCTAGAATACTGAGGGAACTTGGGGACGTTCTAACAGTTCCATTGACTGACCTTTTCAATGCCTCGTTGGAGTTGGGAGTGGTGCCAAAGGACTGGAGAGAGGTTTATGTGGTCCCTTTAAACAAAAGCAGAAGTAAGGATGAAAACTACAGGACGGTTAGTTTAACTTCGGTGATGAAAGAGAAAATAGAGAGGTTTCTAGAGTCCAGCAGATTAGGATCTGAGGCAGCATGGATTCACCAGAGACAGGTCTTGTCAGACAAATCTGATTGATTTCTTTGACTGGATTACCAGGGAATTGGACTGAGGGAGAGCCCTAGATGTGGTGTATTTAGCTTTTAGTAAAGGCTTTGACACCGTTCCTCACAGGCGACTTTTAAACAAACTGAGCACCCTAGGGATGGACCCTAAAGTTACTGCTTGCATTGGAAATGGGTTGAGTGGGAGGCGACAAATGGTACAGGTAAACGGAGCTCACTCTGAGGAGAAGGAGGTTACCAGTGGTGTGCCACAGGGATCTGTCCTTGGTCCGATTCTTTTTAACATCTTTGTTAGTGATATAGCGGAAGGGCTGTCAGGCAAGGTTTGCCTCTATGCGGATGATACCAAAATCTGAAATAGAGTAGACACCCAGGAAAGTGTAGATAACATGAGGAGGGATCTAGCTAAGCTTGAAGAATAGTCTAGAATTTGGCCGCTGAGATTTAATGTTAAAAAATGCAATTGGGCTACAGCAATAGAAATGAGCGATATAGTATAGGGGGTGAAGTACTTTTGTCCACTAAAGAAGACCGGGACCTAGGTGTGATTATGTCTGATGATCTTAAAGTAGCTAAACAGGTAGAAAAGGTGACAGCAAAAGCTAGAAGGATGCTTGGGTGCATAGGGGGAGGAATGGCCAGCAGAAGAAAGGAGGTGATAGTGCCTCTGTATAAGTCTTTGGTGCGACCTCATTTGGAGTACTGTATGCATTTCTGGAGACCGCGCCTTGAAAAGGATATAAACAGGCTGGAGTCAGTACAGAGAGTGGCTGCTAAAATGTGGTCTTCATTATAAAGCATATGAGGACAGACTTAAGGATCTTAATATGTATACCTTAGAGGTGATATGATTGAGATGTTTAAATACCTCCATGGCATAAATGCACAGGAGGAGAACCTCTTTCAATTAAAAGCAAGCGCTATGAGAGGACATAAGATGAGGGTGAAAGGGGATAGATTCAGGAGTAATATGAGGAAATACAGTATTTCTTTACGGAAAGAGTGGTGGATCCATGGAATAGTCTCCCAGTGGAGGTGGTAGAGATGAGGACAATATATGAATTCAAAGAAGCATGGGACAAACACAAAGGATCTCTAAAGGAAAAAAAGGAGACTGTTATAGTGGTTGATATAGAAGGACAGACTAGATAGGCCATGTGGTCTTTTTCTCTCATCATGCTTCTATGTTCTATGTTTCTATGATTGTACACATGAACGTCACCCAATAGATGGTACAAAAATCAAATTGACTACATCTGTGGAAGTTAATGATGGAAAAGCTCAATAACATCAACAAAGACAAAACTTGGAGCTGACTCTGGTATAGATTATCAACTACTAGTATGCAAACTTAAGCTAAAGCTGAAAAAGACAAGCCACTCATGAATGTAGCAAGTATGACCTCGAGAATATACCACTAGAATTTAACGACTGCCTGCATAATTGATTTTCTACTTTGGATACATATGACAAAGCAACCGAAGAAATATGGGATGACATCAAGACAGTTATGCTCGAAGAAAGTGAGAAGTATCTACAAAAAGTGAAAAGCAACAATGGCCAAAATGGATGACCAAAGAAACTCTGAAAATTGCCCAGAAATGCAGAGAAGCTAAAGCCAGAGGAGAAAGAGAGACAATCACAGAACTCAGAGATTTCCAACATGCAGCAAGACGAGACATGGTGAAGTACTACAATAACACTTGCAAGGAAATAAACTCAGAAACTATTAGAGGAAGAACATGATCAGCTTTCCTAAAACTATGAGAGTTAAAGAGAAAATTCCAGCCTCAAATTAGAATGCTTCAAGATGCTCAAAGATCCATGTTGAATGATGAGAAGATCAAGAAAAGCTGGAAAGAATATGCAGAGTCATTATACTATAAATATCAAGTAGACCAACAGTCATTTCAACCCGCACTTTATGATCAGGAACCATTAATGATGAAAGAAGAAGTCAAAGCAGCATTGAAAGCATTATCAAAGAACGAAGCACCAGGCATTGATGGCATTCTCATTGAAGTATTACAGCAATCGGATGTTACCATACTTAGAAGGCTCTGCCAGGAAATTTTGAAGACAATATCATGGTCAAAAGTTCGAACGGAACAAGGAGAAACAGAATGGTTTAAAATCAGCAAAGATGTAAGACAAGGCTGAATACTTTCCCCCTACCTGCTTAATTTACTGTATACGTAGAGCAAATCATCAGAAAAAACAAGACTGTATGAAAACAACCTAGGTGTGAAGATTGGTGGAAGACTCATCAACCACCTTCGCTATGCTGATAATACCACAATATTGACTGAAAGTGATGATCTGAAACATCTGCTTCTCAAGATCAAGGAACATAGGGCCCGATATTGCACGAGGCGTAGAAGAAGCCGACAAATGGCTAAAGAAACCTGCTCAGAAAAGGGTATGAATCGTAAGTTAGCCAGCATGCACTAGGGCAAAGAATGAAAATGGGCAGCTATGGGTGATGGTCTCCTAGCACCCAAATCTTGCTACATGGGTGGAATGCAAGCAGTGATATTCGATATACCCACAAAAAGAGGCCTACATGAACATCAATGGATAAACTGTGTATGGCGCAGAGTGCAGGACGTACCCATGCAGTGATGCAGAAGCAGGTAAGGTGGTAATAGTCTAATGCACACAGGAAAAGGTACGTAAAGGTAGACAAGGTTGCAATATTCCTTATTATACAGGTATGGAAAGAGGCAACAATATTGTCTGTCCAAGTGCACCTGCGTCTTGACTATATCATAACAGTAATAGACTTATCTACATCAATCCTACTGGGCTTCCCAGGCAGCAAGACCAGAAAGATAACATTACAAAAACTCACTTGAAATGCTCCCTTATTAATGCCAGATCAATTAGAAATAAAATACCAGTTATACTAGATCATATACATGATGCTACCCCAGATATCATGTTCATTACAGAAACCTAGCTATCTAAGACAGATGGGGACTCTCAGAAGGTCTTCCACTCACCTAGATCAAATAAACGCGGAGGGGGAGTCCTCACCATCATTAAAAAGGAGCTCAATGTATCAATCACACTATCTAATACCATAAATGACATAGACACATTAATCATAGAAAACAGGCACCTGGCATTTTGCCTACTATACAGACCTCCCACATATGACCCCAATGGTCTAACTTCAATTTTAGAAACAGTCTGCTCCACCTCAGCTAAGAAACAATTAATACTGGTAGGGAACTTTAACCTTACATCCTTACACAACACTCAAGCTTCCAGCTTTATAAATGCTATGTCCGACCTACAGTATAAGCAAATAATAAACCTCCCAATACATAATAAAGGGAATACATTACATCTAGTATTCCTCCCTCATAAAGTCTATGAACAAACTAAAAGGACCACCCCACAAACTCTCCCTGTGCCATGGTCAGATCACCACCTAATCATATTCTCCCTACAATCATATATCACAACTGACCACACACGTAACCAAATAACCAAACAACACCCCAAGTTTAAAACCTTTGATAAAGACACCTTTGTAAAAGACACCCTAAAATATTTTGACTCTAACATTAGGGATCTCGATGGCCTGTTATCTAACTGGAACACAACCATCTCTAAGGTTGCCTCTAGACCTGGACCCCAGCTTAACAGAACATAAAACAGCACAAAGCAATGATACTCGCAAGAAATAAGGAGTTTAAAAAGACATTTGAGGAAACTAGAGCACATATGGCAAACCTCAAAGTCGTCTGAGGATAGAATAAACTACATGAATGTTCTCTTAACATACCAGGACCACATCAATGCCAAAAAGAAGGAATATCACACAAATATCCTAATGAAATCTCTGAACTGACCCTGGAAATTATTTTAAATAGTAAAATCTTTGACTTGTCCACCAAAAAATAGTACAGATAACCAGAACATTGTCACTCGGTTGCCGGTGACACAAAGTTTATACGCCACTAGGTAGCGCTGTTAAAGAACAAAGAGTCCAAGTGTAGGGTAATAAAGGCTTTTATTCCCCGTTTAAAGCAAGGTTCAACTAAGAGATATTTTAGATAACAGAAACAGTCCTTTGTTTTAAAAGATACCAATATTCACTGGCTAGTTAACTGTTACTTCACAGTTTAAAGCAGGTTTTCTTCAAAGTAATATTCAGTATAACAAACATCCAATTATACTTCATTCATTCTTCTGTGGAGCATACACACTCTGGAGCATAGGCAGTGCACCAATCACATTCCATTTCCTCAGGCAAAGGTGAGGGAATAGTGCTGGGAGAATCCACTTCCATCAAATCCTCTCCCCTATACTGATTCAAAGGGCTTCCACTGTCCCTATCTATTTCAGCATGGTAATCTCCAGCTTGGGAGTTTGGCTTCACATAACCAGGGACTCTTAAGGCTGGCGGTAGTTTAGTGAACCAGTCTGCACTCTTGTTTCCCTTGGGAGGAATCCTTCTTTTAGCATAGCTTTTAGCAGTACAATCATTACAGTTAATGTTCAATGCCTCATACCTGGGCTCACTGAGTAAAAGCTTCCGTTGCTTATAAAAATGCTTTCCCCTCTGAATAGGTGAAACTGGGCAATGATCCTCTAGAGATAAGCTTCTGTCAGAACCTCCCTCTCTGGTTCTTAGCTTTCTTCTCTCTATGTTACAAACAGGCAGAGTATAGGAACTAGGCGTGGCAGAGCCTCTCACCTTGGAGCAACTTCCACCAAACTCCCCTTGCACAACAGGTCCAGTTTGGGCTTTTTGGCTTCCCACCTTGTGAGGTCTGTTTCTCCTCCAGCTTCCAGCTTGGCTTCTTCCACAGCAATCAGGCTTATGTCCTTGATAGCCTCCAGGGTTCTCTGCTGTTTCTCCTTCTAGTCCAGCTCCAGTTCCTTCTTCCTCTTTCTCCTCTTTCCTCAGCTCCTGCTGTGTCCACTGCTTCCTCTGCTTATGCCACTGCTGCTTATGCCACTGCTTATTCTTCCACTGCTGTCCAGAAGCATTCTGCTCTGGCTTATAAAGTGAACCGTTACTGCTGACTTCCTGGTTCCCTTTCAGCTGCAGGTCATCAGTGAGGTTAGGTTCATTAAGACCAGTATGTCTGTTCCTGCTCCCTCTAGCTGTGCCTGGAGGTAACTGCACATCTAGTTCTTCTAAAACAGGATTTCTTTTCTTAAAACCAACTTTATTAGTGCCCGCATCATGACAACATCAATCCTCAGGTTCTAGCAGATTACTACATGAAAAAGTTTAGTCCATGCAATAGCCATCCTGCACAGGTTGCCACTACATCTTACACCAAAAATCAATCCTTCCTCTTCCCATCCCCAATTTCCAGCCTCCCATTCCTAGCTAAAATAATTAAGAAGACTCTACATAAAGAACTCCAGGAGCATATCGATACACATGCACCCCTAAATAGACATCAGTATGGTTTCAGACCCCACCACAGTGTTGAAATATTGCTACTAGCCCCCTTTAATAAGCTAATAAAAGGAACAGACAACTCCAAACAAGCATGTACCCTCATCTTTTTAGATTTAGCTGCAGCCTTTAACTCTATCAATCATTATATTCTCATTAATAGACTACGATAAACGGATTTATGGCACTGCCCTTCAATGGTTTAAATCCTACTTATCTGATCACACTCAACAAGTTAAAGTTCACCATCAATTATCTGACACAAACAGCAACAAGAACAAGCTCAAGGGTCTGCCCTTTCTGCAGTATTATTCAATATCAACCTACAACATCTATTTCATATTATAAAAAAATTTCGAGTTGGGTACTCCATCTATGTGGACAACATCATGTTACATCTCCCCTTTGATGTCATGCATCCCAGCTTAGAACCAATAATATCATGCTTCAATGAGATTTCTCAATCGTTGAAAGTCCACAATCTAAACATAAACTATAATAAAACTGAGGTACTATCCAGCAAGGCTCAGGGGAAATCCCCTAACCACCGGACAATCCCAGTAATCCATTGTCTCAGCTCACCGCACCATATATGCCTACCACACAGAACCACACAAAGGAACAACTACAGACTGCTGTATATCCCTCTCCAGGAAGATTTCACTCAAGAAACAACCACTCAAACTACAAAAAACATACACAATTTTAAATGCACCTTAATAAATGCCTGCTATGCAAGAAACAAGATCCATATCCTCAATGACTACATCATGAACAACAACATTGACATATTATGCATAACAGAATCCTGGTTCTACAATACAGGCACCATCCTCATCAACCAGTTGAAACCACCTGAATATGACAGCTTCAATTGCTCTCGTGCTGACCACAGGGGTGGTGATGTTTGCATCCTGTCAAGAAATAACTTATTATTCAAGCAAATACAGGCCACCTCTAGAGATGGTATTGATCTTATAACAATCTCAAATAAAAAGATTATGCTATATCTTGCCTACCGCTCTCCCATAGCAAAGCACGACAAGCTATCAATCATCCTAGAAACAGCTAGTACATATGCATGCCTCTCTTCCCAACTCATATTAATGGGAGACCTAAATCTATCCTCTTCTCCACCAAGCCAAGTTAAATCCTTCATGGAAGCCATGAAATACCTCCAGTTCACCTAACAGGTCAAACCCCCAACACACACCAAAGGAAACATCTTGGATCTCATATTCATCCAATCCCAACTTTGGAAAACCCATGCAATCCCCAAACCATTGCTCACTGAAGTACCATGGTCAGATCACTGTATTGTCACCTGCTACTTACCTGAATACCCTACTCATAAATCACAGACCATCCACAATATATATGCCACCACCATTTCAAGCCTCTCGATAAATCTACTTTCATTGATAAAGAATACCATGACTTGGACCTCACTATAAACAAATGGATAAGCACAATACAAACCTTTGCCACTGCACCTCTCACTAATATTGTGAATCCACACCACCAAATCCACAGCACATGGTATACGCCAAATCTAAAAGAACTAAAGCAGAAACTGAGAAAACTTGAACACAGATGGAGAAGCACACATGATGATCAGACAAAACAAACCTACTGGCTCACCCTTCAAATGTACCGTTCAGAGACCAACAACGCAAAATGAGAACACCACACTAAACTAATAATGAAAGCAATAAACAGACCAAGAGAACTATTCAATATAGTTACTAGACTAACCAAAAACAACAGCCAAGCCCATTAGACTTACACCCTCGACCCACAGTACTTTGCTGCATACCTGCAATCAAAACTCCCCATGCCATCACCCAGCCTGCCTGTCCCCATCACCTGTGACAACCCCACAGACCTAAACTCCACAGATACACTACTGCGGTCTTTCAGCCCCACTTCCACAGAGCACCTTGAGCACATAATAAATAGCATTAACACCACAACTTCTCCTCTGGACCCATGCCCTGCTACCTGGTTCAAAATCACAAAAACAGAGCTTGTCCCAATTATATATAAGCTAATCATGATCTCCTTCTCCAAAGGATATTTTCCTATATACCTGAAATTAACGTCAGTCCTCCCAATCCTCAAAAGCCCCAAGCTTGATCCAAATGACTCCAGCTCATACAGGCCTATCTTCAGCTTACCATTTATAGCTAAAGGTATTGAGAAAGTTGTTCTCTACCAATTACAAGAACATATTGAGTCACACTCTCTCTTGGACATACAGCAATATGGATTCTACAACCACCATGGAGTAGAAACCTTCTTCATCTCTTTAACAGGCCAGCTGATCAAGGGCATAGAAAACACAAAACAAGGCTTCAGCCTCATCTTTCTAGACATTGCAGCGGCTTTTGACACAATATCTCATAGCATCCTCCAACAGTGAGTATTCAGTATAGGAATCTGAGAAACTGCTCTAGAATGGCTACGGTCATACCTCACAAACCACTCCCAGTATGTACAAATTGGACAAAAGACCTCCAAACAATTCGTCCAGATACAAGGCGTCCCTCAAGGCTCTGCCCTCTCAGCTTTACTATTTAACATCTATATACAACCAATCTGCAAAATCATAAGCACATTCAACGTCCACTATCATCTATATGCAGATGATATATGCTCCCTTTTCCATCACAAATCCAGACAACTCAACAATCACAACCTGTTTCAGCACTAAAACCAATGGCTATCAGAACATAATCTCAAGATCAACCTCAAGAAAACAGAGGTTCTGTTCTTCACCAAAAATCAATCCTTCCTCCTCCCAAAGTCATTAAAGGTGAATATCTCCAATCTAGAAGTTAAATCAGAAGTAAGATACCTCGGCATTACCATAGATCAGCATCTCACATTCCAACCACATATAAATAATGTGTCTTAAGAACACTTCAACACTTACGGCCCCTTCTTAAACCTCATAACTTCTGGACAGTTTTCCAGGCAATGATTCTACCACATTTCGACTTCTGTAAACCATACTCCATGGAATTTTGAATAATTTATTACATCCACTGCACTTGCACAGCATACTGCCACTCATATTCTGATGTCCTCATCCAGATTCAGTCACATCACTCCAATTCTAAAAGAGTTACATTGGTTATCTCTCTTCAGTAGAATCAAATACAAAATCGTAATAACTATGTTCAAAATAATCCACCACTTATCCTCCCAGTACCTGCAATCTATCATAACAAAGACTCCTGAAAACCACCAAAGAAGGAACAATACATCAAACCTCCTTATCCTGCCTCCCGAACTGACCAAGTGCAACCAGGCAACTTGTGCTAGAGCATTCTCCTTATATTCCCCTTGACTCTGGAATGACCTACCACACCACTTCAGAGACACCCATGACCTAATGACCTTCAGGAAGCTGATAAAGACCCACCTGTTCATGGAACGTTTAATGGGATCACTTGTCTCGCCCAACTATGATCTCTCTTCCTGCCCATCCCTTCCTCCATCCCCCCACCCACCCTAATCTAAAATATACACTGGACTAATTACTACCTCGAGCAACCTCTCTTTTGTATATAGTTACCCTGTTCTCTGTTTTACCTAACATATTTAATTAATCCAGTTCTTGTAAAATTGTTATATGTATCGTTAATGTTTGGTTCTCTGTAATCCGCAATGATCCTAGGGAATGCAGTAGTATAAAAGAATCAATCAATCAATTAATTAATTAATTACAAGAAACTAATGTTTTACTTCCCCAGCTACTATTGATGTTAAAGAGGCTAACCTTGATGTAAAAAGTGAGGTAAAATACTTAGGTGTCATCATCGATCAAACCCTAAGCTTAACATCTCATATAAAACTTACCACCAAAACTATTTACAACAAATTGAGAATGACCAAACGATTGAGCCCACAGTTGTCATATAATGACTTCAGAACGGTGCTTCAGGCTATGATTTTCCTGCACATTGATTATTGTAATAGCTTACTCTAGGGTCTTCCCAAACAAACAATGCACAGCCTGCAGATTGCCCAGCAAATGGCTGCCCGCATAGTCCACAAAGCACACATATTAGAACACATAACTCCAATCCTATTCACTCTCCACTGGCTACCAGTACAGAGCAGAATTAAATATAAATTACTGATGACCACATTCAAACTGGTCAGAAATAAAACCCCTTCATACCTAACCAATCTAATCAAAATAACCTCAAATGATCACTAAAGAAGAGGATGCACACAAAATACATTAATTTTGCCCCCAGAATATCGCAAAATGAGTCACACCTCTTTATAGAGTATTTTGGCAAGTCTAAAGAAAATGAAAACAGCTACCCAACATAGACTAATACAGCATATCCCTCTTCAAAACAATATCTGGACTCTGATATCCATTTCCCTACATATGCATAATTTATCAGATGAACCTCTTAATTAGGGTTGAAAACTGGCTCCAGATGCGCCCAACAGGCTTGATCTAGTCCTGGGTTTACCCCACTGCATGCAGGGACATGTAGTTCTGATTTCTCCATTGCACTCCATAAGAAAAACAGGACTACATATTCCTGCATGCAACGGGGTAAACCCAGGACTGGATCAAGCCTGTCAGGTGCATCTGGAGCCAGTTGGCAACCCTACTCTTAATACACTTTTACTTTGTATATAAGTTGCTGTTTACATAAGCTGTACCAAATATACAGGAATATACTCCAAACCTCTCATGTTTATTTTATTTTATTTATTTATTTACATTTTCTTATATACCGTGCTATTCTGCATCAGTGCGGTTTACATTGAACAAACTGAAATTACATTGAACAGGGCATTATAACTTGGAGATAACTATTTTACAGGGAACATGGGCTATGGAGGGTTAAGTGGCTTGCCCAAGACCACAAGGAGCACCTGTGAGACTAGAAACCCCAGTCCTTCCGGCCCAAGGTTGCTGTCCTCTAGTGGGATTTGAACCCTCGACCTTCTGGCCTGAAGTACCTTGCTCCAACCACTAGGCCACTCCTCCACTCCATGTATGTAAATACACATTAATATTTAATATTGTAAGTTGCTTTATATTTAAGTTACACTTTTATCATAAAAGTTAACCCAGTCATCTATTTACAGAAATGCAACACTATCCCAACCATGTTATCCTTGGTTCTTGGTTACATCCTCCTTTCCTACAAACAGTTCCAATGAACTTTGATAAAACATTACTGGTCCCGATGTTCAATGTAACTAGTTTTTATATTATAACGTAATGTTAATGTTACATTGTAAACCGCTTTGATTACTCAAGGTGATATAAAAAACCCTTAAATAAATAAATGACCTCTTCATACCTGGTTATGGCCTCCTTCGTACCTGGTTATGACTTTCCGTGTACTGTCATTCAGGAGCCCCTTCTGTCTGGACAGATACACAGCAGCAGCATGACGGCCAGGAGAACAGCAAACGTCAGCACTGCTGAAGCTGAGGCCTTTGCTAAAATGATGCTGCGGTCTGAGGGGATGCTGCACCCTAGGGGCCACTGCAGGGCCAATCTACGCCTCTCCATTTCCATCTGGAGGGTGATCCAACTCCAGCTGTGGAGGACAGTTGCCAGTGGATGGTGGCGACCCAGAGAGGAGAGAGGAGGATGGGCAGAGCAGCTGGTCAGAAATAACCTGGCACAAGCCTAGCTGTGGGAATGCACATGCAGTGAGGATGGCTCATGGCAGATGTTGTTGTCAGTGCCATGAGTCAGGTCATTGCCTCTGCCAGGTTCCATATTTCTAAATGCATGTCCCTGCCATTCCAGGTTGTTTAGAATAGTATGCAGCTGCAGACATCACATAGGAGGATGCAATACCTGCCCCTGAAGAAGGATGTCTTGCAAATGTATGGGTCACAGGTTAAAGACCACAGCAGGGGAAGTCTAATAGCTTGTGGGGGCTATTGCAGGTTTTGCCTATTGTGGGGGTGTCACCTCTGTCAGTGTACCCGTTATGTTGTGGCTGCTGCAACTGAACAGCCTCCATGAGAAATCATTGCCACTGGCTATGAACATTTGGAGAACACTGAAGTAAACAGCTGGGAACAGATGTGCATTCCCTAGTATGCCCTCACCAAGACCCCCTGTTCTCCACATATCACCAGATGTTGCACAGCTGCAAGTCATGTGCGGTATCACAAGGCTGCCTTTGTGCAACAATCAAACACATGCAACTGAAAAATATTGAAAACCACAAACCATGGCAGGATGCTCCAAGAGTGGTGTCACAAGAGGGAGGTACAGAAGGGGTAGTGACAAGATAGGGAGGACAATAGGGTTAGGGAGAGTGAAAGGGAGGGGGAGGAGGGCCAGGATAGCAGAGTGGGGTGGATGGTATGATGAGGCATGAATGAGACAAGATGGGACAGAGTGGGGTGCGAGGTTGGAAAAGGTGAGGAAGAGACAGGGTATAGAAAGTGAAGGCACATAGCAGGGTGTAGGGTCCTAAAGGGGATTTGTTAGGGGCAGTGAGGGGGCAGGTGTAGAAGAGATATGGCCCAATAGGGTCCAGAAGTCAAAGACACATATCTGAGGAAGCATATGCAGGGTCAAGATGACAGCCACACTGTACCAATAACCAGAGGACTGGGAAGGGCTACGGATGATGTAGAGATGCTAGTGAAAGCTACCAGGTAGTGCCCATCAAGCCCCATATTTAGTGGTATATACTACAAAGATCCATACAGAGCAGCAACATATGCCCTGCCAGGGGTTAATATCTGCACAGCTGTCACAGGTTCTAGAAGCATTGTCTAACACCTATACATAGCCTGATCAGTGAGTAGTACCGTCATACCAGTTGGACATGGGTTTGGGGAACTCTGGTAGTGGTTACACAGAGGTCTAACTACTGTCACATATGGTGAATTTCCCACTGAGAATGGACACACATGGCACTGCTACTAGGTTGGATAGATGAACTAGGAACAGCTGTGTATGTGATAGCACTGGAGGGTCAATATAGGAACAAAAGGGTGAAAATATGATCCTAAACTTCTCTGCAACAGTGAGTTTGGTGTACACCTCACCCTGGAGGCACTGAAGTGCCGCTTCCAGACCATATAGTGAATTCTTCACTGAGAATGAACACACATGCCACTACTGCTAGGTTCGATAGATGAACTGGGAACAACTGTGTATGTGATAGCACTGGAGGGTCAATATGGGCACAAAAGGGTGCAAATATGATCCTAGACATCTCTTCAACAATGAGTTTGGTATACACCTCATCCTGGAGGCACTGAAGTGCTGCTTCTGGACTATGTATTGGCAGAGGCCAGAGCTTATTCAATGTCTCTGGGAGGAGGTTGTGGCAGATGCAGGTAAGCCTGCAACATGGCAGTATCCATGTGCCACCAGGAACAACAGCAATGATGACATGTAAGCCTACTCTTGTTCATAACATCAGATATGCAGCTCGCCTAGCACTATAGGTCTATTGCATGCCTCATGGGTCCACCACATGTATCATCAGCCACATATTGATGACTGACAGTGAAGAAACAGATTAGCACGTACATAGTGCAGAGATCTGTATGCACATAGGTCCCCACAATGAGTGATGTCATTCTGAATGTATGCCCTACAGATGCCTTACACCCAGACAACTTTGTCAACTGCAGCACAGTAATGGTGGCAAATGTGTTCCCAGGGGCTGTTGGGATGTTGTGGGGCGGTAGTGGTCTGACTGAATCCCATGTGAATACTGCATTGAGTGGTGCTGAGGGCTCATTACAATGGCTGAAAGGATGAGACACAATAGAAAACGATAATACCATTCACTGGAGGCCACATGTGTATGGTGGACTCAGTGGAATCAGCTTAAAAAAGCATACATCCCATGCAGTTGGCTGTTATATAATGACCATACCTGGCCAGAGATCAGTCAGCATGTTAGGGGATGTACCACCAAAGGTGGGATTGGGCCAGTTTGGCCAGGTTTGCGCAAACCGGTTCCTGCCATGGCCCACCTTTGCTGAACCGGGCCGAACATGGCATTGAAATGTCAGCACTGCAGTGGTGGGAATTGCCCCACCTGACAATGTTTGATGGTATCAGGTGATCGCAACATTGGGAGAAGCCGCCGATGCCATCAAAACATTGCCAGGTGGGGGAGCGGGCCGCAGGGCAATGGCCATGTTGCTGCACCTCGGTGGAGGGCAGTGGCCCAAGCGTATGGCCGCTGCAATGCCTCCATGTGAGGTGCAGCAATCCGGCCATTAAGCATGTGGGAGAGCTGGGACCAAACTGGTCCCTAGTCAGTTCGGATTCCACCATTGGTACCACCTACATGGCAGCATGTCTAGGGGACATATGTGCAGCTCATTATGAAGCACATTTGTGGTGATGTTGGGGACTCGTGGAGTATGCATGCACAGTAGCCAGTGTGTGTGTCCATGTGTCCGCTCTGTCCGTTTGGAGCTCCTGCAAGTCTGTTGTTCTACCCATGTTATGGGCCACTATCCCTCTCTTCACAGCCAGAGAAGCTGAGATACAAGGGCAGGGAGAGGAAGCCAGGCAGATACCCCCACTAGCTGCAGGAGCTGCAGTGACTGCACCAGATCACACTTCCAGGCCCAGGCTCAGAACTGATACCAGCACTAGCACCACAACTGCCACGTCTGCCATCACCAGCAACTCTGAGAGGGAGGAGGAAGGTGAGGTCCTGGAGGAGGCTCTAGAGGTGGAAGGAGATGATACCAAGGTGACGGAAGATGAGAAAGCAGAGCCAGAGGAGGAGGAGGACAGCGAGGAAAAGGACAGTGAGAAGGAGGAGGAGGCTGAGATTGAGGAGGAAGAGGAGGAGGAAAAAGAGGAGGAGGAAAGCAAGGAGGAAGAGGAAGTCACAGAAGAGGAGGAGACAGCAGCAGAGGAGGAGTCGGGGCAAGCGTCCCATGAGTGGTGGGGACAGGGCTGTAGTGGAGGAGGAGGATGGCGAGGGGGGAGCCCAGATCCAACAGAGCCACCTGGCATACCGAAGACAAGGGGGCCAGCAATGGCCATCAAGGAGAAGGCCCTAGAAGAGCAAGGGGTGTCTGCAGGGCCTCCTGTTTCCCAAATGAGCTATGCATCCCTATTGTGCCATCATCCACCCTCAGGGGTGGCGACCAGTGCAGTCAGAGGCACCCCAGACACCCAGGTTCCCCAGCCCCAGCAAGGGCCAGTGATGGCCCCTGCAGACCCAGACTCGGCCACCTCAGCAGCCCTCCTTTGGGAGCACTTGGTCATCATGGCCACTGTAGCAGATGAGCTGCGCCTCCTGAAGGAGGCAGTGGTGGGATCTGCAGGGTCCACTTGCACAGGCCTAGAGGCTATAGTGCAGGCCCTAAAAAGACACAGGAAGGGTCCCCTTGGCCCATAGATGCATAGGTGGAGGGGATGGGGTGGCGTGTGGGAAACATTTGGGGGGTATGTTCTGAGGGTTAATGAGGGGGAGGTTTGGAACTGTGTTGCAACTTGTTTCCCTGTTAACATGTTGTGCTGTTCACAATAAGAGGCCTGTGTCTGTACCTCACTGCGTCATCATTGTCGCCAGCAGTATAGGTGGATGCCTGCCACATAGGCATAGGTGATTATGGCTTGTACTGTACAGGTCATGACCTGTGTTGTGTGCTTGGTAGTTGTTAGGGCCTAGCTGTGCATACATAGTATGTCGCGGGCACAGACCAAGGTGGTGTCCATGCCTTCACTCACATGGTGTAAATGCTGGGGGAGAAAATGTGGTATGGCTAGATGAGGTGTGAGTATTGCGTTTTGCATGAGCCTGGGTGCTGCTGCATTCACAGGAGATATGCAGATATCATCAGCAAAATGGTATGTGCATGGGAGCATTGATGCTCATGTACCTGGGTGTGCATGTGGTGCAACACAGGTGAGAGCATGGACCCTGCCAGTTGTAGCCAGTATACAGACGACAGGTGGATGCCTATGTGTGCTATGTAGCACTATTGTGGGGTGCTTAGGGAATGGGTAGTGGGATGGGAGCAGGGACACAGCATGGTGGTGAGCCCCTGATGTCCACATAGTTGGCAGACTACTCAGTGGCCATGCCTTGCCTACAAGGGCGCTGCTATTGCCAATGGTTGTGTATTACTGCACTATCACTTAACAGTTACTGGGGATTGTAGTAGGCAGTAACTAATAAGGCTAGGTACTCCTGCCAGTGCATGGCTGAGGCATGACAGAGAAGCCCAGTTCTGTGGTCCCTGCTAGGTCAAGGCCAGTTGGAAAATGCATCCATTACCTTATGGCTAAGATCACAAATAATCTTTTTGAGGGAGGCCTGGTCAACCAAATGGCCACAATGCCAGATACTACAGAGTACAGACTGATACGCATGACAATGAGGCAGAGGCAGGTCTTGAAGTGCTGACCTCGTCATTTATCAGATGGCGAAAAATTAGTATGTGTACAACTCTTCTCTGTCAAGGCTCCTATAGTATATAAAGATAGATTCACTATGAAACAAGTCCTATAATTTAGAAACACTTTTTGTCGGAGCAGGCCGGAGGAGGATTGGAATAGAAAATCCACCCACACCAAGCGGCAGGCTACTTTTATTCCAATTAGGTTCTCCACCTTAAAAATATAATAAAAGAAGTAACTCATCTGAAAATGTCCACATTCAATGAAGATTGCCACACCGTTGCCCAAGAAAACTAGTTTTACACACGACGTGCACGTTTCTGGAAAAACCCTGTCTCAAGTGCTTATCTCAATCGTATTCACCAGCAACTGTGATCCAAAAAAAACCGCCGTCCCGCCACTCAGGACTATTCCTTCTAACAAACAGGCTGATAGGACACATTTGAACAGAGAACCCACCAATCATAACAGGGCTTTCCTCATTGCCAGGGGGAATCCCTGAAATGATTGGCTAAAACCTGACAGAGGAACACTATACTCTCATAATAGACTCCCCCAGTCTATCTCCCGGTTCAAACCACGTGGATGTGTAGAATTAAGAACAAAAATCCAACGTTGTTCCGTCCATTGAAGTTTTTGAATCCTATCCCCACCTCGGGGATCCAAAGGAGTGTGATCTAAGATTGTCCATTGAAGCTCATTGAACGAATGACGACTAGTAACAGTGTTGTACTATCGGTGCCGATATAAGTTCCTGCCGCAATTGTGATGCATGCTCAGCTAGCCGTTTCTTAACTGGGCGGGTGGTTCTACCCACATATATAAGATTGCACGGGCACTGCAAAATGTAAACTACATAAGTTGATGAACAGGTGGTGTTCCAACGGCGGGTAAACATCTGAGCAGTTTGCGGGTGTTGCCATGTCTCACCCAAAATTGTCTGTACACAATATACACACTCATTGCAGGGGTGATGGCTCCCAATGGTCGATAATGATATCGGCCTATCAATGATCGCTGTAGATTTCATCAATCGATCACTCAAATTGGAACCCCTTGAGTACGCAATCATCAAAGGTTTTTTAAAACATTCATGCAAACGTAATATAGACCAGTGGGTATGTAATATGTGTACTATTTCAGCGCTATGATCGTTAAATGGAAGAACACCAACAACCTTTTCCAAAGGTTGAGACATCGAAATTGCATATTGAGGATCCAAGAGCCATTCACGTTGTACGTGAAAAGCCCGACGATAGGCATTGTGAACCACATGTGGGGGATAACCCCTATCCAAAAGACATTGCTTAAGATCAAAAGCATGACATTTGTAGTCTTGTGAAGAATGACAGTCTTCGTAATCTAAGAAACTGGCCAAATGGTAAACCCCTGCGGAGGGGGCCAGGATGAAAACTCTGATAATGATGTAAACTATTACGTTGTACCGACTTCCTAAATAGGGTAGTCATCAGGGTTCCTGCTTCTATGTATATTGTGATATCCAAAAAGTCAACCCTTAATGGATCAATATGTTCAACAAACTGTATGTTAGGCTTTAAAGAATTTAGCCATATTACAAAATTCTGAAGTGAAATCAAATCTGATGTCCAAATAAAAAATATGTCATCCAAAAACCTCTTCCATATGAGAACTTTTTCAAAAAAATGAGATGGTCTGATCAGTTTTTCTTCCATGTCAGCCATATAGAGTGAGGCTATAGAGAGGGCAACAGTGGCCCCCATCGCTATACCTGAGATCTGTTGATAAAATGATCCCTCTGATAGAAAGTAGTTCCTCATCAATACAAACTCCGCGAGTTTTAATAAAAAAGACCGAGGAAGTCGAGGTGGAGCAAAGAGAAACAAACCCTGCAATAACTTCATTGCTTCATTCTGATCTATATTAGTATACAAAGCCACCACGTCTAAGGTCACCAAAAACACCTTATCAGGTAATGACACTGAAGATAACTGCTGAATCATATGTGTGGAATCCCGTAAGTAAGATGGTACCTGGCACGCTTCTTGTTTCAAAAAAATATCACAGAAGATGGATAATGGTTCTAAAACTGAACCCCGACAAGACACTATCGGTCTACCAGGGGGAGAAGACAGGGATTTATGGATTTTTGGAACCATGTATATTACAGGAACTTTGGATGTTTAGTGGCCAAAAAAATGTTCTCTTTTCGAGTAATCCAACCATTCAAAAACGCTTCATCAACCACTGTTTTAATTTCTTCAATAAGTTGAGTTGTCGGATCATTTTCCAGAATCCTGTAAACCTGAGAATCATTTAGATGAAGATGGAGGGATTGATAATAATCATCCGAAGACTGAAGAACTAAAGCCCCTCCTTTGTCAGCCCTACGAACAATTACAGATGGATCAGAAGAGAGATCTTGAAGTGATCTACAACTAACTCGATCAAGGTTGGAAAACCATTTAAACGGAGCTGCTTCTAAACAGGAAGGATTCTCCAATATTGATCTCCAATATTGGAGGATCTCTCCCGTTTAGAAGCTTTTGATCTTAAGCAACGTCTTTTGGATAGGGGTTATCCCCCACATGTGGTTCACAATGCATATTGTCGGGCTTTTCACGTACAACGTGAATGGCTCTTGGATCCTCAATATGCAATTTCGATGTCTCAACCTTTGGAAAAGGTTGTTGGTGTTCTTCCATTTACCGATCCTAGCGCTGAAATACTACACATATTACATACCCACTGGTCTATATTACGTTTGCATGAATGTTTTAAAAAACCTTTGATGATTGCGTACTCAAGGGGTTCCAATTTGAGTGATCGATTGGTGAAATCTACAGCGATCATTGATAGGCCGATATCAATATCAACCATTGGGAGCCATCATCCCTGCAACGAGTGTGTATATTGTGTACAGATAATTTTGGGTGAGACATGGCAACACCCGCAAACTGCTCAGATGTTTACCCACTGTTGGAACACCACCTGTTCATCAACTTATGCAGTTTACATTTTGCAGTGCCCGTGCAATCTTATATATGTGAGTAGAACCACCCGCCCAGTTAAGAAACATCTAGCTGAGTATGCATCACGATTGCGGCAGGAACTTATATTGGCACCGATAGTACAACATTGTGTTACTAGTCGTCATTCGTTCAATGAGCTTCAATGGACAATCATAGATCACACTCCTTTGGATCCCCGAGGTGGGGATAGGATTCAAAAACTTCAGTGGACAGAACGACGTTGGATTTTTGTTCTTAATTCTACAAATCCACATGGTTTGAACCGGGAGATAGACTGGGGGAGTCTATTATGAGAGTATAGTGTTCCTCTGTCAGGTTTTAGCCAATCATTTCAGGGATTCCCCCTGGCAATGAGAAAAGCCCTGTTATGATTGGTGGGTTCTCTGTTCAAATGTGTCCTATCAGCCTGTTTGTTAGAAGGAATAGTCCTGAGCTGCGGGATGGCGTTTTTTTTGGATCACAGTTGCTGGTGAATATGATTGAGATAAGCACTTGAGACAGGGTTTTTCCCGAAACGTGCACGTCGTGTGTAAAACTAGTTTTCTTGGGCAACGGTGTGGCAATCTTCATTGAATGTGGACATTTTCAGATAAGTTACGTCTTTTATTATATTTTTAAGGTGGAGAACCTAATTTGAATAAAAGTAGCCTGCCGCTTGGTGTGGGTGGATTTTCTATTCCATTCCTCCTCCGGCCTGCTCCGACAAAAAGTGTTTCTAAATTATAGGACTTGTTTCATGGTGAATCTATCTTTATATGAAGGCTCCTATAGTGGCATCTTTTCTTTACAAATATTGGAATATATTGCAGGATCATGCTTGGTTTCAGGAAAATCTTATAGTTGCCTATCGTCGTAGAAAAACATTGTTAATTATGTTAGTAGAGCTATTACTTGTAAGACAGAAGAAGAGATCTGTGAGGATCAAAAAGGTCATTATGCTTGTGGTGACTGTGATTTTTGTCAATCTACAATTGAGGTCACTGATTGGATTCCACCTGGATCTCATTACCCTATTAAGTTACAACGGCGAACATCTTGTCAAACTTCATTGTTGTATATGGTCTTCAATTCCCATGTAATAAATTGTATATTGTCCATACAAAACGATCAATGAACGAACTGATTATATACAGCGAATAAAGCAGCTCCTATTGTGGAACATTGTGTGGCTTTACATCTCAATTTTCAAGATTTACGATGGTGTATATTGGCTCATGTACCTAAGAACTGGAGGGAAAGACATCAAGAGGTTAGTCTAAATTACAAAGAACAATACTGTAATTTTACTTTGAATACTATTTACCCAAATGGATTTGAAGCAGCAAATTAACTGACATATCTTGATGTGAGGTGTTTGAAGACAAGGACCAACACAAGTATAGAGAGCGGAGTTAGGAGCAGGTTAAAAGAACGCTGCAGCCATTTATTGTTAAGCCTGAAATGCTCACGGATGTAATGTGGTATGGAATAAGAGTACAAATTGAGGAGACCCAATGAATGATGAGGCAGTTCTGGTTTATCAAGGCACAGATATGTGCGATTTAGGATAAGGAATTATCTTAGCCCTGAAGCAGAATAACATATATCTATTCAAAACGCGACAGTCATGGTTGGCAGTTTGGATATTCCTATGCATTATACCCAAATAGAGATCTTTTCCAAATTTTAGAAGTTAGTATTGATCAAAATAAAAAGAATAAAATGGATCATGGACACAGGGGCGGCCCAAGGGGGGTGCGGGGCCATGTGCAGAGACTCGGTGTAGGGCCTCGTTTGCATAAGGGACCTCATTTGCATAAATATTTGCATAATGTTACCATACACTAACTTTTAGTAAACATGCCTCTTAATGAGTGTAAGGATAAAGAAAGACTAAAAGATTTCTACATTACTATAATCCAGTGCCAACCGCCAGGCACATTAGGAACTACTACAAACACTGTCCATTTAGAACCCATAGCAAACCCGCCGTATCATAACAGCACTACCAGGACTCACAAAGCACCAGACCCTACCTATCAGAAGGCAACACTGCAAATATTAAACCAATACATTTCAGAGAATAACAATACATGACCTACTGGGGAAAGAGAACAAGTGGCAATGTCAAATAGGAATTACATAAACAGAATACCTCAGCTCAGTTACTTATGCAGAACATTGACCATCACCAAACAACGAATCACAATTTAGAAACGGGAAGACAATAATTAAACTGGGAACCCCAAAAGCCAAACTTGGAATGTACAACAACACTGTAGAAATAAAACTATAAATTAATTTCACCTTGTACTAAACAAAGCGCAGACGTTAATGATGCACATTTCCCAGAGCTAACATATTCCAGTTAATAAATTCAAAATAAAGAGATATCTTTCTACCTTTTGTGCATTTTCTTTTCAGTTGCAATTGCTCTAGTCACTTACTTCTGGTTTCTTCATGTTTTCTGCTAACTCTCCATCGTCTGCTGTCCATTTGTCCTTTCTTCTCTTCTAGTTTTTTTCCATTCTCTCTCTCTCTACATCTGCTTTAACATACTAATCTTTCTCCTTTTGCTCTTTCCTCATTCCTATTTCATCCACTCAAATTTTACCCCTCCATCCTCAATCCCCACTTACTCTCTTATGTTTCTATAGACACCCAGGAAGGTGTAGATAACATGAGGAGGGATCTAGCTAAGCTTGAAGAATGGTCTAGAATTTGGCAGCTGGGATTTAATGTTAAAAAATGTAAGGTCATGCATTTGGGCTGCAGCAATCCAAGGGAGCAATACAGTATAGGAGGTGAAGTACTTTTGTCCACTAAAGAAGAGCGGGACCTAGGCGTGGTTGTGTCTGATGATCTTAAAGTTGCTAAACAGGTAGAAAAGGCGACAGCAAAAGCTAGAAGGATGCTTGGGTGCATACGGAGAGGAATGGCTAGCAGAAAAAAGGAGGTGATAATGCCTCTGTATAGGTCTTTGGTGCGACCTCATTTGGAGTATAGTGTGCAGTTCTGGAAAACGCACCTTCAAAAGGATGTGAACAGGATGGAGTCGGTGCAGAGGGTGGCTACTAAAATGATTAGTGGGCTTCATTATAAAGCATATGAGGACAGACTTAATGATCTTAATATGTACACTTTAGAGGAAAGGCAGGATAGAGGTGATATGATTGAGATGTTTAAATACCTCCGTGGCATAAATGTTCAGGGAGAGAGCCTCTTTCAATTGAAAGCAAGTTCTGCTACGAGGGGACATGGGATGAGGGTGAAGGGAGATATATTCAGGAGTGATATGCGGAAATATTTCTTTACGGAAAGAGTAGTGGATCCGTGGAATAGTCTCCCAGTGGAGGTGGTAGAGATGAGGACAGTAACTGAATTCAAAAAAGCATGGGACCAACACAGAGGATCTCTAAAGGTAAAAAGTGGACTGTTGTAGTTGTTGATATGGAAGGACAGACTAGATAGGCCATGCGGTCTTTTTCTGTCACCATGTTTCTATGTTTCTCCGAATACCTGGCTAATTGTAGATTTTTCTTCCCTCCCACACAAAATATTTTTCCCCTCTCAATTTCACTCTCCCAGCCCCATCCCATTCTAATCCTCCCCCAACATCAGCTCCCTTCCAGTTCCAGCCCCACTCAGCATCCGCTCCCTTCTAGTCCCCGCATCAGCCCATTTCCATTCCTAGCCCCCCCATCAGCCCATTTCCAGTCCTATCCAAGTCCCTCCATCAGCTCATTTCCAATCCCAGCCCCCCATCAGCCCATTTCTCGCCCTTTCCTAGCCCCACCATCAGCCCATGTCAAATCCTAGCTCCCCTCCACTCAACCCATTTCCATTCCAAGCCCTGTTCCCATCAGCTATTTGCAGTTCAAGCCTCCCCTTCCATTCAGCCCATTTCAAGTCCTAGCAACCCCCCCAACCCATTACCAGTCCTAGCCCCCCATAGCCCATTACTAGTCCTAACCACCCCATCAGCCCACTTCCAGTCCTAACCCCCTCATAACCCATTACCAGTCCTAACCCCCCATCGGCCCATTTCCAGTCCTAGCCCACCCATAGACCATTACCAGTCCTAACCCCCCCATCAGCCCACAGCCCATTACTAGTCCTAACCCCATCAGCCCACCTCAAGTCCTAACCCCCCCATCAGCACATTTCCCGTCCTAGCCCCCCATAGCCCATTACCAATCCTAACCCCCCATCAGCCCACTTCCAGTGCTAACCCCCCATCACCCCATTTTCAGTCTTATCCCTCCCCATAGCCCATTACCAGTCCTAACCCCCCCATCAGCCCACAGCCCATTACCAGTCCTAACCCCCTCCCCCCATCAGCCCATGGAAAATTTAAAATAAAAAAAAAAGCTGGCTGCTGCCACTGCCGCCGCAGCAGCAGCAGAATCAAGTGTCCCACGCCCCCCCTGCCTGGCAGAGCCCTCCCTCCCTCCCTGCATCAGTCCCGTTCTACGCCGGCTTTCAGAGCCACGAAGGGAGCGTTTCTCCCTCACGGCTCTGTTGACCCCGCCGGCGCTGATGGGAAAGAGGCATTTCCTGTTTCCCATCAGCCCTGGCGGGCTTAACAGAGCCGCGAAAGGGAAACTCTCCCTTCACGGCTCTGAAAGCCTGCGTGGAGAGGGACTGATGCAGGGAGGGAGGGCTCTGCTGGGCAAGCAGCGGCAGCAGCCATCTTTTTTTTTTAATTTACTTTTAACAGAATGTTGTTTGCGCTGGGACCCCTGAAACGCGGGGCCCTGTGCAAAAAACATTCTCGCTCAATGGACAGGCCGGCCCTGCATGGACAGCCCAGTGTATCCCTGCCACCTGCTGGTCTGCTTTTCTGTGTACCTGTCCCCTGAGACTGTTCAGATGTGTTCCCCCTGTGACTATATCACCTATGTGCAGCCTCTCATTCCGGCCCCTCATGTCTCCCTTCAGACTATGCACCTATGTTGGGGTGTCTCAGATATCATATGCCTACTCATCTGAATCCCATTCTGGGATGCATCTCCACAGAGTTGCATGCATGACTCACTTTCTATCACATTTGCTCACAGCTATGTCCACTCACCAAGCAACCATGCATCTCCAAGGTGTCCTGTGGCAGCTTCTTGTTCCAGGCCAGATAAAGAGAATAAAGGAATCATGGCAGGAGCCTGGGAACCGGGTGCATATGTCAGTGATTAGCATCTGGGCATTGACTACCACTTGTATATTCAGGGAGTTGTAATTGTGGCAATTTCTGAATGCCCTATGGTCCTGACCCAGTGGCCTCAGTGCCCTCAGTGCAACATGGGTGCAGTCAATGATGCCAATAACAGATGGGAAGCCAACTATATCATACAATGCCTGCATCGTCTCTTGTCTTTGCTCAGGCATGGTGAGGAAGGTGATGTAAGTTTGCATCCTTCTCATCAGAGCAGTGGTGAAGATATCAATACAGTGGCATGTGGCAGAATGGGTGCTGCCTGAGGTGGCACCCACAATATGCTGGAAGCTTCCTGTAGCCAGGAAACCCAGTGCAGTAGTCACCTTCAGAGCTACTGGCAATGCGTGGTTTCGGGCAGTGGCTGGCTCCAAATCCCTGCACAGCATCTCCCACAACTCTGTTATGGTGTCACTGTCCAGCTGATAGCATTGGTACACTACCTCCTCCAACAGTTGCAGGTACGTAACCTTGGTCTGTAAATCCATGGGTAAGGTATGTGCGCCTCTGGTGCTGGGTTACTGGTTGCTGCTGTTGCTGTGCATTGTGCTTCTGCCTCTGTTTCTTGGCACATCGATGGTGTCTCCACCTCCATTGAAGTCTGTGCAGGCCCCACATTGCATGGGTAGTTCCTGTCCATGGGTAGTGTCGATGTGTCAAATGCACCCAAAACCCAGGCTAAAGTTACGCACTTTATGGTATTTGGAGCTGCTGCACTATGCCATTTAATATCCCTCCAAACTGAATATGTCAAGGCCACGTCCCCATAATGCCCTGTTATGTCCCCATAGATATCCAGTTATAGCAGCATGCACTGCCCAGATATTCGTCACTTGGTGGCTTGCTGAAGATCCCCAGTATCCGGTTATGTGCCACTTACATGAGTAAATCTGCTTTTTCACCACCTTACTAATGCCTAAGGATGCCAATATCGGGACCATAGTCTTAAAATAGGCCCACACCTTAACGTAAATAGACAAAGATCCTGACAACTGGTAAAATTAATAAATTCATCATTGATGGAGAAGAAATTGAAATAGTTGACAACTTTAACTTGCTTGGATCAATAATCAGTAAATAAATGACAAGCAGTCAAGAAATCCAACAATGCATTGCTCTTGGGAAGAATAGCTATGAAGGATTCTCAAGAGCAGAGATGTCTCTCTCCATACAAAGATTCAACTTGTCCAAGCCAGTGTTTTCAATAACGTCATATAGATGTGAAAGTTGAATAGTGAAAAAGATAGACAGAAAGAAAATCAATGCCTTTGAATTATGGTGCTGGCAGAGAATAGTGTGTGTACCATGGACTGTCCAAAGAACAAACAAGTCAGTACTAGAGGAGATAAACCTAAGCTTTCTTTAGAAGCTCAGATGATAAGACTTTGACTTTCATGCTTTGGACACATCATGCAATAAGACAGATCATTAGAGAAAGGCATCATGCTTGACAAGGTTGAAGGTCAACGTTAAGGAGGAAGGCCAGCAATGAGGTGGATCGTTAACAATAATGTCATCTATAGATGCCACTCAATCAACAATGAGCCACCTGACTGAAGACCAAACATAGTTTAGGACAACCATCCAGAGGGTTGCCATGAGTTGACACAAACTCGACAGCACTTAGCAACATTCTCTAAGGCAGACAATTGTTTTATATCCACAATGAATAATCATGAGATAGATCTGCATGCATCATCTTCATTGTCGCGCAGATTTGGGACCATAGTGTTAAGGTAATCCCTTCTTTATAACTGACAGAGTGGGATTACATACGCAAGACACCGGTATCAGAAGCACACACTTGCAAGCAATAGAAAGAGAGATAAGCAATTTAATTCTGGGGAATAACAGTGTCATGCATCTACAAATATATTTATTTTAAGATTTTCCCTACCAATTAATAGAACAGTTGAGACACAGAGTACCAAGATTTATTGAATTTAACTTTAGTGTATGTGCTCATTAAAAGAGAGAACTAAACAAACTTTGCAGCAAAAGAAATAATAAAGTTGTTGACAAAGGCCTTCATTACATAGCAAAGCTTTATTAAAATTTGCCCTAAAAAGCAATAAGAGAATTTCTATATTAAGGTATTATTCTAACCTAATAGTGAAACGTTAGTGTTTCTCACCCAACCATTTTTTACCACAGGGGTAGATGGCTGTTTGCTTTATAACAAAAGGAATTCCAGTTTACTTTTCTCTATTCTGGTATCTTGAATCAGGTCTCTCTAATGAGGGTCTTTCTAGTTGATTCGTCTTTCTAGTTGATTCTTGCTTTCTGTCTATCTGTATGCAAAGCTCTTTTAATTTTTCTCCATTAGCAACCATGAGGCAAGAAAATGCTTCATACTGAACCTGTTACACCTATCTGTGGCTGGCATTAATATTCTGGTGTTATTCTGAATGATGCAACTTTCATGGCTTATGTCAATTTAATGAATACCAGATGAATATCGAATTTGACCATTTCTCCCTCGTAGCATACTATTTAAATACTGTGTGGTATTCCAGTACTTTAATATACAGAAAGTAAAAAAAAATATACTAGTTGAATGCTTATTTCAAGATTTTGGCCCTTAATACGATACATTGATTCCAGTGGTTTTATCCAGTTTTGATGCAATATTTTTGGTGATGAAGTGTTGCTAATATGATAAAAGTCATTTTTTGTGATAATCAACTTGCCACCATTTACTAAACAGACATCAAAATGTGCTCCATCATTAGGTGTCTGAAGGAAATATGTTGCTTGTGGTTTCTAAATATATAGGGGCATGTGAGCTAAGTTTGTGCACTTACCACATGTCTGGAGTAAAAGCTACTTTGCGGTAAGTGCAAAATGTGCACGTTATTGTGGGTATGCCCAGCTGTCCACCTGTAGTTACCAAACTGAAAAGTAACCCAGTGCATTAAAACTTAATTTGTGATTAATGTAGGAACACTTAACACTACCCATCGAGATGGCGTTAAGTGGATCCATTGACAATTATCATGCAGTTATAACCCCGTGCTAACCGCGATGTACAGTCAATGCCCAACTATTCCCTGTCCCATCACACATTAAGCAGTTAGTGTGGGAATTTGACCACACTGGCTCTGTTAGTGCACAGTAACAGTTAGTTAGGGATCCACAATAACTACTTGGCACATGCTAAAACTCAAGGTAAACTTTACTGCACTTTAGTAAACATGCCCTATAATATTTTAATATTAATATAGAGGCATATGTAAACTTTTTTAGCTTCTCAGACAAATGAAGTATTACATTTTATGGTAGTGTCTGAAGTTTGGGGCACTTAAAGAGCTGGGATTTCTAGAGTTGAGTGAGAGGTATAAAATGCAGAACTGATCCCAGCCAAAAAGCTTCAGGTGGGCAGGATTCTTGGAGAAAAGGGGGTGGAATTCTGTTGCTACCTTAACAGTGGAGCAGAAGCACCTGGGGAATACAACTGATCTTTGTTGAGGACTGGAATGCAAGCTGTGCTTAGCGGGGATCATACCCAAGGATTGAGAAGAGGTAGAAGCCATTGCAAAAGTAAAGGCTTGAACTGAACTGCAGTATGTGTGATTTGTGGCCAAGTGGATTTGGAAATGAACTGAGTAAAGCCTGTAAATGACAGTAAGATATATTCTGGGCATGGACTAGACCAGGCCTTGACAAATTTTCTTGCAATCTAGGAACCAGCTTAAAAATTTAGGTACTGGCCACTGAGATCTAGGTCACAGTGTTGACCCACCCACTCTGCCTCACAGCTCATTTTTTAAGGCCCGATTTACTGTTCTCCAATTTGCTATGGGAAACAAAAACCTAATTAATCAGGACCTTAGTGTGCTATTGTACAGGGCCAATGGAAGGCAGTGAGCCTTCTCCTCCTGCCCTTCCCACTACCCTCAATGAGCACGCTGTCTGCAACTTATTGGTGAGACTGATACAACTTTTTTTTTTTTTGCTTTTTGTCTTACCATGGCCTGGTAATATGTGAACTAAAAAGTCTCCCTCATAACCTCAATCCCTGTCTTCTCCCAGTTTCTTTCTTTCTCTCTCTCTCTCTCTCTAGCCCCTGCACCCTGCCTCCACCAAATCTCCTTCTCTCTCCCTATCCCCACAGCATATCTTTCCATAGACACTCAGTCTTCACTCTCCCTCTCTTTCTCTTTTAAAGCCCTTCAGCTCTTGCCCAGTCTCTCTATTGCTCACTCGCCATTCCTGTCAGTTTGCTGTTTAGAGCTGCAGTGAAAATGGCATGCTGCTAACTTTCCCTTTGTAATAGCTGTCTCCAAGCAGGTTGAGCCAGATGGTGAAGAAAGTTCAGATTAATCTCATGGTTTCAAGCTATGACACCATGAGATTATCTCAAACTTCTTCCACTGAGCAGCTCAAACTGCTTGGAGTGAGCCAATCACAGAAGTAAAGTTAGCCTTTGGGGGCATAATATCTCGGTGCAATTTCTAGGTGTCATGGCAACCTGGCACCCAGGAGTTTTCAAGCCCTGGACTAGACTGAACTTGCCATGGGGGTAAATGGTGGCTATTGTATCTATTGTGCCATTGAGGATAGCTTGGCAAAAGGCTCTCTGAATGAGCCTGATCTTGGTTGTTCTTAGAAGCTAAGTAGGGTTGGGTCTGACTACTAATTGGATGAAGACCATCTTGGAACACCAGGTGCTATAGATTTACTGCAGAGAAGAAAGGCCTAGATATCTATTTCTGCTTGTATCTTTCCAAGAAATACCAACCCAGTAGCTGGGTTACCAGTGTGGTAGGCGAAGGCCTATGATCTATGCTAATTGAACTAAACAGACAGGCCTAAGCAGCTTGATTTGTAAATGAAGCCTGTAGTTAGGCCCAGAGGAATGAAAACCCCCCTGAATGATGACACCGTAGAATTGAAACTTAACTGAACACAATTTAGTATAGCTAAGCAGAATCGAAACTTAGAAAATATAGAAAAACAAGTCTAATTGGTACTGATAAGAGAGCACAGCTTCTATGGAATTAATTAACTCTGCTGTAAGAAAGGTTACAGTGCCCTGCTTTCCCACATATTCCAGCTGGATAGCGACCTTGGAGGAGAGAAGTATCAAAGTTAGTGAACTGACCATTGTAATTGGGACTGGAAGGGGGGCAACCAGGTGCTGAGCCCAGATCAAGGTCCTCATTGGATAGCTACGTAGTGGTACCAGGACCAATAGATGGGTGAGAGGGGTTACTGGGACCAATGAAAAGTTTGCCTATGTCTAGAATGGAGAAGAACGGTATAAAAGTTGTTGTTTTGCTAGAAACCATTGCTCAGCCATTTTGAAATTGCTTATTGCTTGAGCCTGTGCACATTAAACTGGCTTGGATCCTTGAAAAGACTCCTGGTTTTATTTATTGCATGCTTATCTGCTGCTACACCAGGAGTCGGCTTTGACTCAACAGCATATACGCACAAGACAGCATTTCGATTCAGTAAAGTAAAACAGGGGAGGAAATGACATCACTGGTGGTGGATGGCAGCCTATGATATAGACTCCCATTGGAGTGCCTTTAAAAGGGCTAATATTGGCATACTCCGAGAGCAATCTGAGAGGGGATTCTGAGCTGCAAAGTTGTCAGCATGATGTCACTGAAGAAGAAACTCAAGTACAATTCTCCCTTTGCATGCAAATATTTGGAAAGCTAGTGGGAAGAGTATGGTAGTATGGCATCCGAGACTGATTTGGAGAAGGAAATAGATCGGGCCAATGATCAGTGCACATGAGGTGATATTTGATGCTAGCTCCAGGAGCTGTGGTGTGATGTTGTATCCATCAAGGTAGAATTAAGAGATGAACTGGTGGAGATTAAAAAAAAAAGTACATGAACAGGGACAGAGAACTGAGACACTTGGAATGGCAAGAGGCTGCAGGAGAGGCATGCAGGCTTAAGGCAGATTTGCAGAAAAAGAGCATGATCAGATAGAAGACAAGATCGAGGATCCCGAGAACAGATCAAAGTGTTGTAATATTCACATAAGAGGTATTCTGGAGGTGGAAAATTACTGACAAGCAGGCCTGGTAGTGAAAGACATTTGTAGCTTTCTGTTACAGGCCGAAGGGGGAAAGTCCTCTATGTGAAGTAGGCCTGGAGTGGGCCCACCAGGCATTAGGCTCTCCCCCAGGGAATAAGCTGCGATGGAGACAATAAATGCAAATCTGTCTCGTGCATATTTGTTGTGGAGATCCTGAAATCAAGATGGGCTGAGTGTGTCACATAAACTGAACAAACAGCATTCATTAACAACCAAATGATATTTAAAAAACATAAGAAAAGGAAAAATGTAGTTAAACAATGGCCACAAATATAAAGTCCAAAACAGACTTTATATCTGTGGCCATTGTTTAGCGCCATTTTTCCTTTTTCTTTTGTCTTCCGACATTGTCTGTGGAGGCTTCCTTTTTGTTTTTTTGCTGATTTAAAAAAAATAAAACAGGGGCCTGCGTTACTCCCAAAGATCTGTCTGCTATTTACTTTCTATAGATTCATTAAGCTTTACCTAAAAATCTATATTCCTAATATAGTCAGCTTAGTCTCCTGGGTGCACACTGTGCTCCAGAGGGAAAGCAGTGCCCTTAAACTTGCAGTCATAGATCTTTGAAAACAATATATCTTTCTGGGCCTTAATTGTGTCATGTGCTACTCATTTCTTTAATGCTTCTGATTAATTAGAAAATAAGCACCATTTATTCTTAACAAAAGCTGTGCTAAAGACATTAGAACTTATGCTGTTTATCTACTTAAATACTGTAATGTTTTTGAAACAGTAAAAGAAATTGCACAAAACAAATTTAGGAGCCTCTTTGCTAAAATGTGGTAAGGTTTTGCACTCACTGCACCTTAACTGTGTGGTAAATGTAGGGCAAATGCTAGAAATGCTTCCTGCATGTTGCCCATAGGGCAGACACTTACCACATGGGTCCATGTTCTCTGACTCAGTAGGCTGCTGAGGCAGGGAACACAGCCTTGGCAGCAAAAATGTTGTGCAAAATGTCTCAGCTGTTGCCACTATTGAGCCTGAACCCCTCCTTCTATTGCACTGCATCCCATCTCCCTAAAGATCCCCCATGATCTAATCCAATCCAACACCTGCACACATTCACCTCTCCCTTTCAACACCCCCTCCCCAGACAGCAAAATACATAAACCACACCCTTGAACCAAATCCTTTCTGCAGATCAAGACCCCTCCTTAGAAGAGGCTTCCCAATCAATATTTATTTAATTTAACATCTCTTCTATACCACGCTATTCACATCAGCGTGGTGTAGATTTAACAGAACCTTATACAATGCAGTCGGGACTGCATTGTATTTACAATAAACAGGATCTATATCTTGGACAAAAATGGGGTAACTTTCTACAAATTATTTACACTAATAAATATACTGTACACCTGAAATCTACTCGGAGTTGCACTGGTGGGACTGGCTGCCCTCTAGTGTGCTGGGTGTGCTATAGGGCGGGTCGAGGTAATTGGTGAGAGTGTTTGTAAGTTGATCTTTGCGGCTGATCTCTGGGTATGAATAGGTGGTGCTTCAGCGCCTTCCTGAATTGGGCCAGGTCGGTGATTGCTCGAATGGATGTGGGGAGGGCATTCCAACATCTGGGTGCATAGAGCATGAAAGCTCTATTAGATGTCGCCTGGGTGCATTTCGTTGTTTCCTTTGGGATTATCAGTGTATTGGCAGCTATAGATCTTCTGAATCTGTTCGGGGGTATGCGGTGGATTAGCTCGGTGATGGAGGTGGAGGATTGATTGTTTATGCCCTTGAAAGTCATTACTAGGATCTTGTAACATAGTCTGCCATGGATCGGTAACCAGTGGAGTTTCTTTAGGATTGGTGTAATGTGGTCCATTCTTGAGACTCCGTATAGAACTCTAGCGGCTTAATTCATTGCAAGCTGGAGTGGGTTCAGCGATGCTTGCGGGAGCCCATATAGGATTGCATTGGCGTAATCGAAGTGTGGGATTACTAGGGCTTGATAGATTGTTCGAAAGTCGTCGGGGTCCAGTAGAGGTCGTAGATGTCGTAGTGTCCATATTTTATGGTATATTGTCTTGACTGTGTTTCTTATGTGGGTTTTCATGTCCAGCCGTTGATCCAAGGTGACGCCTAGGCAACGGATTGTGGATTTGGCTATCAGCTCGGCGTTCTTCACCTTAAGGAAGGTGTGGGGGGGGGGTGAAACCTTGGTTCCTCGTGATGAAGAGGACATCTGTCTTGTTGTGGTTTATTCGGAGATTTTGCGTATGGAGCCAGGCAGCCACCGAGTCGAAGCAGCTTGTTAGTGGGAGAAGTCTGGCTGGTCTGTTGCAAATGGCATGTATAGTAGAATATCATCTGCGTACACCAGGCAATCGACATTAAATGAACGGATCAGGGCGCAGATGGGCTGCATGTATATGTTAAACATCAGTGCCGATAGCGATGACCCCTGTGGTACACCCTGTTTTTGTAGGAATGGTTCTGAGGTTGTGGTGCCGGTTCTCACGTGCTGCCATCTGTTGGACAGGTAGGATTTGCACCAGCTTAGAGTTGTGTCCTGTATTCCCTTTTCCTCGAGACGTCCCAGGAGTATCTTGTGGTTTACGAAGTCAAAAGCCGCTGTGATATCCATGAAGATAAGGACAAATCCTTGTCGAATGTTGTCAATTCCCGAGATTATGGTATTGAAGAGGGTGGTGAGGAGGGTTTCAACGCTGTGTGCCTCCCTGAATCCATGCTGAGCTGGGTCCAAAGGGGCGTCAGTTTCGATATGGTGTTGAATTTGGCATTGGACTACCTTTTCAATTATCTTGGCAAGAAGTGGTATGCTTGAAAATGGTCTAAAGGACTCGACTTTTAAGGGGTCCAGTTTGTTGTTTTTCAGCAGCGGCCTGATGGAGGTATGCTTCAACCTTTGTGGGAATGATCCCATTGAGAATGACTGATCCATGATTTTATTCAGGAACTGGCTGAGATCACAACGTAGTTCTCTTATCCAGAACGCTGGACAGGGATCATTTGGTGCAGTAGTGGTGTTGATGGAGGCGATGGTGTCCTCAATCTCTCTCTTTGATATGGTGGTGAATTTGGTCAGTGATGATGGATGGGGCGGCTTGTGTTGTGGTGTGTGGCTTGTGGAGCTTGTGGTTTTGTCGGTCTGGAGCATTTTTGATTGGAGATAGTCTGCAAAAACCTACGGTTGCGGCATGTATGGTTGGTCTGGGGCCGGTTCTCTTGTTAATGTCTTCACTATATTGAAGAGGTCATGTGGCTTGCTCATCGAGCGCTTCAGGAGGTCTGTATGGAATTGCTTCTTTCTCTCCATTATTGCTTTTCAGTGCTTTATTAGGTGTAGGCTATATGCACTCTGTGCTTCGGTGGAGCGTGATCGTCACCATCATCTCTCTAGTTTTCGCAGGTGGAGGAGTGATAATCGCAGTTCAGTGGAATACCATGGTGCAGGCTTGCATCTCCTTGGGGGTTGGGAGCTGAGCAATGGAGCTGAGGCTGTTGTCCCAGATAGAGATCATTTCATCCAAGTTAGGGGCTGTGGCATTGAGGAGTGGAATGGCTTTCTCCAGTATTTCCTCTTTGACAAAGGGTCGGAAACGTCTTGCTGATGTTTTGGGGAAGACAGTAGCTCTGCTGGTGTTGTTATGACTGTGATGGTGGATAGGTATTTGAAATCTAATCAGGCTGTGGTCAGACCAGGGTACTGGTGTTATAGACATCGCCAAGTCCTGTGTCGATTCCATAGATGTTTGTGGGGCAAAGACCAGATCTAATTTGTTTCCTCTCACATGCGTGGGTGCGTTGACTAGTTGTTTGTATCCCAGCTCGTCGAGTGCTTCGAGGAAGGCTGTGGCTTGGGTATCTTGTAGAGTAGGCAGGTTGAAGTTGCCTAGTAACCAGTTTGGGGAGCATGGTTTACTGGTGTTGCAGGTGAGGTTGATTATTGTCGAGAGGTCGTCCGGTGATGCCACTGGTGCTCTGTAGAGTAGGTTGATAGTACAATGATTGTTACCTATGATGATTGTGTCTAAGTGGGCTGTGCTGGTGGCGTTGATCAGTTGAAATTGTAGCTCTGTTTTGGAGAGGATGAGCGCTCCTCCACCTCTCTGATTAGCTTTGTGGCAGGTGTGGAGTGAGAAGTTGGTGGGTAACATCTGGTTGAGAAGAATGGTGTCGCAGTCATATAGCCATGTCTCTGTGATCCTTAGGATGTCCAGGTCATGGAGAGTTATCAAGTCTGTGACCATTGGCCATTTTTTGCGGATTGAGTGGACATTGATGAGGGCACACTTCAGCATGTGCAGGTGCGGGTGTTTCTCAAAGTGGGGCTTTTTGGAGTGTTGTAGTGAGATGTGGAGTATGTGGGGGTGAAGCGTGTGATTGGCTTCTGTTGAAGAGTGGTAAGGATTCCCTGCCCATCTCTTCCCATCGCTCTGTAGAACTGGTATATGATTGGAGGTTGGGTTAAAGGCAAGTGATCCGATGGGTAACCCAGTGAGGAGGTAGAAACTGGCTATTGCTATGATTGGGTGTATCATTTTGTCTGCTCCTACCGTGCCTTGGTTGAAGCGGGACACTATCTGTTCAAGTGTGATTTGGCAAACTATCGGATCTAAACACAGGCAGATAAAACAGGCACGCTATCTGGTATGAGTAAAGGCAGATAAAACAGGCACGCTATCTGGTATGAGTACAGGCAGATAAAACAGACAAGCTATCTGGTATGAGTACAGGCAGATAAAACAGGCACGCTATCTGGTATGAGTACAGGCAGATAAAACAGACAAGCTATCTGGTATGAGTACAGGCAGGTACATCAGTCACGCACTCACTGTTCACTCTGGGGTCAGTATCTAGTTAGCGGTTTGTTGCTTTGAACTCTTTGATCAACGTGATGTGTGAAGCTTACTTACGTCTGATCATAGTGGGTTGGTGGTTTCGTTTCTGGTCGCTCCAATATCTTCGGTGGCAGTGTGTGGCCTTGGGGTTTGGCCTCCGCCTCAGGCGCGGGCCCGCCTGGTGCGGGTGCACCCGATGGTGCTCTTTTTAGACCCCAGGGTATCCATCACCCCATCTGACCGTCCCCTGGGACTCTCTTAGGGAATTTCCTTGTGAGTGTTGGGGCTGGGGTAGACATGGTCCCTCTCCGTTCCTGCCCTGGCTGCCATTGCTTTCAAAATGGTGGCTTTCACCCCTAGTGGTATTCTCACAGTACTATCAATAGGGGTCAACTCATAGCAGTAGTACTACCACTACCACTAGGGATGAAGGGCATCTAAGCAAAATTTACTTTGGGCCCATCATGATAACAAGAGCTATGGACACAAAAAGGAGGTGAGGAGAACATTTTTCCCTCCTGTTCATTCCCCCTCCATCCGAAACATAAAAACACAAGCTGCAGCAGCAAACATCACATTTGCTTTCAAAGCAATTTGCAGTGCACCACCTCCGCTGCTTTTTTTCTTCTCTAAACATTTTGACCCCTCAATGCTTAATGCTTTTACGGGCCTCCAGCTGCTGCAGAGCAGCACTTTACAGGGAAGTAAAAGCAGCGGAGGTGGTGCGGCATGGCACAGCATGGAAAACTTCTTTGAAAGTAAGTGTGATGTTTGCCGCTGCTGTGTTGGGATCCCTGGGTCCTCTTTTGTCCTGGGATTCCCCCCCCCCCCACACGTGGGTGGTATTTATGCCACCGGGTGCAAGCCATTATTTCAAAAACTATGCAGCTGATGCAGTAGTGGAGGGGGACAACGCCTGTCCCAGCTCCACTCTACACCAGGGAATCCCCTGGGTAAGTCCCAGGTAAGGGGAGGGTAGGGGCATGGATGCTGAGGAGGGTCTGCTGACCAAGGAGCCTGGTTTGGGGGAGGGGCTATTCAAGGGAAATCTCTTCATGGAGGGGTCTTGTTTCAGAGGGGGGCTCTGGTGCAGGTGATGTCAGCTTTGTCTCTCTACCGCTATCCCAAGGAATACTGAAAGGAGCTGTTGGGTCAGAAGAGGTGATTGTGTGCAGGTGTTGGATCAGATCAGGGTGGTTCTTTTTTGGGGGGATATGATTGGTGGGGTTCTGGGATCAATTAATTCTACTCAACTGCTAGTAGTAAAGCTACACTTAATACTAACACAACCACTCTCCACCCCAAACCCATTTGACCCCGCCCCAAAATAAAGCATGTTGTTAGCACACAAAGTAGCACCTGCCATCATGCCAGTGAATAACGGTTACCATAGGTATATACTAACAGTGCACGCTAATTCTCTTATTAAACTGTTACTGCACTTTGGTTAACATGCTACTTAAATTTCTTTCTTTTAACCCTTTCAAGGCCAGGTTAAATTTTTAATCCACATTCTGCAGCCGGGTTAATTTTTGCATATTTCAGGAAAATTGTACCCGTCTTATTCAATATGTTCTAATAGTGATTTTCCTTCTGCTATGGTCATGTATTATATACCATTTGATAGGAATATTTAGTCAGAATTTTGGATTCCGAGAGTTTTGGGCTCGGCCTGGAAAGGGTTAAATCGTCACTATATAATTTGATCTACAGTATTGAAAGAAAGTTGCACTTAGTTAGATCATGTATGCTTATTCAGACTTTATTCTAATAGTTCACTTGAATGTGTGTTATATATGTATCTGATATACAGGGTAGCCCAAAAAAAGTGAGAACATCTCATCAATTAAAAGCTTAAATAGTTTATTTACCTTTTTTAGCTATATAACGTCTTTATTTCGACAATTTCCGGTCGCCATATTTTTTTTTAAAATTTGTCAATCGTTTACATCTGTCTTTTTGAATTTTTAAATGACTTATATGCTACAAGATGTTCTCACTTTTTTTGGACCACCCTGTATACACAGAATCTATATATTTATATCTACATCTGTATCTATATCTATGTAAATATAGACAGACATATTCAAGACAAACAGCCCGATGCAGAAACCTATGCTACAGCCCACTACTTAAAGCACTAGCACAGGGTTTCACAGCGCAACTTTAGCACTCTTTGCCCTGGAATGCAATGTTCAAATTACCCAGTGTGCAAAAGGTCAGCTTTAAACAGGGAGAGCAAGCCAAACACATGCACATAGAAGTCAGCGCAAGTTTGGCATGCTGTCCCGGAGAAACAGGGTCATCTGAGGTGAAGTTTGACACTTCACCTTAGATGATCTAGCCATCGTGGAAAGCCCCTGAAGCCATCAGCGTACTGTTCGGAGGCCAGTGCTCCCCCTGGATACCAACCCACCAACGGGAACACAAAGTCCCTGGTAGCCCAACAGCGCCAATTCCCCATTCATACAATAAAAAATTCCATGGTAACCTGGTGGTCTTTATCCCCCTCACCCAATTAAAAAAACCCCTGGTGGCCCAGTGGCCCCAATCTCCCCACTCAACAATAAAAAAGTTTCAGTGCAGTTTTTTACATCAGGCGCAATAACGTATGCAGCAATTTGCATGCTAACTGTGCTGCAGTTTAGCGCTGTTGTTTTTTGGGCATTTTTCCAGTGTTAGCTTGCTTTCTGCATCAGAGAGCAAGCCTAGCATGGGAAAAGCACAATAAAATGCCGTGCTACGTTTTTTCTTCATCGGCCCAAAAATGATTTAGCTAAAATACAGTAAATACATTATATGCATTAAAGTTTCACTTTTACCAAGGGGCACGCATAGTAGTGTCATTTTAATTATTTACTTTTACTAACTTGAGTAACTGATTCAAAACATAACTGGGTAGCCTGGCATACAAGGGGAATAAAATATTCACCAGAGGCAAGGAAAATTCATTAGTATGACCTTTCTCAATCCTGTCCCCAGGATTTTTCCATATCCCACTGTCATCAGGAGTATCTGAAATGAGAAAGGGTTACACAGGAAAGGCTGGTCAGCCTTCTAGAATATAAGATATGCCAAACTGGGTCAGATCAAGGTCCATTATATTTGCGTACAATATTTGCGTACAATTTGTATCCCGCTGCTTCCAGTGATCAGCAGCGGTTACTATACAAGGGGGGTTTGGTTGTACTGGCCAGAAATTAGGGGTATGTACACTGCGATTATGGCGGGGTGGTATCACACAGCAAAAAGGATTATAGATTTACAGTTGATTGCTGTTTAGACTTCACACAAAGTACAAAATATACATATTTACACATGCATGACAGTTATGACTTTACATAGGATTGTTATATACATATAAGACTTCACATAGGATTGATTATATAGATATATGTAGCATATGCATATATGTATTTGCTCATATATGCCTGGGTGCATCTCATGAGGTTAAATTGAAATGTGCTTGGAAGAGGTGCGTTTTAAGTTTTTTCCTGAAGTCTTTTAGATCACAGGTTGCACGCAGTTCGCTGGGTAACCGGTTCCAGAGTGTTGGTGCTGTAAGTGAGAAGGCCCTATTACTGGTGTAAGCATTAACCTTTCTGAAGCATTTTGGGAGACAGAGGGTGTTGAGGTTTGCTGTTCTTCTGCATCTGTTGTTGGGCATGTTGGATATTAGGCTATTGAGATGCGAGGGTGCTACATTCTGGATGAGTTTGAAGGTGGTGACTAAAATTTTGTATTGAATGCGGGCCGTGATGGGGAGCCAATGTAGTTCTATTAGGACAGGTGTAATGTGGTCGGATAGCCTTTTTTGCATAATGATTCTGGCGGCAACGTTTTGAGCCATTTGAAGTATATTTATAGTTTTTCTTGGTAGGCCTTGCAGTATGGCATTGCAGTAGTCCAGGTGGGAATGATGAGGGTTTGGGTGACAGATCTGAAGTCGGCATGATCGAGTATGCTACGTAAAGGCTGCAAGACTCTTAATTTGTGGAATATAGCCCGGTTGGTAATCCGAAGATGCTTGTCCATATTTAGATTGCTGTCCAGCATTACTCCCAGGTATTTTATATCTGATTTGATATTGTAATTGTTGTTATTCATGGTGACCATTGTCGGGGGCACGAATGCCGGTTTCTTGGAGATACACATTGCTTCCGTTTTTTTGTGGTTAATGGTCATATTATTGCGTTGAAGCCAGATTTGCAGCTCGAATAAGCATTTTTCAAGGTTGCTGATGTTTGGGCTATTCACGTCTAGTTGTGTGTAAAGCATTAGGTCGTCTGCGTAGATATGGTAGTTGATGTCGTGATCCTGGAAAATCTTGCATGCTGGTTGTAGGTATAGGTTGAAAAGAAAGGAGGAGAGGGCGGAGCCTTGGGGAATGCCTTGTGTTTGCGGGAAAGGGGTTGCTTTAACATTGTTGAATTGGACTTGCTGCATTCTGTCTGTTATGTATGAGGAGAACCATTTTAGTGGGGTCCCTGATATGCCTATAGACTCGAGACGTTCTAGCAGTGTGAGGTGATGCACTGAGTCGAAGGCTGCCGATATGTCTATGAATATGAGCATATACATCTTGCTCTTGTTTTCAAGGCCTTTGAGTAGGTTGTCCAATAGAGCTAACAGAAGAGTTCTGATGCCGTGATGTTGCCGAAACCCGTATTGATGTACATCGAGGGTGTTTGAGTCATCGATGAAGTCCTGTAGTTGGTGCTGTACTGCCTTTTCAATAATCTTGGCGAGGAAGGATATGCTTGAGATTGGGCGGTATGAGGTTGGGTCATCCATTTTGAATGCCTTATTTTTCAAAATGGGGCGTATGAGAAACTTCTTGAGAAGTGATGGCATGCATCCTTGCAGCAGTGAGAGGTTCACTATGTGGGAGATGTGCGGTGCCAAGTCTTGCTTGATTGCCTTGATCCAGGAGGCTGGACAGGGGTCAAGAGGGGAGGTTGTGGATTTTAAGTTGGTAATGATGTCTTTTATCTGCTGGTCATCCACTCTCAGGAAGGTTGACCATTTTCCGCCCGGGGCCGGTTTCCCCTGTGTGTTGACTTTTTGCGGGGAGTTAGCTGAGTCCAGGTTTGGAGTGTGGAGGGCAGGTGGCGTGGGGCTAAGCTTATTGGCATAATGATCCACTAGCCGTTGGGCCATTATGGATCCGCTGGGATTGTTGTCCTGCGAAGTCTTGGTGAGCGATTTGACGAGTGCGAAAAGCTCCCTGGGCTTGTTGAGGGTTTTGTTGAGTGTGTTTGAGTGGTGCGTTTTCTTTGCCTGGTTGACTGCATTTTTATATGTTGACAGGAGGCTGAGGTAGTCCTTCCTGTGTTCCTCAGATTTGAGTTTTCTCCATTTTCGCTCTTGTTTTCTCAGGCTCTGCTTTAATTCCCGTAGGGTTGTGGTGTACCATGGTCCTGACTTCGTTTTGGTCGGGTTCCTTGGGTGACTCCAGGTGGGTTTTGAGGTAGCCTCGATTCCTGTGTTCCAGAGGTTTGCCAGCAGCTCGAGGTCCGAGAGGTCATTGTGCATGTAGTTTGTTATGGAATCGAGGAGAGCTTCTTTGTTGTATTTTTGGAAGCATCTTCGTTGGTGTGCTGCTTGGTCATGTTGAGCCTGGACAGATCTTGTGGGGAGAAGTATGTTCAATTTGATGATGGTCTGACCATGGTACTTGTGTTATTTGTGGTTTGGATTTCAATAGTTTGGGATGTTTAGTGGGTAGAAACACCATGTCTAGTGTGTTGCCTTTGATGTGGGTTGCATCTTGGATGATCTGCACATAACCCAGTTGCTCCATAGCTTCATGGAAGATGTTTGAATGTGCTGTGGGGGCGGAGGCTAGGTTCAGGTCACCCAGGATGATCTGGATCTTTTTGGGAGCCGTGGTCGAGATGATTTCCAGCGCTGTTGCCAGGGATTCCTGTGGGGAGGTTGGTGGTCTGTAGATGAGACATATGGATAAGGTTCTGTTTTCAATCTTGAGTATGTCAATGCCATCGAGCACGCTTAGTGGTGTGCTTGTTAGGGTTAGGTCTGATTTGGCCATGATTAGGACTCCTCCTCCTCTTTTCTTTGAGCGCGGGCAGTTATAGGCTGTATATCCAGGTTTGCTTATTTGATTGATGATTACTGGGTCGGTTTCGGTTATCCATGTCTCAGTGATACATAGGATATCAGGTTTCGAGTCTGTGATGAGGTCATATATTAAGTGGGTTTTGTTCCTTATGGACCTGGCGTTGATTAGAATAATGGAAATTGCAGCCTGCGGTGGGTATACAGAGTGAGGGTTCTTGCCTTGCTTGATCGTTCTGGGTTCCTTAGGCCTGTGCTCCTTTTTTACTTTGGGGATGCGGCGGGGTCTCTGTTTTCTGCCGGAAAGATTGTTAGGCCAGTGATTGGGTTGTATAGTAAGTTGTGTGGGTATATGCGGGTAGGTATTGTGCATAGGGAGGGCAGGTTATGGGTTACATATAAATAGTGGTTGCCAAGCATAAGGGGCGTAGAAGTGGGGGATGGTGTTTCCCATGCATGTGGCTAAAGCTAGGCAAAGGAACCAAAATAAGGAGATGTGGAAGGGATCCATTTTCTTTGTTAGGTATAGGGGGGAGAGCCAGGCTCTCGATACGCTTGAGAGACAGTTTCCCCTATTTACCTTATATAACTCATTTCATTTAAATTATCCGTTTAAGCATCCATTACATTTATGACATTCATTTAATTTGTTTAACTCAGTGCAACTTAATAAGTTTTGCTAGAAGACAAGACTGAGAATGGCTATGCAGGATCACCAATACAGAGATAAACTTACATTAAAAGTGGCAGTGAATGGAGAACGTTATAGAGGGCATTTACATGCTTTAGTTCAGAATGGTGTCTGAGCGAGGTGTAACAGTAAAAATTTGTGGATAATGTTACCTGCCAGTATCCTGTTTCCAACAGTACCTGGCAGGTTCCCCAAAAAAATACAGATTCCACAATGCTTGTCCTGGGGCAAGCAGTGGATTTCTCGGGTCCTCTTTAATAATGGTTTATGGACCTTTCCTCCAGGAACTTGTCCAAAACTTTTTTAAACCCAGCTAAACTAACAGCTTTTATTGCATCCTCCGGTAACGAATTACAGAGTTTGATTACGCATTGAGTCAAAAAATATTTTCTTTTTATTACCAGCAGAAAGGAAGAGGTACTAATGCCACTGTATAAGTCACTGGTGAGGCCTCACTGGGAATACTGTGTTCACTTTTGGAGACCCCTATCTTGCAAAGGATGTAGAAAGACTGGAAACTGTTCAGAGGAAGATGACCAAAATGATTTGGAGCCTGCGTCAGAAGCCTTATGAGATGTGAAGACCTAAATATGTACACTCTGGAGGAGAGGAGGGATAGGGGAGATATGATTCAGACCTTTAAATGCTTAAAGTGAAATAATAAACAAACAAACCTCTTCCAAAGACGGGGAAGCTGTAAAACTAGAGGGCATAACATGAAGCTGCAAAGAGGTAAATTGAAAGGCAATGTCAGGAAATACTTTTTCACTGAAAGGGTGGTGGATGCTTGGAATGTCCTCCCGATGGAAGTGGTGGGGGCAAATACAGTGACAGAATTCAAAATGGCATGGGACAGACACAGTGGATCCTTTTACAGCAACAGGATAAAATCAAAATAAACTTAACTATCTAATTTCTCAACAAATAGGGGGTGTCCTACATAGAACGGTGGGTTCACCCCTAAACAAAGACATGGGGAGGGGTGGCCTGCACAGAACTTCAGGTGCACCTACTCTTGCCATCGTACTGGGCAGACTAGATGGACCATACTGGTTTTTATCTGCCGTCATTTACTATGTTACTATGTTAGTCTTAAATGGGTTACAATGTAACTTCATTGCATGTCCCCTAGTCTTTCTATATTTTAATGGTCTATACAACTAATCTATGTTTATCGGTTCCACTCCATTCATTAATTTCTAGACCTCTATCATATCTCCTCAGCCATCTCTTTTCCATGTTGAAGAGCCCTAACCTTTTTAGCCTCTCTTCATAGGGGTATCCTTTCATCCTCTTTACCATTTTGATGGCTCCTCTCTGTACCTTTTCTAATAACACTATATCCTTTTAAAGGTACAATGACCAGAATTGCACACAATATTCAAGGTGTGGTCGCACCACGGAATGATACAGAGGCATTATAATATCCTTTGTTTTATGCTCCCTTCCATTCCTTATGATACCTAGAATTCTACTTGCTCTCTTGGCCGCCGCTGCACACTGGGCAGAGGGTTTCAACATGTTATCTACGACGATGCCTAAATCTTTTTCCTAGGTGGTGCTTCCTAATGTGGAACCTTGCATCATGTAACCATAGTTTGGGTTGTCCTTTCCTAGGTGCATAATTTTGCACTTGTCCACATTAAATTTCATCTGCCATTTGGATGCCCAGTCTTCCAATTTATCAAGGTCCTCTTGCAATTTTTCACAATCCTCATGGATTTTAACAACTTTGAATAATTTTGTCTCATCTGCATATCTGATCACCTCACTCGTTATTCTCATTTCCAGATCATTTATGAATATGTTAAAAGCAGCGGACCCAGTTCAGATCCCTTGGGTAAACCACTATTCACTTTTCTCCATTGAGAAAATTGGCCATTTAGCCCACCCTCTGCTTTCTATCTTTTAAACAGTATCTGATCCACAATAGTACACTGTCTCCTTTATTCACACCTTCAAAAAATATAACAGGTTGGTAAGACAAGACCTTCCTTGGCTAAAGCCATGTTGGCTTTCTCCCATTAAACCATGACTATCTACATGTTCAGTAATTTTGTTCTTTATAATGGTTTCTATCATTTTGCCCGGTACTGATGTCATGCTCACCAGTCTGTAGTTTCCCGGATCACCCCTGGAACTCTTTAAAAATTGGCGATACATTGGCCACATGTCAATCTTCAGGTATCAGAGTTAATTTTAATGATACTTCACAGATTACTAATAATATATCTGCAATCTCATATTTCAGTTACTGCTACTACTACTGCAACCACTGAGCATTTGTATAGCGCTGCACTGTATACAGTGCTGCACAGACGTATGTAAAAGACAGTTCCTGCTCACCAGAGCTTAAAATCTAGTCAAGAAAGACAACACAATAGCTGTAGACATGGGATATGTCTAGGGGGAATGGTAAGGAAGCACAAAGGAGATCAGTTGAGTCAAGATCGAAAAGCAGCATGAAGAGGTGAGTTTTCAGCCTGGATTTGAAAAGGGCCAGTGAAGGCGCCTGATGTACAGACTCAGGAGTTTGTTCCAGGCATAAGGAGCAGCAAGGTGAAAGGAATAAAGTCTGGAGTTAGCAACAAAAGAGAAAAGCACAGATAGAAGTGATTTCCCAGAAGAGCAGAGTTCTCAAGGAAGGGTATAGGGAGAGATAAGAGAGGAAAGGTAGTAAGTAGCTGCAGAGTGTATGCAGGTCAGCAGGAGAAGTTTGAACTGGATGTGGAGCTGGATGCAGTTATTTCAATACCCTCTGATTTTGTAATACATCTTCCTGTTTTATCTATATTTTTTTCAATTCTTCCGATGCATCACCTTTAAATACCATTTCAGGTGTGGGTAACCTCTCTGCATCTTCTTCAGTAAAGAATTCAGTCAATCTCTCCGCTATGGCCTTGCTTCTCTTAGTGCCCCTTTTAGCCCTCTATCTTCTAATAGTCCAACTGACTCTCTCACCAGGTTTTTAGCTATGAATGTACTTGAAAATGTGTTTATTATGCATTTTTGCTTCCACAGCATGCTTTTTATTTAAATTTTCTCTTTGCCAGACTTATCAGTGTCTTGCATCTAACTTGCCAGTGCTGATGTTGTTTCCAGTTTTCTTTATTTGGCTCCTTTTACCATTTCCTGAATGATGCTTTTTTGGTTACAACAGCCTCTCTGACCTCACCTTTAAACCATGCTGGCAGTTTTTTGGCCTTCCTTCCAATTTTCTTAAAGCGTGGAATACATCTGTTCTGGATTTCCAAGATAGTATTTTTAAACAACGCCCATGCTTGATGTAAACTTTTAACCTTTGCAATTGCTCCTTTTAGCTTTTTCTTAAATATTTTCCTCATTTTATCATAATCTCTCTTTAGAAAGTTATACGTTAGTACTGTGGATTTCCTTGCTGTCCTTCCTCCATTTATTAAATCAAATGCGATCATGCTATGATCACTATTGCCAAGTGGCCCCAACACCCTTATCTCTTACACCAGATCCTTTCTTCTACTAAGGACTAAATCCAAAATAGCTTCCCCTCTTGTCGGTTTATGAACCAGCTGCTCCAAGAAGCAGTCATTTATTTCATCTAGAAACTTTTTCTCCCTAGCATGTCCTGCCGTGACACTGACTCAATTGATACTGGGGTAATTGAAATCTCCCATTATTATTACTATGTTGTAACATTTGTTAATTTCCATGATTTCTTTTAGCATTTCATCATCCATTTTTTGGTTCTGGCCAGGCGGTTGACAGTACACCCCAATTGTCATCGCCTTCCTCTTTTGAGATGGAATTTCTATACATAGAGATTCTACAGTGTATTTTGTTTCCTGCATAACTTTAATCCTGCTTGACTCAATGCCCTCTCTAACATAGAGTGCAACCCTTCCACCAATTTGATCTACTCTGTCATTGCTATATAGTTTGTATCCTGGTTCACAATGTCCCATTGGTTGCCATCCTTCTACCAGGTCTCTGAAATACCAATCATATTTAACGTCTCATTTAGTGCTATAGATTCTAACTCTCCGATCTTATTTTTTAGATTTCTAGCATTTGCATACAGGCATTTTAGATGTTGTATTTTATTCATATTAATCTGATTATCAGTAGACACGGGTAATTTAGAATCTTTCAGCTCTGTCTACTCTGTACTTAAGGGCATCTGGATTGCTTTTATCTTTATTGGAACCTTTCTGTTTGGATACTCTAACTTCCCTTTTTTGCTAATATCCTTCAAGGATACATTCTTCCAAACCATGCACTCATGGGCGACTATCGGCTTTCTCCTTTTTTCTGATTGGCCAGCTATGCATTCAAAGTGCTGAGCACACATTCTATGTGGCAAAGTTGTTTGCATGTCTTGCTTTTCCTCTGTCCACTCTGGATGTGAGAAAAGTAACTGAGATCTTCAGACATTCATAAATGCATAAAGACATTATTGCCAACTTCAAACAATCTGAACAGTGAGTGCAAACAGAAACTACTGTTAATTTTGAATTTTTTTTAAACTAGAAGTACTAGATATTTCCAGGAAATACCAATTACTCCAAGCCCCAAAAGGAATTTTACCTAGAAACCCCAAGGTGCGTCAATTGACGCATTATCACGATGACTGTGTTTAGCATGAAACGCAGATGTGAATTAATGTGAAGTTACTTATTTGTTAAATACGTGCAGTATGTGACATCATTACATGACGTCATCGTGTGTTTATTGTTTGTAATGTCGGAATAAAACTGTAAACAGTGATTGAGATGTGCCACCTAGTGGGAACATGAATTTATACCTAGAAGCCCCAAAGTACGTCAATTGATGCATCCAAGACAATTGAGTGCGTCAATTGATGTACTTTGGGGCTTCTAGGTAAAAAAAAATCATTTTCCCGCTAGGTGGTGCATCTGTCATTAATTTTCGATGCACATATTTGAACATCTTGACCTTGCTAACAAAGTCATGGAACATGACTGACATGGTTCTAGCAGTGGCGCTGGTACACAACTTCAAAGATGCATTTGTGTCAATTGACACACTTTGGGGCTTCTAGTGTTAAATCTGCATTGTTTTTCTATTATGCTATCTCCTCAGATTTCCAGATTGAAGCTAAATTAATTATGGAAATATTTGTAAATAGAGTGCTAAGCTTTTGAAAGTAAAACAATTTAAAAAACCCTACAACTAGAAATAATTCTGTAAAGTTTTTAACATTAATGTCCATCCAGGAAAATGTTTATGTTTATGTTTATTTAAAACTTTATATACCGCCCGTCACAGGGTATCAGAGCGGTTTACAATCAGAAAATCATAAAAGGCTGCAGAAAGGAAAGAGAACGCCAATTTAGACGTTTCCAAGAGGGGGAAAGGAAAGAGAACAGAAAAGTAAAAAAACGACAAGACAACCAATAAAAAAGTTAATTACAATACTCGTTAAGGGGAAAGGTAGTAGGAGGTGAGGGAGGGGGCGGAAGGTTGAAAGCCATACAAAAAAGGTGAGTTTTTAAGTGGGTTTTAAAGGATATGTTAACATTATAAATGCCCTTTACAACTTGTTTTATTTTATTTATTTATTATTTATTTATTTATTTAAAGTCTCTTTTATACCGCGCTATTCAGCATCAGCGCGGTTTACAATAAACAGTGAACATACACATTTCCAATAGTACTTTGTGTTTACATATGAACAGGATAACATTTTAGAAAGTCTTTAACATTTTAGAAAGTCTTTTATAGGCATATTATGCATAAGAGATAGTGCCTATTGAGGGGAGCTGATTTATTTTTCTTGGTTTAGAGTTTGTTTGTCCATATGCATCTGTTTGTTTGCACATGTGCAAGCATGCAAAAACAAACAGATGGGTATGGCACCCCTCCACCCCCCAAGCTGCAGGTGGAAAAGCTAGTGGGAGACCCAGTTCACTGGCATGAAGGGGCCTGTGGTCACAAATTGCCAGTGGTAGGCCCTTGGGGCTGCTACCATGAAGATTAGAACTGCAGCATTTATATACCAGCAGGAGCCCCAGGTCCCGCAGGCATGAAAAGCGGGGTAGTGGTTGAAGACACCAGTAGGATCCCCAAGGCCCAATAGTATGAAGAATGAGGCTGCAGTTGAAGATACCAATGGGAGATCCGGGATCCCACCGGGGTGAAGAGCATGGTTGTGGCTGAGAGACACCAGTGGGAGGTCCCAGATCTTGCTAGTGTGAAGACTGGAGTTACAGCCAAGGATGGTATGAGGTGGGGGGGGGGGAGGGAAACAGGGTAGATGCCCGGGGTCATGCAGTATAAATGCCCCCCCCCCCCCCACAGTCTGCCGCGACTACCTCTGTCATCTACCATTGCCGGTGATTATGCTGCACTGCGGCCATTATTGAAACCCAACCCCTGCAGTCCTGGAGGCAGCAGATCAGTGATTAGCAAAATAAAAAAGAAAGAAAAAGAAAACAAACCATAACCAGCTTGGCTGCAGCTGCATACTGAATCACAATTGTGTGCTCATGCTGGACTGCTGCAGCTGCCTCCATATTCTCTGCCCAGCAGCGGCTTAGCAGCTCCAACTCCCGTGGCTCCACTTCATTTGGAGGAAGTAGTAAGTACTCTTCCTGGGACCTGGCAGTTAATGCAGAGGGTGAAAGGGGGGGGGGGGGAATTGTTAAGCTTATGGATTTTATGGGGCATGCTAGTGCTCTGTTGCTGAGATTCTTCCCCGTGAGTGGCCACTGGCTCTATCAGAGGCTGGATTAACGTTCGCTGCAGATGAATATCGCCACTGTCTGGTTATCTTTATCTCTATCCAGGTAACCCTGATTTTCAATGCCAGGATCCAAGTTTAATGTTCAGTGGTGATGGATATCTGTTTAGCAGTACAAGATGCTGCCCTGAATATTAGGCCCTTGGATTATATTGCCGCTCCCCCATTACTTGTACTGCAGAGATGAACTCAGGTATCTACAAGGGTCATGTAACCTTTGATCTCACAGATCACGAATAGTGCATGTGACCCATTTCTTCAAATCCCAGTGGAGTCTCCCTGCTCATATTACCTATAATCCACTTGTTATCCTTAAAGACATTTAGTCATTATGAGTAAGTTATTGTCTCCTCTGCATCAGAGAGATTATTATTTTAGACAAAGAGGCTCCATGCTGACTAACTGCAACACTTCTCATAGTTCTGTAAGCAGCATTAATTTTTCGGCTATATTCAATTGAAATAGCTTCAGAAAAATTCATCATGTCTGTATTCACCCAGAATCTGTACAACTGCCTTAATTCCAGCTGTTGACAGCAAGTTCCTTGTTTACACAATTGTAATAAAATTATTGGAAACGAATGAAGCAGTCTTCTCATTTATTTATCTATTTTTCTATACCGCCTTATCTGGAAATCAAGGAGGTTAACAAGGAACAATAACATAGCAGGTTTACATAGAACTAAAACATGAACGGCATGGAACATTGTGATTAAAAAGGTAACTGTAGTCTCAAATTTACAATGTATTTACAATGTATTTACAATTGGGACTTATGTTCAGGTCGAGCCGGGGGGGGGGGGGAGGGAGGGAAAAAGTGAGGGGTACTTGAGGAGGGAAATGATGGTTATGGCGTATGTATCCATGGTTTTGTTGGTGCCTGGGGGACATCTCATTAAGTTGCCGAATTGTTTATTGAAAAGTAAAGTCTTGAGATCCTTGCAAAATTTAGTTATTTCATGTGTTTCTCTTAGGTCACTGGGGAGTACGTTCCAAAGGTCTGGTGCATAGGTGGAGAAAACCCTGAGATGGAAGCTCAAGGAAATTCTTGTTGCATTTTTGCCATTTCTGTTGGTTGCTGGTGTATGAATGAGAGACTTTAGGTACGTTGCAGATTGGTCATGTAATGTTTTGAAAGTGTTCATAATTGCTTTATACTTGATTCTGGTGGGTACTGATAGCCAGTGAAGATTTTTGAGCATTGGAGTAATATGGTCACTCGGTTTTGCTTTTGCTAGAATGTGTGGTGTCGTGTTTTGTGCCATTTGCAGTTGGTGAAGTAAATGTTTAGGGAGACCTTGATAGATTTGCAGGAATCCAATAGGAAGAAAATCAGTGCCTGAAGGACTGAGTGGAAGTTGGTGGTTGAAGGTTGCGGAGTAGTTTTATCTTGTGGTATATTGCTCTAGAGTTATTGGCGATATGGGAGAAGTTAAGTTGTTGGTTTAGTGTTATTCCCAGGTAATTAATTTCTTTCTTGGTTTCAAGTTCAATGTCATGTAGCTTGATTGTTTTGGGGTGTGAGAGTGTTTTATTTCTGGAGACATGGAGTATGTCTGTTTTCTTGTAGTTAATTTGTAGTCCTTGGTTATGTAACCAGAGAGAGATTTCTTGGAAATAGGTTGATATTTTCTTGTGGTCTGGGTGGAGGATATCATAGGATGAAAACATCATCATTATGTCATCTGCATAGATTTTGTATTGTATATCATGTTTGTAGAACTTAAGAACATAAGATATGCCATACTGGGTCAGACCAAGGTCCATCAAGCCCAGTATCCTGTTTCCAACAGTGGCCAATCTAGGTCACAAGTACATAGCAGTTTCCCTAAAAGACACAGGTTCCACAATGCTTGGGGCAAGCAGTGGATATCCCGGGTCCCCTTTAATAATGCTTTATGGACCTTTCCTGCAGAAACTTGTCCAAACCTTTTTTAAACCCGGCTACATCAACAGCTTTTACTACTTCATCTGGTAATGAATTCCATAGTTTGATTAAATGTTGAGTGAAAAAATATTTTCTCTTATTAATCTTAAATAGGTTACTCTGTAGCTTCATTGCATGTTCCCTAGTCTTTCTATATTTTGATGGCATAAACAATACAATCTACGCTTACCCATTCCACTCCATTAATTAATTTATAGACCTCTATCATATCTTTTCTCAGCTACTGTATCTCTTTTCCAAGTTAAAGAGCCCTAACCTTTTTAGCCCCTCTTTATAGGGGTATCCTTCCATCCTCTTTACCATTTTAGTGGCTCTTCTCTGTACCTTTTCTAATAATGCTGTATCCTTTTTAAGATATGGCGACCAGAATTGCACACAATATTCAAGGTGCGGTCACCCCATGGAATGATACAGAGGCATTATAACATCCTTTGTTTTATTCTCCATTCCTTTCCTTATGATACCTAGCATTCTATTTGCTCTCTTGGCTGCCACTGCACAGTGGGCCGAGGGTTTTAACATATTATCCATGATGACGCCTAAATCTTTTTCCTACATGGTGGTTTCTAATATGGAACCTTGCATCGTGTAACCATAGTTTGGGTTGTTCTTTCCTAGGTGCATATCTTTGCACTTGTCCACATTAAATTTCACCTGCCATTTTGATGCCCAGTCTTCCAATTTATCAAGGTCCTCTTGCAAAATTTCACAATCCTCATGGGTTTTAACAACTTTGAATAATTTTGTGTCATCTGCAAATTTGATAATCTCACTCGTTATTTCCATTTCCAGATCATTTATGAATATGTTAAAAAGCAGCGGACCCAGCACAGATCCCTGGGGTACTCCATTATTTACCTCTCTCCACTGGGAAAACTGGCCATTTAGACCTACTCTTTGCTTTCTATATTTTAACCTGATCCACAATAGTACACCGCCTCCTATCCCATGACTCTTTAGTTTTGCCAAAAGTCTCTCATGAGGGATCTTGTCAAAGGCTTTCTGAAAATCCAGATACACTATATCAACCAACTCACCTTTTTCTATCTGTTTATTCATACCTTCAAAAAAACCATAACATAATAAGACAACACCTTCCTTGGCTAAAGCCATGTTGGCTGTCTCCCATCAAGCCATGACAATCTACATGTTCAGTAATTTTGTTCTTTATAATGGTTTCTACCATTTTTCCTAGTACTGACGTCAGGCTCACTGGTCTGTACTTTCCCGGATCACCCCTGGAACCCTTTTTAAAAATTAGCATTACATTGGCCATCCTCCAATCTTCACGTATTACAGAAGATTTTAATGATAGTTCACAGATTACTAATAGTAGGTCTGCAATCTCATATTTCAGTCCTTTCAACACCCTTGGATGTATACCATCCAGTCCTGGTGATTTGCTACTGTTCAGTTTATCAAATAGGCAGTCCTAACAGGGGCTATACATTTCAAGAAAAGGTAAGACTTGGTGGCTTTTTAAATTACTAACTCTCTGCCTGGGAGCTCTTGAAAGGGTTTTGGTACATTTTTAAAACAAAGTTACATTCTTTTTGGTGCTTTAGTTTAAAAAGGGAAATATTTTCTTTAGTGGGGTAGGTTTAAAACTCTGCTTTAGTATCTTTCTCAGCTCTTTGAAGCTACTAGCACCTCATCAGGTGTTAGTTCCCTCCCTACCCCCCCCCCCAACTCCCACTTACCCCTAGTGAGCAGTCTTGCTTTGTAGGGCACCTCCACAATTAACTACACACAGGGTCTTGGAACAGCAAATTTTGAACACACTTAAAAGAGATTTAACTGCTTTTTCTCTGAAAGGACAGCTGAGAAATCGGCTGGTACTTTGGTAAGTCTCTCTCTCTCTTTTTCTTTAACAGATACCTAAACTCCATCAACTGAACAACGGCTGGGAAAAATCATATCACCAAAGCTGTTGCCCCCGTTACAGCTTCTGCCTCTGTCCAGACATAGGTCCCAATGCCTATTGAAGGACCGGTTCCATGTGTAGAATGCCTGCATGCTGAAGCTCATAGTAAACAAGTGGAGGAACTCAGAGAGAAGGTGGTGAGGCTGAGGAGCATTCAAGACAGTAAGAAGTACATTGATGAGATGCTTCTTGAAACACCCAAGCTCTCCAGCAGAGGTGAAGATAGGAGCCCACAGAATGATGAAGGTTGGACACAAAGTCACCAGGGTCTGCAGAATCACCAATCCAACTTCTCCAGCCTTTGAAATGAAGAACCATTATGCAGCCCTGGAAATGGAGGAGGTGAAAGCATCCTGTGGGAGGGGAGAACCAAATCTTGAGCACCCCGAAGTTGCAGAATCAGTGACCACAAGGAAGCGAAGGGTAGTGGTGGTTGGCAACTCTTTTCTGAAGGGTACTGAGGCATCCCTCTGCCAACCAGACTTGATGTCCAGAGAGATATGCTGTCTGCCAGGTGCCAAATTCCGAGATGTTATGGAGAGTTTGCCAAGACTCATCACATCCACTGACTATTACCCAATGTTGCTAATCCATGTCGGCACAAATGATACTGCCAGGTATCCCTCTGAGTATATCAAAAGTGACTACATGACTCTGACCAGAGGGTGAAGCAGATAGGGGCACAGGTGGTGTTCTCTTCAATCCTCCTGTTGAGGGTAAAGGCCAAGGCAGAGAAGCTCGCATCCTGGACCTAAATGCATGGCTGTGTAGATGGTGTCATTGAGAGCATTTTGGTTTCCTGGACCATGGGATGCTGTTCCAAGGGTTTCAGAACAGAGATGGCATCCATCTGTCCAAGAAAGTTTGACATTTCTTCAGTAGCAAACTGGCTAATCAACTGAAGAGGACTTTAAACTAGATTCATTGGGGATGGGTGAAGAAAGCCCCCAGGTAAGTGAAACATTAAATACCTTTATGGAAATGGGTAAAAGGGGCAACATATGGAAAGCAGTGTGTATAAATGCCTGCAGCATGGGAAATAAGATCCCAGATGTTGAAGCTTTAATGGGAGAGGTTGATTTGGATTTAGTGGCCGTTACAGAAACATGGTTCACAGAAAACCATGACTGGGATTTATCTATACCAGGCTTTATTTTATTCAGAAAGGACAGGGTAGGAAGAAGGGGAGGAGGAGTGGCACTATATATAAAAAATAACATTAAAGCTTTGGAACTGCAGAGCTTAAAAGGGAGAGAGGAGGCACTGTGGGTTAAACTAGAAAGAGGGAAAGAGAAATCTATTAGCATTGAAGTGATATACAGACCTCCCTCACAGGAGGGTGGACAGAGAGTTAATTGAAGACATACTCAGCATTGCTAGGAAAGGGGAAGTGCTACTGATAGGGGATTTCAATATGCCAGATGGTGATTGTCACATTCCTGGCTGCAGTATCATCTAGAAGTAAAGAGATCCTGAATTCTCTACAGGGAGAACTATTCAGGCAACTGCTAACAGAACCCACACGTGAAGAGGCAATGCTGGATCCGGTGCTTACCAATGATGAAAGGGTTTCTGATGTTATAGTGGGAGATCATTTTGCATCCAGTGATCACCAGATGGTGTAATTCAGTATTAGGACTAGGGCTATTAAAATCCATTCAAAAGCAAGGGTCTTAGACTTTAGGAAAACTAACTTTGCCAAGATGGGCCAATACCTCGGGGAGTCGTTAGTGGGATGGGAACAGCTGAGGGATATAGAAAAACAGTGGGCAAAACTGAAAGGGAATATTTTAAGGGCAACCAACCTTTTTGTTAAAATGGTAAATAAAGGTAAAAGGAAAAGGAGACCGCTATGGATTTTGAAAGAAGTAGCTGAAAAGGTGAAGAAAAAGAGGGAGGCCTTCATGAAATACAAGAGATCACAGAGAGAGGAAGACAGACATCTATATTTGGAAAAACTTAGAGAAGCTAGCAAAGTAGTCAGGAAAGCAAAGATTTAAAAAGAGGAGGGAATAGTCAATGCAATAAAATGGGGGGATAAGACATTTTTCAGATATGTTAGTGAGAAGAGGAAGGGCAAAAGTGGTATTGTCAGACTCAAGAGTGGAGGAGTATTTAGAAGCTGATGAGGATAAAGCAGAATTGCTTAACAAATATTTCTGTTCTGTGTTCACAGATGAAGAACTAGGAGAAGGACCTCAGAAAACACCCACAAATGGGAATAGAAGCAAAGGCAATTTTCAGAAGACTGTGTTCGTGAGAAATTCGCTAAAGTAGACAAAGTGATGGGACCAGATGGGATACACCCTAGAATACTAGGGGACGTTCTAGCAGCTCCACTGATTGACCTTTTCAATGCCTCGTTGGAGTCAGGAGTGGTGCCAAAGGACTGGAGAGAGGGACATGCGGTCCCTTTACACAAAAGCGGATGTGGTTGAAAAGTACAGGCTGGTTAGTTTAACGTCGGTGGTGAGTAAATTATTGGAAACCCTATTGAAAGAGAAAATAGTGAGGTTTCTGGAGTCCAGCAGATTACAGGATCCGAGGCAGATCTTGTCAGACAAATCTGATTGATTTCTTTGACTGGATGAACATGGAGTTGCACTGAGGGAGTGCCCTAGATGTGGTGTATTTATATTTCAATAAAGCCTTTGACACCGTCCCTCACAGGCAACTTATAAACAAACTGAGCTCCCTAGGGATGGACCCTAAAGTTACTGCTTGGGTTAGAAACTGGTTGAGTGGGAGGCAACAAAGGGTACAGGTAAATGGAGCTCACTCTGAGGAGAAGGAGATTACCAGTAATATGCCCAGGGATCTGTCCTTGGTCCGATTCTTTTTAACATCCTTCTTAGTGATACAGCAGAAGGGCTGTCAGGCAAGGTTTGTCTCTGCGGATGATACCAAAATCTGCAATAGAGTAGACACCCAGGAAGTTGTAAATAACATGAGGAGGGATCTAGCTAAGCTTGAAGAATGGTCTAGAATTTGGCAGCTGAGATTTAATGTTAAAAATGCAACGTCATGCATCCAGATCCAAGGCTGCAGCAATCCAAGGGAGCAATATAGTATAGGGGTGAAGTACTTTTGTCCACTAAAGAAGAGCAGGACCTAGGCATGATTGTGTCTGATGATCTTAAAGTAGTTTAACAGGTAGAAAAGGCGACAGCAAAAGCTAGAAGGATGCTTGGGTGCATAGGGAGAGGAATGGCCAGCAGAAGAAAGGAGGTGAGATAGTGCCTCGGTATAAGTCTCTGGTGTGACCTCATTTGGAGTATTGTGTGCAATTCTGGAGACTGCACCTTCAAAATGACATAAACAGGCTAGAATCAGTGCAGAAGGTGACTACTAAAATGGTTATTGCTCTTCATTATAAAGCATTTGAGGACAGACTTAAGGATCTTAATATGTATACCTTAAAAGAAAGGCGGGATAGAGGTGATATAATTGAGACATTTAAATACCTCTGTGGCATAAATTCACAGGAGGAGAGCCTCTTTCGATTGAAAGCAAGCTCTGCTCCAAGGTGACATTGAGATTCAGGAGTGATATGTGGAAATATTTCTTTACGGAAAGAGTGGTGGATCCGTGGAATACTCTCCCAGTGGAGGTGGTAGAGATGAGGACAGTATCTGAATTCAAAGAAGTATGGGACAAACACAGAGGATCTCTAAAGGAAAAAAAGGGGACTGTTATAGTGGTTGATATGGAGGGACAGATTAGATAGGCGATGTGGTCTTTTTTCTATCGTCCTGTTTCTATTTTTCTATATAGTTGTAATACATCTTCCCGGTCTATCGATATTTCTTTCAATTCTTCTGCGGCATCACCTTTAAATACCATTTAATTCATGAGTAACATCCCTACATCTTCCTCAGTAAAGACTGAAGCAAAGAATTCATTCAGTCTCTCCACAATGGCCTTGTCCCCTCTTAGTGCCTCTTTTATCCCTCTATCACCTAATGGTCTAACTGACTCTCTCACAGGTTTTTGCTATGAATGTACTTGAAAAAGTCTTTATTACGCGTTTTTGCTTTCATAGCAAATTTCTTTTCAAATTCTCTTTGCCTGCCTTATCAATGCCTTGCATCTAACTTGCCTGTGCTTATGTTGTTTCTAGTTTTCATCATTTGGCTCCTTTTCCATTTCCTGAAAGATGTTTTTTTTTTTTGGCAACAGCCTCTCAGACCTTACCTTTAAACCATGCTGGCAATTTTTTTGGACTTCCTTTCACTTTTCTTAAAGTGTGGAATACAGCTGGTCTGGGCTTCCAATATAGTATTTTTAAACAACACCCATGCTTGATCTAAATCTTAACCTTTGCAACTGCTCCTTTTAGTTTTTTCTTAACTAGTTTTCTCATTTTATCATAGTCTCGCTTTTGAAAGTTAAAAGGTAGTACTGTGGATTTCCTTACCATCCTTCCTACATTTATTAAATCAAACACAATCATGCTATGATCACTATTGCCAAGTAGCCCAACACTCTTATCTCTTGCACCAGATCTTGTGTTCCACTAAGGACTAGGTCAAAAATGGCTTCCCCTCTGGTCGGTTCATGAACGAGCTGCTCCAAGAAGCAGTCATTTTTTTCATCTAGAAACTTTATCTCCCTAGCATGTCCTACTGTGACACTGACGCAATCAATACTGGGGTAATTGAAATCTCCCATTATTATTACTGTACTGTAACTTTTGTTAGCTTCCCTGATTTCTTTGAGCATTTCATCATCCATTTGTTCACTCTAGCCAGGCGGTCAATAGTACATTCCCACTGCCGTTGCCTTCCCCTTCCCCTTTTTACATGGAATTTCAACCCATAGAGATTCTACAGTGAATTTTGTTTCCTGTAAAACTTTAATCCTTTGTGACTCAATGCTCTCTCTAACATAGAGTGCAACCCTACCACCAATTTGACCTGCTCTATCATTACGATATAGTTTGTACCCAGGTATCACAGTATCCCACTGGCTGTCCTCCTTCCATCATGTCTCTGAGATACCAATCATATCTAACCTCTCATTTAGTGCTATATATTCCAACTCTTCCATCTTATTTTTTAGGCTTCTGGCATTTACATACAAGCATTTTAGATGCTGTATTTTATTCATATTAATCTGGCTATCGGTAAGCAGGGGTAATTTGGAGTTTTTAAGCTCTGTCTACTCTGTACTCATGGGCATTTGGGCTGCTTTTGTCTTTACTGGAACTTCTCTGCTGATATGCCTTAACTTCAATCTTTTGCTAATATCCTTCAAGGATATATTGTTCTGAACCATGCACTCCTGGGCGACCATCAACCATCTAGTTTAAAAGCTGCTCCATCTCCTTTTTAAAAGGTTAATGCCAGCAGCCTAGTTTCCTTTTATGCTAAGTTATACTCTGAGTTATTTTAATTACATAAAGCTCTTTGCTGATACTAGGCCCTAACTAAGTATTAAATTTAAACTAGAAGCTCTCTGCTGGGTTTTAAATTTAACCAGAAAGCACTCTGCTGGGTTTGAAATTTAAACTGACAGCCTTCTGCTGGGTTTTAAACTTAAACTGAAAGCTACCTGTTGAGTTTTCAATTTAACTAAAAACTTTTTGCTGATTGATTTAAAAAATACACTGGATTCTAATTTACACAGATTAATCAGCTTTAATCTAAAGAATTCCCTTTTCCCCAAGATTTAGAAAAATTCCCAGAAGTAAATACTTACAATTGCAGATCTCTCTCCAGAAGAAGCTGTCCCTTTTTGTAGTCCTGGAATATGGCACATATTGCTTGCATGAATATATTGAAATGTAGTGATGATAACGTGGAGCCTTGTGGGACTTCTTTTTGCTGTTTGTAGGGTATTGATTTGTTTGTTCCATACGTACTTGTTATTGATGGTCTGATAGGTATGATTGTATCCGTTGGAGTGGGGTACCATTGATTCCAATGTCTTGTAGTCTGGAAATTAGGATAGTATGTGGAATGGAGTCAAAAGCTGCAGTTATGTCTATTGAAATTAAGATGTATGCCTGGGTGATGTTCTCAATGCCTTGTATTATAGTATCTATTAGCGAAGTGAGAAGGGATTCAGCTCCATGGTATAGTCTGAAATTGTGTTGGCATTGGTCTAGTGCTGCTTTTGGATCTTGACTCACTTGATCTCCTTTTCCTTCCCCGTGTTTTACCCCTGTTTACGCCTTCTGTGTTTGTCTTGACTAGATTGTAAGCTCTGATGAGCAGGGACTGGTAGCGCTATAAAAATGCTCAGTAGTAGTAGTAGTAAAATACTGGTGCTGGCACACCGATGTGGCTGGTACTGCGCACATCCAGGTCTGCACAGCCATGTTTGCAAAAAAAAAAGAGGCTGGTTTTCTGCATGTTTCTGGGCTCTTCTTCTGCATGCCCCTGCTTTCTTTATCTCTTGACGAACTAATTTATCTTTTTGGGGTAGAGACGTGCCTATTTTACAAAACACTTACATGTGTCCACTTCCACTGCTGCCCTTTCAACAGAATTTCAGACACTTTAACATAGACGTCTCATATTTCACCTAAATGGCCTTTCTAAAACATGCCTTTAAATGAATAGTGCCGGCATGGTGACTGCACTATATGTATATTCTGCATTGCTACATATATGGATAGCAGCATTGAATATATGTACAAAGTTAAGTGCCATTTGCTAGTTCTTAACTCAGTATGGTCACTTCACCAACTGAGTATTGAACCCATGGTATGTAGATATTTAAAAATTTACTGTTTTCCATAGACATTTTGCTCATACAAAAATGCTGTTCCAAAATTCTTTTGTACCTATCACAGTTTTCAAAGAAAAGTATGTGGGTAGGTTTCCTTTGAAAATCTGCCTGTTAAGAGTTCCTCCATAATTTTCAGCTGCATGGCTTATATGAGCATTTGCCTCTGTGAGGTAATATGTTTCCTTCCCTTAAACTATGGCTACATTGAGACAAGGTGTTCTGGGAGATGTAGTTCTTGAAAGAAAAAACCTGAAAAGGCACTTGACATGTGAGGCCTAAAGAGCTTAGTCACAGAGAAAACACTCAGAACCATGTCCAGAGTTTAGACGTTGCTATGATGGCAAGATAACCAAGAACCATAAATCTGCTAGAACAGACTTAGAATACCCTAAGCTAAAATGATAGGGTTCTCTGAGCATCGGAAAGCTAGACTCTTGAAGTTCTAGCAGTTTTTCAATGCGGCCTTGCTGTTTACAGGACAATTGTGCTAATCAGGAGGTAAAAACCTGCACACACATTTTTTATACTGAGGTGTTTGATAGCCTATGAAATCACAAACCTACAGAGAAAATACTATTTATGCTGAGCTGTGTGATAATCTGGCATTTTTCTGTTGAACTCTTAGATATGTTCACATCAATGGGGCCGCGATCGCGATCGCGAACCACTACCGCGGCTTTGTAAACAAGCCCCTAGGTTTACATGTGAACATATCTAAGAGTTCAACAGAAAAATGCCAGATTATCACACAGCTCAGCTCACAAGATCAAAAGGAATATCAGTGGGAGGAGTGGAAGTTGAACCCTGGTTCTCAGCAGGGCCGCCCCAGAGTTCATTTAGGGTGTTGCACCCTAGGCAAACTTTAAGCAGCAAATCCCGCATATGTTCTGCGACACTAACCGTGTTAGTGCTGCTACATATCCCAGACAAGGGAATTAACACGGTTAGCAGGTCTGTGAACTGTTTTAATCCCTATGAATATGGGGCCCCAAATATATAAAACAGCTGTACGAACTGAGCAGAAACCATGAAGCCAACTTTCCATAGCCCACATGGTTGCAAAGTACGCATGCACTTTACTACATGCAGACTTTGTTAAATAATCTTCCAAGGGAAATGACCTCAGTCATATCCCTTTGAAAACTGCATGCAAGATCTGCATGAAGGAAATGTTTACCTATTTTGTACATGTTATTTCTGCTTACAACCAATTAGGTGTGAAACAGCATGCGTACAATTGAAAGTAAAATGTATCTGTTTTCCACCTATAATCTTCTCTCTACCCCCATTAATACCTCTTTTTAGTCTGGCTAAAATCTCTCATTTCATGAATCCAATGTATATTTTTATCCACAGCTCCCATGTGGGCAAGCTGCAAATGGCAAAAACCATGCATCAGATGTTACTAGTACGCAGGTCTCCAGAAGAACTGTTTAAGGAGTGCTCCAGAAACCTTTAGCTGCATTTTTGAAGGGCTAAGGATCATGTGGGAGTGGAGGAGAAGCCTAGTGGTTAGAGCAACTGCCTAGTACCCAGAAGATCAAGGGTTCAATTCCCACTAGCACTCCTTGCAACTTTGGGCAAGTCACCTTACCCTCCATTGCCTCAGAAGAAAAGGCTGGCAGTCCACTTTCAGTGATACATTGCTAAGAAAACCCAGAGGTAGCTGGGTCACTATGAGTCAACACTGACTTGATGGCACTAAAAAAAAGTATTATGTGAATTCTTCACCTATTTTTTATTTCTCCACGTGTTTAGAAAGCTTGAGTATTCTGACTTTGTTAACATTTATCAGTGCTCAGGAAAGCTGATTACACTTTTTCACATATGTAGGAGCATAGAAAATAGACCTTAATGAAGGGGATGAGCTATAAGAAACTTTTAATGCATTCCTTATAGGACATTATCACCCTGAGGCCCATATTTGCCATTTCCACAGCCAGTCCAACCATTAGGCAAACTAGGTAGTCACCTAGGGAAGCAGCTTGGGGGGAAGCAATGAGTCCTAACAACCACAAAAACTCATTAGTGCATACTTTTACCTGTAGGCAGAATGCACAATATGCAAATAGTTAATTTACCTTTGTAATTGGCTTTTTGAAATCTCCCTCATTATGTATATAACAGAGTTTGATATTCAAATTCTTGAGAGGAGGGTGCTAAGGGACTAAAACTAATTATGAAGGGGTGCAAGGCTGAAGATTTGACTAGGGCACCTAAAACCCTTGCACTGACCCCGTTTCCTGCTCAATTGGGTGACTTTTTTGCCCAATAAATGGAACAAATTCACAGGTCATGGATTATAGGTTTTTGCGCTACTGCCTGCCACTGTTTTAGGTGAAAAAAGGCAGAAAATGGAGCAAAAGAAAGCAAAAATAAAGCCCAAAAATGTCCTGCTTAGAGAAAGTCACAGTCCTTGGCTGCATCTCATTGGTTAGATCTCAGAGTAGCACATCAGGAGCTGACCAGTGAGATTGGGTTGGAGTGATTGGCTGGAGTCTGGCAGAGTTGTGGAGAGAGGGTCATGTCTACTTTTTGGGATCCTGACAGGTACTTATGCCCTGGATTAGCCACTGTTGGAAACGGGACACTGGGCTTGATGGACCTTTGGTCTGACCCAGTATGGCATATCTTATTGAGGAAAGTTACCTGGTGTCCCGTGGTGCTGAGGAGGCCCAGGGCCCAGGAAATGGAGCCTGGGGGCAGGATGAGGCCTCCGGAGCAGACCGCGATAGAATGCAGTGTTCAGGAGATGGGCCGGCATTTAAAAGTAAAAAAAAATGCCCCTGCAGTTTCCTGGGACTCCCCAATGCTGAATTACCACAACCGGAGAGCAGGAGAGGCAGCTGGCAGAGTTTTAAAAGAAAAAAAAAGTTGAAAGAAGCCACGAGGTCCTGCAGTGCCAGGGACCCATCTAAAGTTAAAAAATGGTCCCGCTGGGTCCCTGGGTGTCCCGGGGTGCTGGGGACTCCATTTGGGGTGTTGCCAGGCTGTTTTGAGGCTTCAGGGGGGAGCTGAAGGCAAGAGCTCCTCACCTAATGGAACCGTGATGTAAAATGAAACACCAGAGCAGTGCTCTGCTGAGCTCCTGATGATTTAAGGTGGCCACGCTATTAAAAATAAAGGTAGGAAAAAAATTTAAAACGTAATGGGGAATTGAATATAGGATTCAGATTTAGGGATATATGACCCTATGTTTATTTTTAAATTTAAAGTGACGATGTCCAACTTATTTAAGGAAGTTTGACTGTGTGGGATTGGGACTTCGGAATTTTTTTAAAGGATTGAGTTAATGATGGGATTTTAAGAAATGCCATGGGGGGGTGTTACCCAAAAATTTAAAGGGATAGTACCTTTATTTGGGAAAATGTCTAATAGCGCAAAATAAAGGTGAAAAAAGTGATTTTTCATAGCTATGGGAGGTATAATCAGGAGTTTCAGTGACATATTTATTTTAGTAGTGAGGAATCGGAATTGGGAAACATTTTTTAATGAGAATATCATTTAAATAGTTTATGAAGTGTTAACAGCTTGTGTTTGGGACACAAAAAGGGGAGGAGTATAAATAGAGTGTGGGGATCATTTATAAGGGGGGTTTAGATAATTTTAACATAATTTTGAGTATAATTTCTTCTAAAATGTGATTTTTCTTTAATGGGGTTGCCATGGTAATGCCATGGTAACAATTCAATCTGGCCTAGGGTCAGAATCCCAAGCCTAGAGGGAAGCGGAGATTCGACTCCCCATTGGTTCTCCCCTGGAGACACCAAGGAAATCGCTTGGTTACGCTCTGGAACTAGGAGGTATTTCCTAGGATACCTGAGCTTCTTTCAGGTAGTTGAAGGGACGGACCTATGTTTAAGTGGCTGAGGCACTAGGCCTTAAGTAAGCTTAAAGTAAAGGTCTGAAAGATAATAGTAACGCTGTTTTGAGTACAGGAGTTGTATGTTTGTAGAATGAATGCATAAATAAGGTAATCCACGTATTAATATCACCATGAATGAGAGTGAAAGTTGTTAAAAGGAAATGGAGTATTCCGTGAGATAATAACTTATTAATGCTCAATGTAGACAATTGGAACAATGCCAAATCTGACAGAAAACCTATCCTGGAAAGCATCTGGTGTGGTAAACCTGGGAAAATTGTAGTCCCAGAATTGATAAGCCAGATCCTAAAAGGAGTGGTGCGGGCCTGAATTGACAAAGTTGATGTGGAATTCATTATTAGAAAAGAAACACAGTGACACTGTGATAGCTGAGGCTTGTAACCACTGAGATAAACTCAGTGTACTTGTACTGACTGAGATTGTGCATGAGGTGGTGCAGGTAGAAAAACAGCTAAACTAAGGTCTCTGAAGTTAGGGACATTTTAATTTGTTTTGTTTTCTTCCTAAGTTAGGGACAATGCAGAAGAGAAACCTGACACTTAAATTAAGGAGAAAGTCCAAGTGCACCAAGCATGTGAGATGTGCTTCCATTTCAAAATCAAGGCGTTAAATCGATTTTTCCCAAATAGAGTTTTGCTCTCTTTGATTTCCTTAAAGATAGGAGAGTAGGTTGTATTGATGAATCAGCTCTGCTGGACGGAAGGGACAGGAATGAGATAGCTGAACCAGAAGCAGAAGGAGCAAGTGCACCAACGTTTGCTGCCCTGGCGTCGGTAGTATGGACTAAATTGACTGTATGTACCCACTTGAGTTACAGGAAAAAAGAAACCAAGCTTACAGTTTTATACTTACCTGCTTCAGAAGAATGTGTTGAGGGAACATTTCTGTTCAAAAAAGGAAAAACACAGAATCGAGCCGTGAAGTTGGGCACACTCTTTGCCTCAGACGTTGTTTCTTTAGCATCAACATCATCAAGGGCATCGTCTTCCTCTCAAGGATCTCAGGTATTGAAGCACAAGTCTTCTTCTAAGGCAGTCCAACCCCCCAAGGGGATCTCTTTCTAAGCATAGCATCCCCCCAAGGGGATCTCTTTCTAAGCATAGATCTCTTTCTAAGCATAGAGATGGATCAGCCGGCCAAACAACTCCGGCGGGAGGACCTCTCCTTCAAAGCCATCGAGGGGTCCCAGGATGCTCCCGAGGCCTCCACCTCAGGAAAGCTCCTGGTACCATGCTCTGGGATGGTAGCGCAAGTCCGTGGTACTGATACCCAAGCATTAGAAGGCTCCATGGATCAGCATATTCTGGCCATCAAGCGCAGCCTAGCAGCTCTACTCGTAGCTTCGGTCCCAATCAAATCACTACCGACGGTACCGCCAACACTCAGTACTGGATCAGGTATTGATGCAGACTGCTTCGGGGTATGTGCTCCTAGGTTTGCTGCCGCCCATGCCAGCCCTCACGTCCATTCATGGCACCGAGCTATCGTCCAAGCAAGTTCCTCATACCGATACTGACTTCAATTGGTATAGGGCCCTATCAGAACAGGAACATCATTCCCGCTGATATTTTGAGTCCTCTGATTCCGATTCTTCTGATGATGAGTCACTCGATACCCAAAAACTGTAAAGTTTACCGGAGGATACTTCCCCCTCGCTGGAGCAGTGCATGTCCGCTCTTGAGGACATGTCTTTTCAGGAGTTGATTCGTGACCTGGCTAGGGGTCATCTATGGCCCCTGATGTAGCCAACCTGTATATGTCTCTTTTCGAGGATAGCTTTCTAAAGGATCATCCGTTTAAAGATAGTATCAGATTATGGCTAAGATATATAGATGATATCTTAGTTATATGGGTTGGTTCGGAGGAGTTATTGCAAGAATTTAATATATGGATTAATGGTCTTGACAAGAATTTGTGATTTCAGATTACTTATGATTCACAGCAGATTCCTTATCTAGATTTGTTAATCAGGAGAGAGAATACTAAATTTAAGACAACCCTTTATAGAAAACCGACCGATAGGAACCAACTATTACATTACACCAGTTTTCATAATCCCTCCTTGAAAAATAATTTACCGGTGAGTCAGTTCCTTAGGGCCAGAAGAATATGCATTTCTGATGAAGATTTTGAAATACAGGCTGCACATTTAAAGGAGAGGTTTTATGCACGGCAATATCCGCAGCAACATGTTGAAAAAGCTTATAAGAGAGCTCGTGAGTCTTTGCGTGATTCTTTGTCAAAAACACAAGAAAGGACAACCAATCAGACTAAAATAGTGTGTCCGTTACTTTATTCTTTAAAGTCACACAATATCATCAAGATTCTCAAAAAGGAATGGCATTTAATTCAAGCCATCCCGGGTTTGCAAGATGTCACCTTCATGGTGGCACACAAACGAAACATTAATCTTCGCAACCTTTTGGTTCCATCTGCGCTTACAGAAAAGAAATTAACATCTATACATAAGGGACAATACCAATGCGGACATTGTTCGGTGTGCACACATGTCTTTCCAGTACGGAAGTTTTTTGTTCATCCCGTTGCACAGAAAAAATTCTTTATTGATGACTTCGCGAATTGCGATACTACACATGTCATTTATGTCATCTTATGCCCATGCAATAAAATATATGTTGGCAAGACCATGCGCAACATACGGGTTCGCATAGTAGAACATCATAGTTGCATAAGAAGAAGATTGGTAGACAAACCTTTAGTGCAACATTGGTTAGATATGGGTCACAAACTCTCTGATCTAAGATTTTTTGTTATCAAAAAAGTGAAATTGAATTGGAGAGGAGGAGATATCGACAAGACTATGTTGCGGTTGGAACAGAGATATATCTACCAGTTAGATTCCATGTCTCCTCAGGGTTTGAATTTAGAAAATGATTTGTCTGTTTTTTTGTAATTTAGGTTTAATTTTGGTTGCTTTTGATATATATGTTTCTGGTTTTGAGTTGACTTATACTTAAATATAATATTCAGCTTTCTCAGTGTATGATTTGACAATTGGTTTAGATTGCTTTATTGAATCTTTGCTCGATGTCCGTTTCAGAGTTTTATGACACGATGGTGATTTATGTTTATGCTTATGTCTAATGTGGGCTTAATGCTCTATAATAGCCACACGGTAACACATTTTATTCTCCACAAGAGATGGTCTTTGTTTTTTATGCATTTTGTTTGTTTTTTATGCATTTCGATTGTTTTTCCCATCGTAAAGAATCTCATGTGTTGTTTAAATACCACTGTTTTAACTTTAATTAATTCTGGGTTTTTTTATAAATTGCGCATGCGTCGGCGTTTTGTTGCATTGAAAGCGATTGGAACACTTGCATCGCCACAGTGTGCGCTGCCTTCAAAGTTCATTTGTAAGACACCTTCAATAATATAGTATATTTTCTTGTCTTTCACCTTTTGCTTTTTATTTTTGTGGTCTTACACACGTTTTTACAATTTTTGAAGGTTGTTCCCTCGGTGGATGACTTACGATCCTTTAGTGGTCCGGTGGGGTAAGCCTTCCTTTTCAAGTATTTTTGGCTCGACAATGGCTATGAAAGTTTTTTTAAAAAGTTTTTCTTGGTTTTATAAAGGTTGTTTTTGATAGATTTTAAATTGTACAACACTCCCCCCCCCCTTTTTTACTAATTCGGGAAGTTTTATCATTTGATTTGTAATTTTTTATGAATTGGACAGGCATTTTCAACCCAAGCACAGCGTCATGGTTTTGTCAATTATTATAAATATAAGCAGCATTTCGTTTTTTACGTCCTTTTACAATGTATTTATATGAGGAATATGTTTTTATGGTATTCATTTTGTCATTTTCAAATTTTGCAATATGGCGCATATTTCAATTTTTATAGAAGATGGCTTTTATTTGTCCCATTGGGAAGTTTTTATTACGTTGTTCACATGCCCCGTTTCATCTTTAATCAATCTCGGGGGTTTTTACAAATTGCGCATGCGTCGGCATTTTTTTGTACAGAAAGCGATTTGAATACTGGCTTTGCTACAGTGTGGTGCTGCCTTCAAGTTTTATTTGTAAGATACCTTTAACAATATAGTTCCCTGTTGGTTCTTAATTTCTTTGTCTTTTAATCTTTACACATTATTTAAAAATGTTTGAAGTTTGTCCCCTTGGTAGATTATTCACAAGTTTTTAGTGGTCCAGTGAGGTAAGCTTTCTCTTCATAAATATCGTTGTTTCTATGGCTATACAAAATATTTTTTTAAAGTACCCTTTTTGTTTAAAGTTTGTTTTTGATAAATTTTAAATTGTACAAAGTACCCCCCTCCCTTTTTTTACCAAATTGGGAAGTTTTACTTGTTTAAGATGCTGGTTTTTACATATCGTATCAGCATTTTTAGCTCAAGCACAGCACCGTGGTTTCATTATTTATTATAAATGCAGATGGTCCTTTTTAAGTATAATTATTTTATTTATTTTTATTTAACACTTATTTATATACCGCATCTTCCAGCGATCAGTTGCGGTGTACAATTAACAACAATTAACAATGCAGAGCTTGTTTTACATAGAACAATTATAACTTTTTACATAGAACATCTTAACTTGTACAACAAAGGGTTTAAAAGACTAAGCAGAATAATTCAATAAATCAACTAACACAGTTTGTGTTACAATTTAAACAGAAGTACTGTCCCTAAAACAGTTGTAACTATATACAAGTGGGGTATCAATGCATAGGAATGGAATGATTATTCATTTATGTTTGTACGTATTGATTGTAGTAGGGAGTATAATCTTGATTTTGGGCAGGTTCATGTTTAGCCTTTATCTAAGTTGAGTGGAGGGTTTTCTATGGTATTATAGTGTTTAGTGAATAGGTAGGTTTTCAATTTTTTTCTGAATTCTATTATCTCTGTTAGTGATCGTAAGTCTTCTGGTAAAGAGTTCCAGACTGTTGGGGCTATGTGGGAAAAGGCTCTATTATTTGTTAATTTGTGAGTTCGTATATATTCTTTTGGCATCTTAAGTTTATTTGATTGTCCTTTTCTATGAGTGGGCTTAGGTGGTTCTTTGCTTATTAGGTTACAGAGTGTCTTCGGGGCCATGTCATTTAGGGCTTTGAATGTAGTTATTATTGTTTTGTATGTTATCCTGCTTTGTATTGGTAACCAGTGAAGGGATGCTAGTATTGGTGTAATGTGTTGGAGTGAATTTATCTTTAATATAATTCTAGCTGTAGCATTTTGTGCAAGTTGGATCCTTTTGATGTTTTGTTTTGAAATGCCTATAAGTATTAAGTTGGCGAAGTCGAAGTGTGGAGTTATGGTAGCCTGTATTATATTGATAAAATCTTGTATAAATACAAGGGGGCGTAATTGCTTGAGGATTTTAAGTTTGAAGTAGATTTTCTTTAAGGTATTTCTAATGTGCGTTTCCATAGTAAGGTGTGTATCTAAAATGACACCTAGATGTCTTATTTCATTTTTTATTTTAATTTCTTGGTTTTGTAGTGTTATGTGGGATGGAGGAGTGAATGTTTGATTTTTTGTTACGATTAGGACTTCAGTTTTAGCATGGTTTATATGGAGGTTTTGGGTTTTTAGCCAGTATGTGATTTCATTGTAGCAGTCTGATAGAAGTTGAATCGGTAGGTTAGGAATTGTGAAAGGTATGTACATCATGATATCATCCACATAAAGGTGATATTGTACTCCAAATTTTTTAAAGATATTGCAGACCGGTTTTATATAGATATTGAAAAGTAGGGCTGACAGTGCTGAGCCTTGTGGTAAACCTATTTCTTGTTTGTATGTGTTGGATGTTTGATTACCTGCTCTTACATTTTGTGTTCTGTTATGTAAATATGATGTGAACCATTTATGTACGGTGGAGTTTATGCCTAACTGTCTTAGGTTGTTGAGCAATATTGAGTGATGCACGCTATCAAAAGCTGCTGATATGTCAATGAAAAGGAGAATGAACGCCTGTTTGTGATTGTCAATTCCTTTTAGGAGTGTATCTATTAATACTGCTAGAAGTGTTTCTACTCCATGGCGGGGCCGGAAACCGTATTGTTGTTCATCGAGTGGGTAAGATAAGTCTATGAATTCCTGTGTCTGTAGTTGCACTACCTTTTCAATTACTTTGGCCAAGAATGGTATGCTAGAAATGGGCCTATATGATGTTGGCAATGTTTTATCTAGTTTGCAGTTCTTTAAAATTGGACGTATTTGTGCATGTTTGAGCGGGGATGGAAGGTATCCTTGGGTGAGTGAGAGGTTTACTATTGGGAGAATATAGGATAGTAGAGTTGGTAGTGTGTTTTTTATCCATGATATTGGGCATGGATCTAAGTATGAAGTAGTGGTATTTAGGCTGGAGATGATTGTTTTTAATGACGCTTTTGAAATAGGGTAAAATTCTGACCATTCATCAACAGGTTGATAAGTGATGTTGATATTTTCTGAGGGCATGGCAGGTTTCTTAGATTTGTTTTGATAATGGTTAGCTAGGGTTTGAACTGAGATGTCTGGGATTTCGTTGCTAGAAGTTTGCTCGTTATTAGTTAATTTTCTGACTATGGAAAATAACTCTCTAGGTCTATTGTATGATTTTGTTAAGATTGCTGCGTAATAGTTTTTCTTTGTGCTGTCAATTGTTTCCTTGTAATTTGTTAGATAGTTGTTGTATATATCCTTGTGTACAGACAGCTTGGTTTTTCTCCATTTCGTTTCAAGTTTTCTTAGTTCTTTTTTCATTTTGCTTAGAGTGCTATTAAACCATGGTGAACTATTTGTTTTGGTGTATATGGTCATTTTATTTGGTTGTTTATTTTTAGCTGCATTATTGATAGTATCGTTCCAGTTGTTAACAGCATCATCCAAATTAGTTGTTGATAAGAAGTAGGGGATTGTTGAGTCAAGGAAGTCTGTTTCATTAAATTTTTTGAATTTCGAAGTGGGGGTGCTTCTTATGTAATTATTGCTGCTGGGGATGGGATATGAGAGATTTATTTTGATGATAAAATGATCAGACCAAGGTGTCTCTGTGCATTCAGTGGAATTAGAGTTAACTAGCTTGAAGAGTATCTCAGGGAGAAGAACCAAATCTAGTGTTCCTCCTTTGATATGTGTTGCAGTTTTAATTATTTGATGGTACTCTATGTCTGCTATGGTGTCTAGGAATAGTTTAGAGTCTGGTGATGGTAGTGACGGAAGGTTAAAATCGCCTAGCATGATCACAGGATTTTGGTCAGTAGATGAACTGAGGAGTTCAATAAGAGAATCGAGGCCATCTGTTTTATTGTCTGGGGGTCTATAAATTAAGCAAATTTTTATGAGGCCGATTTTTATTAATAATGTGTCTATGTTATTATTGATATTTGATTGGATTTGCTTGGCATTTAATGTTTTTTTTGTCATCATTAGAACTCCACCACATTTTTTATTGGATCTATGTTTGTAGAATGTGTCATAGTTCTCTTTATCAAGTTGATTTAGATAGACTGTATCTGTTTCAGTGAGCCATGTCTCTGTGACACATAAAATGTCAGGTTTTAAGTCAGTTATCAGGTCATTAAATATGGGTAATTTATTTTTCATTGATCGTGCATTAATGAGGATACATGTTAGGGAGGATGAGTGGTTAGAACAGATTTTATTATCTGTTTGTTGTGTGTTTGTTTGTTGTATGTGTATTAGTCTGTGATAATTAATTTTTGGGTAGTTTTGATGAGTGTGTCCCATGTGGCTGTCATTTTGAGTATGTGTGTGTATTATAGGTATAGTCATGTGATTTTTGTGGTTTAAACATAAGGATAGGTCAATTATTATTGTTAATAATATACAGGTGTATGATATTCGTATGAGCATGTTAGGGTGAAGCATTTTCAGTTTTCTTTTTTGGCTCGGCTTAATGTGAGTGTATGTGCAGATTTGGACTACTGACAACAGTACTATAATACTAGCAATGAACTATGCAGATATACTTTGAAATACTGACAACAGTACTATATTCCTAGCAGTGATCTATGCAGATATCCTTTGAAATACTGACAACGGTACTATATTCCTAGCAGTGATCTATGCAGATATCCTTTGAAATACTGACAACAGTATTATATTACTAGCAATGCTATTTGCAGGTACATTTTCAGAATTAATTTAAAGGTTAAGTTTTCAATTTAAATGCAGTTGCAGATGAGATAATCAACACATTAATGGTAGATTTTGTTATGATGTCTCAGAGTTAATTGCAATATTAAACCAGAAAATTAGAAGTTTTTGCATGTATTGTTTTATACTTGCTGCGATTTGAAGGTCTGCTGTATAGGTGATGTGCGTAGACTCAACCTTGATGGAGCTCTGCTATTCCTTGTTGCTGTTGCTGGTTTTAGTTTGTTTTCTGTGTTCGTTTCGTGCTCCTTAGGGGCCTTTTTTGCGATTTTCTGACGTGACAGAAATACGGGTCCACGCTAGCTCAAACCCTGAGGGAGCTCAGCGGTGTGTTGAGGGGTTGTTGGTCACTGCGAAGAAGTTCTTCTTTGTTTTCGTGACGATTTGACGGTCCTTTGCCTAAGGGCCGTGCCAAAGGGCCCTCTTGCGCGGCCCTCAGGCAAAGGACCGCAAGCGCGGGCGCGCTAGGCGCGCTCTCTATTTAAGCTGGGATTGCAGCCCCGATTGGACGGTGCAGCTGTGTGACGCTGTGTAGAGGGGTGGAGTCAGGAAGCAGCGTGCAGATCTCTCTCCGATGGCTCTTTTGTGAGTCAGCTCTGCTAGCTCTTTAGTTTTGACATTCTTTAGTTTTGACATTCTTTTAAAATGTATTTCTTTTATAATGTACGTTTTTATTTTGTTAAATTATCTATTCAGCAAACCACGGCAGTTTCACTACAAAGTAGGTTGACAGTCCTTTGAATTGCCGTTGTTTGCCCCTACGGGGAAAAAACGTTGAGGTAAGGTCCTCCGATTCACTCCTTCTCCGATCATTACCTGTTTCTGCTCCATGACACTTAATTTTTGTCCTCCTCATCTCAGTCGTTTCTTTCTTCTTTTTTGGGTTTTGTATGTCCTTTTAATATGCATTTGTTTTATTTTGCCATATGTTATAATTGGCTTATTTATGTATTTAAGTATTCATTTTAGGTGTTTTTAATGTTTATGTTTATTTAGATTGTGCTTTACATGGTTTGTGATTATGAAGTAACATATTTATATGTTCCTACAAATCTCCATGGGTAATATTTTTGTAGTTCATTTTGGTTGTAGTTTACATGGTTTAGTGATTATAAATTAAGGGGTCTGTTTACTAAACGGCGCACTTGTACGGGGCGCACATGAGCGCTCTAAAAGATGTATTTAAGTGCTCTTAAGCGCCCCGTACGAGTGCGCGGCACATTAACGGGTCCCGCAAGCGTGCGCCGACAACGCGCACATTTGCGGGGCGGTAATGTGCGAAAGAGGCGTGCCAAGGCGAAATGAGGGCGGAGGAAGGCCCCCTAGGGGCGGAGAGACGGGGTCAGTGGGCGGAATGTGGGAGGGGAGAGACTCGCCGCACAGGAGCGTGCCCGAATCTGCAAAGAAATTTACCGCCAGTGAAACACTCGCGTTAGAGGTGCTGTGCAGGGAAAAGAAACCGTTTCCGTCAGCAATGTGCAGCACAATAGTGGAAGCCCAAAAACCGTGAGCAGTGTGATCTATGTGCACAGATCAAACGCCGTAATGTCACAGGGCACTAACCACACGGGCGCCGCGCACCTTAGCGCATCTGTCAATCACAGCTTCTGTTCTTCACGACGGAACGCCCACTCCTTATACGGCACCCGCTCGGTACCGCGGACCGCACAACACCGGCCTTTAGTAAACAGACCCCTAACATTTTTATATGTTTTTATAACATTGATTTATCACACCGTTTTTATCAATCCAGGATGTTGTGTATTATAGTTTTTAGTTTATTTATGGATTCATTTATTTATGTTTTCTATGATTTCATAGTGTGCCTTGATGACCCCTGACGAAGTGTAACACGAAACACAGCTTGTGTAGGGTTTGGGCCGCTTTTTAAAGACGTTTAATAAAATTTGTGTGGACTCCCTGCCCACTTCTCGTGGACTGGTTTTTCTCTGCTTCCTTGTGTGGCAGGTTTTGCTGTATTTTGCTTGGTGGACTGGCTAGGGGTCTAGCCAGAATGGAGGAATTGGAGATCCTCTAATACCGAACAGCTCCTAAGGATTCACCACATTCTCCATGATCTCATGCTCCGGATGTGGGAAACTCCCCTCACTATTTCTCCCCATACTCAACATCTCGATACCATGTATCGAGTACCTGAGTATCCCGGCTTCCAAAAGATGCAGCTTCCCCACCATTCAATGGTGGTGTAATCAGTGATGTACCACATTAAGAGTTCTAAGACCCATTCCTCTAACTCTCCAGGAAGAGAATCCAGAACCCTCAATGTTTTTGGCTGCCGGTATTTTAAGGCTTCCATGCTTTCAGCCAGGATAACCTCATACATTCTCTATATGGGTATGTTCCTCAAGGAAGTGACCATGGATCTTGAGGCCATTGCCCCTTTTCTTCCAGATGATAAGAGAGGTGACTATGTCACATTGGTTAGACATGCCCAGAATGTCTCAAAGTTTGTTAATAGAGCAACCTTTAATTCCTTTGAATGCACCAGCAGAGTCACATCCATCTGTATTGGTGCATGTAGGATTGCATGGCTGAAAGCATCAGATCTTGAGCAGTGGGTTCAGGATAAACTGGGCAATATTCCCTGTACAGGTGAAAACCTTTTTGGCAAGGACTGGCAGGACAAGGCTTCTCAATTGGAATCTGAGAATACCACTCTAAACAGGCTTTCTAGGACTATAGCCAATCCTGCTAGGAAAAAAAGCAAAAAAACTTTCTATGCTAAGAAGAAGTTTTACCCTTCTTATACCCCTGTTTCTAAGTACCAACCTCAGGGTCCTCAAAAGAGGCGGCAGCCTCCCAAACAACAAAGAAGTCTCAGACTCCTAAGATTCAACCAGTGCCGCAGACTCAATCTGCGCCTGATTTCTGACTTTTTCCTAGAGGACATAGCCACCCTGCCTCTGGAGGTTCTCCACCCCCTCCACATAGCAGGCAGACTCTGTCATTATGCCCACAGGTGGCATCTCATCACCTCAGAGCATTGGACACTAACCATAGTGAAGGAGGGGTACAGACTGCATCTTCACACTCTGTCCCTCTCCACCCTGATAGGGGAATATCATTCTCAGCTCCCTCTCACTGCTCTCCTGCTGCAGGAGGTGACTTCTCTTCTATCACAGAGTGCCATAGAGAAGGTTCCAACACCTCAGCAGGAAACAGGCTTTTACTTTCCGTATTTTCTCATACCAAAGAAGAGTGGAGGGTACAAGCCCATCCTGGACCTCAGAAACCTAAACAAGTTTATGGTCCACAAAAAGTTCAAGATGGTCTCCCTAGGGACCCTTCTTCCTTATCTCCAGAGTCAGGGTTGGCTCTGTTCTGTAGATCTAAAAGAAGCATACACGCATATCTTCATTCATCGAAAACACAGGAAATATCTACGCTTCATATTTCAAGGAAGACACTATCAATACAGAGTCCTTCCTTTCAGACTCACCTCTGCCCCAAGAGTTTTCACAAAGTGCATGGTGGTCGTAGCCGCATATCTAAGGTCTCTTGGGATATTTGTCTTACCTTACTTAGACGATTGGCTCATAAAGGCTGGCACCTCCCAGGAGGTCCACCTGTCTCTCTTTCGTACAATGCAGGTTCTGCAGCACTAGGGCTTTGTCATAAATCTTCCAAAATCCCATCTCGCTCCAATTCAAACATTAGAGTTCATAGGAGCTTTCTAGACACACAGCAGTCAAAGGCATTCCTACCCCAACCCCGTTGTGCACGTCTCATGGAGCTAGCATCCAAGGTGAAACTTAGAGACCATCTCACTGCCCGGGAAATTCTGAAACTTCTAAGTCATATGGCCTCAACAGTTCATGTGGTACCATATGATCGTCTACATATGTGCACAGCCCAAAGGGCACTTGCCTCCCAGTGGAAGCAAACCTCCAACCGTCTCAGCGACAAGATCCGAGTTACTGCCCCTCTGGTCACATCCCTCCAGTGGTAGTGTTCCCCAAAAAATCTCCTCATCGGGTCACCTTTTCAGATGCCTCCATATCAATGCACTCTGACGACGGATGCTTCCAAGATGGGTTGGGGGGGACACATTTGGGCACTCTCTCCACTCAGGGCCTCTGGACAGAACAGGAGTTCGAGCTCCAGATAAATCTACTGGAACTTCATGCTACCTCCAATGCCCTCAAGGTTTTTCAAGATCATCTACGATCTCACACAGTTCTGATCCAGATGGACAACCAGGTCACCATGTTCTATGTGAACAAACAGGTGGGAACAGACTTTTGGCTCTCTGCAAGGAATGCCTTCACCTCTAGTCCTTTGCCATTGCTAATCAGATACACCTCCAAGTGGTGTACCTTCCAGGAGAACAAAATATCTTGGTAGACAAATTGAGTCGAATCCTTCTGCCCCACGAATGGTCCCTCCATCCAGAGACAACGTCCTACATTTTTCAGACCTGGGGGACTCCAGAGATAGATCTGTTTGCCACTCTGCAGAATGCTAAGCTCCAATGCTTCTGCACCAAGACTCCTTTGTCCAGCAACCAGCAGGTGGATGCTTTCCACCTCCATTGGGGTTGGGGTCTTCTGTATGCCTTTCCTACTATTCCCCTAATTCCCAAGATGCTTTTCAAGCTCCAGGCAGATGGAGGCGTCATGATCCTCAAAGACCCTTGCTAGCCACATCAACCATGGTTTCCTCTCCTGCTACATCTGTCTTAATCTTCACCTCTGCATCTTGGGTCTGCACCCAATCTCCTCTCTCAAGAGGGAGGGACGCTGCTTCACCCAACCCGCAGTCGCTCCATCTTACAGCTTGGCTGCTGAAAGTGTAGCATTACAAGATCTTAACCACTTAACCTTACTCAGGAGGTAAAGGACATTCTTTTAGTTTCCAGGAAGCCATCCAACCGACGCTCATATGTTTTTAAGTGGTGCAGATTCTCTACCTAGTGTTCCCAGAAGGATCTCAATCCCTTCTCGGCTCCAGTGGAGGCACTCCTCCAGTATCTCCTCCACCTGTCTTCTACAGGTCTTAAAACCAACTCAGTCAGAGTTCATCTTAGTGCTACTGCAGCCACTCATCATCTAATGGATGGACAGCCCATCTCATCACAACCACTATTTGCATGTTTTATGAGAGGGCTCTTGCTTACCAAGCCACCCATTAGGCCACCGCTGGTGGCATGGGATATTAATGTCGTTCTAGCGCAGCTTCTCAAGCTGCTCTTTGAACCCTTGGCTATGATCTCTCTAAAGTTTCTTTCATGGAAGGTCATTTTCCTCATTGCCCGCACTTCAGCTAGATGTATTAGTGAGCTTCAGGCTTTGGTGGCAGACCCACTTTACACCCAGTTTCACCATGACAAGGTCGTTCTTAGGACTCACCCACATTTTATGCCAAAAGCGGTGTCTCCTTTTCACTTGAATCAGTCAGTTTACCTTCCTGTTTTTTCCTAGACTGCATTCGTCTAGAGCAGAGGTAACCCTCCATACTCTAGACTGCAAACATGCCCTGGCCTTTTATCTGCAAAGAACTCGGGAGCACCGTAGAGCTTCACAGTTGTTCATCTCCTTTGACTCTAGTCACATGGGGTTACCAGTATCTAAATGTACCTTCTCTAAATGGATAGCAGATTGCATCTCATTTGCTTATGATCAAGCGGGACTATCCCTTGAAGGTCACGTCATTACTCATAATGTCTGGGCTATGGCTACTTTGATGGCCAATTTATGCTCTTTAGCCATAGACAAAATCTGTAAAGCAGCAACTTGGTCTCAGTCCATACCTTTGCTGCTCATTACTGTCTGGACAAAGACTCCCACCGGGATACTGTGTTTGGTCATGCTGTTCTTCAGCACCTCTTTCAGACTTAAGGGCAACTTCTACCCTCTGTCCCAGAACTTAGCAATACTAGACACGCTAGAATCTAGGATCACTCAAAAAGCAAGGTGTGCCCAACACTCCTTATATACTACGCCTTTGTTTTAACTACATACCCATTCCTCACTTATTCCATTTCCCATTTCACACTATACATTTACCGTGTGAATTAGTGCATTCTAATTCATATTAACTACTCAACACACTTTAGTTAAAGGGCTCCAAAACACAGCACTGGCCAGCCTTGTGCACAGATTGTTAGGGTCTCTTTTACTGCTTATTGATAAGCAGTCTTCAATACAGTGTGCAGCACTACTAAGCGTGCCTATGGGTAGGATGATTTCTTTCTTCCTGCTTTCTACAGGCTCTTTCTAGGCCAGTGGGTCTCAGCTCAGTCCCTGAGACACATCCAGTCAAGTTGGTTTTCACGATATCCATCATGAATATATGTGACTAAACATGGAGTCTCTTATGCATAATCTTCATGGATATGCTGAAAATCTGACAGGCTGGATGTGACTTGAGGACTAATTCAGGAATCACTATTCTACTGTTTCTCAAGCGGGTCCTAGAGTATCGCTTAGTCTGTTTGGTTTTTGAGATATCTACAATGAACGTCAGAGGTGCACTTGCAAATACTGAATCTGCTATCTATGTGAATATATCTCATGCATATTCATTACAGAGTTCCTGAGAATCCAGCTGGTTGTGGGGTCTCCAGTACAGGGTTGGAAAGTCCATTCTAGGCTGCTCATTCTTCTACATTCCGCTCCTGCCCCATCTGCTATTTTCCATGTATTTGTTTTAATTGCCATTGGTTTCCTTTGTGTTTTTTGTAACCAGCCTTTACTTCAGCACGTTGCATTCTTTCTTTCTGTTTCTATTTGCAACTTCCTGCAAATCCTTCAAGCATATATTGCTTCTCAGTCTTACCTTCTCTAAAAATAGCAGCCTTAAAACTGTGAGAGAGACGGAACAGAGCATGCTGCTCAGGCTAAGAGACCAATAACCATTCATTAGTGGATGACTGGATGAACTAGACAAGCAAAAGGGAGGTAGAAAGGAGGCACAAAGATGATGTATTGTCTTTTGGTCCATCTTATTTCTAAAAGGAAATAAACCCGACACTGTATATTTCATATAACTGTGACAGTTTGGCAGAGAAACATAGAAACATGATGGCAGAAAATGACCACATGGCCTATCTAGTCTGCCCTCCCATTTCAAACACTATAGTCCCTTTTTTCCCCTTAGAGATCTTCTGTGTTTGTCCCATGCTTTCTTGAATTCAAATACTGTCCTCTTCTTTACTTCCACTGGGAGATTATTCCACGCATCTACCACTCTTTCCATACAGAAATATTTCCGCATATTACTCCTGAGTCTATCCCCTTTCACTGCTCTTCTTTTGTGGACAGAAGTATTTTGTACCCTACACTGTACTGGCCCCTTGATTTTTGCACCCAAATGCACGACCCTGCATTTTTTAGCATTAAATCTCAACTGCCAAAGTCTTGACCATTCTTCAAGCTTAGCTAGATCCCTCCTCATGTTATCTACTCCTTCCTGGTGTCTACTCTATTGCAAATTTTGGTATAATCCACAGAGAGGTAAGCTTTACCCAACAGCCCTTCCGCAATATCACTAATAAAGATGTTAAAAAGAATTGGACTCAGGGCAGATCCCTGGAAAACACCACTGGAAACATCCTTCTCTTCAGAGTGAGCTCCATTTATCTGTACATTTTGTCACCTCCCACTCAACCAATTATTAACCCTGTCAGTCACTTTAGGGTCCATCTCTTTAAGGTCCATCCCTAGAGTGCTCAATTTACTTATAAGTTGCCTGTGCAGAATGGTGTCAAAGGCTTTACTGAAATCTAAGTATACCACATCTAGGGCTCTCCCTCGGTCCAACTCTCTGGACACCCAGTCAAAGAAATCAATCAGATTTGTCTGACAAGACCTACCTTTGGTAAACCCATTCTGCCTCTGATCCTGCAATCCATTGGACTCCAGAAACTTCACTATCCTCTGTTTTAGCAGTGTTTCCATTAATTTACTCACCACAGAGTTCAGACTAACTGGCCTGTAGTTCTCAACCTCATCCTTCCTGCACGAATAGCTGACTTGTGCGGGGAGCTCTCTTTGTGGTCAGGAGGGGTGGGCCAGGAAGGAGTGAGGGTGGGCTGTGGACAGCGACTGACCCCAGACATACAGGGCCGATTCAGAGGTCGGCCCTGTATATCTGAAGTCAGCCATCTAAACAGGGGACTTATTCCATTTTGGAGGTGGAATAAGTCCCCCTGGACATTGAGAGCTGCCAGTGCCGGGACACGTAAAGAAGGTGAGCGGGTGCAGGGGATTCCTCGCAGCCCGACCCTGGCCGTGGAAGGCCTGATTGGGGGTCAGGCTGCGGGGAAAGCACTTTGTGGAGATCGACCTGGGATTGTGCTTTTGCATGGAGCCACAGTGCCATGGCAACATGACGCCATGGTACTGCGGCTCCATGCAGGAGCCAGACTGGGCAGCTGGGTAGTTGGCTGGACATCTGGGGTGCCTGAATCAGGGCATGTCCCAGATGTTCAGCCACTATACCATGATTCTGCTACCACGGGGTCGTCTAGCCCCTGCGGGAGCAGAATTGAGTGCATCCCCTGGCCATCTGGATGTCCGGACACCCTGAGGACGCACAGCTCGGAATTGGCCCCCACGAGGGGCCAAACAGATTGAAAATGGTCATATAACAAAGCAGTTTGAGCCCACCTTACTCCAAGTCATGGATGCATTATTCTTTTCATTTTCCTCTGTCAGAACGTAATTGTCCCATTTCAGACATACACAGTTATGCTGTTCACATCATTTGCCATAAAAAAAGCAGGGGAACCAAACGAATCATGATCAAGACACAGTGTCAGCATGGTTTAAATATAAGAGATCTACACTAAAATGTCTGCTCACACATCTCCCAACAATGCCTCACTGAATATCTATTTGCCCCATCTCTATAAGAATAAATGAAGCAAAATAATGCTCATGTTTATTGCAGTCAGAAAACAAACCATGGTTCCCATCTATACAATATTTACGCCATGTCTATCATTCATAGCTGTCTTCTTCATAAAGAAACATCAGCCATACAGCTTTTCTGTAAATATATCATGCAATACTCAAGCCCTTACAGACCCTCCACTTGACTTTTGCTTTAATGTATGGCCTCCAGGGGACGAAGCAACCATGCCTCACTGTATGGAGGTATCCATGAGACCAGACATCTTGGACCATGATGACATTTATAATCATTCCCAGCTATTTTTTTTGGCATTAGTATTCTTCGTAGAGGCTGGTTTTTTATTGATATATGGCAAAGAGGATGTAGTTTCAGGAAAGTTATTTAATGCCATACTGTATGTTTTTCCATACTTCCTGCTTATGCTGCTTGTTCTAATCGCTTTTATACAAGAAGGTGTGAGGAGATTATATTTGCACTAAACTTTGATGGGATATAGTGATTTTTATCTTGTAAATTCTTTCACGAGCTGATTGCTTTCTGATTGCCAACAAGAGTTTAATTTGATTAATATAATTTAATTCCTTGAATTTATATTCCATATTTACAGTATCAAACTCAAAAGCTTATTGCAATAAAAATACTTGATGAAGCAAAAATAAAACTAACCCATGGTATGGCCTTTACTGTGTGGTATTTGCTTTCCTTAATTCCTTATTTTTATCTTATTGTTAATAGTTTAGCTTGATTTTGCTTTGAATGTGAATTCTGAAAGTTCAATTAACCCCCCTCCCCCCCCCCAAATAAAATACCAAACAGTTGTAGGCAAATGCAAAACAGAAATGGGTTGTGCTATTTCTGATAGCCTCTGGGAGTTGCTTTAGCTGCCAGGTTTATAACAGCAGCAACAAGAGCATAGTAATTTTGAGGCATGAGGTCAACTGCCCACAGTGTTAACTTTCTGTGCAGCGATGAGGCAACTATGTTTGTCTTTTGAGACAAAGCAAAAATCTGTTATATTCTGATTTTCATTAAATAGAGTGGAAACCTCCACCTTGATTGGGTTGAAAATTAGATTTGATTTATTAGCTGTTCTACTGATTTAATGTTGACAGAATAACTCCATTACATATGATGAGTACTGAAGATGCCATATGATGGCTGTTGAAGAAGATTGGAGTTATCGCAAGGAGCCCATGTCTGGCCTTGGAATGCCTTGCCATTTAGGAGCAGGTTAATGACATCACTCTCCCGGTGCTAAATAAATTACTGGCCTGCTGTAATGTTACATCATCAGGGCATACCTTGCCCCTTTGCGCACCACTTCATATGCTTGAAGGTGCTGAAGTGCTTTAAAAGTTTCTTTCTTTTCATTTGTCTATGTTTTGTGTCTTTTTTCTTGTTTTTTGTTTGTTTCTAATTCTGTCGGTACCCTTTGTGAAGGAGTTCAGCTATTGGTTCTTTACAAGAGACGAGGTGTGTGGGGGTCTCAGGTTGGTGTTGATGTGTGTGGATTGGTTTGTAAAGCTGTCTCCTGTTCTTTTATGATGGGATGGGTTTAGGATCATGTGTATAGGTATCTTCACTGTTACTGGTGAGGAGAGGATGCGTTCCCTGTAGTTTTGGGGTTAGGGAGGTACAGGAAGATTAGGGGCTGAAGGAGGACTTTGGAGTTCTTGGTGTACCAAGGAACGGACTTTGGTTAATCTTAACCTGGAACCTTCAGGTATAGCAGCTGACCTGGGAGAATTGAACATTGTGCATTTGATGTACTTAAATGTATAATCAATTAAATGGAAGACTGTATGTGATATAGTACTTGACCATCACCCTGATATCTGTGGTATTGTTGAATTCTGGTATGTAGTTGATGACCTTCTCCTCTTGAATCAAATATGCCCCCACCCCCACCTATACTTACTGCATGTTCACCAACCTATAGTCAGACATAGAGGGATGGGATGGTGATCCTGGGCAGAAATGAATTAGAGAAGTGGATAGGTCAGGCATGGTTGAAAGTGGATGATGAAGGGTTAATGGTGGATTTGAATAGGTGGTCTCTCTGTGTGGTATATTGTCCACTTTATATATAGGTTTTGGACTCACTGTGTTTGAATGTTTTCCATCTTAATTGATTCCTTTAGTGTCTTTATGGGAGATTCCAATTTGCATGTCAAGGTGTGCTTAGATCCTTTGGTAAAAACATTTCTTACTGCTGTGGAGTTTCTTGGTTTTATTCAGTGTGTTCAATGGTTAACTAATGAGGTGGGGCATATACTTGATTAGTTATTTATTCCATTGGCTGTAGATAGATATGGGGTGATTGAAGTGGCTGACTCTTTTAGTAACCCGGCCTCTTGGTCTGACCATCATGTTCTTTTTTAATTCTGCTGCAAATTGGCCAGTTAGGTGGGCTACTAAGACAATTAGATTGTGTCATGGGAAAATTTATGCTATTGTGTTTGTTAAGTAGTTGCTTTCTTCTGCCTAGCAATAGGCGAGACTAACAATGTTTAAGAAATCAATATCAGTTAGCTCTTAGTGCTGAGCAGTGCAACAGTATAATTGAAGTATGGCAAGGAAGAAGGAGTCAAAAGAGTGCACAACATAAAATTCATTAACAGCAGCTGATGAATTGTTGTGCATCCCTAAGGGAGAGAATATGGTTTCCTCCTCAAGTCTCACTGAGTACCTTAACATGGTGACCCCCATTGTATAAAATCTCAGCAAAGTGACACTACAATTGAAGTATGGTAGGAAGGAAAAAGAAAAATATATAGTGGCCGCATGTCACCCTGGATAAATAGGTACCCACCCATAGTCTGCGCACTAGGGCTAATGATGGTAGCAGCGATAGTGCAGACACAGCAGATGAAAATAACATCCCTGCCCCAGATAAAGATAATGACAAGCATGTTCATGGACCCATTATGGCAGGAGATAAGCTACACAGGTTTTAGAAGAGGTTAAGAGAATTAAGTGGACTTCTGCAAATGAAGGGGCATAATAGCAGCAAAAAGCTTTCAGTTTAAATTCAAAACACAGAAGAGAGCTTTCTGGTTAAATTTAGAGCCCAGCAGAGAGCTTCTAGTTTAAATTTCATACTCAGTCAGGGCCTAGTAGCAGCAAAGAGCTTTCAGTTTAAATTTAAAACATAGCAGGGAGCTTTCTGGTTAAATTTAGACCCCAAGACTCCCTCTATCCAAGCAAGGGCTGTGGGACTCCCCCTGGAAATTGCTCACAGATTACCTTAGAAGCACAGGACAGGGTACTGTGTAGCAGTGAGCTTTTAATAAGTCTTTTTCCCTCCCTTCCTGCCAACACCCACCCATCCCTGGGATAATTGTAGCTTTATAGGTGCATAAACCTCTCAAAGGAAACGAGGTGCCATCTTCACTCTCAGGCCCTCATCAGGCATACTTTAAGGACCTGAGATTAATTAAGCTTCAGGGATACTACTAAGTGTTGGTGGGATACTTAAACTAATAAAACTACACCTAATACGTACATTAAACGTATTAGGTGTAGTTTTATTAGTATAACTATTTATTAGTATAACTATTTAGAAAAAATCTAAAAACCCACCTATTTACTCTACACTACAATAACCTCCATAAGGATGATAACCCTAACTCAGAGAAAACCACTGATCAGCAGTCACTCACTGACCCTACCTAGACAGGACATAAAATCCTTTTTCACTCATATTCACATTGCTCACCTAGTTAAACTTTCTCTTTGAAAGCAATTACTTGTCGCTAATGTGAATAAGTGTAATTAATGTAATATACCCAATTTCCGTTGATTTACTGTGGAGAGACAGTTTTCCTCATTGTATTATTGAGTTGTAATTTTAATAGTTGAATGTTATTTCTCTAAATCCATTCTACATAATATAATAGTTCCTCTGTTATACTGTTCACTGTTCTAAAACCTGTTCTATTGTAAAAATAGTTCTAATCCTGTTCTATGTAAAATAGTTCTGAACCTGTTCCATGTAAAATAATAGCATGCTATTATTAAACTTTGTTTACCTGTAAACCGCCACTGATCGCTGGAAGTGGCGGTATAGAAAAGATGTAAAATAAATAAATAAATAAATAAATAAATAAGTATCCCCACCAACACTTAGTAGGTAAAGAACTTAAATACCTAAACACAACCTTAAAACTAAGATTCAGACAGCAGTCCAGCAGAAAGATGGGGGTTTTGCAGTCTTTTGTTTTGAGTGTCACATGTATGATTTTCTCCCAGTTGGTGAGGGTCTTATGTGTGCACTAGGTGCAAGGAGCTCTTTGCTCTCAGGGAACAAGTCCGATCTCTGGAGGCTAGCGTAGCAGACTTGGAGGACATAACGAAGACAGAGAGGTACATAGACGAGACCTACAGGGATATAGTACTGAAGTCCCACCTCCAGTCTGGCAGCATTCCTATTGCCATGGAGGAAAGAGGTCATGTGACAGGAGAGCATCACTCTAGTGTGTCAGGAAGTGATCCTGTAGCTAGAACCTGTCCTCCAGGTGATGTAAAACCCTCTCACACTGAGGAGGTTTCTCCAGGGCCATGTGCCCATGAAGAAAGGTTTAGGACGGCCATTATAGTAGGTGATTCGATCATTAGGCATGTAGATAGCTGGGTGGCTGGTGACATGAGGATCGCCTGGTAACATGCCTGCCTGGTGCAAAGATAACGGACCTCACGCACCACCTAGACAAGGTCTTAGATAGTGCTGGGGAGGAGTCTACTGTCTTGGTACATGTCGGTACCAATGGCATAGGAAAATGTGGTAGGGAGGTTCTGGAGGATAAATTTAGGCTTTTAGTTAGGAAGCTGAAATCTAGAACTTCCAGGGTAGAATTCTCCAAAATGCTTCCTGTTCCAAAAAAGACAAAAGTAGTCCAAATGCCCTTGAGTACGAAGCAGACAGAGCTTAAAGATTCCAAATTATCCCTGCCTACTGATACCCAGATTAATATGAATAAAATACAGTATCTAAAATGCTTGTTTGCAAATGCTGGAAGTCTTAAAAATAAGATGGGAGAGTTAGAATATATAGCACTAAATGAGAGGTTAGATATGTTTGGTATCTCAGAGACATGGTGGAAAGAGGACAACCAGTGGGACACTATGATACTTGGGCACAAACTATATCATAATGATAGAGCTGACCAAATTGGTGGAGGGGTTGTGCTCTATGTCAGAGAGGGCATTGAGTCACAAAGGATTAAAGTTTTGCAGGAAACAAAATTTGCTGTAGAATCTTTATGGATTGAAATTCCATGTAAAAAGGGGACGGCGATGGCAGTGGGGGTGTACTATCGACCGCCTAGCCAGAATGAACAAATGGATGATGAAATGCTCAAAGATATCAGGGATGCTAACAAAAGTTACAGCACAGTAATAATAATGGGTGGTTTCAATTACCCCGGTATTGAATGGGGCAGTGTCATGGCAGGACATGCTAGGGAGATAAACTTTCTAGATGAAATAAATGACTGCTTCTTGGAGCAGCTGGTTCATGAACCAACCAGAGGGGTAGCCATTGTGGACCTCGTCCTTAATGGAACAACAGATCTGGTGCAGGAGATAAGGGTGTTGGGGCCACTTGGCAATAGTGATCATAGAATGATCGTGTTTGATTTAATTAATTAATGGAGGAGGGGTGGTAAGGAAATCCACAATACTACATTTTAACTTTTGAAAGGGAGACTATGAAAAAATGAAGAAAATAATTAAGAAAAAACTAAAAGGAGCAGTTGCAAAGTTTATAGACTTACATCAAGCATGGGTCTTGTTTAAAAATACTGTCTTGGAAGTCCAGACTAGCTGTATTCCACACTTAAGATAAGTGAAAGGAAGTCCAAAAAATTTCCAGCATGATTTAAATGTGAGGTCAGAGAGGCTGTTGTTGCCAAAAAAGTATTTTTCAGGAAATGGAAAAAAGAGCCAAATGATGAAAACGGGAAACAGCACAAGCACTGGCAAGTTAGATGCAAAGCATTGACAAGGCAGGCAAAAATAATTTGAGAAGAAGTTTGCTGTTGAAGCAAAAACTTATAATAAAGACTTTTTCAAGTACATTCATATCAAAAAACCGGTGAGAGAGTCAGTTGGACCATTAGAGGGACAAAAGGGGCACTAAGAGGGGACAAGGCCATAGTGGAGAGACTGAATGAATTCTTTCCTTCGTTCTTTACTGAGGAAGATGTAGGGATGTTACCCATGACTGAAATGGTATTTAAAGGTGATACTGTGGAAGAATTGAAAGAAATATTGATACACCGGGAAGATGTATTACCACTATGTGATAAACTGAAGAGTAGCGAATCAACTGGACTGGAAGATATACATCCAAAGGTGTTGAAAGAACTGAAATATGAGCTTGCAGACCTGCTATTAGTAATCTGTGAACTATCATTAAAATCATCTGTAATACCTAAAGATTAGAGGATCGCCAATGTAACGCCAATTTTTAAAAAGGATCCCAGGGGTGATCTGGGAAGCTACAGACCGGTGAGTCTGACGTTAGTACCGGGAAAAATGGTAGAAACCATCATAAGAACAAATTACTGAAAATGTACAGTAGATAGTCATGGCTTAATGGGAGACAGCCATTATGGCTTTAGACAAGGAAGATCTTGTCTTACTAATCTGTTATGCTTTTTTAAAGGTGTGAATAAACAGGTAGACAAAGGTGAGTCGGTTGATATAGTGTATCTGGACTTTCAGAAAGCCTCTGACAAGGTCCCTCATGAGAGAATTTTGGCAAAAATAAATGTCATGGGATAGGAGGCAGTGTACTATTGTGGATCAGGAGCTGGTTAAAAGATAGAAAGCAGAGGGTAGGGCTAAATGGCCAATTTTCCCAATGGAGAAAGGTGAATAGTGGAGAACTTATCAGATAACCCTCATTGTATTTAATTTCCCCTATTTCGCCAAGTTATACTTCCTGTTAAATGTAATGACCAGACATATGTAAATTGTCGGATGTTTTTTGTTCAATGTAAACCGCGCTGATGTCTAATAGTGCGGTATATAAGAATTGTTAATAATAAATAACCCCAGGGATCTGTGCTGGGTCCGCTGCTTTTTGACATATTCATAAATGACCTGGAAAGTGGAATAACGAGTGAGGTTATCAAATTTGCAGATGACACAAAACTATTTAAAGTTGTTAAAACCTATGAGGATTGTGGAAAATTGCAAGACAATCTTGATAAATTGGAAGACTGGGCATCAAAATGGCAGATGAAATTTAATGAGGACAAGTGCAAAGTTATGCACCTAGGAAAGAACAACCCAAACTATGGTTACACAATGCAAGGTTCCACATTAGGAAGCACCAACCAGGAAAAAGATTTAGGTGTCATCGATATTATAATGGCTCTGTATCGTTCTATTGTGCAATGCACCTTGAATATTGTGTGCAGTTCTGGTCGCCATATCTTAAAAAGGATATTGCGTTATTAGAAAAGGTACATAGAAGAGCCACCAAAATGGTAAAGGGGATGGAAGGATACCCCTATGAAGAGGGGCTAAAAAGGTTAGGGCTCTTCAACCTGGAAAAGAGATGTCTGAGGGGCGATATGACAGAGGTCAATAAATTAATGAATGGAGTGGAACAGGTAAACATAGATCGATTGTTTACATAATCAGAATATAGAAAGACTAGGAGACATGCAATGAAGCTACAGGGTAACCTATTTAAGACTAATAAGAGAAAATATTTTTTCACTCAACGTGTAAGCAAACTCTGGAATTTGTTACGGGAGGATGTAGTAAAAGCTGTTAGTGTAGCTGGATTTTAAAAAGGTTTGGACAAGTTCCTGGAAGAAAGGTCCATAAACCGTTATTAGAAGGGACCCGGCATATCACAGCTTGACCCAACACAAGCACTGTGGAACCTGTGTCTTTTGTGGAAACTGCTAGGCACGTATGACCTAGATTGGCCATTGTTGGAAACAGGATACTGGGCTTGATGGACCTTGATCTGACCCAGTATGGCATATCTTATGCTCTTATGTAGTGTAGCTGGGTTTAAAAAAGGTTTGGACAAGTTCCTGGAGGAAAGGTCCATAAACCATTATTAAGAAGGGACCCAGGATATCAATGCTTGACCCAGTACAAACATTGTGGAACCTGTGTCTTTTGGGGAAACTGCTAGGTACTGTGATGTAGAAGCCCATGCAGAGCCTATGGAAATAGAAAGAAAGAAGGATTTTACCTTTAAAGATACTGATAGTCAGCCAGCACACACGTCTCAGTATTTGCAAGAGAGAGGCAAGCAGAGGGAGACAGGAGCTGAGCTGACACACCCAAGCTCTGACGTAGCAGCAAGCTTGGATCTTGATTACTCACACCTGTGCAGGAAGGCAGAGCCAAGCCTGAAGTAACAGAAATTTAAAGCCCAGCTAGAAGCTTGGGAAGAGAGCAGGGGAAGAGGCAGAGCTCCCGAAGGGAGGAAGAGAGAAAAAGCTTCTGAGAAAAGGCCAAGTGCTCTAGATTGGAGGAGACGTGGTTGGAGAGGCTCAGAAACTTCCCAGAGTTGGAGACCTTGTAAGGAACCTATATGCAGGTCTGAAATTGAAACCAGCAGAACAGAAGGAGAGAAGGTACAGCCTGTTGTCAGGAACCTGCTGAGGGAGAAAGGGCAGAGAACCCTTCAGTCCTCAGGGCTGGATGAAAGGCTTCAGAGTCTGCCTAGGTGGAAACCTATCTCTAAAGCCAGGAATTTGAAAAACTCACCCAGGAGCAGAGGGCCAGGGCAGTGCTCTCGACAGGCAGTGCAAACAGAAAAGCAGAGAGTAATTCCTTACAGCTGGAGAGAGCTAGCTGAGAGCCAGAGAGGAGTCTCCACAGCCCCAGATATTTCTAAACGTTACTGCACAGAATTGTGTCCAGGGGAAATACCAGAGTTAGCAGAGGGAGGTTACCAGAAACCCTGCTATAACAATTTAAAGCCAAACTCAGTAAACCCTGATTTTGAAGAAATACAATGGGACAGTAATGATATTGACCTAGGGGAAGTTCCTATGGATTGCACGTTTTGTTTGTCAGATGATATTGAGTCCCTGCGATAAAAACCCGTATAAAAGAGCTGAGTGAAAGCAAAGGAAAAGGGGTATTTTTCTTTGGAAACAGAAGCTGTTTTTGTTAGGCTGTTTTGATTACATGGGATATGCACTGCACATGTTTGGAGCAGAGACTGTGAGAAATGCCGTTACTTTAATTTTCTGTAAATAACTCTGAGCAAACACCTGAAGATTGTCCTAGTTTGTTCTGCACTAAATTCTTTTGTGTTGGGAATAAATTCCTTGTCATTTTTGCCTTGCTACTCGACTCACAACTATTCTTTATCAGAGGACATAATGGCTGCTCCAACCCTCTTAGCCCTAGGCGGAGGGCTGGCGTCTTCACAGTACATATGACCTAGATTGGCCACTGTTGGAAACAGGATACTGGGCTTGATGGACCTTGGTCTGACCCAGTATGGCATATCTTATGTTCTTATGTAGTGTAGCTGGGTTTAAAAAAGGTTTGGACAAGTTCCTGGAGGAAAGGTCCATAAACCATTATTAAGAAGGGACCCAGGATATCAATGCTTGACCCAGTACAAACAATGTCAGCAATGTAGAGTACAGACAGGGAGCCCAAAAACAGTGATAGTAGTGACCATTTGCAGCAACAGCATAGTGACCAAGTATGAAAGGGCACCATGGTGATGGTGCAATTGGGGCAAAGGGGCTGAAGGTGGGACATGCAGTGGTGGCAACTGGGGCACAGGGTAGACTAGGCCGTTGCCTAGGTGGCACATAGGAACACAGAAACCGGAAATCAGCATGACAGTGTCTGATCAAGGTCAAAATACCCAGTACTCTGTGTACCACAGTGTCCCATCCAGGGGACACATACCCAGGAGGTACCCCAAACATCACACAGGAACTACAATGCCTGTAATGGGGCAAGCAGTGCACATCTGGGGACCACTATAACAACGGCCCACGGACCTTCCCCAGGATAAGTCATAAACTGTCCATAAACCCACCAAAATAAACACCCATTTCACAGCCACTGGTAAGGCAGTACAGGGGGTGACCGCACATTGGGTGAAATGTGTAAACATCCAGTAGTCCAGAATGGATACACTGGATCCGCAGTGCATGCCCCAGCCTGACGACAGTCTGCCGGCAGAACACAATCAACCAACCAGGTCCACCCTAGCCAATTGTTGCAGTCCACCAACCTCACACCCCACAGCCATCTCACCCCCACGTGGAAGTGACAGAACAGTGGCAAGCGGTGATGGGGGGGATGAGCGGATGTCCATGTATGCCACCACACCCTAGACCCTGAACCTAGGCACCCGCCTACCTGCACAGTGGATGGCCTCGGACTGCACACAACCAGCAATGACAGTATATGAGCATGTCAGCATGGCGGAGGGGGGGGGGGTGCCGGTGGTGGTGGCACCTGCCTGCCGTGGACTAAGGTCATGACCTGCCCCAGTGTGCTGTGTGCAGTGCAATAAACAAGGTCTGTCCAAGAAAGAGCAAATATAGCCCCAGGGACTGCACTGCCTCTGTGGCAACAGTGTGGTGCAGTACACATAAGCAGCATTTATTTATTTATTTATTTTATTTTATTTATGCTTTTCTTCTATACCGCTTTTTCCCAAGATCAAAGGCGGTTTACAAGTAACACAATGAACAGTTTACAATTAACATAATGAACATGGTTTTACATGTAACATGTTGGTTTTTTTCAAACTACGTAAAATTAACTTTTAGTAAACAACAACATGTAACATGGAATATATAATTATGCAGATGTTGTAACTATTTAACATTAGTTAAATATTTACCTTATTCAATTGTTAATCGTGGTTTTTAATACACTAGGGATTTCTTAGGGATTTTAATACACTGAGGATTCTAGGTTGATTTTTCTAAATGCGATGTGGTTTGTGGCTTTTGATCTGAGGTTATGGAGGATTTTTTTGGAGGTGTGGTGAGGGTGCTGGAGGGGGTTCATTAAGATTTTTAAAGTATTCTTTAAAACAGATATGTTTTTAGTTCTTTCCGGGAATGTCTGTAGGTCTTTTATTTTGCGGAGGCTTAGAGGGAGTTTATTTCCATATGGTGGGGCTGCATATGAGGAATGCTCTTGAGCTTGTGGTTTTTTTTGTTTTTTTTCGAATTGATTTTTTTATGTCTAGTGAGTGGGTTGCGTTTTGTCTGCGGGTTCTATGTTCTTTTGGAGTATGTAGTAGAGTGGTTAGATGTGAGGTGATATGTCGTTGATAAGTTTAAATGTAGTTAATAGTATTTTTGTATGATATTCTGCTATTTAGGGAAGCCAATGTAGTTCAGCGAGGATGGGAGTTATGTGGTCAGTAAGGCGTGCTTTTGCTGTTACTCGAGCACAGATGTTTTTGAGCTCTTTGGAGTAAGTTGGTGCTTGTGAGGGGGAGGCCGATAAGTAACTGTTACAATAGTCAAAGTGTGGAGTGATGAGTGTGCTGATAACAGATCTGACGTCATGTGTGTCTAGTATTGGTCGTAGGTGTTGACTGGTCTTAAGTTTATAGAATATGGTTTTTACAGTTTGCTTTATGTGGGGGAGCATACTAATGTGTGGTCTATTATGATGCCTAGGTATTTTACTTCCTTTTTGATTGGGATTGTTGTGTGTTAATTGTTATTGTTTCAGGGAGAGTAGTATCTGGTTTTTCCCTTGTTACGAACATTGCTTCAGTTTTTTTTAGGTTGATGCTGAGGTTATTATTTTCTAACCAGGTATTTGCTTCGTTGATGCAGTCCAGTAAGTTCTGATAGGTGGGATTATTTGTGCTTATTGGTTGAGTGAGCATGATATCATCTGCGTATATGTAGTGGTTGACTTTATGTTTTTTAAATATATTTGTGATGGGTTGCAGATACAGGTTGAAAAGAAGGGCCGATAGGGCCGAACCCTGTGGAATACCTTGTCCTTGTACAAATGGTTCAGAGGTGTCTTGTCCTAATTTAACGCGTATTGATCGATTTGTGATGTATGATATAAACCTTGTAGAATTGTTCCTCCGATTCCTAACTTAGGAGTCTGTTAATGAGGGTGTTGTGGTGGACATTGTCAAAGGCACCAGCTATATCAATGAATATGAGGATGTAGCCTTGGTTGCATGTGTCAGTGCCTTTTATGAGGTCATCCATGAGTGTTATAAGCAAAGTTTCGACCCCGTGGGATGGGCGGAAGCCGAATTGGTGTGAGTCTAGTGGTGCATGTGAGTCAATAAAATCTTGTAGTTGGAGCTGTATGATTTTTTTCTATTACTTTGGCGATAAACGGTATGCTGGCTATGGGCCTGTAGGAGTTTGGGTCTGTAGGATTGAGTTTATTATTTTTTTTTTTTTTTTTTTTTTTTTTTTATTATTGGGCGTAAGGATGTGAGTTTCAGGGCATCTGGCATGATGCCCTGGGATAGTGATTGGTTCACTATATTTTGTATATGGTTAGCTAATTCTGTTTTGGTGTTTTTTATTCCATGATACTGGGCATGGATCTAGGGGGGAGGTGGTGGTGTTGATCATTGATATGATATTGAGGAGGGTTTTTTTTTCAATGTCATGAAAGGTTGTCCATTTAAATTGTTGGTTTTAAGGTCTGTGGATATAGTTATGATTGTAATAGATGATTTTTATTTTAATTTGGTTAGCAAAATGATTTGCAAGAGTTTGTGCGCTTATTGTTGACTGTTCAGGCTCTGATGTTTGGGTTTTTGTTAGTGTTTTTATAATTGCAAATAATTCTCTCGGTCTATTGAGTGCCATATATATGACTTTTGGGTGGTATTCTCTTTTCGATCTGTTAATAGTGTCTTTGTATTTGTTGAGAAGATTTAAGTAATGTGTTTTATTATCGTTGGTTTTAGATTTCCTCCACTGTTTTTCTTGTTTTCTTAGCTGCTTTTTCATATTAGTATAGAGGTCTTTGTTGAACCATTTTTCTGACTTTCTTTTTGTAAATTGCTTTTGGGGACCTTGAGTTGGGGTTGCTGCTTCTTTTATTGTTGTGTTCCCATTGGTTTATTATAGTATTGATTTCTGTTGTGTTATTTGTGAGGTTAGGTAATACATTGTCTAGGAAGGTGTCTTTGTTGAAATGAGTAAAGCGAGAATTATAAGGTGTTTGGAGTAGTTTCGGTGTTGTTGTATGATAGTGTGAGTAAATTGAAGGTTATTAGATGATGATCTGACCATGGTACTTCTGTAATAAGAGGTGGAGATTGTAGTTGGTGTTTATTAAATGGGGTGGGAATGAATACAAGGTCTAGAGCGTTACCTTTTGTATGTGTAGATGTTTGTATAATCTGTGACCCTCTACTCCAGCATGTCCTGGAGTAGAGGGTCACAGATTCACATCTTACCTGTGGACCCTGCAATGCATGTCCCTACATTTTACCCTACATTGCAGATACAACATCAACATGTGCATTCCCAAAAGCATCAGCCAACAGGAGTACAAGCATCCACACACACAGGCCCCACTATCCAAAGCTCCATGGAGAGTCAGGCTGTTTGCACCAGCTTGGAGCATTTATCAGCAGAGCCCACACCTAGCTCATGCACCCTTTAGCACTGCCTGCACTGTGATCAGGACCAGTGTGGCGGTCAGGTTTGCCAACCATCCCTATCTTTGCACAATGCTGCAATAGGGGTGGGTGAGTGCATGTCCATCCATTGTGGTGTGGCATCCTACTCTGCACTGGGCCCACAAAACGTACACCGTTGGCAGCGCCAGCCTGCAAATCTGCATACTGAGGAGCAAGGTATTGTGGGTATGGACCAGAGAGGGTGGATCAGGCAGGATGCATCTGCAGTGGGGGTAGGGCAATGGCCGGGACATTGTAGTGCCCAACCACCACCTGCATGGACAAGGTGGCCACAGCACATCTTGCTGTTAGGACACTCTCACACTGACCGAACAGTGACCATGGCATGGTTATGTTCCCACATAGTGCTACATAGTGTTTGTTTCAAGTGATATATGTGTGCCCCCTTTTCTGGAGGGCCAATCACTGGGGCACCTGCCGGGTGTCTGTGCCATACAACCCAGGTCTGGGTCCGCTTAGTTCCTTTGTAAACATGCAATATAGACTAGATAGCGGACTGTCTGCAGTTAGTTTGTGCATGAGTGGAATACTTGGCGGGGTGCAGCAGGTACAGTCTGACTGTCCTACTGCTGGTGAATGTCAGCCCATGTTTGGGGGCTGCGGAGGCTCTTAGTACTATTGTTGGTCTGCCAGTGGCCTAGCACCAGATCTGATCTGACCCCCTGATGACATCCACAACCTAAGGCATCTTAGGTCTAAGATACCCCATGGACTGTAAGATGCATCAGGTTGACAGGCATGAGCTGGAAGGCAGAAAAACAGATATAACCCTAAAACTGGAGGGAGCAGAGAGGAAAGGCAATGAACAGGTCATACGGTGCCTCATCTTGACTACTGTAGTGTGTGCAGTACTGTGGCGCTACACGTGTTGCAGTGCTGCAGACGCACAGCAATCACAATAACGCGTGTGACGTTTGTTTGGGACATGCGTGTTACCAGCCATAACATGCCCACATAACCTAAGGCACCTAAATGTATCTCATAAGGCACGTAAGAACGTTTGTTACATCAGAAGAGAACGTCATATGCGTTATTGTGTATGCTGCACGTCTGCAGCACTGCAACGCCGCATCACGCATTACTGCGTCATAACGTAACGCGTATAATATAGCAGACATGATGACCACTTGGTGGAACATATTTGCATCGTGCGTGTTGTGGTTGTTTAGGATAGTGGTTACAGATGTGCATTGAGCCACCATAGGTTGTGGGTTTGATTCCCATATGTACCTTTTACTTTCTTTTCTTGTGTTCTGCTAACCATACCTTCCAATGGCTGCAGCGTCGTCATTTCTCCACGCACCCTTCCCTCTCTTCACTGTGCACTACAGTGTGCCCTCCATGCAGTCTATCTGTCACATATTAGCTGTTACATATGGTCCTTTTCTTTGGGCTGTCTGGGTAGGCAGTTGGCTCAGTGGTTTGGTATTGGTGTTGGTGAGCTGTGTTTGAACTCTTCAGTGTACCTGTTCAATTCTCACATACTCCTTTTTGGATCACTTCCCCATTTTGCCCTTGTACACACACCATCCACACGGCTAGCCCTTCAGACCGGCCCCTGATGCCCTTTCAGTTTAATTTGTTTACTCTTCTGCATGATGTTTTCACTGCACGCCATTTCATGGTGTGTGTGCATGTATTTATATGTGGCTCACGTCCCACTTACAGACTGTGATATCAGCTGCCTGTGGTCTACAGCCTTACACCTACAGCTCCGTTTCTTATGTGGCACCATGTCTGCACATCCCTCAGCGCATTTTCTACTGTCTACGTGCCTTTGATTGCAACCCCTTTGGATACGCTGCTGCTTCCCGTCGGCTGTGACGTTAACACGTGGTAATCCAGGGTGCCCTGTACCGCTCGTAACCGGACCAGGCTTGCCTTAATGCCGCACCACCCACTTCTTTATATGGGCATCCGTAACATTAGCATGGCACTTATCGATGGTAACATTACCTTGCCTTAGTAAACATACCCCTTAGTCTAATATACGTTTACTATTTTGTATGATTTTATAAACTGCACAGTATGAAATATATCAGCTGCATATAAGAACTATAAATAAATTGCTCAGGTTGGGTAGATAGACCTTGAATTTGACCTGATTGGGGGGGGGGATTTTCAGCCACAGCGGCCAGCACATTTAAAACATCTGGCCTTTGTCACTTTAAATTCACCCCGGATATTTTATTCTGGGGCCATATTCGGGCTCTGACCTGAATATCTGGGTTGCCAGGATTGTGATTTTGCAATATGGTCAGCGGTGGTATTGAGCCATTGGCCAGACTGCAAAATTTCCTAAAGTTAGGACAGTCCTTCAACTGCCCAAACTTTAGCGGTTACTGCTAACTGGGCTGCGGCTGAATATCATCGCTGCCTGGTTAACACACGATGCTGCCTCCACTCCTCCCTTGGAATGCCCCAATGTTAAGCGTTTAGCAATGGGGCATTTAGCGGCCCAAACTGGGGATATTCAGTGGCACTATTCACATTGGTACAGCTGAATATCCTCGTGATCTACAAACCACGTAAATTCCTTTAAATATGCCCCTATAGGATCTTTTACAAACACTGTATTGCATCTCACAGGGTATCAAAATTTATATTAGAGAGGCACTTTACCTCAGGAGAAGGTTCAGAAAGAAGAGAAAGAGACTCTTAACTCGCTTTTCAAGTCTACTACTGCTTGCTATTGACTCCATTCATCTTCAATCAGGCAATGTCACTCAGCAATCTCCAGTTTGGGGCAACTCACATATGCCTTGCTTCTGAGGCAGATCAGCTTCTGCCATTCCTCCATCTAGGAACTCACGCTTAGCAGATGCTTCTGATCCCTAGCAGATGCTTCTGATCTTGACTACAGCAAAATCATCACTGCTGGGTACTCCAAAGGCACTAAACCCCAGAATATGAATGACATCACCTCCATTGATAAAAATAAATCTTCCACTTGACTATTGCTCCAAAGTAGGGCATCCAGGGGAAGAAGTAACCATGCCGTATTGTATGAAGGTATCCATGAGACCAGAAACATAGAAACATGATGACAGAAAAAGACCACATGGCCTATCTAGTCTGTCCTTCCATATCAACAACTACAACAGTCCACTTTTTACCTTTAGAGATCCTCTGTGTTGGTCCCATGCTTTTTTGAATTCAGTTACTGTCCTCATCTCTACCACCTCCACTGGGAGACTATTCCACGGATCCACTACTCTTTCCGTAAAGAAATATTTCCGCATATCACTCCTGAATCTATCTCCCTTCACCCTCATCCCATGTCCCCTCGTAGCAGAACTTGCTTTCAATTAAAAGAGGCTCTCTCCCTGAACATTTATGCCACGGAGGTATTTAAACATCTCAATCATATCACCTCTATCCCGCCTTTCCTCTAAGGTGTACATATTAAGATCCTTCAGTCTGTCCTCATATGCTTTATAATGAAGCCCACTAATCATTTTAGTAGCCACCCTCTGCACCGACTCCATCCTGTTCACATCCTTTTGAAGGTGCGGTCTCCAGAATTGCACACTATACTCCAAATGAGGTCGCACCAAAGACTTATACAGAGGCCTCCTTCGGTCACAATGTTCTGGTTCTAGTTCCTGTGGGCTAGGACCTAGCTTTCCTTTTCCTTCTCCCCATAGAACAGGTCAAAGACACACACTGGGTAGTTGCTGCCATCATCTTTCCACTACCCCCCAAGCCTAGAAAGATTTAAGAATACAATATTGTACAAAGGTACTTGTGGGTATTGTTGTTGTTGTTAAGTGCCGTCGAGTCGGAGTCGACTCATGGCGACCCTCTGGATAGCTATCCTAAATTGTGTTCGGTCTTCAGTCAGGCGGCTCATTGTTGACAGACTGGTACCTGTAGCTGCTGTTATTGTATCGATCCATCTCATTGCTGGCCTTCCTCTTTTGCGTTGACCTTCTATCTTGCCAAGCAAAATGTCTTTCTCTAATGATCTCTCTCTTCGCATGATGTGTCCAAAGTATGAAAGTCGAAGTCTTGTCATCTGAGCTTCTAAAGAAAGCTTAGGTTTGATCTCCTCTAGTACCGACTGGTTTGTTCTTTGGGCAGTCCATGGTATACACAGTATTCGCCGCCAGCACCATAATTCAAAGGCATCAATTTTCTTCCTGTCTATCTTTTTCACTGTCCAGCTTTCACATCCATATGATGTTATTGAAAATACAACGGCTTGAACAAGTCGAATCTTTGTATCGAGAGAGACATCTCTGCTCTTGAGAATCTTATCTAGGTCTTTCATAGCCATTCTGCCAAGAGCAATGCGTCGTCTGATTTCTTGACTGCTTGTTGCTTCTTTATTTATAGTTGATCCAAGTAGGTTAAAGTTGTTCACAATTTCAATTTCTTCTCCTTCAACGATGAACCTGTTGATTATGCCAGTTGTCATGATCTTTGTCTTCTTTACATTAAGGTGCAGGCCCATTTTGAGACTATGTTCTTTGATTGTGAAAAGCAAATGTTTCAGATCATCTTCACTTTCAGCCAGTAATGTGGTATCATCAGCATAGCGAAAGTTGTTGATGAGTCTTCCACCAATCTTCACACCTCTGTTGTCTTCATACAATCCTGCTTCTCTGATGATTTGTTCTGCATATAAATTAAACAGGTAGGGGGGAAAGTATGCAGCCTTGTCTTACACCTTTGCTTATTTTAAACCATTCTGTTTCTCCTTGTTCCGTTCGAACTGTTGCTTCTTGATCAATGTACAGATTGCGCAAGAGAACGATCAGGTGTTCTGGTATACCCATGCTTCTTAATGTGGCCCAGAGTTTCTCATGGTTTACACAGTCAAAAGCCTTGCTATAGTCGATAAAGCACAAATAGATATCCTTTTGGTATTCTTTAGTCTTTTCAAGGATCCACTCACATCCGCAATGATGTCTCTCATTGCTCGCCCTTTCCTGAACCCTGCTTGTACTTCAGGTAGTTCTTGTTCCAGGTATGGTTGTAGTCTCTTTTGAATAATCTTCAGTAGAATCTTGCTGGCATGTGGGATCAGAGCGATTGTGCGATAATTTCCACAGTCAGTTGGATCACCTTTCTTTAGTATTGGTATAAACACAGATCTTTTCCAGTCAGTTGGCCATGATGTTGTCTTCCATATTTCTTGGCAGAGCCTTGTGAGTATGGTAACAGCTGCATCAGATTGCTGCACTACTTCTATGGGAATGCTATCAATGTCTGGTGCTTTGTTCTTTGATAAGGCTTTCAATGCTGCTTCAACTTCTTCTTTCATCACCAATGGTTCCCGATCATAAGGTACAGGTTGAAACGGCTGTTGGTCCACTTGATCTTTATCATATAAAAACTCTGTATATTCCTTCCACCTTTTCTTGATCTTCTCAGCATCATTCAACATAGAACCTTGAGCATCTTGTAACATTCCAATTCAAGGCTGGAACTTTTTCTTTAACTCTCGTAGCTTTAGGAAAGCCGATCTTGTTCTTCCTCTAATAGTTTCTGCTTCTATTTCCTTGCAAGTGTCATTGTAGTACTTTTCCTTGTCCTGTCTTGCCGCACGTTGGAAATCTCTGTTGAGTTCTGCAATTGTCTTTCTTTCTCCTCTGGCTTTAGCTTCTCTGCGTTTCTGGGCAATTTTCAGAGTTTCTTCCGTCATCCATTTTGGCCGTTTTTGCTTTTTCACCTTTTGTAGAGACTTCTCGCTTTCTTCCAACACAACCTTCTTGATGTCATTCCATAACTCTTCCAGAGCTCTGTCATTTGTATCTAAAGCAGCAAATCGATTTTGCAGGCAGTTTATAAATTCCAAAATTGGGGCAGGGTGAGGCAGTGGATAGGAAGTAGGCTCTCATTTCTTTGTACTAGTATGGCCACATGGATTTTCTCCTGTTAGATTCACTTCTCAGACGTAGTACATGTTTAGTGTACTACGTCTGAGGTTCTAATGAATGAGAGGGCTCAAAGAGTGTGAAAGTGAGAGAGCCTTCAAATGTGTTACACACTCCTCGTGAGAGAGACTTGGCATCTCTGTCTTCCCTTTCAAAACCACAGCTGCTGTTATAGGCAATAGGTGAACCAGATTGTTCCAAAAAATTATTTCATTGTATCTTCTGATTGTACAAAGGAATAGATTAGATATAGTAAACTATCCTTCCCTACTGGCACTGTATCCTTTGGAAGTGTTGAAAAAATATTCTGTCTGCACTAGTGCACAGAGCACACCTTCCACCAATGTTTAGATAATTAAGCAATTGCCAATTTGCAAACGGTAAAGGCAAAACTTTCCTAGCATCTCTCTTTCTGATCTCCTCTCTCCACCCCAAATAAAGACACCCCCTGCAGAGAGAGAAGGAAGCCTATCAAGACTTTCAAACTCCTAGTTGTCAAAGCAGACAGCTACAGTACTCCTGGAAACAGAGAGGAAGGAACACTCTGCTCTCTTCAACTAGCAAACCCCAGCACCCTTTCCTCACTGCTTCAAAGGCATATTTTAAGTTCTCTGGTTTTCTTTATAGTCTTAAGCCTCTGGACTCATTTCTCACTCCCTCAAGGAGAGATTTCAATCTGCTGTTTTGTTCAGTCTTTTTATCTGCTTTCAACTGCTAACCCCTGAAAGTATCCCCTTCTTCACTCTCTCAGAGCCACACACAAATAGTTTTGTAGTTTGTTTTGGGCTGTGTGTTCCAGCCCTGCTGTGACATCATGATCTATGAGATTTGCATAATTCAGGCAGGGATAAGTTTCTCTGGTTGCTTGTCAAGGATTTGCACAATGATTGGTTCAAGTATCTCATGCTGACTGCTAGTGACCCTCCTTGACCTTATCCCCCTCCCATATTGGGTCCAGTGTGTCTGGGAGTATGCACATATGAGGAAAATGAAGTTCACCAATAGTGATTCGGGAAATTTTTCCGAACATGAGCTGTCAGTTAGTTGGCCCTAGAACAAACAAAAAATCATGATTTTCATTGATTTTTTTTCATGTGGAAACTAATGCACATACCTAGGTTTTATTAAAGAGGTTTTGCAGTATATGGGGTATCTGAAACTGGGTGGTTGCATTTTGGATACAGTATGTGCTCTCCTTGGATTTAAGATCTTTTAAAAAGGAATTGGCCTCATGTTAGAAAGGTTTTAGAAGTTTAATTGTTGTTTTTATAAAATACAGAAAGAACAGAAACCCAAAGTTAGAAGGCATAGTGTGGATCATGAGAGCCGAAAATTGTTATTAAAGCTGCTTCTAGTTGCCATAATGTAAGAGACAAGAGCCCTGCAAGACAGAAAGACAAGTTTCACAGAGGTCAGAGCTAATCTTAGGGGCTTGTTTACAAAGCCGCGGTAGTGGTTCGCGATCGCGATCGCAGCCGCGGCCCCATTGAAATCAATGGGGCCGCGGCTCCGATTACGATCGCAAACCGCTACCGCGGCTTTGTAAACAAGCCCCTTAGTTATAAAATTAAGCTATGTTAAGTAAGAGAGAGATCTTTGCTCTATTGACCTTTTGTGATGCAAAGGTCTTATGGAGCAAGCACAAATGTAAATAAATCATTGACCACCTGAAGATAAGGACAGGCATCAATATGTACTACCATAAAGGGGTCAGAAGAGCAAGGAAAACTGCATTCTTGCATATGATCTGTCATGTAAGAATATGGAAAAACCCATGTGTGCTTCTTGAGCACACTAGATGGTCAATAACACTGTGTTAGTTAGCCAATAAGATGCAGGGGGTAGAGGCTTGCAGATTTGACAAAGATATAAATGTCACTGAATATATAAAGGGGTGTGTCTCTATTTAGACATCCATTCCTTATCGTTCCTCCAGTTTAGTCCTCTACCTCTGGGTTGTGTACCTCCTCCTGTAGCTTGGAGACTGGGCATGTCAAATCGTGACATCACTGGATATAGCCTGCTGGTATCTCCCATCAGCCCCCAGTGTGTCCAGTCTCCATGCAGCAGGAGGATGTAGTGAACCTAGGTGCTGGGCTCACTTGGGAAACAGATTAGGAGCAGTTAGTCAGGATTTAGTTTTAATTTAATTTAACTTCCTAATGTTTTCCTTCTTTAGGTTAAATTTAAATTTATTTGGAGTAGAGGTGTAGCCTAATGGGTTCAATTCCCACTGGCACTCCTTGTGGCCTTGGGCAAGTCCCTTAGCTCTCCATTGCCTCAGAAAAAATCCAGGCTATCAATGTCCTATTTTAATTTAATTTAATTTTATAATTCTAATTTGAATTACTTTAAAGGGCGGATTTGTCCCTTTAAATGTATGTTCTGCCAGCTAGCATCTCCGCTCTTATTTCCTTTCATTCACTCGGTGCCCGGTGATGATCTCTCCCCCCAGGACTGTATGGGGGAGAGCTCTGTGACCCATGCCTGCATGCGGTGTGTGTGCCTGGCGGCAGATTTCCGATGCGGCGGGAGCCTCCACCTCTTAGGGTCTCTTCAGCCAGCAGGGCAGTGTTCGCTGTGGCTGCTGCTCTCAGCGACGCAGGGCAGCAGCGTGGCTTGGAAGCTGTTCACCCCGGAGCAACAGCGGGGTGTTGGCTGAGTCCTGATGCCGCAGAGGAGGACCTCGAGCCTGAGAGAGGGGCTTGGGGCTGTTTCAGCAGCAGTTGAATTTGGCGCCAAGCAGGCTTGCCTGGGATGGGTACCATTTTGGCACGGCTGATACCTCAAGGCGGAGGACACGGCGGCCCGCACATGGACAGACGACGCCAGGCTAAACAGATAAGGAATTCCTTAATTTATTATTTTTTCAGTTAATAATGTATACTTTAGTTTATTTTTGCATTTAATCTCTCATTTCCTTCTCTAATCCCTTGTCATTTCGGCGTTTGGGGGGTGACTTCATCTGGTGTGGTTTTGTGCCTGTTGTCTGCGTTCTGGCAGCTAACAGGTCCTGTCAGAATCAGGGAGCAGTAATTGGATTAGGCCATTAAGGTCTCCTGCCCCGTGGTCTGATTGCTGTTGCAAGATTTGTACTAGTAAAGCTTCCCGGAAGGAAAGGATGTTTACCCTTTGTTTTTTTCTTAACCTCTGGGGGAAAAATATGGTGCTGTAATCACTCATTCTGAGACTTGACACACGTCTCATCAGGAAGATGAGTTTCTGGAAGGTAAATCTAATGGGCTCCCAAAGATTTAAAATGGCAGTAGTAATAAGCATTAAACTGTAAACCAAGAAAGGCCTGTAGTACTGTCTTTGGCCACAAGAGGGCAGCAGGTACAGTCAATAGTGCCTTTCTGTGACCAAGTATAGACAGCAATCCTCAGACTAATCTCTGCAAGGCAGAAAAAGGGGGCTTAGCGCCTAATAAGCAACTGTCATATTCTGCTAGTCAAGAGTATATGGCCAAGAATTAAAACCCTTATCTTGTGTATCGTTTATCTGGTTCTAGTGCCATTATCAAAAAACAAACAAACAAAAAAAAGTCTTTTTGAGGGTCGGCCTTCCAAGGTATATATTTTAAACTTCAGCATATCTGCCTTGCTTAAATGTTTACAAATTTATTTGGCTTTATGTTGTGGTTAGAAGGCCAGGTATGTACCTGTCTCTAGCTATTCCCTTCTCATTGGCTATTCATTGTACTGCCAACCTCCAGTACTGAAGAGTTCCTGGAGACCTTATGGCATTTGTCATTCATGATGTTAGCTGAGGTTATTTCGGTGGAATTCTTTGCAATGTTACATTACATTATCCCTGCCAGTTAGGGGGTCTGGATTTATAGGGTATGTTCTGTTTCTGAAATGGAACATGTTCTGAAGACTGGCAGCAAAGGAGTTAAGTTCAGTCCCATCCGACATTATTCTTTCAGTAAAGCTAAAAAAAAAAATGCCAAGTATAGTACTTTGGGTTTTTGTTCTGTACATTGGCTCATGATTCTGAGGGCCATTGGTAAATTGGCTTGGTTTGTGATGCTGTATGTTCTTATATGCTGGGTACCGCTCAGAAACACAGGACATCAATACTGACAATTGTTTTGGTGCTCAGAGGTCTCAGGGTCAAGCTTTCCAATTGCCCTAAGTCAGAATTGGGAATTACCAACTGAAAGGTATGCCTCTTAGGTTCATGTCCAAGACCGCTAGTGGTATTGAATGGAATAATCTTGCCTTAACAAGATGCTCTTAGTTCAACTAGAGCTCCCTGGTCTCCTTGCAGTCAGTGGTAGCCTCCCACGTCGGTAGCTGTCTGATGACCATGTGAACAGGGATCTTCAGCAGTGCTCGGGGGCGCCGCTTTTGGCTCTAGCTGGTTGATTGGGTAGCAACAACTCAGAAACCGCAATACAGAGAGGTGGGCCCCGGTAGGGAGCAAGCCGATAGGCGGGCTACTTCGGAGTTGTTCTGAACATAAGACCATAAGATATGCCATACTGGGTCAGACCAAGGTCCATCAAGCCCAGTATCCTGTTTCCAACAGTGGCCAATCTAGCAGTTTCCCCAAAAGACACAGGTTTGCCTGCCTGGACCCACATAACAGCAGGTCAGTTGGTATTAGAGATAATTTGCGATGGTTAGGCGCTGGAATTCGCGAAGTCAGTTCGAGAGTCATTGGTGGGGTCTCCCTGCAAAGGATAGAGGAAACCCTTAGCGGTCCGTCGCACCTTAAATCGACTGTTACAAATCTGAGGCCACGCCGGTGCCAATTCGTGAATACATCAGGAGTAGCTCCTCCATTTGTTTTGTGGTGCCAGAGAAGGACAGCACTCGTTGCCATCTCTTGGACCTAGGAGGAGTGCACAGTTGTCTCCGCAGGTCTCCTTTCAGGATGGAAACGTTACGGTCTGTTATGGGGGTACTGCGACAGGGGGAGTGCTTGACGTCGCGCAATTTGGCTGAAACGGATTTACACATCCCATTCACAGCAACCCACCAAAGGGTTGCGTGTCGATCTTCCTTTGGGTTACTATTAGTTCCCAGCATTGCCATTTGGGCTGGCGAAGGCACCGCGCACTCTCACCAAGTTCTTGGGGGTGGTAGCGGTAGCGTTACAAAAGGAAGGATTTCGGGTACATCCCTATTTCGACGTTTGGTTCATTCTAGCAAAATCCAAAGCTTATAGCGTCAGCATGGCAGACGTGGTAGTGAAGTTCTTGGGGAGTCTCAGTTGGGTGGTCAATTTGGCCAAAAGTAACTTGGTGTCTTTCCAGGAGCTCGGATATATAGAGATGTGATTCAATATGTGGACAGGGGCGGTGTTCTGCCGGATTGTGGAGTTCCAGCCCTCTGACATCTGGTACGCAGGTGCAGAGCCGGGCCAGTGCCCTCGCGGAGGAGTTTCCGGTGCGTGCTGGGAAAGATGACAGTAACCCTGCAATCGGTGCCATGGGCCTGTTCTCATATGCGGCCGTGGCGGTGAGCTCTACTTCACTTCTGGTCGTCTCATGATGACTCGCTGAACAAACGACTTCCCTGTTCTCTCGGGGTCAGGTGTTCTCTGCGGTGGTGGCTACTTCTGGTATTACTGAAGACAGGGATGACTCTGGAATGGCCAGAGTGGCTCCCATCACTGACAGATGCGAGCCTCGTTGGATTGGGGGCACGTTGTGGAGAGTTTTTAGCGCAAGGTGTTTGCTCTGTTTAAGAGAGCGACTGCTTGATCAGCCGGCTGGAGCTGAGAGAGGTGGTTCTGGCGCTGCACACATTCGAAGCGGCAGTGACAGGTTGGGTGGTGCGACTGCGTTCAGTCAACTCCGCGAAGGTAGCCTACATCTTTTGACAGGGTGGTGCAGGAAGGACGGCCATGGAGGAAGAAGCAGAGGCATGGTTCGCTTGTGTAGAAATGCGACGGCCAGCATTTCAGCAGCGCACCTGGTGAGGCAGGATATCGCTGATGGCAACTTTTCTCAGCAGGGTTCCAGTGAATGTCGGAGAAGGGGAGTTGCATCCGGAGGTGTTGGCGCAAGTAGTTCGCATGCTGGGGGCCGCCGGTCATGGATTTCATGGCAACCCTTCGGTCAGCAAAGCAAATCTTTTCTTCAGCAGACAGCGAGAGTGAATGTCAGAGAGGAGCGACGTGCTGGGGCAGTGTTGAACGGCGTCGGGTCTTCTCTATGTGTTCCCATCAGGGGCACTCATAGGTCGAGTGGTTCAGCGTAGCAAGGCTCATTGGAGGAGAGTGTTACAGGTGGCTCCAGACGGGCCAGACGGCCGTGGTACACTGAGCTCATACAGGGGAGCCATGGAGGTTGCCAGCAGTGGAAACTCGGTTACTACCAGGTCTGCTTCGGCGGCCTCGGGTGGTTCGATTCTCACTTACGGTCTGACCATTGGAAGGGCAAGACATGTGGTCGCTTATGGCTCATGTTTGAGGCTTGGTGCTCTTGGGAGAAAGTGTGGGCTGTGGCTGCGTTAGTTTCTGTAGTTTTGAGATTTTTACAAGAAGGATTTCGTAAGGGCCTGGAGGCTAGTGCCTTGAGAGTTAAGTTGAAAGTGTTGTCTTGCTAGGGAGGCAAGGTGCAAGGACTGGCTCTCAGGATCCATGCAGATGTGTCATGTTTTTTGAGAGCGGTGACCTGGCTGCAGTCCTCGCGTGGAATCATAGGTCCCCCGCGGGGTCTCAAATTGCTTTTGGTGGCATTGACTAAGGAACCTGTTGAGCCCTTACACAAGGCGTTGCTTAGGACTTTGTCTTTGAGGATGTTAATTTTGATAACCAGCTGGTCGGCGAGCTGGATTTCGGGACGGTAGGTGCTGTCTCGTGGAGAACCATCCTTGTCCTTTTCTCAGGAAAAGGGGGGTGTTGCAGCCAGTGCCATCCATTTTACCTAAGGTGGTGTCTCTTTTTCAACTTGGTAGGACGGGGTTTCTTCCAGTGTTACTGTTGCTGGGGGGAACTGCGTCTGGCTGGGGGTGTGACCGTTTAGCCATAAAGCGGGTGCTTGAGCAGTACTTGTATATTTCGGAGACTTACCACACTTTGGACCGTCTGTTTGTTGTTCAGAGTTCCTCGCAATGGGGCAGCGGCAGTGAAGGCGTCCATTTCTAGATGAATTAAAGAGGCGATTGGTGCAGCAGATCTGCTGCGAGGCTGGTCAGCGTTAACGGGGTTATGAACGCATGTTACCAGAGTGCAAGCAATTTATCAAGCAGAGTACAGTTTAGTTCTGCCAGGGGACATTTGTAGAGTGGCCTTCTGGTCCGTTGTTTGTTCTTTCAGTAAGCACTATCATCTAGAGGTCCTAGTGGCAAATAATGACTTTTTCGGATCGGCGGTATTGCACGCCGGCTGAAAAGGTCCCTCCCAATAATTACTGCTCTGTTACATCCCAGAGGTGGAGGACTAAACTGGAGGAACAATAAGGAAATAGAAATTACACTTACCTGGTAATTGTCGTTCCTTGAGTGACGACAGTTTAGTCCTCATTCCCACCCAGGGGTATGATTTCTTCAGTGTTATTTTCAGGTGGAGTGAAGCATCAATTTCAAGGAGTGGAGAGATCCTTTCAGATTCTGGATCGCAGTGAGTATCCCTCTCTGATCTGTTTCTTCCTTCTCTCTTATTTAAGTGAGGGGGTGGTACAGGAAACGTGATTGCATAAGGGAGACGTGAACGTAAAGTAAAAAACAAAATAAGACTAATAAGGTTAAAAAGGTTCCTTAGGTTGAGTAATGGATAGTTTATTTAAAGTTATGGTATAGCTACTTATTTGTTGTTCCTTTGAGTTTGCTTTGTCAATAGTACACTGGGGGCTGATGGGAGATACCAGCAGGCTATATCCAGTGATGTCACGACTTTGACATGCCCAATCTCCAAGCTGCAGGAGGAGGTACACAACCCAGAGGTGGAGGACTAAACTGTCGTCACTCAAGGAACGACAATTACCAGGTAAGTGTAATTTCTATTTGCTATAGCAATGTACTGAATAATAATAATAAAGAGCTCTTAAACTGCTTCACAATATTCCTCTCTGAGTCTCATTGGCCAGGTTGGCCACAGGTAAAGGTGTTTAAAACAACTCATTATTGTTTTTTTTAGTAAATGTCTGTTTGTGAAAAGGGCTTGTTTCTGCAGTTAAAAACATTCTGTGCATTTCCACTTCTATAAAAGGAGGGTTTGGATAGGGTAGTTTGTGCTAATATTCAACAAAAGAGAGTAGAAATCCCATGATCCAAAATATGACTAAACCTCTATTCACCAATAAGAAATCAGCAATCCAATATATTTTGGCTTATGCCTGTTTCAGAATTTCATATACAGTAAAGCCATTCAAAATGTATAAAAACATCTTTAAGAATATTTATAAATACATAAATCTTAAGTAGTTGCAGGAGATAGCAAATTCTGCGATAAAGTGATTCATGGAACTGAAGCTCTGTGGGAGATACAAAAAGGACAACAAACAAAAACAAAAAATATACCAAAAAAAAAATAGTAAACTATCTATTGTTCCTTAATGTAACTCTTCATTAACTTCAGAGATGCGTTAAAAATTATATTGAACAACATAAAAAATGAAAGTATGTAATAAATATTTTTAAAAAACGAATAGGAATTTTTGACAAACTCCAAAAATGACTAATGCCTACCCCACTCTCAAAGCCTTCACAGCATCATACAAAAACTCTAAGCCCAAAGGGGGATGTTTACTAAAGTGGGCTAAGCAGGTGGCATATCTGTGACCCCTAAGGGTAATCTTGCAGTACTACTGTTAGGGGTCATGGGTGCCATTTTGTAACCCAAGGCCGGCATGAACATGAGCAACTGGGAGCTTGTGCTCCTTCGAAACTACTAAGTGACCGTAGTAAGAGCCAGAGATAGAATAAGGGATAAGAAGTTGTGAGGGTCTGCTAGGGCAGTGTTTCTCAACCAGGTCCTTAAGGAACACCTAGGCCTGTTGGGTTTTCAGGATTCCCACAATGAATATGCATGAGATAGATTTGCATACAATGAAGACAGTACATGCAAATCTATCTCATGCGTATTTGTTGTGCGAATCCTGAAAACCTAACCGGCCTAGACATGCCCTGAGGACTGGGTTGACAACCACTGTGCTAGGGGACCATTGAGGAGGGGGGATCTTGATGCTAGGGTTCAGATGGGGGGAATGATGTTGCGGGGGGGGGGGGGTGATCAATATCAAGAGCATAATTGGGAAGGGGAGACATGCTGCTGGAAGAAGGGGTAGGACGTGCATGCATATCAAAAGCAGTGCTTTTAAAAAGCTGCTTCCACGCACATTTGAAACATAGAAACATGATGGCAGAAAAAGAGCACATGGCCTATCTAGTCTGCCCTTCCATATCAACCACTACAACAGTCCCCTTTTTACCTTTAGAGATCTTTGTGTTTGTCCCATGCTTTTTTGAATTCAGATACTGTCCACATCTCTACCATATCCATTGGGAGACTATTCCACACATCTACCACTCTTTCTGTAAAGAAACATTTCCGCATATTACTCCTGAGTCTATCCCCTTTCACCCTCATCCTATGTCCCCTTGTAGCAGAGCTTGCTTTCAATTGAAAGAGGCTCTCCTGTGTATTTATGCCATGGAGTTATTTAAACGTCTCAATCATATCATCTCTATCCCGCCTTTCCTCTAAAGCAGTGTTTTTCAACCTTTTTTGTGCAAAGGCACACTTTTTTCATGAAAAAAATCACGAGGCACACCACCATTAGAAAATGTTTAAAAAATTTACCTCTGTGCCTATATTGACTATATATAAAGTAATTCTCTTGAATAGGAATCAAACACTCACACCAACCCCCCTCCCCTGCTGGTTCACACCAACCCCCCTCCCCTGCTGGTTCACTCACACCACCCCCCCCTCCACTGCTGGTTCACTCACCCACCCCCCTGTCACTTACTCACCCCTCCTGCTGGGTCACTCACTCACTTACCCCCCCTCCCCTGCTGGTTCACTCACACCATCGCCCCCCCCCCTTGCTGGTTCACTCACACCACCCCCCCCCCTCCACTGCTGGTTCACTCACTCTCCCCCCCCTTGCTGGTTCACTCACACTCCCCCCCCCCCTTGCTGGTTCACTCACACACACACACACACCCCCCTCTGCCCAAGCCGCTGCTTCTGCTTTGTAAAGAGCAGCGGCTGCACTACACTTACATTGAAAAGTAAAGAGAAACTGTGTCAGGAGCCCTCCGGTCATCGCAGAGCCCGAGGAAGTGATGTAAGGGGGCCGGGCTCCTCACAGGCTGTCTTCCTTTTCAAATTAACTTTATTGCAGCTAAAGTTAATTTGAAAAGGAAAGACAGCCTGTGAGGAGCCCGCCCCCATGACATCACTTCCTCGGGCTCTGCATAATCGGAGGGCTCCTGACACAGTTTCTCTTTACTTTTCAATGTAAGTGTAGTGCAGCCGCTGCTCTGTACAAAGCAGAACCAGCGGCTGCACTGCTATAGAGAATTGCGATCGCGTTCGCGCCGCGGACTTCGGCACAAAAGCCAGTTTTTTGCTCTGGCCGCTCCCGATCTTGCGGCCAGAGCAAAAAACCGGCTTTTCAATGGCCGGTTTTACAATTGTGCTGGCAGCCGGCCTGGCCATGGAAAAACCGGCCAGGCCGGCTGAAAACCGGCCAGTTGGCAACCCTAATTTGTGAGCCGAGGCCACATGTTACGGATGAAATTGGAATTTTTCCCACGGCACACCAGACAATATCTCACGGCACACTAGTGTGCCGCGGCACAGTGGTTGAAAAACGCTGCTCTAAAGTATACATATTCAGCTCTTAAGTCTGTCCTCATATGCTTTATAACAAAGACCACTAACCATTTTAGTAGCAACCCTCTGCACCCACTCCACCCTGTTTATATCCTTTTGAAGGTGCGGTCTCCAGAATTCCACACAATACTCCAAATGAGGTTGCACCAAAGACTTATATAGAGGCACTATCGCCTCCTTTCTTCTGCTGGCCATTCCTCTCCCTATGCACCCAAGCATCCTTCTAGCTTTCACCATCACCTTTTCTACTTGTTTAGCTACTTTAAGATAATCAGACACAATCACACCTACTGTAGGTCCTGTTCTTCTTTTGTGAACAGAAGTACTTCACCCCCTATACCATATCGCTCCCTTGGATTGATGCAGCCACAATTTGAGATAAAGCTGTGTGGGCTTTTTTAACCCTTGTGCAGCTTTTTTAAATCGTTGCTCCTGCTGGATGTGGTGAAGCATTGACATGCACTCTTGCATATCCTTACATGTATTTTCAATAAGTTCCGCATTTGGTAGAGCCTTTACAATACACAGTGGGAATTATTCACATGTCGACCTGGACATCTTAATTCGTCTCCACACCCTTTATAATATTGACCTTTATAAGTATAGCAGCATTGATAATAAATATTTTTATAAAGGCCATGGTTAGTGTTCAAATAAATATGATGATTGCTGCTACTAAAAATCTGGCCCCATATTTTCAGTGCTTGTTTGGAAACTTAGGTGGAAAGGAGCCTAGTAATTAAAGCAATGGGCTGAAAACTAGTGAAGCAAGGATTCAAATCCTCATTCTTCCACTGATGTTCCTTGTGAGTTTAGTCAAATCACTTCACCCTCCATTGCCTCAGGTATAAACTTAGGGCTAGATTTACTAAGGTTCATTATTTAACCCAAGTCATCATTGTCAGTGGAGCCTGTTCAATAATAACATGCATTAATGCATGTTAGAGCAGGGCTTGACAAATCTTTGGCACCATCTTGCCATGGCACCTACAAATTGCACCCTGGTGCCTGGGATTTCATGTCCCTTCAAGCTGCAGCCAGAGGAGATCCCATCCCCTGCTGGCAGAAGATGAACTGTGGCCGCGAACACGATAATGGTAAAGATGAGAGCTATGGCTGCAAGAGAACTGTGTTTAGCAGGGACTCTAGATCCAGCTGACCGAATATGAGCTGCGGCCAGCAGCTGTGGTCAGTTGCTGAAAAACAGCATGATGTACACTTCCCCACCATGATTGGCTCTATACACAGATGAGCCCTGCAGTGGAGGAAGTTCAGGTTATCTTGTGAGCCTTGAATTCTTGAGATCAACTAAACTTCCTCCACCAGCTAATCTGTGCCCAGAGCTGATCACGGTGTGGGAAGTGTACACTGTGCTTTTATTCAGGAGCTGCAGTAAAAGCTGTTAGTGTAGCTGGGTTTAAACAGTGTTTGGACAAGTTCCTGGAGGAAATGTCCATAAACCATTATTAAAGAGGACCAGGGAGATCCACTGCTTACCCCGGGTTAAGCAACATGGAATCTGTGTACCTTTTTGGGAAACTTAAGCAAGGAAAACACCCTTCCTACAGCGACAAGAGACACAGATGAAGCAGGAAATGGAGCCACCCTGGCTCTATTAATGTGTCTGTCATGTATATTTCATGGAGGTATACTTTTGACTTCACTGTTTTGAACTCTCTGAGTTCACCGGTGACTTCTTTGTTTTGATGATGAATACTCCTCACACTATTCATAGGATGAACAGCATAGCTACCACAACCCCGATCTATAAGTTTCACGTCACCTTGCCTCGTTCTCATTTGGTGCTTTCACTTTCAGCATCCTTTGCATTTATTTGGAGAATATTCCTAACAGTAAGCTGCACAGATGCTAATGTGAAATGTTTTATCTGTTTCAGTTTTCCTTATGGCTTCCCTGTCCCCCTTTGGATTGCTATAAGTTATGCATGCCATCTTTTTTTCCCAATGGAAAAGGTGAATAGTGGAGTACCCCAGGGATCTGTACTGGGTCCGCTGCTTTTTAACATATTCATAAATGACCTGGAAAAGGGAATAACGATTGAGGTTATCAAATTTGCAGATGACATAAAACTATTTAAAGTTGTTAAAACCTATGAGGATTGTGGAAAATTGCAAGAGGATCTTGATAAATTGGAAGACTGGGCATCCAAATGGCAGATGAAATTTAATGTGGACAAGTGCAAAGTTATGCACCTAGGGAAGAACAACCCAAACTATGGTTACACAATGCAAGGTTCCACATTGGGAACCAACACCCAGGAAAAAGATTTAGACGTCATCATGGATAACATGTTAAAACCCTCCGCCCAGTGTGCAGTGGCGGCCAAGAGAGCAAATAGAATGCTAGGTATCATAAGGAAAGGAATGGAAAATAAAACAAAGGATATTATAATGCCTCTGTATCGTTCCATGGTGCGACCGCACCTTGAATATTGTGTGCAATTCTGGTCGCCATATCTTAAAAAGGTATAGCATTATTAGAAAAGGTACAGAAAAGAGCCACCAAAATGGTAAAAGGGATAGAAAGATACTCCTCTGAAGAGAGGCTAAAAAGGTTAGGCTCTTCAACCTGGAAAAGAGACGGTTGAGGGGAGATATGATGGAGGTCGAATGGAGTGGAATGGGTAAATGTAGATCGATTGTTTAAGTCATCAGAATATAAAAAGACTAGGGGACATGCAATGAAGCTACAGGGTAACCTATTTAAGACTAATAAGAGAAAATATTTTTTCACTCAACATGTAATCAAACTCTGCAATATGTTACCGGAGGATGTAGTAAAAGCTGTTAGTATATCTGGGTTAAAAAAAGGTTTGGACAAGTTCCTGGAGGAAAGGTCCATAAACCATTATTAAAAGGTACATAGGATATCACTGCTTGACCCAATACAAGCATTGAGGAAACTGTGTCTTTTGGGGAAACTGCTAGGCACTTATGACCTAAATTGGCCACTGTTGGAAAGAGGATACTGGGCTTGATGGACCTTGGTTTGACCCAGTATGGTATATCTTATGCTCTTATGTTCTTAATTGAGTTCACATCAGGGCTCTCTCCCTCTCTGCTCTTGGTTTTAAGGTCTTCCCATGGCTTCTGCTACCTTTGCCTTTCCCATACTGATAGTCATGGTGAATTAATTTTCTTTGTTATTATGGAACTTTCCTTGAGCACAGAAGGTGGCTGAACTCTAGTAACCTCCTCCGTTTTGGAAACTGCTAACACCTAATTAGGAGTTAGTGGGCCTGATTACCTGAGAACAGCTGAGGCCTGCATAAAAGGCTCCAGTGCCCTGCCCTGTTGAGGCTTTCCTTACGAGGGCTCTACAGATCAACCAACAATACCTAAGCTCCACGAACAGAACAATGGCTGGGAAAAATCGTATTGCTAAAGCTGTTGCCCCCATTACAGCTTCTCCCTCGGTCCAGACAGAGGTCCTAATGCCAGTTGAAGGACCAGTTCCATGTGCAGGGTGCCTGCATGCTGAAGCTTTGAGGAAACAAGTGGAGGAACTCAGAGAGGAGGTGGCGAGGCTGAGGAGCATTCAAGATAGTGAGAAGTACATTGATGAGATGCTTCTTGCAGCAACCAAGCTCTCCAGCACAGGAGAAGATGAGTGCCAACAGAATGTCGATGGTTGGACACAAGTCACCAGGGCCTGCAAAATCACCAATTCAACTTCTCCAGCCCTTGAATTGAAGAACCATTATGCAGCCCTGGAAGTGGAGGAGGTGAAAGCATCCCTGGAAAGGGAAGAACCAGAGCTCAAGTACCCCAAAGTTGCAGAATCAGTGACCAGAAGGAAACGAGGGGTAGTGGTGGTTGGAGACTTTCTTCTGAGGTGTACTGAGGCATCCATCTGCCAACCAGACTTGATGTCCAGAGAGGTATGCTGTCTGCTTGGTGCCAGAATCCAAGATGTTATGGAGAGTTTGCTGAAACTCATCAAGCCCACTGACTATTACCCAATGTTGCTAATCCATGTTGTAACAAATGATACTGCCAGGTATACCTCGGAACGTATCAAAAGTGACTTCATGGCTCTGGGACAGAGGGTGAAGCAGTTAGGTGCACAGGTGGTGTTCTCTTCAATCCTCCCTGTTGAGGGTAAAGGCCAAGGCAGAGAGGCTCGCATCTTGGAGATGAATGCATGGCTGCGTGGATGGTGTCATCGAGAGCGTTTTGGTTTCCTAGACCATGGGATGCTGTTCCAAGGGTTGCAGAGCAGAGATGGCATCCATCTGTCCAAGAAAGGTCAACACATCTTCGGTAGTAGACTGGCTAATCTACTGAAGAGGGCTTTAAACTAGATTCATTGGGAATGGGTGAGGAAAGCCCCCAGGTAAGTGATACATTAAATACCTTTATAGAAATGGGTAACAGTGGTAACATATGGAAAGCAGTGTGTATAAATGCCCATAGCATGGGAAATAAGATCCCTGATGTTGAAGCTTTGGTGGGAGTGGCTGACTTGGATTTAGTGGCAGTTACAGAAAAATGGTTCACAGAAAACCATGATTGGGATGTAACTATACCTGGCTATACTTTATTCAGAAAGGACAGGGTAGGAAGAAGGGGAGGAGGAGTGGCAATATATGTAAAAACTACTATTAAAGCTTTGGGATTACAGAGCTTAAAAGGGAGAGAGGAGGCATTGTGGGTTAAACTAGAAAGAGGGAAAGAGAAATCTATTTGCATTGGTGTGATATACAGACCTCCCTCACAAGAGGAAGAGGTGGACAGAGAGTTAATTGAAGACATACACAGCATTGCTAGGAAAGGGGAAGTGCTACTGATAGGAGATTTCAATATGCCAGATGTTGATTGGCACATTCCTGCTGCAGTATCATCTAGAAGTAAGGAGATCCTGGATTCTCTACAGGGAGAACTATTCAGGCAATTGGTAACAGACCCCACACGTGAAGGGGCCATATTGGACTTGGCGCTTACCAATGGTGAAAGTGTTTCTGATGTTGTAGTGGGAGATCATTTTGCATCAAGTGATCACCAGATGGTGTGGTTCAGTATTAGGACTAGGGCTGTTAGAATCCATTGAAAGGTGAGGATCTTAGACTTTAGGAAGACTAACTTTGCGAAGATGGGCCAATACCTCAGGGAGTTGTTAGTGGGATGGGAACAGCTGGGCGATGTAGAAAAACAGTGGACAAAACTGAAAGGAGATATTTTAAGGGCAACCAACCTTTTTGTTAAAATGGTAAATAAAGGTAAAAGGAAAAGGAGACCGCTATGGTTTTCGAAAGAAGCAGCTGAAAAAGTGAAGAAAAAGAGGAAGGCCTTCATGAAATACAAGAGATCACAGAGAGAGGAAGACAGGCATCTGTATTTGGAAAAACTTAGAGAAGCTAGCAAAGTAGTCAAGAAGGCAAAGATTCAAAAGGAGGAGGAAATAGCCAATGCAATAAAATGGGATAAGACATTTTTCAGATATATTAGTGAGAAGAGGAAGGGCAAAAGTAGTATTGTCAGACTCAAGGGTGCAAGGGAAGAATATGTAACATTGGAGTAACATTCGACTGCGACCTAAAAATGGAGAAACATCTCCGAAAAACAAACAGGGCAGTTTTCCACAAACTGAGAGTTCTACAACCGATACGGAACATCATAGACCACCACGACTTCAGATCCGTCGCTCAAGCACTCATCATGCCACATTTCGACTACTGCAACGCCATTCTTCATGGACTACCTAAAAAAACCCTTAACATCCTGCAAATGGCTCAGAATGTAGCTGCCAGGATCATTATGAGGAAAAATCTTACCGACCAGATCACACCAGTACTAATTGAGTTACACTGGCTCCCCATTACAGCCCGCTCAAAGTACAAAATACTGACAACCACTTTCAAACGCATCCACACCATTGCTCCATCCTTCCTCTCCACCCTAATAGCCACACAACCCCCCAACATAAACAGAAGAACCATCAACTCCAATACCCTTCACACCCCTACGGATATAAGATCTGTCAAAGTCAACACCAGTAATAGGGCATTCGCTTACACAGCACCTACACTATGGAACCAACTACTGCCCACACTAAGAGCCAGCGAAAATCTAATAGAGTTTAGAAAAAAACTCAAGATGCACCTTTTTCAAAGTCATTTCAACCTGCTCTAATTCCACAGGAAGAGAAACTATTCTACCCAAAGAACCAGAGGACCTTCTATGTAAAAATATACATATGTAATCTTTTTTCCCCATAGACTAGAAGTAGATAATTTGCTGTGTACTGCCCTTTCCCCCCGAATCAATTATGTATATACCTTAAATTTTACTGTTTTGATTTGACAGCTCTTTCTATGTAATCTTACCTGCTTCTGATCGCTGGAAGGAGCGGTATACAAATGCTTGCTAAATAAAATAAATAAATAAATGTAGAAGCTGATAAGGATAAAGCGGAATTGCTTAACAAATATTTTTGTTCTGTGTTCACAGATGAAGAACCAGGAGCAGGACCTCAGAAAACACCCACAAATAGGAACAGAAGCGAGGGATATCTTGAACAATTTTCAGAAGACTATGTTCGTGAGAAACTATCTCAACTTAAAGTAGACAAAGCGATGGGACCAGATGGGATACACCCTAGAATACTGAGGGAACTTGGGGACATTCTAGCAACTCCACTGACTGACCTTTTCAATGCCTCGTTGGAGTCGGGAGTGGTGCCAAAGGACTGGAGAGAGGCTCATTTGGTGCCTTTACACAAAAGCGGAAGTAAGGATTTGGTTGAAAACTACAGGCCGGTTAGTTTAACTTCGGTGGTGAGTAAATTATTGGAAACGCTGCTGAAAGAGAAAATAGTGAGGTTTCTGGAGTCCAGCAGATTACAGGATCCGAGGCAGCATGGATTCACCAGAGGCAGGTCTTGTCAGACAAATCTGATTGATTTCTTTGACTGGGTGACCAGGAAGTTGGACCGAAGGAGAGCTCTAGATGTAGTGTATTTAGATTTCAGTAAAGCCTTTGACACTGTTCCTCACAGGTGACTTATAAACAAACTGAGCACCCTAGAGATGGACCCTAAAGTTACTGCTTGGGTTAGAAATTGGTTGGGTGGGATGCGACAAAGAGTACAAGTAAATGGAGCTCACTCTGAGGAGAAGGATGTTATCAGTGGTGTACCCCAGGGATCTGTCCTTGGTCCGATTATTTTTAACATCTTTGTTAGAGATATAGCGGAAGGACTGTCGGGTAAGGTTTGCCTCTTTACGGATGATACCAAAATCTGCAATAGAGTAGACACCCAGGAAGGTGTAGATAACATGAGGAGGGATCTAGTTAAGCTTGAAGAATGGTCTAGAATTTGGCAGTAAGGTCATGCATTTGGGCTGCAACAATCCAAGGGAGCAATATAGTATAGGGGTGAAGTACTTTTGTCCACTAAAGAAGAGCGGGACCTAGGCGTGGTTGTGTCTGATGATCTTAAAGTAGCTAAACAGTTAGATAAGACAACGGAAAAAGCTAGAAGGATGCTTCGGTGCTTATGGAGAGGAATGGCTAGCAGAAAAAAGGAGGTGATAATGCCTCTCTATAAGTCTTTGGTGCAACCTCATTTGGAATATAGTGTGCAATTCTGGAGACCGCATCTTCAAAAGGATGTGAACAGGATGGAGTCGGTGCAGAGGGTGGCTACTAAAATGATTAGTGGTCTTCATTATAAAGCATATGAGGACAGACTGAAGGATCTTAATATGTACACCTTAGAGGAAAGACGGGATAGAGGTGATATTGAAATGTTTAAATACCTCCATGGCATATATGTTCAGGGAGAGAGCCTCTTTCAATTGAAAGCAAGTTCTGCTACGAGGGGACATGGGATGAGGGTGAAGGGAGATAGATTCAGGAGTGATATGCGGAAATATTTCTTTACGGAAAGAGTAGTGGATCCATGGAATAGTCTCCCAGTGGAGGTAGTAGAGATGAGGACAGTAACTGAATTCAAAAAAACATGGGACAAACACAGAGGATCTCTAAAGGTAAAAAGGGGACTGTTGTAGTTGTTGATATGGAAGGACAGACTGGATAGGCCATGTGGTCTTTTTCTGTCATCATATTTCTATGTTTCTATGTTTCTATCACATGATATTAATGATTTGTTCAGTTATTTATATTTTTGTTGCATCTATATGTCTCTCCAGGTTTTATTGCCCTGTAAAATAACAGTTGGTAAGTTTGCGTTTCTTTTAAGTCTTTCATTTTTTACATTACCTTACCATTAAGTTTGGAGTACCATTCTCTGGTACATTATGAATTGGTCATGTGTGTTTTACCCGGTCCTGTACTCTCTTTTTCCACATAAATTTTTCATTTTTATATATCTATTCGTTTATCGATATATTTATATTGTGTATACTCTTTTATATGAGTATCTTTTTTATGAACTTCACAGATGAGATTGTTTTTATGGTTATATGTTCTTTCAGTTGCATATAGTTTTATTTACTTTATGACTTGTTTTATGGGTTAATTGTTTATGTTTTATTGATTATTTTATTTAATTTTTAATGTTTTATTAGAGGTTCTTGTACTTCTGAAGAAAGCCTCCGGCCGAAAAATGTGTCAGGCTATACCTCTGTTTACCAATAAAGGTTTCCTTCCAAGGTGGTTTCATATCCTACTTCTTCTGTGCCTTTTTGGGAACCTGCCAAGTACTTGCGACCTGGATTGGTCACTGTTGGAAAGAGGACACTGGGCTTGATGGATCATCTTGATCTGACCCAGTATGGCATATCTTATGTTCTTAACAATAGGTGAGCGAGAGGGAGCCGATGGTGATGAGAGAGAGAGAGAGACACACACACACACACACACACACACACACACACACACACACTGGATGAAAGTCGAGGGGGCATGATGGAGACTATAGCAAGCCTGGAGGAGGGTCATGAAAGGGAGACTACAGGAAGCCTTGGGGAGTCATGAGAGGGTGAGAGACTGGGTGAAGCTTCAAGGTGGGGTTATGAAAGAAAGAGAGAGATACTGAGTGAAGCCTCATGGGACATCGGAAAGAGACTGTGGAAACCTGGGGGTCATGAGGACAAGAGAGAGAGAGACTGAGTAAAGGCTGTTGAGGGGCTATGAGAAAGAGGAAGAGATACTGGATGATGGATGGGTGGGGGCTATGAGAGACTTTTTTTGCTTCATGTATTGCCATGTTATTATATGTGAAGCAAAAAAGGATTTGCCTCAGATATAGCTATAAAGGGCCACCAATATGCTGATGACACCTACTCATTGGGGGTGATGGGATGGTGAGGAGGAGAAGGGCACTGTTGGCACTGGATAATAGCTCATTAAGGGCTTGATCTAAGCAGCTTTCTTTCCCTATAGAAAATTGGAAAACAGTAAATCAGCTCCTTAAAAAAGGAGCTTCAATACATCTTTTTTTTTATGGGGGGGGGGGGGATATTGTGACTAATGTCTTGGCAGCTGGCTCCTAAATTTTTAAGCTGGCCCCTTGATTCCAGAAGCATTTGTCAAGACCTGTGTTAGAGGATCTAGCCCTCAGAATGTAAGGGGAATGCCTAGGTTAAATAAAATACAGTATATATATTCAGCATTGATACATATACTGTGGTCAGCGCCAGCAATTTTCTGGATAGCAGCAATAGTCAATGCACTATCTGGGTAACTATCCCAATAGCTGAAGCCATCTTTTTTGTTTTTCTAAAGTTATCAGGATATTTATATGGCTAGTGAACTGAATATCGTTGCTATCTGAATAATTCCCAGAACTGCCCATGCTCCACTCACACTATGCCCCAGCACTATGTAGATGGTTCCGGGGTGGTCTGTATTAGTTTCAGTGGTGCTATGCCAATAAATGTCCCTAAGAGGCACGTTTACTAACGTGCTAACCGTTAGTGTGGGGTTTGCCACCTGATAAAAGCTGTGCTAGCAGCATGGGTGCCATGCTGAAAATGCCATGTTAACTGAGCGGGGACTGCATGCCTTAGGGGTAAGAAGTGGGTATTGATGAGCATGTGCTAACCGCAAATATTGCCTTTAATGCAATGCAGCACATTGGCAACACGCTAATGGCAGGGGTATAGATACACATGTCCCTAACGTTAATGTGGACCTCTGCCCTGATTTTGCGACTTTTAGTAAACAAGACCTTAAATATTGGACCGTTCGCTTTTAAGGACTTTTTAATAGAAGGCTTTTTAAGAACTATTTGTAATGGCCTACGTAAGTGCACACTTTGGCACTGACTTTTCATTTTTGACTAAATTCTTTGCATATATATTCTTTATAAATGCGCTTCGTTGTTTTACTTCCTTTCTTATGCAAAGTAATTGACTTTATTGAACTATACAGTGGGTAAGTTCACATCAGGATTATTCTTGGACTGTGAAATGACATGAAAAGATTTTGAATGTCATTGAATATAATTTGAATAATAAATATTCTTTGAGAAATCTTTGTTTTTGAGATTGGAAAATGCTTGCATATTCACTTTTAAGTACAACTGATCTCCTCCCTTAAATATCCTTTATAATCAAATACTAAGCAAACATATAAAAGTAATATTTAAAGGGGTGATTTAAAAAAATATTTTCTATGTTTAAAACATTGTTGTTCATGCAAAAAATGGGTTCTTATAGAATTGCACAACAATAAGCATTTATACCAAGTAGGCACACGGAATGAGCGCACCTACTTTTATGTGATCTGTGCCTTTTACTCCCAGTTATATACTTTGGATGGAGCAGGGGAGGAATTAGATACATATGCATATTTTATAAACTACATGTACACACACACAAACTTACAACTTCTTTTTGGAGCAGCTGTAAATGTGTGCTTTGAAATTGTGTGCTATTGTGGCTATTCCTGAGAACCTAATATATAAACACACATAAGCATCCATGTTGCCTTTATATAAAAAACTTAACATAGACCCTATTTTGGACCTCTCCCATAGGTGTCCGGTTATAAAATTAACCACTAAATGTATGTGTTGTTCCTAAATCTAAATCTAAATTCCTTATCGTACCTCCAGTTCAGTACCTCACCTCTGGGTTGTGCACCACCTTTCGCAGCATGGAGACTGGGCATGTCAGACTTGTGACATCACTGCACATATCCAACTGGCACCACCCACCAGCTTGCAGTGTGTCCAGTCTCCATGCAGTTGGAGATAGTGAGTCTAGGTGCTGGGCTCACTAGAGGAGCGAATAAGGAGCTTCAGGCTAGTTAGTTAAGGGGTTTTGCCATTGATTTTCACAAATATATTAATTATTTTGGGTGTTTCTGTGCTTAAAGCTATTAAAAAAAAAAGGAACAAAGGTCAGGAAGGTGAAGGGGGAGTTTTGGGACAGATACTTCTCACTCTCCTGGCCATCCCGGCCATCTTGGCCTGCCCAGTAGTTGATTCTTTTGTCCAGTCCCCTTGCAGGGGCTGAGACAGGACAATGGCGGTACGGGAGTCTCTGTCTCGGCTGCTGCAGCTACGAGTGGTGGTTCCGTCAAGGGGATAAATCGATGCCTGCGTGTACCTCATTTCCAGATGGAAACCTTGCATTCTGTTATGCTAGCAGTTCGTCAAGGCGAATTCTTAACGTCTCTAGATCTCACCGAAGCATATTTGCACATCCCAATCAGACCAGATTATCAAAGGTTTCTCAGGTTTGCATTGCCATGGGGGCATTTTCAGTTCCAAGCTTTACCCTTCGGACTAGAGATGTCCCCGCGTACCTTCACCAAAGTGATGGTCGTAGTAGCGGTGGCTCTTTGAAAGAAGGGGATATTGGTTCATCCTTATCTCGACGACTGGCTGATTCAAGCGAAATCCAGGACCAAAAGTCTGCAGGTTAACAGGCAGAGTGGTACAGCTCCTACAGAGTCTCGGTTGGGTGGTCAATGTGGCCAAGAGCTGGCTGGTCCAAACGCAAGTTATGTAATACATGGGAGTGCGTTTCAACACTCGGCTAGCAGCAGTATTTCTTCTGGAGCGTCGCACCCGGGCCTTTCGGCAATTGGTGCGCAATTTTTTGAAGACTCTGGCTCTGTCGGTCTGGCATTATCTACAGATATTAGGAACAATGGCAGCGACACATGCGTCCGTTCCTAAGGTCGCTGCTCTGCCGCTGGTCACACCAGAACAATTCTCTGGCCAGGTGCTTTCCCTGTCCACTACGGGTGAGGGAGTCACTACATTGGTGGCTTTGTCCGCGGAATCTGGAGGCGGGCATGCATCTCGAGCAACCGCGTTGGCTTCCAGTACTGACGGATGCCAGTCTAGCGGGTTGGGGAGCTCATTGCGTGGATCTGTTCATGCAGGGCTTCTGGACGGCAAAGGAGTCCCAGTGGTCAATCAACCGTCTGGAGTTGCGAGTGGTAGCTCTGGCGTTTCGAGCCTTCGAGGCCACCGTAAAGGGTCATGCAGTTCAAGCGCTATCGGACAATGAAGCAACAGTAGCATACCTCAATCGGCAAGGTGGCAAAGGAAGTGTGGCGATGGAGGAAGAGGCAGAAAATCTGTTTGCTTGGGTGGAGCCGCATCTCCAGGCGCTGTCGGCAGTGCACATTGCCGGATTGGACAATGTCACAGTGGACTATGTCAGCCGAGTAAGGATAGATCCAGGAGAATGGGAGCTTTACCCGGAGGTCTTTGCTCAAATACTCACCAAGTGAGGATCGCCAGTTATGGATCTCATGGCAAAAGTGAATCGTTTCTTCAGCAGGAGGCGAGAAAGGATGTCAGAAGGTCTGGAGGCCTTGCTTCAGCAGTGGCCCGCGCATGGTCTCCTCTACGTTTTCCCTCCTTGGGCTCTCATAGGGCGTGTGATTCAGTGCATCAATACTCATCGGGGAAGAGTGGTCATGGTGGCTCCGGATTGGCCTCGTCGACCATGGCATGCCGATCTTGTGCATCTTCTAGATGGGAGCCCGTGGAGGATGCCGGTTTGGGAGGATCTTCTGTTACAAGGTCCTCTGCGGATGCCGCAGGTGGCTCGGTTCTCACTTATGGCTTGGCCCTTGAAAGGGCAAAATTAAGGAAGAGAGGTTATTCCAATGAGGTCATTTCCACTTTTCTGTTGGCTAGGAAGAGATCGACTTTCTTGGCATATATATGTGTATGGCATATTTTTGAGGAGTGGTGTGAGCGGCATCAGGTTCACTCGGCTACAGTGTTGGTTCCAGTGGTGCTGAGTTTCTTGCAGGATGGTTTTGATAAGGGATTGGCTGCCAGTTCATTAAGAGTTCAGCTGGCAGCTATTTCTTGTTATTGAGGTAAAGTGCAAGGGGTCCCCTTGGGGGCCCATGTCAATGTAGTGTGTTTTCTGAGAGCGGTTTCACATCTGCGTCCTTCGCGCAGGGTGGTGTCCCCTCCGTGGGATCTCAACTTGGTTTTTGGAGCTCTAACTAGGGAACCCTTCGAACCTTTGCATCAGGCTTCTCTAAAGGATTTGACTTTGAAGACAGTGTTTTTGGTAGCTATTTGCTCGGCACGTCGTATCTCAGAGTTACAGGCTTTGTCCTGTTGAGAAACATTTCTGACCTTTTCTAGGGAGAAAGTGGTGTTACGTCCCATTCCATCTTTTCTACCAAAGGTAGTTTCAGCTTTTCACGTGAATCAATCTGTCTCTTTGCCAGTTTTAGGTTACTCGGATGATAGCGGGGCGGACCGTAGTTTGCGTTTGTTAGACATAAAGAGGGTTCTGAGGCGATATCTGAAGGTCTCGTAGCCCTTCTGCAAGTCAGAGCATTTGTTCGTACTCTTTGGAGGGCCACATAAGGGGGAAGCGGCAGCCAAACCTTCAATTTCTAGATGGGTCCGTGAAGTGATTGCTTCAGCATATATCTTGTAAGGTCTTCAGGTGCCCTTGGGGCTGAGGGCTCATTCTACTAGGGCGCAAGGGGTATCGTGGGCGGAACATAGCTTGGTTCCTCCGGTGGAGATTTGCAGAGCGGCCACGTGTTCTTCTTTGCATATGTTCAGTAAGCATTATTGCCTGGATGTTCAGGCAGCGGGAGATGCCTGTTTCGGTTCTGCGGTCTTGCGATCCGGGTGGACAGGTCTCTCCCATTAATTTACTGCTCTGTTACATCCTAGAGGTGAGAGACTGAACTGGAGGAACGATAAGGAAAGAGAATTTAGACTTACCTGCTAATTATTGTTCCTTGAGGAATTTCAGTTAAGTCCCGATTCCCGCCTGTATTCTGTTCCGTACCGCAGAGTCCTTCTTTCAGACAGGACGTGTGACAGCAACTAAGCGGCAGTGTAAAGAATCTGGATTTTGCTGTATTCAGTCAAGGTATGTTCTATTGTTTCTGGCAGTATATTCTGTATTCTGCCTTCTTTCTCTCTCTCTTCTGTCCATTCTGTTCTTTCTATGCTGGCGGGAGAGAGTTATCCTCTAGGTAAAGGGGGATTTAGTTCAGTTTACAAGTTAAATGTTATATTTATTACTATAGCTACTTATTGTTGCTCCTCTGAGTCTGCTTTGTCACTAGATCACTGGAAGCTGGTGGGTGGTGCCAGTTGGATATGTGCAGTGATGTCACAAGTCTGACATGCCCAGTTTCCATGCTGCGGAAAGTGGTGCACAACCCAGAGGTGAGGGACTGAACTGGAGTTCCTCAAGGAACAACAATTAGCAGGTAAGTCTAATTTCTCTTTAGTTCACTATAGGGTCACATAGGAGTTCCAAATAGCAAATGGGATCAGACAGCTAGCACTGAACTTTTTGCTATGTAAAAAACCTTGATAAAGTACCTTGAAAGGCAAATGGTGTTATAAAATATAAGGCCCCTTTTACTAAAGCCTGCTATGGATTGACATTAATATGTCAGTCTCACGTGCATCAGTGGCAATGGCCATAGGTTAATTGTTGGGGGCGTGTTCAGTATGAGGCCAATGCAAGAATATGGACGTTAGTGCACCAGAGATGTCCCAACTAATGACATCCTCCAGCCAGCGTCAATTCTGTTCCTGCAACTGTAGACGTTCACATCTTGCTGGCTGCATGTTGAGCCTGCCACTGTCAGATGGCTGGTGTCTACGTGCACACTATGAGGACATCCTCGTAGAAGCTACAACACCAAAGACATCTCCACCCCCATGCACAGAGGTCATGTGCGACAGGAAACAGGATGGAATACCCCCCCCTCCCCACACACACACACATTGAGGAACAGTGATAATTCACATCAGAGAAAATGGTAACCAGACTGCCAAATTTCTCTGAGGAGGAAACCAGGATCCTCTGCAGACTGGTCCTCCTGAAGGAGGAGGTGCTCAAAACAGGTGACCTAACTGAAGGAGAGGGGGCAGATATTGCAAGGATCTGTTATGTGCAGAAAGCATGTATGTGGAGCAGCACCAGAAGGTTGGACATCTAGGTTAGCAGTGCCGATGAACCAACCGAATTGGAACAACAGGAAGCAAGGTTCCATAATATGAAAATGCAAGTGGTACCACACTAGGTGCCAATATGGTCAATGGTCTTAAACCCTCTGCTCTGTGTGCACAGGTGTCCAAGATAGCAACTGGCTTGCTTGGCAGCAGTAGGAAACAAATGGAGATGGAAAACATGCATGTCAGCACTGATAGATGTAGCAGAATGGGACAGATTGCCTAACATCCAGCTGGGAGCCAGTGGGACCCAGGAGGGGGTCCCCAGATTGAGGAGGATGAGGGGTAGATGGAGGATCCTGGGATAGAGGATGTGGAGGGCCTGGAGGAAGGGGAGGTGGCATGGGAGGGCAAACCCCTGTAGGAGGGTGAGTTGCCTGAGGGGGAGTGGCCTGAAAGGTTGGAGTGGGTGGATGCAGGGGATGGGCAGAGAGAAGATGAGGGAGATGCAGAGAGGGAGGGCAAAGGGGTTGGATGGCAGTGCTGTGAGGAGCTAGGAAGAGGAGCAAGAGGATGACAGGAGGGAGATGATGGGGTCCAGGGATGGTGGGAGGGAGAATGGAGCAGATACTGAGGAGGGAACGAGGTCTGGGGATGGGAGGGTGGAGGAGGAGGGGACAGGAGATGTGGTTGGGGAGGTGGGCTTGGAGGGGAAGGAGGGGGATGGGAGTGTTGGACAGCTGCCTCTACCAACCCCACCAGCTGTGTTACCTGACCATAAGGCCCTGGGGCCAAGTGCTGCCACTGAGACCACTGAGCCCCCAAGCCCCAGCAAGCAGTACAGGCAGCAGTGTATTGCCGCACAGTCTGGGCACCTGGACCTCAATGCCAGGCACCTTGAGGGCCTGCGGGATGAGTTGTGTGGCCTGCGTGAGGAGGTACATGGCCTCAGGGTGGATGTGTGCTACCTTGGACAGGCACCCACTACCCCCCCCATGCCCTGCATCTGACATGCAGCTGTTCAGTGAAGGAAGAGATATCTAAGGCGAGGGCCACATTTCCTCCCCATCACCTCAATGATGAGTGCATTGTAAATATGAGACAGTTCAATTTTGCATTGTTGCAAGGTTTGATACCTGAATAAAGTTAATTTGTTACCTTGGACTCACTGATCTCCACTGCTGACATCCTTCTGTGTCACAGTGCATTATTACAACACAGTGGGCCAGAGTATTCCCCTTATAAATTGAGTATTGTATTTTGTATATAGTTATGGTAACACCGTTACTGTTATCATCAATACCTTGTAAATAAGTTCTATTGATATTTTAATGTAAAGTTCCTGTTATGTTCAATGTTCATTGTAAACCGTCACTGATATCTAGAAGTGGTGGTATATAAAAACTAGTAAATAAAATAAATAAATAAATATATACCCACAATACCTCACTGACATGGGTGATAATGTCAGCCATGACCACAGGCAGCACACCTGACTCCTGTCCATCCCAGTAACAGGTATTTGCATATAGCACTCCTGATTATGTCCCCGCTCACCTTCATCCTATGTTCCGTCAAGGTTGATTTTGCAGGCAATCAAAATAGTCATTCCTCCTGTGCTTTTATACCAAGGAGGTAATTACTCATCTCTGTCATTTCTTCTCCGTCTGGCCTGTCCGCAAATGGATGAATGCCAGATTGAGGAACCTTATACAATTATATGAAGAGGTTTATCAAAATAGGACTGGAGAAATATTACATGGTTACAAGTAGCTATTGAACCCTTGATGAAGGTAGTGCCAAAACATGGCCATGATGGGTTAGGCATCATGTACCCAAGGACCAATTTATAATTAATAAAGGACTCCTATTGTGTACCAGTACCATGCTCTAGACTGGTTTGCTGTCCACTGACATTTACTTATCAAGATCATTTACTCTGTCCCCATATGCTTTATGATGAAGACCACCATCCACTGCAGTTGCACCCACTGCTGTTTATAGTCTTTAAAAGGTCCTGTCTCCAGAACTACACACAGTACGTTGGATGAGGTCACACTAGAGATGTACACAGAGGCACTAACACTTTTTGTCCTCTGCTGGTCATTCCTCTCCCCATGCCCCTAGGCACCCTTCTGGCTCTTGGTGTCGCCATTTCCACTTGTCAATCATCATCAAAAATCTCGTCCAGCTACTGCTCCTCTCTTGTGGACTGACGTACCTCACCCCCTACACTGTAACGCTCCCTCATATTCTTGTAACCAAAATGCAGGACCCTGCATTTTCTCACATGACCTCTCATCTGCCACATTTCTGAACATTTTTCTAGTGTAGCTACATCCTTCCTCATGTTATCTGCCCCCTTTTTGGTGTCCACTCTAGTGCAGATGTTGTTATCATCCACAAGCAGGCAACCCTTACCTGACAGCCCTCCCCCAATATCAATGACAATGATGCCACACATACTTGGACCAGGAATACATCCCTGCAGCACACCACTGGTAATGTCCTCCTCCTCATAGTGATCACCATTTACCTGTACCCTTTGTCATATTCCAGTCAACCAATGTCTAATCCAATCAGTCATGTCATGGTCCAACTCTAGGGTGCTTGTTTCTATGCTGCTTGTGTGGACAGGTATCTAAGGCTTTACTGAAATCTATGTACAGCACACCTAGAGCCCTTGGGTGGCTCAAGTCCCTGGTCACACAGTCAAAGGTATCAATCAGCCCTGTCAGACAAGACCTGCCTCTGGTGAACCCATGCTGTCTTGGATCCATCCTTCATATTCGCTGTCACCAGCCTCCACCCCCACTCTCCACCCCAAAACCATTCTAAGCACTTAGCATGGGTTTTTTTTGCTATAGTGGTGTTTTTACCACCCAATAGCCTTTATCATGGGCCTACACTAACATTTTCTATGTGGTAAAACCTGTGCTAAGTGTTTAGCATACTTTGGTAAACATGTTCTTTAGTGTGTGCTAAACTGATATAACGCCCACTAACCAATGAATAAATGTGTGCTAAGTTTATTAGTACACTTTAAGTCAATTTAACATGATATTTGGCCCTAGACAAACACATATTTGTGGGTCCCTATGACAGACCCCTTTTTGTTCTTTTTACAACCCCTCCCACAGTCACATTGACTCTTTTCCTGTCCTGCCCCACGTATCTTTGTTCATGGCCTTCCTCCAGGCTACCAGATTTCACCACTCCAGAAGTAACATGGGGAAAAATGCAGCACCTATTTCTGGATGTAACAGTAGCAACAGGGTGTGACCAAGTATGGGAACTATGCAAAAACATGCCTTCAATGAAGTGGCCTAGTGGTTGGAGGAATGGGTTGAGAATCAGGGAAGCTTAGCAAGTCATTCTTTCATTGCCTCTGGTACAAACCAGAGATACCAAGGGTAGACTGTCCCAAAGTAAGACTTACAGGTGATGTGTCTGAGATATAAATTTAGAAAGTTTTAAGTGTCTAAAAGATTCAGAAATGAAAGCAGAAAAATATGGTGCCTCTGAAAGGATATAAAAATAAGGCAGCATTAGGACAGTTTTCAAAGGAATTTGCCCAGGTAATAATTAGCAGGGTAAATTTCACAGATTGCCATTTCCCTTCACTTAGTATGTACACATTTACATTTCTATCAGTAGACTTATCCTCTCTAGCCCAGATTTTAAAAGTGAAACTCAATTTATATGAAACTGTTCCCACCAGGAAAAAACACAGAAATGCATGCAATCATTCTCTGACACACGCATATATGCACTCCATGCGTCAGACACACATGTGCATGCATACACGTATATTCTCGCTCTTCTGATACGGTACCTGCCGCTCATGTGCTCATTCAGTCACTACCCTCATCCCTACCTTAACCATCCAGCTCTGCCTATCATATAGCATTTGCTGCCAACTCTTTTCCTGCATTTCCTGTTTTCCCTTCCCCAAAAGGAAATTCACTGGTCCCACTGGCTATCTCCAAGACCAAGCCTTGTGCCCTGTACAGAGTTCAGTTGCCTCCTCTCTCTCTCTTGCACAGCTCAGGACTATCCCCCGTCTTACCATTGCCCTTCCTGTGACCAGGGCAGTCTTCCAGTGCTCTGTTCCCACAGCCTTTCTACTGACTAGATCCTACCCCCAGTTGTTGCTGATAGGCAGGGTTGGCTCACAGTTCACTCAGATAGGGTGGAGGAACAAAGATGTGCAAATAGAAGTTTTAAACTCTAGAAATACCCAAACGTTTTAGCCATCCTTCTGGATTTTGGCCATGAATGCAAAAATCTGTAGTATGCTGAACCCCCCCCCCCCCCCGACATTTGGTAATCCTAACCTCATGAGTACTGAATACATCTAACAGGGACCCCGCCAAAAAATACCTAGTTTTTGTGTACCTTATCCAGCCCTGGGTGGGTGAATCAGTCTTTGTCTGCTATCATCTATGTCATTATGAGTCTTTTTGTGTAGCTTACTTGGGGCTTATTCCCATTTAGAACCTTTCCCATTTGACATCCACTGATGGGCTGGCCATTTTGCAAATGGAGACGTGCAGAGGCAGCACGCAAAGAGGTCTCGATATTTCCTTGGAACCCTTCTTTCAGGGGAAACATTTATTGGCGGATTGAGAGGGCATTCCTCTATCATCCCTACTTGTGACAGCTGATGTAAGCAAGCACTTTTAAAATGCCCGCTCATATTGGGGAGCATGCCTAAATATGGACGTGTCTGCTGGCAGATTTAAACATGTGTTGCCATTGTAAAATCCAAGATGCATGTGGATCTTTCTTAGCCACCCTACACATGCCTCCACCATGCCTCTGTGTAAGATTGACATTACTGGGGCGCACGTGTGGAGGTGATGTGCACATGTGACTTAGCATTTTCACACATGCAAATCACAAGTAGAGATTCTAAACTAACCTCCATCATTTTTAGGGTTTAAATAAGCCAGTTGGCAGCACTGGAATATCAAGCCCACCTGCAAGACTATATTTTTATATTCCTTTCCACTCTACTGTTGGTATTGTCTAATATGTTGCATATACATGGAAATCTTTTGATATAAAATAGAACTTACAAATTAATTCCTTTTTTTCTTTGTTAGTTTATTTTTTTTACCCTACTCATCATGGGGTAAAGTAATGCTTTTCTAAAGCATTTTCTGCCTCTAAAGCATATTATATGTACTTAATACTTGCACATAATTTGATAACAGCAAGACCATCTCTAAAATTACATGCAGCTTGTAAAAAGTAGCCTATACTTTCACACAGATGAGCTGTATATATTGCTAGGGAGTAGCCTAGTGGTTAGAGCACTGGACTCTTGGGAACCAAGTGACCAGGGTTCAATTCCCACTAGCACTCCTTGTGGCCTTAGGCAAATCACTTAACCCTCCATTGCTCAGAAAACTCCAAGTTATCAATGTCCCTGTTTAATGTACATCTACCAAGTTTAAGTTACAATGTAAACTGCTTTGATTGAAATGATAAAGCAGTATAAAAAAACTGTTAAATAAATAAATGTAGTTTAGGAATAGCCAGGATATAATTGTCATCTATATGTGTATTTATAAAATACATGTATGCACAGATAGAATACATGCACACATTCCCACCTTTGGAGAAAGTGGGAATTTGTGGACTATTAATTTTATGAGCCTGCCCTATAAAGACCATTAGGCGTCTATATTGCCTTTGTAAAACAGTCATGAGGCACCTTTTTGGAAATTCCACATAGGCATGCTTTTATAAAATTACCCCATACATGCTCTCATAGTCTTCAGGGATCAGCCTTAATCTTTGTGCATATCTTTATAAGTATTTTCTTATTTTTAACTAGGGTTGAATTCAGGCATAGCCCCAAAGGAACACTGTTCTCTGCCTAGGGAGGCTTTGGTGACCCCCTCAATCTCTGAAGAAAATGCAGCATTCAATATACTGATAGCATCATAATTCTGTCTTTTGGTATTAGGCCCACTGTTCATGACTACAGAAAAATTAAGAGTGGAACATGAAAGACAAGCTGCACTCAGTTCTGAAATTTTAAAGGCTATAAAAATGGCCAAAACTTTATTCAAATCTATCTTGAGCAAACCTGGTAATGGCTTGCATTGTTTGAGATAAATTAACTTCCTCAGTTTGGGGGGATGGGAGGGCTCACATCCAATCCAAGCTGACTCATTCATCATTAGTGTTTAATATATAATGATTGCAAAGATATACCTTTTAATAATTTATTCACTACTGAAACCATATTCAGAAATATTATAACGGATTTCTCCTGACATATCATTTTTTCAAACTGAGAGCATACACTGTTAATGATGGATAAAACAAGCACAGACCTTTGAAACATTGTCCATTGCAAATGAAAGGGAATTCATTAGTAAGTAGTCTTGAAGTGCTGTACACAAAAGGGCATGCAAAGCCAAGAATAATGATAGTTGCGTTTGTGTCCATAAATTATTTCATCTTGACCTTGTTCTGAAACATTACACATATTAGAGAAAGTGAAAAAAGATCACTCCCACTGGCATGCTTAACATTATTAGGAGACCTTTTTGGACAGAAGAATTGAAGAACACTTGATAACAACTCAAAATGCATGACATTAAATGTGTTTCATAAATATTATATGTCATAGTATATTTTAAAAGTCAGGGAACATTCACTTTATAAATGACCCTTTTTTGTAGTTTATTATTAATGTGATCCTGATTAATTTAGTTACGGGCTGATGTTTCAGGGTCTGTCACTCATAAATCAATTAATTATGCACAGAAAGGGTTAGTCAGAGACTTTATTTGTCTGCAGAACCATCAGACTCAAGGTCCCTAGTGGCAAATGCCACAGATTTTATTTCTTATGGAATTGTGGCAACCGTCTTCATTCCCTGACTGCTGCTCTAAAGCCTGATTGCCATTTCACTCAGAATTTAACTGTCAGGGACTGCATTACCATTAGGTGAACTAGGCGGTCTCCTAGAGCGCCAGCCTGCTGGGGGTACCCATTGCTACTACTGCATTGTAGTTCTTGCTATCTTCGGCACTTCCACCCTTCTCTGATGCCAACTTCCAGTTTATGTCAAACCGGAAGTTTGTGTTGGAGGGGTGCAAGCACCAAAGACAGGAAACGTGACACAGTGCCTGAGCCTTTGATAAGTGCTACATCACAGTTCCTTTGCCATTACCACTACTGCTGTCTCGGAAGAGGGGTGGCAGTGCTAGAAATGGGTGCTATGTTGATGGTCCATATGGGGCAAAGGAGAGTGCATGTGGGTCACGTAGTCGGGGCTGCTGGTGCACAGGATGGACCAGGCAGTTGCCTCAGTGACACATGGGAACATAGGACCTGAAAATATGTAGACTGTGTCAGACCAGCATCCATCATGGCCAGTATCCTGTATCCAAAGGACACACTGAATCCACAGTGTGTGTATTGGGCAAGCAAGGGATATTCTGGGCCCCCCTCATTGGCGATGGTTTTTGGACCGTTCCCCAGGAACCTGTCCCAATATTCCTGTGACCCAGCCACACTAACAGCCTTTACAAAGTCCTCTGGAATGGATTCTAGAGTTCAAGCCCTTGCACAGTGAGCGCACCTTAACAATGCCAGGGCTGAGATTAGGACCAGAGTGGCAGGCAGGATGCCAACTATCCTCATTTTCGCACAGTGCATCGATGTGAGCGTGTGTGTGTATGTCTATCCATTGTTTTATGGTTTTCCACATCTCCTGAGCCTTGCAGTGGCTAAGCCAGGGATGGCCAACTATGGTCCCAGCGCACCACAATCCAGCCAAGTTTATGTGAAGTCCCTAATGCATATTCATGAGATATATTTGCATCCACCACCTCCCCTTGTATGCAAATATACCATGGGTATTCATTGGGAACATCATGAAAACCAAGTTGGATTGTGGTGCACCAGGACAGGAGTTGATTGTCCTTGCTCCTCATCATGCAAATATGCATGATGAGGAGCAAGGTATTGTGGGTTTGGCATGATACAGGGCGGATTGGCTAGGATGTGTCTGCATCAGGGGTGGGCAATGGCTGGGACGTCATAGTGCCCAACTGCCACCTGCAGGGACCAGGTGGCCACTGCATGTTATGCTGGGATGGCGCTCTCACTCTGACTGAGCAGTGACCATGACACAGTTATGCATCCATATAGTGCTATATAGTGTCTAAATTTAGTGATGTGGATGCATGTAGACTGCTATTGGGCATCTACACTGCATCATGGGTACTGGTGGGGGTTATTCTATGCCAGCACACACAACAGGTGTTCTAGGCAGTGACCTGCAGTCTCTTTATATCCAGCCATTGCTATGTTGTGAGGTGTAGCCTACTGGTTAGTGCAATGCCTCCATAAGCAGGTGACTGGATTTGACTCCTTTTCTTTTTTTTTTGTGACTGTATCACTCAGATCATTTCCATGCCTGTATCTTCACATCAGGTAAACATTGAATATGGAAGGTGAGAAGAGCCTCAGAATCCAGGGAGGTAGGGGCAATGGTGAATGTTAGCATCAAATCAGGCCCAATCCTCCTTATATCAACAGCTCTACCAATCGCCTGTTCAATATGATTCCATTTCATAACATAAGAACATAAGATATGCCATACTGGGTCAGACCAAGGTCCATCAAGCCCAGTATTCTGTTTCCAACAGTGGCCAATCTAGGTCATACGTACCTAGCAGTTTCCCCAAGGGACACAGGTTCCACAATGCTTGTATTGGTTCAAGCATTGATATCCTGGGTCCCTTCTTAATAATGGTTTATGGACCTTTCCTCCAGGAACTTGTCCAAACCTTTTTTAAACCCAGCTACACTAACAGCCTTTACTACATCCTCCGGTAACAAATTCCAGAGTTTGATTACACGTTGAGTGAAAAAATATTTTCTTTTATTAGTCTTAAATAGTTTACCCTGTAGCTTCATTGCATGTCCCCTAGTCTTTCTATATTCTGATAAGGTAAACAATCGATCTACGTTTACCCGTTCCACTCCGTTCATTAATTTATAGACTTCTATCATATCTCCCCTCAGCCGTCTCTTTTCCAGGTTAAAGAGCCCCAACCTTTTTAGCCTTTCTTCATAGGAGTAGCCTTCCATCCCCTTTACCATTTTGGTGGCTCTTCTCTGAACCTTTTCTAAAATTGCTATATCCTTTTTAAGATATGGCGACCAGAATTGCACACAATATTCAAGGTGCGGTCTCACCATGGAACGATATAGAGGCATTATAATATCTTTTGTTTTATTTTCCATTCCTTTCCTTATCATACCTAGCATTCTATTTGCTCTCTTGGCCGCCGCTGCACACTGGGCCGAGGGTTTTAACATGGTATCCACAAGGACGCCTAAATCTTTTTCTTGGGTGGTGGTTCCTAATGTGGAACCTTGCATCGTGTAACCATAGTTTGGGTTGTTCTTCCCTAGGTGCATAACCTTGCACTTCTCCACATTAAATTTCATCTGCCATTTTGATGCCCAGTCTTCCAATTTATCAAGATCCTCTTGCAATTTTCCACAATCCTCCTGAAAACAGTGATTCCACATTGTCGGTAGTAGCTGCCCCCTGCAAACTCTCAGAGCATATCACAAGCGAGAATAACCACATAGAAGGTACACCTATTCTCCCAGGCAACTGCCATCTACAGGCTCCCAGTCACTGCTGAAAATCCTGTTGCTGGAGTATCAGCGGCTGTTTTTGCATCAGTACAGATCTTCAGCTGTGATTGGGGGGGGGGGCTGTAGAAGGCGGTGGCTTGGGAAGATAGGTGTTCCTTTTTTTGGTTTGCTCACATGAGTTTGCAGGGGGCAGGTACTACTGATACTGTTGATGTGGAATCACTATTTTAAAAGACTGGATTTATATCAAACAGGCGATTGGTAGGTGTATTGCAGATACACAAAACTGCTGCTGAGAGCTAATTCAAAAACTGACCCCAAACACCAACACTCTCAATTACACATAAAATACATAAAATATCTAAACAACAACAACTTTCAAATAACTTCAATTATCCATACCAGGCATAATGACCTCAGATGGCCCAACCCCTCATGTGGCGAAATTCACCATAGGGTGTTGACAGACGCTTACATCACCGGTCAAGCCTCCTCCCAATACCTAACTTTTTTCACCAATACCATACTTTAATAACCACCTACTAACCAATGGGAAAAGTCTTATCTAAACCTACTTGAAAAAACACACTAACTCACCATTCACTCTCTAACGTAACTAACCCACACATTCATACCATCACATTTAAAAGCATTTATAGCAAATTGTACACAAAGTACTGGTACGGCTGAACGCAGCCTTGGCAACTCGGGTAAAAAACCTGCAAAAATAAATAATTTACAAAAGCTGTAATAAGATAATAAATAATACCATCATAGTATACCAAAAAACTTATCTTATAACTTGAAACTTGTAGCTGGCTGAGTTCTCTACCGCCCAAACAGACGCGCAGAGTATTCGTTAACTGGCGCTCATGCCACCTTCAATGCGGGAATCAAACTGTGAAGCAATCTGCATCAAAAGCATCAAAAGCATTTCAGCATACGACCTTCGCTCTACAAAAGCTTTTGTTTCGCCAGACTTTTCCCATTGGTTAGTAGGTGGTTATTAAAGTATGGTATTGGTGAAAAAAGTTAGGTATTTGGAGGAGGCTTGACCGGTGATGTAAGCGTCTGTCAACACCCTATGGTGAATTTCGCCACATGAGGGGTTGGGCCATCTGAGGTCATTATGCCTGGTATGGATAATTGAAGTTATTTGAAAGTTGTTGTTGTTTAGATATTTTATGTATTTTATGTGTAATTGAGAGTGTTGGTGTTTGAGGTGTATTGCAGAGCCATTGCTTTGGGAAGGATCAGGCCTGGTTTGAAGTTAACTGTTACCATTGCCCCTACCTCCTTGGATACTGAGGCTCTTTTCTCCTTTCATATCTACTGTTTACCTGATTTGCTGTGTGACAAATAATAGAGTGATATACCTTGCAGTATTCATAAGATTTACATTCTAGAGGTGACATTTTAGGGCTTGTGCATACTGAGCTGCACAGTGTCATGAGATGGGGGCGGTAGGGTTTATACTCAAGTGTTATATGCAGGGCTGTTTCTTTGTGGACACAGTGGTGGTTGCATGGGACTGTTTCCCATTAGAGGTGGTGCTGTTGTAGACAGTATCAGACATCATGGGGCATGGGGCGGGCACAGTGTTCTCTCAGGGGACTGATATGGTGGTTGGTAGTGGGGGGCGGCCTAGGTCAACCATGTATTGTGCACATAGTAAGCAATACCCCCGATGAAGAGGAGTTCCTGCAAAACAGTGACCTTTGTAGAGTGAGAGTGGAGTGGTTTGCCCTCAGGAGAGACCTTCCAGGTTGATACATCATTTTGGAGACACGCCGCAGCTCTGGATTTTGATCTTCAGCTTGGAAGCTATGTCTAAAGGGGGTGTGCTGGGTTGTTGTTGAAGGTGTGTGTCCGGCTGAGTTTTACTGTATTTTGTTTCAGATGACAGTGGGAAACTCACTTGAGGCTTGGCGCCTATGCAGTTCATTTGATTTTACTGCTGGGTATTCTGTGTATCTGAGGCCGTGTATTAAGATGTTTAAGAGACATTGGGATTTATGCCGTTCCAGGGTTTCAATATTTTGCAATGTAATAAAAAGGATTTCATAAATATGATTTATGAAAAAGAGGGATATGTTAAACCTATGATGGTGTGATAAGGCGCATCCCCTTCAGGCATGTATTATTGTTGCTGCATAGAGGGAGAAATAGCTTTACTGGGGTCTTTTCTCCTCTGCTTAGAACCTTTGTGAAGGGACTGGTGTTGTACTGTACTAATGAGATTACATATCTGGTATTTTCATTACATAAGTTAGATACCAGTGTGTTCTTTTGATTGGGTAGTTGTCTTTACTAGCACCACGTCTCTATGTTTCCACTGTGTAGTGTTTTGGGCCATGTTGCTGCACTGTTACATAGAGTAGGTTTTTTTCACTGTGTTCAGGTTTGTCCACTCTGCCTTTTTTCCATCTTGCCATTGTGTTTCTATTTGTGTGTTTCCTGTGTTGGCCCTGTTTGTGTGTTCACTGTTATTTGGTTGCGTGGTTACCCAGTTTGCCCCCTGCTCCTTTTCCCATTTCACTTTGCAGCTACCTCCTGGCTCTTTGCACTGTTGTTTTCCCCCACATGCTTTTCCCCTGCCTCCTCCCTTCTTTGCCCAAGGTGGTCCTTATTCTTTCCCAGCCTCTTCGTGATGCAGCAAGGGCTAGCCTTCTGTGCCTTGTGGGGAGCAGGACACCCTCCTCCTCCTGCACCATTTTGCAGAGCAGGAGAGTCTCAGCCTTGGAAAAGTTCACTCTTTAGGTGGCCATCTTCCAGGGCTCTGGTGGTGGCGGGGGCTTCCTGTTTCTTTTCGCACGTGGAGAACTGTGCAGTTGGACATCTTTTTGGCATGTTGCAAGTTACACGTGTTACATAAACGTGACGCAAACCGAACACGCAGTCAGACATGTTTTCGGCATGTCGCAGTTTAGACGTGCTGCTTAAATGTAACCTGAATACTGATCAGGGATTTGCACATTTTCTGGCTGGAGGTACAACACTGTGTTCCGTTCCACGTCTAACCTTGCACGTTCGGAATCGCTTCTATGTTTCGGACGTACACGTTTTAGATGTATACATCAGCTCTTCCTGTCTTGATCAGAATAGGGCCCTTTATGTTTTATGCTTTCAAAATCTTACACTTCAAAAGTGAATTTGGAAACAGAAATTCAAATAAGAAAGAAAACAGATACATAAGCATCTAAAAAATCCCAGTAGATAGACCACAAGAAAAGCAAAATAGATCCAAGTTAAGGAAAATAACAATAAAAATAAACATATGAAATTGCAGAATTCCATACCCACAGATATACTTCTAGCGGGCCTTACAGTGTTGCCCCAGGGATGCTAATCTGGACCCTAACCTCCTCCACCCTGGCCACAATAAACTCAGCTGGCTAGGTTTGAAAAACAAAAAGTTTTCCCATCACAAACAACCACACTGACACAAGGAAAACATAACACAAAACTAAGGCCCAAGGCCAAAGCCCTAGGTCTCAGGGCCAAGAATTCCTGGCACCGTTTTTGTGTGAATCTGGATAAAGCAGGAAAAATGAGAACTTTAGAACCTACAGTAGGAACAACTTATTGATACAGCAGAAATACACTTTGAAAACAGTATTGTGTGCAAACTCTAAAGCAAATGTGGCAATCAGGGTGGACCTCTGAGTGACCACCTCTGGGGAGGACTCCAGAAACCCCATAAGGTTTAACCCCATAGAATCCCCCTGCTCACTTGGAGGAATAGATTCCCCAAGTGGCAGGTACTGAGCCCTTACTAAAGAAGGTAACAACTCAGGAACCATGCCCCAAATATTGGTCAAGTATTTTTTCATCATGTCCACAGAAGATATGAGGGGAGACCTCAAAACGTCCAGGAATCTTATGTTGTTCCTGCGTGCTTGATTCTCCAAATACTCCAGTCTGCAGTGTATAAGATTCCTGTCCTTCACCAGGGCTTCCCTCAAAGACTGAGCAGCATTGACCCTAGACTCCAGCATATCACATCTGGCAGTCTGATGTTCCAATGATTGGGAGTGATCGACCACCAATTGTGAAATAATGGATAAATTCCCCACAAATCTAGAAGATAGAGCCTGCATTGAGGAGTTGAGCCTCTGAATGGCATCCCAGAGAGACTCCATAGTCACAATGTCTGGTCTCTGCACCTCTCATTGAAATAGCCAGACGCAGTCTCTTCCCTTCCCTGTGCGATTTCACTCACAGTTTGTCACAAGGGTTCGAATAATCCTCCACAACTCCATCCACAAGAGGGGATGAAGCAGCTACAGGGAAGCATCCTGGCAGGGGAATGCCAAACCCCCTCTGGTTTGGCTATTCTCCAGCTGCCCTGCAGTTCCCACACTTCCGAGCCTCAGAAGCAGCATATGCACAATAGGGCTCAGTGAAGTCCCCTCCTTATAGCTGCCTGCTGCACATTCAATGGGCTGGAACTGAGAAGATACCGCTGAGGAAACTGCAGTAGCTCAGAATGCATCGAGGTTAGTCTGGTGGAAAAACTGGGGAACAGTGCCCTTCAGGAGTCCAGCCTTTCCCTTCCCCTTCCTCTTGTCCATCTCGTAGGCAAAAGCGTCCAACGCTGGCAAACTGCAAGGGCACCACAGCGTCCTGCAGGTGCGTCCACTCACCAAGCCATATTGGATCTCTGTTCCCCTATTTTACTGCATTGGCTATTTTTTCTTCCATTTGTATCTTTGCCCTCCTGACTCCTTTCCTAGCTTCTCTTTGCTTTCCAAAAATATTGATACTTCTCTTTCTCTGATCTCTTATATTTTATGAATGTTACCCTCTTTTTCTTCACCTTTTCAGCTGCTTCTTTTGAGAACCATAATGGCCTCCTATTCCTTTTATTTACTTTCCTAACCAAAAGATCTGTTGCTCTTAAAATATCCCCTTTCAGTTTCACCCACTGCTTTTCTACATCCCCCAGCTGTTCCCATCCCACTAACGACTGCTTGAGGTATTGTCCCATCTTGCAAAGTTAGTTTTCTTGAATTCTAGGACCCTCAATTTTGAATGAATTTTATCAGTTCTAGTCCTAATACTGAATTACGCTATCTGGTGATCCCTGGATATGAGATGATCACCCATTAAAAAATAAAAAAACACTCTCCTTATTGGTAAGCACCAGGTCCAATATGGCCTCCTCACATGTGGGTTTTTTTTGTTGTTTTTTTTTACCAGTTGCTGTAATTGTTCTTGCTGTAAAGAATCCAGGATCACCTTACTTCTACATGACACAGCAGCAGGGATGTGACAGTCAACATCTGGCATTGCAGCACTTCTCCTTTCATATCAATACTGCAACTGTCTAATTAAATCTGTCAAGTTCTTCTGCCTGTGAAAGAGATCTGTATATCACATGAATGCAAATGGATGTTCTATTCCCTCTTTTCAGTTTAACCCACAGTGCCTCCTCCTCCTTCTCTCATAAGCCCTGTAATTCTGTAGCTTTAATATTATTTTTATAGAACTCTTCCTCCCATTCTTCCTACCCTGTTCTTCCTGAATCAATTATAGATTGGTATAATTACACCCCAGTAATGGTTCTCCCTGAACCATGCCTCTGTAATCACCACTAAATCCAACACCTGAAGATTGCAGTGACTTAAAGAGTATGCCTTCCTCTTTGAATCTGAAGGTTAGAGGAGAAGGGAAAAAAGCAACAGAAAAAAAATGCTTTGACTAAGAACAGAAAAAAATCCTCTTCTGCAAAACAGCTACAAAAATACATCAATAGGCAATGCAGCAAAAAAGAACATAAGAAATGCCTTACTGGGTCAGACCAAAGTCCATCAGGTTTTGTGTTTCCAACAGTGGCCAGTCCAGGCCACAAGTACCTGACAGGTTCACAAAGAGGCACACAGGTTCCATAATGCTTGTCCTGGAGCAAGCAGTGGATTTCCCGGGTCCCCTTGAATAATGGTTTATAGACCTTTCCTCCAGGAACTTGTCCAAATCTTTTTTAAACTCAGCTACACTAATAGCTTTTACTGCATCTTCCAGTAACGAATTCCAGAGTTTGATTACGCGTTGAGTAAAAAATATATATTTTTTCTTATTAGCCTTAAATGGATTGCATTGTAGCTTCATTGTGTGTTCTCTAGTCTTTCTATTTTTTGATGGCATTAACAACAAATCTATGTTTACCCGTTCCACTCCATTCATTAATTTATAGACCTCTATCACATCCCTCCTTAGTCATCTCTTTTCCAAGTTGAAGTGCCCAAAATTTTTAAGCTTTCTACATAGGGGTATCCTTCCATCCTCTTTACGATTTTTGTTGCTCTTCTTTGTACCTTCTCTAATTTAGCTATATCCTTTTTAAGATATAGGGACCAGAACTGCACACAATATTCAAGGTGTGGCCGTGCCATGGAACGATACAGAGGCCTTATAATATCCTTTGTTTTATTCTCCATTCATTTCCTTATGATTTCTAGCATTCTATTTGCTTTCTTGGCTGCCACTGCACACTAGGCAGAGAGTTTCAACATATTATCCATGATGACGTCTACATCTTTTTCCTGGGTAATGGTTTCTAAGATAGTACTTTACATCGTGTAACCATAGTTTGGGTTGTTCTTTCCTAGGTGCATAACTTTGCACTTGTTTACATTAAGGGGGATGTTTACTAAAAATCGGAAATGTGCGCGCCGCAAAATAGCGCACGAAAATGCGGCATTGAAACGCGCATAAACGCGTTTAAACGCCCCGCACACGTGCGTGTCACCCCCGCACAGGTACGCGGCACACTAACGGGCCCCGTACAAGTGTGGGCCCGCAAATGTCCGATAGAGGCGTGGAACGGCTAAAGGAGGGCGGAGGAAGGCTCCGGAGGGGCGGAGGGACGGGGTCAATGGGTGGAGAGTGGGAGGGGAGAGGCTCCCCGCACAGTATCGGGCCCGAATTTGCATGTAAAAACTACCGCGAGGGAATCACTCGCGGTAGAAAGCATTTAAAGGGAAGAGAAACCATTTACGTCAGCAATGTACAGGAAAACCGGGGAAACCAGAAAAACGTGAGCAGTGTGATACATGTACACAGCACAAAAGTGCAAATAAAAATAGAAAATGACCACAACAGAACTAGTAAAAATAGTAGTTCAGCTGTGGAACAGTTATAGTGATGGGCAAATACAGAAAACACACCCAGCAAAGCTCCAGAAAAAAGAAATGAATTTTGGAAGGGTTTACGGAGCGGAGACTCTTCCAAAAAACATTTCCTTTTGTGGAGCTTTCCTGGGAGTGTTTGCTATGGTTGCCCATTAATATCACTGTTGCCCAGCGTGGTGATATTTTATCACCCATTTCCCGTGGTCATTTCTGGGGTTTATGTGCACGTTTGTCACCAGACAGGGTGCATATGCCCACAGTAAATTTGCGTAGAGCAGGGTTTGTGACTCCATCCTGCCAGGCTTACTACCTCCAGGGGCTGCACTGTCTATGTGGCCATAGTGTGGTGCAGCGGACAGAGTCAGTACCTCAAGGGTCAGAGGTTCAAAGCCCAGCTGGGGCACTTGCCAGCCCAGTTCCTATATTTTACCCACCACTAAACACAGATAGCGCAGACACCCCTGTATTGCAGGGGACATAAGCATGGGAAAAACACCCATATTTTACCCAGCAACGCACACACACCACAACAATGGGCATTACCCACAGCCAAGTACCCCAAATGCAGTCCCGTACTGCCAAATTCCAATCAGGTCACCTGCTTTTTATGGGAGAAGCTCATGCCAGCATGTTGGCGGACGAGTACATGTGGTGCAGGGGCAGTGGCTGCTAGCGACAGAAGACAGAGGCCTAGCCATGTGCAGGCTGGCACAGTCCACAGCAACAGACAGGCCCTGCCGGATCCACAGTCATGGACTATCCAGGGAATTCAGCCAAGCTGTGGCTACTCGGTGGTGCAGTGCACACAGACAGTGTATGCAAGAACAGAAGGTCACAGGTTCAAAGACCAGCTGGGGCTACCGGCAATCCTGCCCACATATTTTCCCGACAAATAAACAGTGACAGTAAGAACACACCTTTCGTGACGAGGACATATGCAATGGTAATACGTCTATCTTTTACCCCACTGAGCACAGACACCATGAACAGGGGCAGAACCTACAGCAGAATCCCCCAAATGCAGTCCTGGTGGGCCACACACCAGTCAGGTTCCATGCTGCCACTCATACAAATGCCTGTGCTGTATATCTATGCACCACCCCCACGGCATGTAGATGTAGCTCATGCATATTCATGAGGGACAGCAGGAAGACCCGAACAGTGTGATGCAAAACTGTGCTGGAGTGGGGAAGCGCTGCCGTAAAGCAGCAGCCAACAGGGGCAGACACACCCACACCCACAGGCCCATTGGCCAATGTCTCCTGTAGAGGCAGAACATTGGACCCTGCGTGCATCTCCCAATACCAGCACCTGCATACCTTAGCAATGTCACCCTACACCTGAGGTACACAGCTCTGAAACGTTTGCTAAGAGTACAGGCTGATAGATATCCCTACGTTACGCACATACTGCTAGTTGACCCCATCCGAACAATCTGTTTGGTGTCTGCGGTGCGTGCTCCAGGCCTGGTCTCTGACGGTGTTCACCACCCTAGGGAGTGATCCCCAGCAGTACTGCATACCATATCCATGCCTGTGCCGTGCCCAGGACCGGTGTGGTGGCCAAAGCTAATCACCCCCTCAATAGTAGCACAATGCTGGCATAGGTGTGGGAGTGTGTGTCTGTCTATACAGTGTGTGTTGGCTGCAAACACCTTCCCCAACCCACACTGCCAGCACTACTGCCAGTATTGGCCTGCCAATGTGCATAATGAGCAGCAAGGTACCATGGGTATAGGTCAGACATGGTGGGCTGGCCAGGATGCATCTGCACAGGGCATAGGGCACTGGCTGTGACATTGTAGTGCCAGGCCACCACCTACACAGACAGGGTGACCTCTGTATGTGCTGCTGGGGGAGCACTCTCACCCTGAGTGTGCAGTGATGACAGCATGGCTAGGCACCCCCATAGTGCTGTATTGTGTTTCTCTCTTGTGATATGTATGGGTTTCCTGTTGGGGCCTCCTCACAGAACTCTCTGCTTGTGTGTGCTGCCACCCCAGTTTTGGGTGCATGCATTTCCATCAGGGCTAACCAGCAGACTGTTCACAGCTGGTATGTGCCTTGATGTAGTGCCTTGCAGGGTGCAGTGCTGATGGCTTGCTGCAGGTGAATATCAGATAGTGCTGGGGTGCATCTTTGGATATCCAGGCCTAAAGTCTGTCTGATATTGTGTTTATGGATGTGTGTGGAGCTGCTTGGACTGCCCTGTAGGGGTGTCTGTTCCCCAGCAGGACGGGTTTGATGGTCCACTCTACTGCCGTGGAGGGGAGGGGGGGTAGGATGGGGAAATCTGTTGGTGGGGGGCCCTGTTTGCCACCCTTGGGGGGGGGGGGGGTGGTACTTTGACCACCTAGGGGTCCATGGGGGGTTTCCACTAACTGAGACAGACAGAGATATCCAACATGTTTCTGCAGCACCTTCCTATCTCACAGGTTGTTTTGGAGCTCTGTCATGGACTCATCCAGCCATGGCTGGTGTTGTGGACCTGGTCCTGGCCGCCACATCACACCCTCAGGGTGAGCACAGTACCCGCACAATGTGACGGTGTGTAGCTACTCTTTGCTGGTAGTCCACCCGCTCAGGACCCCCTACCAGGCCGAGGTGCTGTGTGGGTGCACATGGACAATTCCCCCTACCAGACCAGGTAGCTGTTGGGGTGCATTCCCCATCTTGTGTGCATCTGTGGACAGCTGATTTGCATGTGCAGTGCATCATGGGTACGGGTGGCCTAACCCTATCCTGTCTACAACAGCAGACTGTCTGTGGGGTGACGTGCAGGCTCTCTGCAGCCAGCCAGGGGCTTGCTGTCAGCTACAGAGCTGTAGCCCAATGGTTACATCACTCCCTGTACAGCCAGAGGTCATGGGTTCAAACCCACAGTGGGGCCCTTTGATAGGGTTGTCCACAGCTTTATTTTTATTTACTGTACATATGTCTATGCCGGCAAAACCACACACAGCTTACTATACCCATTAGGTGCCTCTGAGGGTGCTTTATAGGGCGCCCTATAGGCCACCTTATGGTTGCCATCCATATAGGGTGCACTATACATTATCCTGTGTCGCAACATACATGGTGCCCTATAGGGGACATTCTAGGGTGCCTTGGCGGACAGTGCACTGTAACATGTGCCTTACGGGCATCCGTATGTTAACACACTGTGAGAGCGGGTTTACTAGTGGTGGGAAATAAAATATAAATGGAAGGCCTCCTACAGCACTCCTCACCAAGATATATACTGCCCCAGCCAGCCTTGTTCACTGGGCACTGTGAGGGGTTGAACCCCTGGCCCCTGTACCATTGGTCAGTGTCTTAACCATTGTGCTGTGGTTCTGTTCCTGTGTTTGTGCATCCGCGCGCAGCCTTGTAGCCATCAGCGCGCCATCTTGTGGCACACTAAATTAACAGCGCCGCCTTATGCCGCACAACATGGAAATGCCCCTAAAATAATGCCTCCGCCAGCTGTCTTCAATGGGCACTGTGGGGAATTGAACCCATGATCCCTGCACGAGTGGTGAGTGTCTTAACCATTGTGCTATGGCTCTGTTCCTGTTATTTGCACATCAGCGCGCCACTTATCCCTCCCACTATTGGACTGCCCCCTCACACATCAGCACGCCGCCTTCTGCCCACCGGCTCGCCGCCTTCTGTTGCCCACATTTATCAGCGCACCGCCTTCTGCCGCCCAAACTTAACAATGCGCCGCCATCTGCCGCCCACACTAAACAGTGCTCCGTCTCATGCCGTAATAAAAATAACAGTGCGCCGCCTTCTGACACCCAAAATTAATATGTCTCCTAACCACTTATGCCCATAAATGCTGCTGCCTCAGCTGGTCTTTTTTGATGAGCGCAATGGGGGTTTGAACCCCTGGTCCCTGCACCATTGGTCGGTGTCTTCACCGTTGTACTACAGCTCTGTTGTTTGGTTTTGCAGCAGCGCCCCACTTAGCCTTCCCACGCGCTAATGTGGGCCCCGCACATTAGCGCGACGCACACATGTATGGTCCGGTTTTTTGCTTTTTTCTGCCTGGCCCGCCCACTCCTTATATGGCACCAGCACACTAACGGGAACCCGCACAGCAACGGTGTTTAGTAAACATACCCCTAAATTTCATCTGTCATTTGGATGCTCAGTCTTCCAATTTTTCAAGGTCCTCTTGCAATTTTTCACAATCCTCTTGCATTTTAACAACTTTGAATAATTTTGTGTCATCAGCAAATTTCATCACTTCACTCGTTATTCCTATTTCCAGGTCATTTATGAATATGTTAAAAAGCAGCGGACCAGCACAAATACTTGGGGTACTCCACTATTCACCTTTCTTCATAGAAAAATCGCCATTTAGCCCTGCTCTCTGCTTTCTATCTTTTAACTAGTTCCTGATCCACAATAGTACACTGCCTCCAATCCCATTTCTTTCTTTAGTGTTTTTTAAATACTGCTTTATCCTGTGGTCAAAGAGGTTTATGTTATAACAAAATGGTGATATATTATAACAGGATAATAAACTTGGAGTATGCTTAATATAGGGGGCTGAACATCATGTTTATAAGGGAAGAGAAGAACATGTTGATCACAGTGGGAAATTAACTTGGAGTATTCATAACATAGGGGTTGAACATGAGGGGGAAAGGGAAAAGAGGTGAGGGAGTCCGTGGATATTGCATGTTAGGTGTTTTTGTTATGTCCTCGGAGAAGCAGTTCATAAACAGGTGAGGCTCTTTCTGAAGGCTGGAAAGTCATTTGTGGCACATAGGTTGTCAGGGATTGAGTTCCATAGAGATCATACGAATAGGGAGAAGGCTCTCTTTGATGTGGTGGAGCTTGTTTTGGTGTAAAGTGCTGGTATTGAGGGAACCAGTAAAGTGCAGAGTGTTGAGGGAACCATTTCATCTGTTTTGTTTCTTGGGTGCGTTCTGTATTAGTGATTGTAGGTGGATGGCTGATAGACCATTGTTGACTTTAAAGATTGTGATGATGGATTTATATTTTATGCATTCGGCGATAGGTAACCAATGTAGCTGTATGAGTAGGGGAGCTATGTGTTCAGCTCTGTGGGCATTATAGAGGATGTGGCCTGTGGTATTGAGAGCAAGTTGGAGTGGGTGGATTGCTGACTTTGGTAGGCCTTGGAAGATATGATTGCTGTAGTCGAGGTGTGGAGAACTGTGCAAAAGTTATGATGGGTTAGGAGTGGTTTGAAGTGTTGGACTATCTTGTAGTAGATACTTTTGGTGATATTCCCGATGTGGGATGAGAAAGAAGGATGCTGATCCAGGCTGATTCCCAAGTAACGCACTTCATGCTTTACTTGTAATTTGGTTCCATTGATGTTATGTTGGTAAGTGACGTGAAGCTGCTGCCCCAGATTATGTATAAGACATCCATTTTTATGAGGTTTATCATCATGCAGTGCTTTGTGAGCCAGTGAGTGATGGAGGTGAAACTTTTTTTATGTGGGTGATTACTGGGTTAGTAGTGTTAATGGGAGTATATACTATAACATCATCTGCGTTTATGTGGTATAGGATATTGTGTGCCTGTATGACTGTGCAGATTGTCTGGAGGAAGATGTTGATTATTAGGGAGGAGAGGGCAGAGCCTTGAGGGACTCCTTGATGGATGTATGGTGCTGATTTCGTGGTGTCAACTTTTACTTGGAGCTGTCGATCTGATAGGTAGGATTTGAACAAGTTCAGTGGGGTGTCTCCTAGTCCAATTGCTTGAAGTCACTGAATGGTTAGGTTGTGTGGTATGGAGTCAAATGCTGCCTTGATATCAAGGAAGATCATTATAAATCCTGTGCTGGGTTTGTCAGTGCCCTTTGTAAGGTTGTCCATTCATGCAGTCAAGAGGGATTCAACTCCATGGTGAGGTCTAAATCCATATTGCTGGGGATTGAATGTTGTATTATTTTTTCTAGCACTTTAGTCATGAATGGGAGGCTGGCTATGGGTCTGTACAAGGTTGACTGTGTCATTTGCTATTCCTTTTCTTACTGGGCGAATGGATGCCATTTTGAGTTCTGGGAGTATGTATCCTTACTGGAGTGATAGCTGGGTAATTTTGAGTATTGTTGGTGTTAGTTCTCTTTTGGCAGCCTTGATTCAGCTGACTGAGCAAGAGTCGAGTGGGGAGGTAGTTGTATTGATGCTTGTAATTACTCTTTCTAGGTTCGGCTGTAATTGTTGGGAAGGAGTTCCAGATGATTTTAGGTTTCCTCCATTGTTGATTGGTTGGATCCATGAGGGCATTTGTGTTGTAGCTGCGGGGTGAGGTCATGGTCTGGAACTAGTCAGCCAGTTAAGTTGTGTTCTTTGTTAAGGATTTAACCACTTCAAAGAGTTCTTGAGGATGATTGAGTGAGCTCTGAATCAGTTTCATGTAATATTTCTTATTTGCATTATATGTGGCTGTCTGATATTCTTGAAGCTTGAGCATGTTGGTGTTTAGGCTGTCGGGTGATCTGGTGTTTCTCCTCTTTCTCTCTATTACTCTGAGAGTGTATTTCGTGTTTTAAGTTTGATGTATACCATATTGCTGGTTCATGTCTTTGGTGGTACCTGGGTGTGCGTGGTTTTGTTGTTGTATCGGTTATGGTTTTGTTCCAGGTTTGTATGAGGGTGTTGAGGTCATCAGGAGTGTTTTGTAGTTGTGATAGGATCCTTTCCAGGAAGTCTTTCATTTCTAGGGTGTATGTTTACTAAACCGTCTTATTGTGCGCTTTGTGACGTAATCGCGTGATAAGGTACCTTAGCGTGCAATAATGCGCACTGCGGCACAAACGAGCGCTGAAGGCGGAGAAAGGCTCCCGGAGGGCGGAGGAAGGCTCCCCAGGGGCGGAGAGAAGGGGTCAATGGGTGGAGAGTGGGAAGGGAGAGGCTCCCCACACACTAACGCTGTGAAATCCGAGGCCAAAACTAACGCCACTGAAACCCTGGCGTTAGAGCTGATTTAAAGGGAAGAGAAACCATTTCTGTCAGCAATGTACAGCAAAACCAGGGAAACCTACTAAAAAGTGATAAGTGTGATACATGTGCACGGAACAAAAGGGCAAATAAACAGTGAAAATGACCAACAGAAAATGGAAAAATAAAATAACCAAGCTGGGCAATAGTGATATTAATGGGAAACATCAAAAAACACTCCCAAGAAGGCACCAAAAAAGGATATGAATTCTGGAAGGGTCCATGCTCCGTCCCCATACAAGGTGAATGAGCCCACAGTGAAATTGCGCAGTGCAGGGTTTTCCTCTCCATCAGACAGGTTTCCTATGGTGTGCACATGTGCGGCAACAGCAGGGCGGGCATGTCGGAACGGCCAACTGGACAGATGCTTGGAAATGGGATACAGAGGGCTGCAGGCGGCACATGCTGTGGTGCAACTGGGGCACAGTGTGGACTAGGCAGATGCCTAGGTGGCACTTAGGAATGCTGAAACTGTACAGGAGCCAGACAGCAACTGATGAGGGCCCAACATGGGCACAAGTGTGTTTATCACAGTGTCACAGGGGATAGTACTCAGCAGGTACCTCCAAGGGCACATATCATTGCAGGCAGTTTGGGGGGGAAGCGTGGACGTCTATGCAGACACCCCTACCTCAGAACACGCACCATAGGCAGCTGTCTACCTGCACACTGGATGGCCTGAGACTGTGCACCACCAGCACCACAAGCAGAAGAGCATGTCAGCATGGTGGCAGAGGTGTACTGGTGGTGGAGGGGGGCAGTGGCAGCTGCCCAGAGCAGACCATGGCCTAGTCCTGTGTAGGTGGGTGCCATGCACTGCAACAGACAGGCCCTGCCGGACGAACAGTCATAGTATCACCAGGGGATGCATTGTCTCTGTGACAACATGGTGGTGCAGTGCACACAGCCAGTGTGTTCAAAGGCAGAAGGTCACAGGTTTAAGTCCCAGCTGTGGTTCCTGCCAACCCAGTCCACATATTTTACCCACTACTACAACGTGCTAATACAGACAGAACCTTTAATGCAGATGACGTAAACATGCCCAAAACACCTACATTTTACCCTACAGAGCACAGACACCATAAACATGCGCATTACCTAGAGCAGAGTCCCCCAAATGCAGTCCTGGAGGGCCAAACACCATTCAGGTTCCATGCTGCCTCTAATAAAGATGCCGGTGCTGCATTTCTATGCGCCGCCCCCATGGTATGCAGATGTATCTCATGCATATTCATGAGGGACGGCATGAAAACCCGAAGAGTGTTTGGCAAACCATGACTGGAGTTGGGAACCTCTGCCGTAAAGCAGCAGCAAACAGGGGCAGACTGCATCATGGCAACCTTTTTGATGTCTGTGGAGTGTGCTACAGGTCATGTGTCTGACAGTGTTTACCACCCTGGGAAGTGACCCCAACAGTATTGCGTACCATAGCCATGCCTGCACTGTGCCCAGGACTGAAGCGGTGGCCAGGGCTGCCAAACACCTCTATAGTTGTACAATGCTGGCATAGGTGTGGGAGTGTGTGTCTGTCTATCCAGTGTGTGGTGGCTGCAAACACCCTCCACAGCCCACACTGCCAGCACTGTTGCCAGTATTGGCCTGAGAATGTGCATAATGAGGAGCAAGGTACCATGGGTATAGCCTGGACAGGGTGTCCTGGCCAGGATGCATCTGCACATGGCATAGGGCAATGGCTGAGACATTGTAGTGCCCGGCCACCACCTGCACAGACAGGGTGGCCACAGCATATCCTGCTGGGAGATCACTCTCACCCTGACTGAGCAGTGACCACGGCATGGCTAGGTTCCCCCATAGTGCTCTATAATGTTTCTTTCATGTGATATTTATGGGTTCCCTTTTGTGGCCCAATCACTGACCTATCTGCTTGGTGTATATGCTGACATCCCAGTTCTGGGTGCATGCATCTCCTCCAGAAACATGCACTATGGACTAGTGGTACAATGCATCATGGACCCACCACTCGTGAACACCACAGCCGACGGGAAGCAGCAGCGCATCCGAAGGGGATGCAATCTAAGGTGAGCTGACAGTAGAAGACATGCTGAGGGATGCGCAGACATGGTGCCACATGAGAAACGGAGCCGTAGGTGGAAGGCCATAGACCACAGGCAGCTGATATCACAGTCTGTAATGGGGAGGTGAGCCACAGTTAACATATGCACACACACCATAAAATGGTGTGCAGTGAACCCAGCATGCAGAGGAGTAAACAACGGTAACGGAAAGGGCATCAGGGGTTGGTCTGAAGGGCCAGCTGTGTGGATGGTGTGTGGATATCCAATAAGAATAACTCCATTAATCTTATCTACTCATCTCCAAATGCACGCCCTGAGGACATCTCAGATGTAATTAGCCTTGCATGTAACCCTGACAACCCCAGCAAGCCAAACTGGCTGCTAGGCGATTTTAACCTCGCATCCTTGCCACCTGCCTCTGCCAACGCCTTACTTGACGCCATGGAAAATCTTGACTACAAGCAAATTATTGACATCCAGACACACCAACGTGGCAACATCCTAGACCTCATATTTGTCCCGCCTGCAGTAACAGGCCATAATAGTCAGCTTGACCTCACCATCACCCCGGTCCCTTGGTCATTTCATAGCCTGATAACCTTCCAGATACCTTCAAATTCGAATCCTCCAAATATACCAAAAAATGCACCTCCACCGCATCATAGACGCTTTAAATCACTGGATATCGAAGTTTTCAATGCACAAACTCTACCTAAGTTATCAATTTCAACGACTGACGTCAATAAAATGGTTGATAACTGGAACGATACACTACAACAACATGCACAACTAACTACAACTCACAATTCGATTGCTCCTAACAAGGATCCTAGCATAAGGCATAACGCCCCCTGGTTCTCTCCAGATATTCGAACATCGCTACTTCAACTGAGAAGACTAGAAAGAAAGTGGAGACGCTCTCATGAAACCATCATCCACGATGAATACATGGCACGTGTTAGGCGCCTTTTAACACACGTTACCTGACATGGCTTGCTTTAACGATGCACCTCCCACTCCTTTATATGGGCATCCGCAACATTACCGGGGAACTTAACGCGGGTAACATTACCGCGGTTTAGTAAACATACCCCATAGTTGTAGTGTGCCATTATGCATTAATTATCAAAAAAACTATTCTGAGGTCTGTAAATAGGTAAAATTATATTATCAAAACTGCATATTTTGAAAGTTTTTATTATTTTATTTTACACCAATGTTTACCAGCAGAAAGGAGGAGGTACTAACACCCCTGTACAAGTAGTTAGTGAGATTTCACGTGGAGTATTGTGTTTAGTTTTGGAGACCATATTTCACAAAAGATATAAAAAGACTTGAAACCGTTCAGAGGAAGGCAACCAAAATGATTTGAAGCCTCTGCCAGAAAACGTATGAGAAGAGACTTGAATATCTAAATATGTATACCCTAGAGGAGAGGAGGGACCGGAGAGATATGATACAGACCTTTAAACACTTAAAGGATATGAATGGAAAAATAAACCTTTTTCAAAGATGGGGAAGCTGTAATACTAGAGGGCATAAAATGAAGCTGCAAGTAGGTAAACTTAAAAGCAATGTCAGGAAAAATATTTTCACTGAATGGGTGGTGGATGCTTGGACTGCCCCCCCCTCCAATGGAGGTGGTGGAGGCAAATACAGTGATGGAATTCAAAATGACATGGCACATACACAATGGATCTATTTATAGCAAGGGGATAAAGACAAAATAAACTTAACTATCTTTTATACTTCAAGTAAACACCTGAACTAACCTATATTTAAACAAAATCACTGTATTGCATTATCTGTCATTCTGTATAATATTACATATTGTATACTGTGTTTTTTAATTAATCCGCCTGTACAACCTTGTTACCTGTCTATATATTGCTAGTATAGCCAAGCTCTGATAAGTCAACCCACCCCAGAACAGATACTCTCCAGACTAATAACCAAGAACATAATCCAACGGTGAGTAACTCACCCCACATGGAGAACACTAACATGGAACATCAACCCCATCACGCTCTTCCTGCACACAAAAGCTGCAAACTCCTACATGGACAGCAAAAGCACAAAAGAACACTCGTCCTAAAAATGTATGTTTGTATACTAATTCTTACCCTATGCTCTTACCAAACAGATGGATTATACTACACCACCTATTTTACAGCTATACAAGCTCCCCCTATATATATATCATACTTCCCTACCATATACCGACCTTTATACACATCTGCACACTACAAACCTCACAGCAAGAGACCTCTCAAACATAATCAAACAGAACCATCATCACAAACATACGTACTTCAATCGCATTCTCCACATACCACCCGCTTAACCATAGGCCTGATAAATGCAAGATCAACATGCAACAAATCAAATACTATTACCGACTATATCTATGAAAACAACTTTGACATCCTATGCATTACTGAATCATGGCTCAAAAGTACAGACTAGGGGGCTTGTTTACAAAGCCGCGGTAGCGGTTTGCGATCATAATCGGAGCCGCGGCCCCATTGATTTCAATGGGGCCGCGGCTGCGATCGCGATCGCGAACCACTACCGCGGCTTTGTAAACAAGCCCCTAGGTAATACTGAACCAAATAACACCACCAGTATTCACAGCTTACAACTGCCCCAGAACCCACAAACAAGGAGGCGGAGTACTAATCCTGGCCTGATCAGAATTAAGGCTCAAGAATGTTGGGATATTTTGGGTTTATATTTTGGTTTAGGGATAGTTTTGCAAGGTTTGCTTAATATGCTATCTGTGACTGTAATCCTGGCCTGCCTGCAGTTTGCACGATGATACAAGAAGATCCTGTGGGCTATCCAAGAAAGTATATGCTACAAGAGAGCTTTGCGGCCTGCTGCAGTCTGGAGGCCTTGCTTTGAGTAGAGGTACACAGAGTCAGACTCAGAGGAAAATACAGGTCAGCTCAGAGAAATAATTAGCAAAAACATACTTTCAGCCTTGAAGAAAAGAAAAATGCAATTTAGCACCAGGAGATGAAAGACCATAAACGAGCCCAAGGAATGCAGGAAAGATTTGCTCCACAGCTCAGATAAGAAGCACAATTAAGCAAAGACCAGAAGACCTTGGGAGCACCAGCTGTAGGGAGGGCAGCCCTAAGGCATAATTGGCATAATTCATGGGAGGGGGCCTCAAAGAAGGAGTTCTAGCAGAGTTTTCTTTCTTTGCAAGTAACTCTGACTTTCTGAGGATGACATCAGACCTTCTAGAAGTTTGTGACAGAGAATATCTATATAAGGAGACGGCTCCATAACTCAGTGGGCAATCTGCTCTCTGATCCTGGGCAGAGAGGGGGTTGCCTGTCACACTCTCAGACAGAGTCTTTTGCTCTCTGCATTGGTGTTTTATTTTGCTTTTGGTATACCGAATAAAGAAGCTTTGCATTTGAGCAGAAGTTTGTCCTGAGTAATTTGTTGGTGATTGGTGATATCTGGAAAAAATATTGTTGTGGGATACAGGGCCCCACAATTGGTGCCGAAACCCATTGGGTGCCGCATCTCACTTCTAAATTGAGTGTAGCCACTCCTAACCTTTTTCTAAATTGCCCAAGGATTCTTCTAACTACGCTTTTGGCTGCATTCTTATTTATTTTATTTATTTATTTATTTATTTATTTATATTTCTTATATACCGCACTATTTGCAATCAGCGCAGTTCACATGGAACAGAAACATCCGACAACTTAAATATGTCTGGTCATTACATTAAACAGGAAATGCAACTTGGAAAAAGGGTACACTATATACATATGAGGTGTACTTGCCTAGTTGACTACTATTATTGTTGAGGTGCTCGTTATTCGAGTGGGACTGAGGATCGGAGATGTCAGTGAGATATTTGGTGAAGAGGAAATGTTTAAGGGCCTTTCTAAATTGGCTCAAGTTGGGGATTGCTCTGATATGTGCTGGTAAGGTATTCCATAGACTCGGGGCACAGAGTTGGAAGGCTCTGTTAGCTGTTGTTGTTGTTCTTGTCAGAAAGGCTCCCTCCTGTTTTAAAAGACAACAACAGGGGATGTGAATTCCTTCTCATTAGGAGAAGAGGCTACCTCCTGTTTTTAACATAAAAAAAAATAGAACAGGGGAAGAGTTTCTTTCTGCTGGCCTAGAGGACGTGATTCCCTCCTGCCAGTTCAGGAGAAGTGCATGTGGTCCCTGTGTGACGCAGTGACATCTGGATACCCTAGGAAGACTCCGCTTGTGAGTATTGTTTCCTGTCTACCCATCAAGGACAGACTTGCCGGTGGGTGAGTAGTGAATTTATGCTTTTATGTGATCACTGTTCTGCTATTGTGCTGCTATGTAAATTAGTGTGTTGGGAAAGTAAGTTTTTGCCCAGACATTAGGTCTTCAAAGTTCCAGGATTGCTTGTTGTATGCGTGAGACTGTACGCCCAATTGGAGCGAAGCGCCTGTGTGTCCCTATCCATGTTTCTGTATCTCCGTGAGGGGAACGGCTGGGTTTGGACGAAGCGTAAGAACTGTGTGTTTGTTTGAGTCCTGGATTTTGTACCTTTGTCCCTCTGTAAATAAAGAAGTTTTTGTAAAAGGTGAAATTACCAGCAAATTTGCCAGCTCCTCTGTAAATAAAGAGGTTTTTGTAAAAAGCGAAGTTACCAGCTCCTTTGTAACTCAAGAGGTTGCTGCGAGGTTTATTTCCTGCCACTAAAGTGTCCCCACACAGTGAAAACACCAGGTTTACTGATTATAGGAAGAAAGGGACAGTCGAGTATATTTAAGAGAAAATCCAAACAGGTGGTAAATGATAAGGAAGGGACTGAGTCTGGTCCTAATCCCATAGATTCCCTCATTAGGCAGAACCCCCTGTTGGAATCCTCAATAAAAAAATTGCTCTAAACAGTGGGAGAAATGGGCAAAAAAGGATGCTACTCTCGCCTGGCCAGCGGGAGGATCATTCGATCCGCTCATTTTAACTAAAATTAGGGATCATATTTTATTTACCAAATGTGGAAAAGCTCAGTTAGAACATCTGTGGCATATCTCTCTGTGGATGCAGGCTGGTCCTCACCCAGCACCCACTGCGCCTGTTTCCCCACCACCGTACTGGGCATCAGAAAGTAAGACCATGGCAGCTATTGGCTACTCTGATCCAGTATTAAAACCTAAACAGGAACACATTCCTTCTAGTGTTCCTGATGCTGAAATTACTGAAGCCCTTAATGATGCTATGAGAGAAGGTAATGGCATGTGGGCTGAAGTTGAGGGAGTCATAAATTTCAAGCTGACAGTGCCCCCGCCATCTGATGTTAGTGAATATTCAGAGGCACGAATGCTGTTAGCAGAGCAACAGAAGCTTTTGAAGGAGGAACTGCAGCAGTTAGAGAATAAAAAAGAAACTGTCACAAAGCAGAAAAAGGTTTTTGAATTTGAACTCTCACGTCTTCATCAAGACAAACAGGATCAACCCAAACAGGATGATCTTTTAACTCCCAATAAAGAACTTGATGAAGTCAAAGTCCCTGATAAGAAATTCAAACAAAAGCCATTGTTGCCTAAGAGTGATAGGCAGACATGATCAAGTACTACTGGCAAACCACTGTTGTCCCTCATAGATGAGGAAGACGATGCAGATGGGGTTGGTTTTTCCTTAGTGGCCCAGCAGGGAAATAAAGATATTTTGAGTTTTGTTACTGAGATGGAGGGAGGAAATGGTTATTATGTGTACCTTTGGTCCTCCAATATGTACGGATGGACCAAGAACAATCAGCCCCAAATGTTGCAGTGGCCCCCAACTGGCTCACTCGACACAGTACACCTTAATACTGCCCGCCTTTGTATTCGTAGCAGTGCTGGTGATCCCGGTTGGGACCTCACCTACATGGAAGCAGGCCTGAGAGTTTGGGAGAAATATGAGGGAAAGGAGCCCAAATCTGGTTTAATGTTTCCTATTATACACACCACTCACGGATAGAAATATGTCCCCTGGAATTTCACGGACATGACAAATATTGCTTCAAGCCTACTTCCATTAAACCGAGGAGGTGGAGCATGGATTCAGAAATTTGAAAGGGTGACGGCCGGATATAGCCTGGCCCTGGGAGATGTGAAGGCTTTGCTTGCTAAAATTCTTGGCAATAATGCCACAAATCAGATTTTCATAGGAGCAGGCCTGTCAGATGTTACTATAGCTAATAATAGGTTTGACGGTGCATCTTTTAATAACTACCGTCCACAAATTTGGGCATCTCTACGGGAAACATACCCTACGCAGCATAGTATGACTCCCCTTACTACTATGCGGTTCCAACCCGGAGAGGATATTAGTGCATATCTTGCAAAATTCCAAAATTTGTGGGAAGCAGAAATGGGCGTTTCATATGATGACCCGAACATGTCACTCATGTTTTTCCAGACTCTTTGTAATACTCTTCCTCCTACATTATTGGCAAAACTTAAGTCTGTGGTAGGTCTTGAAACCGAGCCATGGCCCAAACAACAGGCCCATATCTTTCACTACATCCGTTCCTTAGAGGAGGACACCCTAAAACCTGAAAAAGACTTTAAGCAAGCTCAGGCCCGTCTTTTGAGCCTTCAGCTTAAAGGATTGCAAGAGAATAAGGAGCCACCGACTCCCACAAAGCCTCAACCCACAGACAATAAAAGCAATGATGAGGAACTCATTAAGAAGCTTAAACAGAAAATTAATGAACATCTGGATTTTTATGATGATGTTCCAGACCCCCGTGATGAGGTATGTGATCGATATAGGGAACATGTTTATTATAACGGAGCCCAGCGACCCCGTTATTCCCAGCCACGGCGTTGGGATTCCCCTTCCCAGCGAAATAACCGTTCCTCCACCCCTCAGTGTTGGAATTGTGGTGGCTGTGGCTATGGCCATATCCAGCGCACATGCCGTGCCCCACGTAGGTCTGAAAATCCTGACAGGAAGCGTTTTCCCCTTGTGGACACCCCCTCGGGGTTCTGGACCCCCTCCACAACAATGACTGAGAATTTGTCTTTTACAGGCTAGGCTCACCTATCAGGAACCCATAATAGTGGTATTCCTTAATGATGAGCCCACTAAAATGTTGTTAGACACTGGAGCCACTTCCTCCGTGTTAACTGCTTTACCAAAAGACTGTCAGCTTAGCACAAAGAAAATGATTACCACAGGTTTTGATGGTAAACCCCTTACATCTTACATGACTACACCGGTTTCCCTGAGAATAGGAGACCAACAGGTTTGTCATTCCTTCCTATTTGCCCCTCACTGTCCCGTAAATTTGATGGGAAGAGATTTACTGGTAAAATTGCAGGTTAAATTCACCTATGGTCCACTGGGAGAGAAAGGTCCTGAAAGGTCACTGCTCTTTAGCCCCTATGGATGTGTTAAGTCACACCCGCCTGTCACGATTCATATCAAGCCTGGTTGCAAACCACCAAAGATTCCACAATATCCTATCCAACCTGATGCCCTGCAAGGATCTCGCCCAGAGATCCAGGAATTGTTGCAACATGGCATTATTGAACTCAGTAACTCTCAGTATAATACCCCACTGTTCCCTGTGAAAAAGCCCAATGGTAAGTGGCGAATAGTTCATGATTTGCGAACACTCAATAGTGTCGTTGAACCCCAGTTCCCGGTTGTTTCCAACCCTGCTACCCTGTTAACAGCAACTACTTTGTACAAGTATCACACTGTTTTGGACCTGTCCCATGCTTACTTCGGGATTGTGGTCGAACCTGCTTCCCGGTGCTTCCTGGCCTTTACCTTCGAGGGTCAACATTATCAGTGGACCAGGTTACCCCAAGGGTACGTAGAGAGCCCCTCCATTTTCTCTCAAGCGCTGGTGGCAGATTTGCAACCATTTCAAGCTGAACTACCCACTGAAGCATCACTTTTGCAATATGTGGATGATCTGTTACTGTCCACTGCTGAAGCAGAAACAAATTTAACCCTCACAGACAAACTTGTGTGTCACCTCAGAAACTGTGGTTATCAAATTAACATGGACAAGGCACAGATATGCCAGTCTGAGGTTACTGTCCTGGGTTTCCTGGTTGGTGAGGGTGTGCTCTCTAACTGACAAGACTAAACAACATTGTTTAGAGCTAAATATGCCCCAAACTGTTAAGGAATTACGCTCCCTTCTCGGCATGATACATTTCTGCCGTAATTGGGTCCCAGGTCACAGTCAGCGCACACATCCTTTTCGCAAATATCTGAAAGGGGGAGTAAAAGGGTCCACTGCTATGGACTTGTCAGCTCCTGACCAAACTTTACTTCAGTCACTTCTGTCTGATGTGTCAAATACGCCAAGTCTTTGCCTCCCTGACTATTCAAAAGAAATGTTCCTGATTAGTTTCCATGGACATCATACGTGGGCAGCTGTGCTTTACCAAGATCAAGGTAAAATAGTGTCCTACTTGTCAGGAACTTTCTCAGTCACTGAATTAGTGTTACCAGACATTGAAAAAGGGTTGGTGGCTCTCAGTGAGGCAGTCCAAAAGACTTATAACACCTTTCACCCCTTGTCTCTTACAGTGTACTGCACTGGTGACGTGGAGGCATTGTTAAACAGTAACACTCTCCATTTCACCCCACGGCGTGTAAATCAGGTTTGTGCTACTCTTTTGCAAAGTCACATCCTTCTTAAGTCATTTCCTGCAAATCATCCCTTTGGTTATTTACAGAACCTAGTTTCTGTTACTGTTGGTGAGGAGAGAGACAAAGCCCCCTCCTTTGCATTCGCTGATAATACTCGGCCCTTTAATGAAATGCCTTTAGACTCTGCAATCTGGTTTACCGATGGTTCAGAAACTTTACTTTGCTCTGGGTTCAGTGCAGTGCACATATCCCCCTCTGGTGATATTTTGGAGATACTACAGTATCAATTGCTCAGTGGTTACAGTGCCCAAGGTGCTGAAATCTGTGCAATGTTGGCTATTTTGTTACATCAGGCAAATCATAACCTTGTCATCTTCACTGATTCTCATTATGCAGCACAGGTACTGACAGCACTCCATCAAAAATGGTCACAGAGAGGCTTCATTCCCTCTTCAGCTAGCACAATCACACACCTTGATGAGATATACCAAATCTATGAGTGCCTAGAGAAACACAGAATTGATAATTTGTTCTTATGCTGTGAATGGGTTCCTGGGCACACCCAAGGGGACTCCTTTCTCCATACAGGAAATGCCTTAGCTGATCAGTTAGCCAAAGAAGTCACCAAAAGTGCACCGCTAACATTACCTGTTACTAGATCTCAGACCTATTCAGTGCCTGACCTCTCTGACTATCAAAAAGATGCTTGTGTTGATGAGATTGGCAATTGGGGGAGACTAGGCTGTACCCAAGTTAAGAAACTCTGGGTGCCCCCATCTGGAAAACTTTGTGTCTGTTTTGTAGCACTGAAACGCCTGACAGGTCTCATACATGATGTCTATCATTCCACTGCTGCATATGTTTATGGGATACTAGAGGATACCTTTTGGTGCCCTCACATGAAGAATCGAATTCAGGAAATTGTGGTAAAATGTCCTGTGTGTATCCTGAACGCTCAACCTGGAGGTAGACCTCTGGCTAGAGGTCACCTTCCTGTCTTGCATGGCCCTTTTGAATCATGGTACGTGGATTTCACTGATATGATCAACAGATGTGCACAGAAGCGATACCTTTTGGTATGGGTCTGCCCTTGGTCTAAATGGATTGAGGCTTTTCCCTGCAATAAAGAAACTGCCGAAGAAGTGGTAGAAGTTCTGAAAACACAAATTATACCCCGATTTGGTATTCCTAAAGTAATATATTCTGACAATGGTTCTCATTTTCGAAATGCCCTTGTTTCTGCACTCACTCAGCACCTCTCTGTTCAGTAGAAATATGTTTCTGTGTATAAGCCTACTTCTAATGGTCTTGTTGAATGCTGTAATGGCATTTTGAAAACTCAGCTCAGAAAGATTTGTGCTTCTGGTCACATGACCTGGTTACAGGCTTTACCAATGTGTTTGTTTAAGCTACGCAACAGCACCATCAAGCGGCTGCATCTGATGCCTCATGAAATGGCCACCGGTCGGCGCATACGCACATCTCCTCTTTCACAGTCTTTGGTCCTGGTCCATGATGATCTTTCTTCTTACCTTGCAGGACTCCGGATCGCGCTACAAGAAATTGCTGACCGTGTCACAACCATGCAGGCTGCATCCAGTTCACCCTTGTCACTTTGCTTCCCCATAGGGTCCGCAGTGTATAAAAGAAACTGTGTTCGTGCCTCCTGGGTCTTCCCTACATTCTCCGGCCCTCACATTGTTACTGCAGCATCCCCTTTTGCTGCTCAACTGAATGACGTGGACACCTGGATACATGTCAGTCATCTGAAAGCTGCCCCAGCTGTCTCATCTGAGTGACCAATCTCATTCCTCCAACTAAGACTTATACCACGAGGTTACTCCATTGATCAGAATGATTGCTATCTACCTACTCTCTCCTGGGGCATCCCTGTGCTTATTTCTTTTCATCTCCGTTGTGATTGTACTGCTTATTCACTTCTTTCATCCTGATGGAGAATTTGCTTTCTTTCTACGAGTTTATAATCAAACCCTGCCTTGAACTGAACTCTTATTTGAACATTGGACATTCTGGTGATCAATTGCTGTGACATTGCTCCTTTTATACCATTTGGATTTTCTTCCTCCCAATCCGATAAGTACCATATTTCCTTTACCTCTGAGTTTTCTTCTGGGACTTTCGATTGTGCTTGTTCTTTTTATCCAGAGCCTATACCCGAATGGACAGCAGGCCTTGTACCTCCAGGGGCAAACCCAGACTAACCTGACTACCCAGCCACTACTGCGTGTGTCCCGGGCTGTTCCTGTTGTCCCTCAGAACACATGAAAGCAATCAGTATTACACATTATTTCCCTGATGAACATCTCAGACTGCATTATCTGTACCCCTTTACCAAAGGGTGTATCATATGCTCCAGTACATGTTTTAAAGGTTCCCTTAAATGAGTATGCAGGACAGCTTGCCTGTGTAGATAATAATGATTTTTCTGCCAATTGTTATGAGGTTTTTAATTGTTCTCAGACGTGGCATACAATGAATATGATACATGACCCTTTGCGAGTCTATGTTGACCCGAATATGGTATTTGATCTATGTTTGATAACAAATGTCTCTATTACTTTTTCACACAGGTGCAACCTGTCGTATAATGTGGTTAATGGGTCCTTTCATTTTGCCAGAAATTCGGTCATGATCAAGTGGTATATTCCAACTGGTAATGTGAACTTTTTCAAGATGCGAAGTGATTGGAGAAATATTACAGAGAGCCCACTCGTGCTAGATGGATCTGACGTCCGCTGGTATGTGGGGGCTGGTCCCATTTACCACGATGGTTCAGCTGTGCTGACTACAGGTTCTCAAAATGAATCTCCATTTACTTCATGCTATCTCCCGATGTCCAGTTTAAGGAGGGTTTTTACCTCATCTACCATGGGTAAATCTTCTGTTCAGTGGTTTGCTGGGCATCATATGCATCGCATATGGACACCTGCAACTACTCTCTTTGCCGTTTGGGGTCATTATTGGTTGTGTGGGGAACTCCTGTATCAGATGGTAAATCTCTCCCTCTTACCCTGTGCTTTAGTCAAGATTTCTTCTTATTCCGCCCTCATTCCTCTGAATATTACCCACCATTCTCTCCGCCCCCATATGTCCCATGCAAAGCGGGGCATGTCATTAGGAGCCAGCCCATGGGATGCTGCAACTGCCGAAGATGAGGCCATTCAGGCCTCCTATAAATATATCAATTCTACTTATCCCATGACTAAAAATCGTTTAGATGCCCTTAGTGCAACTGCTTGGATTCCCTTTGCCACCCCTGCCCTTACTGCTGAACTAGGTATGGCTATCTGCCGCCTCCAATGTCTATTACATATTTAAATGAAAGCTGTAACTGACTCTATTTCATGTTTAGCTGAGTCCCTTGAGCAAAATACGCAAATGACTCTGCAGAATAGGCAAGCTCTAGATTTGCTTTTGGCTGCTGAAGGCGGCACGTGTACTTTTATTAATGCTACCAATTGTTGTACTGTCATCGCTAACCACTCTATTTTTGTTCTTGATGCTATGAATAAGATAAAACACCTTTCTGAATTACATATTAATGATTTTAAGGGTGGGCTCCAGCTTGACAATATTTGGGGTAGTATTTCTTCATGGTTTGCTAGTTTAGGAGGAGGACTTAAGGCTTTCTTTATTACACTTTTAAGTATAGCTTGTTTTGCAATTATTGCCTGTTGTACCTTATCCATTTTGCTTGCCTGCTGTAAACGTATGATAATGCGAAGCACTAAGACTCTGTATATTGTATCTAGGGACCAGTATGAGCTCTTACCTCTGCAAGATCCTTCCCTGTCACAAATGGTTGTTGTTCATAGTCCCTAAATTTGGGTTTCCTGCCTTTGCCCCTCACCTCAGAGAAAAGAAAAATAAAAAAAATTGGCGAATGTTGGGATATTTTGGGTTTATATTTTGGTTTAGGGATAGTTTTGCAAGGTTTGCTTAATATGCTATCTGTGACTGTAATCCTCACCTGCCTGCAGTTTGCACGATGATACAAGAAGATCCTGTGGGCTATCCAAGAAATTATATGCTACAAGAGAGCTTTGCGGCCTGCTGCAGTCTGGAGGCCTTGCTTTGAGTAGAAGTACACAGAATCAGGCTCAGAGGAAAATACAGGTCAGCTCAGAGAAATAATTAGCAGAAAAATACTTTCAGCCTTGAAGAAAAGAAAAATGCAATTTAGCACCAGGAGATGAAAGACCATAAACGGGCCCAAGGAATGCAGGAAAGATTTGCTCCACAGCTCAGATAAGAAGCACAATTAAGCAAAGACCAGAAGATCTTGGGAGCACCAGCTGTAGGGAGGGTAGCCCTAAGGCATAATTGGCATAATTCATGGGAGGGGGCCTCAAAGAAGGAGTTCTAGCAGAGTTTTCTTTCTTTGCAAGTAACTCTGACTTTCTGAGGATGACATCAGACTTTCTAGAAGTTTGTGACAGAGAATATCTATATAAGGAGATGGCTCCATAACTCAGCGGACAATCTGCTCTCTGATCCTGGGCAGAGAGGGGGTTGCCTGTCACACTCTCAGACAGAGTCTTTTGCTCTCTGCATTGGTGTTTTATTTTGCTCTTGATATACCGAATAAAGAAGCTTTGCATTTGAGCAGAGGTTTGTCCTGAGTAATTTGTTGGTGATTGGTGATATCTGGAAAAAAATATTGTTGTGGGATACAGGGCCCCACAGACATCATCCTCCAAAAGCTCCAAACACTGTGAATTCATCAACACTGAAAACAAACATCTATCCATCTGCTTAATATACCAACCCCCCAATGCGCCAACAGAGGACACATCCAACATCCTGGACATGATATATGCAGCTAACTCACCACACAAGACTCTCATTGTGCTAGGAGACCTAAACCTCACATCTGCCTCAACAACAACTGAATTCACATTTCAAAGAGCAATGGAATCCATTCAACTCAAGCAAATCTTATCGGGCCCATCCCATCGCTCTGGATCTACACCAGACCACATATTCGCTCCAACCAACACCCTAGATAAAGGTTTCATAACACAACCTAAAACTACACCAATACCATGGTCAGATCACCATGCCATATCATTTGAACTCCACCTCAATACCGAACAGGCAGTTCGGAAAATGGAGCAGCCAACAAGACACTTCAAAGCTTTTAACAAAGAGCAATTCCTCAAAGATACCATGCAGTCCCTACCCCAAGACATCACCGACCTGGATGAAGCCATCAACTCATGGAATACCACCATATTTGCTGCATCTTAGCTAACACCTCATTTGAATTTACACCACAACAAAAACAGGACCAGATCTACACCATGGTACTCTAACACAATAAGACAATCCAAAAGAAAACTAAGGCAACTGGAACTTCGTTGGAGGTGCAACAAATCAGAAAATACACTGAAACAATACCAGGAGATGCAAAAAGATTACAATAACCTAATAAACAAACATAAACAACAATACCACCCATACCTTGTACTAAAAGACTATAATAAACCTAAAGAACTCTTCAACATCGTTTGTACCCTAACAAATGACCCAACAATGAAAGATGAAAGCAAGATGCACCCACAAACCTTTGCTGATTACCTAATAGCCAAGAACAGCACCAACACACACCATAAGAACATCCCCCTTATGGACACACCAGCAACAGATGGCTCTACAACTACCAACCAATGGAAAAACTTCAGCATTCCATCAAAAAAACAAATGGAACACCCCATCACTGCTCTAAATACCACCACCTCTCTATCGGACCCCTGCCCGGTAACTTGGATAAAATCCACCAAAGAAGAACTCAACAAATTCTTCCAAAAGATAGTGAGCACCTCTCTCACCCAGGGCTACATGCCAAAAGTCCTAAAGCAATCTACTATCCGCCCCATTCCTAAATCTACTTCATCCAACAATATCGACCCTTCAACCTACCGCCCAATATCCAGCCTCCCATTCCTGGCTAAAATAACTGAAAAAAATTGTACAGAGACAACTCCAAGATCACATTGACGAATTCGCCCCACTAGATCCCCATCAGCATGGATTCCGTCCAAAACATGGCATTGAGACACTACTCATACATCTATTTAATAACATAATCAAAGGAATAGACAAGATAAAGCAGGGCTTCCTACTAATATTCATCGAAATATCATCAGCATTTGACACAGTTTCACATCACATCCTATTGAAGCGCCTAACGGAGATTGGACTACAAGATACCACAATTAAATGGTTCCAATTATACTTTGAAGATAGACAGCATAGAGGAAAATCTGGGAACCTCACCTCAGAACCCTTCAAGACTACTCAAGGAGTTCCCCAAGACTCATCATTATCAGCTCTCCTCTTCAACATCTATATTCAGCCCATATGCAAAATATTTAACAAACACAAGATTCAATACGCCATATATGCTGACGACATCATGGCATATACCCCTATTCAACTGGACTCCCCAGACTATACCACTGTATCAGCCTGCATTCAAGAAATAGCAACCTGGCTAAATAACAACAACTTAAACATCAACATAAAAAATACTGATTCAATTATCATCACTAGAGACTCCACATTCATTCCTCTTACTTCTATCAACATATCCAATACACCGAGTGATTCTAGACAAGCAACTCATCCTACAACCACATATCAACAAGATATCCAGAACAGCCTTCTTTAAACTCGCAACAATCCGGAGATTAAAACCCCTCCTCAATAAAGAACATTTCCTTACAGTATGCCAGGCCATCATTACACATTTGCTGGACTACTGTAATAAACTATTCCAAGGTCTGCCCAAACAAACCACCCGTCCCCCTACAAATAGTACAGAACACTGCTGCCTGCATTATTACTAGCGCTTCAACACAAGACCATATAACTCCAATATTACAAGATCTACACTGGCTACCAATCCTCTCATGGGCAAAATATAAATCAGCGCTCACCATCTTCAAAATTAAAAACAACATCTCAGCAGGAATACTACAAGAACTCATTGGAACCAAAGCAAGCAAAAGACCAGACAGAAATAGCACCAAAAACAATATACCAACACCTATTCTATTCACAAGAACAAACAAAGCCACATCCATGCGAGCCTTCTCTCTTGCTGCCCCTGCTATCTGGAATGTCCTCCCAGATAATCTAAAATCAACAACAGATATAAAAGAATTCTGGAAGCTACTTAAAACTACCCTATTCATTGAACAATTCAATGAAGACCACCAATCCACCCTAACCACCCCACAAAACGAATTACACAAGATATGACATCCACAACATAAAAACATCCTACTACTATCATTAAAATGTATATAGCCCAATGAAGATAGCTCAACCTGTATATACTACTCTCAATAAAATGTATATAGCACAATGTAGATAGCTCAACCTGTATATATTGCACCCCAAATCAAGATTTACCTATCCACACACACACTCACGAACACTACCTTCACAACCACTGCATGCCGATACCCCCACACTGCCCTACTTGATTGGTTTGCAGTGAAATCCACTTTGATTCAAGGATAAAGCGAAATATAAATACTTTTAAATAAATAAATAAACAAATAAAAATAAATAAATAGAGGGGATAACCTGCAAGGAGTGACAGGTACAGCCTTAAAAAAAGACATAGAGGGTTGTGACTTGCATGGAGCAGTAGATACAACTACTCTAGCCACATTACTGTGCAGACTAGATGGACCATGCTGGCCTTTGTCAGCTGTCATATGCTATGTTACTATACTGTGAAATGGGAGCAACAATCCATCTGAGAGGATTCTGAGTTTTATTATCTGAATATCATTCCAAATAGTCATAATCATAAGAACACAAAATAGAAATCACTCTGCTGAATTAGTTCATATGCCATGGGACTAGAATGTTTTCCAGTAGAGGTAAAGAAATTTGTTTGGACCATCAAAATCTTTTCCCCTCCAGTACAGAAGAATATGCTAGAAACTAGATCAGTGACAGCTTTCCTTTGCCATCAAGCAAGTGCTTATCTCTGGAGGAAACAGTTGCAGGGAGGGATTCTGCTGACTCACCCTATACTGTTTATCCCCTGTTGGTTACCAGCCTTCTCTTTTCATTGTGGCCCTTATGCCCTAAGAAGTCTTGGCTATCTCAGTTCCTCAGTTCCAAGATGGTCTTCCTGGCTGATCTTACTTTCTGGTGCCTTTTGAGATGCACTCTCAAGGCTGCTGGCTGGGGGTAGGGGATTTTCCTATAGCAGTCACCAACTTCCTTTCTTCCAAAGGATTGAGTGTGCCCCCTCTTCATTTCACTAGATCAAACCAACCTTGACTGAGAGGATCAGAACCCAGTTTTAACATGCTGTGCAGAGTGCAGCCCACCTGAAGCATGCAACTGGTTCCAGTTAATTTTATTTTAGGTTTTCTTTTATTTAAAAAAAAAGTTTCTTACTCACAATATCCACATTTTGAGGCAGGACACAAAGTACGTACATGTAGCGCCCCTTTGGGTGCGCTTCTGGGTCCAGGACTAGCCTGGCTGGAGTTCCCTGGTGGAAGAAAGGTGTTAGTGCGTAGGATTTCCCTCCTTTCACCCCAGGAAACCTCTCCAAAAACACTGCTGTGAACAAGGTTGGCTTAAATAGTATTTACAATTTATTTACAAAATATATACATCAAATTGCTTCTCACAATCAAAGAACATAGTCTCAAAATGGGCCTGCACCTTAATGTAAAGAAGACAAAGATCATGACAACGGGCATAATCAACAGGTTCATCGTTGAAGGAGAAGAAATTGAAATTGTGAATAACTTTAACCTACTTGGATCAACTACCAATAAAGAAGTAACAAGCAGTCAAGAAATCAGACAACGCATTGCTCTTGGCAGAATGGCTATGAAAGACCTAGATAAGATTCTCAAGAGCAGAGATGTCTCTCTCCATACCAAGATTCAACTTGTTCAAGCCATGGTATTTTCAATAACATCATATGGATGTGAAAGCTGGACAGTGAAAAAGATAGACAGGAAGAAAACTGATTCCTTTGAATTATGGTTTATAATAATTGAATAATAATAATAATTGAATTACTCTAACATAGATAATGAACTGGACAAGGCCTCCCATCCTCCATAGATCTCCAAGATATACCTGCTTTAATATTCGCAATACTACTCCTAAAATAGAACATATGATGAAATTAAATATGTATATATTGTGGCGGTCGCGCCCCTACCAGGCGGTCGCCTAGTAGGGACGGGAAGCCATCTTGAATTCCTCTTTACCAAGGATTGTAGTTGTGTATAGAGATAAATGAACCAAGTGGTTGTTTCAAGGCACACAGGAATTTTATTAGCTTCCGTGGCAAGTGGGTAACAAATCTTTAAAGCAGTTGTACACTCAAGTCAAAGAAAATAAAGGATAATCTTCTCCCATTAAAGCAAAGCTTACAACCAGTGTTGTAGTAGAATTATTTACACAGGCTTTCTTTTCTTTTCCCTTTATGATGCTTCTCAATTCCGTAATCATAAAGCACATATATTTACAAATCCTAATTTCTCACTGCTCTCAGGCTTTCTTTACTTAGCCACAATGCACATATCACAGTCCATCTCAGAACAAGCTGAAGTCAGGTCACTTTCTTTACTTTCTACCTCCATGCTTTCTGCTGAGCTGTATCTTGGCAAAGTTTGAAAACGCTCTGGCACTTTATGCTTAATGTCCTTTAACAGGTTAAACAGCCTATTCCACTGAATGGCCCCTTCTCCTCTAGGTAGGACTTCAATGGGCTTCTCCTGTTCAGTTTCTCCTGAAAACCCCTTCTTCCTAATCCGGGTTTTCTCAGGCCTAAACCTCTCTTCAGAGTCAGAGCAAGAAACACAGGGTTTTGGTTTTACTGCTTTCTTTCTCCTACCTTGGAGTCTTGTTGTAGCACCTTCCTGGCTGAGGCTTCTGTGGCTTGTGACTTTCTCTGCCTCTGAGCTAGACAGGGAATCAGGGTAAGATCTCCACTTCCCTTCCTGGGGCTTCTGCTGCCTGCAGACAGACCCTTCATCAGAGGAGTCTAAGCACTCTTGCCTTAGCCTTCTCAAAGCCAACCTTTTCTCTCTCTCCCTCTTGCCAGTCTGTCTGGTCCTCTGCCTGGAACCTTCTCTGTAGCTTCCTTGGGTGCAGTGCTGGCTGCTCTTGTCTCTGCTGCTGCTCTCTTTGTGTCTGCTTCTCTCTTGGCTGCCTCTTGCTTGGCTGCTTCTCGCCTGCCTGCTTCTTGCTTGGCTGCTTCTTGCTTGGCTGCTTCTTCTTTCAACTTTGTTTGTTTTCTCAAACTTAAACGTTGAGCAGGGCACCTCCCTCTCTGACTCCACCCACTTGTACCTCCTACTCTTACCTGGGGTTGTCATGGAGTCTGGGAGTGGCTTAAACCTAGCTCTACCCTCTTGGTTTCTCTCAGGGATTTTGCTGTGGTGTATGTGTTCTAGTGCACCCATCCCCCGAAAAGAAGAAAAAGTTCTTCTTTCTCTTTTATTTCCATGCTGAGCTGCACTCTCCTTACCACAATATGTAAATAGTTCCAAACATTGTCTATACTACCTGTATATAGTTCTGATTACAGTTCAATGTATCTGATTATCATTACCTGTATATAGTTGATTACTGTTCAATGTAACTGTTTATCACAGCTGTTTTATGTATTTCATGTTGTTTGATGTAAACCGCCACTTAGGAAATGGCGGTATATAAAAGATTTGCAAATAAATAAATAAATAAATAAAATGGTGCTGGCGGCGAATACTGTGTATACCATGGACTGCCCAAAGAACAAACCAGTCGGTACAAGAGGAGATCAAACCTAAGCTTTCTTTAGAAGCTCAGATGACAAGACTTCGACTTTCATACTTTGGACACATCATGCGAAGAGAGAGATCATTAGAGAAAGACATCAGGCTTGGCAAGATAGAAGGACAATGCAAAAGAGGAAGGCCAGCAATGAGATGGATCGATACAATAACAGCAGCTACGGGTACCAGTCTGTCAACAATGAGCCGCCTGACTCAAGACCGAACACAATTTAGGATAGCTATCCAGAGGGTCGCCATGAGTCGACTCCGACTTGACGGCACTTATCAACAACAACATACATCAAATATTATGATAAAATAATGCAGTATGTGTAACCCGTATTATAATAAGTAGTTCAAGCTGGTAAGGTGAAATAGCAATACAGGCTAAGAGATAAGGTAGTTTATACGTAATGACTTAAGTAAACCTTTAAAGATTATGGATTTAACCTTAATAACCTGTCTTCTAACTCCCCTCCCTTTCCTTTTGTCCACCAGCCCCAAGTCTCACCCACTGCTTGAGCTCTGGAACAATAGCTACTTGTGAAAGAAGAGGTTTTGTACAGGCATGCACACTATTTGAGTAGGACAGGCATGAGAGGAGGGAACAATGAGGAACTGAACCCATGAACACTGCCAAGAATGGCATTGTATTAACCAGTAGGCTATACCTCCATGGTGTATGTCACAGCAATGTCTTGGTACAGAAGGACTGCAGGTCACCGCACAAACTGTCTGCTCTGAGTGCCAGGATAGGGTAACCTCACCAGTACCCATGATGCAATGCACATGCTGAATAGTAGTCTACAGCTGATCACCAAATGGGGTCTGCACCTCTCCGGTACCTCAGCTTGGAAAGACGAACTGACAGTGCGTGTTACTGGCACAGAGTGGCTACAGACCATGTCATTGTGCAGGTTCTGTGTTCACCCTGAGAGATAGGATGGGTGCCCAGCACTAGGTCCGCAGTACATGTGATGCTAGAGATAGGTCCTGCTGTACATCCCCATCACTACTAGTGTATGACAGGTATTCCTTGCAGTGCAGCTGATGGTAATTTGGTGTACATCTGTATCCTGTAGTCACATGTGGCCCTGTGGGGCCAGACACCAGCCAGATTGGTGTGTACCATGTGTTAGGGTCTGGCTGACATGGGCAGCTGTTACCAGGGCAGAGGGGTTCCTAGAATTGCATGAGGTGTGTGTAGCAGTGCCTTTATAGGTCACAATGGTATACACTACATACCCCAAAGGGCCCATATCAACCTTTTTGTAGGTAAAGAACAGGTGCCTCTGCCCCAGGGAAACAACCTCCATCCTGTTTGTATGAGACAACCCTCCAGGGTTGGTAGGTTAGAGCCATACCTATGACTGGGGCATTGGCAGACCAGCAGCAATGCTGGAGTTAGGTCTGGAAAACCCCAACTGCCTCCCACTACTGTCTGCCAGTCACCAGCAAACAGCACAGTCAGACTGTACCTTACAGGTGTTCTGACCATGCACAGCCTAACTGCAGACAGTCCACCAGCCAATCCATAGGACATGCTCACAAAGGAACTATGTGCAACAAGCAGGCATTTCAGTGAAGGGACCCCAGCACTGGGGAACACAAATATATCACTGGAAGCAGATAGTGTAGAGCACTATGTGGGAACCTAGACCTGCCATGGTCACTGCTCAGTCAGAGTGAGTGCCCTCCCAGCATGCCATGCAGGTGGTGGTCAGGCACTACAGTGTCCCAGCCATTGCCCCATACCCTGTGAAGATGCATCCTGGCCAATCTGCCCTGTCCGGGCCATACCCAAAATACCTTGCTCCTCATTATGCACCTATTCAGGCTAACGCAGGTAACAGTGGGACATTTTGGGCCCAGTGAAGGGTGGGCAGCCACAGAACAATGGATAGACATACACACACACTCACTCCTATTGCAGCATTGTACAAAGATAGGGGTGGTTGGCAACCCTGCCCGCCACACTGGTCCTGATCACAGTACCAACATTGCTAAACTGTGCAGGGAGTAGTAAGTAGTGCTCTGGTGATAACTTCAGCTCAATGCTGGGGCCAACAGCCTGACTCTCCATGCATCTTTGTATTGTGGAGCCTGTGTGGGTGGGTGTTTGTACCCCTGTTCGCCGCTGCTTTGGGCTTTCCACATGTTGCTATTGTATCTGTATTGTAGGGTAAAACATAGGGACATGCTCTGCAGGAACCACAGCTGGGACTTGAACCTGTGACCCTTTGCTTCTGGACACACTGGCTGGGTGTAGTGCACCACACATGCACAATAGTCCCTGGAGCTACCTGTACTTTTCCTCAGCCAGACTTTGTATGTTGCACTGCACACCATGTACTGATGTAGGGCATGGCCTAGGTCCACTGCAGGGAGGTGGCACTGCCCCCTCCAGCATGGGCACCCCCCCCCTGCCAAGCTGACATGGCCATTTGCTGTCGGTGCTGGTAGTGCGCAGTCCCAGGCCATCCACTGTGTAGGTAGGCGCCCACCTAGGGAGCGGATCCCAGGGTGGGGGGGCATACATGGACATCCTCACATCCCCCCCCCATCACTGCCTAACAATATTATGTCCCTTCCACATGAGGGCGGGATGGCTGGGTGGATGTCAGGTCAGTGCCCTAGCAACTATTGGCTAGGGTGAACCAGGTAGATATAGGTGGATTGTGTTTGGCCTCGGTCAGCTGCTGTCTTGCTGATTTCCGGTTTCTATGTTCCTATGTGCCACCTAGGTGCCTGCCTGGTCCACCCTGTGCCCCAGCTGCCCATGCTACATGTCCTGCCTGCGGCCCCCTATGCCCCATTTGCACCATCGCCATAGTGGCCATTCATACTTTGGCACTATGGTGTTGCTGAAAATGGAGCACTACTATTGCTTTTCTTGGGCTCCCTGCCTAGGCTGTACATTGTTGACACTTAAATGGTTTCTCTCTCCTGCAAATGTGCATCTAACGGCAGGTTTTCATTCGCGGTAGGATTCAGCCCTTCAGTTCAGCACGTTAGTCTGAAAGGGGCCTCTCCCTGCCCACTCTCCGCTCATTGACCCCTTCTCTCTGCCCTCTCTCCACCTTCTTCCGGGGATGTTAACGATTGTTAAGTAACGTTAACGCGTGTTAACGTTACATACCGCGCGTTAACATTACCTAACGATCGTTAATGTTACATAACGCATGGTATGTAACCTTACCGCAGTTTAGTAAACATACACCTTAGTATTATGTGTTTGACTAAATTGTTTTTCTAAAGTTTCTGTTGCATTGTTGCATTACTTGTACTTTCCAAGTGCTTCCTCTATGCCCTGCATCTTCAGTAATCTAAGGGGTATGTTTACTAAACAGTGCTAATGTCGCAGCGGCGACGTTATTGTGCAATAAGTGACGTTATCACGCAATAATGTTAAATTACTGTGCAATAAAGTCACTTATCGAGCGATAATGTCTCCGGTGGCATTAAGGTGCACAGAGGGTGGAGTAAGTCGTTCCAGAGGGCGGAGAGTGGGTAGGGAGAGGCTCCAGGCACACTAACGCCGTGAAATCAGGGTCTGAAAAATTAACGCCAGTGAAAACCTCACATTAGAGGCACATTTGCAGGAGAGAGAAACCAGTTCAGCAAAGGCAGCGAAACCAAGTGATAGTAGTGATATATGTGCAGCAACAGCATAGTGCCCAAGTACAAAAGGGCACAACGGTGAGGCTGCAAATGGGGTACAAGGGGCTGCAGGCTGGACATGCAGTGGGGCAGCTGGGGAACAGGGTGGACTAGGCAGATGCCTAGGTGGCACATAGGAACCCAGAAACTGTAAATCAGCAAGCCAGCAACTGACTAAGGTCAAACATGCCCACGAGTGTGTGTCCCACAGTGTCCCAGGGGACAGTACCCAGAAAGTATCCCAAAGGGCACATAACACTGGCAGGCGGTGCCGGGGGAAGCGTGGATGTCTATGCAGGCCCCCCTACCCCATATCACACACAATAGAAATCCGCCTACCGGCACACTGGATGGCCTGGGACTGCGTACCACCAGCACCACCGGCACAAGGGCATGTCAGCATGGTGGTGGAGGGGTGCTGGTGGTGGAGGGGGCCCACAGCAGACCAAGGCCAAGCCCTGTTTAGGTGGGTGCCGTGCACTGCAACAGACAAGGTCAGTCTGACAAACAGTCATGGTATCCCAGGGAACAATCAGCCTCTGTGACAACAGTTTGGTGCAGTACATACAGCCAGTATATTCAGGGGCAGAAAGTCACAGGTTCAAGTCCCAGCTGTGGCTCCTTCAGACCATATCCTTATATTTTACCAAGTACTAAACCGTGGCAATAAAGATGGAACCTTTATTGCAGATAAAATAAACACACCATAAACACCTATATTTTACCCTACAGAGCACATACACCATAAACATGTGCAATCCCTAGAACACAGTTTCCCAACTGCAGTCCTGGAGGGCCAAACACCATTCAGGTCTCATGCTGTCCCTAATAAATATGCCTGTGATGCATTTGTATGCACTGCCCCCAATGTATGCAGATGTATCTCATGCATATTCATTAGGGACAGCATGAAAACCTGAACCGTGTTTGGCCCACCAGGACCAGAGTTGGGAACCTCTGCCCTAGAGCAGTGGCCAACAGGGGCACAAACACCCACACCCACAGGCTCCACTATCCAACGGCTCATGGAGAGTCAGGCTGTTGGGCCCTGTGTGGAGCAGCATCTACCAATACTAGCACCTGCATAGCTTAGCAATGCCGTCTTAAACTTGGAAACACGTCCACATATATCAAAAGGTTGCTATGACTAATGTCAGATACCAAAACCTAAGTTAAACACAATTTATTGACAGAGATTCATCATAGCAACCTTTCTGATATCTGTGGAGTGTGTTTCAGTTTCTGACAGTGTTTACCACCCCAGGGAGTGATCCTAACAGTATTGAGTACCATAGCACTGCCTGCACTGTGCCCAAGACTGGTGTGGCGGCCAGGGCTGCCAACCACTTCTATATTTGCAAAATGCTGAAATAGGTGTGAGAGTGTGTGTATATCTATCCAGTGTTATGTGGCTGCCTACACCTTACTAAGCCCACAATGCTTGCTCTGTTTCCAGTGTTAGCCTGCCAATGTGCATAATGAGGAGCAAGGTACTGTGGGTGTGGCCCAGACAGGGTGGCCTGGGCAGGATGCATCTGCGCACGGCATAAGGCAATAGCTGGAACATTGTAGTGCCCGACCACCACCTGCACGGACAGGGTGGCCACAGCATGTCATGCTGGGGGGTCACTCTCACCCTGTCTGAGCAGTGACCATGGCATGGCTAGGTACCCCCATAGTGCCATACAGGTACCCCCATAGTGCCATACAGTATGTCTCTCAAGTAATATTTATGAGTTCTTTTTTTTTTCTGGGGCTCAATCACAGACATAACAGCTTGGTGTGTATGCTTACATCCCATTTTTGGGTGCACACAGTTCCTCCAGGAGCATGCACTATGTACTAGCTAGCAGACGTCTGCAGTTAGCATGTGTATGGTTGGAACACCTTGCAGGGTGCAGTGGGTGGAGACTGACTGTGCCCTCTGCTGGTGGATGTCAGATAATGGTGGGGGGCAGCTGAGCTTTTCCAGGCCTACTGCCTGTCCACCAGTGCCCTATGTGATGCATACAGATCTGCATTGACTGCCCTGTAGGGTGCCTATTTCCCAGCAGGATGGGGGTTGATGTTCCTCTCTACTGCCACCATTGCAGAGATGTAGAATGTGGCTCTGCTGGTGGGAGATCCTGTTCCCCACCCTGACTCACAGAGAGACGGTTGGGTGGTGATACATAATCCACTTTTGAGTCCAAACACCACCCTCCTCTTATAACATATCACCATGGCAACCACACAGGATATACACTAGTCTGGGTACATCATAGTCCATAAAGGCTAGATGTGACTTGGAGATACAGATAGACACAGGTGTATCCTAGCTGTGTCTGCAAGAACTACCTTTCACACAATGGCACTGATGGGGATATGCAGCACAGACTATCTCAGCCAAGCCAGGTGCTGCGGACCTGGTGCTGGGCGCCCCACCTCACCCTCAGGGTGAACACAGGAACCGCACAATGTCATGGTCTGTAGCTAATCTGTGTCAGTAACACATATGGTCAGTTTCCCCTATCAGGCCGGGGTGCTATAGAGGCGCATACCCCATCTTGTGATCAGATGTAGGCTGCTAATCTGCATGTGCAGTGCATCATGGGTACGGGTGGGTTTACCCTATCCTGGTAACCACAGCAGACAGTTTGTGTGGTGACCTGCAGTCTTTCTGTAGCCAGCCAGCGGTGTGTTGGACTCTATAGAGATGTAGCCGACTGGTTGCTTCAATGATTGCAAAGGCAGAGGTCATGGCTTTGATCCCACAGTGGTGTTATTTAATAAGGCTGTCAGGCTTTTCCTTTTAATTTAAATCAGTGCTGCCAGCAGAAACACCCTCACAGTGCCGTAGCCTAAGGTGCCTTGGCAGACAGGGCACTTTATAATATGCCCCTTGGAGTGCCTTATAGGGTGCCTTATGCGTCACTTTAGGTTATGGCACTGTGAGGGTGTTTTTGCTGGCAGCACTGATTTAAATTAAAAAAGGAACTGCCTCAGACAGCCTTCTTACATAACACCACTGTGGGATTGAACCCATGACCTCTGCTTCCACAGTCATTGCAGTAACCAGTGGGCTACATCTTTATAGCTTTGATCCTTGCGCTGGCATGAACTTAGGGTTAACGCACGTTAACATGCCACGGCGCCCACTATCTCGCGATACAGATTCTTGCTACCTTGCTGCCGGACCGTCCACTACCTTATATGGCATTCTTCACATTAACGCTGCAACTAGCACCGGTAACATTAAGGTGGTTTAGTAAACATACCCCTAAATGACTTCCTTTCTTGCTATTTTCTCTTTTATTACTAAAGCAGAAAGATACGGAATATAGTATTACAGTTTCTGTTATAAACCATATCCCAGTTTTTAACTTATATAAAATAGGTTGATAAATTTTTCAACACAATGTACTGAGCCATCATCCATACAGCAATTGAGATAGCTGGCAAATAGTCTAGGATGGTGATTACTATCTCACCCTTTACCTTCTAGGTCAGTACATTCTGAAAGAGCCTTTCCACCTTCTGCTCCTCAAGCAATCCAAAGTTTTAACACTTTGCAAAGGAAAGGTGAGAAAAACTTTGCTTTCTCATGGATCCTTTCACTTATTAGCTCTTCAGATACACATATGTTATTTGTTATTCAGAGAAGCAGCATCATACTGTGTCTTTATTTTGAGAAGTATGAAGGAAATGTAATTTGCCTGTAGTGGTTTAAACAAAAGTGTAAACTCCAGTAAGAAATGAACACAACGGCATGAAAAGTTGACTTAGCGGGGCATGTTTAAAAGGATTTACGTGGTTCATTGACCTGCAAACTGCGTAAATCCCGATCACCTCTATAGCAATAATGAGTACACCTCAACCCTTCTTAGTCAACCTGGAACAATTAAAGAGCTGGTATGATGGGATGGCAAGCTGGTTTGAGAAGACAGTGTTGGATTCCTCAAGCCAGGATTCCGTTATACGCAATGGGGTCATCCAAAACCGCAAATAGCGGGGATGGACATCCAGCTTTTATGTCCTACCCCGCTATTTGCAGGGACCCGTTTCTGGATCTAGAGCTCCCCGCATGTACAATTCTTTTGTGTAGGGAGCTCTAGACGGGGGAGGGATGGGACAGGATGGGACCTTGGAGGTGGAAAAAGTCCCATGCATGGTGGAGATTGGGGCACGCAGGGCTGCTGAAGACACAAAGCTGCTAAAGATAAGTCCCTGCTGCCCGGACCCAGCCCTGGCTGCTCCCCACCAAGGGCTGGGCGGCAGGGAAAGAAGAGTGGGGGTGTCAGGCCATTTGGCACTACTGCATGGTGTCCCGGTGCCATGGCAATGAGACATCATGGCAGCGGGGCTCCATGAAGGAGCAGAGGGAAGGTTAACCGGGGAAAGCGCTACACATCTCGGCTGTCAGAATCGGGGCCGGTCCAGCCCGTTCAAGTGCCCCAATTTTGCTCCTGTTGAATGTCTAGCTCCCTCAGGAGCAGAATCAGGAGCAAATCCAGCCCATCCTTAATTTTGGACGTCCAGACAGGGCAGACGTGCTCCAATCAGAAATGGCCTCAATATGTCAACGTGATTCTCCTTAATATAGTCAACCAGGATAGGAATTTTGTTGTGAGCAGACTGTATATTGATGAGACCACAGTAGTATAATGGGTACACTACTCGTCAGATTGATTGACAGGTGAGATAAGGACGACAGGAGCCAATCAGCGTTCACTTCCGGTGTATGTCCCGCCTTAGGCCATGCCCCCTCCCATAGAAGTGAATGGCGAGTTAGCCCCGCCCACTCCCGCCCCCAAACTGTTGACACGTACCAATCAGCGCCCACTTCCGGTGTATGTCCCGCCTTAGGCAATGCCCCCTCCCATAGAAGTGAATGGTGAGTTAGCCACTGCCCCCACTTGACACGCCTCCACTCCGCCCCAAGGATGACATCATCCAATCAGCATCCACTTCCGGGTTTGTGCCACACCCACACCCCGCCCCACAATATGGCATTAGCCAATAAGCATCCACTTCCGGGTTTGTGCCCCACCCACAGCCTCCCACCCTCAACCACGCCCCTGTCTACATCATCGGAAATGACATCACCGGAAACAGGGTGTCATCAGAAATGGACTGTCCCTTTTTGCTGACATCACCAGAAACAGGGTGTCATCAGAAAAGGGCCGTGTCCTTTTCCGATGACCTCAGCGGAAGCAGAGTGACTGACTCCGGAAATGTGTTTTGCTTCTGGTTAATGTTTACATCTGCAAAAAGCAGGAACCCTGGAAAACAAAAAATACTTTTCTCTCTCCCACTGCCCCAGTTCTTTTTTCTCACAAAAGATTCTTAGCACAGCACAGGCTTTTCTCAGAGGCACAGACAGGGTAGAAGCTTTTCTTTACAAATGTTCAACTTCAATTAACACATCTTTTGTTAGAGAAACCAGTGCTGTCCATGTGATAGAATTTTGCTTTTAAGACCTCATGGTTAGAGAAATATTCTGGCAAACACAGTGTAGTTCAGACTGAAATACAGAGAGAGAGAGCTGAGTTCAAAATCCCCCTAATACAGCTATTTTTTGGAGAGAGAACTGAGTTCAAATCCCCCTAATACAGCTATTTTTTGGGGAGAGAGAGCTGAGTTCAAACATAGCCACAGCTATTTTTTAGTGGCTTTGAAAAAACCAATACAGAGAGACAAGTCTGAACATGCCTCTCTAGGGTGTGGTAACACGTGATTGGTTGAAACAAGAGGCCTGTTCTGAGCATGCTCCAGGTGTTCTGAGCATGCTCCTGGTGTAAGGCTGTGTGTCCTGTGTAAGGGGAACATCTTAGCACAGAGATTCAAAAAGAAAAAATGGCTCTTTTTGGAACAACAAGCAAACTAGGATCAGCAGAGGTAAGTGAAGCTTTTTTTTTTTGTAGAAAAGTGTTGTAAGGAATCTCCGCTCCTACAAGAGCTAGAGGACATACAGACAACCAATCTACGCTGTTTGTGTTTTCTCTGTACATATCAAAGGTAGGCATTTGATGTCATAGCCAGCCAAAAGGACAACTCAAAAAAAACCCTGATGAAATAAACACATTTAAATCTGCTATACAAGCAACGGTGGGCTGTATTATCAGGAAATGCTGGCAAGGTGTTATGCATAGAGACTGTGCAGCTTGTGTAATACATGCTCCAGGGCAAAGACATCATGATTGTCTGACACAAGGAAATACAACAGAAAATCCATAAAACTTGTAAAAGGTTGTGTCTAGGACCTATTGTAAATGTTGCCATGATTGTTGGTCATAAAATGAAAGCAACTGCCCTAGTTTATTAAAATTTGAATTTTTTGTTTGAACTCATCAGAGATTTTAATACCACTAGAAATCCAGGACAACTGTTCAATATTTTGCTTAGATCTGGGGAAAATGTGATATGTAGCTAGTAGAAGGTTTATTCTGTGACAGAGATTATAGATCATTCTTTTAAAAAACACCAAGTTCTGTAAAAAATTGACTTTTTATGAAAATGTATGTATTTCCAGAATCTATTAGCTGAACATACAGATGAACAAAAATTATATGTATGCCTTTATATATTTTTTTAAAAACTTGTAATGCTCAAATGAATCATTTCACAAGATGAAAACATTTTATTTAAAATAAAACATTTGAACCTACAGCTTTGTGTGGTGTGTTTTAGGATTGCCTAGTTAATTAAACCTACAATGGGTTGTCTGTAAAAATGGGACCTTGTGATTTATCTATTGTAGAACTAAAATCCACTTAAGGCGTCTGGGGGTGGGGGAATGTGTATTAGCCACATTGGTCCACATACACAATATATAGCATCTGTTACAATGTACTGTCTGCGAAAAAAAAGGCAGTGTGAATTAGCCAGGTCGCCACCTTTCAGAGCATGTGTGATCTGTATATTTTCTTTGGCCTCTACATACAACAACTATTGAATGGAGGGGGGATGAATATCTCTTTGTCTGCCGGTGATAGTTATCTGGTGGAATGAGTGCCACAGTCTTGGGTTCTAAAAATATTAATCTGAACATAGCCATACATACAGATGCAAGGGTTATAGATTGGAAAGGGTCTAAACACCTTGTTAGAATTTCTGAGATGTCACCCTGCTCTACAAACACTTCTTTCTCTGTCATTTTCATGATTTCAGCTCGGTAGAGAACACAGGCCTGCCACAAAACAGATACATCCTGCTGGCAGTAATAAGCCAGCTCTTTTTGCAAATTAAAAGTTTTATGCTGATTGTCCTTGTACCATTGTAAAAATTCCTCTTTTTCTTCAGGCAACATGTTACCCACACCGTAATGTTCAACATCCGGCATGGTGCTCACGTAATTTTGATTTTCCAGAGTATTAAAAAAGTGCGGAAAGTACCCCTTGCTGTCTGTAAAACCCATGGCTTGCGGAAGTTTGCTAAGTTTCATAGGCAGGAAATTTAGAGAGTCTATAAAACGGATAGTCAAAGGTTCAATGGTAATATGTAAAAGTTTAGCACCTTGAACCAGCAGCCCTGTGTTCATCTTTTCCTTAAGCAGTTGTTTAAGAACAAAATACCCGTCATAACCTTTGGAATTATGGGCTATGAAGGTGTAGCCTTAAAATTTTTTTGTCACAAAAAATCTGTATAAAGGCAGAAATACATTCGAGACCCTTGAATTCCCAGTTTCTTTCATCATTTACATCCGTCGCATATATGTAATTATGGACATGCCAGCCTGTTTCTTGCATACATTCACAATCATAAAAAATATACTTTTCAGATGTTTCAGTTTTACCAATAGGGGTCATAAAACATAAGTGGACGCCACCCCCGGTTAAGGGTTCATGACATAGTTTACAATGCCGGCCCTTGCACTTATGTTTCTTGTCCACATAAGACTCACATTTCTGGCACAGTATCTTAGATAAACATGCCACTTCTTTTTTCAGAACCAAATACGTGTGTCTATCTAAACACTCTTTAGAACGTCAAAAGAGTTTGCAATTAGGGCATCTCTGTTGTACACCAACATTATTCGCACACGTTAGTGTCAAACAAAGACGGCACCACAATGTGCAATTATGATCGTGACTGTATGGTTTCTGACAGTAACTACAGAAGTTGCTCTCCCCATAGAATTTTTTGACATCGGTTATACCATAGAAATGGTCATCGTGTAGCAACAAGAACACAGTCTTAGGGAACACAGGTCTGTCTGATGTCTTAAAACAAACTCCGTGAATTTGTGTAAAGCACAACGTGTATGTTTATCTTTAAATGCTGCTCAAATATTGCTACATCATCGAGCATGACTTTTCTATGTACCGGCCACCCCAATTCATTATGTAGTTTTTTAGCACCTTCTAACAATTCGACATCTGTCATTTTTACTTGTGACATGAGGGCTGTGAGGCTACCTGCAAAACACAGGTTATTATCAGTGTTATTCAAGTCTATCAAATACATCCTTTTCTTATGAATAATATGGCTAAACGGTATAGTCTTTAAGACCCTACGAGCTCCCCCACCCCGATTTCTTATGACAAGTACAACAACACGGAATATATCACAAACCTGGATTTCTCTGTGACTCTGAAGGAGTTTAGCGTTCTGATTTAAGAAATCGTCAGCGTCTAATGCTTCTGGGTTTAACTTTCCAGAATACAAGGAATTGTGAAAAAGAGATGAGTGTAAATGTACCTGTACATAATCACCGGGTGAAACCCTGCTGCTAACCTCATCCAGAATATGCTGGATACCTTGCCGAATGGCAAATTGAGCCTCAGATAATGATGTTACCCTGTCTAAATTAATAAACCGGAATTCCTCTGAATAAATTACACCATTAAACTTGTCCAATTTACGATCCCACCTTTTCACAAACTGAACATAGCTAACTGGTTCTGATTCTTCAGCGGGGCCTAATGCATGATTATTTGCGCTGTCCTCTGAAACACTGTGATCAAAGACACGGCATCACCACGCCCTCTGTATTCTGTACCGGCGTGTGTAGATTCACCAGCAGAAAAACGTTCGCTGTGTGATCTTTTCCTGTTAGACTTCTCTCCCATAGCCATTGGTTTACTAACATTTTCTCGATCTGAAAAAGGGCTAATACTTTTTTTCTTTTACAGCGGCCTTAAAATCTAGGTGCCGGATAAAACTAGAATACTCACTATTCTGCTTGTCTTTTGGCTTTCTGTAAGGTGTCGTCTGTTGATTAGGCTGGTCATCTTGTTTTGTAGCAGCTTCCTTGTCTTTAATATTTTTTAAAAAACATACGACACATTATAAAGAGCATAGCTGCTAGAAAATTAAAAAACACATGACATACCTTTTAACTTTCTTTGCTGTCTTCTTTTTGTAAGAGAGAGTTTATTTGTACCCCGCGGCTTCTGCTCCTATTTTTTTAAAGACAATCATAAGAGACAGAAACATTACATAGCCAACAATATTTTTAAAAAAGTAAGACTCATACGTATCTACTCACCATGTCTGAAGAAGAAGAGTTGCAGATGATACAAGCTATAGAGACTATGTGAACCTTTCTAGCTGCTGAAATGTACTGCACCTTTTTAAATGAATTTTTTTGATGGGGTTTACAGCCCCCCCAGACTCTTTAACTGAAACATCTCTGGATCTCATAATCTTATCATACGACCTGGCTAATTCACACTGCCTTTTTTTTTCACAGACAGTACATTGTAACAGATGCTATATATTGTGTATGTGGACCAATGTGGCTAATACACATTCCCACACCCCCAGACGCCTTAAGTGGATTTAATTTAATTTAATTTATTTATTTAACAGTTTCTTCTATACCGCCCCTTCCAGAGATCAGGGGCGGTTTACATTAAACAAAAATTAGTATATTTCCGTATACTTTACATGGAACAATATTTTAACTATATACATGTTTAGTTACATATAACATATTTTTGAAACTATGTACAGGTTATAAAACATGGAACAAAACATAGTTAATTACCAGTAGTTATTTACAATAGTGATATAGTCGTCTGTTTGGGTGAGTAGCTTTCTTGTGTTAGTCATTTGTTCTGTCTTGAGTACTGTGGATGTGTTTCTGTGATTGTATTGGAGAGGTTTTTTGTTGGCAGGGGATCTCAAAGTGTTTTGTAAAAAGGTATGTTTTTAGTTCCTTTTTGAATTGGTGAAGGTCCTTTATCATGCGGAGGGTTAATGGAATTTCATTCCAGAGGGTGGGGGCAGCAAAGGAGAAGGCTAGTTCTACAATAGATAAATCACAAGGTCCCATTTTTACAGACAACCCATTGTAGGTTTAATTAACTAGGCAATCCTAAAACACACCACACAAAGCTGTAGGTTCAAATGTTTTATTTCAAATAAAATGTTTTCATCTTGTGAAATGATTCATTTGAGCATTACAAGTTTTTAAAAAAATATAAAGGCATACATATAATTTTTGTTCATCTGTATGTTCGGCTAATAGATTCTGGAAATACATACATTTTCATGAAAAGTCAATTTTTTACAGAACTTGGGGGTATGTTTACTAAACTGCGGTAATCATAAATAACGCGCGTTATGTAACATTAACGATCGCAAGCGCATCATAACGTGCGTTATGATGCGCTTACGATCGTTAACGTTACATAACGTGCTAACCGTAGATAACGATCGTAAACTCCCGCGGCATGGTAAAACACCGCAGAAGGTGGAGAGAGGGCGGAGAGAAGGGATCAATGGGCAGAGAGTGGGCGGGAAGAGCTCAATTCCAACGCGAATGAAAACCTGCTGTTAAATGCACATTACAGGGGAGAGAAACCATTTCAGTGTCAGCAATGTACAGCCCAGGCAAGGAAACCTAAAGAAAGTGATAAGTGTGATACATGTGCACAGAACAAAAGGGCACATAAACACTGAAAATGACCCCAACAAACTGGAAAAAACCATAACCAAGCTGGCCAATAGTGGTAGCAATGAGAAACATCAATCCCTCCCCCCCCCCCCCAAGTAAGCTCCATAGAACAGATATAAATCGTGGAAGGGTCTATACTCCACCCCCATACAAGGTGAATGAGCCCACAGTGATATAGCGCTGCTCAGGTTTTTCCCCACCATCGGACAGGGTTCGTATGGCATGCACATGTCCCGCAACATCAGGGCGGGCATGTCGGAACGGCAACTGGACAGATGCCGGAGAAGGGGATACAGAGGGCCGCAGGCGGCACATGCTGTGGTGCAGCTGGGCCACAGTGCAGACTAGGGCGATGCCTAGGTGGCCTATACGAATGCTGAAACAGCAGAGCAGCCAGACAGCAACTGCTGAAGGCCCAACATGGGCACGACTGTGTTTCCCACAGTGTCACAGGGGATAGAACCCAGCAGCTACCCCCAAGGGCACAGAACATTGGCAGGCGGTGCTGGGGGGAAGCGTGGACACCTATGCAGGCACCCCTACCCCAGAACCCGCACCATAGGCAGCCGCCTACCTGCAAACTGGATGGCCTGAGACTGCGCACCACCAGCACCACCAGCAGAAGGGCATGTCAGCGTGGTGGCTGAGGGATACTGGTGGTGGAGGGGGCAGTGGCAGCTGCCCAGAGCAGACCGTGGCCTAGCCCTGTGTAGGTGGGTGCCATGTACTGCAACAGGCGGACCCTGTCTGACGAACAGTCATGGTATCGCCAACGAATGTACTGACTCTGTGACAACAAGGTGGTGCAGTGCACAAAACCAGTGTAAGCAGAAGGTCACAGGTTCAAGTCCCAGCTGTGGTATCTGCCAACCCAGTCCCCATATTTTACCCACTACTACAACGTACTAATACAGACAGCACCTTTATTGCAGATGACATAAAAATGCCCAAGACACCTACAGTTTACCCTACAGAGCACAGACACCATAAACATGCACATTACCTAGAGCAGAGCCTCCCAAATGCAGTCCTGGAGGGCCAAACACCATTCCGGTTCCATGCTGCCTCTGATAAAGATGCCTGTGCTGCATTTCTATGCGCCACACCCATGGTATGCAGATGTATCTCATGCATATTCATGAGGGACAGCATGAAAACCCGAACAGTGTTTGGCACCGCAGGACTGGAGTTGGGAACCTCTGCCGTAAAGCAGCAGCCAACAGGGGCAGACACACCCACACCCACAGGACCCATTATCCAAAGCCTCCTGGAAAGGCAGGACTTTGGGCTCTGCGTGCATCTCCCAATACTAGCACTTGCATACCTTAGTAATGCCACCCTAAACCTGGGAATATGGTACACATCTATCAAAAGGTTGCTATGAGTACTGGCAGATAGCAATTCCTAGGTTAAGTACACTGTTCTGAGTGAGCTGCATCATAGCAACCTTTCTGATGTCTGTGGAGTGTGCTACAGGTCTTGTGTCTGACAGTGTTTACCAACCTGGGGAGTGACTCCTACAGTATTGCATACCATAGCCATGCCTGCACTGTGCCCAGGACTGGTGTGGTGGCCTGGGCTACCCAACACCTCTATAGTTGCACAATGCTGGCATAGGTGTGGGGAGTGTGTGTCTGTCTATCAAGTATGTGGTGGCTGCCAACACCCTCCACAGCCCACACTGCTAGCACTGTTGCCAGTATTGGCCTGCCAATGTGCATAATGAGGAGCAAGGTACCGTGGGAATAGCCTCGATAGGGTGGCCTGGCCTGGATGCATCTGCACACGGCATAGGGCAATGGCTCGGACATTGTAGTGCCTGGCCACCACCTGCACGGACAGGGTGGCCATAGCATGTCCTGCTGGGAGGTCACTCTCACCCTGACTGAGCAGTGACCATGGCATGGCTAGGTTCCCCCATAGTGCTATATAGCATTTCTCTCATGTGATATATATGGGTTTCCTTTTGGGGCCCAATCACTGACTTATCTGCTTGGTGTGTATGCTGACATCCCCGTTCTGGGTACATGCATCTCCTCCAGGACCATGCCCTATGGACTAGCTGGCGGACTGTCTGCAGGTAGTATGTGTCTTGCTGAAACATCTTGCAGGGTGCAGCAGCTGGAGGCTTGCTGCTGGAGAATGTCAGATAATGGTGGGGGGCAGCTGAGCATTTCCGGGCCTGCTGTCTGTCTGCTATTGTGTTATGGATGTGTACTGCTCTGTCTGTTCCCCAGCAGGACTGGGGTTGCTGGTCGCCTCTACTGCTGCCAGTGCGGGGAGGTAGACTGTGGATCTATTGGTGGGTGATCCTGTTTCCCACCCTGATCCCCAGAGGGTGGGTTGTGTGGTGGTACATAATCAGCCTATGGGTCCATACACCCCCACCCCCTTTCACCTAGAGCAGGTAACGATGGCACCAACACAGGTGCAGCATCGCCCATAAGGACTAGACATGACCGAGACATACAGCAGGACACAGATGTATCCTAGGTGTGTTTAACGGAACTACCTATCACACACAGATGGGGACCTGCAGCATGGTGTATTTCAGCCATGAAAGGTGCTGTGGACCTGGTGCTGGGCGCCCCACCTCAACCGCAGGGTGGGCACGGTACCCGCACAATGTGACTGTCTGTGGCTACTCTGTGGCAGTGCCACACACGGTCTGTTCCCCCTACCAGGCCGAGGTGCTGTGGGGGTGCATATCCAATCTTGTGCCCATCTCTCGACTGCTGATTTGCATGTGCAGTGCATCATGGATATGGGTGGGTTAACCCTATCCTGGTAACCACGGCAGCCAGTTTGTGTGGTCACGTGCAGTCCTTCTGCAGCCAGCCAGGGCTTTGTTCACAGCCTTATAAGGTGTCCCATAGGGGACATTATAGGATGCCTTGGCAGACAGTACACTATATAATGTGCCCTATGGAGTGCGTTATGGGGTGCCTTATGCGGCACCTTAGGTTATGCCACCGTGAGGGTGTGTTTGCTGGCAGCACTAATTAAAATACACCTCAAATATCACTACTTAAATGTAAAGGGTGCTGCCTCAGCCAACCTTATACTTTAGGCCCACTGGGGAATCAAACCCATGACCCCTGTACGATCAGTCAGTGTTGCAACCATTGTGCTACAACTCTGTTGCTGTGCTTGTATGCCTGCGCGCCTTCGTAAGATTAACGCGCGGTAACGTGCCCTGTAGCGCTCGTTCATTTATGGCGCCTTGTAACGCGCGTTCTCGGTGCGTTCTCGGAAATGATGTACCACCCATGTGCTTATTTGGGGTTTCTGTCTCTACCACGGTTCCTAACGCGAATCGCACTAACGCAGTTTAGTAAACATACCCCTTGGTGTTTTTTAAAAGAATGATCTATAATCTCTGTCACAGATTAAACCTTCTACTAGCTACATATCACATTTTCCCCAGATCTAAGCAAAATATTGAACAGTTGTCCTGGATTTCTAGTGGTATCTGATGAGTTCAAACAAAAAATTCAAATTTTCATAAACTAGGGCAGTTGCTTTCATTTTATGACCAACAATCATGGCAACATTTACAATAGGTCCCCGACACAACCTGTTACAAGTTTTATGGATTTTCTGTTGTATTTCCTTGTGTCAGACAATGATGATGTCTTTGCCCTGGAGCATGTATTACACAAGCTGCACAGTCTCTATGCATAATGCTCTGCCAGCATTTCCTGATAATACAGCCCACCATTGCTTGTATAGCAGATTTAAATGTGTTTATTTCATCAGGTTTTTTTTTAGTTGTCCTTTTGGCTGGCTATGACATCAAATGCCTACCTTTGATATGTACAGAGAAAACACAAACAACGTAGATTGGTTGTCTGTATATCCTCTAGCTCTTGAAGGAGCGGAGATTCCTTACAACACTTTTCTACAAAAAAAAAACAACTTCTCTTACCTCTGCTGATCCTAGTTTGCTTGGTGTTCCAAAAAGAGCCATTTTTTTCTTTTTGAATCTCTGTGTTAAAATGTTTCCCTTACACAGGACACACAGCCTTACCCCAGGAGAAAACTTCTCTTACCTCTGCTGATCCTAGTCTGCTTGGTGTTCCAAAAAGAGCCATTTTTTCTTTTTGAATCTCTGTGTTAAAATGTTCCCCTTACACAGGACACACAGCCTTACACCAGGAGCATGCTCAGAACACCAGGAGCATGCTCAGAACACCTGGAGCATGCTCAGAACAGGCCTCTTGTTTCAACCAATCACGTGTTACCACACCCTAGAGAGGCATGTTCAGACTTGTCTCTCTGTATTGGTTTTTTCAAAGCCACTAAAAAATAGCTGTGGCTGTGTTTGAACTCAGCTCTCTCTCCCCAAAAAATAGCTGTATTAGGGGGATTTTGAACTCAGCTCTCTATCTCTGTATTTCAGTCTGAACTACACTGTGTTTGCCAGAATATTTCTCTCTAACCATGAGGTCTTAAAAGCAAAATTCTATCACATGGACAGCACTGGTTTCTCTAACAAAAGATGTGTTAATTGAGGTTTAACATTTGTAAAGAAAAGCTTCTACCCTGTCTGTGCCTCTGTGAAAAGCCTGTGCTGTGCTAAGAATCTTTTGTGAGAAAAAAGAACTTGGGCAGTGGGAGAGAGAAAGCATTTTTTGTTTTGATTTCCAGGGTTCCTGCTTTTTGCAGATGTAAACATTAACCAGAAGCAAAACACATTTCCGGAGTCAGTCACTCTGCTTCTGCTGAGGTCATCGGAAAAGGACACGGCCCTTTTCTGATGACACCCTGTTTCCGGTGATGTCAGCAAAAAGGGACAGTCCTTTTCTGATGACACCCTGTTTCCAGTGATGTCATTTCCGATGATGTAGGCAGGGGTGTGGTTGAGGGTGGGAGGCTGTGGGTGGGGCACAAACCCGGAAGTGGACGCTGATTGGCTAATGCCATATTGTGGGGCGGGGCGTGGGTGTGGCACAAACCCGGAAGTGGACGCTGATTGGATGATGTCATCCTTGGGGTGGGGTGGAGGCGTGTCAAGTGGGGGCAGCTAACTCACCATTCACTTCTATGGGAGAGGGCATGGCCTAAGGCGGGACATACACCGGAAGTGGGAGCTGATTGGTACCTGTCAACAGTTTGGGGACGGGAGTGGGCAGGGCTAACTCACTATTCACTTCTATGGGAGGGGGCATGGCCTAAGGCGGGACATACACCGGAAGTGAATGCTGATTGGCTCCTGTCATCCTTATCTCACCTGTCAATCAGTTTGACAAGTAGTGTACCCATTATACTACTGACCACACTTGCTTGGTTGGTTGAAAGGTGCATTAGCAGGGAGATAGGTAAGTTTGGAGAGTGGTTGAATTCTGATTAGATTATGTAAATTCCTGCTTTGAGGTTTGGGGAGAAAGTGTTGGAATCTGGTGTTGTGTGTGTGTGTGGGGGAGAGGTGTATGATGTAAATAATGGTAGGTGTGGTGAGTACAGAAGTTTGAGTTATTGTTAGAACAGCAAGAAGCAGCAGCCTGAGAAGTGAAGAGAGGATGAGCATAGTGGCTTTGAGTAAAGTAGTGCATGAGGGTGAATGGTTCAAATATCTAGGTCACAACTCAAGTGAGTAAGATGCAAGTATAAGTGGTGAAGTGTTGTTCTTGATAGGTGAGAGCCATAGCATGTATTAGCAATGAGGTGTGCTGCTTTGAGCTGCTGGAACAGCTTCTGTGCGTAGAGACTTACCAGCTGCTGTCTAGGAGAACGGTGCAGGCATGGAGTTGTGGCGACAGCTATGGTGGACATATAGATAGTTGCTTTAAGCAGAAGAATCGAGAGTGGAGTGCTGTTACTGCTGTCCAATCCTGGCACCCCAGGGTGCTTTCAAGCTCAATCTTGGTCTTCAATGACATCTGCAACAAGGCAATCCACTAACCTTTCCAGCATCTGATAAGTGGAAATCCAACTGGTGCCAACATCCTGGATGAACTGGTGCACAGGTAACCCTGTTGCTTTTTGGAACAGCCGGGAGGGCAGGGCACGGGCTTTAATAAAGACGCATAAAAGAGAGGAATTCCCTGTTCCATAGAGCTCACAATCTAGCCTGATACTAGCATCAAATGCGTCTTCTAAGTGAGTACATCAGCAAGAGAAGGAAGAGAAGTATATGAGATACTCAAGGGGCTACGCCAGGCTCCTCAGGGAACTCCAGTGAAAATATCTCAGGAATCATAATTGGGAGTTACTGTATGGTACCGTATGGTACTTCCAAATTCCAAAGTGCTACTGGATGGAAAAGCGCTGTAATAAAGTCTGTAATAAAGACCTGTCATAGTCCTTCTCCTGTTCTTTATGCCAACATTGTTACTCAGTTTCATCCTCATATGCTCATGTTTTGTGCCTTTAGCCAACATGGTCTCCGGTTAAAAGAAGACTTCCCTGCTGTGGAAAATCAGGCAGGTGTAGCCTCTTTCTTTCCGAGTTTAATTTAATTCAATATCATACTTACATGATCCCTTTTTCTACCACGGTAGCTGAAGTGCCAATCATGGTTTTCTGCACCCAGTCAAACACGAGAAACTGCTCTTCCCCTATTGGGCAAGGTTGCAAGATGGTGTAAAGCTATGTGACCAGAAAACCTAGGCAAATAGTGGAATAGATTTGTTTGCTTCAGTGAATCACAAGTTAATTGTGTGCTGCACAGACTTATTGGCATAAATATTTACTTAACAGATACAGATGCAGAACATCTTTATTTAGTGGCATCAAATAATGGCCTTAGAGCAGAGTTTTACACAGGTGTCTGGGCTTGCAGCATTTAGTGAATTGGCTTTTAAGTGTGTCCCTTACCTCTGCCACCTATTATTCAGTTCATTTGTTCAGCTTCCCCTCAGTATTGGACGGATTTTATATCATCACAATCATGCCATTATATTTATACTGCTGAGCCAAGGGGAAGAAGTCATGCTTTGATGATTATTTTTTGTTCTCAATTTTCTATTTCCCAAGCTCATTCTTTTGCCAAAGAATGCTGCAGCAAATCTGTTTAGCTTTATCTCATTATCTTTGCTGCCAGTTCTACATTTTTAATACATCTTTCCTCTGCTTTTCTTCCTTCTCTGTCTTCCTTTTTATCCATAAAATCTCTAACATTTAAGAACCTTCTTCCAACTCCTAGCAATGACATAGTTCAGCAATATTTCTCATTTGTTTCTCCCTCAACTGCATTTTCTGGTCAGGATACTTAAGCTTAATTCGCAGTCCTACAATCACTATATCAGATCTGGATCATATTACTGCCAGTCTGTTAATTCTATCGCACACTTCCTGCTCTATCAGAGGTGACCACAGATTTTTTTCACATCTTTCTTCTTTTGATTTAGTATTGCTTTCTAAAAATGATACAGAAGAGGCAGTTCAAGAATCACTAGAAATTTGATCAACATTTATTTATTTATTTAACTTTTCTTATATACCGCGCTATTACAATATCAGATCACTTCTGCAACCAACTGACCCTGAGATTTTGAAGACATTGTGATGGTGATTTCAGAGGAATTCAACTGAGTTGAGTAGGGATTTGCTAAATCCTGGAGCGACTGAAAATTCCCCGCCTACCCCAAGAAGCCAAGGGATCAATTTTCAAAGGGATTCTCTACAAGTAAACAGGTGGCTACCCTTGGAGCAACCCTTTTCCATGGCTTCGGCCTTTTTTAACTCTGATTTTAATTGTAGACCACTCTGATTTTTGGAGAAGGGCGGTTTTATCAAGAAACAATAAACATAAACATTTTCAAAATGCCCCCTCACCCCAGTGCAGTAAAAAGGGTTAGTGCCGGACCTTCTCTGCAATGTACGCCCAGAATGTTTATGTACTCACACACCCTACCAAGGAAGGCATTTTCCAAAGGAAGCTATGAAAATGAGCTTTGTAGGTCCACTAGTCTATGACATTTGCCTCCTGTTTATTTTATAGCTCTTTATTTTGAACTACTATTGGAAAGGAGTGAGCTAGCTATAATTAAATGTTTAACATCTGAATTTAGCTCATACCTTTTTTAGGAGGAGCACAAGGGGAGCTATATTCAGGTAGAGTGGTTATTTCTCCCCCTCCCCCAATCCAATGGCTTATAATATAAGCTGAGGCAATGGAAGGTTAAAGGACATGCCAAAGATCACAAGAAGGGGCAGTAGGATTCAAATTGGACTTCCTGGACCACTGCTCACACTATTCGACTGTTCTTCCTGCACCAGAGACACAGGTTCAGTCTTAAACTATTCAAAGATGCTCAGTGAGGACATTTGGGTGGATACATTTGTAATCTCATTTCATTTTTTTGCATTTATATACTGTCTATCTGAAATTCTGAACCATGTACAACTAAGCTAGACATCTAAATTGAATACAAATGTCACAAGACAAATTAAAATATAGAATTAAAACTAAAATACATTTCAGTTTTGAAAATAAAGCTTTCAGTTTAGAAAGCAATAAAATACAGTCAGCAAATATACTTCTCAGGATATTTCAAAACCAGAAAATAAGGGCAAAAAGTGCCCGATTCATTCGGAGAGGGCCAGCCAAAGAAGGTTCAAGGTGTTGGTGCCCTAGGCAAACTTTAAGCCTCATTCCCCCTGACTGTCAGAATCTACTGTTTAGCTTGCTCTTTGCTGCCCCTCCAGAAACTGCTGACCTAAGCAGCCACCTTGTTTGCCTGATGGTTGGGCCAGCCCTGATGCTAGGCTATTCCCATATTTATTCCAAACAGGTTGAAAGTCACAGATGTAGAGTGAAGAAGTAGCCTGGGACCAGAAAAAAACAGAGTTCAAATCCTACTGACACTCCTTATGGCCATGGGCTGGTCACTTAACCCTCCATTGCCTCAGGTGAAAACTTAAATTGTAAGCCCTCTGGACAGAGGGAAATAACTCAATCTGAACTACTACTGGCAAGGCATGAGCTAAATGCAAATGTTACATTTAAAGCATATATGACTGGTTCCGTAGTTGCAGTTTCTGCTATATTTATTATCTACATCTTTTGATGAAGAAAAGACTTCTGTAAATACATGATCATTCATTCTGCTGGACAAAACTAACAAAACGAACAACCTGATTCCCCCAGCAGCCTAGTAAACATAAGCAAGGATTCCAATTTAATTTGTATTTTAGTAATTTTCTTTGCATTTCCCACCAAGATTTCTCCACCACACTGCAATATCACCACATATGTCTATATAGTAGTCCCAATACTTCCTTTATTCCTAAGACACAAAGCCTAGAAATTATGAATTTCATGAAGTCTAGAGGGGACTTAAATGTGGAAGTTTTGTTAACGATGGATAGCTTCAGTATGGATTCCCAAAATTCTTCATTAGTCCTTTGCATCCAAACTCAGCCTGAGATTGACATTCAAACGATCAATAATTTCATTGCTTGTCTCAACATCTGACCCTCTGTATTCAATCATAAATAGATCTGTAAAGAAGGAGGACATTGTGTCATAAATTTTTCTGACCCATTTCTTTTCTACAATACCACCCCATCATTTCTCTGTTTAACATGGTTTCCTATACAGTTTAAATATACACATAGGTATTAGTATTCACAAGATTTGCCTGGTAGCTTCAGAAGTGACCCAGACAAAATAGTAGAAACTATTACAAAGAATACAATTACTGAACATATAGATAGTCATGGTTCAATGGGAGAAAGCTCACATGGATTTAGTATTGGAAAATCTTGTCTCACTAATCTGTTATATTTTTTGAAGGTGTGAATAAACAGGTAGATAAAGGTGAACTGGTTGATATAGTGTATCTGGATTTTTCAGAAAGTCTTTGACAAGGTCCCGCTCAAGGGACTCTTGGAGAAATTAAAAAGTCATGGGATAGGAGGCAGCGAACTGTGGTGGTTTAGGAACTGGTTAAAAGATAGAAAACAGAGTAGGGCTAAATGGCCAATTTTCTCAGTGGGGATGGTTCCTAAGACAGTGAACTGGATAAAAAATTGGTTGACTAACAGACAGCAGAAGGTGGCGGTAAACGGAACTCATTCAGAAAAAAAGGTGAGCAGTAGTGTGCCCCAGGGGTCGGTCCTGGGACTGATACTATTCAATGTATTTGTGAGTGATATTACTGAAGGGAAAACTCTACTTTTTTGGAGATGACACGGAAATTTGCAACAGAGTGGACTCCTCTGAGGGAGTGGACAACATGAGGAAAGATCTACAAAAATTGGAAGAATGGTCTAACGTTTGGCAGTTAAAATTTAATGCAAAGATGTGCGGAGTCATGCACTTTAGATGCAAAAATCCAAAGGAATTATATGTGATAGGGGGCGAGAGGCTGGTATGCATGGACCAGGAGGGTGACCTCAAGAATGATAGTGTCTGAGGATCTCAAGGTGGCAAAACAATGTGACCAGGCAATAGCCAAAGACAGAAATATGCTAGGGTGCATATAGAGAGGTATAACAAGCAGAAAGGAGGTGGTATTAATGCCCATATAAAAGTCGTTAGTGAGGTCTCACTTGGAGTATTGTGTTTAGTTTTGGAGACCATAGGGTATGTTTACTAAACCGTCTTAACGTAGCAGCGGCAACGTTATCAAGCGATACATGACATTATCACATGATAATGGTGCTTTACCGTGCGAGAACGTCACGTATTGCGCGATAATGTCAGCGGCGGCGTTAAGGTGCGCAGAGGGTGGAGTAAGGCTCCCCAGAGGGTAGAGTAAGGCTCCCCAGGGGCGGAGATGAGGGGTCAATGGGCGTAGAGTGGGCGGGAAGAGGCCCCATGCACACTAACACCGTGAAATGAAGGTCTGAAAATTAGCGACAGTGAAAACCTCATGCTAGAGGCACATTTGCAGGAGATAGAAACCATTTCAGTCAGCAATGTACAGCAAAGCCAGGGAAACCCCGAAAAGTGATAGTAGTGATATATGTGCAGGAACCAAAAAGGCAAATAAACATAATAAAATGACCAGAACCACATTTGAAATCCCCATAACCAAGCTGGCCAATAGTGCTACTAATGATAAACATAAAGCAACACTAATGACAAAGCGTAAAAAGGAAGATATCATGTTTGGAAGGGGCTATGCTCTGTCCTCCTACAAAGTGAATGATCCCACAGTGGAATAGCGGTGATCAGGGTTTTGTCGTTTATATTGGGCAGGTTTGTTATGGCGTGCACATGTGCAGCAACAGCAGAGTGGGCACATAGGAAAGGGCAACTGTACTGATGCTGTAAATGGGATACAGGAGGCTGCAGGCGGCACATGCTGTGGTCCAGCTGGGGCACAGTGCGGACTAGACAAATGCCTAGGTGGCACATAGGAATGCCGAAACTGTAAAGCAGCAAGACAGCAACTGATGAGGGTCCAACATGGGCATGAGTGTGTGTCCCACAGTGTCACAGGGGATATTACCCAGCAGGTACCCCCAAGGGCACATAACATTGGCAGGCAGTGTGTGGGGGGGGGAAGCGCGCATGTCCATGTAGGCACCCCTATCCAAGAACCCACACCATAGGCAGCTGCCTACCGGCACTCTGGATGGCCTGGGACTGCGCACCACCAGCACCACCGACATAAGGGCATGTCAGCATGGTGGCGGAGGGGTTCTGGTGGTGGAGGGGGCAGTGGCATCTGCCTACAGCAGACCACGGCCAAGCCCCATTTAGGTGAGTGCTGTGCACTGCAATAGACAAGGTCTGTCTGATAAACAGTCATGGTGTCCCCAGGGAACAATCTGCCCCTGTCGCAACAGTTTGGTGCAGTACATACAGCCAGTGTGCTCAGGAGCAGAACGTCACAAGTTCAAGTCCCAGCTGTGGCTCCTGCCCCCACATTTTACCCAGTACTAAACCGTGATAATAACGATGGAACCTTTATTGCAGATAAAATAAACATGCCTGAAACGCCTATATTTTACCCTACAGAGCACAGACACCATAAACATGTGCAATCCCTAGAGCAGAGTTTCCCAACTGCAGTCCTGAAGGGCCAAACACCATTTCAGGTTTCATGCTGTCCCTAATAAATATGCCTTTTCTGCATTTGTATGCGCCACCCCCATTGTATGCAAATGTGTCTCATGCATATTCTTTAGGGACAGCATGAAAACCTGAACAGTGTTTGGCCCGCCAGGACCAGAGTTGGGAAACTCAACCCTAGAGCAGATGCCAACAGGGGTACAAACACCCACACCCACAGGCTCCACTATCCAACTTCTCATGGAGAGTGAGGCTGTTGGGCCCTACGCGGAGCAGCATCTCCCATACCTTAGCAATGCCGTTCCACATATATCAAAAGGTTGCTATGATTAATGTCAGATAACATATTCTAAGTTAAACAAGATTTGTTGATAGAGATTCATCATAGCAACCTTTCTGATATCTATGGAGTTTGTTTCAGTTATTGATTCTGACAGTGTTTACCACCCCGGGGAGTGACTCCAACAGTTTTGCGTACCAAAGCAATGCCTGCACTGTGCCCAGGACTGGTGTGGCGGCCAGGGCTGCCACAAACCTCTATATTTGCACAATGCTGGCATAGGTGTGGGAGTGTGTGTCTGTCTATCCAGTGTGTTGTGGCTGCCTACACCTTACTGAGTCCACACTGCTTGCACTGTTTCCATTGTTAGCCTGCCAATGGGTATAATGAGGAGCAAGGTACTGTGTGTATGGCCCGGACAGGGTTGCCTGGGCAGGATGCATCTGCACAGGGTATAGGGCAATGGCTGGGACATTGTAGTGCCCGACCACCACCTGCACGGACAGGGTGGCCACAACATGTTATGCTGGGAGGTCACTTTTACCCTGACTGAGCAGTGACCACGGTATGGCTAGGTTCCCCCATAGTGCTATGCAGCATTTTTCTCAAGTGATATTTATGGGTTCTCCTTTCTTGGGCCCATTCACTGACCTACCTGCTTGGTATGTGTGCTTGCATCCCATTTTTGGGTGCACACAGTTCCTCCAGGAACATGCCCTATGTACTAGCTAGCAGATGGTCTGCAGTTAGCATGTGTATGGCTGGAATGCCTTGCAGAGTGCAGCGGGTGGAAACTGACTGTGCTCTCTGCTGGTGAATGTCGGATAGTGGTTGGGGGGGGGCAACTGAGCTTCTCCAGTGTTCTGCCTATCTGCCATTGTCTTATGTGATGCGTACAGATCTGTATTGACTGCCCTGTAGGGTGCCTATTCCCCAGCAGGACTGGGGTTGATGGTCCTCTCTACTGCTGCCATTGCAGAGATGTACAATGTGGATCTGTTGGTGGGAGAACCTGTCCCTCCACCCTGAGCCACAGAGGGCATGTTGGGGGGTGCTACATAATCTGCTTTTGGGTCCAAACACCCCCCCCCCTTCACACAGGATATGCACTATTCTTGGTGCATCATAGTCCACAAAGGCTAGACATGACTAGGAAATACAGATGGACACAGGTGTATCCTAGGTGTGCCTGCAAGGACTACCTATCACACACTGGCACTGATGGGGACCTGCAGCATAACCTATCTCAGCTAAGCCAGGTGCTGCGGATCTGGTGCTGGGTGCCCCACCTCACCCTCAGGGTGAGCACAGGACCCGCACAATGTCACGGTCTGTAGCTACTTTGTGCCAGTAACACACACGGTCAGTTCCCCCTAACAGGCCTAGGTTCTGTGGGGGTGCATACCCCATTATATGATCAGCTGTAGACAGCAGTGTGGCAGTAGCTATAGGGATGTAGTCTACTGGTTATTTCAATGACTGTAGAGGCAGAGGTCATGGGTTTGATCCTCCAGTGATGTAATCTAAAAAGGCTGTTTGAGGCATTTTCTTTTAATTTAAATCAGTGCTGCCAGCACAACACCCCCACAGTGCTGTAGCCTAAGGTGCCTCATAGGCACCCTGTAAGGCGCCCTTTAGGGCACATTATAGGGTGCCTTGGCAGACAGGGCACTTTATAATGTGACCTATGGGGCGCCTTATGAGGCACCTTAGGTTAGGGCACTGTGAGGGTGTTTTTGCTGGCAGCACTGATTTAAATTAAAAGAAAATGCCTCAGACAGCCATTTTAGATTACATCTCTGCAGGATCAAACCCATGACCTCTGACTCCACAGTCATTGCAGTAACCAGTGGGCTATATCTTTATAGCTTTACACACAGCGCTGGCATGAACTTAGGGTTAACGTGCATTAACGAGCCAAGGAACCCACTATCACACAATACAGATTCCTTGCTACCTTAGGACTGGAACGCCCACTCCTTATATGGCATTCTTCACTTTATCGCTGCAACTAGTGCCGGTAACATTAGGACGGTTTAGTAAACATACCCCCATATCTCACAAAGGATGTAAAAAGACTTGAAATGGTTCAGAGGAAGGTGATCAAAATGATTTGGAGTCTGCGCCAGAAGATGTATGAGAAGAGACATGAAGACCTAAATATGTGTACCCTAGAGGGGAGGAGGGGCAGGGGAGATATGATACAGATGTTTAAATAATAATTAGAGGGTTGTTATGAACAAAAATGCCTTTTTCAAAGAAGGGGACACTGTAAACTAGAGGGCATAAAATGAAGCTGCAAGGAGGTAAACTTAAAAGCAACATCAGGAAATGTGTTTGCTTGGAATGCCATCCCGATGGATGTGGTGGGGGCAAATACAGTGACAGAATTCAAAATGGCATGAGACAGACACAGTGGATCCCTTTATTGCAAGAGGATAAAATCAAAATAAACTTAACAATCTTTTATACTTCAACAAATAGAGGGGGGTGACCTGTATGGGGCGGTGGGTACAACCCTAAACAAAGGCATAGTGGGGGGTGGGTGACCCACATGGAGTGGCGAGTACACCTACTCTACACACCTTACTGGGCAGACCAGCTGGAACATACTGCCATCAGATACTCTTACAATGTCATGTTACTATGAGAAAGGTGAATAGTGGAGCACTCCAGGGATCTGTGCTGGGCCCGCTGCTTTATAACATATTCAACAATGACCTGGAAATGTGAATAACAAGTGAAAAAATTGCAATTGCACCTTGAGAACTTGGGAGATCGGGTGTCCAAATGGCAGATGACATTTAATGTGGATAAGTGTAAGGTTATGCATGTGGAGGACAATTCCATAATCTGCACGTTTGGGCTGTCTGGATGGCCAGATTATGGACGGGGCACAGGTGCACCCAATTCTGCTATCATGGGAGCTAAACGCTCCCGCTGGTGCAGGATCAGGAATTCAGACAGGCCGGGGCACACTGTATCCTGAGCGGGGAGATGTACAGCACATTGTCTGAACGACCACTCAGTGCTTCTGCTGGTGCGCTTGTGCTGTGACATTCCATCTCCATGGTACTGGAATGCCCAGAAGGAGTAAGCAGGCCCAACATCCTAACATGTGGCATTTCCCTGCTGACTGACCCTCTGTGGGATCTGCCAGTGCTGGGATCGGGTTGCCAGGACAGATCATCATCCGCACCATGGGTTGATGGGTGCTGCCAGGCCCAATCGCTGCTGCTTCCGGGACTTATTCTACCTCCAAGGTGGAATAAGTACCGCATCCATCTATCGCCCGCTGGACATACAGGGCCATGACCTGAATAGGCCCTGTCATCCGGGTGATGTGGCCCGCCTCTGCTCCGCCCACTCTTCACCTCCATCCCACCCCTGTCTAGCACTTCCTGCACACCAGCACAGTATGTGCGGTGAGGCAAGGGGGCAGAATAAGGTCCCTGTGAATAGCGGGGGATGCACATCCGAACTGGACATGCAACTCTTCTATTCGCATTTCGGCATGACCACCTTAGGGAAGAGCAACCCAAATTATAGTTACACAATGCAAGTTTCCACATTAGGAACCACCACCCAGGAAAAGGATCTAGGCATTATCATTGATAATGCATTGCAACCCTCTGCCCATTTGCAGTGGTGGCCAAAAAGGCAAATAGAATGCTAGGAATCATAAGGAGAGAAATGGAAAATAAAACCAAGGATATTATAATGCTTCTTTAGCACTCCATGACTATAGTGTGCATTTGTGGTTGCCATATCTTAAAAAAGGATATGGCAGAATTAGAAAAGGTACAGAAAAGACCCACCAAAATGATAAAGGAGATGGAAGGATATCCTATGAGAAAAGGCATAAAAGTTTAGGGCTCTTGAAAGTGGAAAAAAAGACGGCTGAGGAGGACATATGATAGAGGTCTATAAATAATGAATTGAGTGGAATGGGTGAATATAGATCGGTTGTTGATTCCTTCAAAAAGTAGAAACACTAGGGGGCATACAATGAAGCTACAATGTAGCACATTTAAGGCTAATCAGAGAAAATATATTTTTCACTCAATGTGTAATTAAACTCTGGAATTCAATACTGGATATAGTAAAAGCTGTTAATGTAGTTGGGTTTAAATGATATTTGGACAAGTTTCTGGAAGAAAAGTCCTTAAACTAAAAGAGAACCAGAGAAATCCACTGCTTACCTTTGGGATAAGCAGCATGGAATATGTGTACCTTTTTGGGAACCTGACAGGTGCTTGTGACCTGAATTGGCCGCTGTTCGAAACAGAATACTTGGCTTGATAGACCTGATCTGACCCAGTATGGCAGATCAAGGGTCCATCTTAGCTTTGAATTTAATTTAAAATCCCTCCTCCCATCTCAGTGCTCACTCACTGCTTAAATTTAGTCCAGTAGTTAGTTAGCTGGACAAATCTATTGAGTTATGTCTCGGCAGAATAGTAAATATCCTGAGAGAAAGATTCCACTATAGCAGGATAGAATTGAAAATTAGTATTGTCCAGTTAATGTTAACTAGCTGCACAAACAGCTGTCCTAAGTTTAAACAGATAAATTTATCTGTTTAACTTTAGGCAAGTGTATTTAGTGGTCAGACTTAAATGGGTATGTTTGTTGAATATCAGGTTAGAGCTATTCCGATAACCTTTCCTTCTAATTCTGAAAATGTTATAGCAACAGATCCTTTGAAGACTTGACCCAAGAGATCAAGCACCATTTTCTGCCAAATGCTTACTATAGATCTGGTGAAAAGAGCAAGGGGAATAATTGGAGGTTGCTATATAGCTCTGAAATAGGAGAGAGCCTTCCCTCAGTAATAACCATTTTTCTCTTTAAATGTGTGTGAAATAATTGGATTATGCCTACATATATATTTGCTCAGAGACAAGTCTATTGATATACTGAAGTAACAAAGCCAAGCTGTGTCTCATTCCTGTGAATTGTCTAGCTTGTACCATAGACACAAACACAAACACACACTCACACTCTTACTCTTTCCTCCTGGCCATCCACAAAGATTCACTGCCCTTGCTACTATTGTAAGTGGTAGAGAAATAAATTAGAAAATTCCAACCCACAGCAGTCTCTGGGTATTTATGAAAGAGTACAATACTTAATATGTGGAACCTTTTCCTCCAAATAAATGAGGATATTGCCCTGCATGCTTCTCAGAAAACCTTTCTCAGTATATGACAATTCCCTATACATTTCTGTTATTCTTAGGGGAATTTAGCAAATTTATTGTTCAGAGCAGACACAGTTCAACCCTCCCCCCTACCATTTTAGTGTCACTCTTAATGGAGAAGGATATGTTTAGTAGCTCTATTTGTGCTGTGAGATAATGAGAGAAAGAGACAAGATTATATAGGCAAGAAAAAATGATAAAGAAAAAAAAGAACATTGATCACGCAAAGGAGAAGAAAGAATAAGTGGATTGGGGGAAGATGTACAAGTCTGACTCAAACGCCTATAGAACCTTCTTAGCATAGTACTGTACATAGCAGCAAAGGGGAAGACGTGTATGGTTGGGTACTGAATTAAGTAGGGGATCTTGTATGGTTATCTTAATAACTAGAAGTTTGGATTGAAACATAGGTGGTCATATCCAAGTTGTCAATGTCCCTGTTTAAAGTACATTACCAAGTTCAAATTACAGTGTAAACCACTTTGATTGAAATGATAAAGCGGTATAAAAAAACCCTGTTAAATAAAAAATAAATAAATATAGCCAGGTCTAACTTCAGACTACTCAAGGGACTTAGGATACAAGATGCTTAAGCGACAGCGCATCACACCACAGTAATGGAGTCAAACTAGTAGCTGGATCTGACTGGCATGGAAATGACATCACCAATTTGGTTTGTTATTCAGCAATGCTTATTTCCAAAAAGACAGTTTTCATATCTGCCCACATAGTTGCAAACTCTGTGGGTATTTTCCTAATAGGAAAAGGCACCAAGGATTTGGATAGTACTGAGCCTGTACCTGGATCCAAACAGAATTTATAGTACTCAAAAATCATTGCATTCCAATTACCAAACTAACTTCTTTAACTGGGTTAATAAAACTGTTTTGGTTTTTGTTGTATCCGAGCAGTGCAAACTTTTAATTTACATATTTTACCAGTTTACCTTAATTACTGACTTATTTTGGAAGATATTGTTATTTAATGATTCTATACTATCTATATCATTTTTTTCTTTGTGGGCTGTTTCTCACTGATGAGAGTAAAGGAAAAGGTTTGTATTTTTGTCTGTTTTCATTCTGAACACAGTATATTATACCACAGGGCTCACTATCCACTATTTAATTTAGAGTTAACCAATCCCACTACATTTTTTTAAACCCTGTACATAGTCTAGAGGCTGAATATCTAAGCACCAACAATCTCTATCCTCCTGAAGGTGTCTCGGGGCTTGTCTCCTGTAGATTTTAAGAAACTGCAGGGCATAAAAGGCAGCCATGATTACACAAATAAACTTGATCCTTGAACTTGCTTTTACCAGCATACTTTATACTGCTTCTCAAAGAAAATAAATGAGCGTATTTTCCCTTGAAAACTGTCCTTGAAAAACGTATCTCTATGATTGACCCTTCTTTTTTCTACTATTACTTTTTACATTCACAACAGATGAAGATTAGAAAAATCTAATCTAGGTGTGATTTGGGGGCCAGAGAGGTGAGGAGCAGAGCCAATCCTCACCTTTTAGTTACTGTAACTATGTAGGACCTATGGGAAGGTAGACTTCAATAGAGAGGGACATTTTTAGCATTTTTGTTTTGAGTTGGATTTGGGGTCCACTAGACTACCAGGGGCTTGATGTCTCCCTGGGCAAGGGTTTCTTTTTTTTTTTTTTTTTATACCATTTATGCCCTTAATTTGTGTTGGGGGGGGGGGTGTGTGTGTCTTGGGCCCTCAGTTTTAGAACAGTGGGCTTTTTAATTCTAATCTGTTTTCACACAAAAAGGTGTATTTTTGTGCCCTCTCAAAAAATAACAGTATTTCTTGAGCTGTAGTTGTTTTTTGTGAAAACAGGTTTATGAAATCTTTTCTGTGTGCTTGTTTTTGCAGTGGCTCATGTCAAGACTTTGTCAGTGAAAAATCAGAAATCCTATTGAATAAAGGTCCTTGATCCAGTAGAAATAATCAATGGCTAAAGGGGTACTAACCCAAAATTCAATTCATCATCAAAGTGGATCCACTGGCAATTGAATTCTTGGATATCACTATTATTAGAGAGATCCAGTTGATTATGACTTTATACAGGAAACCAGTTAAAAAAATAATCTTTTTATATTCTGTAGTCATCATCCTACTGGTCTGAAGAAGTGACCTACATTTGGTCAATTCTTGCATTTTTGTAGCATTTGTCTGCATGCGTGGGATTATCCAAATGATGTTATTCGGCATCATATAAAAGAGCATTATATACACATCATGAGTAGTTGTTTTTTCCGCAGCAACTGACATCTAATGACAAAGTGGTAGGCACTCTTCTTTTCACTAGCCAAATTAATCATGTGACATCCATTTTACAAAAACACTGGCATATTACTCAAATGTATGAATGATTTCAGAAAGATCTTATGATTTCGTATACAAGGGGTAAGAATATTTGGGATTTTCTTGTGCAAACATCTTTTCCATCATCAGAGGAGCTTCATCAGAGGATAGGCCACTTTAAGTGTGGCATGTGCCAGTTTTGTGCATAGGCAATATATGGAGAAAGTTGGACGGACACTTCTTCTTTAAAAACTTATAAAGCTAAGACCTATACCGATTGTACCTCTAACCATGTAGTGTATATGTTGATCTTTCCTTTTGATCAGATGCACCACTTGGTCTATCAAGCAGTGTGTGACTGAACATCAGTCTAAATTAAATACTAAGACTGTATTAGTTCCTATACTTCAACATTGCTTGGATTGGGGACATGTTTTTTGGAATTGAAATGGCAGATCATTGATCGGGTATTACCACATTGACGTGGAGGTGATCAAATGGCTTGCCTTCAAACTTGTGAATGATGATAGAATTTTAACTTAAAAACTGTGATCCCCATGTAGTTTGAACTTTGAGATTGATTGGAATTAGCTATTTTGACAATTTGCTATTGATAGCGTTGTATCGTTACCGGATATCGCTATATGCTAAGAGCCGATTGGTGAATGGTTACTAAGTAGCATAGAATGAACATGACTATAGGCATATTGAGTAGATACTGACCATTATTAGGAATGCCATGTTAACACTTTGATTTAAAGAGTTATTTATTGCAGGAAGAATTGGAGAGTTGAAGGTTTATTAGAAGTTGGATCCTGACACACATCAAAAACAATTTAGTTGGTTCGAAATGTATACCGTGTCGACCGGCTTGTTGAAGTATTGGACTCTCTTCTATAAGACTGCAGGTAAGTGTTTTGCTTCTGATGAGGATGCACTAAATATTTTTGTGTGCTGGTTGATTTTAAAAAATAAGTTCAAAAAGAACAAAATGGACCTAACTGTGACTAAAGGTATTGACCTCATAACAATAGGTCCAACAAAAATTAAGCTGTATGGTTTGGGGTGTTCTGGAGGACTCTTTCTCTTTATTTCACACTTGATATACCGCCCAGGCCTTGGTATCAGGGCAGTATACAATTCCAAACAATAATACTCAAAACTAAGAAATTAGAAAAGGAACACCAATGCTTGACAGGAAAGAGAGAGAATAGTTAAGGGATAGCTAGAAAAGAATAGCAGGGAAAAAAGGTGGGCAAACAGGGGCTACTGAGGATTGGAAAATGGGATGTCAAAGGCCTGTTGAAACAAATATGTTTTTAGTTGTGCCTTGAATTTATGATAGGAGGGCTCGAGACGGAGTGTGGATGGCAAGGAGTTCCAGAGTGCAGGGCCAATAAAGAAGAAAGCAGCATGATGAGTAAGTTCTAGGTGGGTCAGGGAAGGTGAGGGAAGGAATAAACGGTTGGCATGTATGGACCGGAGCTGACGGTAGGGAGTGTGCAAATGTATGATTGATTATATTGATGGATTTGTCAGTGGTAGGTCCAGGACTATGGAATTCATTGATAACTGAACTCAAAGCAGAGAAGAATTTTTGCCAGTTTAGAAGAACATCAAAGGCACTCCTTTTAGAGAAGCCACTGGCGATAAGAGTTGTGGAACATATTATTAAAACACTGGGATCTATTCTGTCCCATTGGGACGTCCATCCCCGCTATTCGCCCCTCTGCTGGCCCTGTCAAAAGCCTCCCCATACGAACAAGGAGTTTGTATAGGGAGACTTAGATGAGGCGGGACAGGGCGTTGTGGAGGTGGAGTTAGGATGGACAGAGGGCGGTCCGTGACCCCAGACGTATAGGGCCGATTCTGAAGTTGGATCTCTACGTCTGGGGTCGGCAGACTGGTCGGGGGACTTATTCCACCTCCAAGGTGGAATAAGTCCCCCTGGATGATGGGGTATGGCAGGCCCGGGCAGCGCAAGTCAGAAGAGGGGGTGAAGGGGGTTCCATGGAAGGCCAGATTGGGGGTCGGGCTATGGGGAAAGAAAAGAGTGATCAGTGGCCAGGGATCACAGCTCCATTCAGGAGCCCGACTGAGTTAGCAGGGCATGGCTCTGTACGTGCAGGCCAATCAGAATCGGGTCCCGGTCTGCACGTACAGATCCTAGACTCAATTCTGATCCCGTGGGGCATGTCTAGGCCCCGCGGGATCAGAATTGGGTCTACCTCTATGCGTCCCGATTTCAATTGGGCACACAGGGGCTTGAACGCACATGTTGGAATGTGCCTCACTGTCTATTGTATTATGCTATATTATGGATGGTATGGAGTATTTGGGTGTGCTAAATAAATCACTGGTCTACAGTTTTTTAAAAGTTGTCTGCTTCAGAGACAAAATGCACTGAAATAAAAAATGACAAAACTGCTGATTGGCTACTGTTTCCAAGATATCTAAGCTTTTCCATTTTACGCATATATGTGGAGTGCAATTCAGAGAGGGGGCATCCAGGTCGTCCAGACACCCCCAAGAAATACGGGCCCATTAGGAACCGATTGTGGACCCTGGGAACAAAATCTTCCAATGGTACACAGAATCGGGCCCTAAGATGGCCCGGCGTGCCCCTGCTTGCCTGCGGGGATGTCTTCCCTGCAGGCTACCCTGGCTGCTGCGGCTCAGCCCTCCCTCTTCCCGCTGCCTGACCCATGGCTTGCCAGCTGGGTCCTAGATTGGGCAACAGGGACCCCCCCCCCGGTATCTGGCCCTGGTGGAGGACACCTGGGTCCGATCACTGGATTAGTGCTGCATATTCCACCTTTGAGGCAGAATAAGTAGGATGTCCCCTTTGACCCGGCAGGACGTACAAGAGAGACTGGCCACTCCGACAGTGACCTGAATCAGTCCTGTATGTCCTGCTGGGCTGGCCTGCCCTTACTCCTCCCTGGCCCCACCGGCTCTCCCCATCCTGCTGCTCAGGATGTATGGGGAGAACTGGAGGGGGCATTGGACCCGGACAGCGTGCAGCCCCAAAACCCGTGTCTTTACATTGGGCCCATAGCATGTTGGTAGTAGAGTTTAAATCACAAATTATTATAAACCTAGGCCTTTTCATGTGTTTATGGTTGCGATATATATGACCTTGATAATATTTCACCTGTCGTCTTTATTTAAAAGTTTAAAAATCAGCCAAAGAGTTATTTAAATGCAATTTATTAAAAAAGAGTATGAAACAGAAAGCAAGAAATTACTATGTATGCATTAGTATTCATTTCAAACTTTATTCGGTGTCTACTCAACATTTCTTGGATTGTCTCTTGTATTCTGTAAATGGAGTACCTCTTGTCACTGTCCAGCAATAGTCTGCAAGCATTGATGGGCTCCATTTGCCTTCATATCTTTTCTCCATTCCTGCAATGTCCTGATGAAATTACTTGCCATGCTCATCGCTCACTGTTCCACAATTCAGTGGAAAAAAATCAAGATGAGAGTGCAAAAAATGTATCTTTACTGCCATGTTGCAGCCAAGACTTTTGTATGCATTGAGGAGTTTTTTCACCATCTTCATGTAGTTGTCTGCCTTGTTGTTTCTGAGAAAACCTGTTGCCACTAACTGAAAGGTTTTCCATGCCGTCTTTTCTTTGCCATGTAGTGCACGGTTAAATGCATCATCTCGAAAAAGTTCACAAATCTGATGATCAACAAAGACACCTTCCTTTGTCTTAGCTTCACGTGGAGCCCAATTCAGATAGGAGGATGTCTGGGCCATCTGGACATCCCTGAGGAAGACGAGCCTGTTAGGACCCGATTCTGGACCACAGGAACTAAACGTTCCCATGGTATACAGAATCGGGTCCGAGGATGGCCCTGTGTGCCCATGCCTGCCTGAGGGGATGTTTTCCCTGCATGCTCCCCTGGCTGCTGTGGCTTGGCCCCCCTCTTCCCCGCTGCCCAACCCACAGCTGGCCAGCTGGGGCCTCGATTGGGTATCAGGGACCCCCCACACCCATTCCCGGCCCCGGGAGGGGGGGGGATTCCAGGGCCCAATTGCTGGATTAGTGCTGCTTATTCCACCTTCGAGGTGGAATAAGCAGCATGGCCCCTTTGACCCAGCAGGATGTACAGGGACATGACCGGAATTGGCCCTGTACATCCTGCTGACTTGGCCCACCACTGCTCTGCCCAGATCCTGCCCCCTCCCACCCCTTGCAGGCTCTCCCCATCCTATTCCTCAGGATGTGTGGGAGAGCAGGAGGGGGTGTAGGGTCCTAATGGCTTGAGGGGCTGCACACAAGCCGCGTTTTTGAATCGGGCCCTTAGTCTTGGAATTGTCCCGCTGAGATATTTGAAAGCTGGTTTTGTTTTGTCCATGGCCTTGACAAAATTTTTCATTAGACCCAGCTTAATGTGTAAGGGTGATAACAAAATATTCCTTGATTCAACAAGTGGTGGATGTTGTACACTTTTCTTTCCATGCTCCAATGACTGTCGGAGTACCAGTCTCTCTTGATATAGTGGGAATCTTTCGCACTACTATCCCATTCACAGAGCAAACAGCAATACTTTTTGTATTCAGTCTGCAGACCAAGCAAAAGAGCAACAACTTTCAAATCACTACAGAGTTGCCATGGATGTTGGTCAGTTTCTGCAGCGCAACAGCTGTTTTATATTGTCATAGGTTTTCTTCGTATGGACTACATGGCCAACAGGAATCAATTGCAAAACATTGCCATTATGCAGCAAAATAGCTTTAAGCCTCATCTTTGATGAATCAATGAACAGTGTCCTCTCATCTGGTTGATGAATGATGTTGAGGGCTGCTGTCAGACCATCGATGTTGTTGCAGGCTAGAAGATCACCTTCCATGAAGAAGAATGTAACAAGATCCTTTTGATGTTCATGGAACATGGAAACCCAGCATTACCTGACAGGAGATTCCACTGCTGCAGTCTGGAGCCCAGTAGCTTTGCCTTTCTCTTAGATAGTTCCAAATCCCTGACAAGGTCATTCAGTTCACCTTGTGTTATGAGGTGTAGTTCAGAAGAGGAGGATGGGAGAAGATCTGGGTCATGTGACATTGATGGTTCAGGACTAGATGTTTCATCCCCTTTCTCTTCCTCATCTGACTCAAGTGAGAATGATTCTGGAGCATCAGGAACTGGCAGTCCTTCTCCCTAGGATAATGGGAGAATAGCTGATGGAACATTTGGATACTGAACAATCCACTTTTTCTTCTTTGACAAACCTTTCACAACAGGGGGCACCATGCAGAAGTAATAATTGCTGATATGATCTATTGGCTCTCTCCAAATCATTGTCACTGCAAAAGGCATTGATTTCCTTTTTCTATTCAATCACTGGCAAAGATTTGTTGCACAAGTATTGCAGCATATGTGTGGAGCCCAGCTCTTGTCCTGATCTCCAATTTTGCAGCCAAAGTAAAAGTGGTAGACTTTCTTAATCAAAGTGGTTATAATGCGTTTTTGTGATGAAAAAGTCACTTCACCACAAACATAGCATCTCTCACTTTGGCTAAATGGAAAAAAATCAAGCACAGAGATGATTAGTTTACAGCCAAAATACTACTGACACGTCATGATCATTAAAAAAATGTTGTGCAATTTGTTCTGTAGAGTGATGTAATTAAGCTGAGTTAAGATTGCATCAGCTATGACTTCTAGGAATAACATGATGCAATTCATGTCAAGTATGATGCAATAGCACCTTCAAATTGCATCATTTATTAAGGCGATCATTAATCTAGAACATGAATAAGGGATGCAATGGGGATGTGTGGAGGGGACGTGTGGTGGGGATGTTTATGTGCCAAAAACGTTCCCAGCTGTATTCTGAAATACTGCTATCATAGACATACATGGCACTAGCACGGGGATCTCAGAACTACTACTACTACTACTACTACTACTGAACATTTGTATAGCACTACAAGATTTATTTATTTATTTTATTTTATTTTTTATTTTATTTACTTCTCTTATATACCGCGCTATTAAAATCAGTGCGGTTTACAATTGAACAAAAAAACATACTGCAATGTCACACGACAATTGAGTTTTTACATTGAACATGGACGAGATAACCTGGAGGTAACAGGGGTAACTAATTACAGAGTAATTATTCATGGAGTATGGTGAGAAATTATACATATAGTATGGTGAGAAATTATACATATAGTATAGCTTGGTTTCAACATATTTATAAGAGGTTTAATCAATAAGATGTGTGATCAGTACCAATAATAAATAAGAGAGGGGATATGGTGGTAGAGCTAGTCATTTTCTTTATGGTGTTGGATTTTGGGTGGGGTGGAGTAGGGTGTAGGATGTGAGGATGGGTGGTTGTTTCTGGGATTGGATTCAGGGTAATAGATGAGGAAAAGGTGTTGTTTGAGGGCTTTTCTAAATGACAATAGGTCTGGGGTGGAACGGAGCTCAGTGGGGAGGGCATTCCAGGTCATGGGTGCAAATAGGGAGAAGGCTCTAATGGCAGTAGCCTTTTTGCACTTAGTTAGAATGTTGGGGATCTCTAGAGTGTTTGCTTGATTAGATCTCCTGATCCTGTTGAACGGCCGTCTTTGAATGAGTTTGCTGATGGGTGAGGTGATCTGGTTCCTTAGATGTAAGATGTTCCTTAGATGTAAGATGTTCCAAGATGTAAGCAGAGCTGCACAGACATATGTAAAAGACAGTTCCTGCTCATCAGAGCTTACAATCTAGACAAGACAGACAATACAGTAGCTGTTGACATGGGATACCTCTAGGGGGAATGGTAAGGAAACAAAGGAAATCAGGTGAGTCAAGATCTGAAAGTGGCAGCGAAGAGGTGTTTTCAGCAAGGATTTGAAAAGGGTCCGAAAAGGCACACGATGTACAGACTCTGGTAGTTTGTTCTAGGCATAAGAAGCAGCAAAGTGAAAGGAGTGAAGTCTGGAGTTATCAATAGAAGAGAAGGGCACAGAAAGAAGCGGTTTGCCAGAAGAGCGAAGTTCCCGAGGAGGGATGTAAGGAGAGATAAGAGAGGAAAGGTAGTGAGGAGCTGCAGAGTGAATGCATTTATAGGTCAGCAGGAGAAGTTTGAAGTGGATGTGGAAACAGATAGGGAGCCAATGAAATGACTTGAGAAGAGGGATAATATGAGCATGATGAGGCTGGCGGAAGATTAGCCACGTAGCAGAGTGTTGAACAGATTGAAGGGGAGAGAGATGATTCAGAGGGAGACCAGCAAGGAGTAGGTTACAATAGTCTAGACGGGAGGTGACTAAGGAGTGGATAAGTGTCTTAGTAGTTTGTTCATAAAGGAATGGGCAAATTTTGTTGATGTTGTAGAGAAAGAAATGGCAGGTTTTTTATATCAGTTGGATGTGTGTGGAGAGGGAGAGCGAGGAGTCAAAGATGACCCCAAGGTTGGAAGCTGAGGAGACAGGGAGGAGTAGAGAGTTATCCACAGAGACTGAGAAAGGAGGAAGGGGAGAGGAGGGTTTAGGGTGAAAAATAAGAAGCTCAGTTTTGGCCATGTTCAATTTCAAGCGGTGGTGAGATATGCAAGCAGCAATGTCAGAAAGACAGGCAGAGATCCTAGCCTGGATTGCCAGAGAGATTTCAGGTGTAGAGAGGTAGATCTGGGAATCATCAGCATAAAGATTGTACTGAAAGCCATGGGAAGAGATGAGTACACCAAGGGACTGGGTATAGAAACAGAAAAGGAGTGGACCCAAGACAGATACTTGGGGTACACCAACTGAGAGCGGGATAGCAATAGAGGAGGATCCACCAGAACAAACACTGAAAGAGTGATGGGAGAGATAAGAAGAGAACCAGGATAGCACAGAGCTTTTAAAATCAAGTGAGAACAAGAAGGAGGTTGTGGTCAACAGTGTCAAAAGCAGCAGAAAGGTTAAGAAGGATGAAGATCAAGTAAAGGCCCTTGTATTTTGCCAGGAACAGGTCCTTGTAGACTTTGGCAAGAGTCATTTCGGTAGAATATAAAGGACGAAAGTCAGATTGTAGAGGATCCAGAAGGGCTTGAGAGGAGAGAAAGTTGAGGAAATGGCAGTCATCCACACATTCAAATAGTTTAGAAACAAAGGTGAGGAGAGAGAGGGGTCGATAGTGAGAAGGACGGGTAGAGTTTAGTGAGGGTTTCTTGAGGAGAGGAGTGCACACAGCATGCTTGAAGGCTGCAGGTAAAGTTGCAGTGGAGAGCAATAGGTTGAGAATATGAGAGATGGATGAAACTACAGTGGAAGAGATGGAGCTAAGGAGATGGATGGGAAAAGGATTGGAGGAACAGGTAGTGAGTTTGGATGAAGAAAGAAGGTGAGTGGTTTTCTCCTCAGAGATCATAGAAAAGGAAGAAAGGGTAGCAGAGGTAGGGGGAGAAAGTTGGGTGTGAAGAAGGGGAGGAGGGAAAGTAGCTGAAGTCATGGAGAATTGGAGGGTGATCTTGTGGAATTTTGTCATGGAAGTAGTCAGTCAGGGTTTGGGCAGAAAGGGAGGGAGGCATTGGAGGTGGAGGCACCTTGAGGAGAGAGTTAAGAGTTGTAAAGAGACGGCGAGGGGCAGTGGCAAGAGAGTTAATCAGATGGACATAATAGTCTTGCTTGGTGAGTACTATGACTGACTGGAAAGAGACAAGCATGAATTTGAAGTGTAGAAAGGGTGCAGGATTTGAGCCAAGCGTGCTCAGCTGAGCAGACACAGGAACAAAGATAGCGGGTAGTAAAAGACAGCCAGGGTTGAGGTACAGTATGCCTCACAAGACGTGGCATGGGCAGAGCAAGAGCATCCAGAGTAGAGGAGACTGCAGTGTTATAGGAAGCTACTGCCTCATCAACAGACTCGGATGACATAGTGGAGGAAAGAGGTGATGAGACAGTGTAGGAGAGAGCCAATGAGTCAATAGCATGAAGATTTCTAAAGAGGTTGGAGGAGACAGAGCGAGGTTGAGGCAGTGAGTGATGAAGAGTGAAGTTTAGCAGGTGATGGTCCGATAAGGGAAGAAGTAAGATAAGGGAAAAGCCTGCCCAGAAGGGGCAGAACGGGGACATGGTCAGCCACAGAGACATATAAAGCGTATTCAGGAAAGACCCGTGTATGTTTTAAGTGTTTCTCGGAAACATCCATGTTATTTCTGCTGAAACTTGGAATAAGGCCAGGACTTAGAAAATATTCTGCTGTGTTCTGCAATCCGTCCCAAATAGAAGAATGGTTGTGACAAGTATATGCTGAACTGGTGTGACTGCAATCTGGAAAAACACAAAATGCAGCTACAAAGAACAGAAAACAGAGGTGAAGGAATGTTGTAAGGTAAAGAAAAATTAATTAACACCCTCAAAGAAATGTTAAGAAAAGCAAAAGTGCACAGATAGAAACAATCTGACAGAAGAATGGAGATCCCAAGGAGGGTGTAGGATGAGATAAGAGGGGAAAGATGGTGCGGAGCAGCAGAATGAGTGAACTTATAGGCCATAGGCATGAAAAGGGCATACATTTGTTGCTCAGCAATGTTATACATCCTTTGGAGAACTGCAATATCAGTTTCGGGTTTGGTGCATTTGGTAAGGGTCCTTCCTTAGCAATTCAAAGTGTGTTTATAGAGATGACCAAGGCAGGAATCCCTGGAGCCATTCCCATGCCAAGTACCATTTGAAGCAAAGCATGTCCTGACATACATTCTCTTATACCATATTAGGGTGCAGTGGGATTACCTATCACTTTTCAGGGCCTGTAGAAGACTAGCATGTGGTCTAGGTTGCAGCAGCAGTCATTTCTCATTGGTATTTATATCTAATTTGCATCAGAAACTAGACATAAATACCAATGAGCAGCTTAGGAGATGCATGTTTTTTCTGAGGGACATGACATCCACGGGTACCTCGCAGAGACGGGCAGGATCCAAAATGTTTAACTTTTCAGAGGTACAGTGGGCGCGGGGACGTCCAAAACCTTTTCCCGTATCTGATAATATTGACGGTGAATGTGTTTCTCTATTATATCACATGGCTCGTTCCTACATCATGCACGGGCCATGAGCCAGATGCGTGCAAGGGCAAGCTGAATAGCACTTTGCCTATGCCACATCGAACACATCTACTTCCCTGATTCAAAACCTGTGGGAATATCTATACCTGCGGATGTGGAATTAGGTTCAAACAGGGCCTGTTTTTGATTTAGACATGTCCACAGGCCAGACGTGCACATTATGGAATCACGGTCTAATTGTTTTGCCTGAAAAGCAAGTGCTATTCACAGAAACACAGATTTATCACAAATTCAGTTAAAGATGTACATGTATTTTGTAATTTATGGTATAAATTGAGATCCCTTCCAGTTATAACTAGCATAGCACTTCCGAAGTCGAGGTCGTATGTACTGACCCAGTAGTGTAAATTGAAAACTAGAGCCAAAAAACCATTTTAATCATCATTTTTATTCTCAACAACTCAGACTTAATAAAGTGTGACTGAATTTATTTTGGAAACATTTTGGCTGTGGAATTGTGTAATAATAAAACCTCCCATTAATAACATTCTTGGAATGAATTAACATCACAGCAGCTCATTAAAGAGAAATTTACATAAACTTTTGCATGAAGTGAACTTCTTGCAAAAGTTTTCTATGAGACGCTTATTTTGCAAACCTTTTCACCTGAGGAGCTTTCTGCACTAAATTCTCACAGTTTTTGACATAAGATCCTTAGGACCCTAAATCTAAGCAAATTAATTCTTTCCACTGAACCCCACCCTCCGCTGACAGATAAATGTTATCTAGCTAAGGAAAGATGGTGCTTGGGGTGCTATGGGGGCATTGATTCATTTTTGCTTGCTAGGACTGATATTCATTGTTTGTCTGATTAAATTGAAACAATTAAATTAGGTCACACAAATAGCATACTAAAAGCTGTTTACAAAAGTTTATCAATATAACTTTAACCTGTTGTTATATTCGGTAGTAAGACAGCTAGCTAAGTCTGCTGAATTTCCAGTTAATGTTACCTGAATATGCTTGGCCTGATGAATGTTGACCCGCTACATGCTTAAGTGAAGCACTGAATGTTTTTGGAAAATTGACCTCTGAGTGTTTCACGGTTACCTGGATCCCTCGGCATAGTCCATCGTGGCACAAAGATCTTTTGTTTTGTTTTGTAGCCTTGTCCTTTCAAATAGTGCATCGACAGCTGGACACCTGAGAGCATGGTCTGCTAACTGCAGCAGTCTGTGGGTGTCTCAGTGTAACGATGTCATCCAGTCAAGGGCATCTCAAGCAACCAAGCACATCCCAGCAAGTGAGGCAGGTGGTATCACTGTCAGTTCTCAGTAAGAGAAACACTCTGTGGTAAGATAATGCACTTTGTAATGATGCTCCTGGGATTATAAACTCCAGCAGCAGCAAAATAAAAAAAAATCTAGGGAAAGAAATTAGAGCTTCAACAAGAAAAAGCAAATTAAAACCTTCTAACTATGTCTGACAATGCTAATATTCTTCCAGACTTATCCGCCATAGTCATTTTCTAGGGTAATAATAGCATAGCAGCAGATAACTCCCCACAGACCATTCTATTTCTCAAGCCATCAGTCCTCATCATCAACATCCTTCATTATCACAAATGCAACAACCTAAACCAAGCACATGCGGGGCGTTCCCTCTCCTATAATTTTATTAATGTTTGTGATGTGTTTTGGAAGGATGGAAAAGAAAAAGAATAGATAAAATGAAATGGAAGGAAATGGTAGTGGTGGCACTAATAAAAAAGAGCCTGAATAAATTATGTACTCATAATGGCAAGTAGGATGTCCATCCTTGTGAGATGTGCATGGGAAAAAATTTTGGTTCGGTTCATTTTTAGAAAAGTTACTCATTTAGTTCACTATCAGGTTCTGAATTGTTTCTTTTGTTTCCATTAAAGTAAATACAGCAAGCTGTTTTTTATTCTAAGATAAGTGGTTTCCATCCATTTTCAATGAAACTTGCTTAAAAATGACTCATCTGCTATATAGGCAATAGAATTATAAGACATCAAAATTGGCATGAAGACTCTCACAGCAGCAAAAAAGGGGCAAAAGGCACACAAAGTGGGATCAAAATTCTAAGGAGGTATTTTACTAAAGGGCACTAAGGTGATGCACCCAATGTGCCAAAGGTTCCTAAATTGTGGCATATTAGGTGCAACACCCCCACTTTAACTGTCAGGAAGTGGAAAGTATTTCTTTGACAGCAGTGGCGTAAGTTTCAAGGAGGAGGCCTCCAAGCAAAATTTTGCTGAGGGCCCCCCCATTGTCATGGTGGTGCCCCCCTCATGGACCCTCTCCCTGTGCAACAGCAGCAGCAATGGCGACAGCAAGCTTACTTTGCGATCTCTGTCGTACTGCCTCTGCTCTTCTAAGTTTTCCTCATGCCCGGCGGCTATTTCCCATCGGGCCAAAGTCTCACGTTGCGGCTGTTATCATAAGACTTCAGTTCGGTGGGGTACAGCAGCAGGGCATGAGGCAAATTTAGAAGAGTGGAGGCAAAGATGATCAGGTAAGTTTGCCATGCTGTCTTATCGCCACTGTGTGGGCCCCTTTGCTGCCTGGGCTCATCCCCCCCTCCACAATGCGGGGACTGTTTGGGCAGAATTTATGCCACTGGTTGGTAGTTAACACGGAGCGCTGTCCCTTGATGCTTTCTGCATTAGAGCAGGTGCATGCAACTTCACCTATTGAGGTGGTGTTAGACGCACCTGCACTAATTGTGCGGTACGCAGCACATGGTGTGAACCCCATGCTATCTGCACTGAGCTAACCACGCCCACTCTCTGCCCCTTAACCTGCCCACTCATGGCCCTAATATGGGTTGTATAGTTAGCGCAGGAATCAGCCCTCGATAACTACCCTGGCCTCGTGCTAGTTCTGATATTCAGTGTTAGGTGGTTAAAGATAACTAGTTAAATCGGAACTTAAAAATAACAGGAATAACCAGATAACTTATCTCATATTCTTTATCTGGGATTCTTCAGGATTACTGACTTAAACAGTCATCTCTTTGAATATCTGGTTACAATTACCTGGATAATTTATACTCCTGCTGGAATTCTGGATACAATGATTCAAAATTTTGTACTTTTTCGTGATTTTCTTCTGCATTTTGCATGCATCAGACCTTATGACACAGAAGTTTGAATTTTGTTTGCAGAATTCCAGAAGGAGTTAACTTTAACCAAATATGGTGAATATTGAGCTCCTTCAGTCTAAGAAGCAGTGAAAGCCCTGAGGTAGGTACAGTATATCACAGCTTGGGAGAAAAGGAAACCCTGTTGTAACGTATGCCATGCCTGAGAACTGGCTTTTAGTTTTGAAGACGGATGGAGCAAAACTAACAAAGACATGAGGTACTTCAGAAGCCATTTGGTGATAATGGTGAAGACAAAAAGCAGTGGCGAATCTAATCCAACTGGCAGCTATTTTAGCTCCAACCCTATGAAGCTACAATGCCCCTTGGTCATAATTCCATGGAGAAGAATAAAAGATTCTTTTGGTCCGATATTCGACGGCAGTGGCCAGCACTGCTAAAGCTGCTGGCTGCCGTCGTTGAACATTTGACCTGGATATTCAATGTCAGGGCCATATATGGGTCCCAGTATTGAATATCCGGGCTGCCTGGATAGTTATGAAGCTAACTAGGAGGTGGTGATATCCAGCCACTGCCCAGTTTGCTTCGGCTGCGAAAGTTAGGCCAGCCTTTGCTGCGCCTGACTTTCGCCACTCTCAGAGAACCGTGCAATGGCTCAATATCACTGCTGTCTGGTTATTGCCAGGTGCCGCCCTCCCAATGTCCCGATGCAGTGGTGGCTCTGGACATGGTCCAGGAGAAGGGATCTGCTAACGGTGTTAATGCCTTTGAATATCAGGACCTTTATTTCTAAAGATATTTTATTCATTTGTTTGTCTCTAAGTGCATTTATCTAGTGTCATTGACCAGGGTACTTTCCAAAAACAAAGGGGTTAGTCAATTTAACTTTGCTAGCTATAATGACCTCTGACCAGCTTCATTTAGCCAGCTAAAATGCCATTTTTGCTTTACTTTCTAAGTCAATGTTACCATGATTAACAATCTTAAACCAACAAAGTACCATGTGTGAATATCTGGAATACAGAAGGGGGTTTCTAATTGTTGATCGTGAATATTTTCTCCATGTCTAGTTGCTATGGCACAGTTCTCATCTAGAACTGGTTTGAAACTTCTTTCAAAAGTATTTCTATAAAATCTAAAAGAGAGCCACAATGCACTAGACATGCATCCTTTCGAAAGTTTATGCGGTAATGTAATGGAGGCAGAGACACCTCACATATTCAGAATGAATTGAAGAGGGTAAAATTCTAAAAAGGCCACTTTGAGTTTCCACTGTAAAAGTGTGAGGTAAAAAAAAGAGTTGCTATCAGCGGGCCTAGTTGAGGCCAATTAGAGCACAATTTAAGCCGCTTGGGATTGTATGCAGACAGGCCTGGTGGACTAATAACTAATAATTTCCTAGGATGCCTTTCACTTCAAATGTGATGATGTTGGTGATTTGGATTTACTTCTTCTAAATCTAATGAGTTTTTTTTCTCTTGCAAATGAATTCTGTGCTGTGAAGTCAGAAGAATTTGTGTAGACACAAGGAAAGCTGTTATCAAGCGATCCATTGTGTCAGATCACAAGTATCACAAGACCAATGGAAAATTTATACCTGGAGCTGGCACTGGAAAATTATGTTTTGAGTCATTGAATATGATCCATCGTGAATCCACCATAAAAGTCACAATGCGAATATACCGATATGCCCCTATATTTTCAACCCTAGGAAATCACCTAATTGCCTCAGAAATGCTTATGTTTGGCATTTAGATTACTTTTTCCATTTACTAGATAGGAATTGTCAACCTTTTTGGATTTGGGGGTTATTTTAGAAGCCCTATTTATGTTTTGGACTTATGAAAAGTCATTCAGACATCCAAATCTCAAGGATGTCCCCTGGGATTTTGGACGTTCTGCTCTGGATATTCCAGATACTCTCTAGATGTCCCTTCTAAAATGCTACTTCACATATGTTCCAAAAAGGGATTTAGGGCCTGATAGAACAAACCAGTCAGTACTAGATGAGATCAAACCTAAGCTTTCTTTAGAAGCGCAGATGACAAGACTTCAACTTTCATACTTTGGACACATCATGTGAAGAGAGAGATCATTAGAGAAAGACATCATGCTTGGCAAGATAGAAGGTCAACGCAAAAGAGGAAGGCCAGCAGTGAGATGGATCGATACAATAACAGTAGCTACGGGTACCAGTCTGTCAACAATGAGCCGCCTGACTGAAGACTGAACACAATTTAGGACAACTATCCAGAGGGTCGCCATGAGTAGAAACCGACTCAACGGCACTTAGCAACAACATTAACATTCATTTACAATGGCTATGGGCCTCTACGGTGCATAGCCGTTGCCACCAAACTTTAACCCCGGATATTCAATGTTGGGATCATATGCAGCCCTGGCATTGTATATCCGTGGTTGCCGCACAGCCAAAGATGCCACAGAAGCTAACCAGGCAGCAGCAATATTGTGCTGCTGCCCAGTTAGCTTCCATGGGTAAAGATAAACCAGTTTTTGCTGCACCTATCTTTACCCATGTGTCGTTAACCGGGCAGTGGTGCAATATCACTGCTGCCTGGTTAGTGACTGGTGCCGCCTCTGCTCTGCCCCGGAATGCCCCAATGCTAAGCAGTTGGCATCGGGGCGTATATTGGTCTTAATCGGGATATTCTGAATATCCCTCTAAGTGGCATTTACACAGTTTGCAGGTGTGTAAACCATGTAAATGGCTTTGAATATTGGGCCCTTAAGGTCTAGTGCTCATTGTACAGTTATTGTGCCTACTGTATGATTCAAATAGATTATTTCCTACACATTTCTAGTATTTTCAGAGGACTAGAGAAAGGCTCATATGGTCCCTTTACAGAAATGTGGAAGTAAGGATGAGGTTGGGAACTACAGGCTGGTTAGTCTGACCTCTGTGGTGAGTAAACTAATAGAAACACTGCTAAAACAGAGAATAGCGATATTTTTGGAGTCCAATGGATTGCAGGATTCGAGGCAGCATGGGTTTACCAGAGGCATGTCTTCTCAGACAAATCTAATTGATTTCATTGATTTGGTGACCAAACAGTTCGACTAAGTGAGAGCCCTAGATGTGATGTACTTAGATTTCAGTAAAGCCTTTGACACCGTTACACCGTTAAACACAGACCACTTATAAATAAATTGAGCACCCTAGGAATGGATTCTAAAGTGACTGACTGGGTTAGAGATTGGTTGAGTGAAAGGCAACAAAGTGTACAGATAAATGGAGCTCACTCTGAGGAGAAGGAGGTTACCAGTGGTGTGCTTCAGAGATCTGTCCTTGGTCTGATTCTTTTTAACATCGTTGTTAGTGATATGGCGGGAGGGTTGTCGGGTAAGGTTTGCCTCTTTGCAGACGATACCAAAATCTGCAAATAGAGTAATCACCCAGGAAGGAGTAGATAACATGAAGAGGGATCTAGCTAACCTTGACGAATGATCAAGAATTTTGCAGCTGAGATTTAATGCTAAAAAATGCAGAGCCATGCATTTGGGCTGCAAAATCCAAGGGAGCAGTATAGCATAGGGGGCAAAGTACTTCTGTCCATGAAAGAAGAGCGGGACCAGTGCATGATTGTTTCTTATGATCTTAAAGTGGCTAAACTGGTAGAAAAGGTGACTGCTAAAGCAGAAGGATTCATGGGTGCATATGGAAAGGAATAGCCAGCAGAAAAAAAGGAGGTGATAATGCCTCTGTATAAGTCTCTGGTGCAACCCTATTTGGAGTATAGTGTGCAATTCTGGAGACCGCACCTTCAAAAGGATATAAACAGGATGTAGTCGGTGCAGAAGGTGGCTACTAAAATGGTCAGTGTTCTTTGTTATAAATCATATAGGGACAGACTTAAAGATCTTAATATGTGCACATTAGAGGAAAGGCGGTATAGAGGAGATATGATAGAGACATTTAAATACCTCCATGGCATAAATACATAAGAGGAGAGCCTTTTTCAATTGAAAGCGAGCTCTGCAATAAGGGACATAAGATGAGTGTGAGAGGGGATAGACTCGGGAGTAATATGCAGAAATATTTTTTTTATGGAAAGGATAGCAGATGTGTGGAATAGTCTCCCAGTGGAGGTAATCGAGATGCGTGCAGTATCTGAATTCAAGAAAACATGGGACAAACATAGACGATCTCTAAAGGAAAAAAAGGGATTATAGCAGTTTATATGGAAGGGCAGACTAGACAGGACATATAATCTTTTTCTGCTGTTGTGTTTCTATCTTTCTCTGTTTTCAGTAATAGGGCCAAAGCTCTGGAATGCATTGACGGATATCCTGCATAATCCATGAGTTTACAGGAGAAACGTAGGGGTATGTTTACTAAATGGCGGTAGTGGCTTCCATACAATATCTTAGCCGCGGTCCCATTGAAATCAAGCCGCTACTGCTGTTTAGTAAACATACCCCTTAGACTCTTCTTTTTCGAGAAGTATTTGAGCAATAAATTTAGATTCCTAAAAAATGTTATGATGTCAGTGGTTATATTATATTTTGCATGTAATGTTTGGTAAATATTTAATTATGCATCATTTTTTTTGTAATGCCACTTATAAGTGTCAATAGGCAATTTATAAACTTTTTAAATATAGAAAGAAATAAAAATAAACATTTATATTTCCAAATGATAAACACCTAGGATTAAGAGCCCTAATTATGTTCTAATTACTTGTGCATAATGAAATGTTTGTTAGAAACATAGAAACATGACGGCAGAAAAAGACCATATGGCCTATCTAGTCTGCCCTTCAATATCAACTACAATAGTCCCCTTTTTACCTTTAGAGATCCTCTGTGTTTGTCCCATGCTTTTTTGAATTCAGATACTGTCTTTGTGTCCACCACTCCAGACTATTCCATGCATCTCCCACTCTTTTCATAAAGAAATATTTCCGCATATTACTCCTGAGTCTATCCCCTTTCACTGTCATCCTATGAACCATCATTATAGAGCTTGCCTTCAATTGAAATAGACCCTTCTGTGAATTTATGCCAAGGAGATATTTAAATGTCTCTATCAAATTGCCCCTATCCTGCCTTTCCTCTGAAGTATACATATTAAGATCTTTAAGTCTGTCTTCATACATGACATAATGAAAACCACAAACCATTTTAGTAGCCACCCTCTGCACCAATTCCGATCTGCTTATATCCTTTTGAAGGTGTGGTCTCCAGAATTGCACACAATGCTCCAAATGAGGTCACATCAGAGACTTATACAGAGGCACTATCACCTCCTTTTTTCTGCTGGCCATTCCTCTCCATATTCACAAAGCATCCTTCTGGCTTTCGCAATCGCCTTTTCTGTTTAGCTATTCTAAGATCATCAGACACAATTATGCTCAGGTCCTGCTCTTCTTTTGTGGACAGAAGTACCTTACCCCCTACACTTTACCGCTCCTTTGGATTTTTGCAGTGCAAATGCATGACCCTGCAGTTTTTAGCGTTAAATTTCAGCTGCCAAATTCTAGACCATTCTTCAAGCTTAGCTAGATTCCTCCTGATGTTATCTACTCCTTTCTGGACATCTACTCTATTGCAAATTTTGGTATCGTCTGCAAACAAGCAAACCTTACTCGACAGCCCTTCTGCAAAATCACTAACAAAGATGTTAAAAAGAATAAGACCAAGGGCAGATTCCTGCGACACACCACTGGTAACCTCCTCAGAGTGAGCTCCATTTACCTGTACCCTTTGTTGCCTCCCACTCAAACAATTTCTAACCCTATCAGTAACTTTAAGGTCCATCCCTCAGTTTGTTTATAAGTTGCCTGTGCGGAGTGGTGTCAAAGGCTTTACTAAAATCTAAATACACCACTTTCAGGGCCAACTCACTGGTCACCCAATCAAAGAAATCAATCAGATTTACCTGACAAGACCTGCGTCTGGTGAATCTATACTGCCTCGTACTGGATTTTTCTATTGTCAAATAATCCTAACCTAAGCTAAAATAAATAAATGGTTTTATGAAACCCAAACAGATTTAGGATTAGAAATTTATCTTTATTACTCACATTGACTGAGGAAAAATAATCAGTTCAAAGAAGCATATAACAAAGGTAACCAGCTCTTCCAAAAATGAAATTTGCTGTCATCTAATTGAAAGAGGAAAAAAACCCTAGAGCTTATAAGCATAGCCAAAGGTTAACATATAGGGCTATAATTCTCAGTCATTGGTCAAGAAAAATCCTCCTGCCATTGTGCACTTCCTATGAAAATTGTGAAAAACAGTCTTTATAAAATAGCACATTCATAATTTTGGAATATTGCATGGCAAACTATATGACTTTATTCAGTAAATCATTTAAACAATATTTTCACTTGTGCCATAGGATCCCATCACATCATCCAACAAAGGCTTACTTTGGGGCACACAAATTTATCATTTGGAAAGTCAAGAACTGGAAACTGTAAGGGAGGAGGCAAGGACCAAATGTAGATAGGCTGGAGAAGCTGTTTACTATTACTACTACGTACTACTACTGAGCATTTGTATAGTGTTACAAGACATACGCAGCGCTGCACAGACACATGTAAAAGATGGTCTCTGCTCATCAGGGCTTACAATCTAGTAAAGAAGACAACACAGTAGCTGTAGACATGGGATACCTCTAGGGGGAACGGTAAGGAAACATAAAGGAGATCAGGTGAGTCAAGATCCAAAAGCAGCAGCAAAGAGGTGAGTTTTCAGCCTGGATTTGAAAAGGTTCAGAGAAGGCGCCTGTCATGCAGACTCAGGTAGTTTGTTCGAAGCATAAGGAGCAGCAGTTTAAAATGAGTGAAGTCTGGAGTTAGCAATAGAAGAGAAGGGCACAGATAGAAGTGATTTGCCGGAAGAGTGGAGTTACCAAAGAAGGGTGTAGAAAGAGATAAGAGAGGAAAGGTAGTGAGGAGCTGCAGAGTGAATGCACTTATAGGTCAATAGGAGAAGTTGGAACTGGATGTGGAAACAGATAAAGAGCCAATGAAGTGACTTAAGAAGAGGGGTAATGTGAGCATGATGAGGCTGGTGGAAGATTAGCCACACAGCAGAGTGTTGAAAAGCTTGAAATAGAGACAGATGATTCAGAGGGAGACCTTCAAGGAATAGATTACAGTAGTCAAGACAGGAGGTGCCTGATCTCAGCACAGCCTCAGTCCAGGAAGTAATTAGTTTTTGACGCAGTTGTTGCCCAATCTAAGCTCCCAAGTTGCCTCCTTTGTCCCACTTCTCATGGATTTTTTAGGTACATTTCACTAAGGCAAAAGCACCTATTGTCGAGGGTTTAGTGGCTGGGAAATTGTCTATCTGTACACATTTGTTTACACATGTAAAAGCATGTGTAAAAAAACGTGTATGGCGCGAACACCATGGTTCATCAGTTTCCTTCATCATGATTGGCTCTTTAAATGATAGAACCACACAGGGAAGGACGTTTGCAGTGATCTCACGGTTTGAGAGATCAGTCTGAACTTCCTGTCCTATGCAGCTCAACAATTCAGAGTCAATTGTGGTGCACGAAGCCTGAATCTGAACCATGGCATTCTCAAGAAGCTGCAACCATAACGGCTAAGCAAAAGAAGCACTTAATGGTTAAAACACAAAAGGGTGGTGAAAAATTGCAAGAGGACTTTGATAAATTGGAAGATTAAACATCCAAATGGCAGATGAAATTTAATGTGGAGAAGTGCAAAATTATGCACGTAGGAAACTTTGTTTTCTAAGGTACCACCTTAGAAACCACTACCCAGGAAAAAGATTTAGGCATCATCGTGGATAACACAGTGAAACTCTCTGCCCAGTGTGCAGCAGCACCCATGAAAGCAAATAGAGTGCTAGGAATCATAAGGAAAGGAGTGGTGAATAAAACCAAGGATATTATAATGATTCTGTACTGTTCCATGGTGTGACTGCACCTTGAATATTGTGTGCAATTCTGGTCGCCACATCTTAAAAATGATATAGCAGAATTAGAAAAGGTACAGAGAAGAACAATCAAAATGGTAAAGGGGATGGAAGGATACCCCTATGAGGAAAGGCTTAAAAGGTTAGGGCTCTTCAACTTGGAAAAGAGATGGCTGAGAGGGGATATGATAGAGGTCTATAAATTAATGAATGTTTATGCCATTAAACAGTAGAAAGACTAGAGGACACACAATGCAGCAATAATGTAACCTATTTAAGACTGTTGTTGTTGCTGTTAAGTGCCGTTGAGTTTGTGTCGACTCATGGCGACCCTCTGGATAGTTGTCCTAAATTGTGTTCAGTCTTCAGTCAGGCAGCTCATTGTTGACAGACTGGCACCCATAGCTGCTATTATTGTATCAATCCATCTCATTGCTGGCCTTCCTCTTTTCCGTTGCCCTTCTACCTTGCCAAGCATGATGTCTTTCTCTAATAATTTCTCTCTTCACATGATGTGTCCAAAGTTTGAATGCTGAGGTCTTGTCATCTGAGCTTCTAAAGAAAGCTTAGGTTTGATCTCCTCTAGTCCTCATTCCATGGTATACACAATATTCATTGCCAGCGCCATAATTCAAAAGCATCAATTTTCTTCCTATCTTTTTCACTGTCCAACTTTTGCATCCATATGACGTTATTGAAAATTCTATGACTTGAACAAGTCAAATCTTTGTATGGAGAGAGACATTTCTGCTCTTGAGAATCTGGTCTAGGTCCTTCATAGCCATTCTGCCAAGAGTAATGCGTCATCAGATTTCTTGACTGCTTATTGCTTCTTTATTGATAGCCGATCCAAGTAGGATAAGTTGTCCACCATTTCAATTTGTTCTCCATCAATGATGAATTTATTGATTTTGCCAATTGGCAGGATCTTTGTGTTCTTTACATTAAGGTGCAGGCCCATTTTAAGACTATGTTCCTTGATCTTGTGAAGCAAATGTTTTAGATCGTTTTCACTTTCAGCCAGTAATGTGGTATCATCAGCAAAGCAAAGGTTGTTGATGAATCTTCCACCAATCTTCATGCCTCTGTTGTCTTTATACAATCCTGCTTCTCTGATGATTTGTTCTGAATATAAATTAAACAGATAGGGGGAAAGTATGCAGCCTTGTCAAACACCTTTGCTGATTTTAAACCATTCGGTTTCTCCTTGTTTCGTTCAAACTGTTGCTTCTTGATCAATGTAAAGGTTGTGCAAGAGAACGATCAGGTGTTCTGGTATATCCGTGCTTCTTAATGTGGCCCAGAGTTTCTCATGGTTTATACAGTGAAAAGCCTTGATGTAGTCAAGATATCCTTTTGGTATTCTTTAGTCTTTTCAAGGATCCATCTCACATCTGCAATGAAGTCTCTCATTCCTCGCTATTTCCTGAACCCTGCTTGCACTTCCGGTAGGTCTCATTCCAGGTATGGCTGTAGTCTCTGTTGAATAATCTTCAGTAGAATATTGCTGGCATGTTGGATCAGAGTGATTGCGGGATAATTTCCACAATCAGTTGGATCACCTTTTAGCATTGGTATAAACATAGAAATTTTCCAGTCAGCTGGCCATGATATTGTCTTCCAAATTTCCTGGCAGAGCCTTGTAAGTATGCTAACAGCTTCATCAGATTGTTGTAATACTTCTATGGGAATGCCATCAATGCCTGGTGCTTTATTCTTTGATAAGGCTTTCAATGCTGCTTTGACTTCTTCTTTCATCACCATTGGTTCTGGATTATAAAGTACAGGTTGAACGGCTGTTGGTCCACTTGATCTTTATCATACAACACTGTATATTCTTTCCACCTTTTATTGATCTTCTCAGCATCATTCAACATAGATCCTTGAGCATCTTCTAACGTTCCACTTTGATGCTGGAATTTTTTCTTTAACTCGTAGCTTTAGGAAAGCTGATCTTGTTCTTCCTCTAATAGTTTCTGCTTCTATTTCCTTGCATGCATCATTGTAGTACTTCTCCTTGTCTTGTCTTGCTGCACGTTGGAAATCTCTGTTGAGTTCTTCACTTGCCTCTCTTTCTCCTCTGGCTTTAGCTTCTCTGTGTTTATGGGCAATTTTCAGAGTTTCTTCGGTCATCTATTTTGGCCATTATTGCTTTTTCACCCTTTGTAGAGACTTCTCGCTTTCTTCCAACACAACCTTCTTGATGTTCCCATAACTCTTCTGGAGCTCTGTGATTTGTATCTAAATCAGCAAATTGATTTTGCAGGCAGTCTTTAAATTCCAGTGATATATTCCCAAGGTCATATTTTGCTACGTTCATGAGTGGCTTGCCCTTTTTCAACTTTAGCTTGAGTTTGCATACTAGTAGTTGGTGATCTGTACCACATTCAGCTTCAGGTTTTGTCTTTGTTGATGTTATAGAGCTTTTCCATTGTTGACTTCCACAGATGTAGTCAATTTGATTTTGGTACAATCCATTGGGTGAAGCCCATGTGAAGCCCATGTGTACAGTTGCCGCTTGTGTTGCTGGAAGAAGGTGTTTGAGATGAATAGATCGTTGGTCTTGCAGAATTCTATCAGTCTTTCTCCAGCTTCATTTCTGTTGCCAAGTCCATATTTTCCAATCATTTTGCCTTCTTCTTTGCTTCCCACTTTTGCGTTCCAGTCACCCATGACTATCAGGATATCCTGTTTGCATGTTCTGTCAATTTTAGCTTGTACTTGTTCATAGAACTCATCAACTTCTTCTGCTGCTGTTGTTGGGGCATATACTGGAATTATAATTGTGTTGATAGGCATTCCTCATAAACAAATAGAGATTAAGTGTTCACTGATTGCATTGTATTTCCTTACAGTTCTTGCAAGTTTCTTCTTTATTATAAATGCAACACCATTTCTCCTTTGTCTTTCATTTCCAGCATAGTAGACCATGTGATCATCTGATGCAAAGTGCCCAATGCCAGTCCATTTCAGTTCGCTGACACCTAACAGATCAAGTTGTACACATTCCATTTCATTCTTGACCACCTCCAACTTTCCTTGGTTCATGCTTCTTACATTCCATGTCCCAGTATGTAAGAATCTTTGCAGCTTCTGACTCATTTCATGTGCAGCTACATCAGCAGTCAAACATCCCAAGGGCTTTGATCCAACCACTTCATAAATGCTGGCTTTACTCTGAAAAGTCTTCAGCTTCTCACCAGTAGCCAGTGGAGTGCCTTTCGACCTGGGGGGGTCTCATCTTCCAGCAGTATGGTGTAATTTGTTTTGTTGTGACTATCCAATGGGTTTTCCTGGCAAGATATGGAAGTAGATTGCAAGGCCTTACTTCCACACAGTTTAAGTTTAGTGTTGTTGCTGTTGTCACAGATATGTGATCCTCCGTCGTCAACACTGTCCCATTCTGCTGATGCCCAGATGGGTGGTTTGTCTTGGTCTGGCACTTCAGCTGAGACCTGCCCATTTTGGGAGACCCTGCCAGTAGTTAAATTACTGATAGCTTAGCCCTCAGCATCACTGATGCACACAAGCCCTCACAGCATGGCAAGCTGCAAACCAAGTGAGGCATTTAAGACTAATAAGAGAAAATATTTTTTCACGAAACGTGTATTCAAACTCTGGAATTTGTTACTGGAGGATCCAGTAAAAGCTGTTAGTGCAGCTGGATTTAAACAAGGTTTGGGCAAGTTCCTGGAGGAAAGGTCCATAAACCATTATTAAAGAGGACCCGGGAAATCCACTGCTTACCACAGGATGAGTATTGTGGAACCTGTGTGCTTTTTGGGAACCTGCCAGGTACTTGTGACCTGGATTAGCCACTGTTGGAAAGACAATACTGGGATTGATAGACCTTGATCTGTCCCAGTATGGCATTTCTTATGTTCTTATGACTGAATGTCAGGGAGGGGGGGGCTGCGTGGGGTATGAGAGAGAGTGCTCCTCACTACTTTCCCTCTCTTATCTCTCCCTACATTCCTCCTCGAGAACTCCACGCTTCTTGCAGGTTTCTGCTATCTATGCCCTTCTCTTATACTGCCAACTCCAGACTTCGATCCTTCCACCTTGCTGCTCCTAATGCCTGGCACAAACCAGCTGAGTCTGTGCATCAGGCTTCACCTCTGGCCCTTTTCAAATCCAGGCTGAAAATTCCCCTCTTTAAGGCCAGTTTTGGATCATGATCTGCTTAGTCTCCTATGTGTTTCCTTACCTTTCCCCTAGATATATCATTGTCATCAGCTGCTGTGTTGTCTGTCTTGACTAGATTGTAAGCTCTGATGAGCAGGGACTATCTTTTACGTGTGTCTGTACAGCACTGTGTATGCCCTGTAGCACTGACAAATGATCGGTAGTAGCAGTAGCAGTAGTAGTCTCAGGAGTTGAGGTTATGAGAGAAAAATAGAAGGAAAGATCTTGACATTGGGTGAAGCCTTGCCTGAGGGGGGTTGAGGTGCTAAGGAGAGAGAGAGAGAGAGAGAGAGAGAGGCTGAGGGAAGGCTATGGGGGTATGAAAGAGAGAGTGAGAAACAGACTAGAGGAAACCTGGGAGGGGGTTCATGAGAGAGAAAAACAAATTGGAGTAAGCCTAGAAACCTAGAAGGGTGGTCATGAAAGAAAGAGAGGGAGAAACAGACTGGAGGTAGCCTGGGATGTGGGGGAGGGGTCCTAAGAGAGAGAAAAGAAACAGACTGGAGGTAGCCTGGGATGTGGGGGAGGGGTCCTAAGAGAGAGAAAGACACACACACACACACACATACAGCCTCCAGCATGCCTCATGACATACATACACATGCATGCAGCTCCTGACACTCCCCATGACACACACACACGTATACACATGCACGCAGTCCCCAACACTCTCCATGACACAAGCACACATGCATGCAGCCCCTGAATCTCCCCATGACACATGCACAGAGCCCCTGACACTCCAAATGACACACATACACCATACACGCAGCTCTAATACTCCCTATGATTGAAGCGCATACCCATATGCATGTAGCCCCTGACACTCTCTGTGATATACACATGCACATGCTTGCAACCCTTGACACTATAATGATGTGCACACACATACTTGCAGCCCTCAACACCCTTCATGCCACAAACACTCACACACATACATATGCATGCATTCATGAAGCCCTTGACATTCCCCATAGCACATATACATGCACACATGTGTATGCAGCCTCCAACACAGACAGATGCATGCACTCCTCGACACTCCCAGTGATACACCCCCCCTGTACACACTCCTTGAAACACACACACACACACACATCTCTCCTTTATTTATTTAACAGGTTTTTTTTTATACCGTCTTTCTTCAAGTCAAGACGGTGTACAAGTAACTCAATGTAGTAACATGTAACAGTTCAAACAGAAGTGCACGGTGCATTGAGCATGATGAATACATTGTAACTCACGCTATAACAAACACTCAGACGAGTAGCCAAACTATATACATGTTGTGATACAATACTGTTGTTGCTTAGAGTTCAAGGTGAATGTTCTGTGCACGGAGATGCTGTGCTGGTTAAGTGTCGTTTGCTGCTAGGCCATAGTATTCTGTGAACAGTAGTGTTTTCAGGGATTTTCTGAAGTCTTGTAGGAGCTGAATGTCTCTTGTTTGTGGCAGAAGTGAGTTCCATAGTACCAGAGCATATAGCGAGAAGGCCCTTATTGGTCCTTTGGCTGTGGGTTGTTGTTTTTTTTGAGGGGATATCCAGCATGTTAGGCATGCCCTGTCTTGTGGGTCTATTACATCTGCGGGTTGATATTAAGGTATGAAAACTGTGCGCTGAGGTGTTATGAATGATTTTGTGTGTGTTGATAAGGAACTTATATGTGATTCTTTGTGATATGGGCAGCCAGTGAAGTTGCTTGAGGTGTGTCGTGATGTGGGAATGACAAGCTTGTCTCAGGATAATCTTTGCGGCAGTGTTCTGTACTAGCTGCAGTGGATATAGTGAACTCTTTGGAATGCCTTGATATATTGTGTTGCCATAATCGAGCAATGCGTACAGCGTGAACTATGGATCAGAAGTCGGCTGGTGAGAGAAGTGGGCATAGATTCTTTGTGTGGACAGGGGCAGTTGTGGTGAAAGGGGTAAAGAGCATTATGTCATCTGCGTAAACTAAGCACCGTATAACAAAGCTCTTGGTTTCATCACAAATTGGTTGTAAATAAATATTGAAGAGGATAGAGGAAATGCACTGATCTTGAGGGAGGGAGTGGTCTAGTGGTTAGGACAAGGTACTTCAGGCCAGAGGGCCAGGGGTTCAAGTCCCACCTGGGGACAGCAATCTCAGGCTGGAGGGACTGGGATTGCTAGTCCTATAGGCACTCCTTGTGGTCTTGGGCAAGCCACTTAACCCTCCATTGCCCATGTTCCCTGTAAGTATTAACATATGTGTGTCATATCCCCTCATGTTAAATGTATCCCCCAACTGACCACCTTGACCTGGTGAAAAGCAGAATATAAATACAGCTAAATAAATAAATAAATCCTTGTGGTAGACCTTGTCTGAGGGAGAAAGGGATGGATGTGGTTGATCCTATTTTAATTTGTTGTAAGCAGTTAGACAAGTAGGAATGGAACCATTTTAAGGTGGTACCTCGTATTCCGATTGCTGTAATTTGTTTAGGAGTAGCTGGTGCGATACTGAGTCAAATGCCACAGAGATATCTATGAATAGTAAGATGAATCCTTGTGATACTTTTTCTGTGTCTATGATTAGGGTGTTGAAGAGGTAGGTGAAGAGGGTTTCAATTCCATGGCAAGGTCTGAACCCGTACTGCTGCGTTTCTAGGGGAGCATGTTCATCCAGATGTTCCTGGAGCTGTGATTGGACTGCCTTTTCGATAATCTTGGCTATAAAGGAATACTGGATATAGGTCTCTAGAATGTTGGATTTGTTTGATCTAGGATGGGATTTGTGAGTATGGGTTGTATGGAGGATTTTTTGAGCTCAGTTGGGAGATTTCCTTGTTTTAGGGAATTGTTGACCATGGAAAGTATAAAGGGTATGAGGGATTTTCTTGCTGCTTTGATCCACGATACTGGACAGGGGTCGAGTGGGGAGGTGGTGGTATTGAGAGTGGATATAATATTATTCAGTTGGTTGGTGCTAATGGGATTGAAGGTGGTCCATTGGTTGATGCATTCAGGCTGGACATCTATCTGCCGGGTGTCTAGTTCAATGTCTTCTGCATTTTTATTCTTGGCTTGAAGGTGTAGTGCCATGAGGTGTGGGCTGAGTGCTTTGTATATAGGTTTTGTGTTAGGGTTCCTTGTGAGGGAGTTGGCTATATCAAATAGCTCTCATGGTTTATTGATTGATTTTTTTGATGAGGTTTGTGTAGTGTTCATTTTTGGCCTTCTTAGTGATGCTGTGTATTTCTTTAGCTCTTGCATGTAGTGCGTCTGCGTTAGCTCATTTGGGATGCATCTCCACTTTCTTTATAGATGGCATAGATCGCCTTTAAGTGATATACACATACATTTGATACACACATACACCTTTCCACACACACGTAGCCCATGACATACCCCCCCCTCCCCACACACACAAATGCTGGGAACATGCTGGTGATCCCCTCTTAGTTACTGCAGAGGCTTGGCACTTAACAGATGCTAAATGTAAATTAGGTGGAACGTCCTAACGGGCTTTAGTAAAAGGGCCTCTAAATCTGATTAAATGTGACCTAGAATCATAGTGAAAATATTGACTAATTTCCTTCAGGAATCTGGACGAAATTTGAAAAGTCTATAAAACTGGAAGCACGCTGAAAATTCACTGGTTCATGTGCAATGTCAAATTTTCTGCACATTGTTAATTATGACATCTCACAACTTCAGATTTTATGAAATCATTAAGCTATCATCAACATTTTGATTACACAATAACTTCATCAAACCTAAACAGAATAAATATTTTAATCTACAAAATGTACCGCTTTTAAAAATTTGACAAAACATTAGGTTTCCCCTCTCATATGGCTTGTGCTTTCTTTTTTTAAGCAGAAACATGAGTGTGAGAGAGGTGAGACAGTAATGGACATCAGGAATATTCTTTAATTAGAGCAACGCACTGCCATTGGCGGTTGCAGGAGATGGAGGAGTGCTCCTGACAATCAATGGGGCCAGATGATCAGCTTTGTCAAGACAAAGTCGAGCAATGTATAGCGCCCCCTTTAGATCTCTGAGGGGACAATTAGTAACAGTGATAGGAATGTGAGTGAACTATGTGATGTTACGAACTCTTATTTTTCTCCCAGCAGTTTTGTTTTGTTTCTTTGGGAGTCCAATCCAAATTAAATCAGGTTTTATTGAGCTTGAAGAGCCTTCATTTGCAACATCTCCTATTTTATATCCCCTCTCACTTCAGCTCAGCCCTCAAAGCAATGGTCCTCAGAAATGGTACATTTCTGCATACAGCTCATTTGAGTTCCAAAATTTTAAAGTGCATGCAACTTACTTGTATGTATGCATACCTATGAATTAATACAAGTGCAACCGATTTGCACAAATAAATATGACAATACCCCCAAAATTGGAAAAATCAATTTAAAATGAGCATGAAACAAACTTTTCTTAGCCAGACACACTCCTAGGGGTATGTTTACTAAGTAGTCTTAACGTGCGCCTGGCGATAGTGTGCAGGATGCCATAAAAGGAGTGGGCATTTCGGTCTTAACATAGCAAAATAGGATTATCACACGAAAACGCGTGCTGTGCACATTATTGGGTGAAATGCCGCTAAGCACGTTAACGCGAGATAATCTTAAGTAGGTGCGTAGACATACAAACATGTAAGCAGAGGTGTAGCACAATGGTTAATACACTGACTGATAATACAGGAGTCATGAGTTTGATCCCCCAGTGTGCTTGATGCATAAGGCTGGCTGAGGCATCACCCTTTACGTTTAAGTAGTGATTCTTGAGGCATTTTACTTTTATTTTAATTAGTGCTGCCAGCAAACACACCCTGACGGTGGCGTAACCTAAGGTGCCGCATAAGGCACCCCATAAGGCACTCCATAGAGCACATTATAAAGTGCACTGTCTGCCAAGGCACCCTATAATGTCCCCTATAGGACACCTTATAAGGCACCTTATAAGGCGTTTGATAGGGCACCTTATAAGGCAGCCTATAAGGTGCCTTATGAGGCACCTTAAGTTTAAAGTACTCTGAGGGTGTTTTTGCTGGCAGCACTAATGTACATTAAAAATAGACAAAGCCTCAGACAGCCCTTTCAAATAACCCCACCATGGGTTTGAACGCATGACCTCTGGCTACACAGACAGTGAATTAACCAGTGGGCTACAGCTGCTAACAAGCCCCTGTCTGGCTGCAGAAGGACTGCATGTCACCACACATGATGCACTGCACATGCAAATCAGCAGTCGACAGATGGGTACAAGATGGGGTATGCACCCCCACAGCACCTCGGCCTGGTAGGGGGAACTGACCGTGTGTGGTACTGGCACAGAGTAGCCACAGACGGTCACATTGTGCGGGTACTGTGCTCACCCTGAGGGTGAGGAGGGGTGCCCAGCACCAGGTTCACAGCAACCTTCATGGCTGAAATACGCCATGCTGTAGGTCCCCATCAGTGCTACTGTGTGTGATAGGTAGTTCCTGCAGACACACCTAGGATATATCTGTGTCCTTCTGTATTTCTCAGTCATGTCTAGCCCTTATGGGCTATGATGCACCCAGAATAGTGCATATCCTGTGTTGGTGCCATGGTTACATGATGTAGGTGAGGGGGGGTGTTTGGACCCATAGGCGGATTACATACCACCACACAACCCACCCTCTGGGGCTCAGGGTGGGAAACAGGAGCACCCACCAATAGAACCACATTCTACCGCCCTGCAATGGTAGCAGTAGAGGGGACCATCAACCCAGGTCCTGTTGGGGAACAGACACCCTACAGGACAGGCAATGCAGAGCTGTACACATCCATAAAGCAAGAGCAAGCCTGGAAATGCTCAGCTGCCCCCCTGCACTATCTCACATTCTCCAGCAGCAAGCCTCCAGCTGCTGCACCCTGCAAGGTGTTCCAGCAAGACATATACTAGCTGCAGACACTCTGCTAGCTAGTCCATAATCCTGGAGGAGATGCGAGTACCCAGAATTGGAATGTCAGCATACACGCCAAGCAGATCAGTCAGTGATTGGGCCCCAAAAGGGACCCATAAATATCAAATGAAAGAAATGCTATATAGCACTGTGGGGGAACCTAGCCATGCCGTGGTCACTGCTCTGTCAGGGTGAGAGTGACCTCCCAGCAGGACATGCTGTGGCCACGCTGTCCGTGCAGGTGGTGGCTGGGCACTACAATGTCCGAGCCATTGCCCTATGCCCTGTGCAGATGCAGCCAGGCCAGGCCACCCTATCCAGGCTATTTCCACAATACCTTGCTCCTCATTATGCACATTGGCAGGCCAATACTGGCAACAGTGCTAGCAGTGTGGGCTGTGGAGGGTGTTGGCAGCGACCACACACTGGATAGAGTTAGACAGACACACACTCCACACATCTATGCCAGCATTGTGCAACTATAGAGGTGTTTGGCAGCACTGGCCACCACACCAGTCCTGGGCACAGTGCAAGCATGGCTATGGTATGCAATACTGTTGGGGTCACTCTGTCAGACACCAGACCCGAGGCACACTCCACAGACATCAGAAAGGTTGCTATGGTGCAGCTCAATCAGCCAATTGTGCTTAACATAGGAATTGCTATCTGCCAGTTATCATAGCAACCTTTTGATAGCTGTGTACAGTTTTCCCATGTTTAGGGTGGCATTGCTAAGGTATGCAAGTGCTAGTATGGGGAGATGCATGCAGGGCCCAACATCCTGCCTCTCCAGGAGGCTTGGGATAATGGAGCCTGTGGGTGCTGGTGTGTTTGCCCCTGTTGGCAGCTGCTCTAGGGCAGAGGTTCCCAACTCCAGTCCTGGAGGGCCAAACACTGTTCAGGTTTTCATGCTGTCCCTAATGAATATGCATGAGATACATCTGCATACCATGGGGGCGGTGCATAGCAATGCAGCACAGCCAAATTTATTAGAGGCAGCATGGAACCTGAATGGTGTTTGGCCCTCCAGGACTGCATTTGGGAGACTCTGCACTAGGTAATGTGCATGTTTATGGTGTCTGTGCTCTGTAGGGTAAAATGTAGGTGTTTTGGGCATGTCTACATCATCTGCACTACAGGTTCTGTCTGTATTAGCACGTTGTAGTAGTGGGTAAAATATGGAGCTGGGTTGGCAGGAAACACAGCTGGGAGTTGAACCTGTGACCTTCTGCTCCTGAACACACTGACTGTGTGCACTGCACCACTGTGTTGCCACAAAGACAGTGCATTCCCTGGGGATACCATGACTGTTCGTCAGACAGGGCCTGTCTGTTGCAGTGCATGGCACCCACCTATACAGGGCTAGGCCACGGTCTGCTCTGGACAGCTGCCACTGCCCCCTCCAGCACCAGTACCCCTCTGTCACCCTGCTGACATGCCCGTCTGCTGGTGGTGCTGGTGGAGCGCAGTCTCAGGCCATCCATTGTGTGGGTAGGTGGCTGCCTATGGTGCAGGTTCTGGGGTAGGGGTGCCTGCATAGATGTCCACGCTTCCCACCAGCACCGCCTGCCAATGTTCTGTGCCCTTGGGGTTACTGCCGTGCCAGGCCCCACAGTACCTGCTGGGTACTATCCCCTGTGACACTGTGGGAAGCACACTCGTGCCCATGCTGGGCCCTCATCAGTTGTTGTCTGGTTGCTCTATTGTTTCAGCATTCCTATGAGCCACCTAGGCATCACCCTAGTCCGCACTGTGGCCCAGCTGCAGCACAGCATGTGCCGTCTGCAGCCCTCTGTGTCTCCTTTCCCAGCATCTGTCCAGTTGCCCATTCCAACATGCCCGCCCTGCTATTGTGGAACATGTGCACACCATAGGAAACCTGTCCAATGGAGAGGGAAACTCTGATCAGCGCTATTTCACTGTGGGATCATTCACCTTGTATGGGGATGGAGCATAGACCCTTCCAAAATTCATATCATTTTTTTGGAGCTTTCTTGGGAGTGTTTTTTGATGTTTCCCATTAATATCACTATTGCCCAGCTTGGTTATGTTTTTTTTATATTTTGTTGGGGCCATTTTCAATGTTTATTTGCACTTTTGTTCCGTGCACATGTATCACACATCACTTTTTTGTAGGTTTTCCTGATTTTGCTGTACATTGCTGACAGAAATGGTTTCTCTTCCCTTTAAATCAGCTCTAACGCCAGGGTTTCACTGGCGTTAGTTTTCAGCCTCGGATTTCACAGCGTTAGTGTGCAGAGAGCCTCTCCCCTCCCACTCTCCACCCATTGACCCCTTATCTCCGCCCCTGGGGAGCCTTCCTCTGCCCTCCAGGAGCCTTTCCCCGCCTTCAGCGCTCGTTTGCACCACTGCGCGTGTTATAGCGCGATAAGGTACCTGTGTGCCTGATAAAGTGTCATTATTGCGCGATAAGGTACCTTATCGCGCGATAACATCACAGAGCGCACATTAAGACGGTTTAGTAAACATACCCCCTAGTCTTCAGTCAGCAGCCAGAAACCACAGTTGCTTCCAGTGCCTAGCTAACATGGTTTGATCATATTTTTTTAAATTTATTTTATCAAGAGGTCCACTGGCTTCACATCACCTGCCATGTCCAGTACAAGGTCTTAATCCTCGTCCATAAAGCTATTCACACCAGTTCCTCCGAATACCTCTCTAATTTGATACGTCTTCACACTCCCCACCGCTCACTTCGTCACATCCCCCTCCTTCTCTCGCACATTTGGAAACCACCAGAAATTCTGATTTCTTTTTCCTCGGTCCTAAGCTTTGGAACTCCCTCCTTCCAGTCCTCTGGCTAGAACTTTCCTTTAACAGGTTCAAATTTCTTCTTAAGACCTCTTCTGCTCTGCTTTTGATCTTCCTGTCCCTTCTGCTCCCAGCTGAGGAACTCGTCTCTCTCTCCTTTTCTTCTGTCACCTATTTCCTCTCTCACTTTGCTCTCTCTCTTCTTCCTCTATCTTCCTCTCTCCTGTCATGACCATGGTGTTCTTTTCCTTTTCTGGCAGTTGTTTTAATGTATTGTTAACCGCTTTGATGTTTTATTGTATAGCGGTTTATCGAGAACTGAATAAAAATAAAGGTTTTGTTAAGTTTATCCACAAGAGAATCAGTAGCCTAACTCTCCTGCTGATGTTCATGCTCTGCCCTCCAATGTGATCCTTAAAAGGCAAAAAGTCCTGAGGTAAACCGAGTCCCTTGCATTCAAGCGTATCCTCCCCAAGAAGATTACCCTTCAGCACCTTCACCCTCCAACTTTTGCATAATGTGCATCTTCACCCAGTAAACATTCCTCTTCACTGGCCCCCTTGCTGATAACAATCATACTACGATGGCTCTGCATATCTCCTCTAAAGTAATAGGATCCTCTCTTACTCTGGCGAGGCACTGAATGCCTGACCTGCTCTGAGGAGGAACTTTATGTAGCTGCTAAGATTAGTAGGTATATGCTTTACAGATCTCACTTCTTCAATGTGGCTGTTTCTCTGGCTGCTACAGAGATGCTACATGGCCCAGATCAAACTCAATGAGACATCTATATAATATAAGGACACAAATTATGGCCCAGGAAATTATTATTGAATTAGGTACAAACTGTAGTACATTACCTTATTGCAGATTTTGTGAACATTGCTGAAAATTATCTTCGCCTTTTGTATTAATGAAATCATGTGAAAAAGATGAAACAGGATGTGGAGGAGATCACATTTATTGGGTACCATGGAAGATAATAAATGAAGACACTTGAATATAAGAGTGAGGTACAGTGTCAATTATTATGATGGAAGCATAGCCAACCTGTATTATGATTAGTTGAGACCATTTTTCTCAAAATATAAAGTAGCAATAAACTTCATTGCAATAAAGGCCAAGGTTTCCATCCTCCCGCCCCTCCTCTTCTGAAAGTTCAGGGCACACACTATTATATGGAGGCTGAAAAAATGTGAAGCAAGAGTTCAGCTGAAACCAGGTCTATCCATAATAAACCACTTATTAATTCTTTATGAGCCTTCCTTGTGCAATCAATAGCCCACCATTTAATAAAATGAGTCTTCAAATTCATTCCCAGCATACTTTTTTATCCCAGACTATGTTGAATGACATGATATTCTTTGTATGAAAGAATAAAAATGTGATTCATTTTTTGGTAGAAAAAATATTTAAGTTAAAGAACTTGATTAGTCCCTCTGAGAGCCGGAAAAAGCAGTAAAGACTCAGAAACTTAGGTGAGTCATACAGCTTTGCAGAATGCTTTTCTGATTTGTATCTGATACATTAGAAATATTTTGGTTTCCTTCCTGTTAATATTATAGTTGTTAAGCAGAATGTCATGGAATATTGCTGAATATTTCATTTGCGGCATCATACACCGCAGCAGCTCTATAATCCTGTTAACCTCTTCATAGTAACTATTGCATTTGAAATGTCTTTAATTTATATACAGTGATGAATCAAATCAGAGAAAAATACTCAAATTGCCCACCTACCTTAAACAACATAACAAAACAAAAATACATGAAAGTGTGAAATAAAATTTCTATTAAAAAATCTTTTGAATGAAAATGAAGTGAAAATTAGAATTATGATAGGTCATGTGGTCTTTTTCTGCTATCTAGTTTGCTCTTCCATATCAACCACTACAACAGTGCCCTTTTTCCCTTTAGGTGTTTTATGTATAATACTCACCACCTTCAAACATCTGATCATTGACCTCTTTACCATATTTCATAGAGTTAAAACATGCAACTACAACCCTCAGTTTGAGACAGGATGTTGGGCTAGCTTGGTCTTTGGTCAGATGCTGTTTGGCACATACCATAGGTCTGTGAAGCACTGATATGCATAAAGCATAGAGTAATGGATCATAAGCTGCCAACTCTACTCTTGATGTAACATTTTCCACAGGACAGGCTTAATCATTAGGCAAGACTAGGCAGTCACCTAGGGGGACAACCTCTGAAGGCCAGCAGAGTAGCAGTAGTCAGAACAAAACAATAGATCCTGGAGTGGGTAAGTTTAATATTTAAAAGTATGATGCTCAGTGATGCATTTGTACAGGATTGTTGTAGGGAGGGTGGTGATAGATGATCATGACTGCTGAGTTTAATTATCAAACTCTTAGGGGTATGTTTACTAAACTGCGGTAACGTTACATAACGCGTGTTATGTAATGTTAACGATCGTTAAGTAACATTAACGCGTGTTATGAGACGTTAACAATCGTTAACGTCTCATAACGCGCATTAACGTTACTTAACGATCGTAGACTTCCGCGGCGCGGTAAAACACCGCAGAAGGTGGAGAGAGGGCGGAGAGAAGGGGTCAATGGGTCGAGTGTGGGCGGGGAGAGGCTCCATTCACACTAACACGCTGATCTGAAGAGCTGAATCCTAACGCGATTGAAAACCTGCCTTTACATGCACATTTGCAGGGGAGAGAAACCATTTAAGTGTCAGCAATGTACAGCATAGGCAGGGAAACCTACAAAAGTGATAAGTGTGATACATGTGCACAGAACAAAGAGGGCACATAAACATTGAAAATGACCTCAACAAACTGGAAAAATAACATAACCAAGCTGGCCAATAGTGATATTAATTGGAAACATCAACCCCCCCCCCCAAGAAAGCTAAAAAAAAAAAAGATATTAATCGTGGAAGGGTCTATGCTCCGTCCCCATACAAGGTGAATGAGCCCACAGTGTAATAGCGCTGATCAGGGCTTTCCCTTGTTATTGGAGAGGTGTCCTATGGTATGCACATGTCCCGTAACAGCAGCGTGGGCATGTCAGAATGGGCAACTGGACAGATGCCGGAAAAGGGGATACAGAGGGCCGCAGGCGGCACATGCTGTGGTGCAGCTGGCCCACAGTGCAGACTAGGGTGATGCCTAGGTGGCCCATACGAATGCTGAAACAGCAGAGCAGCCAGACAGCAACTGCTGAAGGCCCAACATGGGCACGACTGTGTTTCCCACAGTGTCACAGGGGATAGTACCCAGCAGCTACCCCCAAGGACACGGAACATTGGCAGGCGGTGCTGGGGGGAAGCGTGGACACCTATGCAGGCACCCCTACCCCAGAACCTGCACCATAGGCAGCCGCCTACCCACACACTGGATGGACTGAGACTGCGCTCCACCAGCACCACCAGCAGAAGGCCATGTCAGCATGGTGGCAGAGGGATACTGGTGGTGGAGGGGGCAGTGGCAGCTGCCCAGAGCAAACTGTGGCCTAGTCGTGTGTAGGTGGGTGCCATGCACTGCAACAGACAGGCCCTGTCTGACAAACAGTCATGGTATCACCAGGGAATGCACTAACTCTGTGACAACACAGTGGTGCAGTGCACAAAACCAGTATACTCAGAAGGTCACAGGTTCAAGTCCCAGTTGTGGTTCATACCAACCCAGTCCCCATAATTTACCCACTACTAAAACATGCTAATACAGACAGAACCTTTTTTGCAGATGACATAAACATGCCCAAAACACCTACATTTTACCCTACAGAGCACAGACACCATAAACATGCGCAGTACCTAGAGCAGAGTCTCCCAAATGCAGTCCTGGAGGGCCAAACACCATCCAGGTTCCATGCTGCCTCTCCCAATACTAGCACTTGCATACCTTGGCAATGCCACCATAAACCTGAGAATACGGTAAACATCTATCAAACGGTTGCTATGATTACTGGTAGATAGCAATTCCAAAGTTAAGCACAATTTGCTGATTGAGCTGCATCATAGCAACCTTTCTGATGTCTGTGGAGTATGCTACAGGTCTTGTGTCTGACAGTGTTTACCACCCTGGGGAGTGACCCCAACAGTATTGCGTACCATAGCCATGCCTGCACTGTGCCCAGGACTGGTGCAGTGGCCAGGGCTGCCAAACACCTCTATAGTTGCACAATGCTGGTATAGGTGTGTGTGTGGGGGGGTGTGTCTGTCCTATCCAGTGTGTGGTGGCTGCAAACACCCTCCACAGCCCACACTGCTAGCACTGTTGCCAGTATTGGCCTGCCAATGTGCATAATGAGGAGCAAGGTACTGTGGCAATAGCCAGGATAGGATGGCCTGGCCTGGATCCATCTGTACATAGCATAGGGCAATGGCTCGGATATTGTAGTGGCCGGCCACCACCTGCACAGACAGGGTGGCCACAGCATGTCCTGCTGGGAGGTCACTCTCACCCTGACTGAGCAGTGACTACGGCATGGCTAGGTTCCCCCATAGTGCTATAGAGTATTTATCTGATGTGATATTTATGGGTTCCTTTTGGTGTGTATGCTGCTTGGTGTGTATACTGACATCCCTGTTCTGGGTACATGCATCTCCTGGACCATGCACTATGGACTAGCTAGCAGACTGTTTGCAGCTAGTATGTGTCCTGCTGGAACACCTTGCAGGGTGCAGCGGCTGGAGGCTTGCTGCTGTCTATCTGCTATTGCTTTATGGATGTGTACAGCTCTGCATTGCCTGCCCTGTAAGGTGTCTGTTCCCTAGCAGGACTGGGATTGATGGTCCCCTCTCCTGCTACCATTGCAGGGAGGTAGAATGTGGATCTATTGGTGGGTGATCCTGTTTCCCACCCTGAGCCCCAGAGAGTGGGTTGTGTGGTAGTACATAATCTGCCTATGGGTCCAAACACCCCTCCTTTCACCTACATCATGTAACCATGGCACCAACACAGGATATGCACTATTCTGGGTGCATCATAGCCCATAAGGGCTAAACATGACTGAGAAATACAGAAGGACACAGATGTATCTTAGGTGTGTCTGCAGGAACTACCTATCACACACTGATGGGGACCTGCAGCATGGCATATTTCAACCATGAAAGGTGCTGTGGACCTGGTGCTGGGTGCCCCACCTCACCCTCAGGGTGAGCAGAGTACCTACACAATGTGACCGTCTGTGGCTACTCTGTGCCAGTACCACACATGGTCAGTTCCCCCCTACCAGGCCGAGGTGCTGTGGGGGTGCATACCCCATCTTGTGCCCATCTGTCGACTGCTGATTTGCATGTGCAGTGCATCATGGGTACGGGTGGGTTAACCCTATCCTGGTAACCACAGCAGACAGTTTGTGTGGTGATGTGCAGTCCTTCTGCAGCCATCCAGGGGCTTGCTAGCAACTATAAAGCTGTAGCCCACTGGTTACTTCACTGCCTGTGAAGCCAGAGGTCATGGGTTCAAACCCATGGTGGGGTTATTTGTCTATTTTTAATGTACATTAGTGCTGCCAGCAAAAACACCCTCAGAGTACTGTAACCTTAAGGTGCCCCATAGGGCACCCTATTAAGCGCCTTATAAGGTGCCTTATAGGGGACATGATAGGGTGCCTTGGCCGACAGTGGACTTTATAATGTGCCCTATGGAGTGCGTTATAGGGTGCCTTATGCAGCACCTTAGGTTACATCACCGTGAGGGTGTGTTTGCTGGCAGCACTAATTAAAATAAAAGTAAAATGCCTCAACAATCACTACTTAAATGTAAAGGGTGATGCCTCAGCCAGCCTTATGCTTTAAGCACACTGGGGAATCAAACCCATGACCCCTGTATCATCAGTCAGTGTAGTAACCACTGTGCTACAGCTCTGTTGCTGTGTTTGTATCTCTGCACGCCTTCTTAAGATTAACGCGCAGTAACGTGCCACGGCTCCATCATGTGACGCTCATTAATTTATGGCGCCTTGTAACACGCGTTATCGGTAACGATGTACCGCCGATGTCCTTATTTGGGTATTTCTGCCTCTACCGCAGATCCTAACGCGAATGGCATTACCGCAGTTTAGTAAACATACCCCTTAGTGGGGGGGGGGGGGGGAAGAAGAGAGGTCCCTAATGTTGAAGGCTTGTCTAGGGTACCCAATACCCTTGCATCAGCCCTGTCTTTTTGCTAGTCATTCTCCTCCCTTCTTTCTTTCTTTTTACTCAGATTGGACTCTTCACCTTCGTGCTTGTTAGCTTTATCTCTCCTTAATCCCTCTATTCATTTGTCTTCAATTTTTAAGTCAAATATTGATCCCATGTCTCTTTTCCATTACACTTACCTTCATATAGCTTTACCTTACGGAGACCCACCACTTGTCTCCAATATCTGCTTCCCCAAAGACATGAATTTTTTAAAATTCTTTTTTATTTTTTGAGTGATCATGAATCTGTTAGGGCCATCAAAATGAAAGCTTTTAATAGTAAGTACTGTATTGACTCGAAGTGGTTTTGCTCAAGTTTTTAAGCAAAATATTTTTGGCATTAGATCAGAACTTCAAGATGGAGTTAGAGGACATCAGACATATTCATCCAAAGTTGAGACTTGCAACCTGTTCCTCTGATCCATATACCTCTAGAATCATTAAAGAAGCAATGAATGAGTTAGCATTCCCAATTAGCATTATAATTCATTTCTCTTTAAACTTGGGAACTTTCTCTACTTTATTTGAGAATATGCTAATGAATTCACTGTTGCAGAAACTGAATTTTGATCCTCAGATTGTTAAGAGCTATAGACCAGTTGTTAACGCATCAGTTTAAAGTAAAATTATAGAGAAAGCTACCACTTTACAATTAGAACTGCTTTCAGATGAGACCAAAAGATGAGATGCAAGCTTTAGACCCTTTTGTGCTACTGAATTGCCCTTGTGGAATGATAGAATTCTTCATAGGGAACATGACATGGCTAAAGAATGTCTCATTATACTTGAAATTTCTGTGGTCAAACATTTACAGGGTCATTCTGAACCACGAATAAGCCATATGCACGTAAAAGTTGGACATGTTCGGCACATGCATGTCTAAATGCGATTCTCACAGAAAGTTGCTTTACACGTACAGGCAAGATATACGGGCAGTCTAGACATGCACCTAGAGGGGAGGAGCATGGGCATTACCGGCCACTTAAATGTCTAAACTGTATTCAGACAAAAATGTGTACATCCATTTTGGACCCCTACATTAGACCTGCTAAAACGTGGAATAACAGCCTATGTCTGTTAAAGTAGCACTCTACTGTAACAACACAGAAGGACATCTATGTATAAATAAAACAGGTAGCATAGCTGGGCATAAAAGGATATGGAACAGTACCTGAGGAAAGGACCCTACTGTAGACATGGGGAAAAAGAACTATGTACCCTGGAGGTAAGCAATGTAGCATGTTGCTATGTTTCAGGTATGCTACACTGTAATTGTGATCCAGATTGGCCACCTCTGGAAATAATAATAGGTTGCATGAACTTCGGATTTGAATCAATATGGAAATACCTATGCCCTTATATTTAGTTAGGTACAAGAATATGCAGACTGAAGGAAAACAAACTGAACCATGTGGAAGCAATAGGAGTCCAATGGTAGCTAGAATCAGAGGACCAAAAGAAGGGAAAGAAACGGCACTGCATACAACCGAACATAGTTTACTGCTCTGTGCCCCACTGCATCCCATGAGGTGTGACAGTGACACTACCTGTGTGCCTGCCGTAGCAGGGTGCACAGGATGCAGATGTATGGTGATGCACAAAGGAGGGACATGTATAAGGTACATGAGAAATGACAGGCTGTACCAGGTAAACAGGACCAAAAGATACATATGGCCACAGTGACAGAGGCAGCCACATGTGCCTCCTCGGTGCCCACGAGTGTGTATAATTGATGAGCACCACCTCAATGAGGAGGGCCTGCACTCCTTCGGTGAGATTCCTCTCTTGCAAGGACATCTTTGGAGCCATTTACATATGAAAGTGCCTGTCTTGACGTCTGGTTTTCAGTCAGTAATATGGCATTTTCAGAGGAGTGTCCATGCCGGAATTACACGTTTTGAAACGGTTAGACGTACAATGATGTAAATGTCCAACCTCTTAGAATACCGAACACGTTTACATGTCCAAAAACACGTCTACGTTCAGCTTCCGTGGAATACGTCTAATGTTGGGATAGTTCTACACGTTTTTCCATGCCCATGTTCAACGAGTCTTGGACATCATGGCTATGGAAACAGTTCCTTTTGGGCTCTAGGCAAATAACATCAAAATATTACTCACTAATGTCTTTATTTGGACAGCTATGAATTGGCTGTTGCTAAATATACAAAACTCAGAAGTACTGGTTGTTACTCTGTTTCATTATTGTTACCTAAACATCTGATGGCAAATAACTACATAGTTCTCATCCATAGGGCCACCACAATGACCATGCTGTGCAGCTCAAGGCATAACATTCATTTTCTTTATTTACTCACATATTAGTTGTTATATACCGTGGTTGAATAGGATGTTGTGGTTTACAGAGTCAAATGAGGAAGGTATATCTAGGAGGAGGAGATGAACACATTTGTCATGTTGTCGATTCCTGGGGCCTATCCAGAGAAGCTAAGGGAGAGAACAGGATGGTGGGCATGCTCTGAGACAAACTAAGAGTCAGGCTGCAGGCAGGGGAAGCAGGGCCATGTGCAGTGACTTATTGGGGGGCCTCATTTGCAAGTGTCAGGGGTTGTATTGTGAGACTGAAAAGCAGGGCCATGTGCAAAGAACACAGTCTCTCAATGATAGGGCCAGCCCTGGGGTCAGCAGTAAACATTAGGCCCATGTGGCATAAGTGATCTAAGAATCCCACCCAGACATTTAATATTAAGAGGCTCCATAAAGGTTGCACAAAAAGGTCCCCAAAATCAGTGACAGCAGAAGGCCCATCCTTAGTGACATGACAGATGCCTTATCCAGTATGTAGCTGATTTTGTGCAATATATCCGCCTCTACAGCAACACTGCCACTGACACGGTAAGTACAAGGAGTCTATGATATGACTGCGATGATATGTGTGCCGGGGCTTCTCCCCAGATGAGGTCCCTCATAGAGACGCACTTTGTTTGATGTAGGCTGCCTGTGCCACTGGGAATGGGGGGTGGGTGGCAGGGCTGGGCAGCTGTGGGCATGCCTCATCATCGCAATTCCATTCCAGCAGTCAGAACCGGACACACAGTGGGAGCCACACTACTGATCCCGTGGGGCACGCCTGGCACCACAGGACTAGACCCGCAAACAGGCCTGTACGTTCAGGCCAGGTTCACAAAGCGGCCTGGCCTGCATGTACAGGCCTTCCCCAGCTAAATTGGTCTGGCCTGTACAATGGAGCCACAGCGCCATCGCGTCCAGTTGCTATGACACTGCTGCTCCATCTTATGCCCACGATCCCCAGCCACCATTGCCTGTATCAGTTCCGCTACAGACTGATCCCTGCTCCTGACTCCCTAGGCTGGGGTAAGGCTGTGGGGGGAGGTTCTCTACTCCCACCCACTACTTTTCAGCCCCAGGCCTGTGGTCCATTGTCGCATGGGGTTACCTATTCCATCTCAGAGATGGGAGATTTTCCCCGGCTATAGTGGGCCCTAGATGTACAGAGCCAGTATTTGAATTGGTCCTGTACGTCTAGAGTCAGCAAACACCCATGACCCTCCTTAACACTTCCCCCATCCACCCCTCTACTAAATGGTCTTTATCAGAGCACGGTATATAGCCAATATTCATATTAAAATGCTCTAGTGCAACAATTTTGTGGTTTTAAAACAGTTGTGTGCAATAATCATATAACATACCACCAGAGGGTCTCAGACTTTGTAGCGCAACAGTCAAACAGTATAAAAATACCATCAATAGCGCTCTTAGCATCAATGACTCTTCTGTGGTTTATTTTCTTTCATTAATTCCTCCACCAAGCTTATATTGCTGTTATTGTATCGATCCATCTCATTGCTGGCCTTCCTCTTTTGCGTTGGCCTTCTATCTTGCCAAGCCTGATGTCTTTCTCTAATGATCTCTCTCTTCGCATGATGTGTCCAAAGTATGAAAGTCGAAGTCTTGTCATCTGAGCTTCTAAAGAAAGCTTAGGTTTGATCTCCTCTAGTACCGACTGGTTTGTTCTTCGGGCAGTCCATGGTATAAACAGTATTCGCCGCCAGCACCATAATTCAAAGGCATCAATTTTCATCCTGTCTATCTTTTTCACTGTCCAGCTGTCGCATCCATATGATGTTTTTGAAAATACCATGGCTTGAATGAGTCAAATCTTTGTATGGAGAGAGACATCTCTGCTCTTGAGAATCTTGTCTTAGTCTTTCATAGCCATTCTGTCAAGAGCAATGTGTCATCGGATTTCTTGACTGCTTGTTGCTTCTTTATTGATAGTTGATCCAAGTAGGTTAAAGTTGTCCACAATTTCAATTTCTTCTCCTTCAGCGATGAATTTATTGATTTTGCCAGTTGTTATGATCTTTGTCTTCTTTACATCAAGGTGCAGGCCCATTTTAAGACTATGGGGTATGTTTACTAAACTGCGGTAATCGTACATAACGCGCATTATGTAACGTTAACGATCGTAAGCGCATCATAACGCGCATTATGCAACGTTAACGATCGTAAGCGCATCATAACGCGTGTTATGCTGCGTTTACGATCGTGAATTGTATATATTGTTATTGTATATAGTTCCCCTGTTAGCCAAGTTGAATTTCCTGTTCATATGTAAACACAAAGTACTATTGGAAATGTGTGTGTTCATTGTTTACTGTAAACCGCGCTGATGCTGAATAGCGCGGAATAAAAGAGACTATAAATAAATAAATAAATAAATAAATAAAATAAATAACGCGTGTTATGATGCGCTAACGATTGCAATGCCCCGCGGCACGGTAAAACACCGCAAAAGGTGGAGAGAGGGCGGAGAGAAGGGGTCAGTGGGCAGAGAGTGGGTGGGGAGAGGCTCCCTTCACACTAACGTGCTGATCTGAAGAGCTGAATTCCAACGCGAATGAAAACCTGCTGTTAAATGCACATTACAGGGGAGAGAGACCATTTCAGCGTCAGCAATGTACAGCCCAGGCAGGGAAACCAAAAAAACGTGATAAGTGTGATACATGTGCACAGAACAAAAGGGCACAGAAACACTGAAAATGACCACAACAAACTGGAAAAAAACCATAACCAAGCTGGCTAATAGTGGTATCAATGAGAAACATCAACCCCTCCCCCCCGAGTAAGCTCCATAGAAAAGATATAAATCGTGGAAGGGTCTATACTCTGCCCCATACAAGGTGAAGGAGCCCACAGTGAAATAGCGCTGCTCAGGGTTTCCCCCACAATTGGACAGGGTTCCTATGGCATGCACATGTCCCGCAACATCAGGGCGGGCATGTCAGAATGGCAACTGGACAGATGCCGGAGAAGGGGATACAGAGGGCTGCAGGCGGCACATGCTATGGTGGATCTGGGCCACAGTGCGGACTAGGGTGATGCTTAGGTGGCCCATACAAATGCTGAAACAGCAGAGCATCTAGACAGCAACTGCTGAAGGCCCAACATGGGCACAAGTGTGTTTCCCACAGTGTCACAGGGGATAGTACCCAACAGCTACCCCCAAGGGCACGGAACATTGGCAGGCGGGGCTGGGGGGAGCGTGGACGTCTATTCAGGCACCCCTACCCCTGAACCCGCACCATAGGCAGCCACCTACCTGCACACTGGATGGCCTGAGACTGCGCACCACCAGCACCACCAGCAGAAGGGCATGTCAGCATGGTGGCTGAGGGATACTGGTGGTGGAGGGGGCAGTGGCAGCTGCCCAGAGCAGACCGTGGCCTAGCCCTGTGTAGGTGGGTGCCATGTACTGCAATAGACGGGCCCCGTCTGATGCACAGTCATGGTATCACCAAGGAATGTGCTGACTCTGTGACAACAAGGTGGTGCAGTGCACAAAACCAGTGCATTCAGAAGCAGAGGGTCACAGGTTTAAGTCCCAGCTGTGGTTCCTGCCAACCCAGTCCCCATATTTTACCCACTACTACAATGTGCTAATACAGACAGCACCTTTAGTGCAGATGACGTAAACATGCCCAAGACACCTACATTTTACCCTACAGAGCACGGACACCATAAACATGCACATTACCTAGAGCAGAGTCTCCCAAATGCAGTCCTGGAGGGCGAAACACCATTCCGGTTCCATGCTGCCTCTGATAAAGATGCCTGTGCTGCATTTCTATGCTCCACCCCCATGGTATGCAGATGTATCTCATGCATATTCATGAGGGATAACATGAAAACCCGAACAGTGTTTGGCACCGCAGGACTGGAGTTGGGAACCTCTGCCGTAAAGCAGCCACAGGGGCAGACACACCCGCACCCACAGGCCCCATTATCCAAAGCCTCCTGGAGAGGCAGGACTTTGGGCTCTGCGTGCATCTCCCAATACTAGCACTTGCATACCTTAGTAATGCCACCCTAAACCTGGGAATATGGTACACATCTTTAAAAAGGTTGCTATGATTACTGGCAGATAGCAATTCCTAGGTTAAGTACAATATTCTGAGTGAGCTGCATCATAGCAACCTTTCTGATGTCTGTGGAGTGTGCTACAGGTCTTGTGTCTGACAGTGTTTACCAACCTGGGGAGTGACTCCTACAGTATTGCGTACCATAGCCATGCCTGCACTGTGCCAGGGACTGGTGTGGTGGCCTGGGCTACCCAACACCTCTATAGTTTGTCAGACGGCTGCCTGGGTGAGAATCTTCACAGTCTTGTCAAGTGCATATATCTATATGATTTGCAAGGTATTGTGGGCAATGTAGTTCATTCACACCAGACACAGCTGCTGACAATAATTTAGTTGTGCTCTTGGGTAAAGCCAATAAGATTTTTATTTATGGGGTTATTTCTCCCAACACAGATATGCTTGGTAGCACATAAATTAGGTTACTTGCTTTCAGTGTTAACTTGGAAAAACAAAGTTAAAATCAGGAAAACAACAAATGAAAAGTCACAAAGCAAGAAACAAACTGTTCTTTTCAGGTTAACTTCTGATTACTTCCCACATAGATACAGAAGTGATTCTCTCCTAGCTCACAAGCAATTAGGTAAGGCTTAATTGCTAGCAGTTACCAGCTGAAACCCCTTAGCTGGCTTGCCTTCCACTGTGTGGGTCAAATCCTACTTCAGGAGCTTTTCTGAGTAGATTAAAGAACAAATTTGTATTTCTTTGTGATGGTTGCTGTACTTTATAACAGAAAGTTACCAACGGAGTTTAGATAGAGAGCAGTCCATATAAACAGGATCCTCATCTGCTATTATTCCCCCTTGTTCAACAAGCATGGGTTCAATATCATGGATTGGCACAGATGAATCTCTCAATGGAGCATTTTCAGGAGAATACTTGTTTCCCTGCTGTCTTTCAAGGTTATAGCTAGGGCATAGATCAGTGTTCATACCTGAGCTTCCATTGCTGCTAGAGTTCCTCTCTATATAGCCTGGCCAGTATGTAGTCCAGTTCTTATGTCCAGCCTTCCAATCCAGATCCCTGGACACTGGATCTCTCTTCACATACCTTCTGGCACAGGTCTTAGGGTCCCTTCCACGTGCAGCCGTCTCCCTCACAGGTAGCCTCTGGTGATTCCTAGCTCTGCAGCACCATTCCTCTGGCTTTCCCCAGTCCAATGGTGTTTGCTGGCCCTTGGAATACCTCCCAGTATACGTACTGCTTTGGACTCTTCTAGACCTCTCAAAGGCTTTTCTCTTCCTTCTTCCAAAGGGTCTCTTTCCCTCTCTGTCCGTCCGGTTTGGCTTCTGCTTCTGATGATCCTTCAGATGAAACTGATGATCAAACTCAAGCTGATTCTCAGGATACTGAGGACAATTCTCTGGATATCCAAGGTGATCATGAAGATGGTCATCTGTAGAATAAACTCTACTCTTATTCTGCTTAGATGAGTGCTCCCCCCTAATACAGCGCAGCTGTGCTGAATCAGGCCTTGCCGTTTGAGATGAGTGTTCCATCCTAGCACAGCGCAGCTGTGCTGAATCAAGCCCTGCCCTTTGCAATGAGTGCTTTGGGATTACCTCATAGCCCTTTTGATTGAACACATGTTTTCTCACTTCAGCTCCTCTCATGGCTGTGGGAAACCTGGTGCATTCTGGGACTGGTAGTCTTTTATGGCAAAATTCTGTTTTCTCATTTCTACCAGCACTGACAGGTTGCTTGTTCAGAGACACTTCACCTTTTCTATAGCCCCTTCCTGAGCTATGATAAGCTTCCTTATCACAAGTTGCACAATGCTGGCATAGGTGTGGGGAGTGTGTGTCTGTCTATCCAGTGTGTGGTGACTGCCAACACCCTCCACAGCCCACACTGCTAGCACTGTTGCCAGTATTGGCCTGCCAATGTGCAAAATGAGGAGCAAGGTACCGTGGGAATAGCCTGGATAGGGTGGCCTGGCCTGGTCGCATCTGCACAGGGCATAGGGCAATGGCTCGGACATTGTAGTGCCCGGACAGGATGGCCATAGCATGTCCTGCTGGGAGGTTACTCTCACCCTGACTGAGTAGTGACCATGGCATGGCTTGGTTCCCCCCATAGTGCTATATAGCATTTCTCTCATGTGATATATATGGGTTTCCTTTTGGGGCCCAATCACTGACTTATCTGCTTGGTCTGTATGCTGACATCCCCGTTCTGGGTACATGCATCTTCTCCAGGATCATGCACTATGGACTAGCTGGCGGACTGTCTGCAGCTAGTATGTGTCTTGCTGGAACACCTTGCAGGGTGCAGCAGCTGGAGGCTTGCTGCTGGATAATGTCAGATAATGGTGGGGGGCAGCTGAGCATGTCCAGGCCTGCTGTCTGTCTGCTATTGTGCTACGGATGTGTACCGCTCTGTCTGTTCCCCAGCAGGACTGGGGTTGATGGTCCCTTCTACTGCTACCATTGCAGGGAGGTAGACTGTGGATCTATTGGTGGGTGATCCTGTTTCCCACCCTGAGCACCAGAGGGTGGGTTGTGTGGTGGCACATAATCTGCCCATGGGTCCATACACCCCCCCCCCTTTACCTACAGCAGGTAACCATGGCACCAACACAGGATATGCACTATTCTGGGTGCATCATCGCCATAAGGACTAGACATGACCGAGACATACAGCAGGGCACAGATGTATCCTAGGTGTGTCTAACGGAACTACCTATCACACACTGATGGGGACCTGCAGCATGGCGTATTTCAGCCATGAAAGGTGCTGTGGACCTGGTGCTGGATGCCCGACCTCAACCTCAGGGTGGGCACAGTACCCGCACAATGTGACTGTCTGTGGCTACTCTGTGGCAGTACCACACACGGTCTGTTCCCCCTACCTGGCCGAGGTGCTGTGGGGTGCATACCCAATCTTGTGCCCATCTCTCGACTGCTGATTTGCATGTGCAGTGCATCATGGGTACGGGTGGGTTAACCCTATCCTGGTAACCACAGCAGTTTGTGTGGTGACGTGCAGTCCTGCAGCCAGCCAGGGCTTTGTTCACAGCCTTATAAGGTGTCCTATAGGGGAAATTATAGGGTGCCTTGGCAGACAGTACACTTTATAATGTGCCCTATGGAGTGCGTTATGGGGTGCCTTATGCAGCACCTTAGGTTATGCCACCGTGAGGGTGTGTTTGCTGGCAGCACAAATTAAAATACATGTCAAATGCCTCAACAATCACTACTTAAATGTAAAGGGTGCTGCCTTAGCCAGCCTTATACTTTAGGCCCACTGGGGAATCAAACCCATGACCCCTGTACCATCAGTCCGTGTTGTAACCATTGTGCTACAGCTCTGTTGCTGGGATTGTATGCTTGAGCGCCTTCTTAAGATTAACACGCGGTAACGTGCCCTGTAGCGCTCGTTCATTTATGGCGCCTTGTAGCGCGCCTTCTCGGCAACGATGTACTGCCCAAGTCCTTATTTGGGGTTTCTGTCTCTACCGCGGCTCCTAATGCGAATCGCACTAACGCAGTTTAGTAAACTTACCCCTATGTTCCTTGATCGTGAGAAGCAAATCTTTCAGATCATCTTCACTTTCAGCCAGTAATGTGGTATCATCAGCATAGCGAAGATTGTTGATGAGTCTTCCACCAATCTTCACACTTCTGTTTTACACTTCTGTTGTATTCATACAATCCTGTTTCTCCGATGATTTGCTCTGCATATAAATTAAACAGGTAGGGGGGAAAGTATGCAGCCTTGTTGTACACCTTTGCTTATTTTAAACCATTCTATTTCTCCTTGTTCCGTTCAAACTGTTACTTCTTGATCAATGTACAGATTGTGCAAGAGAACAATCAGGTGTTCTGGTATACCCATGCTTCTTAATGTGGTCCAGAGTTCCTCATGGCTTACACAGTAAAAGCCTTGCTGTAGTCAATAAAGCACAAATAGATATCCTTTTGGCATTCTTTAGTCTTTTCATGGGTCCATCTCACATCCGCAACAATGTCTCGCGTTCCTCGCCCTTTCCTGAACCCTACTTGCACTTCAGGTAGTTCTTGTTCTATATGTGTTTTATTGACTGGAGCAAGGCTTTTGACTGTGTAAACCATGAGAAACTCTGGGCCACATTAAGAAGCATGGGTATATCAGAACATCTGATAGTTCTCTTGCACAGCCTTTACATTGATCAAGAAGCAACAGTTCAGAACTCTCATTTATGATAATCTAGACAACTGCAGTTCACATCTTCAACCAGACACAAGCCCTAGGATCTACTCAAGAGAGGAGGAAGCTATTTTTGCCAATGCACCAGGAGACAAAGGATCTTAGTGCAATGTTCTCTTTATGTTTTCCTTATAAATGTATTGTAAAAATTGGTGATGTGTGTCTTCTTTACCTCCCAACAGTTCAGGTCCTGACTCATTGGGGGTCTGTAAGAAATGAGAGAGGCTGCAAAGTGGTTAATGCAACTATGTGCCTTGCATAGGTCACCTTTAAGTAAGGCGATTCTAACTAGAAATCCTATTGTCATTTATCTCTCTTCCTTATTTTGAGACTCTTTTTCCCTGTGTACCATCTCCTTGTGTTGGACTAATGAGACATTGTGCCAAATGCTGGGTGACCAAGCTGTTTGTCCCAAATCAGGGTATACATGATTGCTCTGTGCACATGCATTGTGTACTGACTGGCCACATTTGGTATGTGCATGGCTGAAACAGCCCTGTGGTGGGCAGCAGGTGCATGTCTGACTGTGCTTGCTTTGGTGGCTTGGTAGTCCCAGATGATTGGGACAACAGCTGTTCCTGGCCTGCTCACTATGGTCATGGCAGGACCAGCAGGATGGCAGCACTAGCCCCATGCAAGGCTAGAAGCCCCCACTGCATTTGGCATCCATGGTATCAGCTGCTGCAACACTGGGCACTGACAGTTACTATTTTAGGAGGATCCCTATCCAACATGGGCAGGACACAGGGCTGGGATGTGACAGGCACCTATAGCATGCTGCAATTGTACAGGAAACAGGGTGACTAGCATAACACACTGCAGACAATGCCTGCTATACACTAGCAGTGATGTGAGCAGTTACAAAGGTTAAAGACTTACATCAAGCTTGGGTGTTGTTGAAAAATACTATCTTGGAAGCCCAGACCAGCTGTATTCCATGCTTTAAGAAAAGTGGAAGGAAGTTAGAAAAACTGGCAGCATGGTTTAAAGGTGAGGTCAGAGAGGCTGTTGTTGCCAAAAAATCATCTTTCAGGAAATGGAAAAAAGAGCCAAACAACAAAACCTGGAAACAGCATAAGCATGGCAAGTTAAATGAAAGGCATTGATAAGTCAGGCAAGGGGAGAATTTGAGAAGAAGCTTGCTGCGGAAGCAAAAACGCGTAATAAAGACTTTTTCAAATACATTCGTAGCAAAAAACTTGTGAGAGAGTCAGTTGGTCCATTAGATGATAGAGAGGTTAAAGGGGCACTAAGAGGCGACGAGGCGATGGCAGAGAGACTGAATGAATTCTTTGCTTCGGTCTTTACTGAGGAAGATGTAGGGATGTTACCCATGACTGAACTGGTATTTAAAGGTGCGGAAGAATTGAAGGAAATATTGATACATCGGGAAGATTTATTACAACTATTAGATAAACTGAAGAGTAGCAAATCACCTGGGCTGGATGATATACATCCAAGGGTGTTGAAAGAACTGAAATGTGAGATTGCAGACCTGCTATTAGTAATCTGTGAACTATCATTAAAATCATCTGAAATACCTGAAGATTGAAAGAATGCGAACGTAACACCAATTTTTAAAAAAGGTTCCAAGGGTGATCCGAGAAACTACAGACCGGTGAGCCTGACGTCAGTACCAGGAAAAACGGTAGAAACCATCATAAAGAAGAAAATTGCTGAACATGTAGATAGTCATGGCTTAATGGAGACAGCTGACATGGCTTTAGACAAGGAAGATCTTGTTTTACTAATCTGTTATGTTTTTTTGAAGGTGTGAATAAACAGGTGGACAAAGGTGAGTCGGTTGATATAGTGTATCTAGACTTTCAGAAAGCCTTTGACAAGGTCCCTCATCAGAGACTTTTGGCAAAACTAAAGAGTCATGGGATAGGAGGCAGTGTACTATTGTGGATCAGGAACTGGTTAAAAGATAGAAAGCAGAGGGTAGGGCTAAATGGCCAATTTTCCCAATGGAGAAAGGTGAATAGTGGTGTACCCCAGGGATCTGTGCTGGGTCATCTGCTTTTTGACATATTCATAAATGACCTGGAAAAGGGAATAACGAGTGAGGTTATCAAATTGGCAGATGACACAAAACTATTTAAAGTTGTTAAAACCCAAGAGGATTGTGGAAAATTGCAAATTGATCTTGATAAATTGGAAGATTGAGCATCAAAATGGCAAATAAAATTTAATGTGGACAAGTGCAAACCTATGCACCTAGGGAAGAACAACCCAAACTATGGTTACACGATGCAAGGTTCCACATTAGGAACCACCACCCAGGAAAAAGATTTAGGCGGTATTGTGGATAACATGTTAAAAACCTCAGCCCAGTGTGCAACGGCAGCCAAGAGAGCAAATAGAATGCTAGGTATCATAAGGAAAGGAATGGAAAATAAAACAAAGGATATTATAATGCCTCTATATCGTTCCATGGTGAGACCACACCTTGAATATTGTGTGCAATTATGGTCGCCGTATCTTAAAAAGGATATAGTGTTATTAGAAAAGGTTCAGAGAAGAGTCACTAAAATGGTAAAGGGGATGGAAGGATACTCCTATGAAGAAAGGCTAAAAAGGTTAGGGTTCTTTAACCTGGAAAAGAGACGGCTGAGGGGAGATATGATAGAAGTCTATAAATTAATGAACGGAGTGGAATGGGCAAACATAGATCAATTGTTTACGTTATCAGAATATAGAAAGACTAGGGGACATGCAATGAATCTACAAGGTAAACTATTTAAGACTAATAAAAGAAAATATTTTTTCACTCAACGTGTAATCAAACTCTGGAATTTGTTACCGGAGGATGTAGTAAAGGCTGTTAGTGTAGCTGGGTTTAAAAAGGGTTTGGACAAGTTCCTGGAGGAAAGGTCCATAAACCATTATTAAGAAGGGACCCAGGATATCAGCGCTTGACCCAATACAAGCATTGTGCAACCTGTGTCTTTTGGGGAAACTGCTAGGTACGTATGACCTAGGTTGGCCACTGTTGGAAATAGGATACTGGGCTTGATGGACCTTGGTCTGACCCAGTATGGCATATCTTATGTTCTGTGGCATAGCCAGCAGAGACCATCTCTAGTGCTGCAAACTCTGGGGACCAGGAGCTAGGTGCTCATCCTCACTCTCAGGGTGACCACTGAAACTGCTCAGTAGCATGGTTTGTAACTGCTCTGTGCTTGTATCGCACACTGTCAGTGTGTCTTACTGAGCTGATGAGATGGATCAATGCATTCTCCATTTGGTGATCAGCTGCAGCAGACTGCTGTTCTGCGCATCAGTGCCTCATGGATACTGGAGGGGCTAACCTATACCAGCACACACAGCAGACATTTTAGGCACTGACCTGGAGTCTCTTTGACTCTACACATTGCTGTGAAGAGAGCTGTGGAGGTGTAGCCTACTGGTTAGTGCAATGCTTCCATAAGCAAGGGACAAAGGTTTGATTCCTACTTGTTTGTTTTGGGCCTGTGTGCTACTCAAGTTATTTCCCTGCCTGTAACAGTCCAGGCTCTTCTGTGACTTGCACACACAGGCCTTCCATGTGGCACTGAAACACATTTTCCCACACAGTACAAATAAGCTTGTAGATGGTACCTACAGCATATCAGTGCTGCCAGACATACCACCCTCTCCTCTGCTGCCATCCTTCCTTCAGCCCATCCATATGTTTCTGTTGGCTGTGTGCAGTCAGGTCTTCCCAAGCAAGCTGCTACACCATGGCCTACACAGGTACTCTTTTCCACATTTCGGCTCTTCACACACACCTCTCCTGCACCTGATATGCACGTCACCACTCTTGCTCCATCCTCCTTTCGCTGCATACATCCTGCCAGTTCTGACTCCACTGGGGGACACGTCTTTCCCATCCTATGCCACAAACTGACATTGCGCTGTTTTACATTGGTACCTCCTGGTGCATGAGTATAGCTGCCTCCAAGTGCTCATCCACATTGCTGGTTTCCACATAGGATGCCCACGGATCTGGCCATCAGCTCCCATTTATCTTTCCATCCATCACATTTACATTGATTTTCCTTGGTGCTCCCTCATCCAGTGTTAGGGTAACAGCCATTTTCAGACGTTAAAGTGCATGCTTGACACCTTAATGCCCAATGTCCTGTTATTGCACATTAAATGGCCCATTGCACCCTTACAACTGGAATGCTTCCTACCTGCCAAGAGCCTTTTTCGCATGTAAAACCCCTTATCGCTGCCATTAATGTTTGATAACACTTGCTACCTTAACACCCTTTAGTAAACATACCCCATGCTTTAATGGGACAAAGTCAACATGGATTTACCTAAAGAAGATCTTGCTTCACTAATCTCCTATATTTTCTTTGAAGTCATGAATAAACATCTGGAGAAAAGTGAAAAGTAGAATAACCCAGAGATCTCTACTGGGACTGATGCTTTTTAATATATTGAAAAATAATCTGGAAATGAGTAATGCCATCAAATTTGCAGTTGATACCAAATTATTCAAGACCGTTAGATCTCATGCATGTGAAAAATTGCAGGAGGACTTTGCAACACTGGGAGATTGGGCATCCAAATGGCAGAAGAAATTTAATGTGAACAAGTGTAAAATGAAGAAAAATAGTTAAGAAAAAATTGAAAGAAGCAGCTGCAAAGGTTAAAGATTTGCATCAAGCACGAACATTGTTTAAAAAATCTATCTTGGAAGCCCAGACCAGATGTATTCCATACTTTAAGAAAAATGGAAGGAAGGCCAAAAATCTACCAGCATGGTTTAAAGGTGTGGTCAGAGAGGCTCTTGTAGCCAAAACAGCATCTTTCAGGAAATGGAAAAAGGAGCCAAATTATGAAAACAGAAAACAACATAAGCACCGGCCAGATAGATGCGAGGCATTGATAAGGCAGGCAAAGAGAGAAGTTGAAAAAAAAGCTTGCCATTGAAGCAAAAATACATAATAAAACTTTTTCAAGTATATTTGTAGCAAAAAACCTGTGAGACAGTCACTTGGACTATTGGATGATACACGGGTAAAAGGGGCGCTAAGGGAGGACAAGGCCGTAGCAGAGAGACTGAATAAATTCTTTGCTTTGGAAAAAGGTGTAAGGAGGTTATCAATGCCCGAAATTATATTTAAAGCTGATGTATCCAAAGAATTGAAAGAAATATTGATAAACTGGGAAGATGTATTACAACAATTTGATAAACTAAAAAGTAGCAAATCACTTTGTACAGATGGTGTTGAAAGACCTACTATTAGTAGTGTGGTGACGAAACAGGGTTAAACCCTGGAGAAAACAGGAGAAATCAGGTTTTTTTCCCTGAAGCAAAGAGCAGTGCAGGAAGGGAAAGGGTTAAACCTGCAACAAATGAAAAAAACTCTGTGCACGGAAGGCTAGAGAGGGAGCCACACCTCAGCTCCATGACAACCGAGGGAGCTGACGTGGGAAGCAGAGGGGTGGAGTCAGAGTTCATAGGACAGCCCCAAACATTTAAGCAGAGAGAAACAGTTAGTAAGAGGGAGGTGCAGAGAGAGGTGGAGAGAGCCTTGGAAAGAGGCGTGGAAAGGAACAGGAAGAAACACTTGAGGAGCAGCAGAGAGAAGTGGGAGAGAAGAAGGAATAATCCTTGGGAGGAAAGCCTGGATAGTTTGCCCAGGAGTCAGAGGAGTTCTTCTCGGGAGTCTGCTGTTGAAGCTGTCCTAAAAGGTGGGAGAATAGGCAGAAGCAAATGCCCTGTTAAACAGCTGCATAAAGATTCTTATTGCAGGCAGCGTGTTTATAGTTCCAGCCTTGAGAGAAGCCCAGCTGATATAAAGCAATTAGCTGACCAGAAGCTTGGGAGACGGAAGTATGAGCCAGACCTTGCTGAGGACCAGGATACAAGAGTCCAGGTGAAGCAGTCTGGGGACAAGTGGTCACCTTTAGCACTACCAGAGAAGTTAAGGACTGCTAGAAAAAAGGTGAGCCCTCTTGAGACATTTAAATCTGTGTTGAGGGAGAGTGGTCTCCTGGGTTCTTCACCCACACCTCAGTCTAAGGAAGAGTCTCGCTGGAGGCAGCTTAAAACTCTGTTAGAGCAATGGAAGCCTGCTGTTCAGAACCCTGAGGATAGCCAGGTTATATCAGACTCTGAGGAAGAGGCTATGTAAACTGAAGAAGCCCCTTTAGGAAGTGAATGCTCTGATATGGAGATATGACTGTGCTTATTGTCAAAGGGAGTAACGCTGCTAATGTTATATACTGACATTACAAGTGCTGGAAGAAGCCTGAAGCTTAGCTTGGTGGATTAACACTGGGAAAGCATTGAAATCCTGGAAGTGTAAAGCCTAGCAAGTTGGGCACTGTGAATGAAGAGAATGCAAAGGGTTTACTAATGGTTATACAATTGCAACAGCTGGTCTAAAGAAGAGAGAGAGCTGTTAATGCTTTTGAGTGAATGCCTCAAACTTACCCAGGCATAAGCAAAGTGAAATTGTATATGGAAGAAAGCTTTGGGAAAGTGATTTAAAGCAATCGTGTGTGAAAGTGTAACACATGGACTTTGTTGTATTATTTGACTTTTTGTTCTGTGTGGAGAAGAATCCTTTATTCTTTACCTTTTGTAGGGGTAGTAGTTAAAATACCTGTGCAACAATAAAACTTATTGTTACCCTTAAAATCCTTGGCTGTTTTTCGTCTTGACCACAACTACATGGAAGAAAAGACCCGCAGCACTTAAAGGATACATAAATGTGGTCTGTCCTCCTCTACTAGGCAACCGCCTAGACAAAGGAGGGCGTGACAGCAGAAACATAGAAACATAGAAATATGATGACAGAAAAAGACCACATAGCCTATCTAGTCTGTCCTTCCATATCAACAACTACAACAGTCCCCCTTTTTCCTTTAGAGATCCTCTGTGTTTGTCCCATGCTTTTTTGAATTCAGTTACTGTCGTCATCTCCTCCACCTCCACTGGGAGACTATTCCACAGATCCACCACTCTTTCCGTAAATAAATATTTCTGCATATTACTCCTGAATCTATCCCACTTCACCCTCATCCCATCTCCCCTCATAGCAGAACTTGCTTTCAATTGAAAGAGGCTCTCCCCCTGAACATTTATGCTATGGAGGTATTTAAACATCTCAATCATATCAACTCTATCCCGCCTTTCCTCTAAGGTGTACATATTAAGATCCTTAAGTCTGTCCTCATATGCTTTATAATGAAGACCACTAACCATTTTAGTAGCCACCCTCTGCACTGACTCCATCCTGTTCACATCCTTTTGAAGGTGCGGTCTCCAGAATTGCACACTATACTCCAAATGAGGTCGCACCAAAGACCTATTCAGAGGCACTATCACCTCCTTTTTTCTGCTAGCCATTCCTCTCCATATGCACCCAAGCATCCTTCTAGCTTTTGCCCTTGCCTTTTCTACCTGTTTAGCTATTTTAAGATCATCAGACACAATCATCTTTCCCCCCAATGCCTCCCCTCCTCTACCCCCCTTCTCAGTCTCTGTGGATAACTCCTTTAATCCTTCCTGTCTCTTCGGCCCGTAACCTGGGTGTTAACTTTGAGTCCTCTCTCTTTCTCCATTCATATCCAACTCGTAGCTAAGACTTGCCGCTTCTTCCTTTATAACATTAACAAAAATCCTCTGGTGCGGTAAGCAAACTACAACCTATAGTTTTACCTGTTCCTGTGTACAGCCATCAGAAGTGGGTGGCTCTTTTGAGCTCCCTACTCTTTCTTCAGAGTCTGAAATTACTTTGCGGGATATTTGGGGTGCCTTGAAATCAATTGATCATAAAATGTCCATTTCATTAAATTCCTTATGCACGTTCTCACAGGAGACCACAGTTGCACTGCGGCAGCTTGATGAGAAAGTCGCGGTGGTCGATTTGGCTATTACTAAATTAGAATCGCAGGTGCTCCCTTTACATACAACGAGCGTTGCTGGTATTAGAGATTCCTTGTCTCTTCATGCTAAGGTAGAAGCCCTGGAGAATTCTTTTCGTTCCTGTAATCTTTGTTTCCTTAACTTTCCTCAGTCATTGTTACTTTCTCATAGAATTTTGCTTAATAAATTTCTCAAAGACGTTTTAGCCATCTCTGATCCTGTAAATATCTCACAACTCTATTATGTCCCCTCTACCATAAAAAAAATTAATGTGGTTGATGGTGGTTTGGATGAAATTGTTGCCCCATTAGATAATTTGACTGCCTTTCTAGAGAATTCTCAAGATATCATCACTACGCGTGCTACTTTATTGGTCACTTTTTCGTCTGCTGAAATGAAACAGCGTATTCTTAGGGTTTTTTTAAAGTCAAATCCGCTAAATTTTGTGGTCAGACGGTCAACATCTTTCCTGATGTGTCACGAAGTACCCAATTACGTCGGCGGCAATTTTTGAATCTTAAGCCCCGAGTTTTGGCATTGGGTGCTACATTTTTCTTCGCTTCCCTTGCAAATGTATTGTTTGCTTGGATGATGCCTCTTATGTTTTTGTGGTGGTGTCCCATCTGGAAAGTTTTCTGGCCGATAAGCATGTGGTAGATAGGACCGGTAATAATGTACAGCCTCTAATGTGGGATTTTTTTTGCTTATCCCATAGTTCTTTTTATTTTGTATCTGTATTGAATATGACAGTAATGGTTCCATGATGTGGACTTTATCCTAGTTTATTTTTCCTGTTTCTTTTTCTATTTTGTTCTTTCTTATTTGGATTGACCTTTTACTATATTTTGGCTATATAATTGACTGAAAATTGAATAAAAAAAAATAACATTAACAAAATTCCTTCCTTTCTGATGACACTACTAAAATGATTGTCCACTCCTTGATCACCTCCCGTCTTGATTACTGCAATATTCTCCTTGCTGGCCTTCCTGCAAACCATCTCTTTCCCCTTCAATCTATTCAACATTCAGCTGCTCGACTAATTTTCAATCAGCATCACTTTTCCCATATCACTCCTCTTCTCAAGTCCCTTCATTGGCTTCCCATCAGCTTCCAGATCCAATTCAAACTCCTCCTCTTGACCTATAAATGCATTCACTCTTCAGCCCCCCACTACCTATCATCTCTTATCTCTCCTTACATCCCCTCTCGTGTTCTTCGCTCTTCGAACAGCCTTCGTCTATCTATGCCCTCCACTCATACTGCTAATTCTAGACTTCACTCCTTTCACCTGGCTGCACCCTTTGCCTGGAACAATCTACCTCTGTGCGCAATGCACCCTCTCTGGACCTCTTCAAGTCCAGATTGAAAACCCATCTCTTCTCTATTGCTTTCTGTTCTTGATTCTTGTTTTTGCTCTTCTTGTTTATTGTATACTTTGTCTTACTTGATTGTATTTGTATTTTGTGATCTTCTTGACTAAATTGTGAGCTCTGATGAGCAGGGACTGTCTTTTCTTCATGTATGTACAGCGCTTCGTACGTTTGAAGTGCTTTCTAAATGCTAAATAGATAGATAGATAGAAGCACGCCTAGGTCCCGCTTTTCTTTAGTGGACAAAAGTACTTCACCCCCTATACTATATTGTTCTCTTGGATTGCTGCAGCCCAAATTCATGGCCTTACATTTTTTAACATTAAATCCCAGCTGCCAAATTCTAGACCATTCTTCAAGCTTAGCTAGGTCCCTCCTCATGTTATCTACGCCTTCCTGGGTGTCTACTTTATTGCATATTTTGGTATCATCCGCAAAGAGTCAAACTTTACCCGACAGCCCTTCCACTATATCACTAACAAAGATGTTAAAAAGAATCGGACCAAGGACAGATCCCTGGGGCACACCACTGGTAACATCCTTCTCCTCAGAGTGAACTCCATTTATCTGTACTCTTTGCGCTTCCCACTCAACCAATTTCTAACCCAAGCAGTAACTTTAGGGTCCATCATTAAAATCATCTGTAGTACCTGAAGATTGGAGATGGCCAAAGTAATGCCAATTTTTAAAAAGAGTTACAGGGATGATATGGGAAACTATAGACTGGTGAGCCTGACATCAGTACCAGGCAAAATGGTAGAAATCATTATAGAGAATACAATTACTGAACATTTTATTTATTTATTTATTTAGCAAGCATTTGTAGCCCGCTCCTTCCAGCGATCAGAAGCGGGTAGGATTACTATTGTGAAACTGCCGAATCAAGGCAGGTACAAATTTTGTTTACATACAGATTGTCAGAAAAGCACATCATACAGAGTTTACACTTCTTAGCTATGGGGGAGTTCATTTACATATATACATAAATACATATATACAGGATAATCTTCTTGGACTGTCGAATCAAGGCAGGTACAAATTTTGCTTACATACAGATTGTCAGAAAAGCACATCATACAGAGTTAACACTTCTTAGCTATGGGGGAGTTCATTTACAGATATACATAAATACATATATACAGGATAATCTTCTTGGACACAGTGGTCAGGGGCTGCTCCATCTGTGGGTTTAGTTCAGGTTGAAATGTGATTGGAAAATGTGCGTTTTGAGTTTCTTTCTGAAGTCTAGAAGGTCATTGCTAGCTCGTAGTTCTGGTGGGAGTTGGTTCCACAGTGTTGGCGCCACATATGAGAAAGCCCTGTGGCTGGTGTTAGTTTTGGCAGATCTTATATCTGTTGGAGTGTGAAGGATGCTGGAATTGTGGGTTCTTCTGTTTCGGGTAGGAGGTTGCAATCTTACTAGGTTGTTGAGGAAGGAAGGTGCTAAGTTGTGGATGAGTTTGAAGGTGGTTGTTAGTATTTTGTATTTTGTGCGAGCTGTTATGGGTAGCCAGTGTAATTGAATTAGCACTGGTGTGATGTGGTCACTTAGATTTTTCTTCATTATGACCCTGGCAGCTACATTTTGTGCCATTTGTAATATGTTTAGGGTTTTTTTAGGTAAACCTTGTAGGATGGCGTTGCAGTAGTCAAAATGTGGCATGATGAGTGCTTGGGCCACTGTTCTGAAGTCTTGGGGATCAATAATATTCCGAATGGGTTGGAGCACTCTAAGCTTGTGGAAAACTGCTCTGTTGGTCTTTCGGAGGTGTTTTTCCATCTTTAGGTCACAGTCAAATGTGACTCCTAGATACTTTATTTCTTTTTTTGTTTGGTAAGTGTTGTTACATAGTGTTATTGATGTGGGAGGGTCAAAATTCGGTTCTTTGGAGATATACATTACTTCGGTTTTTTTGTGATTAATTGACATGCTACTTTGTTGTAACCAGTCTTGCATCTCTCCGATACATGTCTCCAGTGGGTTGTAGTCTGGGTTTTTAGTGTCTAGTTGTGTGTATAGCATGATATCATCGGCATAGATGTGGTAATTAATTTCGTGCCGTGAGAAAATTTTGCATAGTGGCTGCATATATATGTTAAACAGAAGTGCTGAGAGAGCAGAGCCTTGGGGGATTCCCTGTGTTTGTGAGAAAGATTCTGCTTTTTCTCCGTTGAATTGAACCTGTTGTGTTCGATTTGAGATGTAGGATGAGAACCATTTTAGTGGGGTTCCTGTTATTCCTATTGATTTTATCCTATTTATGAGGGTCCCATGATTAACTGTATCAAAGGCAGCTGAGATGTCAATGAATACAAGAATGTACATTTTCTTTTTGTTTTCAAGGCCCTTTAGGAGGTTGTTAAGTAGAACTAGTAACAGGGTTTCAACTCCATGATGTTGCCTGAAGCCATATTGCTGGTCATCAAGAGGAGCACTGTCAGTCAGATGGTCTTGGAGTTGTAGAAGGACCGTTTTTTCTATGATCTTTGCCAGGAATGAGATACTTGATATGGGACGGTAGGAGGCTGGGTCTTCTCCGTTGAGTGTAGTGTTTTTTAGGATTGGTCTAATGACTGATTTCTTTAGTTCTGAGGGCATGATTCCTTGTTGTAGGGATAGGTTAACTATGTGTGCTATGTGAGGTGCTATGTCTTGTTTCACTGCCTTGATCCAGGATGCAGGACAGGGATCTAGTGGGGAGGTGGTGCTTTTCAGGCTTGTGACAATGGCTGTGATTTGCTGGGTTCCTATTTTGTGGAAGTGCTCCCATAACTGGTTTTGCGTTGTGTTGTTCTCACTTCTGATTTGTGGTGTTGGTGGGGGGGGTGGAGGACCAGGGGCCGTCAGTTTGGTCGCGTAGTGGTTTGCCAGTGTTTGGACCTTGATGGATTTGTTGAGGTTGGCATTTTGGTCGGTTTTGGTTAGTGATTTGACTAGTTCAAATAACTCTCGTGGGCGATTGATTGCCTTGTTTAGGATGTTGGTGTGATGTAATTTTTTTGCATTGTTCACGTCGTCTTTGTATTTTGCGAGATGGGCCATGTATTTAGTTTTGAGATCGGAGGATTTGGTTTGTCTCCATTTTCTCTCTATTTTACGGAGCTCCCTTTTTGATTTTATTAGAGTTCCTGTGTACCAGGGTTCCGAGTTGATCTTATGTGGGTTTGATGTGTGTTTCAAAGTTGGGTTAGATGTATTTTGGATGTGTGTGTTCCATCTGTTAGTTAGTTCATCTAGGTCTGTGGAATCTAGGTTTATGTGGGATGCAATGGTGCTTATGAGGTGTTCCTCGTTGAGTTTGCTGAATTTCCTAATGGGGTTGGTCATTCTCATCTCCTTTGAGTTTTTGGGTTGGCACTGTAGTTTAAGTTTACAGTTGATTTGGTGGTGGTCTGACCATGGTACTTGAGTTATGTTTATTATAGGTGGTTCATTGCTTTGTTGTGGATTTCTGGGTATGAAAATCATATCTAGGATGTTTCCTCTATCGACATGTAGATAGTCATGATTTAATGGGAGAAAGCCAACATGAATTTAGCCAAGAAAAGTCTTGTCTTACTAATTTGTTATATTTTTTTGAAGGTATGAATAAACATGTAGATAAAGCTGAGCCGTTTGTTGTAATGTTTCTGGATTTTCAGAAAGCCTTTGACAAGGTCCCTCATGAGAGATTCTTGGCAAAATTAAAAAGTCATGTGATATGAGGCAGTGCACTATTGTAGATCAGGAATTGGTTAAAAGAAAGCAGAGAGTAGGACTAAATGGCCAATTTTCTTAATGAAGAAAGATGAATAGTAGAGTTCCCCAGAGATCTGCGTTAGGCTCACCACTTTTTAACATATTTTAAAAATGACCTGAAAATGGGAGTAACAAGTGAGATAATCAAATCTGCAGGTGACACAACATTATTCAAAGTTAAAACACAAGAGGATTGTGAAAAATTGCAAGAGGATCTTGATAAATTGGAAGACTCAACGTCTAAATGGCAGATGAAATTTAATGTGAACAAATGCAAAATTATGCACTTAGGGAAGAACAACCCAAACTATGGTTAAACATTAGGAACCACCACCCAGTAAAAAGATTTAGGCATCATGAATAATATGCTGAAACCCTCTGCCCAATGTGCAGTGGTGACCAAGAAAGGAATCACGAGGAAAGGAATGGAGAATAAAACCAAGGATAGACCCTCTGCCCAATGTGCAGTGGTGACCAAGAAAGGAATCACGAGGAAAGGAATGGAGAATAAAACCAAGGATATCATAATGCCTCTGTATCATTCCATAGTGTAACCGCTCCTTGGATATTGTGTGCAATTCTGGCTGCCATATATTTAAAAAGATATAACAGAATTAGAAAAGTTATAGAGGAGAGCCACCAAAATGGTAAAGAGGATGGAAGGATACACCTATGAGGAAAGGCTTAAAAGGTTTGGGCTCTTCAACTTGGAAAAGAGAGAGCTGAGGGGGATATGATAGAGGTCTATAAATTAATGAATAGAGTGGAATGGTTAAACATAGATTGGTGTTTACTCTTTCAAAAAGAAGATAGAATAGGGAACACCCCATGAAGCTATAATCTAAACCATTTAGAACTAATAAGAGAAAAGATTTTTTCACTCAATGAGTAATCAAACTCTGGAATTTGTTACCAGAGGATGTATTAACCATTTCCTTTTAATTTAAATCTGTGCTGCCATCAAAAACACCCTCACAGTGCCGTAACCTAAGGTGCCTCATAAGGCGCCCTATAAGGCGCCCCATAGGGCACATTATAAAGTGCCCTGTCCGCCAAGGCACCTTATAGTGTGCCCTATAGAGCGCATAATAGGGCGCCTTATAGGGCACCTTTTGAGGCACCTTAGGATACGGCACTGTGAGGGTGTTTGTGCTGGCAGCACGATTGGATTGGCTGGGATAGGCTGTGCTGCAGATCCCCTTCAGTGCCAGTGTGTGACAGGTAGTCCCTTATAGACACACCTAGGATACACCTGTGTCCTGTATTTCCCAGTCATGCCTAGGCCTTGTGTTTTCTGATGCACCCAAAATAGTGCATATCCTGTGTGGTTGCCATGGTCATGTGTTATAGGAGAAGGGTGGTGTGTGGACCCAAAAGCGAATTGTGTAGCACCACCCAACCCACCCTCACTGGGTCAGCGTGGGGGGACAGGATCTCCCGCCAACAGATCCACACTCCACAGCGGAGGCAGTAGAGAGGACCACCACCCCACTGCTGCTGGGGAATAGGCGCCCTCCAGGGCAGTCAATGCAGATCTGTATGCATCACATAGGGCACTGACAGTAGGTCCGAAAAAACTCAGCTGCCACCCACCACTCACCAGCAGAGGGCACATTCAGTCTTCACCCACAGCACGGTGTTCCATCCATACACATGCTAACTGCAGACAGTCTGCTAGCTAGCACATAGCCCTAGAGGAACTGTGTGTACCCAAAAGTGAGATGTCAGCACACACACCAAGCAAGTATGTCAGTGATTGGGCCCCAGAAAAGGGAACCCATAGATATCACTTGAGAGAAACACACTATAACACTATGTGGGAACCTAGACATGCCATGGTCACTGCGCAGTTAAGGTGAGACTGACTTCCCAGCATGACATGCAGTGGCCACCTTGTCCGTGCAGGTGGTGTTCTGGCAATACAATATCCCAGCCATTGCCCTGTGCCCTGTGCAGATGCATCCTGCCCACACCGCCCTGTCTGGGCCATTCCCACAGTACCTTGCTCCTCATTATGCACATTGGCAGGCTAACGCTGGGAACAGTGTAAGGATTGTGGGCTCAGTAAGGTTTAGACCAGGGGTGTCCAGCCCTGTCCTGGAGGGCCACAATCCTGACAGGTTTTTCGGATAACCCTAATGAATATGCATGAGATATATATGCATTAGAGATATCCTGCCAACCTGACTGGTTTGTGGCCCTCCAGGACTGGATTTGGAGACCCCTGCCTTACACCTCTGTCATTTAAGAGTGTGAGTTGGCAAGGTACAAATGTCCTCAAAATGTAGTAGGACTAGGGGACACGCAATGCGGCTACAGTGTAAGCCATTGAGGACTACTGGGATTGAATAGTTTCTCATTCAATGCATATTCAAACTCTGGAATTCATTTATGGAGGATGTCATAAAGGCTGTTAGTGTAGCTGGGTTTCAGGAATGTTTGGAAAGGTTCCTGGGGAGCGGTCAATAAACCATTATTAATGAGGTGTCCAGAATAGCCCCTGCTTGCCCAATACATGCACTGTGGATCCTGTGTGTCTTTTGGGGAAACTTCTAGGTACTGCGACGCTCCTGCCCTGGGCCCGAGAGCTTACAGGCAGGAGTGGCCTTGTAATGTCCCTGAGGAATAAAGCTTGTACTGGTCCCTGGGAATTCTGGGACTTGTAGTGTACTTGTATTTCCTTCAGGATTAAATTGTAGTCGTGACACGAATGGTAAGGCTGCAAGAAATTTATTGTTGTGGGGATATTTTCCAGCGCATCAAAATTCAATGGTACAGAATGCAAAAGGTGCAACTTCAACCCAAACAGCTGAAACCAGGAACATAGGAAGTACAACTGAAATAAAGTTAGCTTCTACTTGGCTCTTCACAATCACAGCAGCTGTAACTCAGCAGTGCCTCATGTGGTCTTTCAGAATTATTGCAGCAGCAAACAAACAGCTGTTCCTTCCACAGCGTGGCTTCTCAAAACAACAAATGAAAGCAATTTGTAAGCCTTTTAGCTTGGCAGCAAGTACAGCAAACTCCCTGTATTCTTTTCATACAGTGTTCAAGGGGTTCTTACATCGCTGTCCTCTTTGAGGCAGATTGAGCAATCCATTGGAGAAGGGTCCCCTTCTAAGGCAGGCAGGTAATTATCCACTTGCATGCATTCATCAGAGCTAAGGCTATCGCTGTCTCTGTCAGGCCTGCTAAGCTTCCCTGACCTCAGTTCCAGAAACTCTTGAAACTGTTTTAAAAGCAATTCAGTCTGTAACTGCTCTTTATCCGTGTGAAAGTCTTTGGTAAGGGTGACACCCTTCCCCCACTTGCTATCAGCTTCTGCAGCTGGGTTTACCTTGTGAAGGTAAGCACAAATAAAAGGTTTCTCTAGTAAAGCATTAAAAGTAGAAAAGTCAGCTTTACCTTTAGCAGGGTTTGAATAAGAACTGGCACCTTTCCTCCAGAAGTCTCTCTAGTTCAAAAACTCAGCAGCCTTATTGCTATTTCCTCTGCTCTGTGAATTTCTCTATGAAAAGCTTTCTTCCTGCTTCACTTCCTGGCTTCTGTAGCCATGTTTGCTACCAGACCAGATACCTTCTTTCCATGTGCTGAATTTGCTAGCCTTCCCACGCCCAGGCTCTACCTTGTAGTAAGGTTCTTTCTTAGAGTGTGCTTGGCTCCAAGGTTTACTGCTCCAAGGTTCTGCCTTGCTCCAGGGTTCTAGCGTTTTCCTCCTTCCTTTTCCCTCTTTTTCTCTTTCCTCCTTTTCTCTTTTCCTCCTCCCCTCTTCCCTCTCTGCTTGGGGATTTAAAAGGGCTTCATTTCCCGGAACACCCTGACCTTCCCCTGAGCGTGCCCAATCAGTGCAGAAGCCTGTCTCCTCCCCTGAGCTGGGGCATGTCCTGTGCTCAGCAGAGAGCTGTGTTTTTTTCAACTCTGCATTGGAAATCCTGTGTGCTAGTGCTGTTTCATTACTTCTACCAGGATTTTCCCCTATCTCCATCTCTTCTGGAGGGCATTCCTCACCACAGTACTTGTGACCTGGATTTGCCACTGTTAGACACAGGATGTTGGGCATGATTGACCTTGGTCTGACACAGCCTAGCATATTTTCAAGTCCTATGTTCTTATGTGCCACCTAGGCAACTGCCTGGTCTGCCCTGTGCACCAGTGGTCCCACTGCATGACCCACGTGCACCCTCCTTTGCCCCATTTGCACCATAAACATAGTATCCTTTCATAATTGGGCACTCTGCTGTTGCTGTTAATTGAGCACTGCTATCAATCTCTTGGGCTCCCCTGTCTGTGCATCACATTGCAGACATTTAAATAGGCTCTCTCTCCTCAAAATACACCCTTTCTACAAGGTTTTGCTATGCGTTAGGGTTCCTGCCGTTAAGGTGCCATTGTTAAGGGAGCAAGCCTTGTTCCCACCCACTCCCCGCCCATTGTTCCCCACTCTCCGCCTACTCTCTGCACACAGTGCGCTTTATGATGCCGGTACCATTAGCGTGTGCTATTAGCACATGCTAATGGTGCGCATGCCCTATTAGCGCACACTAATGGCACGCATGCCATGTTAATGTGCGTTAATGGCGCACTTGTTCCTTTATCACAGTTTAGTAAACATACCCCTCAAGCTATTTTTTGATGTTTTTATTAAGATACAGTAATTGATTTTAAGATATTTATAGCATCTTGATTCATGAGTACTTTTCAATTCAAAATGTGCAAATTTGGAGATAGGTAGGATTTGTTATGCCTTTCAGTTCTTAAAATAATACTATTTAAGTATAGCTGCTATCATTGCTAAACTTCACAGGGAGGGGATTGGGTATTAAAAATCTTTCTTAGGTGTAAAGCAATTGCAAAAAATAGGATAAACCTGAGGATAAATCAAGCCCTTTTATCACATCAATTATTGTGTTATTATAGTGCTATAGAGTCCATTTGTAATGAAATAAAACTGAGAATTCAGTAACTCTTCAAAGCTACAATCAGCATGTTGACTTTTTAAAAATAGAGTGAATGTTTCTTGAAGAAAACTATTCTGTTTATAATAGAAGCATCATTCCAGGCCAATGCACTAACCCACAACATATTTTACCAGCTAGTGTTTGCCTTTAATACAATTTAGTTATGGGTGCAGATGAACTCCTGATTCATCTGCATCTTTAGTTAAGTTTCACAGAAAATCTTTCCCACAACCCTGATCATGGAAACATATGAAAAAGGTAAAAAAGAAAAAAAGTGTGATTCCTTCTTTCAACAGCAGCATGTTTTTAAAAGGGTCACTTGTCCTTTGTCAGAAGACCCCTCCCAAGGAAGGTCTTGAATCCCCCGGTGAGCCAGTGGTCTGATAGTCTTCCCATCGAAAGAACAATTGGGGACTCAAATTGTAAAAAAATGAGGCTCCCCCAAACCCTGTCCTCCCCTTAAGAGTCCTGGGCCCAGGGTCTTCCCCTGGCCCTCCACCTCATTTATTTTATTTATTTATTTATTTATTTGTTTGGTTTTATAGACTGCTTTATCTTACATCAAAGTGGTTTACATTTAACAAAAATAATTTTACATATTTACATATAACATTCAACTTGTCCTCCAGGAAGACAAAACAGAATGTACCTTACTTCAGGGTTTATGCCAAAATATTTACAAAGTCAGTAACTGTTACAGGCACTTCACAGTTCTTTGCATTCAAACAGGTTTTCAACACCAAGAGGAAAAACAAATACAAAACTTCTTCGTTCAGCTTAGCAAAAGCAAAAAGATATGTTAAAGCATGTCCTGCCGGTTACAATTCTGTGAGAGACTCTAGACTCTTGGAAACACAGAGTGAGCAGTCCATCGGGTGCTCTAACTGCAACGGCTCTGGTTCTATCACCTCTATTTGCATAGGTTCCTGTTCAGCCGTGTTATCAGCTAGTCCAGAGCTTTCCCTGGATAAGGCAGGTTGTAGTTCAATAGATCTCTCCAATATTCCCCAGCCTTGCTGGTCTTGGTTTGGCTTTTTACTATGCCTCTCTGTAAAGGTTTCACTAGCCCTTCCCAGCTTTGTTTCCTATCAGTACGGTTCTCTGGGTTATAAGCTTTTCTAAGAGCTGGCTCACATCCTGGAATGGAAATATAACTGTACCTTGGATCTTTGAGACATGCTCTGCTGGTATTTGCTCTACCCGGCAGTCTCCTTCTATCACCGTCTTCCCTGAAGACTGGCTCCTGGAGCTTTCTGGAATGGGCTTGTCCTCCCTGGAACTTAGCTCTTCCTTGTAAGTACTCCAAGCTTCTCTGCCTTTCAGTATGTGAGGTTCCTCTCTCAGGTCCCCTCTCAGTTCCTCTCTGAACTTGTGTTTCTCTCCAAACTTGTGGTCCTCTCTGAGCTTGAGGTCCTCTCTCAGCTCCTCTCTGAGCTCCTCTCTCAGCTCGTAGTCCTCTCTCAGTTCCTCTCTCAGCTCGAGGTCCTCTCTCAGTTCCTCTTTGAACTCGAGATCCTCTCTCCTTTCTTCCTTCTGAGCACTGTTTATAAAGCCGTTTCTCCACTGAGCTTCCTGGCTCCCTACCTGATTAGCTCCTGCATTCTCAAAACCTAGGTGTGTCAGCTTAGCTTCTGCAGCCTTGTGCCTGCTCCCTCTAGCTGCACTTTTAGGTAACTGCACCCTCTGTGAGTCAGTTGCTTTATAATAAACAGTGTTTTTTCCTAAGTCTATAGCTTCAATGGTTTCAGCTTCATCACAGTATGTTGGATGAGGTATGTAAGGGATTGAATTCAAGCATATCATATGTATTATTTTTTGGACACTTCCGCATTCAGTGCAATATCATATGATGTCTTGATTGATAGGTTAGTTGATTTTTATATTGGGGTTGTAATCTTTAACTGGTTCAGATCATTCTTGTAAATTTATATGCAGTTGGCTTGTTTTAATTAGGCACATGTATGCCTAAGATTTTCAGACTCATTTTTGTTCATCCAAATATACCAATCTGCTTCTGGTTGCACCTTGCCGAGAAAACCTAGGGGATAGTCACAACATGGACAGCTATCTATGGGTCACCAGGAGTCTGCATCGACTCAAAGGCACAACAACAACAATGCATCTTGGGAAATCTCAAGAATTGTTAGGAGATGTTGGACTTGCATACCAAATTCAGGCAGTTGTGATTAAAATTTTCAGATTAAAGATTTAAAAACTTGAAAATTGTTATTTTATTTATTTAAAATTATTTTTATGTCATCTTTCTACCATTCAAGGTGATTTATATTTAACTGAGGGTGTAAAAGGGCTATGGGAGGGGCACTGTTGTACAAGGAAGTGCAACAGTGGAATGATAAAATGATATAACATGAGTATGCAAATGCCTCTGAACTATTTACAATGCATTCTAAGCAGTGGTTGGACAAATCAACAATTTTCTATTTATACATTTTTACAATTTTACATTTCTACATATTTACAAGATACTTTGGCTAGTGACTTGTTGGGATAGTGAAATGTTGATATTTTATTTCTAGGGTGCTTGAATCTATATATCCAGGTGGGCTCTGTATTCCTCTTGTAAGAGGATGTTTTAGATTTTTCTGGAATCCAGCTGTATCAGAGCATTTTTGTAGTGTTGGGGGTAGGGATTTCCATAGCGTGGGAGCGAATAAGGTGAATGCACGATTGCAGAAGGATTGTTTGCTTTTTTATCTTCTGAGTTGGGATCACTAGTAGGTTCTTGGAGGTGCTTCTTCGAGATCTTTCATTCTTGAGATTTAAGAAAAGAGTCTGGAGACTTAGCTGATTCTTTGTGGAGAATTTTGAATATTGTGATAAGGGCCTTGTATTTGAATTTGCATTAGTATGGGGGTGATGTGGGATTGGCAGGGCGCTCCAAAGATTATTCATACTGCTGTGTTCTGGGCCATCTTTAATGGGTAGAGGGAATATTTCGGGAGGTCATGGTAGATGACGTTACAGTAGTCCAGTACAGGTGTAATCATGGCCTAGCAGATGGTTCAAAATAATTCAGGGGTGAGCAGGGGGTGGGGATGTTTTAATGTTCTTACCTTGTGGTAGTTGGTGGTGGTTGCTATTTTTATGTGTAGTTGGAAGTTCAGTTGTTGGTCTATTCTTGCTCCTAGGTATTTTGTTTCAGCTTTGACTTTGATTGTTATGTCGTTGAGTTTCAATGTTGAAGGTGGGATGAATGTTGGGTCAGGGGTGGCGTTCATGGCTTCAGTTTTCTTTGTTGATGATCAGGTTGTATAGGGTGAGCCATCTGTGTACCTCTGTGAAGCACTTCTGTAGATTGGTGAGGTCAGGAGAGAGGAAGTTGATGGGGGTGAAGAACATTATGTCATCAGCGTAGATCTGATATTGTAACTTGTGGGCTTTGAATATTTGAGATAGCAGTTGTATAAAGATATTGAAAAGAAGGGCTTGAGCCTTAAGGTACACCTGTTTGCTGGGTGAACAGGTTTGATATCTTGGTGCCAATTCTTATTTGCTGTTTTCGTGAATCTAAGTAGAATCAGAACCAGCTGAGTGTGGTGTTCTGGAGCCCAATCTCTGAGAGTCTCTGTAGTAGTTGATGGTGTGGGATTGAGGCAGAGGCAAGGTTGAGGAATATTAGGATAAATCTATTGTTGGTGTTTTGTGAGGAGGTTATGAGTGTGTTTAGTAGGGAGGTGAGGAGGATTTCAGCTCTGCGGTACTATCTGAATCCATGTTGATGGGGATCTAAGGGTGTGTGTTCAGTCAGGTGGTCTTGGAGTTGTGTGAGAACTATCTTCTCTATTATCTTCAATATAAACAGAATGCTTGATATTGGTCTGTAGGACTTAGGTGATGTTGGGTCTAGCCCTGGACTCCTTAGGAAAGGTCAGATTGAGGTTATTTTAAGTAGGTTTGCCATTAGACCAAAAGTCAGAGAGGTATGGACTATACATTTGAGATATGTGCTGAGATGAGATATAGTAAGCTTCACTCAAGACACAGGGCCAGGGTCTAGTGGGGAGGTAGTTGTGTTTAGGTTTGTGTCTTCAGTGTTCTTGAGCATTGGGAGCTGGAATTGGGTCTACAACCTCTGGGGTGTCAATTTATAGTCGGTGTTCTTAAGAGTTGAGGTGTTGAAGGGGGGATTCATGTGTTTGGCAAGAAGATGGGAGGCTATCTTCCGTGGGCATATTGTTTTTGTGGCATTCCTTTATTTGGTTCTTTTATGAGTGATTTTGCTATGGAGAAGGGCTCCCTTGGTTATTTATTGCACCAGTGATGAGATGGGTGTAACACTCTTTTTTCTGTTTCAGTGTTTCTTCATTGTATGATTTCAGCTTTTCCATATATAAGGTTTGGAGGAGTGTGTCTCTTGTGTTTCACCATCAACATTCAAGATGACGTAGTTCACTATTTTGCTTCTGGAGTGCAGAGGAGAACCAAGGGACTCTGTTCCTATGCTTTGCAATCAGCTTCCTTGGGGGGCCCAGGGCTGCTGTGGACAGTGTATCATTGCAGTCTTGAGTCAATTCATCGAGGTTCGCCTTTGTGGCTTTGATGGAGTCTAGCTGCGGGGTAATTGTTTTGAGAAAGCGTTCGCTATTGAACTCTTGGAATCTCCTAGTTGTGGGTGGTAAGGGTGTCTGTATTGTTTGCTGGGTGGTAAGGTGGATGGGGAAGAGTATGGCTGTGTGATCCAACCAGGGTACTGGGAGGATTGTGTGGGGTGTCTGATGTGAGTCTGAATGAAGGTCTGAAGGCATGAATATGAGATAGAGGATGCTTCCTTTCTTGTGTATTGGTTTGGAGACGATTTGGGTATTCCCCAGGGTTCTCATTGCTTTGAGGAATGCTCTTGAATGGGAGGTGAGGGTAGAGGCTAGGTTGAGGTCTCTGTATTAGTAGAGGCTGATGTCTGGGTGGGACGGAGCAGGGAGCTTCAAGTAGAGTAGTGAGATCCGATGCATTGTCTTGGGGAGCTCCATATACTAAGAGGAGGGAGAAGGAGTTTTTCGATACAGTTAGGGTGTTGATTTCTGTAGAGGCGCTGGAATCAGTGATTGTGAGCATCAGATTTTCTCTTGAGACTACACAGACTCCTCCTCATCTGCAGTTTTCTCTGAGGTGAATATTGTGTATGAGGGTGGACATAATTGACTTAGTAGGACTGAGTCAGAGTCAGAAAACTAAGGGGTATATTTACTAAACCGTCCTAATGTGCGCCCGGTGCTAGTGTGCAGGATGCCATATAAGGAGTGGGCGTTTCAGTCTTAATCTAGCAAACCGGGATTATCACGCGCTCATGTGCACTGCGCACATTAGCGCACAAGAAACGCGCGTGGGAAGCATAAGCAGGCATGCTGATGTGCAAACAAAGGAACAGGGCTGCAGTACAATGGTAAAGACACTGACAGATGGTGCAGGGGTCATGGGTTCAATCCCCCACTGTGCCCAATGAATTATGCTGGCTGAGGCACTACCTGTTATGTGTAATATTGCAGTATGAGGCATTTTAATTACTGCTGCTAGCAAACACACCCTCAAAGCGCTGTAACATAAGGTGCTGCATACGGCACCCCATAAGGTACCCCAGAGGGCACATTTTAAAGTGCACTGGCCGCCACGGCACCCTACAATGTTGCTTAAAGGGTGGCCTATAGGGCGCCATATAGGGTGCCCTATGAGGCACGGCAAGGTCATAGCACTGTTTTTGATGGCAGCACAGTGCATTTTAACGCATGAAAATGTTAAGTAGGTGCGCTGACATGTAAGGGGAAGCAGCAGTGTAGCACAATGGTTAAGACACTGACTGATGGTGCAGGGGTCATGGGTTCAATCCCCCACTGTGCCCAATGAATAAGGCTGACTGAGGCACTACCTGTTATGTGTAATATTGCATTATGAGGCAATTTAATATTGTTTTAATTAGTGCTGCTAGCAAACACACTCTCAAAGTGCTGTAACATAAGGTGCCGCATCAGCCACCCTATAAGGCGCTCCAGAGGGCATACTATAAAGTGCACTGTCTGCCCAGGCACCCTATAATGTCCCCTATAGGGCACCCTATAAGGCGCTCTATAGGATACCTTATAAGGCACCTTATAGGGACTGCAACCATAAGATGACTCAGAAGGCGCTTTATAGGGTGCCCTATAAGGCGCCCTCTGAGGCACCTTATGGTTACAGTACCCCGAGGGTGTTTTTGCTGGCAGCACTAATGTACATTAAAAATAGACAATGCTTCAGACAGCCCTATCAAATAACCCCACTGTGGGTTTGAACCCATGACCTCTGGCTCCACAAGCAGTGAAGCAACCAGTGGGCTACAGCTCCATAGCTGCTAGCAAACCCCTGGCTGGCTGCAGAAGGACTGCACGTCACCACACAAACAGTCTGCTGTGGTCACCAGGATAGGGTTAACCCACCCATACCCATGATGCACTGCACATGCAAATCAGCAGTCTACAGATGATCACAAGATGGGGTATGCACCCCCACAGCACCCTGTCCTGGTAGGGGGAACTGACCGTGTGTGGCACTGGCACAGAGTAGCTACACACCGTCACATTGTGCAGGTACGGTACTCACCCTGAGGGTGAGGTAGGGGGCCCAGCACCAGGTCCACAGCAGAAATAAGACATGCTGCAGGACCCCAGCAGTGCTAATGTCTGAGATAAGTAGTAACTGCAGACACACTTTGAATACATCTGTATTTCTCAGTCAAGGTTTAGCTCTTATGGACACATAGGTGTATTATGTACCACCCCCCCCCCCCTCTGGGGCTGAGGGTGGGAAACAGGGTCTTCCACCAACAGATCCACATTCTACCTCTCTGCAATGGTGGCAGTAGAGGGGACTATCAACCCCAGTGCTGCTGGGGAACAGACACCCTACAGGGCAGTCAATGCAGCTCTGTACACATCCATAAAGCAATAGCAGACAGACGTTAGGCCTGGATTATGCTAAGCTGCACCCCACCACTATCTGATATTCTCCTGCAGCAAGCCTTCAGCCACTTCACCCTGCAAGGTGTTCCAGCAAAAGACATACCAGCTGCAGACAGTCTGCTAGCTAGTCCATACTGCATGTTCCTGGTGGAAATGTGTGCACCCAGAACTGGGATGTCAGCATACACACCAAGCAGATAAGTTAGTGACTAGGCCCCAAAAGGGAACCCATAAATATCACATTAAAAAAAATACTACATAGCACTATGGGGGAACCTAGCCATGCCGTGGTCACTGCTCAGTCAGGGTGAGAGTGATCTCCCAGCAGAACATGGTGTGACTACCCTGTCTGTGCAGGTGGTGGCCGGGCACTACAATGTCCCAGCCATTGCCCTATACCCTGTGCAGATGCATCCTGGCCAGGCCACCCTGTCCGGGCTATATCCATGGTACCTTGCTCCTCATTATGCACATTGGGAGGCCAATACTGGCAACAGTGCTGGCAGTGTGGGCTGTGGAGGGTGTTTGCAGCCACCACACACTGGATAGACAGACACACACTCCCCACACCTATGCCAGCATTCTGCAACTATAGAGGTGTTTGGCAGCCCTGGCACCTGCACCAGTCCTGGGCACAGTGCAGGCATGGCTATGGTGCACAATACTGTAGGAGACACTCCCCAGGGTGGTAAACACTGTCAGACACCAGACCTGAAGCACATTCCACAGACATCAGAAATGTTGCTATGATGCAGCTCACTCAGCAAATTGTGGTTAACTTAGGAATTGCTATCTGCCAGTAATCATGGCAACCTTTTGATAGATGTGTACCGTATTCCCAGGTTTAGGGTGGCATTGCTAAGGTATGCAAGTGCTAGTATTGGGAGATGCATGCAGGGCCCAATGTCCTGCCTCTCCAGGAGGCATTGGCTAACATAGCCTGTGGGTGCGGGTGTGTCTGCCCCTGTTGGCTGCTGCTTTAGGGCAGAGGTTCCCAACTCTGGTCCTGGTGAGCCAAACACTGTTCGGGCTTTCTTGCTGTCCCTACTGAATATGCATGAGACACATCTGCATACCATGGGGGCGGTGCATAGAGATGCAGCACAGCCATATTTAGTGGAGACAGCATGGAACCTGAATGGTGTTTGGCCCTCCAGGACTGCTTTTGGGAGACTCTGCTCTAAGTAATGCGCATGTTTATGGTGTCTGTGCTCTGTAGGGTAAAATGTAGGCGTTTTGGGCATGTTTACGTCATCTGCACTAACAGTTCTGTCTGTAAACTATGTTTTAGTAGTGGGTAAAATATGGGGACTGGGTTGGCAGGAACCACAGCTGGGACTTGAACCTGTGACCTTCTGCGCCTAAACTCACTGGCTGTGTGCACTGCACCACTGTGTTGCCACAGAAATGATGTATTCCCTGGGGATTCCATGACTATACATCAGACAGTTCCTGTCTATTGAAGTGCATGGCACCCACCTACACAGAGCTAGGCCATGGTGTGCTGTGGGCAGCTGCCACTGCCCCCTCCACCACCAGTACCCCTCTGCCACCATGCTGACATGCCCTTCTGCTGGTGGTGCACCATCTCAGGCCATCCAGTGTGCGGGTAGGCGGCTGCCTATGGTGTGGGTTCTGGGGTAGGGGTGCCTGCATAGACGTCCATGCTCCCCCCCCCAACACCGCCTGCCAATGTTCTGTGCCCTTGGAGGTACCTGCTGGGTACTATCCCCTGTGACACTGTGATAAACACACTCGTGCCCATGTTGAGCCCTCATCAGTTGCTGTCTGGCTGCTGTACGGTTTCAGCATTCCTAGGTGCCACCTAGGCATCTGCCTAGTCCGCACTGTGCCCAAGCTGCACCACAGAAGGTGCCGCCTGCAGCCCTCTGTATCCCATTTCCAAACATCTGTCCAGTTGGCCATTCTGATATGCCCGCCCTGCTGTTGCCGCACATGTGCACGCCATAGGAAACCTGTCTGATTTTAAGGGAAACCCTGCACAGCGCAATTTCACTGTGGGCTCATTCACCTTGTATGAGGACGGAGCATGGACCCTTCCAAAATTAATATCCTTTTTTTAGTGCCTTCATGGGAGTGTTTTTTGATGTTTCCCATTGAGATCACTATTGCCCATCTTGGTTATTTTATTTTTCCATTTTCTGCTGGTCCTTTTCACTGTTTATTTGCTCTTTTGTTCCGTGCACATGTATCACACTTATCACTTTTTTGTAGGTTTCCCTGATTTTGCTGTACATTGCTGACAGAAATGGTTTCTCTTCCCTTTAAATCAGCTCTAACGCCAGGGTTTCACTGGCGTTAGTTTTGAGCCTCGGATTTCACAGCGTTAGTGTGCAGGGAGCCTCTCCCCTCCCACTCTCCACCCATTGACCCCTTCTCTCCGCCCATGGGGAGCCTTCCTCCGCCCTCCGGGAGCCTTTGCCCGCCTTCATCGCTCGTTTTTACCGCGGCGCGCATTATCGCACGATAAGGTACCTGTGCGCCGCAAGATGCGACATTATCACGTGATAAGGTACCTTATCGTGCGATAAGGTCGCAGAGCGCACTTTAAGACGGTTTAGTAAACATACCCCTAAGTTTCATTGATGCATAGGATGTCATGGTTGTTTCTTTTTCCATTAGATATTAGAACCAGGGAGACTACTACTGGGTGTGTAGGGGGTCATTTCAAGTGTGGCTCTGTGAAAGATGTAATTCTACAATTGAAGGAGTCTGTTAATTCTATAAATTTGAAGATCTATTATAGTATTTAAAAAACATGGTATTTCTGCTTCTACTTTTGTGGTCTATATCATTATGTGCCCTTGCCCTAAGTTTTGCATAGATAAAACAGAACAAGTTTTTAGGGTTAGGTTGAGTGAACAAAGAAGATGTCTGAAAAGACAGAAAGTAGAAGCCCCTTTGATTAGGCACTGCAAACAGCATGAACACAAAAATGAAGAACTTTTTCGTTCATACTTCATAATAGATATGGTGGTTGAAAGATATTAAAAAAAGGAAGCAGGGTATTTACACCTGTTGAAGATGGAACAGAAGTGGACTTTTAGGACTCGATATTTGAAAGGCATTTACATGGTTTACAGCCCTGTAAACCATGTAAATGGCTTAGACGGGAATATTCAACAGAACCTACATAGTTAGGGCTGTTGAATATTCCCATCTATGTCCCCTATGCGCCCCGATGCTATCCAGTTAGCATAGGGGCATGTTGATGGCATTCTGTGGCAGAGCGGAGGTGGCGAGTCCTGGTAACTGGGTAGCGGAGATATAACTAGGCGAGCTTTTGACTCACCTAGTTTTAGCTGTGGATGGCTAACAGGGTAGCGGTCCAATATCACTGCTACCCGATTAGGCTCTGTGGGTGAATCCCCTTGGTGCCTAACCTGGATATTCAATGGCTTAGCCGTGGCATTGACTATCTGGGTTTAGAGGTGGTGCATAGCCCGCCCAGCTGAATATCGGGTCCTTTGACTTCGGGCAGTAGAGCCACAGGGACTGAACCATATGATTGAATGGTGTCATTTTTCATATAAATTTCAGGATTTTCAGTTTGTTTCCTTACAAAGATGCAATATTTTGGGACTATTTTTGATTATGGCATTAGTGATATTTCTCATGTTTTTTCTGTTAACAAGATTAAGTATCGACAGACTTATTTTGCAGACTCACTTGGATGGTGCACCATTATCATCTATTATTTACTGACAGGACTTTTTAAAAATATTTTAGTCTGCCAGCATTGGACGCATACAGGCTTATTCAGTTCCGGACGTAGATCCCCTCTGTACATCTGGTCTGAGCTGGACATACAGAGGAGATCGCGATTCTGATCCCGCGGGGCACGTCTAGCCCCACAGGATCAGAATCACAATCAGTCATGTATGTGCAGGTTAGAACTGTGGTTCAGCTTGGCCTGTACATACATGACCTACCCGACTAACTCAGTCAGGGCTTTTAAATGGAGCTGCAGCACCATTGTGTCCTGTTGACATGGCACTGCGGCTCCATTTAAAAGCCGCGATGCCGGCCGTTGGTAACAAATGCTTTTAACCTCAGCCTGACCCCCGATCTGGCCTCCTAAGTCCAGGGTCAGGCTGTGGGGAATGTCCCCGGGCCCCCCTTTCCCCATCTGTACCCCAGGCCATAAGAAAAACCACTTCCAGGGAAGTTATTCCACCTTGTACGTCTAGGGCCGGCGACTGCCCAGACTCCGCTCAGACTCCACCCCTTCCCCACCCCTTCCTTGCCCTGTCTAACTTCCCTGCACAACTGGTGGGGAAGTTAGACATGAGCAGAGAAGGCACGAATAGCAGGGATGGATGTCCTGTTAGGACGTCCATCCCCGCTATTCGCGGCACAGAATCAGATCCATAGGGTTCAATATTCATTTGGGCAGACTATGCACTGCATCGGCGCATAGCCCTGCCCGCTGACCCCTAACCCCGGATATTCGATGCCACAGTGATGGTATTGAATATCTGGAGCTGCCGCACAAGTTAGCATCCCAGTTAGCATGCCGCTACCCAGTTAGCATCCATGGCTAAAACTAGGTGGGCCAAAAGATCGCCAGGTATATACCATGTTGTACTCATACCTGAACAGCAAGCAGAGATACAGCACTATGAACAGCAATAGGATGGAAGTGAACATTATACATCTACTAGCCTTCCAACTAGTCCCATATAAATGGTGCTCACTTAGAGGTCCAAGACTGAAAGCGATACCCATCAATCTGTCACTGACACTCAGGAGTATGTTTACTAAACTGCGGTAATCATACATAACGCGCATTATGTAACGTTAACGATCGTAAGCGCATCATAATGCGCGTTATGCTGCGCTTACGATCATTAACGTTACATAATGCGCGTTATGATGCGCTAACGATCGTAATGCCCCACGGCGCGGTAAAACACCGCAGAAGGAGGAGAGAGGGAGGAGAGAAGGGGTCAGTGGGCGGAGAGTGGGCGGGGAGAGGCTCCCTTCACACTAATGCGCTGATATGAAGAGCTGAATTCCAATGCGAATGAAAACCTGCCGTTAAATGCACATTACAGGGGAGAGAGACCATTTCAGTGTCAGCAATGTACAGCCCAGGCAGGGAAACTAAAAAAAAGTGATAAGTGTGATACATGTGCACAGAACAAAAGGGCACAGAAACACTGAAAATGACCCCAACAAACTGGAAAAAAACCATAACCAAGCTGGCCAATAGTGGTATCAATGAGAAACTTCAACCCCTCCCCCCCCCCCCGAGTAAGCTCCATAGAAAAGATATAATTCGTGGAAGGGTCTATACTCTGTCCCCATACAAGGTGAAGGGGCCCACAGTGAAATAGCGCTGCTCAGGGTTTCCCCCACAATTGGACAGGGCTCCTATGGCGTGCACATGTCCCGCAACATCATGGTGGGCATGTCGGAACGGCAACTGGACAGATGCCGGAGAAGGGGATACAGAGGGCCGCAGGCGGCACATGCTGTGGTGGAGCTGGGCCACAGTGCGGACTAGGGTGATGCCTAGGTGGCCCATATGAATGCTGAAACAGTAGAGCAGCCAGAAAGCAACTGCTGAAGGCCCAACATGGGCACGAGCATGTTTCCCACAGTGTCACAGGGGATAGTACCCAACAGCTACCCCCAAGGGCACGGAACATTGGCAGGCGGGGCTGGGGGGAGCGTGGACGTCTATGCAGGCACTCCTACCCCAGAACCAGCAACATAGGCAGCCACCTACCTGCACACTGGATGGCCTGAGACTGCGCATCACCAGCAGAAGGGCATGTCAGCATGGTGGCTGAGGGATACTGGTGGTGGAGGGGGCAGTGGCAGCTGCCCAGAGCAGACCGTGGCCTAGCCCTGTGTAGGTGGGTGCCGTGTACTGCAATAGACGGGCCCCATCTGATGAACAGTCATGGTATCACCAAGGAATGTACTGACTCTGTGACAACAAGGTGGTGCAGTGCAGAAAACCAGTGTATTCAGAAGCAGAGGGTCACAGGTTCAAGCCCCAGCAGTGGTTCCTGCCAACCCAGTCCCCATATTTTACCCACTACTACAACATGCTAATACAGACAGCACCTTTAGTGCAGATGACGTAAACATGCCCAAGACACCTACATTTTACCCTACAGAGCACGGACACCATAAAAATGCACATTACCTAGAGCAGAGTCTCCCAAATGCAGTCCTGGAGGGCCAAACACCATTCTGGTTCCATGCTGCATCTGATAAAGATGCCTGTGCTGCATTTCTATGCGCCACCCCCATGGTATGCAGATGTATCTCATGCATATTCATGAGGGACAGCATGAAAACCCGAACAGTGTTTGGCACCGCAGGACTGGAGTTGGGAACCTCTGCCGTAAAGCAGCAGCCAACAAGGGCAGACACACCCGCACCCACAGGCCCCATTATCCAAAGCCTCCTGGAGAGGCAGGACTTTGGGCTCTGCGTGCATCTCCCAATACTAGCACTTGCATACCTTAGTAATGCCACCCTAAACCTGGGAATATGGTACACATCTTTAAAAAGGTTGCTATGATTACTGGCAGATAGCAATTCCTAGGTTAAGTACAATATTCTGATTGATCTGCATCATAGCAACCTTTCTGATGTCTGTGGAGTGTGCTACACGTCTTGTGTCTGACAGTGTTTACCAACCTGGGGAGTGACTCCTACAGTATTGCGTACCATAGCCATGCCAGCACTGTGCCCAGGACTGGTGTGGTGTCCTGGGCTGCCCAACACCTCTATAGTTGCACAATGCTGGCATAGGTGTGGGGAGTGTGTGTCTGTCTATCCAGTGTGTGATGGCTGCCAACACCCTCCACAGCCCACACTGCTAGCATTGTTGCCAGTATTGGCCTGCCAGTGTGCATAATGAGGAGCAAGGTACCGTGGGAATAGCCTCGATAGGGTGGCCTGGCCTGGCCGCATCTGCACAGGGCATAGGGCAATGGCTCAGACATTGTAGTGCCCGGTACCACCTGCACGGACAGGGTGGCCATAGCATGTCCTGATGGGAGGTCACTCTCACCCTGACTGAGCAGTGACCATGGCATGGCTAGGTTCCCCCATAGTGCTATATAGCATTTCTCTCATGTGATATATGGGTTTTCTTTTGGGGCCCAGTCACTGACTTATCTGCTTGGTGTGTATGTTGACATCCCTGTTCTGGGTACACCTGTTCTGGCAAGTCAAATGCAAGGCATTGATAAGGCAGGCAAAGGGAGAATTTGAGAAGAAGCTTGCTGTGGAATCAAAAATGCGAAGTAAAGACCTTTTCAAGTACATTCGTAGCAAAAAACCTGTGAGAGAGTCAGTTGGTCCATTAGATGATAAAGGGGCTAAAGGAGCTCTAAAAGGCAACAAGGCGATAGCGGAGAGACTGAATGAATTCTTTGCTTCGGTCTTTACTGAGGAAGATGTAGGGATATTACCCATGACTAAAGCGGTATTTAAAGGTGCGGAAGAATTGAAGGAAATATCGATACATCGTGAAAGAACTGAAATATGAGATTGCAGACCTGCTATTAGTAATCTGTGAACTATCATTAAAATCATCTCTAATACCTGAAGATTGGAGGATCGCCAATGTAACACCAATTTTTAAAAAGGGTTCCAGGGGTGATCCGGGAAACTACAGACCGGTGAGCCTGACGTCAGTACCGGGAAAAATGGTAGAAACCATCATAAAGAATAAAATTATTCAGCATGTAGATAGTCATGACCTAATGGGAGACAGCCAACATGGCTTTAGACAAGGAAGATCTTGTCTTACTAATCTGTTATGTTTTTTTGAAGGAGTGAATAATCAGGTGGACAAAGGTGAGTCGGTTGATATTGTGTATCTGGACTTTCAGAAAGCCTTTGACAAGGTCCCTCATGAGAGTCTTTTGGCAAAACTAAAGAGTCATGGGATAGGAGGCAGTGTACTATTGTGGATCAGGAACTGGTTAAAAGATAGAAAGCAGAGGGTAGGGCTAAATGGCCAATTTTCCCAATGGAGAAAGGTGAATAGTGGTGTACCCAGGGATCTGTGCTGGGTCCACTGCTTTTTGACATATTCATAAATGACCTGGAAAGTGGAATAACGAGTGAGGTTATCAAATTTGCAGATGACACAAAACTATTTAAAGTTGTTAAAACCCAAGAGGATTATGTAAAATTGCAAGAGGATCTTGATAAATTGGAAGACTGGGCACCAAAATGGCAGATGAAATTTAATGTGGACAAGTGCAAGGTTATGCACGTAAGGAAGAACAACCCAAACTATGGTTACACAATGCAAGGTTCCACATTAGGAACTACCACCCAGGAAAAAGATTTAGGCGTCATTGTGGATACATGTTAAAACCCTCGGCCCAGTGTGCAGCAGCGGCCAAGAGAGCAAATAGAATGCTAGGTATGATAAGGAAAGGAATGGAAAATAAAACAAAAGATATTATAATGCCTCTATATCGTTCCATGGTGAGACCGCACCTTGAATATTATGTGCAATTCTGGTCGCCGTATCTTAAAAAGGATATAGCGATTTTAGAAAAGGTTCAGAGAAGAGCCACCAAAATGGTAAAGGGGATGATAGGATACTCCAATGAAGAAAGGCTAAAAAGGTTAGGGCTCTTTAACCTGGAAAAGAGATGGCTGAGGGGAGATATGATATAAGTCTATAAATTAATGAACGGAGTGGAACGGGTAAACGTAGATCGATTGTTTACCTTATCCGAATATAGAAAGACTAGGGAACATGCAATGAAGCTACAGGGTAAACTATTTAAGACTAATAAAAGAAAATATTTTTTCACTCAATGTGTAATCAAACTCTGGAATTTGTTACCGGAGGATGTAGTAAAGGCTGTTAGTGTAGCTGGGTTTAAAAAAGGTTTGGACAAGTTCCTGGAGGAAAGGTCCATAAACCATTATTAAGAAGGGACCCAGGATATCAATGCTTGAACCAATACAAGCATTGTGGAACCTGTTTCCCTTGGGGAAACTGCTAGGTACATATGACCTAGATTGGCCACTGTCGGAAACAGAATACTGGGCTTGTTGGACCTTGGTCTGACCCAGTATGGCATATCTTATGTTCTTACATGCATCTCCTCCAGGACCATGCACTATGGACTAGCTGGCGGACTGTCTGCAGCTAGTATGTGTCTTGCTGGAACACCTTGCAGGGTGCAGCGGCTGGAGGCTTGCTGCTGGAGAATGTCAGATAATGGTGGGGGGCAGCTGAGCATTTCCAGGCCTGCCGTCTGTCTGCTATTGCGTTACGGATGTGTACCGCTCTGTCTATTCCCCAGCAGGACTGTGGTTGATGGTCCCCTCTACTGCTACCATTGCAGGGAGGTAGACTCTGGATCTATTGGTGGGTGATCCTGTTGCCCACCCTGAGCCCCAGAGGGTGGGTTGTGTGGTGGTACATGATCTGCCCATGGGTCCCCCCCTACCCCTCCCCCCCACCTCCCCCCCGCTCCCCCTGCTCCCCCCCCCGCTCCCCCCCTTCCTCCCCCCGCTCCCCCCCTTGCTCCCCCCCTTGCTCCCCCCCTTTCTCCCCCCCTTTGCTCCCCCCCTTTGCTCCCCCCCTTATTTATTTATTTATTTATTTAACAGTATTTCTAAACCGTCTTATCATAATAATCAAGGTGGTATCACAGCAAACAATCTGGTAGTGTGAGTGTGTTATACATGCAGTGAGGGTGAAAATTTAGTTGGGTGCGTGTTGTATTGTGTGCTAGATTGGTTTGAGCTATGTACAAAGTGGGCTATATACAGTGGTGCTAAAAACATTTTATATACATACAGTGTTAGGCGGTAACGTGTGCTGCTATACAGTCACTTAGGTTATGTGATGTGTCCATAGTGTTCTATGAACAGCATGGTTTTCAGCTGTTTTCTAAAGTCCTTGAGGTCAGTAGTTGCCCTCAAATCGTCCGGTAGTTTGTTCCATATTGTTGGAGCAGCCATGGAGAGTGCTCTGTCCATTGTGTCCTTGCGTGTGTGTTTGTATTCACTTGGGGTGCTGACTCGGTTGTGTGTTTGTTTTCTTCTAGGACGTGTGCTGGTGTCTGGCTGTATGAGGGTGTGCAGGCTGTTGGCTGATGTGTGCTGTTTTATCTTAAATAGATTTATGATAGTTTTGTATCTTATGCGTGCACCGATCGGAAGCCAGTGTAAGTCTTTTAAGGTAGGTGTGATGTGCTCCTGTCTTGCAGTTCCGGATATGATTCGTGCTGCGGTGATTTGTGCCAGTTGGAGTGGTTTGATGGCTTGTTTCGGTAGTCCAAGGTATATCGGATTGCAGAAGTCCAGTAGTGGGGTTATCAGTGCTTGACAGACGGTACGGAAGTGTTCTGGGGCGAGGAGTGGTTTCAGTCTCCTGATGATTCGCATCTTGTAGTAGGCTTTTTGTATTGTTTTGTCTATGTGTGGCTTGAGATTGAGTTTATTGTCCAGCGTAACCCCGAGGTATCTCACTTCTGACCTTATTGGTATAGTAGTGTTTTGTATCTTTAAATTTGGTGGGTGTATGAAGCTTTGGTTCCGAGTGATGATTAGAGCTTCAGTCTTGTTGTAGTTTATTGCGAGGTTGTTGTCTTGACACCAACTGGTCATTTGTGTAAGGCAGTCTGTTATCTTAGAGAAGTCCGGGTTGTCGATTGATATCGGGGTGTATATCATGATGTCGTCCGCATAGATTGTGTATTGAATGTTGTTCTCTTTCATGATGTTGCATATTGGTTGGATGTAGATGTTAAATAGGAGTGCTGAGAGCGCAGATCCTTGAGGTACTCCTTGACGGACTTTTATGGGTCGGGAGGTGATGTGTCCCACCTTGACCTGTAGCTGTCTTTCGGTTAGGTATGAGTGGAACCATTTCAGTGTGATACCGTGTATACCAGTGCTCTTTAGTCTTTCCAGGAGCGTGTTGTGGTCCACTGTGTCGAAGGCTGAGGAGATGTCGATGCTCCCCCCCCCTTGCTCCCCCCTGCTCCCTCCCCCTTGCTCCCTCCCCTTCACCTACAGCAGGTAACCATGGCACCAACACAGGATATGCACTATTCTGGGTGCATCATCGCCCATGAGGACTAGACATGACCGAGACATACAGCAGGGCACAGATGTATCCTAGGTTTGTCTAACGGAACTACCTATCACACACTGATGGGGACCTGCAGCATGGCGTATTTCAGTCATGAAAGGTGCTGTGGACCTGGTGCTGGGCGCCCCACCTCAACTTCAGGGTGGGCACAGTACCCGCACAATGTGACTGTCTGTGGCTACTCTGTGGCAGTACCACACACGGTCTGTTCCCCCTACCTGGCCGAGGTGCTGTGGGGGTGCATACCCAATCTTGCGCCTATCTCTCGACTGCTGATTTGCATGTGCAGTGCATCATGGGTACGGGTGGGTTAACTCTATCCTGGTAACCACAGCAGACAGTTTGTGTGGTGACGTGCAGTCCTGCAGCCAGCCAGGGCTTTGTTCACAGCCTTATAAGGTGTCCTATAGGGGACATTATAGGGTGCCTTGGCGGACAGTACACTTTATAATGTGCCCTATGGAGTGCGTTATGGGGTGCCTTATGCAGCACTTTAGGTTATGCCACCGTGAGGGTGTGTTTGCTGGCAGCACAAATTAAAATACATGTCAAATGCCTCAACAATCACTACTTAAATGTAAAGGGTGCTGCCTTAGCCAGCCTTATACATTAGGCCCACTGGGGAATCAAACTCATGACCCCTGTACCATCAGTCAGTGTTGTAACCATTGTGCTACAGCTCTGTTGCTGTGATTGTATGCCTGCACGCCTTCTTAAAATTAACGCGCGGTAACATGCCCTGTAGCGCTCGTTCATTTATGACGCCTTGTAGCGTGCATTCTTGGCGCGTTATCGGCAACGATGTACCGCCCATATCCTTATTTGGGGTTTCTGTCTCTACCGCGGCTCCTAACGTGAATTGCACTAACGCAGTTTAGTAAACATATCCCTCAATCTTCCACAGAGTTCATTCTTGGCTATTGCTGCAGAGTATGGGATCTGATAAGCTTAGAAAGGGAAAGATTGTCATATATTGGGAGCAGACCATGAGGAAATGTTGTGTATCATCTCCTGCCCAACAGTCCCAAAGCAGTAGACAGAACAGCTGTTACACACACGATTATGCTGTGCCTCCAAACTTTTGTCCTTTTTTTTTTTGCTTTTTATTTTGGTACATTTGACAATGCACTTCAACAAGAGGTTGAAGGAAATTCATCAAAACATATACATCAAACAAAATATTCCAGCATATCGGCTCACCAAAAATTATAACACCTCATTAGACCACAATACAGGAAAAAATGGATCCAAATGCTATAATAAATCTAGGAAATAAAATATATCTAGAAACTCCCCTCAAAGAGACCCTTCCAACAGATCTTACAGTGTTGCCTCTGGGGTTCCAATCTGGACCCTAACATCTTCTCTAGCCACAAGAAAATCAGAAATTTGTCTTGGTTCAAAAACCCCGCCCACTCGTGACCATAACCTGAGCTAGGGAGCAGAGAAATTGTCTTGTGCTGTCATGGCTCCACACTAGCTAGCAACGCGTGTCCAAATGCGCATTCAGCGTCCATCAATACACACATTGTCAGCTAATGCTCTCTAGTAAAAGGGCCACAGGAATGAGGCTCATTGCTGTCATGGAATGCCAATATTACTTGGAAAAATTGCCCCTGAGAAAAAAACAAAATAAATACTCTCTATTATTAAATTCTTATTGTGTGTTGGGAACCCTGGAAAAATATTTGGTGCCCAGCCAAACAGTTATGCAGATAGAAGAATGAGGGATTAGAAGCAGACAAGGGCGGGGTCAGAAGATATGCAGATAAGGATATGTATTTGTTATTGTACATTTGATTCATTAGTGCTCCTTTTACTATTTAGTGCACATTAAATTGAGTTAACATGGGGCAGTTGACATCTTTAGGGTGGAGTGCACTGAAAGGCCCATGCCATCGGCCCAATTGGAGAAGATCCCGGCTGTTGCCATCTTTGCTGGTATTGTGGAAACTGTGCAGGCATATTGGAGGACCCCTCGGTGATGTCAGCATTAGGACTAGAGGATCCATAAATAATATGGCTGCTGCTAATTCAGCGGGGAGTTGTCATCTAAAGGGTGGAGTATGCTGAATGGCCCATTCCATCAGCCCAATTAGAGAAGATCCCAGCTGTTGCCATCATTGCTGGTGTTGTGGAAATTGTGCAGGCATTTTGGAGAACCCCTAGGTGATGTCAGCATTAGACTAAAGGGTCTATAAATAACATCACAACCACAGGATGTGGCCTGAAGAGGCATGCCCAAAGGGGAAAGTTATGCCCTTTTGGACCCCTTTGGAGTACGAAAGGAAAACCGATGGAGTTACAGCAGTCTCAGCAGTTTGGTGGAATAGTGGATTTTTTTGCTTCGCTATCGAGGGAGTGACCATGATGTGGAAGAGGAAGAACAAGAGTTCCCTGAAACAACAGTCTTCTGTTTTACCATTTCCAAAGACTGCTGGCCCAATAGACAGACACATAGTGGCAATGGCTGTGGTTCAAACCTTCTTAGAGAGAGTTTCTATAAGCTCAGGGGATGGAACTCCTCTTCTTCATCCTCACCCCCTTATGTCATCTACTGTCTACTCTCCTAGTGTGATATTGGAGGGAGGGACTCGGGTTGGGATATAATATGGTTGTTCTTCCTAAGCTGGTCCCTTTATGGGAACCTAAGGGAACTCCCATACTATCCTCTACAATTTCAACTGATGAGATTACTATGATGAACTTCTGGGTAGCTATTAACCGTGTTGATTCTAAAATATATTCAACTGTTTCCTCTTTGTGATTGCTTACTCAGGATACTGTGGACACATTGCAAGCTGTTGACACCAAATGTTATTTATTTATTTGCAAAGATTTGGTATATCGCTAAAGGTTTGGTCTATCATAGTGGTTTACAGAATAAAACCAGTTTCTTAATGATACAATACTAACAAGGAACAATAAAGTGATAGGAGGGTGGAGGAAAGAGGTAGTACAACAATATCAATCCCATAAGACAAGATTTATTTATTTATTTAGCTACTCTTATATATCGCCTTATCAAAGCTTAAGAGTGGGGGAGTAGCTTAGTGGTTAGAGCAACTGCCTCATACTCAGAAGATCAAGGGTTCAATTCCTACTGGCACTCCTTGTGACCTTGGGCAAGTCACTTTGCCCTCCATTGCCTGGGAAGAAAAGACTAGCAATCTACTTCTGGTGATACATTGCCAAGAAAACCCAGAGGTAGCTGGGTTGCTATGGTTTACAGTGTAAACTACAGCTAATAATTATATAGAGTCTAAGGGGTATGTTTAACATAGCAGCGGCTAGGTTAATGTCACCAGCTGTGGTACATTGTGGAGAGAGGCCAAGAGAAGGGGGGGAGTGGGCGAGGAGAGGCTCCTGCTACACTAACGTGGGGAAATGAAGGGCGGAACATTACTCAAACTGAAAACCTGTCGTTAGATGCACATTTCAGCATCAGCAATGTACAGAATAGGCAGGGAGCCCTAGAAAAATGGTAGTAGTGCTCCATTTGCAGCAACAGCATAGTGCCCAAGTATGAAAGGCCATGATGGGGCATAGGGGCTGCAGGTGGGACATGCAGTGGGAGCAGCTGGGGGCACAGGATGGACTAGGCTGTCACCTAGGTGACACATAGGAACATAGAAACTGGAAACCAGCAGGACAGCAGCTGACCCTGGCCAAACATGCCCAGTAGTTGGTGTTCCACAGTGTCCCATCCAGGGAACACTACCCAGCAGGTACCCCAAAGGTCACACAGGTACAACTATGCCTGTAATTGGGCAATCAGTGCACATATGGGGACTATGCTAACAAGGGTCCACAGACCTTCCCCAGGATGCATCCCAAGCAGTTTGTAAACCCAACTAAATGACCACCCTTTACTGCAGCCCTTAGTAAGGCATTGCAGGGTGTGACCACACGTTGGCTGAAACATACATACACCCAGTAGGCCAAACGGGGTACACCATACCTGAGGTGCATGCCCTAGCCTGTCCACAATCTGCTGTCACAACACAATCTACCTACATCTACTTGGTCCACCCTAGCCAAAAGCTGCTAGAGCACCAACCTGACATCCCCAGCCATCTCTCCCCCATGTGGAAGGGACATAACAATGGTAGGTGGTGATGGGGAGGGGGAATGTGTGGATGTCCATGTATGCCGCTCCACCCCAGACCCTGCACCCTAGGCACCCGCCTACCTGTACAGTGGATGGCCTGGGACTGCGCACTACCAGCACCAACAGCATATGGGCATGTCAGCATGGTGGGGGGGGGGGGTGTTGGTGCTGGAGGGGGCAGTGGCACCTGCCTGCAGTGGACCTAGGCCATGCCCTGTTCCATTACATGGTGTGGAGTGCAACAGAAAAGGTCTGTCTCATGAAAAGTAAAGGCAGCCCCAGTGACTGCTGTGCTGCTGTGGCAACAGTGTGGTACAGTACACACAGCCAGTGTGGCCTGGAGCAGAGGGTCATAGGTTCAGGTTCCAGCTTTGGATCTTGCAGAGCATGTCCCTATATTTTACCCTATAATGCAGATACAACATCCAAATGTGCAATCCCCAAAGCAGCGGTCAACAGGGGTACAAACACCCACTCATATAGGCTCCACTATCCAAAGCTTCATGGAGAGTCCGGCTGTTGGCTCCAGCACGGAGCTGTAGTTATCACCTGAGCACTGCTACCAGCTCCTGCACACCTTAGCAATGCCGGCACTGTGATCAGGACCAGTGTGGTGGGCAGGGCTGCCAACCACCCCTATCACTGCATAATGCTGCAATAGGAGTGTGTGTGTGTATGTCTACTCATTGATTTGTGGCTGCCTATTCCTCACTGGGCCCACAATGCCTACACTGTTTTCCAGTGCATAATGATGAGCAAGGTATTGTGGGTATGGGTCAGACAGGTAGACTGGGCAGGATGCATCTGCACAGGGTGTAGGGCAACTATGCACACCCAGCAAGTGCCCCAGCGATTAGCCCTCCAGAAAAAAGAGCACACAAATATCACTTGAGACAGATACTAAGCAGCACTATGTGGGAACATAGCCATGCCATGGTCACTGTTCAGTCAGTGTGAGAGTGCCCTAACAGCAAGACGTGCTGTGGCCACCTTGTCCATGCAGGTGGTGGTTAGGCACTACAATGTCCCAGTCATTGCCCTACACCCTGTGCAGATGCATCGACTGGGACATTGTAGTGCCTAACCACCACCTGCATGGACAAGGTGTCCACAGCACGTCTTGCTGTTAGGGCACTCTCACACTGACTGAACAGTGACCATGGCATGGCTATGTTCCCACATAGTGCTGCTTAGTATCTGTCTCAAGTGATATTTGTGTGCTCTTTTTTCTGGAGGGCTAATCGCTGGGGCACTTGCTGGGTGTGCATAGTTCCAATGTGCACATGCAAGATAGACTGGCTAGCAGAGTGTCTGTGGTTAGTTTCTGCATGGCTGGAGCATCTAACATGGTGCAGTCTGACTGTGCCTGCTGCTGGTGAATGTCAGACCATGGGTGGGGGCTGCAGAGACTCCTAGCACTACTTTTGGTTTGCCAGTGGCTTAGCAACAGGACCAGATCTGGTCTGATGATATCCAGAACCTAAGGTAATTTGGGTCTAAGGTATCTCACTGATGGTAAAATGCATCAGGATGACAGGCATAAGCTGGAAGGCAGAAGAACAGCTGTAGCCCTAATACTGGAGGGAGCACAGAGGCAGGGCAATGGACAAGTCGTCTACTGTAGTGCTCAGTATTGAGGAGTACCCGTATTACATCTTATGCGCATTGTGGAGAACGTGTGCATGCTCGTACACTGCAATGTGCATTGCAGCACTGCAGATGTGCAGTGCTCATGATAATGCGTGGGACATGCGTTGTTACGTGCCATAACCTGACCACATAATCTAAGTCGCTTAGACGTATCTCATAAGGCACGTAGGAAGGTCTGTAATGTCACACATGTTATTGTGTGCGCTGCACGTCAGACACCCTGCAATGCGTGTACTATGCAACACGCGTACGCTGCACTACTGCGTGATAATCTAGCAGACACGATGGCCACTTGGTGGAACATATTTGCATTGTGCTTGTTGTGGTTGTCTGGGATAGTGGTTGCAGACGTGCGTGGAGCCAATATGGGTTTGGTTCCCACAGGTTCCTTTTCCATTCTTTTCATTTGTTCTGCTCACCTTACCATACAATGGCTCTGGCTTCATCCTTTCTCCACACACACTTCTTTCTCTTCACTGTACACTGCAGTGTCCCCTCCATGCAGCCTATCTGTCACATGCTAGTTGTTGCATATGGTCCCTTTCTTTGGGCTGTCTGAGTGGGCAGTTGACTCAGTGATTTGGTATTGGTGGCAGTGAGTTGTGTTTGGGCTCTTCAGTATACCAGTTCAATTACCTGTAACTCCTTTTTGGATCCCTTGCCCATTTTTCCCTTATACACACACCATCCACACAGCTAGCCCTTCAAACCGACCCCTGACGCCCTGTCCATTAAAGTTGTTTACTCCTCTGCATGCTGTGTTCACTGCACACCATTTTATGGTGTGTGTGCATGTGTTTATCTGTGGCTCACGTCCCCATTACAGACTGCGATATCTGTTGCCTGTGGTCTATGGCCTTACACCTACGTCTCCATTTCTCATGTGGCACCATGTCTGCACATCCCTCAGCGCGTCTTCTACTGTCTACGCTCCTTAGATTGCAACCCCTACAGACACGCTGCTGCTTCCCATCAGCTGTGCGGTTAACACGCAGTGGGTCCAGGGCACACTGTATCGTGTGTTAGGCGTCTTGTAATGCACGTTACCTGACAAGCCTTGCTTTAACGATGCACTTCCCACTCCTTTATATGGGCATCCGTAACATTACCGGGGAACTTAATGATGGTAAGATTACCGCGTTTTAGTAAACATACCCCTAAGAACAAAAGTTAATGCTTACATGGAATGAAAGAGAATAGGCATAAGCACATATCTAGAAGGTAACATGCGAAAAATAGAACATAAGAGAGCATTCCCTTCACTTGGTTTGCAGCTTGTCATGCTTTGAGGGCTTGTGTGCATCAGTGATGCTCAGAGTTAAGCTATTGGTAGCTGAACAACTGCCAGGGTCTCCCAAAATGGAAAGGTTTCAGTTGAGGTGCCAGATTAAGACAAACCACTCATTTGGGCAGCAGCAGAATGGGATGGTGTTGGCAGCAGAGAATCACATTTCTGTGACAACAGCAACAACACTAGAATTCCTGCACGGAAGAAAAGCCTGGTAATCTACTTCTGTATCTTGTCATGAAAACCCCTTGGATAGTCACAACAAAACAAATTGCACTATAGTGCTGGAAGATGAGATCCCCAGCTAGATCAACTGGCTACTGGGGAAGACCTGAAGACTTTTCAGAGTAAAACCAGAATTTATGATATGGTTGTATCAAAGCCCTCGGGATGTCTGACTGCTGATGTAGCTGTGCATAAAACAAGAGTCAGAAGCTGCAAATATATCTTACATATTGGGACATGGAACATATGAAGCATGGACCAAGGGAAGTTGGAGGTGTCAAGAATGAAATGGAATGTATACAACTCAATCTGTTGGGTGTCAGTGAACTGAAATGGACTGGCATCGGGGACTTTGCATCTGATGTTGACATGGTGCGCTGAAAATGAAAGACAAAGAAGAAATGATGTTGCATTTATAATCAAGAAGAAATCTGCAAGAACTGTAATGAAACACAACGCAGTCAGTGAACGCTTAATTTCTATTTGTTTAGGAGGCATGCCCATCATCACAACTATAATTCAGGTATATGCCCCAACACAGCTGCAGAAGGGGATGAAGTTCTATGAACAAGTACAAGCTGAAATCAAGAGAATATGCAAACAGGATATCCTGATAGTCATGAGTGAATGGAATGCAAAAGCTGGCAACAAAGAAGAAGGCAAAGTTGTTGGAAAATATGAACTTGGCAACAGAAATGAAGCTGGAGAAAAACTGATAGAATTCTGCAAGACCAACGATCTATTCATCTCAAACACCTTCTTCCAGCAACACAAGTGGCAACTGTACACATGGACTTCATCCAATGGATTATACAAAAATCAAATTGACTACATCTGTGGAAGTCAACAATGGAAAAGCTCTATAACATCAACAAAGACAAAACCTAGAGCTGACTGTTGTACAGATCACCAACTACTAGTAAGCAAACTCAAGCTAAAGTTGAAAAAGAGCAAGCCGCACATGAATGTAGCAAAATATGACCTTGAGAAAATACCACCAGAATTTAAAGACTGCCTCCAAAATTAATTTGCTGCTTTAGATACAAATGGCAGAGCTCCAGAAGACTTATGGTATGACATCAAGAAAGTTGTGTTGGAAGAAAGTGAGAAGTCTCTACAAAAGATGAAAAAGCAAAAACAGTCAAAACGGATGACGACAGAAACTGTAAATTACCCAAAAACACAGAGAAGCTAAAGCCAGAGGAGAAAGAGAGGCAATCACAGAACTCAACAGAGATTTCCAACATGTAGCAAGACAAGTCAAGGAGAAGTACTACAATAATGCATGCAAGGAAATAGAAGCAGAAACTATTAGAGAAAGAACAATATCTGCTTTCCTAAAGCTACGAGAATTAAAGAAAACATTCCAGCCTCAAATTGGAGTGCTACAAGATGCTCAAGGATCCATGTTGAATGATGCTGAGAAGACCAAGGAAAGGTAGAAAGAATACATAGAGTCATTGAAGGGATGGACAGATAGAGGGATACCAGAATCCCCAATATGTAATTGAAGATGGATGAAGTTCTTGATACAAAATGTGTTTAGAAGTTTGACTTTTCACCTACTTTCTTAAATAGAATAAGATGTCATGGTCATGAGTTTTCTGTGTAACCGTCTTTAAAATAGATGGAACAGTGTTAACGCAAGCAAAAAGAACATAGGCTATGACCTGTGCAACCATAGTTCATTGTACAGTCAGCTGGAAGTCCCTGCTGACACAACATAATTTTTGCAACTTTTGTAATTATAAATTTCATCTAATATACTGTAATCAGATCTTACTTTGTAAAAAGAACTTTGGCGACACCTTGTGTTATTTCATGGTTATAATAAATGATTGTAACTTCCTCTTTTTCTCTAATAAAAAGAGAGCTTTTTGGAGGAGGACTTTGAATTCGGCAGGTGTGGAATTATGCTCGTCCATATACCGCTTGCCGTCTTCCCTCTGAGCTCAAAGAAAATAGCACTTTGTGTGTGTGTGATTGTGTTCTTTATTACTCTCTGCCTGTCTCTCACTACTGATGGACCAGAGACCTAAAGAGCCGAGGTATTGTGGTCAGATCATGGAGTTTTCTTCAGTCATTATACCATAAATATCAAGTTGACAGACAGCCATTTCAACCTGTACCTTATGATCAGGAACCATTGATGATGAAAGAAGAAGTTGAAGCAGCTTTGAAAGCCTTATCAAAGAACAACACAACAGACATTGATGACATTCCCATAGAAGTATTACAGCAATTGGATGAAGCTCTTACCATACTTACAAGGCTCTGCCAGGAAATTTGAAAGACAACATCATGGTCAACTGACTGGAAAAGATCTGTGTTTATACCAATACTAAAGAAAGGTGATCCAACTGACTGTGGAAATAATCGCACAATTGCTCTGATCCCACATGCCAGCAAGATTCTACTCAAGATTATTCAGCAGAGACTACAACCATACCTGGAACGAGAACTGCCTGAAGTGCAAGCAGGGTTCAGAAAAGGGCAAGGGATGAGAGACATCATCATGGATGTGAGATGGATCCTTGAAACACAAAAGAATGTTCATTTACATTCTCTTATATACTGTGCTATTCTGTATCAGTGCAGTTTACATTGAACAGGGCATTATAACTTGGAGATAACTATTTTACAGGGAACATGGGCTATGGAGGGTTAAGTGGCTTGCCCAAGACCACAAGGAGCACCTGTGGGACTAGAAAGCCCAGTCCTTCCAGCCCAAGGTTGCTGTCCTCTAGTGGGATTTGAACCCCTGACCTTCTGGCCTGAAGTACCTTGCCCCAACCACTAAGCCACTCCTATGTCAAATATCAAAAGGGCATCTATATGTGTTTTATCGACTACAGCAAGGCTTTTGACTGTGTAAACCATGAGAAACTCTGGGCCACATTAAGATGCATGGGTATAACAGAACATCTGATAGTTCTCTTGCACAACCTTTACATTGATCAAGAAGAAAGAGTTCGACCGGAACAAGGAGAAACTGAATGGTTTAAAATCAGCAAAGGTGTATGATAAGGCTGCATACTTTCACCCTACCTGTTTAATTTATATGCAGAACAAATCATCAGAGAAGCAGGACTGTATGAAGACAACAGAGGTGTGAAGATTGGTGAAAGACTCATCAACAACCTTTGCTATGCTGATGATACCACATTATTGGCTGAAAGTGAAGACAATCTGAAACTTTTAATTTGGAGGAGTAGCTTAATTGTTAGAACACTGACTTGGGAACCAAGAAACCGAGATTCATTTCCCACTAGTACTCCTTGTGGCCTTGGACAAGTCACTTAACCCCCCATTTCCTCAAAAATCCAAGTTATCAATTTCCCTGTTCAATGTACATTACTAAATTTAAGGGGTATGTTTACTAAATCGCGTTAACGTTACATACCGCACGTTAGCGTTCCTGGCCGCGGTAAGTCCCATAGAGGGTGGAGGGAGGGCGGACAGAAGGGGTCAATGGGCGGGGAGAGGTCCCTTCCACACTAACGCTGGGAACTGAAGGGCTGAATCTTACCACGACTGAAAGGCGTTAGCACACATTTGCAAGTGAGAGAAACAATTTCAGTGTCAGCACTGTACAGCATAGGCAGGGAGCCCTAGAAAAATGATAGCAGTGCTCCATTTGCAGCAACAGCATAGTGCCCAAGTATGAAACATAGAAACATAGAAAAACAGGTTACTTTTATGAAAGGCCACTATGGTGATGGTTTATGAAAGGCCACTATGGGGATGGTGCAAATGGGGCATAGGGGGCTGCAGATGGGACATGTAGTGGGGGCAGCTGGGGCACAGGGTCGACTAGGCAGTCGCCTAGGTGGCACATAGGAACATAGAAACCGGACATCAGCAAGACAGCAGCTTAAAAAGGCCAAACACAATCCACCTACATCTACCAGTCAGGGTGAGAGTGACCTCCCAGCAGGACATGCTGTGGCCACCCTGTCCATGCAGGTGGTGGCCGGGCACTACAATGTCCCAGCCTTTGCCCTATGCCCTGTGCAGATGCATCCTGCCCAGGCCACCCTGTCCGGGCCATACCCACAGTACCTTGCTCCTCATTATACACATTGGCAGGCTAACACTGGAAACATTGCAAGCAGTGTGGGCTGAGTAAGGTGTAGGCAGCCACAACACACTGGATAGACAGACACACACTCCCACACCTATGCCAGCATTGTGCAAATATAGAGGCTTTTGGCAGCCCTGGCCACCACACCAGTCCTGGGTACAGTGCAGGCATGGCTATGGCATGCAATACTGTTGGAGTCACTCCCCGGGGTGGTAAATACTGTCAGAAACCAAAACTGAAACACACTCCACAAATATCAGAAAGATTGTTATGATGCAGCTCTATAAGCAAATTGTGCTTAACTTAGGAATTGTTATCTGCCATGAATCATATCAACCTTTTGATATATGTGTAACGTATTCCCAAGTTTAGGGCGGCATTGCTAAGGTATGCAAGTGCTAGTATTGGGAGATGCTTCTGCTCGCAGGGCCCAACAGCCTGACTCTCCATGAGGCTTTGGATAGTGGAGCCTGTGGGTGTGGGTGTTTCTGCCCCTGTTGGCTGTTGATCTAGGGCAGAGGTTCCCAACTCTGGTCCTGGTGGGCCAAACACTGTTCGGGTTTTCATGCTGTCCCTAATGAATATGCATGAGACACATTTGCATACAATGGGACGGCGCATACAAATGCAGCACAGGCATATTTATTGGAGACAGCATGAAACCTGAATGGTGTTTGGCCTTCTAGAACTGCAGTTGCGAAACTCTATTCTAGGTATTGCACATGTTTATGGTGTCTGCGCTCTATAGAGTAAAATATAGGCATTTCAGGCATGTTTATGTTATCTGCAATAAAGGTTCCGTCTTTATTACCATGGTTTAGTACTGGGTAAAATATGGGGACTGGTTTGGCAGGAGCCACAGCTGGGACTTGAACTTGTGACTTTCTGCTCCTGAGCACACTGGCTGTGTGTACTGCACCACACTGACAGTTCATTCCCTGGGGATACCATGACTGTTCGTCAGAAAGACCCTGTCTGTTGCAGTGCATGGCGCCACCTAAACGGGGCTAGGCCATGGTCTGCCTTGGGCAGATGCCACTGCCCCCTCTGCCACCAGCACCCCTCTGCCACCATGCTGCCATGCCATTATGCCGGTGGTGCTGGTGGTGCGCAGTCCCAGGCCATCCAGTATGCCAGTAGGCAGCTGCCTATGATGTGGGTTCTTGGGTAGGTGTGCCTACATTGATATGCATGCTTCCCCACCCCCACACACACCACCTGCCAATGTTATGTGCCCTTGGGGGTACCTGCTGGATAATCTCCCCTGTGACACTGTAGGACACACACTCGTGCGCATATTGGATCCTTGTCAGTTTCTGTCTTGCTGCTTTACAGTTTCAGCATTCCTATGTGCCACCTAGGCATCTGCCTAACACGCACTGTGCCCCAGCTGGACCACAGCATGTGCCACCAGCAGCCCTCTATATCCCATTTCGAGCATCTGTACAGTTGCCCTTTCCTACATGCCCACCCTGCTGTTACTGCACATGTGCACGCCATAACAAACCTGCCCAATATAGACATGAATAAACCCTGATCAGCACTATTTCAATGTGGGATCATTCACTTTGTAGGGGGGACAGAGAATAGACCCTTCCAAACATGATATCTTATTTTTTGAGCTTTGTCAGTGGTGTTGCTTTATGTTTATCATTAATATCACTTTTGGCCAGCTTGGTTATTGGGATTTTAAATGTTGTTCAGGTCATTTTCTGTGTTTATTTGCCTTTTTGTTCTGTGCACATGTATCACTACTATCACGTCTTTGGGTTTCCCTAGCTTTGCTGTATATTGCTGACTAAAATTGCTTCTCTTTCCTGCAAATGTGCCTTAACGCGAGGGTTTCACTGGCGTTAGTGTTCAGACCCAGATTTCACAGCATTAGTGTGCCTGGAGCCTCTCCCCTCCCACTCTCCGCCCATTGACCCCTTCTCTCCGCCCTCTGGGAAGCCTTACTCCACCCTTCAGAGCCGGATTTCACAGCGTTAGTGTGCCTTAACGCCGCCACTGTGTTATCGCGCGCTGTGACGTTATCGCGCGCTAAGTGACGTTATCGTGCGCTAAGTGACGTTATCGAGCGATAATGTTACATTATCGAGCGATAATGTTACATTATTGCACGCTAACGGCACTTATCGCATGATAATACCACCGCTGCGATGTTAAGATGCTTTAGTAAACATACCCCATAGTCTTAAAATGGGCCTGAACCTTAACATAAAGAAGACAAAGATCCTAATAATTGGCAAAATCAATAAGCTCATTGTTGATGGAGAAGAAATTGAAATAGTGAGCAACTTTAACCTATTGGGATCAATTAGCAATAAAGAAATGACAAGCAGTCAAGAAATCCAACAATGCATTGCTCTTGGCAGAATGGCTGTGAAGGACCTAGACAAGATTCTCAAGAGCAGAGATGACTCTCACCATACAAAACTTTGACTTGTTCAAGCCATGGTATTTTTAATAATGTCATATGGATGTAAGAGTTGGACAGTGAAAAAGATAGACAGGAAGAAAACTGATGCCTTTGAATTATGGTGCTGGTAAAAAATACTGTGTATACTATGGACTGCCCGAAGAACAAACCAGTCAGTACTAGAGGAGATCAAACCTAACCTTTCTTTAGAAGCTTAGATGGCAAGACTTTGACCTTCATACTTTGGACACATTATGCGAAGAGAGAGAGATCATTAGAGAAAGACATTCTGCTTGACAAGGTAGAAGGTCAACGCAAAAGAGGAAGGCCAGAAATGAGATGGATCGATACAATAACAGCAGCTATGGGTGCCACTCTATTAACAACGAGCTGCCTGACTGAAGACCGAACACAATTTAGGGCCATTATCCAGAGAGTTGGCATGAGTCAACACTGACTCGACGGCACTTAACAACAACAACATAGCAATCAGGTGATAGTTAACCTAACTGCTGCAAGAAAATAAAAGTGGGTAAGCAGAATGTATGGTGCAGGAAATTAAGGGAAAACAGGTAATGTAAACTTCACTAAGGACATGAGTCGAGGGTGTAGGGTGCTAAGTTGTCTGCAGAGTGTGGATATAGTCAACTCTAGCACCCAGAAGCAGGAGTGCTATCACTCACTACCAAATTGTTCGATGAACATATGGGTTTTCAGCCTCTTGCAAAACTCGGCAAGGTCATGTGTGGTGCATAAGCTATCAGGCAGTACATTCCACAAGCTGGGGGCGTAAAGCAAGAAAGCTTGATTAGAGGTGGTTTGGTTGCTTTTCCTCTTTGACGTAGGGATGGTGAAGGTATTTTGTGCATTGACTCTTCCTGATCTGTTGTCCAGTGCCTTATGTAAAAGAGATCATAGATAAGTCGAGGAAAGGTTGTGTGAAGCTTTGAAAATGGTCAGCAAAGCCTTGTACTTTGTGCAGGTTGCAACGTGAAGCCAGTATAATTGTGTAAAGATTGGAGTTATTTGCTCCATTCTGTGCCAATTGTAAATGTTGAACAAATCAACCTTTACGGGGTTTATTGAGCAATATAACTAGTAAAAATAGAAAAATTGCCCAAAATAATCGCAAATACTGAACAAACTTTCTTGCGTATCAAAATTGCAATTGAAACTAATGATTTTCAAGAAAAAATATAGATTTTTGAAGGATAAGGGTCTCAGAATGAATGGGGAAGGCGTTTTTCTGCTCTTTTCACAACTTTATAAGACGACACTACAAGCAATCTGCCATGCATTAAATTGAAAATCTATGACATGCTGTGAGTGAAACACTTCCCCCGATGAAACCGCGTAGGCAGTGAAACGCACCAGCGCTGCGAATTTGCGTCGGGTGCAGAGAGACTGATCTGACTTTTCGAAGCTTCAACAGATAAGTTGATTTGGATTTTTCATTTTCAAGTCAGCAGTCTCTTCTTTGATATTTTGAAGTTATTGAAGTTTGAAAATTTCTACAATCACAAGTTATCGTCATTTCAGATAAGAGATAGCAGAGCTCTTGACAGTTTAAATCTGCATTGTTTCAATCGTTTTTGTATAAAAAAAATTTAGAAAAATAGGATTGCTTGGGTCCTTGATGTAAGGAAGGGGTTAGGGATTTCTCAGGCTTTTCACCTGCTGTGGCCTATAGTTACCCTTCCCCATTCATTCTGAGACCCTTATCCTTCAAAAATCTATATTTTTTCTTGAAAATCATTAGTTTCAATTGCAATTTTGATACACAAGAAAGTTTGTTCAGTATTTGCGATTATTTTGGGCAATTTTTCTATTTTTACTAATTGTAAATGTTAAAGCATGTTGTCTGGTAAACCCCGAAAGATGATATTACAATAATCCAGGTCAAGACCTGAAATACGGAACAGAGGTTGTGGGTGCTTAGTAAGGATAACAGGAACTGTACTATTTTAATCTTGTGGTTTGCGAGTCTAATGGTGTTATTAATGTGTGGCTGAAGTGTTAGGTTCTACTCAAGGGTAATTTCCAAGTAACAGACTTCAGATTTTACTTGTAGCTAAGCTCCTGGTATCTTTATGAATGTTGGCAGTTTAAAGTTCACGTCTCTTGTGATATGGAGGACATTAATTGCACTGGAGACAAGAGGAGGGGGGGGGGTAGTATCAAGCCTCAGAGTCTGGAGCATCAAGTAGAGAGGAGAGAAGACTCTATTCAAAAGCCTGACTGAAAAGCCAGGTCTTCAGACTGGCTTTGAACTTTACAGAAGAGGGTTCCATCAGGAGTGCTGTGGGCAAAGTGTTCCAAAGAAGAGGGGCTTGGAAGGAAAAGGCAATGGATCAATAGACATTTAGATGTAGTATACATTTGGAGGAGGTCACTAGAAGGTTGGTACTTGATGAGCGGAAAGCATGGGAGGGGCAGTAGGGAATAAGGTGAGAATGTAAGTAGAAAGGTCATCCAGTATAGTAAGCCCAATGTGTAAACAGAAGCAGTATGAACAATCTGGAAAGCAACGGGAAGCCAATGTTGCTCACAGAGAAGAGGAGTGATGTGATCATTTTGTTTTGCATTGTAGAGAAGCCTTACTGTTGTATTCTGTATGAGTTGCAGGCATTTTGCTTGTGCTTGGGATATACCTGAGAGAAGAGAGCTACAATAATCAAGCCGATTTATAACCAATGAGTGAACGACTATTTGTAAAGCCTTTTTGTTCAGATAAGGTTTCATTGATCTTATCCGCATTAGGGCGAAGAAACAGCTTTGGACAGTTTTTAACATGAAGGGGTGGAAAGTCCGATGTTCTTCTAGAAAAACTCCAAGTGAACAAATAGAAGACTTAATTGAGATTGGGGTCAAAGAGATTTGTGGAGTGTAAGGGGAAGGATTGGAGTTATATGAGATCCAGAGCGCTTCTGTTTTATTAAGGTTGAGAACTGCCTTGTGTGATCAGAGCCACTCCGCCACAGACTGCAGTTTAGAATTGAGTTCTGATTGTTATCATTGGATAAGTCCCTGCAGAGGATGGATTCTCAGGTACAGATCATACAGCAAAAGAATGTCTCTTTTATTAAAGATTCTGTTCTTATCGGGCACAATATTCATTTAGGCAGGCTATGCACCGCATCGGCGCATAGCCTGCCTGCCGACCCCCTTAACCCGGATTTTCATTTCTGCAGTGACAGCATGGCCTCCATGGCTTCTGCCTTTGACTCAATAAGCCATGATAAAATACTACTCAGGCTGGAAGCAATAGGAGTAAATGGTACCCTCCTAACATGGTTCCAATCCTACCTAACTGACCGCTACCAACAAGTAAAAATAGGAAAATAACAAGGCATCCAACCCATTCAAGAAGCTCCAAGGCATCCCCCAGGTATCAGCCCTCTCAGCTTTACTCTTCAATCTTTACAGTCAACCAATATGCCAAATCATACAAGCACATAAAATACACTATCACATTTATGATGAAGATTTAATGATATACGCTCCATTTAAAATCACCGACCCATAGTATACAGTTATACAATCATGTTTCAGTGAAGTCACCAAATGGCTGGAACACCAAAAACTCTATATCAACTACAACAAGTCGGAAGTACTCATCATATCCAAGGACCCATCCTACACCCCACCAGAACAATTAAAACTCAACGACATCCTACTACCTGTAAGATTCGAGGTTAAATATCTAGGAATCACCCTAGACCACAAACTAACATTCCAGAATCATATAAAAAGAATAACAAAATCTAATTTCCAGAAGATCAGGATCCTACACAATCTTTGACCACTATTAGATCATCAGTATGCCAGGCCTTAATCACCCCACAGTTGGACTATTGTAATTCAGTTCTCCACAGACTTACAAACCTAGCCCTTAGACCTCTGCAAATAGCGTCTCATCAGCAACCCATCTCATCAGCAAAACTCCCCAACATGACCACATCTCACCAGTACTAAAAAACCTTCACTGACTTCCAGTAGGAACCAGAATAAAATATAAGACCATAATGATCACATACAAACAACGCACAACCTCTCAGCAGCCTTCTTGGTACCACTTATCCAAAGGAACATAGACACAAGATTACGATAACAATGACACCAAAACTTGCTTTCCATCCTATCTCTAAAAGCGAAAAGCTCACAATCACTCTGTCTCAGAGAGCATTTTCTTTCTATGGATCTACAAATTAGAACTTGTTGCCACCCACACTAAGGTCCATCCAGGATGGAAATGAATTCCGGAAAAAATTAAAAAAACACACCTCTTCAGAGAAAACTTCAGAACAACCAACAGAAATCTGCAATCTACGTCAAATATCGACACAATGCATACTCAGAAATTATACTTCCCAACCTGTAATTGCACACTCAATCCAACCCTCAGTCTATTGTTAAGTCTCATTCACATGTCACATAAGCCAGTCCTATGAATATAGTTATCTCTGTAAACTTTGTACAAATTATAGTTAAATCATGTTGATTACAATGTATATAGTTACTTGTTACTGATACAATTGTTTTATGTACTTTACAGTTGAGTTGTATGTAAACTGCTGTGATATTATGAACAACGGTATAAATAAAAACATTAAATAAATAAATAATCTGAAATAGGTGGAGGCACATTCTAATGTGCCTGTCCAGCCCTCTGTGTGGCCAAGCAGAATTGGAACGCCTAGAGGTAGACCCGATTCTGATCCCGCGGGGGCTAGACGTGCCCGTGGGATCAGAATCAGGTCTATGGCCTGAACGTGCAGGCCGGGCACTGATTCTGATTAGCCTGCATGCCCAGTCACTTGCTCGGCTACCTCAGTCAGGCATCCTGTTGCCATGGCACTGCAGCTCCATTCAGGAGCTGCAAATGTTGGCTGCCACTGATTTCCTGCTTTCCCCATAGCCAGACCCTAGATGTGGCATCCCATCTGGCTGTGGACCCTCCTATCTTTTTGATCGGGCCCAGCAATATGATCCCCCAAAGTCCAGGAGGACTTATTCCACCTCTGCGGTAGAATAAGTCCCCCATCTATGTTCACAGCCCCATATGTACAGGGCTGACCTCAGAATCAGCGCTGTATGTCTGGGGTCACAGCTCGCCCATACCACACCCTCGCTCTGCCTCAGAAACTCCCCCTCCTGCCCCCATCTAGGCCTCCCCATAGAGATGCGCTGTTCATGAGAATAGCGGGGATGGACTGCAAACAGGACATCCATCCCCACTATTCACTTTACAGAATGAGCCCCCTAATGTCTACATAGTTGCTTTGTAGATGATGACAGATAAAATCTGAAATGACTCATTCAGTCTGCCCAGTAAAGCACTTAGGCCTGATATTCAGACCTGTTAACCTGGTTAGTGTGGCTGAATATCAACGGGTGCTGCTGCTGAATGCCCCAATGCAGCCGGCTAGCATTGAGGCATTCCATGGGCACTGTAGAGACAACATCCAGTGATAAGTGGGCAGCCGCTATTCAGCCGCTGCCCAGGTATCCCCAAATGGCAAAAGTTAGTCATCTTAAAGGGTGGCCTAACTTTCTCTGCAGAAGCTAACTGGACAATGGCTGAATATCACCACTGCCTAGCTAGCTTCCACACTATCCAGCTGTCCTGAATATTCAATGCTTGTGGCCGGATATTGCAATGGCATTGAATATCCAGCTCTTAGGTTCAGTAGTGCGGCTAGCTGCTTTTCGAGGCTTAGCTGCCGCCACTGAATATTCTCCCTTAATTTTTAATGTTTAAAAATTCAACTATAGTGCATATTGTAAGTTTCTTTGTGATTTAAAAATAATACATACACATTAGTAATTATGACACAAACACAAACATTACATAAAAAAACTCTGTAAACATATGGTCTTGTATTTATTTATTTATTTTATTTGGGTGTTTCTTATACCGCCTTATCAATTAATCAAAGTGGTTTACAGAAATCAACATTCTACAGGTAACATAGGTAAGAAAATTAAAATATTTGAGTAATCTTACAAGTAACAAATTCAAGAACATGTAAAATAGTAACTAATATGTATAAGTAAGCTTGATACATTTACATTAACTGAAATATTGACAAATCATGGATATGTTGAATCTGCTGAGGGAGGCATGATATTGTCCAGTGGAGGTAAAAATATTCCTGTTGTACAATGATCAATTACGAGAAGAACGTTTGCAGTGAGCTGCGTTGCAGATTATGTTGGGTAGATATTTGTACCATCTATTTTATTTCCAAAATATTCTGAGAATAAGTGTGTCTTGAGTTGCTTCTGGAAGGTGGAAAGGTCTCTTATATTTCTTATTTTGTCTGTGAGGCAATTCCAGAGAATTGGTGGATAGAATGTATACCACGTAGCAGCTCTTTAAACTCAAACTGGTTGGTTTGTAACAGCTGCCCCATGTAGGTTACAAGTATAGAAACATAGAAACATGACGACAGAAAAAAAACACATGGCCTATCTAGTCTGTCCTTCCATATCAACCACCACAACAGTCAACCACTCAACCAATTTCTAACCCACGCAGTACTTTAGGGTCCATCCCTTGGGAGCTCAATTTGTTAATAAGTCGCCTGTGAGAAACGGTGTCAAAGGTTTTACTGAAATTTAAATACGCCACATCAAGAGCTCTCCCTCGGTCCAACTCCCTGAACACCCAGTCAAAGAAATCAATCATATTTGTCTAACAAGATCTGCCTCTGGTGAATCCATGCTGCCTTAAAACCTGTAATCTGCTGGACTCCATAAACCTCACTATTTTCTCTTTCAGCAATGTTTCCAATAATTTACTCACCACCGAAGTTAAACTAACCGGTCTGTAGTTCTCAACCACATCCTTACTTCCACTTTTTTGTAAAGGGACCACATATGCCTCTCTCCAGTCCTTTGGCACCACTCCTGACTCCAATGAGGCATTGATAAGGTCAGTCAGTGAAGCTGCTAGAATGTCCCCAAGTTCCTTCAGTATTCTAGGGTATATCCCATCCGGTCCCATCACTTTGTTGACTTTAGGTTTAGCTAGTTTCTCACAAACACAGTCTTCTGAAAATTGTTCAAGATGCCCCTCGCTTCTGTTCCTGTTTGTGGGTGTTTTCTGAAGTCCTGCTCCTAGTTCTTCATCTGTGAATACAGAACAGAAATATTTGTTAAGCAATTCTGCTTTATCCTCATCAGCTTCTACATATTCCTCACTTTCACCCTTGAGTCTGACAATATCACTTTTATCCTTCCTCTTCTCACTAACATATCTGAAAAATGTCTTATCCCCCATATTATTGCATTGGCTATTTCTTCCTCTTTTTGAATCTTTGCTTTCCTGACTACTTTGCTTGCTTCTCTAAGTTTTTCCAAATATAGATGCCTGTCTTCCTCTCTCTGAGATCTCTTGTATTTCATGAAGGCCTCCCTCTTTTTCTTCACCTTTTCACCTACTTCTTTCAAAAACCATAGTGGTCTCCTTTTCCTTTGACCTTTATTTACCATGCTAACAAAACAATTGGTTGCCCTTAAAATATCCCCTTTCAGGTTTTCCCACTGTTTTTCTACATCCCCCAGCTGTTCCCATCCTGCTAATGATTCCCTGAGGTATTGGCCCATCTTGGCAAAGTTAGTTTTCCTAAACTCTAAGACCCTCGTTTTTGAATGGATTTTAACAGCCCTAGTCCTAAGCCTGAACCACACCATCTGGTGATCACTGGATGCAAAATGATCTCCCACTATAACATCAGAAACACTTTCACTATTGGTAAGCACCAAGTCCAGTATGACCCCTTCACAGGATCTCTTTACTTCTAGATGATTCTGCAGCAGGAATGTGCCAATCAACATCTGGTATATTGAAATCCCCTTCCCCTTTCCTGGCAATGCTGCGTATGTCTTCAATTAACCCTCCATCCACCTCTTCATCCTGTGAGGGTGGTCTGTATATCATGCCAATGCAAATAGATTTCTCTTTCCCTCTTTCTAGTTTAACCCACAGTGCCTCCTCTCTCCCTTTTAAGCTCTGTAGTTCCAGAGGTTTAATATTATTTTTTACATATAGTGCCATTCTTCCTCCTCCCCCCACCTTCTTCCTACCCTGTCTTTTCTGAATAAAGTATAGCCTGGTATAATTACATCGCAGTCATAGTTTTCTGTGAACCATGTTTCGGTAACTGCCACTAAATCCAAGTCAGCCTCTCCCATTGAAGCTTCAACATCTGGGATCTTTTTTCGCATGCTACGGGCATTTATACATGCTGCTTCCCATATGTTGCCCCTTTTACCTATTTCCATAAAGGTATTTAATGTTTCACTTACCTGGGGACTTTCTTCACCCATCCCCAACAAATCTAGTTTAAAGCTCCCTTCAGTAGATTAGCCAGTCTGCTACTGAAGACACTTTGACCTTTCTTGGACAGATGGATGCCATCGCTGCTCCAGGAAACCAAAACGCTCTCGATGACACCATCCACGCAGCCATGCATTCATCTCCAGAATGCAAGCTTCTCTGCCTTGGCCTTTACCCTCAACAGGGAGGATTGAAGAGAACACCACCTGCACCCCTATCTGCTTCACCCACTGTCCCAGAAACATGAAGTCACTTTTGATACGCTCAGAGGGATACCTGGCAGTATCATTTGTGTTGACATGGATTAGCAACATTGGGTAATAGTCAGTGGGCTTGAAGAGTCTCGGCAACATCTTGTATTTTGGCACCTGGCATACCTCTCTGGACATCAAGTCTGGTTGGGAGATGGATGCCTCAGTACCTCTCAGAAGAGAGTCACCAACCACCACTACCCTTCGCTTCCTTGTGGTCACTGATTCTGCAACTTTGGGGTGCTCTAACTCTGGTTCTTCCCTTTCCAGGGATGCTTTCATCTCCTTCACTTCCAGGGCTGCATTATGGTTCTTCAATTCAAGGGCTGGAAAAATTGGATTGGTGATTTTGCAGGCCCTGGTGACTTGTGTCCAACATTCATCATTCTATAGGCTTCTATCTTCTCCTCTGCTGGAGAGCTTGGATGTTGCAAGAAGCATCTCATCAATGTACTTCTCACTGTCTTGAATATTCCTTAGCTTCATCATCTCCTCTCTGAGTTCCTCCACTTGTTTCCTGAGAGCTTCAGCATACAGGCACCCTTCCCATGGAACCGGTCCTTCAACTGGCATTGGGACCTCTGCCTGGACAGAGGCAAAAGCTATAATGGGGACAATAACTTTGGCAATACAGTTTTTCATAACCATTGTACAGTTGGTGGAGCTTAGGTATCTGTTGAAGCAAAAAGGAGAAAGAGAAACCTACCAACGTACCAACTAGTTTCCCAGTTATCCTTTCAGAGAAAAAGCAGTTAAATCTCTTTTAAGTGTGTTCAAAATGTGCTGTTCCAAATCCCTGTGTGTAGTTAATTCGGGAGGTGCCCTGTAAAGCAAGACTGCTCACTAGGGGTGGGTGGGAGTTGGGGGCGGGGTAGGGAGGAAACTAACACCAGTAGCTTCAAAGAGCTGAGAAAGATACTAAAGCAGAGTTTTAAACCTACCCCACTAAAGAAAATATTTCCCCTTTTAAACTAAAGCACCAAAAAGAATGTAACTTTGTTTTAGAAATGTACCAAAACAATTTTAAGAGCTCCCAGACAGAGAGCTAGTAATTTAAAAAGCCACAAACTCTTACCTTGCTTGAAATGTATAGCCCCTGTTAGGAATGCCTCAACAGTTCAAGACTTTGAAGCCTTTTATGCAGGCCTCTGCTGCTCTCTGTTCTTTTACAGGCTAATCAGGCCCACTAACTCCTGATGAGGTGTCAGTAGCATCAAAGGGCTGAGAATGATACTAAAGCAGAGTTTTAAACCTATCCCACTAAAGGAGTAAAACTGGCAGTAACTCTCCTTACCGTGCCATCTTTCAAAGCTAGTTAGTTTATAGACTCTACAGCCAGATAATAACTGAACATGATGAACACTATACACTTTTTATCCTGTAATTAGTGTTTAGAATTGACTTATAAAAAAGGGCTTAACAGAAAAAAAAACCCTGTAGGAAAACAAAGATAATTTGAATGTTATGTGCCTTTGTGGGAAAATCTAGCTCCACCCACCTCAACATACTTCATGTGAGGTAAGGGAGTGATAGATGCTACTGAGGTTCCAGTGTTAGAGATAAGTCACAAGGAATGGGGGGTAGGTATATTCCTAGAAACAGAGAAAATGAAAGTGGATAAAGACCATGGCCCCTCCAGTCTGGGGGTAGAAAGGTCTCGGGGGAGGGGGGGAGTCACATGCCAAGCTAATTGAGTTGATCCTTAGTATGAAATTTCATTTTTCTTATCACCATCCTTGGCTATCACCCTTAATATGTCTTTTTTCTTGAATTTCATTTCTTTTCTGAATGCTAGATATCTTATTTATAGATTATAAACCTATTCATTGTTACCACAAATTGCTATCTATTTTCTAGTCATAACGGAACTCTAGAATTATTTCCTTTTACTGGCAGATAGAGCCTGCTTTGTGATGATTTTTATGGTACCTTTGAAAAATGGGTGTAAGATTACTTGGCTGAAGATCAACTTTATTGTCACATTCCTAAGCTTGCTTTATAGGAAGGCCAATATTATGACCCTACTGTGAATTTGAGCTGTGTGTGTAGCTGTTGAAATTGTTTTAGAATAAGCTATTTTCTACACCTTTATTTTCTATCCAGAATAACCAAAAAGCAGGCAAAACACAAGGTCTATGGATATTTACAGTACTTGCTTGTCAATTCAATTCCTAAATAAATTATATACACAGTATGGGGGTTATTCTGAGACACGAATAGTAGGGATGGACATCACAACAGGACATCCATCCCTGCTGTTCATGCCGGTGGCAGCTCCCGACTACCTTCCCCACCGGTTATGCGGGGAAGTTAGTCGTGGGCGGGGAAGGAGCGGCCCGGGGGCGGAGAGTAGGCGGGCATTGGGTGGTCACTGGCCCTGGAAGTACAGGGCCAATTCTAATGTTAGTCCCGTACGTCCAGGACCGGCGAAATGGCTGGGGAAGTTATTCCACCTCCGAAATGAATATCGGGCCTGTACAGACAAAAACAGCAACAAAATGTATTTATATTATTTATTTATTTGTGTTGATTAAGATTTACCACATCTCTGAAGAAATCTCCCAAGGCAGTGTAAATAGGCAATTTACAATTGCTGTGACAATGCAACCATAGTATTTATTTATTTCTCTTATATACTGCACTATTCTGCATCAGTGCAGTTTACATTGAACAAACTGAAATTACATTGAACAGGGCATTATAACTTGGAGATAACTATTTTACAGGGAACATGGGCTATGGAGGGTTAAGTGGCTTGCCCAAGACCACAAGGAGCACCTGTGGGACTAGAAAGCCCAGTCCTTCCAGCCCAAGGTTGCTGTCCTCTAGTGGGATTTGAACCCCTGACCTTGCAGCCTGAAGTACCTTGCCCCAACCACTAGGCCACTCCTCCACTCCGTAAAGCTCAAGTATCAGTATGGTACAGAATTAGAATAGCAAGATAAATGTGCACAGAGACAAATCAAATCATAATAATAACAAAAAAATATGATATAGTATCCACAAAGTAGACATTAAAAGAATACCGTAAAACACTCATAACTCGTATAACAGAACACATAAGAACACACTAACATATTCATATAATGAAGGCATGGTACTTATGATATCTACATAATATTCCTAAACTATCTTAATAGACATTGAAGGGGACATGCAGTGGTCATACATATTGAAAGAGACAAGATAGGGTATCACAAAGGAGTTAAGACAGATAATATTGGGGTATGAACGTAAAGAAAAATTTTCATGTAGAATTGGATACAGTACATGCCCGATTCCACGGCATTCACTCCCCGTACATACATAGAGGATGTCCGCGGAGCAGTGGATGTGGGAGGAAGGGAGGGAGGGAGGGAGGGGGCGATCCTGGAGCAGAGCATGGGTGGGGCGTGGTATGCCCAGACGGCAGGACGTGCAGAGGCAAGTCAGGTCCTGCCTCTGTATGTTCCCCGCCAGCATGTTAGACGCCTGACAAGTGCCAGGTGATGTTTTGTGTGCAGCTTGAAATTCCCCTCCACTACTGAGATACCACAGGAGGGTCTCGCCGCTAGATTCCCTGCCTTGGGGGCCCCACCGGGGGTCGGATGGCAAGGTGATGGTGCCGCAATGGTTTTGGAGAATCTGTTGCTCTGGCTGGACGTGCCAGTGCCATGGTGACAGGACGCCACTGCACCAGCACACCAGCCAGAGCATTGAGCGATGGGGATGGGCAACCTCCAGGATGTCTACCCACTTAAAATCATGTGCACTGTCATGGTGGCAGCCCCTAGTGGCCAAGGGCAGTAAGGGCATGCTCCACGATGTATTTATTTTCAAGGAGCGTGGTGTAATGTAAGGCCAAAAATGGAGTTTGGTCTTATCTATTTTCAGCTCCTTGTGTGCACATAATAATTCAGCCAAGAGTGTAGGGAAACAAGGCTTTTATTTCCCGTCTGTGCAAGGGTTCAATTAAGACAGTGGAAATCAAAGAATGTCCTTTGTTTGAAAAGGTTCCAGTAATAAACAGGTGGGCTAACTGTTAGTAGCTTCACAATTAGTGCCAAGGAAAATGGAGGAATTCAGTTCATTCCAAACAAAACAATTAAACAAGTTTTCTTCTTATTTACACGGTGGCATTAGACTCTAGGCTAGTAGCCATACACAACCCACAATCCATATCTTCTTCCTGAGGCATGGGAATAGCATTTATCTCTTCTACGTCCATAGATTCTGCCTCACTACTTTCCCCCGTGGAGTAAATACTGTCCCTGGCTGTCACAGCTTTACATGGACTGTCTCCACTGACCTGCCTCCAATAAGACTGGGTTTTAAGTTCTCTTGGTAATTTTTGAAACCACTCTGGTTTCTTCCTTCTTCTTACAAAAGGAGTATTTGCTTTAGCAGTGCTTCTAGGAGTTAAGCATTCTTTAGCAGGAATAAAGCTTTCATACCTTGGGTTTCTGTAGCTGGACTCCCTGGAGCCTTCTCGCCCAAGAATGTCTCTTTTGCAACAGTTTTTCTGCCGATAGCTTCTGGGCAGTGCTGTGCTTCCTGGCAGCTTAGCAAAACCTGGTATGGATTCAGCTCTATGCTTCAGTGGTAAAGTAGCTTTGCTAAAAACTCCTTTTCCTCGAGTACCTGGTAAAACTTGTCCAGCAGGTTCCAGTGACTGCAGGTCTTCCTCCAAACCTGGTTCTCTGATTCTCTGAATACGTCTCACAGCTTTGGACTCAGGAACGTTGCTTGAGCAGGGAGTGGCACACTCTCCAGCCTGACTGCTTTCCCCAGCAGACTCCCTCTGAACAGCTGCTCTGGTAGCTTGGCCCCTCTGAACTTCACCTCTGTGAATTCCGTTCCCTTGGGCTTCCTCAAGGAGGATTCCTTCCTTCAGGTCTCTCCTTCTTTCCTTAGCCGTGCTCCTTGTTCCTTTTCCAAGTCCTTCTGCTCCTTGTTCTGCTGCTTCCCTTTCTGCAGCCGTGCTCCTTACTGCTTGGCTTTTCCTCTCCCACTCTGCTTTGCTAGAATTAAACTTCTGCTTATAAAGGGATCTTCTCTTTGAATCTCCCGGGCTCATTCCCAGGTGCAACTGGTTAGATCTCCTAGCCTCATTAGCTTCTGTATGATCACTCCTGCCTCCTCTAGCTGTGCTTTGAGGTAATTGCACATCTAGATCTCTGTGAGAAACAGGGTTTCTTTTCAACTTTGCATCTTTATTAGTACCAGCCTCATGACAGCACACTAGGCCATCTAAGTGCCTTCTTCCACATCCGTGGGAAAGTCTAGCTCCTGCTTTTGCGGAATGAGGTACAAATTGGCCTCACCCATTTTTTGGGGATCTGGACGGCCCAGACGTGCACATATCGGACTTGGCCTTCACCCAGTTATATTTTGTCATTGGTGCAGCGTTCTAGGAATAGGAATGTTCTTCATTTTTTTCAGACGGCTGTCAGGTCCTTTGTGGCACGTACATTGTTTGGAATTGAGTGAATGATCTGCATGTCACATCTCCTGCTCAGTCATCCTTTTGATGCCCACATCATGGTGATGCTGGTTCTGCCAGGGCACACGTCTTCCCCATCCTATGCGACACACTGACATTTCAGCATATTCTGTGGGCATCCATCACTGAATCAGTACACCTACCTCCCACATGCTCAGCCCACTTACTGACTGCACATAGATGCCTATAGATCTGTCCGGTCCATCAGCTCCTACCTTTCCTTCCATCCATCAGCTTTAACGTGACTTTCATTGGGACTCCCTCATCCTGCATTAAAATGACAGCTGTTTTCAGACATTATGGTGCACACTTGTCACCTTAACCTTAACACCTGATGCCCTGTTAGTGCCTGATAATTGAGCCTAGTGCCCTTACCACAGGAATGCCTACTCTCCACCCTGGCCTTTAATGCATAGAGCACCCTTATCACAATGAGCCATTAACGCTCCTTATCTACAGTTCCCTTACCACCCTTTAGTTAACATAACCCTAAATGAAGAAAATAGGAAAACAACAAAACAATGGGAGGTTAGAAGAAAAATGAGGCAGATCAACACAGAATGTCAAAAAGAAGCTTACCATAGAGGTAAAAACTAATAAGAATATTTTCAGGTACCTTAGAAGCAAAAAACCTGTAAAGGAGTTGGATAGACCATCAAATAACCAAGAGCTAAAAGGGACACGCTGGGAGGACAAAGCCCTACCAGAAAAGCTAAATTAATTTTTCAATTTAAACTGGGAATAATAACTCAGAGAAATTGAAGCTCACAATGAAGCTACAATATGGCTTATTTAAGACTAATAGGCAAAAATATTTTTTCATTCAAAGTATAATCAAACTCTAGAATTTGTGACCAGAGGATGTAGTAAAAGTTGTTAGTGTAGCTGGATTTAAAAGAGGGTTGGATAAGTTCCTGGAGGAAAAGTCCATAACCCATTATTAAAGAGGACCAGGGAAACATACTGCTTACCCCGGGATAAGTAACATGAAATCTGTATAGCTTTTTGGGAACCTGACAGGTCTTGTGGCCTGGACTGACTGCTGTTGGAAACAGGATACTGGGCTTGATGGATCTTTGATCTGACCCAGTATAACATATCTTATGTTCTTATGTTCACTGTGAACCTGGAAGATATAGCAGAATAAAATGACAAATTTGATGAGCTCCTAAATTATCTGGAAAATAAACATTTGAATTTACAATTTATAAACACCTGAAACCAGGAGTCCTAAATATAAGACTGAGAGACCTAACATTTATTTAGCTGACCAATGCTCAGCAAAGACTGAAGTGCTTTCATGAAGGGATATGCAGCTATTTTGAGTGTTATGAAATTATTTCTGCATCATTAGCCCTTCTTAAGCACAGTCTGTGTCTTTGAATCTTAAATTGTCCAACAGTGCCACTGAATGCCAGCTAATAACTTGCAAATGGGTCTACTTTTAGCAAAACAGAAACATTTTATAACTTGCAGCAAGCACAGTATTCATTTGGTTTATACTTTTATGTGTACAACAAATGAGTAGGCTCAATTTACATAGAATTTACTAACTGATATCTATTTAAATTAACTTCACTATTTTTAGTTAAAGGCAATTGCAAAATGTAGAACATGTTCTTTAGTTATACAGCAGCAGACAGCAGAGTTTTCGTTCTTATGTTGTGAGGCTATGGGGGTCATTTTAAAAGTCTTAGGGGTATGTTTATTAAAGGGCGGTAAGGTAGCAAGCATTAATGCAGCGATAAGGGGTTTTACATGCGATAAAGGCTCTGGGCGGGTAGGAGGCGTTCCGGCATTAAGGGCGCAAAGGGCCATTTAGGGGTATGTTAACTAAACTGCGCTAAAGGAGCAAGTGTTCTGTTAACGCGTGTTAATGGTTCATTCGAGTGTTAACGCCACTTTAGCCCGTGCTAATGGGATTGGCAGCATAAAGCGCCCTATGGGCAGAAAGTAGGCGGAGAATAGGGGTCAATGGCTGGTGAGTGGGCAGGAACAAGGCCCTGCTCCCTTAACAATGGCACCTTAACACCAAGAACCTTACCGCAATATCAAAACCTGTTGGTAAGGGTGCATTTTGAGGAGAGAGAGCCTATTTAAATGTCTGCAATGTGCTGCAGACAGGTGAGCCCAAGAGGTGATAGTAGTGCTCCATTAGCAGCAACAGCATAGTGCCCATCTGCTCTGTGTGCACAGGATATAAGACACCTCAGGGCACCTTACGATATGCTAAGGTGCCTTACGATGTGCTAAGGCGCCTTAGCACATCTAAAGGTGCTTTGAGGTGTCTTATCTCCTGTTAAGGCGCTTTAGCACTTATTAAGGCACTCCTGTTAAGGAACCTTATCACATCCTAAGATGCCTTGCCTCTCCTTAGGACGTCTTTCCCCATTTGGTCTTGTGAACTCATGTTAAATGCCCAAGGCACCCTAATGCCGTCACGCCCCCTACCCGCCCACTGCCTTATATGGCTTCAGGCACCTCAACGCTGCCCTTACTGCCAGTGACTTTACCGCGGTTTAGTAAACATACCCCTTAATGTGCATTCAGGATAATGGGCATTAAGGTGCAAGTGTTCACCTCAACATCCAAAAATGGCTGTCACCCTACCGCTGGATAAAGGAGCACCAAGGACAGTCAATGCAAAGGTGATGGATGTAAGGACAGGTGGAGCCTGATGGATCTGGCAGATCTGTGGGCATCCTACTTGGCAACCAGTATATTGGGAGGCAGCGGTACCAATGCACTGGGAGTGCCAATATAAAAGGACGCAATGTGAGTGTGACTTAGGATGGGGAAGACCAGCAGAGGCAGAAGTGGCAGGATGTGTGCAGTGAAAGGAGGATGGAGCACTGCAGATCAGGCACAGGAGAGGTGTGTATGAAGAGCAGAAATGTGAAAAAGAGTACCTGTGTAGGCCATGGTGTAGCAGCTTGCACAAGAAGACATGAATGCACACAGCCGACAGAGGTGGATGGATGGGCTGAAGGAAAAATGGCAGCAGAGGAGAGGGTGGTATGGCCTGGCAGCACCGATACACCGTGGGCGCTATCCCCAACGTATTTGTACTGTGTGGGAAAATGTGTGTCAGTGCCATATGGAAGGCCTGGTACTAGACAAGTGGGTCGCACACCTGTCCCAGACACACAACCACCATATAACACCACAGACAAATGTGCAGATAACAACTGGACAGATGTGATCCAAACTGGGCAAATGGAGCATGTACGGATATGAGGTGATACCTGCAGGTGGCTATCCGAGGGATAGGATGTGTCCGCATGTACTGCAGAGATGTGATGGAGCCAAAGCTGTACAGTCACAGTCATGATGTCATACATGAATCATGTCTCACATGTATGTTACAGCTGTATGCATGTAACTGCCTGTTAGTATACCACTATATCACTGCAGTCACGTCGTGGTACATCTTAGCAGTGAATTGATAATGTCAGATGATAAACAGGGACTGTATGTACCTGCAGTTAGCTGAGCCATTGGTAGGTTAAGTGATCTGCTCAAGGTCACAAGGAGGTGTTGTCAGTCCATGAAGGTTGTGGCAGACATAAAATTGACAGAAATACATTCCAAAATGTCACATAAGTAGTAATAGTGGGCCTTAAACACTGGCATCTTGGCCCCCGAGCCATTGCCATGACCATTACACCATGTCTCCAAGCAGGGGCCTGATATCTACAGGGTGAACTTGTCTGACCCCCCTGCAATAGGATGCAGCAGAGCCAATAAAGCCAAGCTCTCAGAAGGGCATGATGTGGAAGAGCATATTTGCTGTCCAAGTGTGGCCTGAATGCATAACAAAGTAGAAGGATGAGTGTCTGTAAGTCCAGGCCTGCTCCTAGAATTACTGCTGGTCTGCCAGTGCCCTAGTAACAGGTACACATCTGGACCAACTGCCCTGGAGGGGGAAGTTGAGGTTTTCCAGGCTTGCTCCCAGCATTACTGCTGGTCTGCCAGTGCCCTAGTAACAGGTACAGATCTGGACCAACTGCCCCTGAGGGGGGGGGGGGGGGGCGGCAGCATCTTTTTTCCAGCAGGACTGGGGTTGCTGGTCCCAAAACCATTCTTCAGGACTGAGCCACATGTCCCTCCACTGCCTTAAATACAAAAAGGTTGATTGTGGGCACTTTGGGCATATACTGTACACCACTTTGACCCAAAGAGGGCAGTGCTACATAAACCTCATGTGAGACTAGACACCCCTCTGCCCTGATAACAGGTAACCATGACAGCCATACTTTAATCCTGGGCATGCACTATTCTGGGTGGGTCCTGGTCCACCAGGACTAGATGGAACTGGGAAATACAGATGGACTCAGGATTACTTTAGATTCCACTGCCAAGAACACTTGTCACACACACTAGTAGTGATGGGGATCTGCAGCAGAACCTATCTTTAGAAACACAGATACTATGGACCTGGTGCTGGGCGTCCATCCTCACCCTCAGGGAGAACACAGAACCTGCATAATGGCATGGTCTGTAGCTGCTCTGTGCTAGTATCACACACTGTCAGTTCTTCTTACCAACCTGAGATACTGGAGAGGTGCATTCTCCATTTGGTGATCAGCTGTAGACTGCTGTTCTGAATGTGCATTGAATCATGGGTACTGGTGGGGTTACCCTATCCTGGCACACAGCAGACATTTTGTGTGGTGACCTGCAGTCTTTCTGTATCCAGCCATTGCTATAGGACTAACCATAGGGGTGTAGCCTACTGGTTAATAAAATTACTCTCTAGGCAGGAGTCATGGGTTCAATACCTCTTTGATTTCTTTTTTTTTATACCTATCCTACTAAAATAATTTTCATGCCTGTAACAATCACATCCCTGCAGATCTGTGCTGCCAGCCCATAACACCCTCACCACAGTTGCCAACCATCCTTCAGTCCATCTATCTGCGTCTGTCAGCTGTATACAGTCCTGTCTTCTTGTGCAGGCTGGTACCCTTTTCTGCATTGTGGCTCTTCATGCTTGCCTCTCCTGTGCCTGATCTGCATAGCACTACTACTCCTCTATCCTCCTTTCATTGCAAATATCTTGCCACCAGTGCCTCCACTAGGAGACACGTATTCCCATCCTCTGCCACCCATTGTCATTGCAGCACTTTACATTGCCAACACCCTGTGCATCAGTACAGCTGCCTCCAACATGTTTGTCTGCTTTACTGGCTGCCACATAGGATGCCCACAGATATGACAGGTCCATCAGCTCCCACCTCTCCTTCCTTCTATCACTTGTTCATTGCCTTTCCATGGTGCTCTATCCAGTGTTAGGATTACAGCTGTTTTTAAGATGGGAGAGTTAGAATATATAGCACTAAATGAAAGGTTAGATATGATTGGAATATCAGAGACATGGTGGAAGGAGGACAACCAGTGGGACACTGTGATACCTGGGTACAAACTATATCGTAATGATAGAGCTGATCAAATTGGTGGAGGGGTTGTTCTCTATGTTACAGAGGGCATTGAGTCAGAAAGTATTAAAGTTTTGCAGGAAACAAAATCTGCTGTAGAATCTATATGGATTGAAATTCCATGTAAAAGGGGGAAGGCAATGGCAGTGGGGGTGTACTATTGAGCGCCTGGCCAGAATGACCAAATGGATGATGAAATGCTCAAATAAATCAAGGAAGCTAACAAAAGTTACAGCACAGTAATAATAATGGGCGATTTCAACTACCCCGGTATCGACTGGGTCAGTGTCACATCAGGACATGCTAGGGAGATAAAGTTCCTAGATGAAATAAATGACTGCTTCTTGGAGCAGCTGGTTCATGAACCAACCAGAGGGGAAGCCATATTAGACCTAATCCTTAGAGGAACACCAGATCTAGTGCAAGAGATAAGGTTGTTGGGGCCACTTGGCAATAGTGATCATAGCGTGATCGCCTTTGATTTAATTAGTGGAGGAGGGATAGTAAGGAAATCCACAGTACTACCATTTAACTTTCGAAAGGGAGACTATGATAAAATGAGGAAAGCAGTTAAGAAAAAACTAAAAGGAGCAGTTGCAAAGGTTAAAGACATACATCAGGCTTGGCTGTTGTTGAAAAATACTATCTTGGAAGCCCAGACCAGCTTTATTCCACGCTTTAAGAAAAGAGGAAGGAAGTCGAAAAAACTGCCAGAATGGTTTAAAGGTGAGGTCAGAGAGGCTGTTGTTGCTAAAAAAGCATCTTTCAGGAAATGGAAAAAAGAGCCAAACGACGAAACCTGGAAACAGCACAAGCACTGGCAAGTCAAATGCAAGGCATTGATAAGGCAGACAAAGGGAGAATTTGAGAAGAAGCTTGCTGCGGAAGCAAAAACGCGAAGTAAAGACCTTTTCAAGTACATTCGTAGCAAAAAACCTGTGAGAGAGTCAGTTGGCCCATTAGATGATAAAGGGGTTAAAGGAGCACTAAGAGGCAACAAGGCGATAGCGGAGAGACTGAATGAATTCTTTGCTTCAGTCTTTACTGAGGAAGATGTAGGGATGTTACCCATGACTGAAGTGGTATTTAAAGGTGCGGAAGAATTGAAGGAAATATCGATACATCGGGAAGATGTATTACAACTATTAGATAAACTGAAGAGTAGCAAATCACCTGGGCCGGATGGTATACATCCAAGGGTGTTGAAAGAACTGAAATACGAGATTGCAGACCTGCTATTAGTAATCTGTGAACTATCATTAAAATCATCTCTAATACCTGAAGAATGGAGGATCACCAATGTAACACCAATTTTTAAAAAGGGTTCCAGGGGTGATCCGGGAAACTACAGACCGGTGAGCCTGACATCAGTACCGGGAAAAATGGTAGAAACCATCATAAAGAATAAAATTACTCAGCATGTAGATAGTCATGACCTAATGGGAGACAGCCAACATGGCTTTAGACAAGGAAGATCTTGTCTTACTAATCTGTTATGTTTTTTGAAGGAGTGAATAATCAGGTGGACAAAGGTGAGTCGGTTGATATTGTGTATCTGGACTTTCAGAAAGCCTTTGACAAGGTCCCTCATGAGAGACGTTTGGCAAAACTAAAGAGTCATGGGATAGGAGGCAGTGTACTATTGTGGATCAGGAACTGGTTAAAAGATAGAAAGCAGAGGGTAGGGCTAAATGGCCAATTTTCCCAATGGAGAAAGGTGAATAGTGGTATACCCCAGGGATCTGTGCTGGGTCCGCTGCTTTTTGACATATTCATAAATGACCTGGAAAGTGGAATAACGAGTGAGGTTATCAAATTTGCAGATGACACAAAACTATTTAAAGTTGTTAAAACCCAAGAGGATTGTGGAAAATTGCAAGAGGATCTTGATAAATTGGAAGACTGGGCATCAAAATGGCAGATGAAATTTAATGTGGACAAGGGCAAGGTTATGCACCTAGGGAAGAACAACCCAAACTATGGTTACACGATGCAAGGTTCCACATTAGGAACCACCACCCAGGAAAAAGATTTAGGCGTCATTGTAGATACCATGTTAAAACCCTCTGCCCAGTGTGCAGTGGCGGCCAAGAGAGCAAATAGAATGCTAGGTATGATAAGGAAAGGAATAGAAAATAAAACAAAAGATATTATAATGTCTCTATATCGTTCCATGGTGAGACCGCACCTTGAATATTGTGTGCAATTCTGGTCGCCGTATCTTAAAAAGGATATAGCGATTTTAGAAAAGGTTCAGAGAAGAGCCACCAAAATGGGAAAGGGGATGGAAGGATACTCCTATGAAGAAAGGCTAAAAAGGTTAGGGTTCTTTAACCTGGAAAAGAGACAGCTGAGGGGAGATATGATAGAAGTCTATAAATTAATGAACGGAGTGGAACGGGTAAACGTAGATCGATTGTTTACCTTATCAGAATATAGAAAGACTAGGGGACATGCAATGAAGCTACAGGGTAAACTATTTAAGACTAATAAAAGAAAATATTTTTTCACTCAACGTGTAATCAAACTCTGGAATTTGTTACCAGAGGATGTAGTAAAGGCTGTTAGTGTAGCTGGGTTTTAAAAAGGTTTGGACAAGTTCCTGGAGGAAAGGTCCATAAACCATTATTAAGAAGGGACCCAGGATATCAATGCTTGTACCAATACAAGCATTGTGGAACCTGTGTCCCTTGGGGAAACTGCTAGGTACATATGACCTAGATTGGCCACTGTTGGAAACAGAATACTGGGCTTGATGGACCTTGGTCTGACCCAGTATGGTATATCTTATGTTCTTATGTTATCCCTTACATTAAATGCTTGTCAACTAGAAGCATCCCTACTGCCCTTAGGGCACCTTAACTTAAGGCACCTTAATGTCCTAAAAGCTTTAAAGTGCCCTAACTTAAGGCACCTTAGGTTAAGGCATCTTAAAACCCTTAGGGCGTCTTAAGTTAAGGTGCCTTAAGTTAGGGTGACTTAGGGGTATGTTTACTAAACTGCGGTAATGTCACCCGTGTTAGGTTCCGCGGTACTGGTACATATGCCCAAATAAAGGAATGGGTAGTGCATCGTTATGGCAAGCCGTATCAGCTAACGCACGTTACAAGGCGCCTTAGACTAACACGCGTTACAAGGCACCTTATAAGGCACCTTACCTATAAGGCACCTTACAAGGCCTTGTAAGGTGCCTTATAAGTAAGGTGCCTTAAAAGGTGCTTTGTTAGGTGCCTTATAAGGTGCCTTGTTAGGTGCCTTATAAGGTGCCTTGTAAGGTGCCCTGTTAGATGCCTTATAAAGTGCCTTATAAGGCACCTTGTAAGGTGCCTTATAAGGTGTCTTGTAAGGTGCTTTATACGGTGCCTTGTTAGGTGCCTTATAAGGTGCCTTATAAGGTGCCCTGTTAGGTGCCTTGTAAGGTGCCTTGTAAGGTGCCTTGTAAGGCGCCCTATAGGGCTCCTTAGGCCAAGCGCCGTGTTAGGCACCCCTGGACAAGGCACCGTAGAAGGCACCCTGGGCTATGGAACCATAGGTTAAGGTGGCCTAACAAGGTTACGGTGCTCTAGGTTAGTGTGCCCTAAGGGCTGCAAGGTGCTTCAGGATGACATGCATGAACTGTAAGGCATAGCAACAGATGTAGCCCTAACACTAGATAGAGCACTGAGGAAAGGCAATGAACAGGTAAGTGAAGGAGGGAGAGCTGGGAGCTGCTGGACCTGACATATCTGTGGGCATCCCATGTGGCTGCCAGTACTGTTGACAAACATGGTAGGGGCAACTGTACCACAGCACAGGGTGTTGTCAATGTAAAGTACTGGAAAGACAGTTGGTGGCAGACGATGGGAATACTTGTTCCCCAGTGAAGGCAGAGGTGGCAGGATAGTTACAATGATGGGTGGTCAGATGAGTGGTGGTGCCATGAAGATCAGGCACGGGCGAGGCAAGCACGAAGAGGTGCAATGCAGGAAAGGGTACCAGCGCAGGACTTGAGTTGGCAGCCTGCACAGGAAGACAGGACACTACACAGCTGACAGACGCAGAAAGATGGACTGAAGGATTGTTGGCAACAGTGGTGAGGGTAATATGGGCTGGCAGCACGGATCTGCAAAGATATGACTGTTACAGGCATGCAAAATATCTGAGTTGGACAGGCATGAAGAGAGGTAACAACAAAGAATCAAACCCATGACCACTGTTTAGAACATCATTGTACTAACCAGTAGGCTATATGTCCATGGCTTGTTGCACAGCAATGGCTGGGTACAGAAGGACTGCAGGTCACCGTACAAACCGTCTGCTCTGTGTGCCAGGATAGGGTAACCCCACCAGCACCCATGATGCAATGCACATGCAGAACAGCGGTCTACAGCTGATAGGCAGATGGGGTCTGCACCTCTCCGGTACTGCAGCGTGGTAAGACGGACTGACAGTGTGTGATACTGGCACAGAGTAGCTACAGACCATGCCATTGTGCAGGTTCTGTGTTCACCCTGAGGGTTAGGATGGACGCCCAGCACTAGGTCCGGAGTACATGTGTGTGCTAGGTGTTCTTAGAAGTGCAACTAAAAGTTATTCTGTATCCATCTGTGTTCTGCAGTCACGTGTGGCTCTGTGGGGCCAGACACCACCCAGATTAGTGCATACCCAGTGTACCCAGTTTGGTCTTCTGGGTGTATATATGTTTTCGACAACGTATGGGCACACCCTGCAATGCCTTACTAGGGGCTGCCGTAAAGTGTGTTCGGTTAACTGGGTCTACGAACTGTTTGGGACCCATCCTGGGTGTCGTCTATGTACCCTTGTTAGTGTGGTCCCCAGATGTGCACTGCTTGCCTTATTACAGGCATAGTGGTACCTGTGTGACTTTTGGGGTACTTGCTTGGTAATGTCCCCTGGATGGGACACTGTGGAACACGGACTACTGAGCATGTTTGGTCCTGGTCAGTTGCTGTCCTGCTGATTTCCAGTTTCTATGTTCCTATGTGCTACCTGGGCAATGCCCTAATTCACTCTGTGCCCCAGCTGCCCCCACTGCATGTCCTGCCTGCAGCCTCCCTATGTCCCATTTGCGCCATCACCATAGTGGCCTTTCATACTTGGACACTATACTGTTGCTGCAGATGGAGCACTACTATCACCTTTCTCGGACTCCCTGCCTAGGCTGTACATTGCTGACACTGAAATGGTTTCTCTCTCCTGAAAATGTGCATCGAATGCCAGGTTTTCTCTTGCAGTAGTTTCCAGCCCTTCATTTCCCTGCGTTGGTATCGTGGGAGCCTCTCCCTGCCCACTCCCCACCCATTGACTCTTTCTCTTCGCCCTCTCTCCACCCTCTGTGGTGTTTACCATGGCCGGGAATGCTAACGCAAGTTAGGTAATGTTAGCATGCATTAACGTAACGTTAATGCGCATTAACGTTACATAGCGCGCGTTAACGTTACCTAACACTCATTGACGTAGCCACTGCTATGTTACCGCAGTTTAGTAAACATACCCCTTAGAGCCCTTAAGGCGCCTTGTCAGCCTTAATGTGCCCTGTTTGTCAGCCTTAACGTGCAATGTCCTGTTAACATGCGCTAAATGGCCAAAGCGCCCTTTACCACACATTAAACATCCCATTGCTCCTTTTACGCCGGAACGCCCCCTATCTGTCCACTTCCTTATATGGCATCGGTAATATTAGTGCTGCACTTCTCACTGGTAACATTACCGCCGCTTAGTAAACATACCCCTTATTCTTGCTTGCCTATGGCATCCTGTTATATAGTCCTGCAAGTTTATTACCCCTGTTCAATGTACATTTCCTAGTTTATGTTATAATGTAAACTGCTTTGAATTTATGATAAGGCGGTATAAAAAACTTGTTAAATAAATAAAAAGCAGGAAGAAGCCAAAAGTCATTTCTTATGCAAGGAGAGCATTCTGGGGGGCAGGAGAGCTAAATACGTGTCCTCCTGCCTCAGTAAGGGTTTGGGGGAACTGCCACTTGCTCATGACCTTTACCTTGAAGACTTTTATTTTTTCAAAATTTAAACTGCCTGTCCAAAAATCAATTCAACATGGTGTATACCTAACTAGAACATACTATAATTATGAAAAACGTGCTATAAGTAAACTCAAAGTATAATACATTTTTGAAGCAATGCATTAGGCAACACAATTTTACACTGCCATTTTGCTTTAACTTTTCAGTTTGTATTTTTTTCTCTGTGATAATTTAGCTTCCTCCATATACCCTACCTTCTTTCACACAGGGAATACAAGGGATACCAAATAAAATGAAACTGCTTCCAGAACTGCCCATAGCTTTCTTTTTCGTTACAAGGCCAGAGACTTATCAACCCCTCTCCAAAGACTACACTAATGGTGGTGTGGGTAGTTTTTCATATCCATAGGGCATTGGAGGAACTAAGGGGTATGTTTACTAAACTGCGTTAGTGTGATTCGGGTTAGGAGCCGCGTTAGTAGAAGAAATGCCAAAAAAGGACATGGGCGGTACATCGTTACCGATAATGCGCGTTATAAGGCGCCGCGCAGCAACGATCGTTACAGGGTGCGTTACTGCGCGTTAAGCTTAAGAAGGCGCGCTGACACCCAAATACAGAAAAGGAGCTGTAGCACAATGGTTACTACACAGACTGATGGTACAAGGATCATGGGTTTGATTCCCCAGTATGCCTAATGAATAAGGCTAGCTGAGGCAGCATGTGTAACCCTTTGAAGGCCTACTATAATGTTTTATTCTGCAGCCGGGTTAAAGTTTGCATATGTCATGAAAATTGTACCCGTCTTATTCAATATGTTCCAATAAAAAGGGTTCCAGGGGTGATCCGGGAAACTACAGACCGGTGAGCCTGACATCAGTACCGGGAAAAATGGTAGAAACCATCATAAAGAATAAAATTACTCAGCATGTAGATAGTAATGACCTAATGGGAGACAGCCAACATGGCTTTAGACAAGGAAGATCTTGTCTTACTAATCTGTTATGTTTTTTTGAAGGAGTGAATAATCAGGTGGACAAAGGTGAGTCGGTTGATATTGTGTATCTGGACTTTCAGAAAGCCTTTGACAAGGTCCCTCATGAGAGACTTTTGGCAAAACTAAAGAGTCATGGGATAGGAGGCAGTGTACTATTGTGGATCAGGAACTGGTTAAAAGATAGAAAGCAGAGGGTAGGGCTAAATGGCCAATTTTCCCAATGGAGAAAGGTGAATAGTGGTGTACCCCAGGGATCTGTGCTGGGTCCGCTGCTTTTTGACATATTCATAAATGACCTGGAAAGTGGAATAACGAGTGAGGTTATCAAATTTGCAGATGACACAAAACTATTTAAAGTTGTTAAAACCCAAGAGGATTGTGGAAAATTGCAAGAGGATCTTGATAAATTGGAAGACTGGGCATCAAAATGGCAGATGAAATTTAATGTGGACAAGTGCAAGGTTATGCACCTAGGGAAGAACAACCCAAACTATGGTTACACGATGCAAGGTTCCACATTAGGAACCACCGCCCAGGAAAAAGATTTAGGCATCTTTGTGGATACCATGTTAAAACCCTCGGCCCAGTGTGCAGCGGCGGCCAAGAGAGCAAATAGAATGCTAGGTATGATAAGGAAAGGAATGGAAAATAAAACAAAAGATATTATAATGCCTCTATATCGTTCCATGGTGAGACCGAACCTTGAATATTGTGTGCAATTCTGGTCGCCGTATCTTAAAAAGGATATAGCGATTTTAGAAAAGGTTCAGAGAAAAGCCACCAAAATGGTAAAGGGGATGGAAGGATACTCCTATGAAGAAAGGCTAAAAAGGTTGGGGCTCTTTAACCTGGAAAAGAGACAGCTGAGGGGAGATATGATAGAAGCCTATAAATTAATGAACGGAGTGGAACGGGTAAACGTAGATCGATTGTTTACCTTATCAGAATATAGAAAGACTAGGGGACATGCAATGAAGCTACAGGGTAAACTATTTAAGACTAATAAAAGAAAATATTTTTTCACTCAACGTGTAATCAAACTCTGGAATTTGTTACCAGAGGATGTAGTAAAGGCTGTTAGTGTAGCTGGGTTTAAAAAAGGTTTGGACAAGTTCCTGGAGGAAAGGTCCATAAACCATTATTAAGAAGGGACCCAGGATATCAATGCTTGAACCAATACAAGCATTGTGGAACCTGTGTCCCTTGGGGAAACTGCTAGGTACGTATGACCTAGATTGGCCACTGTTGGAAACAGAATACTGGGCTTGATGGACCTTGGTCTGACCCATTATGGCATATCTTATGTTCTTATGTTCTTAATAGGGACGTTCCCTCTGCCATGGTCATGTATTATATACCATTTGATAGGAATATTTAGGCAGAAGTGTGGATCCCGAAAGTGTTGGGCTTGGCCTGGAAAGGGTTAAGTATTGGGCTGTGAGGAAGTTTAGTTGTACTTTAATAGTGCTGCCAGCAAACACACCCTCACAGTGGCGTAACCTAAGGTGCCACATAAGGCACCCTAAAAGGCACTCCATAGGGCACATTATAAAGTGTGCTGTCTGCCAAGGCACCCTATAATGTCCCCTATAGGACACCATATAAGGCACCTTATAAGGCGCCTTATAGGGCACCGTATAAGGCGCCCTATAGGGCGCCTTATGAGCCACCCTAAGGTGACAGTACCCTGTGGTTCTGCTGGCAGCACTAATATACAATAAAAATAGACCATGCCTAAGACAGCCCTATTGATGAACCCCACTGTGGGCTTTGAGCCAGTGACCTCTGGCTCCATGGGCAGTGAAGTAACCAGTGGGCTAGAGCTGCTAATAGACACCTGGCTGGCTACAAGAGGACTGCATGGCATCACACCCACATTCTGCTATTGTTACCAGGATAGGGTGAACCCATCCGTACCCAGGATGCACAGCACATGTAAATCAGCAGTCTACAGATGATCACAAGATGGGGTATGCACCCCACAGCACCTCAGCCTGGTAGGGGGTGCCGACGGTGTGTGTTAGTGGCACAGAGTAGCTACAGACCATCACAGTGTGTGGATCCTGTGCTCATCCTGAGGGAGAGGTATGGTGCCCAGCATCATTTGTACAGCACCTGGCTGTGCTGAGATAGGCTATGCTGCAGGTCCCCATCAGTGCCAATGTGTGATAGGTAGTCCTTGCAAACACTCCTAGGATATGCCTGTGTTCATCTGTATGTCACATCTAGCCCTTGTGGATGATAATGCACCCAGAAAAGTGCATACCCTGTGTGGGTGCCATGGTCACATGCTGTTAGTGAAGGGGGGTGTTGGGACCCACAGGGAAATTACATACCACCGCCCAACGCAACCTCTGGGGCTCAGGGTGGGGGAGAGGATCTCCTGCCAACAGATCCAATTTCTACCCCCCTGCAATGGTGGCAGTAGAGAGGACCATCACCCCAGTCCTGCTAGGGATCAAACACCCTACAGGGCAGCCAATGCAGAGCAGTACACATCCATAACACAATAGCAGACAGACAGCAGGTCTGGAAATGCTCTGTTGCCCCCCACCATTATCTGACATTCTCCAATAGCTGCACCCTGCAAGGTGTTCCAGCAAGACACATACTAGCTGCAGACAGTCCGCCAGCTAGTCCATAGTGCATGGTCCTGGAGAAGATGCATACACACCAAGCAGATAGATCAGTGATTGGACAACAAAAGAAAACCCATAAATATCACATGAGAGAAATGCTGTGTAACACTATGGGGGAACCTAGCCATGCCATGGTCACTGCTCAGTCAGGGTGAGAGTGACCTCCCAGGAGGACATGCTATGGCCACCCTGTCCCTGCAGGTGGTACCGGGCACTACAATTTCCGAGCCATTGCCCTATGACCTGTGCAGATGCGGCCAGGCCAGGCCACCCTATCCAGGCTATTCCCACGGTACCTTGCTCCTCATTATGCACATTGGCAGGCAAATACTGGCAACAGTGCTAGCAGTGTGGGCTGTGGAGGGTGTTGGCAGCCACCACACACTGGATAGACAGACACACACTCCCCACACCTATGCCAGCATTGTGCAACTATAGAGGTGTTGGGCAGTCCAGGACACCACACCAGTCCTGGGCACAGTGCAGGCATGGCTATGCTACGCAATACTGTAGGAGTCACTCCCAAAATTGGTTAACACTGTCAGACACAAGACTTGTAGCACACTCCACAGACATCAGAAAGGTTGCTATGATGCAGCTCACTCCGAAAATTGTACTTAACCTAGGAATTGCTATCTGCCAGTAATCATAGCAACCTTTTGATAGATGTTTACCGTGCCCGCCCTGATGTTGCGGGACATGTGCACGCCATAAGAACCCTGTCCGATGGTGGGGAAAACCCTGAGCAGCGCTATTTCACTGTTGGCCCATTCACCTTGTATGGGGACGGAGTATAGACCCTTCCACGATTTATATCTGTTCTATGGAGCTTACTCGGGGGGGAGGGGTTAATGTTTCTCATTGATACCACTATTGGCCAGCTTGGTTATTGTTTTTTTCCAGTTTGTTGGGGTCATTTTCAGTGTTTCTGTGCCCTTTTGTTCTGTGCACATGTATCATACTTATCACTTTTTTTTTTGTTTCCCTGCCTTGGCTGTACATTGCTGCCACTAAAATGGTTTCTCTCCCCTGTAATGTGCCTTTAACGGAAGGTTTTCATTCGCGTTGGAATTCTTCCCTGAAATTCAGCACGTTAGTGTGAGGGGAGCCTCTCCCCGCCCACTCTCCGCCCACTGACCCCTTCTCTCCACCCTCTCTCCACCTGCTGCGTTGTTTTACCGCGCCACGGGGCTTTACGATCGTTAGCGCATCATAGTGCACGTTATATAACATTAACGATCGTAAGCGCAGCATAACGCGCGTTATGCTGCGCTTACGATCGTTAACATTACATAACGCTTGTTATTCACGATTACCGCAGTTTAGTAAACATACCCCTATGTGGCTCCAGCAGTCCTCAACAGCATTACATCTAGACTTGTCTTTCTGCTTAAGGTCCATGCAGATGTTTTAAATTTATTTAACAGTTTTTTTATATCACTTCAGTCAAAGCAATTTACTTTGCAACTTACACTTGGCAATGTACATTAAACCGGGACATGGATAACTTGGATTTTTCTGAGGCAAGGCCACAAGACATGTTTAGTAGGAATTGATCCCTGCTCTCCTGGTTTTTAAGCCAGTGCACTAACCACTATTGCACTCCACTACTCCCAATTTTCTCCAAATTTATTAATTGCTAAAATTATTGTCAGATTATTATTTTTTTACCAGGCTGAATTTGAAGGTTATTTTAACACATTTAGGCGGTTATGTTAGAAGCTTTATTCCCATGAGTAAACAATGGCACCTATACATGGAAACGGTATCCACATGTAAATGTCAGAGGGGATATTCAAAGGTATTTATATGAGTTGCAAATGTGCAGACCTAAAAAAACTGTAAATGCTGCTCATTGGGACATTCCATGGGTGCTGCTGCTGCTGCACACTCTGTTTTATGTAACATGTTTTTTTGTACTGCTTTATCATTTTAGTCAAAGCTGTTGACATTGTAACTTAAACTTGGTAATGTACATTAAACAGGGACATTGATAACTTGGAGCCTTCTGAGGCAATGGAGGGGTAAGTGACTTGCCCAAGGACACAAGGTGTGTTAGTAGGGAATTGAACTCTGGTGCCTTGATTCCTAAGCCAGTGCACTAACCATTAGGCTACTTCTCTACTAATCAGTTAGCAGTGGGGCGTGCCGGGGGTGTTCTAGGGAGGCACCCATCAATAACTGGGCAGCAGTGATACTGAACAACTTCTTGGTTACTGACAAACGGTGAAAGTCAGCTGCAGTAAAGGCTGGCTTAACTTTCGCCGCAGAAGCTAATTGGGCAGCAGTTGAATATCGCTGCTGCCTGGTTAGTTTCCCAGCAATTCAGCCAATCCATATATTCAATACCGGGGCCTGGCTATGGCCTTGGCATTGAATATCCATGTTTAGAGTTCAGCTGTGGTGGCTAGCCATATTAGATTGGCTAGCTCCCGCCACTTCATATCTACCCTGTCTATGTGGATGTCCTTATTACATGGAAGTTGAAAAGGGGCATGTAGGGGGAGTGATTAGGGAGTAGCCAGGGTGGGTCAAAAATCTACATACGTAATCTCTATTTCATATGGGGAATAAACATGTGTGACTACAAATGTCCACATCAAAATTTACACTTACTCCCTTAAGACGTTTTTAAAAAATGTTCATTTTGGCCAGCCCCCTCCACATTAAAATTAGAAAAGATAATGGTATCTCTACTGAATTGCTGGCATTTACATGTAGGCTTGCAAAAAGGCACACATGCTTGTGTAAGTGTGTCACACAAGCACATAGTGGCATGTTTATTAAACTGCGCTAACGTAGCAGTGGCTATGTTAAGGCGCGTTATGCAACGCTAACGCGCGTTAACGTAATGTAATGTAACGTTAATGTTACATAACACGCCTTAACGTTCCCGGCCGCTGTAAGTCCCGCAGAGGGTGGAGAGAAGGGGTCAGTGGGCGAGGAGTGGGCAGGGAGAGGCCCCTTCCACACTAGCGCGAGGAAATGAAGGGCTGAATCCTAACGCAACTGAAAACCTGGCGTTAGCACACATTTGCAAGAGAGAGAAACCATTTCAGTGTCAGCAATGTATAGCATAGGCAGGGAGCCCAAGAAAGGTGATAGTAGTGCTCCATTTGCAGCAACAGCATAGTGCCCAGGTATGAAAGGCCACTATAGTGATGACGCAAATGGGGCATGGGTGCTGCAGGCGAGACATGCAGTGAGGGCTACTGGGGCACAGGGTGGACTAGGCGGCTGCCGAGGTGGCACATAGGAATGCAGAAAATGGAAACCAGCAAGACAGCAACTGACCAGGGTCAGACATGCCCATGAGTCTGTGTACCACAGTGTCCCATCCAGGGGACATTACCCAGCATGTACCCCAAGGGGCACATAACATTGACAGGTAGTGCTGGGGGAAGTGTGGACATCTATGTAAGCACCCCTACCCCAGAACCCACACCTTAGGCAGCCGCCTACCTGCCCCCTGGATGGCCTGGTATAGCACACCACCGGCACCGAAAGCATATGGTCATGGCGGCATAACAGAGGGGGTGGGTGATTGTGCTGAAGGGAGCAGTGGCACCCACCTGCAGTGGACCTAGGCCATGCCCTGTACCAGTATGTGGTGTGCAGTGCAACAGAAGAGGTCTGGCCAAGAAACATAAGGGTAGCCCCAGGGACCACTATGCTGCTGTGGCAACAGTGTGGTGCGTACACTCAGCCAGCATGTCCAAGAGCCGAGGGTCAGAGGTACAGGTCTCATCTGTGGATCCTGCAGAGCATCTCCCCATAGATTTAGCCCACAATGCAGCCACAAAAACAACATGGACAAACCCCAATGCAGCGGTGCACAGGGGTAAGGACACCCACTCACAAGGGCTCCACTATCCACAGCTTCATGGAGTGTCAGGCTGTGGGCCCCAGCACACAGCTGCAGTTATCACCAGAGCACTACTACTACCCCCTGCACAGATTAGCAATGACAGCACTGTGATCAGGACCAGTGCAGCGGGTAGGGTTGTCAACCACCTCCATCTCTGCACAATGCTGAGATAGGTGTGGGAGTGTGCGTATGTCTCTCCATTGTTTTGTGTCAGCCAACACCTCACTGAGTCCACATTGCTCACACTGCTTCCAGCATTAGCCTGCAAATGTGCATAATGAGGAACAAGGTGTTGTGGGTATGGCCCAGACAGGGTGGATTGGCCAGGATGCATCTGAAGAGGGTGGAGGGCAATGGCTGGGACACTGTAGTGCTCAACCACCACCTGCATGGACCGGGTGGCCACAGCATGTCATGGTGGGGGGGGGGGGTCACTCTCACTCTGACCGAGCAGTGACCATGGCATGTCTATGTTCCCACATAGTGCCACATGTTGTTTGTTTCCAGTGATACCTGTGTGTTCCTGGTCTGGGACCCAATCACAGAGATACCTGCTTGGTGTCTGTGCTGTGCATCCCACCTCTGGGTGCTCAGGATTCCCCTGTGAGCATGCACTATGGGCTGGTTAGTGGGTTGTCTGCAGTTTGCCTGTGCATGGTGGGAACACCTTGTAGGATGTTGCAGGTGCAGTCTGTCTGTTGATGAATGGCATAACTTGGTGTGGGGCAGTTGAGCCTACCCCAAGCATCACTGATGGTCTGCAATGGTCACAGGTATGGCACTGGCCCAGCAGCCCTGGAGGGCTGTCATCCGCCAGCAGGACTGTGGTTGCTGGTACTACTGCCATTCTGCAGGGTGCAGGCACCTGTCCCACCACACCCTCATCTACAAAAGGGATGATTGAGGCCCCTTGGGGTATATAGTGCATACCACTTAGACCCATAGTGGCAGTGCTACATAACCCTCATGCACGTCTAGACACCCCACTGCCCTGATAATAGGTACCCATGGCAGCCAGTCCTTAACACCAGGTACACACTAATCTGGGTGGTGTCCGGTCCCATAGGGCCACATGTGACTACAGAACACAGCTGGAACAGATGTACCTTTGGTTACACTGCTGGGAACATCTGTCACAGACTGGTAGTGATGGAGATGTGCAGCAGGACCTATCTCTAGCACCAAATGTACTGTGGACCTAGTGCTGGGCGCCCATCCTATCCCTCAGGGTGCACACGGAACCTGCACAATGGCATGGTCTTTAGCTACTCTGTGCCAGTATCACACACTGTCAGTCCATCTTACCACGCTGCAGTACTGGAAAGGTGCAGACCCCATTTGGTGGTCAGCTGTAGGCCGCTGTTCTGCATGTGAAATGCATCATGGGTGCTGGTGGGTTTACCCTATCCTGGCACACAGAGCAGATGGTTTGTGCGGTGAACTGCAGTTCTTCTGTACCCAGCCATTGCTATGCAACATGAAATAGAGGTATAGCCTGCTGGTTAGTACACTGACGTTCTAGATGGAGGTCATGGGTTTGATTCCTTGTTGTTCCCTCCTGTCCAAGGCAGATATTTTGCTTGCCTGTGACAGTCATATCTTTGCAGATCTGTGCTGCCAGCCCATAGTACCCTCACCACAGTTGCTTACAATCCTTATAAGGCATTCTAAGGCTCCTAATTAGGCACAGTACAAGGTGCGTTACAAGGCACCTTATTAGGCACGTTATAAGGCACGTTAAGGCATGTGCCTTGTATTGTGCCTAATAGGGTGCCTTGTAACGTGCCTTATAACACGCCTCATAACGCGCCTCATAACGCGCGTTACCTGACATGGCTTGCCATAATGATGCCCCACCCACTCCCTAATATGGGCATCTGTATCATCACCGCGGAACATAACGTGAGTTACGTTAATGCGGTTTAGTAAACATACCCCATACTGTAGAAGCCAGAAAATACTAGCCTACATGTCTGTAGGTGCTGGCATTTACACATGTATGTAGCCGTGTTTCCTTCATTATTTTTTCTCATGTTTCCGCTTGTAAAATGACTCCTCCCTTTGTACATGGATGCATATCCATGTATGCTCCTATACTTCCTGCAGAGCTCTTACTAAGATACGGCCAAAATTTTAATTGTTGTGACCTCAACGTCTTAGTTCCAAACTCTACATCTTTTCTATAATGTGCCTTTTCATATATGTTTTTAAAGTATAATACTGATAGCTGTCCTGTCTAGAAAAGGCACAAAAGCCAAGCATATTGCAAAAAATGAAAAAGTGTTAATGATATTATATACAAATTTCGATTAAAAATGACATTGGAAACCATTAACCATCTTTCCTTGGTAGTGTCAGCTACATGTCTCAGGGTAAAATCTTTCTCTATATAAGCTAGCATTATTCAAAATATCTCTCCCTTAGGGTTTTTTTTTCTCTTACCATATCTGCAGTTCTACCATGCTTAATTGAAAGTGATTTAATGTCAAGTGCCTGAGTGTATGTTGTCAGCAAAGCAAATAATACAGTACACCATAGGGAAAAGAGGAATCCGGGGGTAAAGGTGAGATTGTTTCTTTCAATATCACCAGTCAGTGTAAAGAAACACTTTTAATTGCTGCCTGCTGTATTTCTGTTAGATAACAAATTACCCATGCACTGGAAAATATAATGATTTATTCGTGTACTACTGTGAATCGTTGTCACATACTTTTTGCAAGTCACTGGGAGCACTTTGGCGTGCTGAACCTGTTCAGTAATTAACTTCGCATCTACAGGAATGCTGGGATTTGCAATATAGCAGCTGATGGCTAAAAAAAGGCCAATTGGGTCATACAATCATTCCAGTTCCTATAAAAAAATACATTTCTAAGAATACAGTATATCCCAACTGTGCATCATAGAATCTAGTAAGACTCACTGCTTAATCAAGTCTTTTTTTTTTTTCTGTCTCTACCATTCTGAGTTGAACATGCTCTCTCATATATGACTCCCGTGAGGAAAATGAAATGGGCACCGCACGCTGGAAATAGGTGCTGGTCTTGCAATACAGAGATTGGGATGCTGGAGCACATGCTTTATTATTGTGATCATCTTCAGAGATACTGGGAGTGGGTATTGCAACGAATATAAAAAATTTTAGATGTGAAGCTCCCCATCTCGTATCAAATAGTAGTATATAAATCTACGATGGAAGGCCTCGTATTGAGAAAGCAAGAGAGCCAGCTACTAGATGTTCTGATCAGTTTAGCCATCAAGGTAATTTTGATTCACTGGAAGAACTTTGAGAAAGTGCATAGTGAATACTGGTGGAATTTAGTATGTCAGCACAAGATGTACGAGGAGCTGTATGTGTTTAAAAATCCTAATACCGACAAGCTGCTTAATAAATGGGAGGCCATGAATAAGTATATGGAGTTAAGCTAGAATGGTGTTGCACCAGTTACTTTCCATTATACCAAGAGAACAGACCACCAGCTAAACGTCATCTCTACAGTTTTTCGTGCTGACTATGAGATTTAACTAACTAAATTAATAAAGCATGAATATAGTGAGAAGATGACAGGTGGATTGGATTGGATTGATAACAGCCAGTTCATGGATGTTTACGTGTTTTATGTTTATGAAGTTATGTAATTGTTTGAAGGGAATTGTGAAGGACTCATGTTCTGTAAAATGCATAAAAGATATTAAATTAAAAAAAAAAAGAACATGCTTTCTATTTAATTTTCCATTAATAAAGCTTAAGAATAGCGACTTCAAGGTAGCAGGTATTAACCTAGGAACTCCTTGCTAGTTTCAAGACCAATTGTTTTTGTGTGTTTAGGAGTAAGAATGAGAAAAAAATTATGAAGGGCATATTCAAAGTGATTTAACCAGTTAAACTGCGGTCAACAGGATATTCAGCAGCACTAATCTATTTAAAGCAGCTGAATACCTCTGCTACCCAGTTTGTGAGCTCTGATTTATTTATTTATTTTATTTATTTAACAACTTTTATATACCGCACTATTTGTTATCAGTGCGGTTTACATATAACAAAGGTTGCACAGTCAGAAGACTGTTCTGTGCTTACATTGAACAGGAGTTTAAACTTGGAGCAACAGGGTAACTATAAACATATGTACAAAAACACAATTAGATTAGGTTGGAATATTCAAGAAGGGCTAAGGCGAGCTCCAAATACTTGTGACAGGGTTATTTTTGTAGAGCATGAAAGGTTTGTGGGCATTGGCGGGGGGGGGGGGGGGTGCTTGTGCAAAGTGAAGTAGAAAAATGTGGTGTTTGATTGCCTTACGGAACTGAATAAGGTCTTTGATGGTCTTTGATGCTAAGCACTTGGTGCTATAATATTTCGGGGGCAGCACCAGAGTTAACCAGTGAGTGATGATATTCAGTCACTGGCCAGTTAACTAAATCAGCTAAAGATAGGCAAAGTACAAGCAGGTCTAACTCTAACTGGTTTAGCTATCCGGCCAACAACTGAATTATCACCGCTGAGCAGATGGCTAAAACACTAGCTGGACTTACCAGATATTCAATACTGGGTATAAAGAAAAGCTCCTATATGTGTTTGCCTCTGACGCTAAAACAAAAAAATATTGCATATCTAATGCTTTGGAATAAAAGTCTGATTAAATATATATTATACAAGGTTTATTTAACTTTGACCGCTTTATAATGTATCAACCATTACATACTGGATTTCTTGAGCAATGCTGAAGATAGGAGGGACATTTTTTTTACCACAAAGGTTAATTAGGGATTTTCATCAGCAAGTGATTAACCCCTGCAAAATGCAATGTGTGCCTTTTCTGTCAATGCTGACTCCTTCCTTAGCAATTGATTAATTCCAAGTTATTTGCAGTTCTTGAAACATAGAAACATTATGTCAGAAAAAGATCACATGGCCTATCTAGTCTGCCCTTCCATATCAACTACAATAGTCCCCTTCTTACCTTTAGAGATTCTCTGTGTTTGTCCCATGCTGTTTTGAATTCAGATACTGTCCTCATCTCTACCACTTCCACTGGGAGATAATTATTCCACGGATCCACCACTCTTTCCAGAAAGAAATATTTTTGCATATTTCTCCTGAGTCTATCCCCTTTCACCCTTATCCTATGTTCCCTTGTAGTAGAGCTTGCTTTCAATCAAAAGAGGCTCTCCTGTGCATTTATGCCATGGGATTATTTAAATATCTCCTCTATCCTGCCTTTCCTCTAAAGTATACTTATTAAGATCTTTAAGTCTGTCATATGCTTTATAACGAAGATCACTAACCATTTTAGTAGCTACCCTCTGCACTGACTCCAACCTGTTTATATTCTTTTGAAGGTGTGGTCTCCAGAATTGCACATAATACTCCAAATGAGGTCACGACAGAGGCTTATACAGAGGCACTGTCACCTCCTTTTTTTTGCTGGCCATTGCTCTCCCTATGCATCCAATCATCCTTCTGGTTATTGCCATTGCCTTTTTTACCTGTTTAGCTACTTTAAGATCATCCGTCACAATCATGCCCATTGAGAAGCAAACAGTAAAAAATATACCTAATTAACTTACAGGGCTTTATACTCGTATCAGTTCAATTATCTGTACTCCATTAGCAACTTTAAAATAACTAAACTTACCAATGCTATAATGCTGACAGTGGTCTAACAGTGAGATGGGGACTATCCAGTCTTTTGCACCGAGTGCCACATGTATGATTATCGCCCATTTGGTATGAACTCATATCCTCTATTGCCTCGGTTACTCATGAACAGTAGTGGCTAAAATATTAAGGCAGAGTCCAAAATATCAGAATTGTATTAGAAAAGTATGTGTTATTGTCACTTTCATGGTCAAAAGCTTTAAGAACCAAAGATATATATGTAATTTTCAAAGTTTTATTCAGGAAATAATATATGTGTCAATATTTGATAGGGTGTCCATGATTTTTCAGCACAACCTGGATTCTTTTAGGCATACTGTTAACTAACGTTTTACAGTATGCCGGAGTGATTTTGTTGACCCATACATGCTTGAGTATGTCCTTTAAATCTGCTTCTGAAGTTGGACAGTGTGCTGCCACCTTTTTCTTCATAAGATTCCAACAGTTTTCAATTACATTGAGATCCGGAGAGTTTGATGGTCAACTTGGTAGCAGTTCGATCTTGTTGTCCACGAACCATTTTTGACTGTTTTTGCAGTATGGCACGGTGCCGAGTCCTGCTGAAATATAGTTGAGCCAGAAACATTCCTTTGTATTTTAACTTTACTATTCAGCACGGATATGTATTTTGCAGCATTTACTCTTTCACCTTTCTCAAAGGTGTGCAGGCCACATCGTCCATTCACCGAGATGCCACCCCATACCATGACTGATGGTGGGTGTTTAACAGTCTTGATCGTGTACTTCGGATTTAGGCTCTCTCGCCTGCTGGTCGACGGATGTAGTTGTAACCACTCCCACGTACTTGTTGAAATGTACTTTCATCTGTGAACATTACCCTCTCCCACTATTCAGCAGATTTGTCTTTCATCTTGCTACAAAACTGTATGCGGGCAGCAATTTGTTTCCTGGTCATCATAAGCTTCTTGGCAGGTCTTCTGGCCATGAGTTTGAATTCATCCACAAGCCGTCGTCAGACAGATCTGGCACTTATCTTTATTCCTTGATCATTAGCTAACTGAGCCAAACGTTGAGATGAAGTATGTGGACTAGATGTAATAATGCTTTTGAGGAATCGGTCATCTCGTCCAGTAGTTATCCGTCTGCACCCACATGTCGAAGGATGTGTACGGCCACCTGATTTCAGAACATTCTGAACTGCACACCTTGATATATGCAAATGTTTTGCAATAGCACATTGCGAATATCCTTCAGCATGGAGTGTGACAACTTGTCCCTTTACAAAGTCATTAATATCGCACTTTCTACCCATCTTGATTGTATATTTTACATGTAACATTCAATCTTTTCCTAGTTGTAAAAATTCAAAACTTCATCCAAGAAACCTACTACACAGTGTAAGTAAACTAAAATGCATGGTGCTACTAATCTCCATGCTGATTAAATAAGTAAGCACGTGTGACATCTCCACAGTACATTATTTAACAATAAATTGTAGAAAAAGATACCTGCCTTAATTTTTTGGCCACTACTGTAGATTGTGAGCCCTTCGGGGACAAGGGAATATATGCAGCACATGCTTGTAAACTGCTTAGAATGCGTTTGCAGTTGGGCGGTATATAAATGCCTTAATAGAATAGAATAGAATGTGTGCACTTAGTACAAAGAGCTTCTGGCTCTCAGAGAATGAGTCCAATTCTTGGAGGCTAAAGTAGAGGAGACAGGGATATAGTGCAAAGTCCCACTGCCAGTATGGCAGCCTGCCTAGGAGGAGAAAGGTAACTTAGAAAAAAGAGCAACATCTTGGTACAGCAGGAATTAATCCTGTAGCTATGACCTGCCCTCCAGATGATGCAATATCCTCTCAAACCTGTCTGCAGGTTAAAGTAGACTTCTATTGCCTCAACTGTAAACAACATGGGGAAGACAATTATTATAAATGAATTCCAAAAAATATGATACGGTGAGCATGAGCAAGAATCACTGCAAAAAGCAACCTATACTTACTCTCTAACGTATCCCACTCACCTGCACTGAGATTGAACATTCAGGTAGCCCTGACGTGCTTGAAGACTTGGCACTCCCTATTAAAAGGAAGTGGGAGTTGAGTGTGTAATTTCAAACAAATAGATCAGAGTAGATCAGCAGACAAGTAGATAGAGTAGTAGTCTTGAGAAATAAAAGTCCTGCTTTGGAGGTTATTGCTGGGAATCTGCAAAAGAAAAGTATAGCTTAAACCTGCAGGTGAAAAGGAGTGTTTGATGTAACCTTTCAGGAATCTTAACAGCCCTGATTTTTGGGTCATAAGTAAAAAGGAACATTTGTTGAAATTACTGAGAAATTACAAAATCAATACCCTGTCTGAGAGATGGAGGTAGATCAAGGACGAAATTAATGTCTCCTTTGACAATGAAAGATAACCCAGGAACTGTAGTCTTCTATTGGGGAACCTGCAAAGACAGACTATCTGAGGAAACGCAAGCTGTGGTTGAATTCAGGAGGAGAGTGTATTGCCTGAAATAGGAAACATGACAGCATGTGCAAGGGTTGTTAAATGGAAATATTTTTGTTGACTTCAGTCCCATTTCAACCAATGGAAATGCATAGATGAAATAAGAACACCACAACCAGGGTCATTGGGGGTTTAAAGTGAAGGGATCAAGTTTTATCTATGTGCCCTATAGCAGGGCATGTGCATTTCAAGGTTTTAGTCCAATGCTTCTAAGGCCCCGCTTGAATTGGCACTAGGGGGTATGTTTACTAAACTGCGGTAATCGTACATAACGCGCGTTATGTAATGTTAACGATCGTAAGCGCAGCATAACGCGCGTTATGATGCGCTTACGTTCGTTAATGTTACATAATGCGTGTTATGATGCGCTAACGATCGTAAACTCCCGCGGCGCGGTAAAACACCGCAGAAGGTGGAGAGAGGGCGGAGAGAAGGGGTCAATGGGCGGAGAGTGGGCGGGGAGAGGCTCCCTTCACACTAACGCACTGATCTGAAGAGCTCAATTCCAACGCGAATGAAAACCTGCCGTTAAATGCACATTACAGGGGAGAGAAACCATTTCAGTGTCAGCAATGTACAGCCCAGGCAGGGAAACCTAAAAAAAGTGATAAGGGTGATACATGTGCACAGAACAAAAGGGCACATAAACACTGAAAATGACCCCAACAAACTGGAAAAAAACCATAACCAAGCTGGCCAATAGTGGTATCAATGAGAAACATCAACCCCTCCCCCCCCAAGTAAGCTCCATGGAACAGATATAAATCGTGGAAGGGTCTATACTCCATCCCCATACAAGGCGAATGAGCCCACAGTGAAATAGCGCTGCTCAGGGTTTTCCCCACCATCGGACAGGGTTCCTATGGCGTGCACATGTTCCGCAACATCAGGGCGGGCATGTCGGAATGGCAACTGCACAGATGCCGGAGAAGGGGATACAGAGGGCCACAGGCAGCACATGCTGTGGTGCAGCTGGGCCACAGTGCAGACAAGGGTGATGCCTATGTGGCCCATACGAATGCTGAAACAGCAGAGCAGTCAGACAGCAACTGCTGAAGGCCCAACATGGGCACGAGTGTGTTTCCCAAAGTGTCACAGGGGATAGTACCCAACAGCTACCCCCAAGGGCACGGAACATTGGCAGGCGGGGCTGGGGGGAAGCGTGGACGTCCATGCAGGCACCCCTACCCCAGAACCCACACCATAGGCAGCCGCCTACCTGCACACTGGATGGCCTGAGACTGCGCACCACCAGCTCCACCAGCAGAAGGGCATGTCAGCATGGTGGCTGAGGGATACTGGTGGTGGAGGGGGCAGTGGCAGCTGGCCAGAGCAGACCGTGGCCTAGCCCTGTGTAGGTGGGTGCTGTGTACTGCAACAGACGGGCCCTGTCTAACGAACAGTCATGGTATCACCAAGGAATGTGCTGACTCTGTGGCAACAAGGTGGTGCAGTGCACAAAACCAGTGTATTCAGAAGCAGAGGGTCACAGGTTCAAGTCCCAGCTGTGGTTCCTGCCAACCCAGGTCCCATATTTTACCCACTACTTCAACGTGCTAATACAGACAGCACCTTTATTGCAGATGACGTAAACATGCCCAAGACACCCACATTTTACCCTACAGAGCACGGACACCATATACATGCACATTACCTAGAGCAGAGTCTCCCAAATGCAGTCCTGGAGGGCCAAACACCATTCCGGTTCCATGCTGCCTCTGATAAAGATGCCTGTGCTGCATTTCTATGCACCACCCCCATGGTATGCAGATGTATCTCATGCATATTCATGAGGGACAGCATGAAAACCCGAACAGTGTTTGGCACCGCAGGACTGGAGTTGGGAACCTCTGCCGTAAAGCAGCAGCCAACAGGGGCAGACACACCTGCACCCACAGGCCTCATTATCCAAAGCCTCCTGGAGAGGCAGGACTTTGGGCTCGGCGTGCATCTCCCAATACTAGCACTTGCATACCTTAGTAATTCCACCCTAAACCTGGGAATATGGTACACATCCTTAAAGAGGTTGCTATGATTATTGGCAGATAGCAATTCTTTATCTTTATCTTTTTTCGCATATTTAATATACCGCTCTTTACCAGTGGCATCAGAGCGGTGTACAATAAAATACAAAATATAAGGCTGCTGAAACAGAAAAGGAACACCAAAATCATAGACAGGATAGAATAGAGAGAAAGAGGAAGACCATAGAGAAGGACATCGGAGGACAAAACAGAGACAAGCACAAGCAGGATCACCGAGGTGGGGGGGACAGGGGAGCAGGAGAGGGGGAAAATTGAAAGCGGTGCAAAAAAGGTGGGTCTTTAGCCTAGCCTTGAAAGTTTTATAAGATGGTTCTAAGCGGAAGGCGACGGGAAGCGAATTCCAGAGTTTCGGACCTAAAAAGAAAAACGCTGAGGAACGAGTGGACTCGAGATGAGCCTGTGAGGGGGAGGGAAGAGACATGCGGTTCAAGTGAACTGATCTGAGGGAACGGTGAGATGAGTGGAGATGTATTAGACTGGCGAGGTAGAGGGGAACACCAGTGTGGATGGTCTTGTGTACATAGATAAGAATTTTGAACTGTATGCGGTAAACAAGGGGAAGCCAATGTAGGTGAATCAGGATGGGGGTGATGTGGTCAAAGCGGGAAGCATGAGTGAGAAGGCGTGCGGCGGTATGATGGACGAGTTGCAATCTACGCAATTGGGTTTGGGGGAGACCGGCTAGGACAACGTTGCAGTAGTCTAAGCGGGAGACAACCAGGGACATCAACAAGGTAGACAGGGAGGGAGCCGATATAAAGGGACGGATAGCACGGAGTTGACGCAGGGTGAAAAAAGACCGCTGCACAACGGAAGAAATATGATCTTTAAAGGATAGAGCAGAGTCTAGGGTGACTCCGAGATAGCGCAGGGACGAGACCACTGGTAATGGGGCACAAGACAAGACAGGGGCAAGAGGGGGAATTGGGGCACCAGAGGTAAACCAAATGGCAAAGGACTTGGAGAGGTTTATGTGCAGTAAGTTAGAAGAAAACCAGGCAGAGACTGAAGCGAGGCAGGAATTGAGGGGGACAAGATCCGGGGCAGAAGGGTCCATATGGTGAAGGAGAATGATATCGTCTGCATAGTAGTGAGCCGAGATGCTATGTTGCTGAACGAGGAGTGCAAGGGGAGCCAGAAAGACATTGAACAGAAGAGGGGCAAGAACAGAACCCTGGGGAACACCGTAGGGAAGAGGAGTGGGAGGAGAAGATGAGGAGCCTGTGGAGACAGAGAAGGTTCAGTGGGAGAGGAATGAACGGAACCAGGAGAGGACAGAACCAGAGAGCCCGGTGTCGTGTAAACGGGACAGAAGAATGGGGTGATCTACAAGGTCAAAGGCAGCAGATAGATCTAAGGAGATGGCAATAGTGATGCAACCTTGGTCATGTGCAGTGCGAACTTTGTTGAGAAAGGAGAGCAGGATAGACTCAGTGCTGTGGTTGGGGTGAAAACCTGATTGGCAGGGGTGAAGTGACAAGGTAGCCTCCAAATGAGAGGAGAGTTGCGCATAGACCAGTTTCTCGAGGAGCTTGGAGAGAAAAGGGAGATTTGAGATTGGGCGCCAGTTGGCCGGGGAGGAGGGGTCAAGCGAGGCCTTTTTCAGAATGGGACGGATGATGGCGTGCTTCCAAACAGTGGGGAAAGAACCGGAGGACAGACTAGTGTTGAGAATCGAGAGTATGAAGGGGGAGAGAGCCAGGGAGGAATCCAGAAGCCATTGGGAGGGGATGGGATCGGAGATGCACGTGGTCTTCCGAAGTGAAGAATAGACCCTGGAAAGATCCGACATGGACACAGGGTGGAAGGAGGACCATTTATGAGACAAGGATGGCAGGTTGGGGGTGGGAGAGGACGGAGGTGAGTCAGGTGGAGGGAAGACAGGAGAAAGGGGAGGTGAGCAGGAGGGAAGAAGAGACCGAAGGTTCTGGATCTTAGTATCAAAGTACGAGGCCAGGAGGGCAGGATCATGGGTCACTGGAGAAGGGGCTGGGGAAGTGAAAGAATGAGAAGCAGAGAGAGAACGGAGGACAGAATAAAGCTGGCGAGTAGAGTTAGCTGAGTGAGAGATACGGGAGGAAAAGTAGTCCCGTTTAGCAGAGTGAAGGAGGGAACGGTAGTGAGAGTGGCAATGGCAAAAATGCTCTAAAGAGATGGGAGAAGGGTGCCTACGCCAATGCCGTTCGGCGCGACGGAGATAAGAGCAGTGAAGGAAGAGGCCAGGGTGAAACCAGGGGTAGTGGTGCCGGGAGGAGGGAGAAGGGAGAGGCTGGCGTGGGGCAAGCTGATCTAACATAGCTGAGAGGATGGTGTTCCAGGACTGAGCCTGGAGATCGAGAGGGAGTAGATGGAAATCTGAAGGAAAAAGGGAATCAGAAGAGGGAAATTGTGAGAGAGTGACAGAGTTAAGGCGACGGACAAGGCGAGGAGCAGAAAGGGATTTGTCTTGAGTGGACAGGGGAGGGGAGGTGGGAGTGGAGAAGAATAAGCAGAGGTGATCAGACCAAGGAACAGGTAAGGTACGAAGGGAGGTGGGGGCCACAGAGGAGGAAGAATGAGATATAACCAAATCCAGGGGTGACCAGCAGAGTAGGTGGGCACATTGATGTGTTGTTGCAGAGAAAGATCAGAAAGGAGAGAGAGAAAGGAAGAATCACGAGAGGAAGAAGGAGAATCGAAATGAATCGAAATCCCCTAGGACCAGAAGATGTTGATAACTGAGGAAGAGTTCAGAGAGAGTTTGAACAAGGGAGTCCCAATTTATTTATTTATTTATTTATTTATTTAACTGCATTTATATCCCGCTTTTCACCGGGTCAAAGCGGTGTAACATGTAACATCGGGGGGGTAATTTTTTTTTTTTAGGGTGGGGCCATCACCAGGGTCAACATTTAATGATTTGGGTAGACATGGACATGTTTACTTCTAAGTGTTTAGGTCATGGTGTTGTTTCCGTTCAGAGATGTTCACGGAATAGGATTGCCTTTAGCTGTTTCTTAAATGATGTGATGTCAGCGTTGCTCCTGATGTGTTTTGGTAGAGAGTTCCAGAGGGATGGAGCATAGAGTTCGAATGCTCTGTTGCAGGTCCGTTGTGTGGATTTGGTTCTTTTGTAAGGGACAACGATAGAGTTATTGCAGGAATGTCTGGTTGATCTGTTGTGGGATGGTCGAGGCAGTAATGAGTGTAGGGAGGTGATCTGTTTTTGGTGGATAGTTTTGTGGGTGAGTAAGATAGCTTTGTACTTGATTCTTGCTTGCACTGGAAGGAGGTGAAGGTTTCTTAGGATTGGAGTTATGTGGTCCCGTTTTTTTGCATTCTGAATGATCCTTGCTGTAGTGTTTAAGGCAGTACGGAGGGAGCTGGTGTGCGAGGCAGGAAGTCCATGATAGATTATGTTGCAGAAATCCAGATGAGGGAGTGTCACAGCTTGCATCACGGTCCTGAAGTCGTGAGGTTCTAGGAGGGGCCGGAGGTGTTGAATAGTTTTGGCTTTGTGGAATATCATCCTAGCAGTTTTGCTGATTTGTTGTTTGAGGGTGAGAGCTTGGTCGATGATGACCCCTAGATATCTTATTTGAGGCTGGACTTGGATTTGTGTGGTTCCCATGTTGAGGTGGGTAGGTGGTTTGAAATCAGGTTCTTTTGTTACTATTATGGCTTCGGTTTTCTTTATGTTGATGGATAGATTGTTCTCCTGCAGCCAGTTGGCTACGTCATTGAAGCAGGCAGACAGCTGTTCGTTTTTCGGGTTGGTGGTTGTAATTGGTGCGTAGAGCATTATGTCGTCCGCGTAGATGTGGAAGTTGATGTCGTGGGTGCGTATGATTGAGCATAGTGGACGGAGATATATGTTGAACAACATGGCGGATAGGGTGGATCCTTGGGGTACTCCTTGTAGTTGTTGGTAGGGGGGCGAAGTTGTGGAGAGGGTGCGGATCCGTTGCTGTCTGTTAGTTAAGTAGGATCTAAACCATTGGAGTACAGTGTCTTTGATTCCAATTGCTTGTAGTCTGTGTATGAGGATTTCGTGTGAGATTGTGTCGAAGGCCGCTGATATGTCTAGGAAGATCAGGATGTATCCAGAGTTTTTCTCTTGGGTTCCGATGATGAGTGTGTTCATTGGGGCGCAGGTAGGGCAGGAGGGGCATAGACCAAGTAGAAATGTATCGGTGGGGAGGAATTGGAACGGAGAAGGATAGATTCAGGGTAGTGGATGACAGGGGAGGGGATCTCCTGGAGAGCCAGAGAGGAAAGGAAAAGAGCAGCAACCCCCCCCCCCCCGCCACTCCGACCACGACGGCAGGAGGAAAGGGCAGAGTAACCGGGAGGGAGGCATCGGTTCAGGAGAGACTCTTCGCCTTCCCTGAGCCATGTCTCGGTCAGGAACAAAACATCGACCGAATGCTGTGAAATGAGATTTTGGATGAGAGAACTCTTTGATCGAATAGAACGACAGTTCAGGAGAGCCAACTGTAAAAGGATGAGAGATGGAGCAGAGGGTGGAGGAACAGCAGAGAGAGGACACGGGATAAGATTAGAGAGGTTTCTGGTGAAGACACCTGGGGGAGCAAGAGGAGGGGGGGGACCTCCAGCTCCAGAGAGCGGGAATCGTGGACATGGCAGACGGAAGTGCCGGGATCAGCAGAGCTGAGGAAGAGGATAGGAGGGGCAGGAGCAGTAGGAGAAGAGCACAAAGAAACGACACCTTGCCGGACAAAGAAACGAGAGAACAGGCAGGCCGTGCAAGCTGGCAGCGGCCGGTCGACGTAAGAGGCGGAGGACCCAAGTGTACAAGGCAAGAAAGGCGACTCTGGACCCGCCCCCACGGACTCGCCCCAAGGAGCTCGCCCAAGGAGCAGACCTGCTCCTTGGTCGCGCTCCTTCGGCGCGCGCCCACGGCATGGGACGCCACGCAGGGATGCAATTTATGCAAAGAAGGCACCTGATTGAGCTGCGTCATAGCAACCTTTCTGATGTCTGTGGAGTGTGCTACAGGTCTTGTGTCTGACAGTGTTTACCAACCTGGGGAGTGACTCCTACAGTATTGCGTACCATAGCCATGCCTGCACTGTGCCCAGGACTGGTGTGGTGGCCTGGGCTGCCCAACACTTCTATAGTTGCACAATGCTGGCATAGGTGTGGGGAGTGAGTGTCTGTCTATCCATTGTGTGGTGGCTGCCAAAACCCTCCACAGCCCACACTGCTAGCTCTGTTGCCAGTATTGGCCTGCCAATGTGCATAATGAGGAGCAAGGTACTGGGGGAAAAGCCTGGATATGGTGGCCTGGCCTGGCCGCATCTGCACAGGGCATAGGGCAATGGCTCAGACATTGTAGTGCCCGGTACCACCTGCACAGACAGGGTGGCCATAGCATGTCCTGCTGGGCGGTCACTCTCTCCCTGACTGAGCAGTGACCATGGCATGGCTAGGTTCCCCCATAGTGCTATATAGCATTTCTCTCATGTTGTATGTATGGGTTTTCTTTTGGGGCCCAATCACTAACTTATCTGCTTGGTGTGTATGCTGACATCCCCGTTCTGGGTACATGCAGCTCTTCCAGGACCATGCACTATGGACTAGCTGGTGGACTGTCTGCAGCTAGTATGTGTCTTGCTGGAACACCGTACAGCAGCTGGAGGCTTGCTGCTAGGGAATGTCAGATAATGGTGGGGGCAGCTGAGCATTTCCAGGCCTGCCGTCTGTCTGCTATTGTGTTACGGATGTGTACCGCTCTGTCTGTTCCCCAGCAGGACTGGGGTTGATGGTCCCCTCTACTGCTACCATTGCAGGGAGGTAAACTGTGGATCTATTGGTGGGTGATCCTGTTTCCCACCCTGAGCTCCAGAGGGTGGGTTGTGTGGTGGTACATGATCTGCCCATGGGTCCATACACCCCCCCCTTCACCTACAGGAGGTAACCATGGCTCCAACACAGGATATGCACTGTTCTGGGTGCATCATTGCCCTTAAGGACTAGACATGACCGAGACATACAGCAGGGCACAGATGTATCCTAGGTGTGTCTAACGGAACTACCTATCACACACTGATGGGGACCTGCAGCATAGCATATTTCAGCCGTGAAAGGTGCTGTGGACCTGGTGCTGGGCGCCCCACCTCAACCTCAGGGTGGGCACAGTACCCGCACAATGTGACTGTCTGTGGCTACTCTGTGGCAGTACCACACACGGTCTGTTCCCCCTACCTGGTCGAGGTGCTGTGGGGGTGCATACCTAATCTTGTGCCCATCTCTCGACTGCTGATTTGCATCATGGGTACGCATGGGTTAACCCTATCCTGGTAACCACAGCAGACAGTTTGTTTGGTGACGTGCAGTCCTGCAGCCAGCCAGGGCTTTGTTCACAACCTTATAAGGTGTCCTATAAGGGACATTATAGGGTGCCTTGGCGGACAGTACACTTTATAATGTGCCCTATGGAGTGCGTTATGGGGTGCCTTATGCAGCACCTTAGGTTATGCCACCGTGAGGGTGTGTTTGCTGGCAGCACAAATTAAAATACATGTCAAATGCCTCAACAATCACTACTTAAATGTAAAGGGTACTGCCTCAGCCAGTCTTATACATTAGGCCCACTGGGGAATCAAACCCATGACCCCTGTACCATCAGCCAGTGTTGTAACCATTGTGCTACAGCTCTGATGCTGTGATTGTATGCCTGCGCGCCTTCTTAAGATTAACGCGCGGTAACGTGCCCTGTAGTGCTCGTTCATTTATGGTGCCTTGTAGCCCGCATTCTCGGCGCGTTCTCGGCAACGATGTACCGCCCATGTCCTTATTTGGGGTTTCTGTCTCTACCGCGGCTCCTAACGCGAATCGCACTAACGCAGTTTAGTAAACATACCCCTAGGTTATATTTGCAAAAACCTGTTCTGTTATATCCCTAATCACAGGAATCGATCAAGACAGAGTCTAATTTTTCATTTCAAAAATATAGCTGTATGACTATGTTTCGGGTCAGAACTGGCAGTCAGTGTAGCTTCAATAAAAGTCTCTTAGGGACAGACTTTCTGATTGACTCTTACTAGTGTGTGTTAGTGTGTGTGTGTTTGTGTGTGTGAGAGAATGATTTAAAAAGGCACATATGCAGAAGTACGCAAGATTGAGATACTGTATATCAAAGACTAAAGTCTACCTGAGATGAGAAGCAGAGTGGCTCTTGTCTGTTCCAATCACTCTCATTCCTGGAGACAGAGGATCCAAGCTTTCTTCTGAAAGTCCTTCAGTTCATAAGGAAACAAGACCTTGTCATTGAATTGTTGGAGGAGGGAATGCCAGGAGCTGTTCTTCTGGAGATTTAGGCGACTTCCGGCAGATGGAAAAAGCTTCTCTTCCTCTGACAAGAACAGACGAGCATGCAAATCCATATCCTCCTGAGAGAAGTGGAGCTTCCTGGACCAAAGTTTCTTTCCTTCAACTTCCATCTGAAATAACAAATACAAGGCGATCTGATGCACACAATACATACTCTTCCTTCACTCCTTGAACAAATCGTATTTCATTTCTTACAAAGCCAAAAGAAATACATAAGTCACTGTACTAGCAAAGACAAGACTGACTAATTGGGCCCCTGGATCACAAAAGGACCAAGATAAAGATAAATCCCTTCATTAGCAATGCTATACGTATGTGGAGGAAAGGAGGATATTATAACGTAGCCTGTATTTAGCCATAGATAACACAGACAACTTCCTAGAAAGTCAAATTCTGAAGGCTCCACCTCCTGCCACCATCCTCAGCTCTCCCCAGCCCGGGGATCGAGCCTCCGACGGCAGGAGGGCAGCGTCGGCAGCATCGCCCAATCCGGGCTCTTCAGCGGCCTTAAAAGGACGTGCCAGTCGGGCGCGTGGTCTCTCCACCTCCTGCCACCATCCTCAGCTCTCCCCAGCCCGGGGATCGAGCCTCCGACGGCAGGAGGGCAGCGTCAGCAGCATCGCCCAATCCGGGCTCTTCAGTGGCCTTAAAAGGACGCGCCAGTCGGGCGCGTGGTCTCTCCACCTCCTGCCACCATCCTCAGCTCTCCCCAGCCCGGGGATCGAGCCTCCGACGGCAGGAGGGCAGCGTCGGCAGCATCGCCCAATCCGGGCTCTTCAGCGGCCTTAAAAGGACGCGCCAGTCGGGCGCGTGGTCTCTCCACCTCCTGCCACCATCCTCAGCTCTCCCCAGCCCGGGGATCGAGCCTCCGACGGCAGGAGGGCAGCGTCGGCAGCATCGCCCAATCCGGGCTCTTCAGCGGCCTTAAAAGGACGCGCCAGTAGGGCACGACCGCGCCTGGCGGGCCCGCGCCTGAGGGCCTCGCCAGATGGCCCTTTGGCTTGGCCCTTAGGCGCGGGCCCTAGAAGCAACACTGAATTGTGGCTCCCTCGTACCTCAGCAACAACCCTCTATTGCCTGCAGAGACAACTCTCTATGGACCGTTTACCTAGCATCTCAGGTACCCTATAATATCCCTAATAGTATGTTTTATCCCTCATAGTCTGCAAGTATTCACACGTTGTAACACTTCCTATCTGTGCTACAGCCCCCTAGCCAATAGAGAGGTGTGCACATGACCTCCCCTATTATGATGCCTGCAGCAGTTAATTGTAATATCAGCACATGCACACCTTTATAATATGCTCTGTACAACACCATACTAAAAATAATCTCAAGCAGAGCGATATAGCCCAATATCCCTTAGGGCACACTGCTACTGTTAGGATCACCTCATTCACATTATTGCTACTGTTTAATTTGCTACTGTCCAGCCATTTGCTTAGTTATTACTTAGCTTTGTAACACTGTAACCTGATTTAACCTCAAGTAGTGCATACAGTCTAATTTGTGACACACTGTTACTGTTATTGTCAGTAATATCCTATGCCTATCATAGCCACTGTCTAGTTTACAGTTTTCCCTGCCAATGCTACTGGGTGTTTCACTGTATCATTACCATTGCTAGCAGATCTCTACCATTGTTAGTAGATTTTCTTCCCTTGCTATTACCTGCAAACAGGAGAGGACACCCACCCTCCCGTCCTATATCACAGCAGAAACTACCGCGTGTGCAAAACATCCTCAACCAGCGGCCATCCCAACGCTCGCTGCTCACACAAACCTCCCACCTCCTCTGTACTGGCTCAGAAAGTCTCATAATGGAGCGCATAATCTTCACCCTAATGAATCTCTACCTTCTGCTCACAATTTTGCCCTCCAGTTCACTGGCATTGCTTACAACACAAAATCACATCCCAACAGTCTCAACCAGTGGAAGAAGATGGTCTGGTGACTCCCACAACCATTATCATGGATCCAGCAATATACATCGCCACCATCTCATCTATATCCCACTACAAAGCTCCTCGAAAACCAAGCAAAGAAAAAGCCCATATACCAGCAGCTTGAAGTGCGCACTCATTAACTCTCGCTCACTTCGCAATAAATGGCCGGCAATCACTGAAACAATAACATATCATAAATTAGACATTATCATGATCACCGAGACCTGGCTCTCACCGGAAGACAACATCATACTCAATCAGCTACTACCACCTAACTTTGTGGCATTCACCAGCCACAGGCAGAACAGACGAGGAGGAGGAGTTGCCGTCTTCACTAGATCCGACCTTCAATTCAAGATGATAGAATCCAACAGCATCGATACCCTTGAAACAATAACTATATCCAACAACACTTGCTCCATAAACCTGATTTACAGAGCGCCTTCTGCAGATCCAGACAACCTCTCCAACATCATAAACATAGCATCTAACACCCACGAACTAAATAAACCAAATTGGATCCTAGGTGACTTCAACCTGCCATCCTTACAAGACAATCAAGCAGCTACTTTCATTGAAGCCCTAGATATCTTGGGATATTCCCAACTGGTACAAGAACCAACACACATAAAAGGCAACATTCTCGACCTCATATTCGCCCCACAAACAGTGCTTCAACAAGCACAAAATTTCATGTTATCACTAACAGCAGTACCTTGGTCCGATCACAAGCTCATCACCTTCCAGATTCCGACCCCTATCAAGCCTAAAAGAACCACTGTGGACACCAGTATGACCTCGAGCTCAACCACCAGAAGCTTTCACTCGTTCAACAAAGAACGCATCCTAGCCGAAACGAACAAACTCCTCGATAAGGATACACAAAACCTAGAGGACCTAATCACCACATGGAACAGCAAGCTCAGCGCAATCGCAATCCGTACACCAACAACTAAAGCCCCAAATAAAAGATCAACTGCACCATGGTTCACAGCTGACTTAAGGACATCTCTAATCCAATTACGGAGATTGGAAAAGCGCTGGAGGAAGTCACGCACCACCAATGACCAAGTAGCATACACCCAGCACTTACACACACATCGCAGGGCTGTCATAGACAGGATGAAACAATACCATACAGACACCCTGAAACGGTTATTAAACAAGCCGCACGACCTCTTCAACCTGGTCAAATCTCTTGCCAAAGAACCCACCCCGGAACACCCTGGAACCATACACCCTCAGGACTACGCCAGCTTTATGCAATCTAAACTGTGCAAGACTGATAAAGTGATGTCACCGGACCTCTCCAACGAACAAGAGTTCTCAGTATCCCTAACCACCTTTGTCACACCATCAAAAAAATCTATTGAAGATGCCATCGCAACCTTAAATACCTCCACTGCATACTCAGACCCCTGTCCAGCATTCTGGATAAAAGATCTGCGTTGTGACCTTGCCCCGATCTTAGCAAAGATGATAGACCTTTCATTCAGCACTGGGTCGTTCCCTTCCACGCTCAAGCAGACCTCCGTTAGACCGCTCCTGAAGAACGCCAAATTAGACCCTCAAAAAGTGGAGTCATACAGACCCATTTCCAGCATCCCGATGCTTGCTAAAATCATCGAAAAGACAGTCTACAAACAGTTACAAGATCACATTGATACCAATGCCCCCCTAGACTCATCTCAACACGGATTCAGAGAGTCACACGGAGTCGAAACTCTACTCACAACGCTTTTTGACACCATAATTTCAGGCATTGACAACCTACGCCAAGGTTATGCACTCGTATTTTTGGATATAGCGGCGGCATTCGACTCTGTCTGCCACGAAATTCTCCTAGGTCGGCTAAGAGAGAAAGGCATTGGTGGAAGAGCTCTTGAATGGTGTAGATCCTACCTGTCAGGCAGATGGCAATACGTACGTGCAAATGGGTCTACTTCCGAGCCATTCTTACAAAGCCAAGGAGTTCCTCAAGGATCTTCCCTATCATCACTTATGTTTAACATCTATATCCAACCCATCTGTAATATTATCAGATCATTCAATGTGAGTTGTATGATATACGCAGACGATGTCTTACTGTACCTTCCAATATCCCTGGATTGCCCAGACCTTACCCCCTTGACTGAGTGCTTCAACACCATATCCGAATGGCTCCTCTCTCAGAATCTGCGCATCCAACACAAGAAGACGGAGGTCTTATTCATCTCCAGAAATCCTGAGTTTACACCACCCAGCTACCTAGAAGTGGACAATGCTGAATTACAAGTAAAATCAGCTATTCGTTACCTCGGAGTAACATTGGATCAGAACCTCAACATGAAGCAACACATAACCAACACTGTAAGAGCGATTTACTTCAAGATTAAATCTCTTAGACACTTACGCCCCCTACTTGAACCAAGTGACTTCCGCACCATTTATCAAGCCCTCATCATCCCCCATTTGGACTACTCAAACGCCATCCTGCAAGGACTCCCTCAGGCCACCTTACAGCCCCTGCAACTTGCCATGAACAGTGCAGCGCGGATTCTCCTCGGCACACCAAGAAGAGAGCATATCACACCCCTCCTGAGACAGCTTCACTGGCTCCCCATTCAAGCCAGGCTAAGTTTCAAAACCCTAGTGATGACATTCAAGGCCATCAAGGGACTCTCCTCCTCCTCACTATGTGACCTCATCCAACCACCCATACCCAACAGGCTAAGAAGAACCTCAGTAGCTAACATGCTAGTGATACCGAGAGACACTACAAAATGCTCCAAAGCAACATCGAACAGAGCCTTTAGACTATACGCCCCAAGTCTCTGGAACTCCCTACCACCACACATCAGAGCAATCCCTAACCTGAGCCAGTTCAGAAAGGCCTTAAAACATTTCCTCTTTATCAAGCATCTCACTTACTGCCCGAACCCCAGCCACTAAGCATGTCCAATACCCAATAACTCCCTCTGACATGTATATAGTTACCCATTCATGGTTATGCATATGTATATAGTTTACCCTGTTTTCCAAGTTACTTGTTCCTGTTCAATGTAATGACCTGACTTTTGTTCATTGTCGGTTACCTTTTTGTTTTATGTAAACCGCGCTGATCGCAAATAGTGCGGTATATAAGAAATGCAAATAAATAAATAAATAAATACCCAGGCAACAGAGGCCTGCTACTGCTTGTCTACATGTGCTGCTCCAAAGGGGTGCCACTGTGGCAATCTGACCTTAATCTGCTCATCTTTGGGCTCTCTGATCTTTTTGGAATCTCTGACCCCTCTCTCTCCACTCTCTGGGATATGCTGTCTGGTCTTACCAACATATATCAAAACCTTAAATATGGCCCACAGTAACAGCAAAACGTTTACATAAGAACATAAGAAATGCCATACTGGGTCAGATCCAGGTCCATCAAGCCCAGTATCCTGTTTCCAAAAGTGGCCAATCCAGATCACAAGTACCTTTCAGGTTCCCCAGAATGTACATAGGTTCCACGATGCTTGTCCTGGGGTAAGCGGTGCATTTCCTGGGAATTCTTTATTAATGGTTTATGGACCTTTTCTCCAGAAATTTGTCAAAACCTTTTTTAAACTCAGCTACACTAACAGCTTTTACAAAATCCTCTGGTAACAGATTCCAGAGTTTGATTACGTGTTGAGTGAAAAAAATATTCTCTCTTATTAGTCTTAAATGGGTTACAACAGGGGTGTCCAACCCTATCCTGGAGGGCCACAATCCTGGCAGGTTTTTGGGTTAGCACTAATGAATATGCACAATATTTATTTATTTATTTATTTTATTTATTTATTTACATTCTCTTATATACCGCGCTATTCTGCATCAGTGCGGTTTATATATATATATGCATTATTTTATTTATTTATTTATTTATTTATTTAACAATTATTTCTATACCGCTCTTTCACAAGTATCAAGTGCGGTTTACAATGAACAGTATGTTATATGGTATGGATAGTATCATACCAAGTCATTTTACATAGAACAGATGAACTAGGTACAGATAACAGTATAAAGTTTAAACAGTGAGTTATTAAACTATTATAACATATATACATAGTAACTATATACAAATTGTAATATCCTGCCAACCTGACTGGTTTGTGGCCTTCCAGGACTGGATTTGGAGACCCCTGCTTAACACCTCTTGTTCACATCTAATTAACCAAATAACCATGTATATAGTATTTATTTATTTATTTTATTTTTTATTTAACATCTCTTATATACCGCGCTATTAAAATCAGCGCGGTGTACATCGAACAAAATATACTGCAATGTGTACAGGTAACATCGAGTTTACAGAGAACAAGGGAATATAAAACATGGAATAACAGGGATAACTATGTACAATAAACAATATACTATTTATATGCTTTAATTATGTACCATATTTAAACTCGAGTGAATATTGAACATGTATTCATGGGTAGGATGAGTCTATAGTAGTTTTTTGTCTATAGTTACCCTGATTCTCACCAAGTTTATGTACCTTGTTCTATGTAAAAAACCAATGCTGCTTGTACCATTGTGTTTATATTTGTTCATATGTAAACCGCACTGAATTAAGAGCGCGGTATATAAGAGAAATAAATAAATAAATAAAATAAATAAATTTAAGATTGTGAGCAAGCAAGGTGCAGGTGTCCTAGACATCAAAAATGGTAGACAGCATTTATCACATTCCTCCTCGCTTCTCACCACCACCAAAATGTTGTCTTTTAGAGAAGCCCCTGCCACATTAATGCTAGCATACTAATGCTAGGACTTTGCTGCCAGTGAAAAACTTGTCAGTAGATGCACATTTGCTGGAGAGTGAGACCATATCAGTGTCAGCAATGTACAGCACAGACAGGGACCCCATGAAAAGTGATAGTAGTGCTACATTGCAGTAACACCGTAGTACCCAAGTATGAAAGGGCCCTATTTTGATGGTGCAAATGGGGGCAAAGAAGGTGGCACATTGGTCATGCAGTGAGGGCTTCTGGTGTACAGGGGGACCCAGGCAGCTGCCTAGATACCACATAGGAGCATAAGACTACAAAATATGCCAAACTGTGTCAGACCAAGGTTCATCATGCCCAGTATCCTGTGTCCAACTGTGCACAATCTAGGTCACAAGTACCTAGCAGTTTCCCCAGAAGACACAGAGGATCCCCAATAACTGTAATGGGGCAAGCAGGACATAGCTCAGATCCTGTTTAGCAATGGTTTATGGACTGTTACCCAAGAACCCGTCCAAACTATTTTAAACCCAGCTACACTGATAGCGTTTACCACATCCTCTGGAATGATTACGTGTGGACTAAAAAATAATTTTCACCTAGAAGACCCACATGGGTTACAGTGTAGCCATATTGCAGGTTCCCTAGTCTGTCCACAGTCTGATGACATAGAAAAGTGACTGTTTCACTATCATCTATAGACCTCTATCATATCTCCCCTCAGCCGACTCTTCCCCAGGCTGATGAGCTCCAAGCTTTTTAGCCTCTCCATAAAGGGATATTCTGCCATCCACAGAACCTGTGATATTCATCATGATCCCACAGTGACAGTAGCAGCACACAGTCCTGCTACTGCTGCGGAAAGGCAATGTGCCACATAAGATGGTCCAAGGAACCTGGCATCCCAGGCAGAAATCTAGGCTGCCCCCTCCCCTGCTGCCACAGATCCCGGCTATGGAGGAACAGGCTGATAGTTCTAGATGCTGTAGCCCTCCAGGTAGCTGGAAAATGCAGTTGCCTGGGGAAATACTACAGCAGTGGCTGCCATCCTCCCCCTGAGACATATCGGTGGCAGACGGTGTTGGGGCACCTGCATGGGCAGCTGGTGGGAGGGCTGCATTGCCGTTCATGTGTGACCCTCCCCCCATCCAGATCCTTTACTCACGGTGCCCGCCAAACCCACATGTTTAACATGCATGTGCATGGCCATGTTTGCATGGTGGGGTGTTGGTGGTGGTGTGGGAAGTGGCACCAGTCTTCAGCAGACAGAAGCTTTGTCCTGGTCTTGTTCACCATCTGCATTATAGCATGTGCTGATGGTCAGCTGAAAAGAGGTAAGATAGCACTGTGGTGTAACACAGACAGTTGGTGTATGTATGTATGGAAGGTCACAGGTTCAGGTCCCCACTGGGGTTTCTGTATTCCATGTTCCTGTGGACAAAGTTTAGCTGATAATGTAAGTACAGATCCAGCATGTGCAACCCCCAAGGAGATGGCCAGTAAGGGTGGAAACACCCACCAGCAGCACTGACAGGCTCCACTATCCACAGCTGGATGGAGAGTGATAGCACTGCAAACATTACACGTTAGCAATCTGTGGTGAGGGTAAGGCACACGTTACCAATCCTTGAACTGACATTGAGACAGGAGTGTCAAGCAAGAATGCCAATCATCTCCACTTTTGCTCAGTGTGCCAATGAGAGTGTGTGTGTATCTCCTCTTTGTCCTGTGGCTTTCTGTACTGCACTGCACTTTGGCTCTCATTGATCAAGTTTTTCCCAGCCTGTTTGGAAAATGTGCATAAGAGAAGGCAGAGGATTGTGGGTATTGCCTGAAATAATGTAGATTGGCCTGGATGTGTCTGCCACAATAGTAGGGTCACTGGCAGAGATCCCATTTTTCCCATCTGCCACCTGCATTGCTTGGGTGGACATTGTATGACATGCTGAGATGGCACTCTCACTATGAGCAAAAAGTGACCATTTCATGGCTATGTTTCCACATAGTGCGATTATAGCTCCTGTTTCTAATGATATTTGTGTTTTCTTTGTTCTGGGGCCTAATCACTGAGGCATCTGTTGTGTGCATGCAGTTCCTCTGGGGAAATGCAATATAGACTGGCTAGCAGACAGTCCACAGTTAGTATGTGCATGGCTGGAACACCTGGTGGGGTGCAGCAGATATGGTCTGACTGTGCTTTCTGCTGGTGAAAGTCAGACTTTGGTGGGTGGCAGCTGCAGTTTGGCAGGCCTTTTCCCAGTGTTGCTGCTGGTCTAGCCTACTGGTCCAACAGTTTCTTTCCCTTCCCATCCATTACAGCCTTTGGCCAGTGGGACTGGGATGCCTGGTCCCACAGCTATTCTTCATGGCTGTGCCAAATGTACCTCCCCTGCCACAATTACAAAAACACTGATTGCAGGCCATTTGGGGATAAGGGGGGCACATACTGTAAACCACTTTGCTCTGGAGCAGGCGGTATATTAGCCATTGCTATATAAACCTCATGCAAGTCTAGACACCCCCTCTGCCCTGATAGTAGGGGGCTATGCAACCATATTGCAACACTGGGTACACAATAGTCTGGGCAGGTCCAGGTCTACCAGGGCAAGATGTTAGTGGGGTATACAGATAGACACAGAGTGACTTTAGATGCTACTGCAGAGACCACTTAACAGATACTAATAGTGACAAGGATCTGCAGCAGAGTCTATCTCTAATACCCCAGGTACTGCAGACCTGGTGCTGGGTGCCCGTCCTCACCCTCAGAGTGAACACAGAACCTGCGCAGTGGCATGGTCTGTAGCTGGTCTGTGCCAGTATCAAATGCTGTCAGTTCTTCTTACCAAGCTAAGGTGCTGGAGAGGTGCATTCTCCATTTGGTGATCAGCTGTAGACTGCTGTTCTGCATGTGAATTGCATCATGGGTACTGGTGGGGTTACCCTATCCTTGCACACACAGCAGACATTTTGTGTGGTGATCTGCAGTCTTTCTGTATCCAGCCATTTCTGTGCAAAGGTCTGAGAAGGTGTGGCTTATTGGTTGATACAATTTCTCCCTGGGCAGGAGTCATGGGTTCAATTCTTCTTTGTTCTCTTTTTTTGTGCCTGTCCTACTCAAATCATTTTCATGCCTGTAACAGTCACATCTCTGCAGATCTGTGCTGCTAGCCCAAACACCCTCACCTCAGTTGCCAACCATCCTTCAGCCCATCTATCTGCCTCTGTCAGCTGTGTACCGTGCTGTCCTCTTGTGCAGGCTGCTACCCCATGTCCTGCACTGGTACCTTTTTCTGCATTGCGGCTCTTCGTGCTTGCCTCTCCTGTGCCTGATCTGCATGGCACCACCACTCCTCTGTCTTCCTATCACTGCAAATATACTGCCACCTCTGCCTCCACTGGGGGACACATACTCTAATCCTCTACCACCCACAGTCATTGCAGTACTTTACATTGACAACACCCTGTGCATCGGTACAGCTGCCTCCAACATGTTTGTCCACTTTACTGGCTGCCACTTAGGATGCTTGCAGATGTGGCAGGTCCATCAGCTCCCACCTCTCCTTTCTTCCATCACTTGTTCATTGCCTTTCCTTGGTGCTCTATCCAGTGTTAAGGTTACAGCTGTTTTTATACCTTACAGTTCATGCTTGGCAACTTGAGGCACCTTACAGCCCTTAGGGCACCTTACATTAGGGCACCTTAAGTTAAAGCATCTTAGGAGCATGTTTACTAAACTGCAGTAATGTCATTTGCAGTAAGTTCCGCGGTAAAGGTAGAGATGCCCATATAAAGGCATGGGTGGTGCATCGTTACAGCAAGCTGACAGCTAACGCATGTTACAAGGCACCTTGTAAGACACCCTGTAAGGTGCCTTATAAAGTGCCTAGCAAGGTGCCCTATAGGGCCTCCTAGGCTAAGCGCCATATTAGGCACCCTTGGACAAGTCACCACAGAAAGCACCCTGGGCTATTGAACCATAGGTTAAGTTGGCCTAACAAGGTTATGGTGTTCTAGGTTAGTGTGCCCTAGGGACTGCAAGGTGCCTCAGGATGACATGCATGACCTGTGCGGAACAGAGACAGATGTAGCTCTAACATTAGATCAGTGGTTCTTAACCAGTCCTCCTTGAACCCCTAGGCCAGTCGGGTGTTCAGGATAGCCCTAATGAATATGCATGAGATATATATGCATTAGAGATATCCTGCCAACCTGACTGGTTTGTGGACCTCTAGGGCTGGATTTGGAGACCCCTGCCTTACACCTCTGTCATTTAAGATTGTGAGTGGGCAAGGTGCAAATGTCCTAGACATCAAAAGGGTAGATAGAATGTGTCACATGCCTCCTCAATTCTCACCACCACCAAAAAGTTGTCTAATAGACAATATTTTAGTGTTGGTGAGAAGCAAAGAGGCATATGACAAATTCTATCTAATGTTTTTGATGTCTTGGAGATCTGCACCTTGCCCACTCACATTCTTAAATGACAGAGATTTAAGGCAGGGGTCTCCGAATCCAGCCCTAGAGGGCCACAAACCAGTCAGGTTGGCAGGATATCTCTAATGCATATATATCTCATGCATATTCATTAGGGCTATCCTGAACACCCGACTGACCTAGGGGTTCAAGGAGGACTGGTTAAGAACCACAGCACTAGATAGAGCACTCAGGAAAGGCAATGAACAGGTGAGTGAAGGAGGGTGAAGTGGGAGCTCCTGGACCTGCCATATCTGTGGGCATCCCATGTGCCTGCCAGTACTGATGACAAACATGGTGGGGCAGCTCTACCACAGCACAGGGTGTTGGCAATGTAAAGTACCGGAAAAACAGTTGGTATCAGACGATGGATATACGTGTCCCCCAGTGGAGGCAGAGGTGGCAGGATAGTTACAATGATGGGTGGACAGAGGAGTGGTGGTGCCATGCAGATCAGGCACAGGCGAGGAAAGCACGATGAGGCGCAGTGCAGGAAAGGGTAGCAGTGCAGGACATGGGCTGGCAGCCTGCACAGGCAGACAGGACTCTACAGCTGACAGACACAGATAGACGGACCGAGGGAATGTTGGCAATTGTGGCGAGGGTATTATGGGCTGGAAGCTCAGATCTGCAAAAATATGACCTCTACAGGCTTGCACACTATTTGAGTAGGACAGGCATGAGAGGAGGGAACAATGAGGAACTGAACCAATGAACACTGCCAAGAATGGCAATGTATTAACCAGTAGGCTATACCTCCATGGTGTATGTCACAGCAGTACCCATGATGCAATGCACATGCTGAATAGCTGTCTACAGCTGATCACCAAATAGGGTCTGCACCTCTCCGGTACCTCAGCTGGGAAAGACAAACTGACAGTGTGTGATACTGGCACAGAGTAGCTACAGACCATGCCATTGTGCAGGTTCTGTGGTCACCCTGAGGGATAGGATTGGTGCCCAGCACTAGGTCCGCAGTACATGTGGTGCTAGAGATAGGTCCTGCTGTACATTCCTATTACTATCAGTGTGTGATAGGTGTTCCATGCAGTGCAGCCAAAGGTAATTTGGTGTTTATCTGTATCCTGCAATCATATGTGGCCCTGTGAGACCAGACACTAGCCAGATTAGTGTATACTCCGTGTGAGGGTCTGGCTGATATAGGCAGCAGTTATCAGGGCAGAGGGGTTTCTAGAATTGCATGAGGTGTGTGTAATAAAGGCTGCATAGGTTACAGTGGTATACACTACATACCCCAAAGGGCCCACATCACCCTTTTGTAGGTAATGAACAGTGCCCCCGTCCCAGGGAAGCAATCTCTATCCTGTTTGTACAAGACAGCCCTCCAGGGTTGGTGGGCTAGAGCCATACCTATGATTGAGACAGTGGCAGACCAGCAGCAATGCTGGGGTTAGGTCTGGAAACCCCAAGTGCCTCCCACCACTGTCTGCCAGTCAGGGGTGGCCCAAGGGGGTGTGGGGTCTCATTTGCATAATGGGCCTAATTTGCATAAATATTTGCATAACTGTGGGACCTTGTAATATTGCTCCTATTCAGTCTATTCTCTCAAATGTATTAGTTATGTGCCTAATAATTCAGGACTACAGGAGGTTTGTGCCTCTTAAAGTAACATTTAACAATAAGAGTAGCATTATGCAATGCAAAAAAAACCCCAAACAAAACAGAGGGTAGTATCCAAGAGCAATCAGTTTCACTTTTATTGTTTACAATGTTTCTTATTTGTTAAGAAGCCATAGCAGCATAATTCTTTAAACAACAATTTAACAGAAGTTGTTTTTTTCATTATTGAACAGATACATAGTTATGTAACAAATCATAACAACCCAAACATGTTTAATAAGAATGGTAACATTTAAGACTAACAATCAGATGTTGAACTTCCATAGGTTATACTAAATACTCTTCTTCAGATGCTGTCCTTGAATGCTATAGTCTATTATACATTTCACATGAAACAAGGAATAATCTTCCAACTGGAAAACACTGCAAACCACTATATGCAGCCTGCACTATCAATAACTACCAAGAATAAAGAAATACTCTGTTTTGAAAGAGACTACCATATCTATAGTCTCATGATTTTGCTTAAAGTAGAACCTTCCTAGCCTTTTTTGCTGCAAAAGCATCAATTAGATCAGAATAATCCAGTGCCTGAGCAACAGTGTTCTCAATTGAAATGCGTGCAAAGCCAACAAGCCGCTCTTGACTCATTGTGGATCTCAGATAGGTCTTGATCAGTTTTAGCTTTGAAAAGCTGCGCTCTGCTGATGCCAATGTGACTGGCATAGTTAATAAAATCCTCAGTACAATGGATGTGTTAGGATATGCATCCAACAGACGGCTTTTATGAAGATATTTGAGAACTTCTAGAGCAGAGCTGTTTTCCTGAACAAAGATTGATAATCACTGTAGTTCCAAAAACAGATCGTCTCCATCTATATCAGAATTGTGAGCACCAGCATCACTCAGAAGGGACTGTACATTTTTGCAGCATTGCAGGAGTTCATCTGCGGCTTTTTCCTTTAGGTGTCCAATGTTGTAGAGAAAGCCAAAATTTGTACTGTGCTGTCTATACAGTTCAAATCTTTCTTCAATTGAAATTAGAGCATTATCGATGACTACCATGAAATACTCTGTTTTGAAAGATTGTTCTGCATCCTCAATAGGCTGGTCACATGCCTCATAGTCAAAAGCTCTCTTCCTTCTTATAACACGCTTCTGTCTGAATATGGGTTCTACATCCATCTCTGCTGCAATTTCTTTGGCTTTAATAATTGCTGAAATGAAACCAGTTTCCCTATATTTCTTAAGAAATGTACATAAATACTCTATATGTTTCAGAACCACATCAATCTGAATTTCTGAGTCTTGCATAATTTTGCTAACTACATTCATTTCAGTTAACAGATCATACCAGAGAACTAAACTGACCAAGAACGCGAAAAAGCTAAGCTCATTGTTAGCTAGAGAATGGGCTTCACTTTGAACTACAGAATCATTTGTTTCATCTGCGACCTCCAACAAGGCTTCTCTGATATTAGATGCTTGAAACCGAAATGCTTTTACACTATCAATTCTGCACTCCCACCGGGTTTCTGATAGTGGTTTGACAGTCAGTGAGGTGATATTGTCCTTCAAAATTTTCCATCTGCTTGGAGAGGCACTAAATATTGTATAAATGCGCTGCAGCACACCAAAGAATGTTTTTGCTCTGTTAGATGACTTTGCAGTATCTCCAAGCACCAAGTTCAAGCTATGACTACCACATGGTGAAAAGAATGCTCTTGGGCAGGGGTCTCAAACTCAAATTGCTTTGAGGGCCAAATGAGGACTTGTAGAGTAACCCGGGGGCCGCACAAGACGCAGGCCTCATTTGCATAAGGGCATCATTTGCATAAATATTTGCATAGTGTTACCATACACTAACTTTTAGTAAACATGCCTCTTAATGAGTGTATGGATAAAGAAAGACTAAAAGATTTCTACATTACTATAAACCAGTGCCAACCGCCAGGCACATTAGGAACTACTAGAAACACTGCTCATTTAGAACCCATAGCAAACCTGCCGTGTCCTAACAGCACTACCAGGACTCACAAAGCACCATACCCTAACTATCAAAAGGCAACAGTGCAAATATTAAATCAACACATTTCAGAGAATAACAATACATGACCTACTCGGGAAAGAGAACAAGTGGCAATGTCAAATAGGAATTACATAAACAGAATACCTCAGCTCAGTTACACATGCAGAACATACACCATCACCAAACAAGGAATCACAATTTAGAAACAGGAAGACAATTAAACTGGGAACCCCAAAAGCCAAACTTAGAATGTACAACACTGTAGAAATAAAACTATACATTGATTTCCTCTTGTATTAAATAAAGTGCAGACTTAAAAGATGCACATTTCCAAGAGCTGACATATTTCAGTTAATAAATTCAAAATAAAGAGATATTTTTCTACCTTTTGTGCATTTTTTTTTTCAGTTGCAATTGTTCCATTCACTTTCTTCTGGTTTCTTTGTGTCTTCTGCTAACTCTCCATCGTCTGCTGTCCATTTGTCCTTTCTTTCTTCTTTCCTAGTTTTTTTCCATTCTCTCTACATCTGCTTTAACATACTAATCATTCTCCTTTTGCTCTTTCCTCATTCCTATTTCATCCACTCAAATTTTACCCCTCCATCCTCAATCCCCACTTACTCTCCCAATACCCGGCCAATTGTAGATTTTTCTTCCCTCCCACACAAAATATATTTCCCCTCTCCATTTCACTCTCCCAGCCCCATCCCATTCTAATCGTCCCCCAACATCAACTCCCTTCTAGCTCCTGCCCCACCCAGCATCCGCTCCCTTCTAGTCCCCGCATCATCAGTCCATTTCCAGTCCTAGCTCCCGCCCCTCACAGCCCATTTTCCTTTCCAAGCCCCCCTCCCCATCAGCCCATTTCCATTCCAAGCCCCCTTCCACTCAGCCCATTACCATTCCAAGACCCTGTCCCCATCAGCTATTTGCAGTTCAAGCTCCCCCTTCTACTTGGCCCATTTCCAGTCATAGCACCCCCCCCCAGTCCATTACAAGTTCTAGCCCCCCCCTAGCCCATTATCGGTCCTAAGCCCCCCAACAGCCCACTTCCAGGCCTAACCCTTCCATCGCCCTATCTTCATTCTTAGCCCCCCCATAACCCCATTTCAGTCTTAGCCCCCCAATCAGACCAACTCCAGTCCTAACCCCCATCTGTCCATTACCAGTCCTAACCCCCATCACCCCATTTTCAGTACTACCCCCCCAGCCACACATCAAGTCCTGCTCCCCCCCCCACATCAAGTCCTGCTCCCCCCCATCAAGTCCTGCCCCCCCCCACATCAAGTCCTGCTCCCTCCCTCCCCCCCCCCCGGGAAAATTAAACTTAAAAAAAAACCCAGCTTCTGCTGCTGCTGCCGCCGCTGCCGTGGCCGGCAATAGCAGCAATATCGCAAGTCCCACGGGCTCCGTCCCCCCCCCCTTCCTTCCTGCTTGCCTGCCAGTTCTCCGCTTCGGCTTCGCCTTTCAGAGCCGCGAAGGGAGAGCTTCTCCCTCGCGACTCTGTTCAGCCCGCTGGGGCAGATGGGAAATTTCCCATCTGCCCCAGCGGGCTGAACAGAGTCGCGGGGGAGAAGCTCTCCCTTCGCGGCTCTGTAAGGCGAAGCCGTAGCGGAGGACTGGCAGGCAAGCAGGAAGGAAGGGGGGGGAGCGGAGCCCGCGGGACTGGCGATATTGCTGCTCTTGCCGGCCACGGCAGCGGCGGCAGCAGCCCCAGACGCCGGGGTGTTTTTTTTTCCCCCTATGCATCGCGGGCCGCACAAAGGTCTCTCGCGGGCCGCATGCGGCCCGCGGGCCGCGTGTTTGAGACCCCTGCTCTTGGGTTTGCTTTCAGGATACGAGCTTGGACTCCTTGTTTATGTCCTTTCATATTGGACCCATTATCATAACCCTGGCCACGACAATCCAGCAAGTTCAATCCTAGTGAGTCAAGCTCTTTTATTAAAACATCTGCCAATCCTTCTCCAGTGGTATCATCAACTACAATAAAGTCAGCAAAGTATTCTTTGATCTCAATATCCTGATTAGTTGCTGCAGCCTTAACAATTCTCAGAATAACCGATAACTGTTCTTGATGACTTATATCAGGAGTACAGTCCAAAATCACTGAAAAGTATTTAGCTTCTTTCACATCTTCAAGTATAACATCTTTAATTTTTTGAGACATTACATCTATGATTTCATTCTGAATTCTGTGGCCTAAATAATGGCTATGGACATTCTTGTCTAACTTTGTTAATATGTTCCTGCATCACAGGATCAAAATGTGCCAACAGCTCTACCAAGCTCAGAAAATTTCCATTGTTTGGAGTATACAGTGTATCATTACGGCCACGAAAAGCATTATTTTGAGAAGCCAGGTGATAAGTAATAGCAAACAGACACTCAAGAACATTCCACCATCTTTGTCTTTCAGTGTTAATGGCAGATTGATTAACACTGTCAATAGCTGTATTACTTGCTAGTTTCTGTTCCATTTCAATCCACTGTTGCAGGCAGTCAAAATGTGTCACAGCACGTTCATGTTGTTTCAAGCGTGAAGTTACATGGATCCAATCTGAACATCCACCCTTTGTGAGTTGTGTGGGATTAGAATCATCAGAATGGAATAATGCACAACAGAAGCAAAATATGCTGTTGAGTTTTTTAGAATATACAAGCCAACGGCGGTTAATAGATTCACCATTTGACATCATACGAACATAATATGCTGGCTTGAAACTAGGGTAATGCTGGTCCTTTGGAAAGGAATAATCCTTGATCTGAGTGGGACCTCTTACCACAAGAAAGTCATGTAATTTTGAGTCAATAAATTGAGGCCAACATCCTGGATCATCATAATCAGTGACTGGAGCAACGCTTTCATGGATTACACTTCTCAAGTGTTGCTGAAGTGCAGAGCTTGTGCTTGGCTCAGTCATCTCCAGTGTACTTTTCTCACTGTGAGTTTGTTCAGTTTGCAATTCTGGTAGCACTTACAATTCACTCTGCTGTACGATATCTGTTGTCTCACTTTCTTCCACATTTTGATCTTTTTTCATGTATTTTTCCAAAGCTCCTTTCTGTGTTTCTAGGAACTCTTGCTCACGTTTTCTTTTTCTTGCCTTCTCTGCACCAGAGGGATATTTTCGAAATCTGTCTCTGTCTCTGCCTTTGTCGCTCATTGTGTGTTTTGTTTACTTTTTCTCTTGCAAAGAGTAAGCCCCCAACAAGCTGCAACCAATAAAGATTAATCAAATATAGTAAACTGAATAGAGTAATCCTAATTCACTTTTTTCAATGTAAAATGTCTCCAGCGATGTCTCCATGATTTGGACATCTGCATGGAAGTTTTCAGACGTCCAATCATGACTAGGGCTTTTAAAATGATCTCCTTTAAGTATTATTTGATAGTCATTTAGACAGCAATCTCAAGCCTCAGGAATAAAGGAAACTGCCTTATACAAAGGGCATAGAATGCCTTTTTATTTGGAAGAGCCAGACAAATCAACTAATCAACTAAGGGGTATATATACTAAACTGCAGTAATCGTAAATAACGCGCGTTATGTAACGTTAACGATCGTAAGCGCATCATAACGTGCGTTATGACGCGCTTACGATCGTTAACGTTACATAACGCGCGTTAACCGTAGTTAACGATCGTAAACTCCCGTAGCGCAGTAAAACACCGCAGAAGGTGGAGAGAGGGCGGAGAGAAGGGGTCAATGGGCGGAGAGTGGGCGGGGAGAGGCTCCCTTCACACTAACGCGCTGATCTGAAGAGCTCAATTCCAACGCGAATGAAAACCTGCCGTTAAATGCACATTACAGGGGAGAGAAACCATTTCAGTGTCAGCAATGTACAGCCCAGGCAGGGAAACCTAAAAAAAGTGATGTGTGATACATGTGCACAGAACAAAAGGGCACATAAACACTGAAAATGACCCCAACAAACTGGAAAAAGACCATAACCATGCTGGCCAATAGTGGTAGCAATGAGAAACATCAACCCCTCCCCCCCCCGAGTAAGCTCCATAGAACAGATATAAATCGTGGAAGGGTCTATACTCCGCCCCCATACAAGGTGAATGAGCCCACAGTGATATAGCACTGCTCAGGTTTTACCCCACCATCGGACAGGGTTCGTATGGCGTGCACATGTCCCGCAACATCAGGGCGGGCATGTCGGAACGGCAACTGGACAGATACCGGAGAATGGGATACAGAGTGCCACAGGCGGCACATGCTGTGGTGCAGCTGGGCCACAGTGCGGACTAGGGCGATGCCTAGGTGGCCCATACGAATGCTGAAGCAGCAGAGCAGCCAGACAGCAACTGCTGAAGGCCCAACATGGGCACGACTGTGGTTCCCACAGTGTCACAGGGGATAGTACCCAGCAGCTACCCCCAAGGGCACGGAACATTGGCAGGCGGTGCTGGGGGGAAGCGTGGACACCTATGCAGGCACCCCTACCCCAGAACCCGCACCATAGGCAGCCGCTTACCTGCACACTGGATGGCCTGAGACTGCACACCACCAGCACCACCAGCAGAAGGGCATGTCAGCATGGTGGCTGAGGGATACTGGTGGTAGAGGGGGCAGTGGCAGCTGCCCAGAGCAGACCGTGGCCTAGCCCTGTGTAGGTGGGTGCCGTGTACTGCAACAGACGGGCCCTGTCTGACGAACAGTCATGGTATCACCAAGGAATGTACAGACTCTGTGACAACAAGGTGGTGCAGTGCACAAAACCAGTGTATTCAAAAGCAGAGGGTCACAGGTTCAAACCCAGTTGTGGTTCCAACCAACCCAGTCCACATATTTTACCCATTACTACAACGTGCTAATACAGACAGCACCTTTATTGCAGATGACGTAAACATGCCCAAGACACCTACAGTTTACCCTACAGAGCACAGACACCATAAACATGCACATTACCTAGAGCAGAACCTCCCAACTGCAGTCCTGGAGGGCCAAACACCATTCCGGTTCCATGCTGCCTCTGATAAATATGCCTGTGCTGCATTTCTATGCGCCACCCCCATGGTATGCAGATGTATCTCATGCATATTCATGAGGGACAGCATGAAAACCTGAACAGTGTTTGGCACCGCAGGACTGGAGTTGGGAACCTCTGCCGTAAAGAAGCAGCCAACAGGGGCAGACACACCCACACCCACAGGCCCCATTATCCAAAGCCTCCTGGAGAGGCAGGACTTTGGGCTCTGCGTGCATCTCCCAATACTAGCACTTGCATACCTTAGTAATGCCATCCTACACCAGGGAATATGGTACACATCTATCAAAAGGTTGCTATGAGTACTGGCAGATAGCGATTCCTAGGTTAAGTACACTGTTCTGAGTGAGCTGCATCATAGCAACCTTTCTGATGTCTGTGGAGTGTGCTACAGGTCTTGTGTCTGACAGTGTTTACCAATCTGTGGAGTGACTCCTACAGTATTGCGTACCATAGTCATGCCTGCACTGTGCCCAGGACTGGTGTGGTGGCCTGGGCTGCCCAACATCTCTATAGTTGCACAATGCTGGCATAAGTGTGGGGAGTGTGTGTCTGTCTATCCAGTGTGTGGTGGCTGCCAATGCCCTCCACAGCCCACACTGCTAGCATTGTTGCCAGTATTGGCCTGCCAATGTGCATAATGAGGAGCAAGGTACTGTGGGAATAGCCTCGATAGGGTGGCCTGGCCTGGATGCATCTGCACATGGCATAGGGCAATGGCTCGGACATTGTAGTGCCTGGCCACCACCTGCACGGACAGGGTGGACATAGCATGTCCTGCTGGGAGGTCACTCTCACCCTGACTGAGCAGTGACCATGGCATGGCTAAGTTCCCCCATAGTGCTATATAGCATTTTTCTCATGTGATATATATGGGTTTTCTTTTGGGGCCCAATCACTGACTTATCTGCTTTGTGTGTATGCTGACATCCCTGTTCTGGGTACATGCATCTCCTCCAGGACCATGCACTATGGACTAGCTGGGGACTGTCTGCAGCTGGTATGTGTCTTGCTGCAACACCTTGCAGAGTGCAGCGGCTGTAGGCTTGCTGCTGGGGAATGTCAGATAATGGTGGGGGGCAGCTGAGCATTTCTGGGCCTGCCATCTGTCTGCTATTGTGTTATGGATGTGTACTGCTCTGTCTCTTCCTGAGCAGGACTGGGGTTGCTGGTCCCCTCTATTGCTGCCATTGTAGGGAGGTAGACTGTGGATCTATTGGTGGGTGATCCTGTTTCCCACCATGAGCCCCAGAGGGTGGGTTGTGTGGTGGTACATAATCTGCCTATGGGTCCATACACCCCCCCTCTTCATCTAGAGCAGGGGTCTCAAACTCAAATTGCTTTGAGGGCCAAATGAGGACTTGTAGAGTAACCCGGGGGCCGCACAAGACGCAGGCCTCATTTGCATAAGGGCATCATTTGCATAAGGGCATCATTTGCATAAATATTTGCATAATGTTACCATACACTAACTTTTAGTAAACATGCCTCTTAATGAGTGTATGGATAAAGAAAGACTAAAAGATTTCTACATTACTATAAACCAGTGCCAACCGCCAGGCACATTAGGAACTACTAGAAACACTGCCCATTTAGAACCCATAGCAAACCTGCCGTGTCCTAACAGCACTACCAGGACTCACAAAGCACCATACCCTAACTATCAAAAGGCAACACTGCAAATATTAAATCAACACATTTCAGAGAATAACAATACATGACCTACTCGGGACAGAGAACAAGTGGCAATGTCAAATAGGAATTACATAAACAGAATACCTCAGCTCAGTTACACATGCAGAACATACACCATCACCAAACAAGGAATCACAATTTAGAAACAGGAAGACAATTAAACTGGGAACCCCAAAAGCCAAACTTAGAATGTACAACACTGTAGAAATAAAACTATACATTGATTTCCTCTTGTATTAAATAAAGTGCAGACGTTAAAGATGCACATTTCCAAGAGCTGACATATTTCAGTTAATAAATTCAAAATAAAGAGATTTTTTTCTACCTTTTGTGCATTTTTTTTTGAGTTGCAATTGTTCCAGTCACTTTCTTCTGGTTTCTTTGTGTCTTCTGCTAACTCTCCATCGTCTGCTGTCCATTTCTCCTTTCTTCTTTCCTAGTTTTTTTTCCATTCTCTCTACATCTGCTTTAACATACTAATCATTCTCCTTTTGCTCTTTCCTCATTCCTATTTCATCCACTCAAATTTTACCCCTCCATCCTCAATCCCCACTTACTCTCCCAATACCCGGCCAATTGTAGATTTTTCTTCCCTCCCACACAAAATATATTTCCCCTCTCCATTTCACTCTCCCAGCCCCATCCCATTCTAATCGTCCCCCAACATCAACTCCCTTCTAGCTCCTGCCCAACCCAGCATCTGCTCCCTTCTAGTCCCTGCATCATCAGCCCATTTCCAGTCCTAGCTCCCTCCCCTCACAGCCCATTTCCTTTCCAAGCCCCCTCCCCATCAGCCCATTTCCATTCCAAGCCCCCTTCCACTCAGCCCATTACCATTCCAAGACCCTGTCCCCATCAGCTATTTGCAGTTCAAGCTCCCCCTTCTACTCGGCCCATTTCCAGTCATAGCACCCCCCCCAGTCCATTACCAGTTCTAGCCCCCCCCTAGCCCATTATCGGTCCTAAGCCCCCCAACAGCCCACTTCCAGGCCTAACCCTTCCATCGCCCCATCTTCATTCTTAGCCCCCCCATAACCCCATTTTCTGTCTTAGGCCCCATGTCAGACCACCTCCAGTCCTAACCACCATCTGTCCATTACCAGTCCTAACCCCCATCACCCCATTTTCAGTACTACCCCCCCCCAGCCCACATCAAGTCCTGCTCCCCCCCATCAAGTCCTGCTCCCCCCCTACATCAAGTCCTGCTCCCCCCCCCACAAGTCCTGCTCCCCCCCCCCACATCAAGTCCTGCTCCCCCCCGCCACACATCAAGTCCTGGTCCCCCCCCATCAAGTCCTGCTCCCCCCCCCCCCGGGAAAATTAAACTTAAAAAAAACCCCGGCTTCTGCTGCTGCTGCCGCCGCTGCCGTGGCCGGCAATAGCAGCAATATCGCAAGTCCCGCGGGCTCCCCCCCACCTGGCAGATCCCTTCCTGCTTGCCTGCCAGTTCTCCGCTTCGGCTTTCAGAGCCGCGAAGGGAGAGCTTCTCCCTCGTGACTCTGTTAAGCCCGCTGGGACAGATGGGAAATTTCCCATCTGCCCCGGCGAGCTTAACAGAGTCGCGAGGGAGAAGTTCTCCCTTCGCGGCTCTGAAAGCCGAAGCGGAGAACTGGCAGCATTGGCAGGCAAGCAGGAAGGGATCTGCCGGGTGGGGGGGAGCCCGCGGGACTTGAGATATTGCTGCTATTGCCGGCCACGGCAGCGGCGGCAGCAGCAGCAGAAGCCGGGTTTTTTTTTCCCCCCCTATGCATCGCGGGCCGCACAAGGGTCTCTCGCGGGCCACATGCAGCCCGCGGGCCGCGTGTTTGAGACCCCTGATCTAGAGCATGTAACGGTGGCACCAACACAGGATATGCACTATTCTGGGTGCAGCATCACCCATAGGGACTGGACTTGACCGAGACATACAGCAGGACACAGATGGATCCTAGGTGTGTCTAACTCATAGGTGTCAAACCTGTCCTGGAGGGCCACAATCCTGCCAGGTTTTGGGATAGCCCTAATGAATATGCATGAGATATATATGCATTAGAGATAGCCTGCCAACCTGACTGGTTTGTGGCCCTCCAGGACTGGATTTGGAGACCACTGCTTTACACCTCTGTCATTTAAGATGGTGAGTGGGCAAGGTACAGATGTCCTAGACATCAAAAGGGTAGCTAGAATGTGTCACATTCATCCTCGATTCTCACCACCACCAAAAAGATGTCTAATGGACAATATTTTGGTGGTGGAGAGAAGTGAGGAGGAATGTGACAAATTCTATCTAACCTTTTTGATGTCTTGGACATCTGCACCTTGCCCACTCACAATCTTAAATGACAGAGGTGTAAAGCAGGGGTCTCCAAATCCAGTCCTGGAGGGCCACAAACCAGTCAGGTTGGCAGGCTATCTCTAATGCATATATATCTCATGCATATTCATTAGGGCTATCCCAAAACCTGGCAGGATTGTGGCCCTCCAGGACAGGTTTGACACCTGAACTACCTATCACACACTGATGGGGAACTGCAGCATGGCGTATTTCAGCTATGAAAGGTGCTGTGGACCTGGTGCTGGGCGCCCCACCTCAACCTAAGGGTGGGCACAGTACCTGCACAATGTGACTGTCTGTGGCTAGTCTGTGGCAGTGCCACACACGGTCTGTTCCCCTTACCAGGCCGAGGTGCTGTGGGGTTGCATACCCAATCTTGTACCCATCTCTCGACTGCTGATTTGCATGTGCAGTGCATCATGGGTACGGGTGGGTTAACCCTATCCTGGTAACCACAGCAGCCAGTTTGTGTGGTCATGTGAAGTCCTTCTGCAGCCAGCCAGGGCTTTGTTCACAGCCTTATAAGGTGTCCCATAGGGCAGTGGTCCCCAACCCAGTCCTATTGGGCCCACTGGCCAGTCAGGTTTTCGGGATATCCCTAATGACTATGCATGAGATATATATGCATTAGAGATATCCTGCCAACCTGACTGGTTTGTGGCCCTCCAGGGCTGGATTTGGAGACCCCTGTCTTACACCTCTGTCATTTAAGATTGTGAGTGGGCAAGGTGCAGATGTCCAAGACAACAAAAAGGTTAGATAGAATTTGTCACAGTCCTCCTCACTTCTCACCACCACCAAAAAATTATCTATTAGACAACTTTTTGGTGGTGGTGAGAATCGAGGAGGAATGTGACTCATTCTATATACCCTTTTGATGTCTAGGGCGGAGAGACGGGTTTAATGGGCGGGGAAGGGGAGGGGAGAGGCTCCCCGCAGATTATCGGGGCCTAATCCCAAAGCAAAACTACCGCGAGTGAAACACTCGCGGTAGAGGGCATTTAAAGGGAAGAGAAACCATTTCCGTCAGCAATGTACAGCAAAATCGGGTAAACCTGCAAAACGTGAGCAGTGTGATACACGTGCACAGCACAAAAGTGAAAATAAAAATAGAAAGTGACCACAACAAATCACAAATAGTAATGCAGCTGGGGAACAGTTATAGTAATTGGCAAATATAGAAAACACACCCAGGAAAGCTCCAGAAAGAAGAAATGAATATTGGAAGGGTCTACGGAGCGGAGACTCATCCAAAACAAATGTCCTTTTTGGAGTTTTCCTGGGAGTGTTTGCTATGGTTGCCCATTAATATCACTTTTGCCCAGCGTGGTGATATATTGTCACCGAGTGTCTGTGGTCATTTCCGGGGTTTATGTGCACGTTTGTCACCAGACAGAGTGCATGTGCCCACAGTAAAAATGCGTTGAGCAGGGTTTGTGACTCCATCCTGCCAGGTATACTACCTCCAGGGGCTGCATTGTCTCTGTGGTCATAGTGTGGTGCAGCGGACAGAGCCAGTACCTCTAGGACCAGAGAGTCAGAGGTTCAAATCCTAGCTGGGGCACATGCTAGCCCAGCCCCTATATTTTACCCACCACTAAACAAAGATAGCGCAGACACCTCTGTATTGCAGGGAACATAAGCATGGGGAAAATACCCATATTTTACACAACACTGCAAAAACACAAAAACAATGGGCATTACCTACAGCCAAATCCCCCAAATGCAGTCCCGTACTGCCACATTGCAATCTGGTCATCTGCTGTTTCTGAGAGAAGCTCATGCCAGCATGTTGGCGGATGAGTACATGTGGTGCAGGGGGCAGTGGCTGCTAGCCACAGAAGACAGAGGCCTAGCCATGTGCAGGCTGGCACAGTCCACTGCAACAGACAGGCCCTGCCGGATCCACAGTCATGGATGTTCCAGGGAAACCAGCCACTCTGTGACTACACGGTGGTGCAGTGCACATAGACAGTGCATGCAAGAACAGAAGGTCATAGGTTCAAAGCCCAGCTGGGGCTTCTGCCAATCCTAGCCACATATTTTTCCCACACCTACACAGTGATAGTAAGGACACACCTTTCGTGTCGAGGACATATGCAATGATAATACGTCTATCTTTTACCCCACTGAGCACAGACACCATGAACAGGGGCAGTACCTAGAGCAGACTCTCCCAAATGCATTCCTGGTGTGCCACACACCAGTCAGGTTCCATGCTGCCACTCATACAAATGCCTGTGCTGTATATCTATGCACCACCCCCATGGCATGTAGATGTAGCTCATGCATATTCATGAGGGACAGCAGGAAAACACGAACAGTGTGATGCAGACCTGGACTGGGGTTGGGAATCTCTGCCGTAAAGCAGCAGCCAACAGGGGCAGACACACCCACACCCACACCCACAGTCCCCATTGGCCAATGTCTCCTGGAGAGGCAGAACAGTGGACCCTGCGTGCATCTCCCAATACTAGCACCTGCATAGCTTAGCAATGTCACCCTACACCTGAGGTATATGGTACACAGCTCTGAGACGTTTGCTAGGAGTACTGGCAGATAGACATCCATACGTTACGCACATACTGCTAGTTGACCCCATCAGAACAATCTGTTAGGTGTTTGCGGGGCGTGCTCCAGGACTGGCCTATGACGGTGTTTACCACCCTGGGGAGTGACCCCCAGCAGTACTGCGTACCATATCCATGCCTTGCCGTGCCTAGGACAGGTTTGGTGGCCAAGGCTAATTACCTCCTCAATAGTAGCACCATGCTGGCATAGGTGTGGAAGTGTGTGTCTGTCTATACCAGGGGTGGGCACCTCCGGTCCTGGAGGGCCGCAGACCAGTCAGGTTTTCGGGATATCCCTAATGAACATGCATGAGATATATATGCATTAGAGATTAACTGCCAACCTGACTGGTTTGTGGCCCTCCAGGGCTGGATTTGGAGACCCCTGCCTTACACCTCTGTCATTTAAGATCGTGAGTGGGCAAGGTATAGATGTCCTAGACATCGAAAGGGTATATAGAATGTGTCACATTCCTCCTCGATTCTCACCACCACCAAAAAGTTGTCTAATAGACAATTTTTTGGTGGTGGTGAGAAGTGAGGAGGACTGTGACAAATTCTATCTAACATTTTTGATGTCTTGGACATCTGCACCTTGTCCACTCACAATCTTAAATGACAGAGGTGTAAGGCAGGGGTCTCCAGATACAGCCCTGCAGGGCCACAAACCAGTCAGGTTGGCAGGATATCTCTAATGCATATATATCTCATGCATATTCATTAGAGATATCCCGAAAACCTGACTGGTCTGCGGCCCTCCAGGACCAGGTTTGCCCACCCCTGGTCTATACAGTGGGTGCTGGCTGCAAGCCCCTTCCACAGCCCACACTGCCAGCACTGTTGCCAGTATTGGCCTGCTAATGTGCATAATGAGTAGCAAGGGACCATGGGTATATCTCAGACAGGGTGGGCTGACCAGGATGCAGCTGCACAGGGCATAGGGCACTGGCAGGGACATGGTAGTGCCCGGCCACCACCTACACAGACAGGGGGACCTCTGTATGTGCTGCTGGGGGATCACTCTCACCCTGAGTGTGCAGTGATGGCAGCATGGCTAGGCACACCCATAGTGCTGTCTTGTGTTTCTCTCATGTGATATATATGGGTTTCCTGTTGGGGCCTTTTCACTGACTTATCTGCTTGTGTGTGCTGCCACCCCAGTTGTGGGTGCATGCATTTCTGTCAGGACCAACCAGCAGACTGAGCACAGATGGTATGTGTCTTGATGGAGTGCCTTGCAGGGTGCAGTGGCTGATGGCTTGCTGCAGGAGAATATTGGATAGTAGTGGGGGTGCATCTATGAATATCCAGGCCTAATGTCTGTCTGATATTGTGTTATGGATGTGTGTAGAGCTGCTTGGACTGCCCTGTTGGGGGGGGGGGTGGTCTACTTCCCCAGCAGGACTGGGGTTGGTGGTTGACTCTACTGCCATCGGGGAGGGGGGGGGGGAAAGGACAGATAGTATGGGGATCTGTTGGTGGGAGACCCTGTTTTGTCCGTGCGTGTGCGTGTTCCACTAACTGTGGCAGACAGCGATCTCCAAGATGTTTATGCAGCACCTACCTACTTCACAGGTTATTGCTGCTTTGGAGCTCTGGCATGGCTGCATTCAGCCATGCAAGGTGTTGTGCACCTGGTCCTGGGCGCATCATCACACACTCAGGGTGGGCATAGTAACTGCACAATGTGATGGTGTTTAGCTACTCTTTGCCGTTTGTCCACCCACTCAGGACACCCTACCAGGCCGAGGTGCTGTGTGGGTACACAAGGACACCTCCCCCTACCAGGCCGGGTAGCTTTAGGGGTGCAGTTCCCATCTTGTGTGCATCTGTGGACAGCTTATTTGCATGTGCAGTGCATCATGGGTACGGGTGGCCTAACCCTATCCTGTTTACACCAGCAGACTGTCTGTGATGTGACGTGCAGGCTATCTGCAGCCAGGCAGGAGCTTGCTTACAGCTATAGAGGTGTAGCCCAATGGTTACGCCACTGCCTGTGCAGCCAGAGGTCATGGGTTCATACCCACAGTGGGGTTCTGTGATAGGGTTTTCCAAAGCATTTTTTACATTTACTGTACATATGTTGATGCCTGCAATAACACCCTCAGCGTACTGTACCCATAAGGTACCTCTGAGGGTGCTTTATTGGGCGCCCTATAGGGCACTTTATGGTTGGCATCCATATAGGGTGCACTATACATTATCCTGTGCGCGACATACCTGCTGCCCTATAGGGGACATTCTAGGGTGCCTTGGCGGACGGTGCACTGTAACATGTGCCTTATGGTCCGCCTTATGTTAACATGCTGTGAGAGTGCGTTTGCTAGTAGTTATCACAAAATAGAATTAAAAAGCCTACTAAAGCACTCCACAACATAAAATATACTGCCTCAGCTAGCCTTTTTCAATAGGCATTGTGAGGGATTGAACCCCTGGTCCCTGCACCATTGGTCAGTGTCTTAACCATTGTGCTGTGGCTGTGTTCCTGCTGCCCACAATGAACAGTGCGCCACCTTATGCCGCCCCACAATGAACAGTGCGCCGCCTTATGCCGCCCCAATATGAACAGTGCGCCGCCTTATGACGTCCCACAATGAACAGTGCGCCGCCTTATGCCGCCCCAATATGAACAGTGCGCCGCCTTATGCCGCCCCACAATGAACAGTGCGCCGCCTTATGCCGCCCCACAATGAACAGTGCACCGCCTTATGCCGCCCCAAAATGAACAGTGCGCCGCCTTATGCCGCCCCAAAATTATTTTGCCTCCTGACACACATTTCCACATTCAAGGTGGTGCCTCCGCCAGCCTTTTTGGGCTGCACACACTGGGGGATTGAACCCATGGTCCCTGCACCATTGGTTATTGTCTTCACTGTTGTGCTATGGCTCTGTTCCTATATGTGCCCAGCTGCGCCCCACTTAGCCTTCCCACGCGCTAATGTGGGCCCCGCACATTAACGCGACGCGCACACATACAGTCTTTTTTTTTACTTTTTCGGCCTGAACCGCCCACTCCTTATATGGCACAGGCACACTACCGCGGCCCCGCACGTTAGGAATGTTTAGTAAACATGCCCCCTGGTGATCAAGCCCCTAGGTGTTCTTAGGAGGGTGCAACCAGAAGTAGATTGTCAAGTCTTTCTTCTGCAGAGTAATTCTACATTAAAATAACGTGAAATAAAATAAGATATGTACAACTACCTTCAAATAAGTAATTATAAAATTACTGAGTCTCACAAGAACACAGTATACAAATGTGACGGCAATCAGAAACCCAGAAAAATCACACTGATATTACAGAAGGGCTATAAGGTAAGGTTCACCTCTTTGTGGATGACACACAAATCTGCAATAGATAAGAGTAGAAACCCGGGAAGCCATAGATAACATGAGGAGGGTTCTAGTAAAGCTTTAGGAATGGTTGAGAATTTGGCAGTTGTGATTTAATGCTTAAGAATGAAGGGTCATTCATTTGGGGTACAGAATCCAAGGGATTGGTACAGTATAAGGGGGGAGAAGTGCTGTTGTCCACAAAAGAAGAGTGGGACTTGGGCCCAGGTCTGACTGTAAGGTGGCTAAATGGTGCCTAGGGAGAGGAACGGCCAGCAGAGAGGAGGAGGGAATAATGCCTCTGGCTAAGTCTTTGATGAGACCTACAGTAATTTAGAGTATTGTGTGCAATTCTGGAGACCACAACATCAAAAGGATATAAACAGGTTGGATGTGCAGAGGATGGCTACCAAAATGGTCAGTGGGCTTCATTTTAAGGCATATGGGGGCAGACTTTAAGATCTCAATATGTATACTTTGGAAGAAATATGGAGATATGATAGAGACATTTAAATACCTCTATGGCATAAATGCACAGGATGAGTCTCTTTCAATTAAAGAAAACTCTGCAATAAGGGGGCATAGGATGAATGTGAAAGGAGATATATGTGGAAATACTTCTTTATAGAAAAAGTGGTAGATGCATGGAACAGCCTCCCAGTGAGGTAGCAGAGACAAGGACAGTATCTGAATTCAAGAAATCATGGTACCAACATAACACAGAAGATCTCTAAAGAAACAAAGGTACTATAGTAGTTGATATGGAAGGGCAGAGACTGCAGCATTGAGCATTAGTGCAGGATAGGTCCCCCCACACTAAATGCAATGTGCGTTCCATGTCCATTCTCTATCCTAACCCACAACCCACCCATTCTCTAACCCATTGCATCTGGGAAATAGCATGAAGTAAGTAGTATGTGTATATTTATCTGGTCCCAAAACTATTTTGTAATTTAAATTAGTAAGGAGACGATGAGAGCCGAGAGTGAGAAAGAAAATGAAACCGAAAACATCACCTGAGTTCAGCTTGATAGAATCTCTTCTTTGACGTCCAGACCAGCGTCAGAGTCCTTGCCTCTGACTGGAAGGGACTGCAGCTGGACTGGTCCTATTCTTGTCCTAATATAGTTTAAAAGTTTCTTTTAATAAAAATACCCATTTTCTGGATTTAAGTAGCAAATGTTCCGAGTCATTTCTAAGCTCATTTCTTCATCCTAGAACCTCACTGAGAATCGCTAGTGGCCCTAGCAGCTCATTTTCTATTTAATCAAAATATCCATTACTTTGTCATATTGTTTAGATTCACATCTAAAATATGGGGACAGGCAAAGATCTTAATATGTATACTTCAGAGGAAAGGTGAGATAGAGAAGATATGATAGAAACATTTAAATACCTCAGTAGCATAAATGCACATGAGGAGAGCCTCTTTCGAATGAAAGCAAGCTCTCCTACAAGGGGATATAGGATGAGGGTGAAAGGGGATAGACTCAGGAGTAAAATATGGAAAGAGTGATATATGCATGGAATAGTCTCCCAGTGGAGGCAGGAAAGACGTGATTTTGATGACTGTAAATAATAATTACATCTGACTAAATGTATGTGCATATATTCAAAAATGATTCACTAACTCATTGGCTGCCTGGTTTCCGGGCTTGGGTGGGGCTGACAGGTTGGGTGACAGACTTTTCTTAAGCCCTTGTGGCCAGGCAGGGGCGGGATGATGTTTGGCATATTTTTCCATGGCTCCTTGGTACCAGAGGGGGAGAAAAAGGGGGAGGGGGACTGGAGAAAGGGGGGGGGGGGAAGGGGACTGGAGAAAGGGAGGAAAGGGAAGGGGATGGGGAGGAGGGAAGGGGATGGGGAGGGGGAGAGGGGGGAGGGGGAGGAGGGAGGTAAATAATGCATCATATCATGTGGGCAGGACACAAAACAACAGAGGTGCTTAAAACTTTACAAATCAGAGTCATCTCGAGTGGATCGAAAATATGTAAATATACAGGGCTGTTGATCAGAGTCCAACAGGAAAAAGCACAAATCCACATGCAATAATCAGGCCCAGTACAAAACGTGGATTGCAAAGGAAGATTATGTTTATTTCAATTTATTTCAAAAACCAAATTGGGCCGTGGCTGAAGTTGGTTTTTGAAATAAATTGAAACAAACATAATCTTCCTTTGCAATCCACGTTTTGTACTGGGCGCAATATACAGGGCTGTACACCAAAGGAACACAGTTAGGAGCCTGTTACAAGCAAAAACTTCAAATGACACGTGCATTTGCGTCAAGCAACAATCTTTCATTGAACCATTCACAATCACTACTACTACTACTGAGCATTTGAATAGTGCTACAAGTCGTACGCAGCACTGCACAGACATGTAAGAGACAGTCCCTGCTCATCAGAGCTTACTATCTAATCAAGACAGACAACACAGAAGGTGTAGGCAGGGAAAAAACAAGGGGGAAAGAAAAAGAAAATTTGTTTGCCCGTGGAGGAAGAAATGGTATCTAATTGGAGGGGGAGGGGGGTAAAGTATAAACCTTATGCATGTTTTCATGCTTGCATTGTGCCAAATATAGCTTCCTTCTGATCCATATATTACACAAAGGCATTATCAATATCAAGGTGTGCTTAGAATTATTTTTTAATCAGATTGAAGGCCCAAATTCAAATGAGACTATTTTTGTCCCATTCTACTACATTTTCTTGTTCCAACTGCTGCCCCTGCCCCAAACAACCCCTCCCCTTAGAGGCACAGCCAGCCGGCACCTGCTCACCTCCGTAGAAGCCAAGATCCCCCCAAAAAGAAGCATCTGGTAGTACTACTTCTCCCCAAGCCAAGCCAAGTCAAAACCACCCCCACCACCATAAGCTGGTTAGCAGAGAAAGCGCCAGAGAGACAGGCCCCAAGCAACCCCTCCCCTTAGAGGCACAGCCAGCCGGCACCTGCTCACCTCCTTAGAAGCCAAGATCCCCCCCAAAAAGAAGCAGCTGGTACTACTTCTCCCCAAGCCAAGTCAAGTCAAAACCACCCCCACCATAAGCTGGTTAGCAGAGAAAGCGCCAGAGAGACAGGCATTCCCCTCCCTAGCCGGTCAGCCCACGAGCAGTGAGCAGCCTGGTGGGAGGAAGTCGCCAGCTAGAAACAGCAGGGGCGACGGCTTACTCCCGGCTCAGACCATGCCACTTCAGGAGCCAGCCAAAACAGCTCTCCACCACAGACCGTCGAAACCGAGGCCCTCTCTCACGCAGTGCCGGCGGCCCAGAGAGGACCAGGAGAACACGGGCCAGACAATGGACACGCAATCACAGAAATAATTTGCTTACTGTGTGTGTGGTAATACTGGCTGGCTTTTTTTTTTAAGATTCCCACGGAAATGGAATTATAAAGCAGTCGTCGTCGAACTTGCAGGCTACAGCAGCAAGCACTCAGCAAACTCCAGTTCCACGTGCAGCCAGCTGGTGTGCCGAGTCAGAGTCAGTGGGAGGAGTTTTGGGTCTACGTCATACGTGCCTGCCTATAGCGAATGCACGTCGACGTCGGGCAGCAAGCAAATCAGCAAAAGGAGTCGGATCGCAGGAGCGGGGCTGCCGCTGGGGCTGATAGAAATTATGCAGCGGTGCCGCAGCGGCACGTCGACGTCGGACTCGGGCAGCAAGCTAGCAAATCAGCAAAAGGAGTCGGATCGCAAGAGCGGGGCTGCCGCCGGGGCTGCCGGGGCTTGTAGAATGCAGCGGCAGCAGGATGGAGCACTTTTTCTAGGCATCGGTTCAGGCAGGCAATACAAGGGCAGGAGCAAGAATGTCTCTAGCGCGGGGCCCCCCGAAGCGCGGGGCCCTGTGCAAAAAACATTCTTGCTCAATGGACGGGCCGGCCCTGCCCACCACACTAGTCCTGATCACAGTGCCGACATTGCTAAACTGTGCAGGGGGTAGTAGTAGTGCTCTGGTGATAACATCATCTCAATGCTGGGGCCAACAGCCTGCCGCTGCATGCATCATTGGATTGTGGAGCCTGTGTGAGTGGGTGTCTGCACCCCTGTTCGCCGCTGCTTTGGGCTTTGCACATGTTGTATTGTATCTGCATTGTAGAGTAAAATATAGGGACTTTCTCTGCAGGAACCACAGCTGGGACTTGCACCTGTGACCCTCTGCTCCTGGACACACTGGCTGGTTGTACTGCACCACACTGTTACCACAGATGCATGGTAGTCCCTGGGGCTACCTGCACTTTTCCTCAGCCAGACCTTTTATGTTGCACTGCAAACCACGTACTGATGCAGAGCATGGCCTAGGTCCACTGCAGGGAGGTGGCACTGCTCCCTCCAGTACGGGCACACGCCCCCCTGCCAAGCTGACGTGGCCATTTGCTGTCCGTGCTGGTAGTGTGCAGTCCCAGGCCATCCACTGTGTAGGTAGGCGCCCACCTAGGGAGCGGGTTCCGGGGTGGGGGGCATACATGGACATCCTCACATCCCCCCATCACTGCCTACCACTATTATGTCCCCTCCACATGGGGGCGGGATGGCTGGGGGGATGTAAGGTCTGTGCCCTAGCGACTATTGGCTAGGGTGGACCAGGTAGATATTGGTGGATTGTGTTTGGCCTTGGTTAACTGCTGTCTTGCTGATCTCCGGTGTCTATGTTCCTATGTGCCACCTAGGCACCCGCCTGGTCCACCCTGTGCCCCAGCTGCCCATGCTACATGTCCCGCCTGCGGCCCCCTATGCCCCATTTGCACCATCGCCATAGTGGCCATTCATACTTTGGCACTATGGTATTGCTGTACATGGAACACTACTATCATAGTTTTTGGGCTCCCTGCCTGGGCTGTACATTGCTGACACGTAAATGGTTTCTCTCTCCTGCATATTTGCATCTAATTGCAGGTTTTCAATCATGTTAGGATTCAGCTCTTCATATCAGCATGTTAGTGTGAATGGAGCCTCTCCCCGCCCACATTACGCCCATTGACCCCTTCTCTCCGCCCTCTCTCCACCTTCTGCAGTGTTTACCGTGCCGCGGAACGTCTACGATCGTTAACGTTACATAACGCGCGTTATGTAACGTTACCGCAGTTTAGTAAACATACCCCTTAATGTCCTTAGGGCACCTTAACCTAAGGTGCTTTATTTTAAGGTGCCCTAAGGGCTTTAAGGTGCCTTAACTTAAGGCACCTTAACGTCTTTAGGGTACCTTAACCTAAGATGCCTTATATTAAGGTGCCCTAAGGGCTTTAAGGTGCCTTAACATAAGGTACCTTAAAGACCTTAGGATGTCTTGTCAGGCTTAATATGCCCTGTTTTTCACCTTAATGTGCAATGTCCCGTTAACGTGTGTTTAAATGGCCAAGATTCCCTTTAACGCACGTTAAACAGCCCATTGCTCCCTTTACGCCAGAACGCCCCTTACCTGCCCACTGCTTTATATGACTTCAGGTACCTTAATGCCTGCACTTACCACTGGTAACTTTACCGCGGTTTAGTAAAATATATCCCTAAATTTCTTCTGCCATTTTGGACATCCAGTCTTTTCCAATTTATCAAGGTGCTCTTGTAAATTTTTTCAAAATCCTTTTGTGTTTTAAACAACTTTGAATAATTTTGTGACATCTGCAAATTGTATTACCTCACTCATTATTTCCAGGTCATTTTATGAATATGTTAAAAAGCAATAGGCCCAGCACAGATCCCTGGGGTACTTTACTATTCACCTTTCTCCATTGAAAAAATTGGCCATTTAGTCCTACTCTCTGCTTTCTATCTTTAACCAGTTCTGGATCCACAATAGTACACTGTCTCCTATCACATGACTTTTTAATTTCACCAAGCTTCTCTCATGAGGGACCTTGTCAAAGGCTTTCTGAAAATCCAGATACATTATATCAACTGGCTTACCTTTTTCTACCTGTTTATTCACACCTTCAAAAAATGTAACAGATTAGTAAGGCGAGATCTTCTTTGGCTAAATCAGTTGAATTTCTCCCATTAAACCATTACTATCTATGTGTTCAATAATTTTATTCTTTACAATGGTTTCTACCATTTTGCCCAGTACTGATGTCAGATTCACCGGTCTGTAATTTCCCAGATCACCCCTGGAATCCTTTTTAAAAAATTAGCATTACATTGGCCATTCTCTAATCTTCAGGTACTACAGATAATTTTAATGATAGTTCACAGGTTACTAATAGTAGGTCTGCAATCTCATACATCAGTTCTTTCAGCACCCTTTAATGTACACGATCTGGTCCAGGTGATTTTCTACTCTTTAGGGGTATGTTTACCAAACCATCCTAATGTTACCGGCGCTAGTTTATTATTTATTTATTTATTTGACAGTTTTTGTATACCGCCTTATCCTTCAATCAAAGCGGTCACGACACAATTGGGGGATACATTTAACACGCGGGGATATGAGACACATACACTAATACTTACAGGGAACAGGGCTATGGAGGGTTAAGTGGGCTCCTCCCTCCTAGTTGCAGCGATAATGTGAAGAATGCTATATAAGGAGTGGGCATTCCAATCTAAGGTAGCAAGAATATGTATCGCGCAATAGTGTGCGCCGTGGCACGTTAACGCGCATTAACCCTAAGTACATGCCAGTGCAGTGTTAGAAGCTATAATGATGTAGCCCACTGGTTACGGCAATGACTGTGGAGGCAGAGGTCATGGGTTTGATCCTGCAGTGGTGTAATCTAAAACAGCTGTCTGAGGCATTTTCTTTTAATTTAAATCAGTGCTGCCAGCAAAAACACCCTCACAGTGCCCTAACCTAAGGTGCCTCATAAGGCGCCCTATAAGGTGCCACATAGGTCACATTATAAAGTGCCCTGTCTGCCAAGCCACCCTATAATGTGTCCTATAGGGCGCCTATGAGACACCTTAGGCTACAGCACTGTGAGGGTTTTTCTGCTGGCAGCACTGATTTAAATTTAAAAGAAAACACCTCAGACAGCCTTTTTAGGCTACACCACTGTGGGATGGAAGCAATGACTTCTGCCTCCACAGTCATTGAAGTAACCAGTAGGCTACATCTCTATAGATACTACCACACTGCTGGCTGGCTACAGAAAGACTACAGGTCACCATACAAACTGTCTGCTGTGGATACCAGATAGGGTAAACCCACCCGTACCCATGATGCACTGCCATGCAGATCAGCAGTCTACAGCTGATCACATAATGGGGTATGTACCCCCACAGCACCTAGGTCTGGTAGGGGGAACTGACCGAGTGTGTTACTGGCAAAGAGTAGCTACAGACCGTGACATTGTGTGGGTCCTGTGCTCACCATGAGGGTGAGGTGGGGCACCAGCACCAGGTCTGCAGCACCTGGCTTGGCTGAGATAGGCTATGCTATGCTGTAAGTCCCCATCAGTGCCAGTGTCTGATGGGTAGTCTTTGCAAACACACCTAGGATAGACCTGTGTCCAACTGTATTTCCCAGTCACGTCTAACCTTTGTAGACTATGATGCACCCAAAATAGTGCATATCCTGTGTGGTTGCCATGGTCACATGTTAAAGATGAAGGGGGGTGTTTGGACCCAAAAGCAGATAATGACAGCACTACCCAACCCACCCTTTGTGGCTCAGAGTGGAGGACAGGATCTCCCACCAACAGATTCACATTATACATCTCTGCAATTGGTGGGCATTAGAGAGAACCATCAACCCCAGTCCTGCTGGGGAACAGGCACCCTACAGGCAGTCAATGCAGATCTGTATGCATCGCATAAGGCAATGGCAGACAAGCAGAACACTGGAGAAGCTCAGCTTCCACCCACCACTATCTGACATTCACCAGCAGAGGCACAGTCAGTCTCTACCCACTGCACCCTGCAAGGCATTCCAGCCATACACATGCTAACTGCAGACAGTCTACTAGCTAGCACATAGTGCATGTTCCTGGAGGAACTGTGTGCCCCCAAAATGGGATGTGAGCACACACCCCAAGTAGGTATGTCAGTGATTGGGGCCCCATAAAAGAGAACCCATAAATGTCACTTGAGAGAACTGCTGTATTAGAACTATGGGGGAACCTAGCCATGGCCTGCGGTCACTGCTCAGTCAGGGTGAGAGTGGCCCTCCCAGCATGACATGCTGTGGCCACCCATTTCCGTGCAGGTGGTAGTCGAGCACTACAATGTCCCAGCCATTGTCCTATACCCTGTGCAGATGCATCCTGCCCAGGCCACCCTGTCCGGGCCATACCAACACAGTACCTTACTACCTCATCATGCATATTGGCAGGCTAACAACACTGGAAACAGTGCAAGCAGTGTGGGCTCAGTAAGGTGTAGAAACAGCCACAACGCACCTGGATAGACAGATACCATTAACTCCTCACACCTATGCCAGCATTGTGCAAATATAGAGGTTTGTGGCAGCCCTGGCCGCCAAAGGCACCATTCCTGGGCACAGTGCAGGCATTGCTATTGGTACGCAAAACTGTTGGGGTCACTCCCCAGGGTGGTAAACACTGTCCTAATCAATGAACTGAAACACACTGTACAGATATCAGAAAGGTTGCTATGATGAAATTCTCTATCACAAATCCGTTTAACCTTAGGATTTGTTATCTGACATTAAATCATAGCAACCTTTGCATATATGTGGAACGTGTTCCCTAGTTTAGGACGGCCATTGCTAAGGTATGCAGGTGCCAGTATTGGGAGATGCTGCCGCCGCGCAGGGCCCCAAATCAGCCTGACTCTCTCCATGAGGCGTTGGATAGTTAGCCCTGTGGGTGTGGGTGTTTGTACCCCTGTTGGCCTCTGCCTCTAGGGCTGAGTTTCCCAACCTCCGGTCCCTGGTGGGCCAAACACTGTTCAGGTTTTCATGCTGTCCCTAATGAATATGCATGAGATACATGTTATACAATGGGGGCAGTGCATACAAATGCAGCACAGGCATATTTATTAGGGACAGCATGAAACCTGAATGGTGTTTGGCCACCAGGACTGAAGTTGGGAAACACTGCTCCTAGGGATTGCCACATGTTTATGGTATCTGTGCTCTGTAAGTAAAATATAGGTGTTTTCAGGCATGTTTATTACCTGTAAATAAAGGTTCCGTCTTCATTACCATGGTTTGGTAGTGGGTAAAATATGGGGCCAGGGTTGGTAGGAGCCACACGTAGGACTTTAACTTGTGATCTTCTGATCATGAACACACTGGCTAGGTGTACTGCACCAAACTGTTGCCTCGGGGCAGAATATTTCCCTGGGGAATACCATGACCTGTTTCATCATACAAACCTTTGTCTGTTGCAGTGCACAGTACCCACCTAAATGGGGCTTGGCCTTGGTCTGCTGTGGGCAGATGCCACTGCCCCCCTCTTGCCACTAGCACCCCTCCGTCACCAATGCTGACATGCCCTTATGCCGGTGGTAACTGGTGCTGTGCAGTCCCAGGCCATCCAGTGTTGCCGGTAGGGCAGCTGCCTATGGTGTGGGTTCTCGGGTATGGGTCCCTACATGGACATAGCGCGCGTCTCCCCCCCCCCCCCCACACCGCCTGCAATGTTATGTGCCCTTGGGAGTACCTGCCTGGGTAACTATCCCCCTGTGACACTGTGGCGACACACACTCATGCCATGTTTGACTCTCGTCAGTTGCTGTCTTGCTGCTTTACAGTTTCGGGCATTCCTATGTGCCCCCTAGGCATTCTGCCTAGTCCGCACTGTGCCCAGTTGGGACCACAACATGTGCCGCCTGCAGCCCCCTGTATCGCATTTACAGCATCAGCACAGTTAAGTACCTTTCCTACGTGGCCCACTTCTGCTGTGTGCTCCACATGTAGCACATAGACAATATGCACACTAACAAACCTGCCCAATATAAAGGACAAAAACCCTGATCATTTGCTATTTCAATTTGGGATCATTCCACTTTGGTGGGGGACAGATGCATAGACCCTTCCAAACATGATATCTTCCTTTTTACGCTTTGTCCAGTAGTGTTGCTTTATGTTTATCGATTAATAATCAACTATTGGCCAGCTTGGGTTATTGGGACTTTCAAATGTGGTTTTGGTCATTTTTAATTATGTTTATTTGCCTTTTTTGTTCCTGCACATGTATCACTACTATCACTTTTCTGGTTGGGTTTCCTTTCCTGGCTTTGCTGTACATTGCTGACTGAAATGGGTTTCTCTCTCCTGCAAATGTGCCTCTAGCGCATGGTTTTCACTGGCCGCTAATTTTCAGACCTTCATTTCACGGCGTTAGTGTGCATGGAGGCCTCATCCCTGCCCACTCTCCCGCCCATTGACAGCCCTATCTCTGCCCTCTGGGAGCCTTTACTCCACCCTTCACTAGACCTGGCTTTCACAATGTTAGTGTGCCTTAACACCTGCCTGACGACTTTATCCGGCGCGCTAACGTTTTATGTATCACGCAATAACGGCCGGCGCTGCTAAGTTAAGATGGTTTAGTAAACATACCCCTTAGTTTATCAATATAGTTGTAATACATTTTCACAGTTTACCACAAATGTGTTTATATTCATCTGATACATCATCCTCTAAATACCATGTCATGCATAGATAACTTCCCTACATTTATTTCAGTAACAGACTGAAGGAAAGAATTTAATTCAGTCTCTCTGGCTACGGCCTTGTTCTCCCCATATAGCGCACCCTTTTACTTCCCTCTATCCATCTAATGGTTTTTAAGTGACTCTCTTACAAAAAGTAAGCCAACAAAAATAATGCTTCCAGAGATCTAATCACTAAAGTGGTTAATAGTGAATTAAATGAACTCCCTTACATGTCTTTTGCTGTGAATGTACTTGAAAAATATTTATTCATATATGCATTTTTTCTTTCCATGGCAAGCATTTTTAAACAAATTCCTTTTTTTCCTGCCTTAATCAATGCCTTGCATCTAACTTGCCAGTGCTTATGTTGTTTCCCATTTTCATCATTTGGCTACTTTTTTCTATTTCCTAAAAGATGCTTTTTTGCTACAAAACAAGCTTCTCTGACCTAATCTTTAAACCATGCTAGCAGTTTTTTGGCCCTTCCTTCCACCTTTCTTAAAGCGTCTGTCTGGGCTTCCAAGGTAATATTTTTTAAAAACTGCCCCATGCTTGATGCAATCCTTCTAACCTTTGCAGCTGCTGCCTTTTAGTTTTTTTCTTACTATTTTCCTCATTTTAATCAATATTCTCCCTTTTGAAAGTTAAAAGGTAGTACTGCAGATTTCCTTGCCTGTCCTTCCTTCATTTATTAAATCAAACATGGGATCCATGCTATGACCACCTATTGCCAAGTGGCTCTAGCACTGTGATCTCCATGCCACCCAGATCCTATGTTCCAATAAGGGGTTAGTTGTAATAGCTTTCCCGTCTTGGTCATTTCATAAACCAGGTGCTCTTAGAAGTAGTAATTTATTTCATCTAGAAACTGTATCTCCCTAGCATGTCCTGCCTCTGACATTCACACAGTTGATACTGGAATAATTGGAAATTACCCCATGGTACTCTGTTGTAACTTTGTTAGCTTGCCCTGATTTCTTTGAAAATTTAATCGTCCGCTGATCATTCTGGCCAGGCGAGACAGTTAGTACACCACCCTCACTCGTCGGTGTGCCTTCCCCTTTCTTTACATGGGCTACTTTCTATCCATTAGAGCGTCTACAGTGTGTTTTGTTTTCCTGCAAAATTTTATCCTGTTGTGACTCAACGGCCCGTTCTAACATGGAGCAGAACTCCTCCACCAGTTTCATCTACTCTACCCTATCATTGCATTATAGTGTTGTACCAACGGTATCATAGTATTCCCATTGGTGTGTCCTCCTTCCACCATGGTCTCTGAGATGCCAATTATACGTATCATTTAGTGCTATATTATTGTAGCTGTCCCATCTTATTTTAATAGACTTCTATCATTTGCATTACCAGTCAGTTAGAGGTTGTATCGTTATTTATAATCACAATCTGATTTCACATTGTGACAAGGATAATTTTGGAATCTTTTCAAGCTCGATTTGCTCTTGTACTTGGCATCTGGGTATTAACTTTTATCTTTTATTGGAAACTCTCTGTTAGGTATGTCCCCAACTTCCCTCTTTTGCTAGTATCCTTCAATGGACTACATCCTTCGAACCATGCACTCTAGGGGTGACTTGCGTTGGCTTTCTTCTATTTCTGATAAGTTAATCAAGTATGCATGTCTGAGCACACATTCTATATGGCAATGTTGTTTGCATGTCTTGCTTTTCCCTCTGTCCACCTTTGGAAATGAGAAAGTCACTGAGATCTTCAGACATTCATAAAGAGGAAAAAAAAAAAAAAAAAAACATAACAACTTTTATTACCAACTTCAAACAATCTTCAAAGTACTAATTAATCCATTGCAAGTAGTTTCTGACTTAAAAGAACCAATATGAATGAAAAAAGACCTACAATCAAAAAACCAATAAGGGGCTTTACAAGAAAAACCTTTAAAAGCCATTGTCTTGATTGAGCTTATAGAGGTGAACAATATTTAAAACGAAATTGTATTTTGGGCCTCTTTTTTAAGCAGAACATGATCCAATTTCCCACCCTCACCAAGAAAGGAAAACCCAGTGCAGTACATAGAACAAATATCTCTAAAAAAAAAAGTTTCTTGTTCAGAATAAAATTTTACGCTACTGAGTGGGGGAGGGGGTGTTTTAATAAAGATGTCTTTGCCTGGCTGCCTCCCAAAGGTCCAGGCTAGAAAAATACATTGAATATTAACCCTAAGAGCAACCGGGGATGGTAGGCAGGGGCGGCCAAGGGGGGTGAGGCGGGCGGCCATGTGCAGAGATTAATTGTGGGGCCTCATTTGCATAAATATTTGTACTATGTTAACATTGCACTTTTTGTAAACATGCTTTTCTTAATGAGTGTCTGGATAAAGAAAGACTAACAGATTTCTACATTACTATATTCCAGTGCCAACCGCCAGGCCCATTAGGAAGTACGATAAACACCAACCATTTACAACTCAGCAAATCCACCATATCATAACAGCTCTGCCAGGACTCACAAAGCACTAAACCCTTTCCTATCAAAACGCAACACTACCACCTATTAAACCAATATATCTCAGATAATAACAATTCATCTCCTACTGGTGAAAGAGATCAAGTGACATGGTCAACTAGAAACTACATGAACAGAATACCTCATGTCCATTTAAAATGCAGAACCGACAGACCGTCACCAAAGACCATGGTCTCACAATTTAGAAATAGGAAGACAATAATTAAACTGGGAACCCCAAAAGCCAAACTTGGGATGTACAACAACACTGGAATAAATAAAACTATAAATTTATTTCCTTTTGTGCTAAACAAAACATAAAAGACGTTAACGATGCACATTTCCCAGATCTAGATCTAGTCCAGTTAATAAATTCACAATAAAATAGTATATTTTCTACCTTTTGTTGCTTAGTTCCTTTCTTTTTCAGTTGCAATTGCTCCAGTCACTTTTCTTCTTGGGGTTTCTTTGTGTCTTCTGCGAGCTATCCATTTGTCCTTTCTTCTCTTTTAGATTTTTTTCCACATTTTTCTCTATATCTGCTTTAACATAGTGATCTTTCCCCTTTTGCTCTTTAGGCGTCGCTCCCGCGTTTCGTTTCCTTATTCCTTTATCATCCACTCAAATTTCACCCTTCCATTCTCAATCTCCACTTACCCCTTCCAATTAACCCAGCCCATCGTAGACTTTTCTTTCCTCCCCACACAAAATTCTCTTTTCCCCTCTCCCTTCTCAGTCCCCAACCCTTCTAGTCCGCCCCCCAAAATCCCTCCCTTATAGTTCTAGACCCACTCACTCATCTGCCCCCTTCTAGTCCAAGAGTAAGGTCTCCCAAGCTATCCACATCAGCCCATATTCAATCCTAAGCCCCCCATATGCTGTTTTCCCAGTCCTGTTCCAGCCCCCCATCATCCATTTCCCCTCCAAGCTTCCATCAGCCCATTTCCAGTCAGCCCATTTTCCAGTCCTATTCCAGCCCCCATCAGCCCA